>CM072779.1:120910000-122160000 GCA_036936925.1 Cenchrus fungigraminus | reverse complement strand
CGGCTCATGGACAAGTAACCATGCTTAACCGCGCAACCACAAGATCAATATGACTCTAGACCTGACCAATTAATTAGCTACTCATTTCTGATGCATGGTGTCAGTTTGAGTGGCACAAGCAGTGGTGATGTTGTCACACTGCTAGAGGTGAGACTTTAGTGCATGCTGAAGGGGTGGGAGTACTAGCTTTATAAAGACCTTGTATTGAGACAGGAAATGTGGGTTAACAAGAAGCGTCTCCTTTCATTGAGACAGAAGAAACGCGGGTTACCAAGAAGCATCTCCTTTCATTGAGACAGAGAAGACCCGGGCACACAGCACGCGTCTCCATTCATGGAGACAGAAAAGACACACGTTGACAAGAAGCGTATCCTTTCGTCGAGACAGAGGAGACGCGGGTACACAGGACATGTCTCCTTTCGTCTGAGATAGATGAGACGTGAGTTACAACACGCGTCTCCTTTCATTGAGACAAGAGACGCACGCTGACACGAAGCGTCTCCTTTCGTCGAGACGGAGGAGACGTCTCCTTTCGTTGTGATAGAGGAGACGCGAGTTATAATACGCGTCTCCTTTCGTTGAGAAAGAGGAGACGCGCGTTGACACGAAGCGTCTCCTTTCGTCGAGACAGAGGAGACGTGCGTTCACAAGAAACATCTCCTTTCGTCGTGACAGAGGAGTCACGCATTCACAAGAAGCATCTCCTCTCGTCGAGGCAGAGGAGACTCGGCTCAACAAGGCGCTTCAGCTTTATCTTGCTCAGGTGGCGTGTGTTGACGACTGTTAAGTGTTACTTTTACACCGTCAATACCTGCATAAAATAAATGTAAAAGGATCATCGACACTAGAATAGGGCTTGATACTAACAATTTCCACAAGTGTTGGTGTTTCTGGCTTTTGTTGCAGGACGCACCGAAATACGTGTTAAATGACACAGTTGAGAGCAAGTGCACCAATGGCATAGATATGGCATCATCATAAACAATCACAAATGCCAAATTGGTATGCACCAATGCGATGGGCTCGTCAATATGATCGAAATGGATATATCATTTGTCTACTTTGGAGTTCGGATGAAAGAGATACGCACAAGATAACATGTGGGCCCGGTGGGACCCACACCAAGCCACATGGCGACGTGCTATCACACAGGAGTCCACGTGTCCATGACACATCATCGATCCAAAGAAACACACTCTCGACCAATCAGGAGCCAATACGCGGATCTAAGGGCCCACAACCATGAGATAAATGGCTAAAAATACCGCATACACCCCCATACCCACCTTGGGACCCACCTAGCAGTCATCTGGACGAAAGGCGGCGCGAGAGGGCCCACCCGGGGGTCGGCCGACCCCCCAGGTCGCCCGACCCCATTTTGCGGCCTCTCGTGTCGCCCTTCCACGTGTCGGCTTGTCGTGAAGAGGCAAAGGCGGTTCTAGGTGTGTGCCCGAATATTCCTTCAGGATCCTGCCAGAAAGCTCCTTCTCTTGCAAGCTACTTGGCCTCCACTCCTCTTTGCCACATGTCACCACCCTATTGGTGGCGCCCAAGGCAGCCAAGGGAGCTCCTCCTACCCCCCTTGGCCTATAAATATGAGGAGAGGGGGCTAGAATAGAGACACATCCCATTCTCCTCCTCCTCTTTAGAAACACTTGTTTCCTCTCTCATGTGATCTCTCATGGATCAAATGAGTTGATCCATGTGGGTGAGAGCAGGTGCTAGGTAGAGTGTGGTGTGGGTGAGGGTGTCATGTTCTTCAATTAGAGCAAAGTAAGTATCCTTGTATTTCTCAATTAGACTAATGTGTTATTCATGCATGCGTGATATGTTCTTGAGTTCTTCGTTCGTTCATCATTTAGAGGCACGTGTTCTTCATGAACGCGCTTCCTCGATCTAGTTGACGAACAAGTTACTCACTCTTTTGTGTTTGTTCATAAGTTAGAGGCTCGTGTTCTTCACGAACACGACCCTTTTATCTTTTGTTACAAGTGCATAAGTTTGCATTCAGTTTGTGTGAATTATCCCGTTAGATCTTGTTGGAGTACATCAATACGCTGGCATTCGTTCTTCCTATCATCTGTGTGATCCTGTGGTAAGTTAGATTAGCTTGAAGCTCACGGGTTTGTCGCTCCGTATTTATACAGAGTGCTATAGTATTTCTACGGGAGCTCAGACGTAGCCGTGCTATAGTAGTAATCGGTGGTGTAGACGTGGTGTCTAGACTACGGGTTATCCTTCGAATGCCCTGTATCCCACGGTTTGTCTTGGGGTAGGCCGCTGTAGTGACAGCCGTTGGACCCTCTGAAATCCCCCACGTTCGGATATAGCGTGTAGGCAACCATTTGCCGTGAACCAACTGTTATAGCCAGGAGGGGCCGGTGTCCGAAGCAAGCATAATTGCCTGCTTTTCTCCTCTGGGATCAGTATTCATAGGAAGCGCCTCATCATCTCTCAACCTTAGCTACGGGCTTGGTGTCCTTGGACCGTTCGTCTAGGATAGAAGGTGGTGCACACCGTTCCTTGGATTCGATACCCTTGGAATACTCCTGAGGCGAAGTGCTACAACGGTGTATCCGTGCGCTTGTGGATTCGTTCGCACCCGTCAGTATACCCGGGTGATTCTTACATGCTCACGCTATCCCGGTGCCGTAGTGGTGACATTAAGAAATACCAACAAGCATTTCTGGCGTCATTGCCGGGGAACGGTTGCTGTATCTATCTTCGAACCTAGTGGTCCTCGTATCTTTTGTTTTTCCTTTTTGTTCTACCTTTACCCTCGTTACCCATCGAGATATCCTTTTTGTTTCTTTCCTTCTATCTTTACCCCCGTTACCCATGGAGAAGCTTTCCTGCAATAGCATCTCTACCCCTAGGGGCGAGTTCGTCTTAGAGAAACCATCAACTTCTACATCTAGCTGCGAGCTTCATCCCGGTTTTATAGCCATGGTTCGGAATTGACTTTTCTCTGGTGCCATCAGTGATGATCCTCGTGATCATTTAAAGGAGTTCGAAGAACTATGTTCATGCTTGGTAATCCTAGGTATGACACAGGAAACTTCAAGGTGGAAGTTGTTCCCTTTTTCTCTTGAAGACAGAGCGGAACAATGGTACACCCGCACGATAGAGAGTGTAGACAATTGGGAAGAACTACGAGATGACTTTTGTTACTTGTTCTCCCCTTTTGAACACTTAGATTCGCTACCGTGTGAATTCCGTGAATTCGAGCAACTAGAGTGCGAGTCTATAGGTGTAGCTTGGGCTAGGTTCTCACACCTGTTGGAGCTTAACTCAGACTTGTCTATACCTGATAATTTATCCTTAAACATCTTTCACGGGCTGATAGACATGGAATCTGCATTTGAGCTCGACCTTGTAGCTGGAGGTTCATTCAGAACCCAAACTCCAACGAAAAGAAGAGAGATCCTAGAATACTTCTTAGAAACCTCTCCTTCTTATCCCAGATACAATGAACCCCACCCAAAATCAGAGTCGATCCAAGAGAGTCTCTTAATAGATGAATTTGAGCTTTCACCTTGCACATCCAATGATTCATGTAGAGAGCCTTCTCCCGAACCACGAACACCAAAGGGAGAAGAAATTCAACCTTCGTAGTTCTCTTCTCGATTTGATGGTGATCCTTCTCGGAACATCATAAATACCTCAGATCGTTCCTGGCACGAGGAGCCTATGGCTCGTTGGACTTTGATGAGATTCTCGATGAAGTTTGGAATCATGGGGCAAAAGTGGATTGGTCATCAAATCCTGTTTCCGAAATAATTCGGGTCAGCTCGACTTCCACGACCATCCATTTCTCCATGAGGGGAAACACCGTAGATGCTGTTCATGACCCTGCTGCTGGAGCTTGCATCATATCGGTGTACCTTTTGGACACTCTGGTCGGTGACATGCCCCTCACCCCGACTGATAGATATTTCCAAAGTCCTAGGTGGACAAAATATATTTTCCATGTCGAGATATTGCTAGGGACGTGCCAATCATCATAGACAAGATCGAGGTGCACTTAGATTTTCACATCTATGACATCATGGATTTCGATCTTCTTCTGGGCTTCCCATTGGATGAACTTCTTGCTAAATCTCAAGGAAGCCTAGATGTAAAGCTTAGGGAAGCCGCTTCTACCACATCCATCTCTTGTCATGAACATTCCATGGTAGAGCCTCTTCCCGAGCAAAACCCGCTCGAGACGATGATGCACGTATCTCCATCCGCATCATCCGAGCATGTTCCGATTGAGGTTGTAGACTTCTCTACTCCTCAAGGGAATGACTCGGGAGATTCTCTTCACCTCTGTGGAGGCGAACGATCATCATCTATCTCGACCAAGTTTCAACCTCTTCCCGCTGGCCCGTATTATGTTGCTTTCGACTATGATCGAGAGTCAACATCTTGCCTCCACGATGCATCTCTTGAGATAGAGAACTCATGGGCCATGGAACCTTGTGAGGTGTCGACTCTGGAATTCATAGGCAAAGGTTCCGCAGACGAGCATTATAATTTCATTCTTGATCTACCATACAGACCATGCTCGCATCATGTCCCTCCAGAGTCACACTTGCTTAGTGCGCTCAGCACACGTGAGGGCTGCAATCACCTTATGGTCCTCTTTTGCAGAATGTTTAGAAGGTTGATTGTGGATGTATATGTCTATTATAAACATATCAGATTTCGTGTGTGCACTATGGCACTGACCTTGTAGCTAAAGCTTCACTGATACATCAAGGATTGGTGGTGAGACGGGAACGACACCACCAACGATAGCTGCAAGATAAAGTTCCCATGGTCGAGCTTATGACTAATAAATAAACAAAGCACTACCAGGAGATAGCCTGGATTAGCATAGGTTTCATTTCCCTTTCGAATAAAAGCAAGAACATGTTTTTAGGATAAGTTGTCCTTCAGGTATTTTTGGTCACTAACCCTTCAGGTGGAGATTGAAAAGAAAGATGGACAGATGATGCCTACGAACATGTGAGCCACATCAGCTGCAACACCTAGATAAGCTTTGGTGAGGGAACATTTACAAAAGGATGCTTGATCACCACACACTTGAGTTTTTTGCCTAGCAATGCAGACTTCAAGTGTGGGGGAGGTATGTGAGCATCCTGAGTAAAGTTCCGCCTCTACCAAATCTTATCCTGGTGTGGCAATGATGTCAGCTCTTTCATCCTGCCCACTAGCTAGGTAAGTCCTGCTTTTGACATTAAACAAAGCCCATCCGGGAGGTTGCCCGAGGTTCACCGTCATATGCTCATGCTTATGTTCCTTTTGGTAATAGCTTGATCATGTTTTCATGCTTCCTTTATCTTTGTTCTTATGCTCTGGTTTGAATGTATGTTGCAACACACATTCATAGATTGTTTTAAATTAAGCATGGTGCTTAGGCTAAAACTGTCTTCTTCAGTCAAAACAAGACATGGTGTCGAGTTTTGATTGATGAACCCTAGAGTAATATCTTCATAAATCTTAGTTGCATATATGCTGACTAACCCCTGCAGAAAATTGTCAAACTTGAATGGGTAAGTCATTAAGCTAGATTCGTATGGGAAGGTAAGTTAAGGTGTCAGATTCATGTTGCACAACATGCAAAGGTGGTACATATGACCTCTCAAAGGTCCAAGGTAAGTATATTCCCCTTTCTGTATGAAGTGTAATTTTGGTCTAACCCTTCCGAGCAAATGACATGGTGAAAATAAAATAGAATAAAAACAACAAAAATATTTGCTTTTGAATAAAGGCTCTATGGTTCTCGAACCAGTAGAGTCCATCTTTTGTTTCCACTTTTGCTTGAAGAACAGCACCAGTACAAGCACCAGTCTGGGGGAGTTCTCTGAAGCTCATCATCAACATATCCACTTGAGAAATCCCACACAAAAGGGCTGCACGACATCGACTATGCCTTCATGACAAGGACAAGGTAAGCTAGAGTGAGCTGGCTATCCCACGGGTCAGCCAAATCACCACTAGTCTTCCTTGTTCCTCATATCCTTCAGGAGCGATGGTATGTGCACCCTTCATCTCACTCTCTACCTTTGAGTTCGAATAATCCTCAATTTTTATCCAATAAATCAAACTCAAATATCGGTGTTTTGTTTGCTCTCCATGATTCCTGTGGTTGGCTTGCATATGTTTTATTCCTTGCTTATTATCTTGACGCTTGTGAACAAATATCATTAGGAAACTCATGCTTATCTAAGTAGTTGGCGTTTGTGATATGGTTTGATGATATGATCTTCGCTCTTTATGTTTGAGTTCTTGGGAATTTTATTTGAAAAATCATAAAACCCTTTGCAAAGCTCCTCTTTGATATGCCACAGTCCTACCAAAGCCATATGATGTTCATAGTTGAAAACCTCATACTCATATGCTGCTTGTTATTGCATTGAGCTTTGTCAAATTCTGTGACCCTTGTGAGAAATCTCTTCATTACCTTCTGTAAGGAATTGGATGCTCGAAGCCTAAGAGGGGGAGGGGGTGAATTAGGTAACTTAAAAACTTATCCTATGGCTTATCACTATTTGCATCAAAGATAAACTAGAACATGCTATCTAGATGTGCAACTAAGGTTGTTCTAGTGTGAAACTCCCATCCCAAAACAAGTTTTGCAACCTATAGCCAATCCTAGCAAGATACTACTCTAGGAAAGTAAAGGCAAGCAAGGATGCATGAATATAATGCGGAAACGTAAAGGGGGATGAGAGCAAGCAAACTCTTGACACGCGATTTATCCCGTGGTATCGGTAGGCACTAAGCCACCCCTAGTCCACGTTGTTGAAGCACTCTACACAAGAGTATTGCTTCCCGGTCACCAAGTCTCTCCCAAGAGCACCACTTAACTTGCCACAAAGGCTCACCACATAGGTGCTTGCCAAGCTCTCTTGGTCACCTTGATGCCGCCTCCACTAAGGAGCTTCTCCACCAAGGGAAGGGGGTCTCCACGTCCCCCGCACAAAGTGTCCTCGCCGCTCCACACCAAGCCGGAGGGTCGAAGACGTTTGCTGGAGAGCCACCTAGGCTCCAAGGCTTCCGGCACACCTCGTACAACTTGATCCACTCGAGAATCACCTCACAAGGTAGGCACACCTTGCACTCACTTAGCTCTAAGCTAAACCTAACACTAAACACACACACAAAGCATGTGCAAGTCTATGGATGAGCAAATTAGCACTTGGATGGCTTGGATATGATCTTCTATGAGTCTTGAACTCCTCTGCACTTCCACACACTCCAGCAACTCCAAATGATGGGGTGGAAGGGGTATAAATAGGCCAAGGCATCAAACTAGCCGTTGGGCCAAAACTCCTGGAAATGGTACCATCGGATGATCCGACGCTGTGCTCATTCCTAGCGTCGGTTCATCCGGTGCTACTGACCGTTGCCTCCCACCGCACTTAGCCGTTGAAATCTGCTGACGTCATTCATCTGACGCTTCAACCGACGGTGCGTCAGTTCATCCGGTGCTGAAGGAAATCTTCTCCGGGCATCTCTGTTAGCTAAAACGAGCCCGCTGGATGAACTGATGCTTGACTCCTTTTGACCGTCAGTTCATCCGATGCTGTAGAGCTTCGCGCCTGGACCTCTCCATTAGAAAACATGCGGTCACCGGATGAACCGTTGCTTCACCATCGGTTCATCCGGTGCAGTTGATTCCTGCTTGCTTGGTTTCTTAGTTTATCCGGCGCAACTAAAATGTGGACCGTCGGTTGATCCGGTGATCACATGTTGACTTGAGTCTTCGTGCAGTGTACCACTTCATCCGGTGATTGCACCGACGCCGCTTCCATGGGTACCGTCGGTTCATCCGACGGTGGCATTTCTTTTCTTTTTATTCCACGGTTTTGACCCTTGAGAAATATACTATCTTCTCATTTTAGCATATGGTATTTTTGCATCCTTGGGACCTAGAAGTGTCTACAAAGACATGCTAGACAATATGGTTAGTCCCTTTGATCAAGTTGTCATTAATCACCAAAATTAAGCTTTGAACAAATGACATATGAGGCCATGTTCGCTACAATCTCCCCCCTTTTGGTGATTTATGACAACACAATCAAAGCAAGCATAAATTTGCAAAAATTGACAAAATTGAACCACTTACACTTGCTTCGATGCTTACCATCATCCAACTCCCCCTAGATGTGTTCTCCCTCTTTCATGATCTTCTCTTCACATATAGTTTGCTACTTCCCCCTTTGGAAACATTGGCTTGCTTTGGCTCTAAATTCTCCCCCTTTGGAATAAAATCTCCAAAAAGTGTCCAAAACAAAAGAGTCTCCAAAGGAAACTGAGCAAGTCCTAGCAATCATAGCTCATAGAGAAATGTTAAATACAAGGGAGAAAGCCGCATGAACCATGATCCATAAGAATGATATCAATGAAGATACCAAATGTGTGAAGAACTAGGGTGGATCACAATCTCATGAGACTAGCATGATATAAACTAAGCTCCCCCTAAGTGTGTGCACAAAAAGATAGTGTGAAAATCAAGTGCACAACTACAAACATTTGTTAGACAAGGAAGCTTAGAGCATATCATGCAAGAAGGTAGCTTAAAGGACAAGAGATAAGACAAGAGAGTTCTTGTAACATTACCACTTGTAGATTTTGAGCATTGCATACCTTCGGGGGAGTTTTCCTCTTTACCTTGTTGCCACCACATTGAGATAAGCTACTTGAAAAAGATATCACTTGGAGATGATACCATTTTGAAAGAGGCTTGCAAAGAAGACACTTGGGGTACCACAAGGATTAGGAATGTATGAGTTCATTGCCTTTGAACTTATAAAGAGACATAAGCTCGCAAGGACATGACTCAATAGCATGAAGCTTACATTGCTATATTCACTCTCTTAGAGATGTTAGATCACATTTAGAGTGAAATAGCATTCTCTTAGAATGAAATACCGCACCGGAACGCGTCACCAAGGGACTACACAAGATAAGCTTGAAATGATGTTAGTCCCATAAACAAACCATAGGATGAGCTCCCCCTAAATGTGTGCATTTAGTGTTTGAATCACCAATCAAATGTATGCACATTGTTTATGACAACAAAATGGAAGCTAACCCTATAGCTTGCTCATGATGCAAAGAGATATATATGAAAACATGCATCATGAAAGAAACAAGTGTAGCTTTCACTAATTAAACCATGTAGGTTGCTCATGGGTTAGCACATGACACAAGCAACCTACCATATGTAAACACAAAGGCAAATCAACAAATGCAACCTAAACAAGGCAATGGAGCTACAATGATACATGAGATGAGTTCAAGTTTCCATTACCTTAACCGGGGAGCTTGGGCAACACATGTCCAATCTTGCAAGCTTGGCTTCTTAGACTTGAATCTTCTCACTTTTTTGTGCCAAGCCTCCCAAGTCCCCGATTTTATGGCCTTCACGTGGCCTTAGTAACCCAAACCATTTGAGGCCCCTTCATGTTCGTGATGACTTCCTTGGGCACCCAAATGGGTTGGTTCCAATCCCACTACTTCATCTTCCCAACCTTGTGTGCAACCACCTTGCCATTAGCCTTCTTCTTGATGACATAGGAGTTGCTCTTGGTCTTGTTCTTGCGGTTGGGCTTGGTGTAGATGAGAGAGCTCTTGACGGTGGTGTTCATCTTCTTCTTCTCACCCTTGTCCATCTTCTTGACAAATTGAGGGCATTTGTAGAACTTATGCCCTTCTTCATGACACTTGTAGCAAGTCACGATTGATCCCTTCTCAAGCTTCTTCACCATGTCATCACGGTTATCTTGAGAAGGTCAGACATTGCTCTTCATGTCTTGAGAGGCATCTTCTTGTTCTTCATTTTTCTTGCCCTTGCCCATCAAGTTAACCAACCTCTCTCAGAGCCATTTCACTTCTTGCTTGAGCTCATCATTCTTCATGCTTAAAATCTTAACATTCTCATTGGAAGATGGTGAGCAAGATTCATCAATTAAATCAATGCAAGAAGTTGAAGCATCTACCTTGGATATAGGAATTGCACAAGGGATAGATGATTCATTGAGCTTAAAGAAATCATTGGTTTTAGTCTCAATGCTCTCTTCCTTAGATTTTAGTTCTTCATACTCCTCGCTAAGCAATTTGAATTTGCACAACAAATGTTCATAATTTGTAGCAAGGGTAGCACTAAGATCATTGAGAGCACTAAGTTCTTTTATTTCATTAGCTTGTTTTTCTAGGATTTCTTTTTGCTCATTGACTAGCTCAACAAGTTCATCAATTGAGGTGGTGTCGGATTCATCATCACTCACATTGCTTTTCATACCTTGGGCCATAAGGCACATGTGTGATGATGATAGGGGACCTTGCATGAAGCAGGTGGTGAAGTTCTTGCTTGATTCATCACTTGAGCTACAAGAACTTGATTCTCCACCACTTATCCACTCACGGATGGCGGTGAGTGCTTCTTGCTTCGGCTTCCCCTCCTTGACCACCTTCTTCTTGGGCTTGCGCTTGATCTTGGTGAACTTGATATGTTGATGATGACGCCCTTCTCTCAAGTGGATGTTGTAGCCGTACATGTTGACTTTCTTCACATACTTGAAGATCTTCTTCACATACATGGCAACCATCGACTCGACCTCTTCATCACTTGAGGATCCTTCATCATCACCATCATCATCTTCACTTGAGCTTCCATGAATTGCCATTCTTCTCAACTTCTTCTCTTGTTGGCTTGAGAGAGCATGGCTTGCGGTTGGAGAAGATGGCTCTTGGGGTGTTGGCTTGAGCTCAACTTTTGGTTCTTCCTTGGTCTTGAGCTCATCCTTGGAAGCTTTCTTGGACTTGGGCATGACTTGAAATTTATGTGCCATGATCTTGCTCAAGATTTGAGAAGGCTTCAACTCTTCAAGCTTCTTCTCATAGATGATAGCTTTCACCAAGTCATAATCTGGCTTCCGAAGACTTTAAAGGATCTTGCGGTTCATGTTCATGTCGTGATGTTCTTCACATCTAAAGCATTAATCTCATTGACAAGAACATTTAGGCGTGAGTACATAGATTCAGTATTTTCATTCTCAAGTTGCTTAAAGCTATTGAATTCCTCGAGGAGACAACCGTAGCGTTCATTAGCGACTTCTTTTGAACCCTCATTTTGTTCCTTGATGGTATTCCATAGCACATGAGCATTTTCACTAGTAAAAACTCTATTGAAAACACCTACATCTAGAGAGGATAAAATGATACTCTTAGCAATAACATCAAATTGTTTCTCCTTCCTAGTACCATTTCTAACACCCTCATCGGTGACCCTCCAAACATCAAGATCCTTAGCTTGTAAATAAGCTTCCATGAGGACCTTCCAACGAGAGTAGCCCGTGCCATCGAAATGTGGAGCCAAACCTAAGGTATCCACCCCTTTCATCCTCTAAAGAGCAACTCACTAGGTGGTGAAGCCTAACCGATCCAATGAGCCGGTTTTCACAAATTGCCAATCAAATTGGCGTATCCTTGTGAAAGAAGTGAGTCCTGGCTCTGATACCACTTGTAAGGAATCAGATGCTCGAAGCCTAAGAGGGGGAGGGGGTGAATTAGGCAACTTAAAAACTTATCCTATGGCTTATCACTATTTGCATCAAAGATAAACTAGAACATGCTATCTAGATGTGCAACTAAGGTTGTTCTAGTGTGAAACTCCCATCCCAAAACAAGTTTTGCAACCTATAGCCAATTCTAGCAAGATACTACTCTAGGAAAGTAAAGGCAAGCAAGGATGCATGAATGTAATGCGGAACGTAAAGGGGGATGAGAGGAAGCAAACTCTTGACACACGATTTATCCCGTGGTATCGGTTGGCACTAAGCCACCCCTAGTCCACGTTGTTGAAGCACTCTACACAAGAGTATTGCTTCCCGGTCACCAAGTCTCTCCCAAGAGCACCACTTGACTTGCCACAAAGGCTCGCCACATAGGTGCTTGCCAAGCTCTCTTGGTCACCTTGATGCCGCCTCCACTAAGGAGCTTCTCCACCAAGGGAAGGGGGTCTCCACGTCCCCCGCACAAAGTGTCCTCGCCGCTCCACACCAAGCCGGAGGGTCGAAGACGTTTGCCAGAGAGCCACCTAGGCTCCAAGGCTTCCGGCACACCTCATACAACTTGATCCACTCGAGAATCACCTCACAAGGTAGGCACACCTTGCACTCACTTAGCTCTAAGCTAAACCTAACACTAAGCACACACACAAAGCATGTGCAAGTCTATGGATGAGCAAATTAGCACTTGGATGGCTTGGATATGATCTTCTATGAGTCTTGAACTCCTCTGCACTTCCACACACTCCAGCAACTCCAAATGATGGGGTGGAAGGGGTATAAATAGGCCAAGGCATCAAACTAGCCGTTGGGCCAAAACTCCTGGAAATGGTACCATCGGATGATCCGACGCTGTGCTCATTCCTAGCGTCAGTTCATCCGGTGCTACCGACCGTTGCCTCCCACCGCACTTAGCCGTTGAAATCTGCTGACGTCATTCATCCGACGCTTCAACCGACGGTGCGTCAGTTCAACCGGTGCTGAAGGAAATCTTCTCATTTTGGCATATGGTATTTTTGCATCCTTGGGACCTAGAAGTGTCTACAAAGACATGCTAGACAATATGGTTAGTCCCTTTGATCAAGTTGTCATTAATCACCAAAATTAAGCTTTGAACAAATGGCATATGAGGCCATGTTCGCTACACCTTCATGATCAAGATTTATGTGCACACCACCATATTCCCCTTGCTATGCTTCTACACTGGAAGTTAGCATTGTATCATTCATCCATTCCACAAAATAAAGCTCCATGCATTGTTCCATGATTTATCCCTCTCCAAATATCTCTAAAAGAGATTGGGCTATATATAAAAAAAGAGAGAAAGACATGCTCAAAAAGGCATGATCTAAAAAAACAAAAGAAAAGAGAGATAGCCCATATCTCGAAAATTTCAAAAAAAGAGAGCGGAGGAAATCATGCAAAAAGGAGTTACATAACTTAGATGGTAATAACTAGTACCTATTCCGAGGCTAGTGTCCACCTTACCATCTACCGACTCTCATCATACATGTATGGTGATATCTAGCACCCATTCCGGGCCTAGTATCCACCTTACCATACTCACCATATCCAGCCTTTGACTTTGCAATATATGTGATACAAGTATGCCTTATCCTTTATCCTACCCTGAGCTCCACATATAGCCGTCATTAGAAGTAGGGTAAAGAAAGGCAATCTAATGCCTTGGTGAGGACATATACACATTGAGCGATCTGAGAGAATTAAATGAGGAGCTAAGCAAGGTTTGTTTTGGAAATTTATTGCAAAACCCCAAGTTACTTGACATGATGAGCAGGAGTGATTTGATTCATGACCGTTCCATTCTTCAACTACCCAAGATAGCATGATAGACACTTCATAAGTTCATGAGTACAAGGTATGGTTTGGAATATCTCTTATGCTTGCTTCATACCTTTGGATATCATGTCTCACCTTGATCTGACTCCCTTCACTCGGGACGAGCAAAGGTCAAGTGTGGGGGAGTTGTTGACGGCTGTTAAGTGCTACTTTTACACCGTCAATACCTGCATAAAATAAATGTAAAAGGATCATCGACACTAGAATAGGGCTTGATACTAACAATTACCACAAGTGTTGGTGTTTCTGACTTTTGTTGCAGGACGCACCGAAATACGTGTTAAATGACACAGTTGAGAGCAAGTGCACCAATGGCATAGATATGGCATCATCATAAACAATCACAAATGCCAAATTGGTATGCACCAATGCGATGGGCTCGTCGAGACGATCGAAATGGATACATCATTTGTCTACTTTGGAGTTCGGATGAAAGAGATACGCACAAGATAACATGTGGGCCCGGTGGGACCCACACCAAGCCACATGGCGACGTGCTGTCACACAGGAGTCCACATGTCCATGACACATCATCGATCCAAAGAAACACACTCTCGACCAATCAGGAGCCAATACGCGGATCTAAGGGCCCACAACCACGAGATAAATGGCTAAAAATACCGCATACACCCCCATACCCACCTTGGGACCCACCTAACAGTCACCTAGACGAAAGGCGGTGCGAGAGGGCCCACCCTGGGGTCGGCCGACCCCCCAGGTCACCAGACCCCATTTTGCGGGCTCTCGTGTTGCCCTTCCACGTGTCGGCTTGTCGTGAAGAGGCAAAGGCGGTTCTAGGTGTGTGCCCGAATATTCCTTCAGGATTCTGCCGGAAAGCTCCTTCTCTTGCAAGCTACTTAGCCTCCACTCCTCTTTGCCACATGTCACCACCCTATTGGTGGTGCCCAAGGCAGCCAAGGGAGCTCCTCCTACCCCCCTTGGCCTATAAATATGAGGAGAGGGGGCTAGAATAGAGACACATCCCATTCTCCTCCTCCTCTTTAGAAACACTTGTTTCCTCTCTCATGTGATGTCTCATGGATCAAATGAGTTGATCCATGTGGGTAAGAGTAGGTGCTAGGTAGAGTGTGGTGTTGGTGAGGGTGTCATGTTCTTCAATTAGAGCAAATTAGGCATTCTTGTATTTCTCAATTAGACTAAAGTGCTACTCATGCATGCGTGATATGTTCTTGAGTTCTTCATCATTTAGAGGCCTGTGTTCTTCATGAACACGCTTCCTCGATCTAGTTGACGAACAAGTTACTCACGCTTTTGTGTTTATTCATAAGTTAAAGGCTCGTGTTCTTCACGAACACGACCCTTTGATCTTTTGTTACAAGTGCATAAGTTTGCATTCAGTTTGTGTGAATTATCCCGTTAGATCTTGTTGGAGTACATCAATACGCTGGCATTCGTTCTTCCTATCATCTCTGTGATCCTGTGGTATGTGAGATTAGCTCGAAGCTCCCAGGTTCGTCGCTCTGTATTTATACGGAGTGCTATAGTGTTTCTACGGGAGCTCAGACGTAGCCGTGCTATAGTAGTAATCGGTGGTGTAGACGTGGTGTCTAGACTACGGTTTATCCTTCGAATGCCATGTATCCCACGGTTTGTCTTTGGGTAGGCTGCGGTAGTGACAGCCGTTGGACCCTCTGAAATCCCCCACGTTCGGATACAGCGTATAGGCAACCATTTGCTGTGAACCAACTGTTATAGACAGGAGGGGCCGGTGTCCGAAGCGAGCATAATTGCCTGCTTTTCTCCTCTGGGATCAGTATTCATAGGAAGCGCCTCATCATCTCTCAACCTTAGCTAGGGGCTTGGTGTCTTTGGACCGTTCATCTAGGATAGAAGGTGGTGCACACCGTTCCTTGGATTCGAAACCCTTGGAATACTCCTGAGGTGAAATACTACAACGGTGTATCCGTGCGCTTGCGGATTCGTTCGCACCCGTCAGTATACCCGAGTGATTCTTACACGCTCACGCTATCCCGGTGCCGTAGTGGTGATGTTAAGAAATACCAACAGCGTGTTATGGAAGTGTTCAGTGACATGGCTATGACGCGTCTCTGTAGCGAACATTGCCTTATTGGCAAAAGTTCGAGTATGATTTCGGTGATTCATGACAACATAGTCAATGATACTAACCATATTGTTGTGTATATCTTTGTAGACATTCCTTGGTCCAATGGATGCAAAAATGCCACATGCTAAAATAAGAAGTTAGTATATATTTTGAGGCTCTAAACCGTGGCAAGTTGAGGAGGCTCTAAACCGTGGCAAGTTGAAGACGCAAAGGAACAACAAAAATACACCATCGGATGAACCGATGATACCTTGGAGACAGCGTCGGTGCAAGTGTCGGACGAATTGGTACACTGCGCGAGTGAAGCGGTTCAATAAGCATCGTCGGATGAACCGACGGTCCAACTTCTAGATGTGCCGGGTGAATGCCAGCAACAAAGCAGCAGAGTCAGTAGCACCTGATGAACTGACGGTTTGGTTGGTTCGACCGTCGGTCTATCCGATGATTCACGAAAGCAAAATAGAGAAGTTCTAAGTTTGAAGCCTTAAGCACCGGATGAACCGTCGGCCTGGCATCAGTTCATCCAACGCCTATGTTTACACTATACAGAGAGGTTTTGTCGTGAAGTCTTCAGCCCCGGATGAACTGGCGATGTGTCAGATGAAGCGTCAGAGGATTTGTGTCAACGGTCATGTGACGTGGAAGGCAACGGCTAGTAGCACCGGATGAACCGACGCCCCCAAAATGCATAGCGTCGGATCATCCGATGGTACAATTTTCAGCAGCTTTTAGCCAACGGCTAGTGTCAGGGTTCTCAACCGCCGGTAGTAGATTTGTATCGAATTGTGTGTCAGATCCGGATGGTTGACACGGGAGACACAAGGGTTTTATACTGGTTCGGGCCTCCGGAGAGTAATACCCTACGTCCAGTTCCGAGTACTCGTGTTCCTATGCCGGGAATGTCTGTAGTAGGGGTTACAAACTTGGTGCTCGGTCAGCCTTATGTACGTTGCACCCCTCCCCCTTTTATAGTCACAAGGGCGAGGGGCAAAGAGGGAAAACGAAAATAAGCTACAGTGCTATGGCGTTGTGAAGTATTTTCCGTTATTGATGTTTGTCAGGCGGCGTGGGAGGTCGCTGAGCTGTGGTGTCGTCGGAGGCTGCCGCGTGTGTTGTTGTCAGTGTTGATTCTGGGCACTTGGCACCTTCTCCGAGTAGTTCACATGGTGACTCAACCTTCTTGAGTGCGTCTTAGGCCTGCCACGTTATGGCCTAAGAGCTGATAGATGGTAATCGAGTGCGCGTTCTGACAGGGTGGCGTGCAGCTGGCGTTGGATGTGACGGCATGTCAGAGGTCGTGCGGGGTGTACTGTGTGCCATTACAGCCCCTGTCAGACCTGGCTATCCTCCTGTCGCGCCAGCTGTGGTCTTTGCATGACGTGGAAAACGGCGTCACGCGTGTCGTTGCGGAGGAGCTTGGGGGGCTGGGGCGGCGCCACGTTCGTGTGGGGCCCCTGACCCGTGCTCCGGCTCCCCCGCGTGGACCCCGCCTTAGTCGGAGATGGAGATTACTCGAGCAAATGAGTAGTCAGAGGTGAGGCGGGGCGTACTCAGAGACGATGCGCTTCTCGTGCGAGGCGGAGAGTACTCGTGCGAGGCGGAGGGTACTCGGAGCCGAGGCGTACTCGTGCGAGGCGGAAGATACTCGGGAGTGGGGAAGTCTTGTCAGTGAGGGTCTTGACGAAGATCTGCATCCCTCCCCGTCCTGGATCTTTGCCTTCACATTGTCAATAGTGTCAGAGGACTCCATCTTCAAGGTGATTATCTCATTGTTTAGGGGGCCCTAATCCAGGCCCTCGTCCGTAGCCCCCGAGCCTGTGGTGGGAGTCAGGGACTCGCTCGTAGGCTCAGCATCGGGGAAATGTTGTAGTTCTTGTTCTTTGATTTACTCGGTGGGTGCGCACGAGCGCATCCGCCGGATGTAGCCCCCGAGCCCATGAAGGAGTTCTAGACTCGTTTATGGGGTTTTGAATTTTGAAATGTTGTCATTGCCTTGAAAACTCTGGTCGTGGCATCAGCGGCCATATCGTAATTGCGTCCGCTCTGCTGGTCGTGGCTGACATGGTGATTGTGACGGTTGGAGGGGACGGCGCGTTGCAGGCTCAGACCTGTGGGCCCACCCAGTATCGAACCGTCACGCGAGCGTGCCTCTGTCACCTCGGGGGATGCGCCCACCGGGCGGGCGGTTTTACGGCGTAGTAGGGCTGGCATTAAATGCTAACGGCCACGTTTGTCCCTTATAAACCGCATGCCAGTTGAACTCCGTACTTTTTCCCCTCGATTCCTTGCCTTTGCCAGCATCGCTTGCTCGTCTGCTCCTAGCCCTTGCGCCGCCACCGCTGCTTCTTCAATCCGCTTCACGCCCTCGAGCTCGAAAGACGCCATGTCGAACTGGACGCGCTCCAATGTCTCCCGCTCGATCCTCCAGCGGCTCGTCGCCGCCGGCCAGCTACCGGTCCTCACCGCCGCTGAGGAGTGGAGGGTCCCAGGGAACGAGTCGGTGCCGCACCCGCCGGATGGCTACGTCGTCTCGTTCGTGACGTTCCACGAGTGGGGCTTTACCATTCCAGCCGGCCGATTCATCTACGCCGTTCTTGCGGAGTACTGGCTGCAACTCCACCACCTCAACCCCAACAACATCCAACAAATGGCGGCATTCAAGGCGCTGTGTGAAGGGTACTTGGGAGTGGGCACCCACCGGCACCTCTTCCGGTACTTCTTCAAGTTCGTGTGCCTGAAGGACAAGTCGCTCCCGGCCACCCTTGGGTGCGCCAATCTTCGGATGAAGACGAAGAGGAGCGAGGAGTACATCTCTGGCACGTTGATGAGCTCCAATAGCGGTTGGCACAAGGGGTGGTTCTATCTCAAGGACTGCCCCGAGTTCCCACAGCCGAAGTATACCGGCTCCTCAATCGCCGAAGCACCGGCGAACTGGAGCTACGGGCCCCCAGAGACGGAGCAGGATAGGCTTCTCGGGGATTGCTGGGTGGTGCTGGCCAAGCTTCACGATGCCGGGGTCGACCTGGCGGCCGTCATCGGCCAGTACCACGCGCTGGGGATCATCCCTCTCCAGCGCCGCCGTCTTCGCATATGCCAGATGACGCCGGATAGGGCTCCCTTTGTCGGGACCGTGTCCGCTCCTCGGCTCCCTTCGTTGGATGAGATCCAGCGCCACGTGGGGCAGGCAATCGGGAAGGCCAACTACTCGTGGCTGCCGCCCCAACTCCTACCGATGCTCCCCCACGAGGAGACCAAAAGATATGTAAGTCTTTCTTCCCTCCGACTAAAGCTCCGACTATCTTGTATCCTTTGTGTTGATTCTCGTCCTCTTCCTTGCTTTCAATTGAGGCCCGCGGACCCCCTCCCTGCGAAACTGCCTCTTCCTGAGGATGCGATGCCAAATCACGCCCAGGCCG
The DNA here is from genome assembly GCA_036936925.1 of Cenchrus fungigraminus. Classification (NCBI taxonomy): domain Eukaryota; kingdom Viridiplantae; phylum Streptophyta; class Magnoliopsida; order Poales; family Poaceae; genus Cenchrus; species Cenchrus fungigraminus. The sequence continues at coordinate 122,141,074 of CM072779.1, read as the reverse complement.
CTGCGGACAGGTGGAGGGCCGCCCATAAGGCCCAGCACAAGGACAAGGAGATCGCGAAGCGCGAGAGGAACGACGGCCGCGCCAAGCGTAGGAAGATGGAGGAGCCCGCTGTCTCCTCGGATGAGGATCCCTCATCGTCGCTGCTGTGGTCCGGTGACGGTGGTGATGCCAGTGTCGACTGGAACGCACTGTCGTCTCCGTCGCCCCCTCCCCAGCGGCAGGCCGCAGGGTCCAGCTTGAGGCAGCGGCTGGAGCCCGCTGCCCACGAACAGGGAACGAGCTCCAGCTCGCGCCCGCCTCCATGCCTGGACCAGGAGGATCGGAGGGTGACTCGCTCCCGGTCAAGCCCCGGCGGCCAAGAGCAGCAGAGGGAGAGGAGGAGGTCCCCGCGGCGAGACGACTTGTCCAAGCGTTCGGCGGACCGTGATCCGTCCGCTCGCCGTCCCTCCGGTGACTCATCGCGGCGGGGGTCGCGCTCCCCGAGGAGGCGGTCGCCCCCTAAGGCGAGATCGACGTCGCCGGCGCCTGCTCTAACCGCGTCGCACGGGGAGAGTGCGGATGCTCCCCCGCGGCGTCTTCAGTCGTTGGTCATCCGTGGTGGCGGGGCCCCGCCCGTGCAGGTCCCCCTCGCCCAGAGTGACAGTCGAGGCCCGTCTTCCATCCTGTCGGGGGGCAAGAGATCAGCCCCCGAGTCATCGGGCGCAGCCCCCAGGCCTGTCAAGCGGGCCTGCATCATCTCCTCCATGTAAGTGACTTTCCGCGCTATCCCGTTATCTTTGTCCTAAGATTTTTGTTCGCCTTATTGATTCGCCCTTCTCGTGTTAGTCGTTCCAACATTGGTGCGCTCAGCCTTGCGCCGTGGAAGCGCGCGGCCCTGAGCGCGCGCACTCCCTCATTCCCTCACCGCTCTTCAACTCCCCCGTCCGTGCCAGAGACAGCCCCCGGGCCAGCAGCGGCGGCGCCAGAGACTCGTGAAGCGGCGGCGCCCCACCTTCGTTGGGGGGCGGTGGCGTGGTCGAGGGGCAGGCAGCCCCTGAGCAATCTGAGCCCTTGGCGGCGCTTATCGTCGATCAGGGTGCCGTCGCGCAGGCGGCTCCAGAGGTGAGTCTGCCCCCGGCACCGGGCATCGGCGACGGCGAGATCGTGGAGGTGGCGTCCCCCTCGTCGTCCTCGCAGCTCCCGGAGGCCACCGATATGGGAGGGCCAAACCTCTCAAGTGGTGATACGACTACCTATGCGGCCGAGCTGGAACGGTGTCTGCTGGCATCGGAGGAGCTGCCAGCTGAGGCGCCCGTGTCGCCCGCCCCGGAGGTCGTCGTGGCGGTCGAGGAGGACGTGGCGGTCGAGGAGGTCGCGGCGAGCCCTGAGGTGTCCAGGACCCAGACGACAGAAGTGGTGTCGGACTCCGTCGCGCCACCGGAGCCGCCACGCTAGCCCACCGCTGTTGTCGCAGAGGTGGTCGAGATCGCGGACTCACCTCTTCCCGACACGCAGGCGCCTGCTTCCCTCGAGGACGCGATGGGCCGCACTTCTCCAACCACCGTCCGAGAGGCTGGCGAGAGCTCAGGAGCCCGTCCCTTCTCAGCCCCCGAGGGGGGTGAACATGGCCTGGGCCTCGGGAGTGCCACGTGGGCCGGAGCCCATGACGCCGAGGCGCACGACGGCAAGGACGAGGAAGCCACGACGCGTCGCCGCCTCGTGTGGGGTTTACGGTGGGTGGAGCAGGCGATCAACGAGCTTGTTGTCCCGGCCTCGTCGGTGAGTTGGCCGAGCCCAATCCTTGATTTTAGGTTTTGATTTCCAAGTTGTTGCTGCGATTGACCTTCTTCTCGGCCCAGGTGCTCGCCAGCTGCATCGCCAAGAAGACGCGCACCATCGAGGAGCTCCAGGCCGAGAAGGCCCAACCGGAGATGCAGCTAGTCGCCGCCCGACTGGCGGCTGTAGGAGCGGTGGCGAGCGAGGCGTCGGTGAGGACCGCTCTTTAGGCTGCGGCAAAGTTGGCGGAGGACCGCGCAGTCGCCGCACAGTCTGCCATGGATGCCGCCGTGTCGGAGAAAGCAGCCCTCGAGGCTAGGCTTGCCCAGGCAGAAGCCACCGCCGCGGAGCTGCGAACCGCCGCCGCAACTGCTACCGAGGCAGCTCAGAACGCAGCTGCCGCTGCTGCTGCCACCGAAGCCGCATCCCAGACCACCGCCGAAGAGAAGGCGATGCTTGAGAAGAGGTTGGTGGACCTGCAGCAAGACCTGGCGCACTACGAGGCAAACCTGAAGACGGCGAACAATCAGGTCTGCAACCTCTCCACCAGGCTGCAGGAGGCCACCGACGAGGAGACCCGGCTCCGTGAGGAGAACAGCCAGATGGCATGGGAGATCCAGGGTGAGCATCTTTGCGTTCTCAATGTTCATGATGTTTCCTTCCCTGCGTTAATCATTGCTGATGCTGCTTCTCTCTTTGGTTTTAACAGGGATTCGCATAGCTCGTACTGCACAGGCAGCCAAGCTGGTGGAGAAGGCTCAGGAGGTCATCGCCACTGAACTCAAGATCCATGAGATGTCTGAGACGGCCAAGGACTTGGCGGACCAACTGTCGAGTATGTTCTTTTCACCCCGGCTCCTTGCTTCTTCTTGATTGTGCTTCTCATGACTCAACTCTTACTCGTTCTCTGTTTCCAGAGGTCAAAGCCGAGCTGGAGGATTCTCGGAAGGCTTAGCACGAGACGGAGGAGGTGCTCAAAAAGAACATACTGGACCGCGCCAAGCTCGGCCAGCATGTTGACATGATCTTGACGGAGAGCGGCGTCCCGCCAGTACAAATGCCTCCCCAGGTGCTTGGCGACCGGCTCAACCTTCTGCCGGGCTTCGTTAAGGAGAGAGAGCTGATGACCTCCCAGCAGGTGGTGCACCGGGTCCTCTCCATGTTCAGCTCACACTACCAGGGGCTGGACTTTCAGGCACTGAGTGGTGGTTGGGCCCCCGGCTACACGAACGAGGAGCTCGACAAGATCGAAGAGGATTGTGCCGCCCTTGCCCAAGCCATGGCCAACACCGCGATGAAGGACCTGGAGCTGATTCCAAAAGACACACCAGAAGATGGCTCCGGGCCTTCCCATTAGATGTATTAAGTTGTATAACAGTTTAAACAAAACGTGTATGCGCATCGTACTGAACAACTTTCATTTTGTTTTGAAACCGTCGCTTCCTGAAACATTCCCTGAGTACCCGCGGACGACTGTAGAACGAAGTGGCAGCACTTAGATGCTCAGGCCGATCGAACTTTTCTCTGGAGCCGCGAGGGCGTAAGAGTCGGAAAGCTCGACCTAAGCGACGAAGTGACGCCACGCGTTCGTAGCCCCGAGTACTTAGAAACGTTCAGGAAAAGACTCGCATGCTTTTTGTAAAAGACGTTTTGAGCCGGAGTCCAAGTGGTTACCTATGTTCCTTCTGAAAGTAGTCGGACGTCGACCTGTAGGTCCGAGCTGCGCTTGCAAGTTTTCATACCGTAGTCGCAGGGGCGTAGGTGGTAAAAGACTTGGACAAGCAACAACATCGAAACGCTCGCAGATCAACATCCTTTTCCCTCGCGAGGTAAAAGGTGTTCCGCCAAAAAGAACCGTTCGCTCGCGCGATTGGTCACGACAAAGTTGTTGGAGAGTTTTTGTTTTGAAAACGGGAAAATGAAAGGGGGGCATCGTGCCCCGGGTAGCCCCCGACTGGTAAGTGTTTTTGCATGGGCACAAGGACACTTGCCACTCAGCCTTTAGATATCGTCGAAACATATGAAAGATGCCAACACAAGTATATCGAGAAGCTTATGAAACGAGAACAAAAACACATGGCATTGTTCATTGATCATAAGCTGAAACAAAGAACGTTACTTAAGGGTAAAAATGTCGTAGATGTTCTATGTTCCATGCATTGGTGATGATCGTGCCGTCGTCGTGCCGGAGCTTGAATGTTCCTGGTTGGAGCACCTGGTCGACGATGTACGGTCCCTCCCATGGAGGCGCAAGCTTGTGCCGGTCCTTGTTGCTCATGACCCGTCGGAGTACTAGATCTCCGACTTAGAACTGTCGTTCATGGATGTTGCGCTCGTGATAGCGACGCAGAGCTTGCTGGTACCGTGCTGAGTGTAGGAGCGCCACGTCGCGAGCTTCATCGAGTTGGTCGATTGCATCTTCGAGTGCGACTTGATTCCCTTCTTCGGTGTACGCCCGGACTCTTGGGCTGCCATAGTCGATATCCATCAGGAGAACCGCTTTCGACCCGTGCACCATGAAAAATGGTGTTGCACCGGTGGACCGACTCGGTGTGGTGCGCAGGCTCCACAGGACGGATGGCAACTCGGCGACCCATCTTGCTCGGAACTTCTCAAGTCGTCTGAAGATTCAAGGCTTTAATCCTTGAAGGGATCATGCTGTTGGCCCTCTCAGCCTGCCCGTTGGCCCTCGGGTGTGCAACAGCAGTCCAGTCCATGCGGATGTTGTTTTAGTCGCAGAACTTGAGGAAGCTCGAGCCCCTTGAACTTGTCTTCCAGCTGACGCACAGCTCGACAATAGGCCGCCATCTTGGGGTCGACACAATTCTTCTCTTTCATCACTTGGTCTACGACGAGCTCTGAGTCCCCACGGATCTCGATACGGCGGATTCTGAGTTCGACCGCGATCTGAAGGCCATTGATTAGTGCTTCGTACTCGGCTACTTTGTTGGAGGTTGGAAAATGCAGTCAGACCATGTACTCCATACGCACGCCCAGGGGTGAGATGAAGACAAGGCCTGCCCCCGCTCCCTCCTTCATGACTGAGCCGTCGAAGTACATTGTCCATGTCTTGTGCTCGATTGGTGCCGGCGGAGTCTGAATCTCCATACATTCAGCGACGAAATCTGCCAACACCTGTGACTTAATTGCACTACGTGCGCATAAGTCACGTTGTGCCCCATTAGCTCGAGGGCCCATTTAGCTATCCTCCCTTCTGCCTCAGGATTCTGGATCACCTCCCCGAGGGGGTACTTGGACACCACCGTGATGGGGTGCTGGTCAAAGTAATACCGAAGCTTGTGCTTGGTAATCAAGACGGTGTACACGAGCTTCTGAATTTGAGAGTAGCGGGTCTTCGAGTCGGAGAGAACCTCGCTCATGAAATAGACGGGTCGCTGCACCTTAAGTGACTTCCCAAGCTCTCGTTCAATGACCAGAGCAGCGCTCACGACCTGCGTCATTGCAGCCACGTACAAGAGCATTTGCTCTTCTGGCATTGGTGCCGTGAGCACTGGTGGACTCTTCAGGAGATTCTTGAGTTTGTCGAGCGCTTCCTGAGCCTCGGGCGTCCAGGTGAAGTGGTCGGACTTTTTCATCAGGCGGTACAGTGGCAGGCTACGCTCTCCGAGTCAGGCAATGAACCTACTGAGAGCAGCGAGGCAGCCTGTGATGCGCTGCACGCCCTTCAGGTTCTGGATCGGCCCCATGTTAGTGATGGCTGAGATCTTCTCGGGATTGGCCTCGATGTCACACTCGGACACGACAAAGCCAAGGAGCATGCCCCTTGGCACCCCGAAAATGCATTTCTCAGGGTTCAGCTTCACCCCGTGCTCTCTCAGCTTCACAAACACTTATGTAAGATCGGGGATCAGATCACCCGTCTTTTTTGACTTGACCACATGTCATCGACATATGCCTCGATTATTCGTCCTATGAGATCACCGAAAACGTGTCGCATGCATCTCTGAAACATAGCACCCGAATTCTTGAGCCCGAACGGCATCGAGTTGTAACAATAAGCACCAAAGGGAGTGATGAAGGACGTCGCGAGTTGGTCCACTATGCACATCACGATCTGGTGGTACCCGGAGTACGCATCGAGAAAACAGAGGGTTTCGCACCCTGCCGTTGAATCGACTACCTGATCTATGCGAGGCAAAGGAAACAGATCCTTGGGACATGCCTTGTTAAGGCTCGTGTAGTCAACACACATCCTCCATTTCTTATTCTTCTTCTTTACAAGTACAGGGTTAGCTATCCACTCGGGGTGGAACACTTCTTGGATGAACCCTGCACTAAGGAGCTTCTTGATCTCCTCGCCTATGGCCTTGCACTTGTCGTCGTTGAAGCGGCGCAGGCGCTGCTTCACCGGTTTCGATCCCGGCTTGATGTTTAGTTTGTGCTCGGCAACCTCTCTCGGGATCCCCTTCATGTCGGAGGGTTTCCATGCGAACACGTCGAGGTTCGCTTTGAGGAAGTCGACGAGCACGCTTTCCTATTTAGGATCGAGCACCGTCCCGATACGGAGCGTGCGGCCATCATCGGTGACAGCCACATCCTTGACATCCTTGGCGGGCTCAAAGGAGCAGGCCGCTCGCTTGGACGACTCGGGGATATCTTGGTCCTATGAAGGAGGCTCCGCGTGGAGCTTCTCGGACCGGATGAGTGTTTCAGCGAATTGAAAGCACTTAGTATCGCATTCGTATGCATACTAGAACGTAGTCCCCTGTGTGATGACCCCCTTCGGACCAGGGATCCTCAACTTGAGATACGTGTAGTTGGGCACAGCCATAAACTTCGCGTAGGATGGCCTCCCGAGGATGGCGTGGTACGTCCCCGAGAACCCCACCACTTCGAAGGTGAGGGTTTCCGTGCAGAAGTTCCGCGACGTCCCGAACGTGACGGGCAGATCGATTTGCCCTAACGGGAGGGCATCTTTCCTGGGGATGACCCCGTGGAAAGGAGTTGGCGATGGGCGCAGTCTAGACCGCGAGATGCCCAGGCTGTCGAGCGTCGTCACGTACAGGATGTTGAGCCCGCTTCATCCATCCATCAGCACCTTGTGGACCCTCTTTGTCCCGATCAGTGGAGCCACCACGAGGGGGTAGCACCCTGGCTGCGGTACGTGGTCGGGGTGGTCCGCTCGGTCGAAGGTGATCGGAGTCTCCGACCACTTGAGGTACGACGGTGTCGCAGGCTCGGTGTTGTAGACCTCGCGTTGGATCAGCTTCTCCTTGCGCCTCGACGGTCGTGCCGGTGCCCCGCCAAAGATCATGTGGACCGCGCCATCTTCTCGGGGGAAGACCACCTCGTCGTCGTCGTCATCGTCGTCATTCTCGGGGGGTGGTGCCGCCTTCTTCGGTGGTTCCGCCGTCTTGGGCTTGAGCGTGCCGTTGACGTAATTCTTCATCAAACGGCAGTCCTTGAGCGCATGCTTGACGGGCGTCTCGTGATGGGTGCATGGCGCCTCCAAGATCCTCTCGAAGTGATCCCTCGGGGGTCCACCCCGATTGTTCTTGGGACGCATCGCCTTGCGCTCGACCGCTGCCACGACGTTGTCGTCACAGCCACGCTTGTCGCCCTTCTTCTTCTTGAACTGCGAGGAGGGCCCCTCTCCGGCATCCACGACTCGCTTCCCCTTGCTCGGTGGGGGAACTAGTGTTGCTGCTACCACCTCCTCCCCGTCAATGTGATTGGTCGCGATGTCCAGAAGCTCCCGAGTAGTCCTCGGGGTCCTCCGCCCTAGCCGGTGGATGAGGGTGGTGCAGGTGGTGCCGTTCTGGAACACCGAGATGGCGTCGTTGTCTGTCGCGGTGGGAAGCTCGGTGCAACGCTTGGAGAAACGCCTGATGTAGTCGCGCAGGCTCTCCCCTGGTTGCTGCTTGCAGTTGCGCAGCTCCCACTGTTTGTCGGGCCCGATGTACGTGCCCTGAAAGTTGCCGATAAATGCCTCCCATAGGTCCTTCCAGCTGTTGATCCTGCCACGTGGCAGGTGCTCAAGCCAGGTCCGCATAGAGTCGGTGAGGTGGAGCGGCAGGTTCTTGATGATGAACAGGTCGTCTGTCGCTCTGCCCGCCTGACACGCGAGCCTGTAGTCCTCCAACTACACGCTAGGGTTGGTCTCTTCGTTGTATCTGGGTACTGTTGTTGGAGCTCGGAAGCACGAGGGGAACTTGGCGTCTTGCACCTTCTGACCAAAAGCACGCGGGCCCTTTGGATCGGGCGACCAACTTCGGTCATGATCTTCGTCGCTGTCGTAGCATCCGCCACGCCTCTGGCTAGGACGCCGGCGTGAGCGGTGCTCGTCATGCTTGTCACGACCGTCATCGTTGCTGCCATAGCCGTAGTCGTAGTTGTCGTCACCCGCGGCTCGGTGATGAGCCTCGAGCGTGTCGCGAGCATCACGGTTGGCCCCCAGTCGCGACTTGACTGACATTCGCCAGCGGCTCGGTGCCTTGACGGGGATCGATCTTGGCGTCGTACAGACGGCGCACCTCGTGCCTCGCGCGCACGTGATGCCAAGCTCTCAGCCTGCTACGTGGCCGCCGTCTTGAGGAGGATTTTGAGCTGTTGGCGAACCCTCTTCTCCTCGGGTGTGGCCGGCTTGGGGCAGCCACGCAGGAGCATGGCTGCTGCTGCAAGATTCTGCGATGCGCGCCTGAAGTGCGGTGTGCCGTCATCATGGACGGGGGCATCCTCGTTGATGCGCCGGTTCACGTTTCGTGCCCGAGCGCGAGCTTGCGGTGCCGGCTGCTCCGCTTCTTGCTCACGATGTTGCTCCCGCCGCTGGTCTCGCGGAGGGTCTCGTGGCTCGTTCTCTCCGCCGAGCGCTCGGTGAAGGTTTGCCAGCTCTTGGTCGAGCTGGTGCTGGGCCTCGGCGATCTCGTCGAGGCGCGCCAAACGCTGGGCATCCCCGTTGTGGTGACGAGGGTTCTCCTCGCCGTCTGTCGAGCTAGAGGCGGTGTGGGCCTCCAGGACGTTGCACTCTCGCGTGAAGTCCGGGAGGGGCATCGGCGGCCCCCGCCGTGGGGCCGTGAAGCCTGGGGTGACGTACGATGCCCTCAGCTCGTTTACATAGGCCGTCACCGAGTTGTCCGGGAGGCCTGGCTGCTCTCGAGGGTACAGGATGTCGTACCGCTCCATGAATTCCCCCCAGGTCAGCGGCTCGGACCGCTAGCCTGGAAGGCGAGGTCGGTGAGGTGGAAGGCAGCGAGCCTGAAGCGCTACTGCGTCCGATTTGGCCCTAGTAGGGCCATGATCAATTCGTCCGTGAAGCCACGGATGAAAGCTGCTTGCGCCGCCGCCGCTGTCGTGGCGGTGGGACGCGCGGGTTGGGAGAAAATCCTCCTGACGACGGACTCCGCCGGCCTGGTGTAGACGAAGCCGAGGGAGCCGAAATGCATGGTCGTGCCGGGAGTCAGCGAGACTCCGTGGCCCTCCATCTGGATCGCTGGTGAAGTTCGGCGAGACACACGATGTGCGCCTACCTGGTGCGCCAACTGTCGGGGTTCTCAACCGCCGGCAGTAGATTTGTATCGAATCATGTGTCGGATCTGGATGGTTGACACGGGAGACACAAGGCTTTTATACTGGTTCGGACCTCCGGAGAGTAATACCCTACGTCCAGTTCCGAGTACTCGTGTTCCTATGCCGAGAATGTCTATAGTAGGGGTTACAAACTTGGTGATCGGTCCACCTTATGTACGTTGCACCCCTCCCCCTTTTATAGTCACAAGGGCGAGGGGCAAAGAGGGAAAACGAAAATAAGCTACAGTGCTATGGCATTGTGAAGTCTTTTCCGTCATTGATGTCCGTCAAGCAGCGTGGGAGGTCGCTGAGCTGTGGTGTCGTCGGAGGCCGCCGCGTGTGCTATCGTCACTGTTGATTCTGGGCACTTGGCACCTTCTCCGAGTAGTTCACATGGTGACTCAGCCTTCTTGAGTGCGTCTTAGGCCTGCCACGTTATGGCCTAAGAGCTGATAGATGGTAATCGAGTGCGCATTCTGACGGGGTGGCATGCAGCTGGCGTTGGATGTGACGGCATGTCGGAGGTCGTGGGGGGTGTACTGTGCGCCATTACAGCCCCTGTCAAACCCGGTCGTCCTCCCATTGCGCCAGTTGTGGTCTTTGCATGGCGTGGAAAACGGCATCATGCGTGTCGTTGCGGAGGAGCTTGGGCGGCTGGGGCGGCACCACGTTCGTGTGGGGCCCCTGACCCGCACTCCGGCTCCCCCACGTGGACCCCGCCTTAGTCGGAGACGGAGATTACTCGAGCGAATGAGTAGTCAGAGGCGAGGCGGGGCGTACTCGGAGACGATGCACTTCTCGTGCGAGGCGGAGAGTACTCGTGCGAGGCGGAGGGTACTCGGAGCCGAGGCGTACTCGTGCGAGGCGGAAGATACTCGGGTGTGGGGAAGTCTTGTCAGTGAGGGTCTTGACAAAGATCTGCATCCCTCCCCGTCCTGGATCTTAGCCTTCACATTGACAATGGTGTCAGAGGACTCCATCTTCAAGGTGATTATCTCGTTGTTTAGGGGGCCCTAATCCAGGCCCTCGTCCGCTAGTTTGATGCATTGGGCTATATATACCCCTTCCACCCTGCCATTTGAGATTCCTGGAGCATGAGGAAGACCAGAGGAGTGTGAGACACATTGAAGATCATATCCAAGCCATCCAAGTGCTAAATTGCTCATCCATAGACTTACACATGATTTGTGTGTGTGCTTAGTGCTAGGCTTAGCTTAAAACTTAGTAAGTACAAGGTGTGCCTACCTTGTGAGGTGATTCTTGAGTGGATCAAGCTGTACAAGGTGCACCAGAAGTCTTGGAGCCTAAGTGGCTCTCCGACAAACATCTTTAACCCTCTGGCTTGGTGTGGAGCGGTGATGACACTTTGTGCGGGGGACGTGGAGACCCTCTTCCCTTGGTGGAGAAGCTCCTTAGTGGAGGTGGCATCAAGGTGACCAAGGGAGCTTGGTGAGTGCCTTCGTGGCGAGCCTTTGTGGCAAGTCAAGTGGTGCTCTTGGAGAGACTTGGTGGCCGAGAAGTAATACTCTTGTGTGGAGTGCTTCAACAACATGGACTAGGGGTGGCTTAGTGCCTACCAATATCACAGGATAAATCGCGTGTTAAGATTTTGCTTTCTCTCACCCCCTTTACGTTTCCACATTACTTTCTTGTATTCCTTGCTTGCCTTTACTTTCCTAGAGTAGTATCTTGTTATGATTAGCTATAGGTTGCAAAACTTATTTTGGGATGAGGGTTCCACACTAGATCAACCATAGAATGCACATCTACACTGGTGGAAAAACGACCTTTGTTCCCAAGCATTTGTCCCGGTTCAACTTTGGAACCGGGACAAATGCTTTTGGGGCGACGTGGCCTCGGAAGGCTATTTGCGACGCCCCCCTTAGTCTCGGGTGGTAATACCACCCAGGACTAAAGGCCTGACGTCCAACGGCTCCGAGCCGCAATTATTGGCGCCAGACTTTAGTCCCGGGTGGTATTACGACCCGAGACTAAAGGGTGAGACTTTAGTCCCGGGTCGTAACACCACCCGGGACTAAAGTTTTTGTCCCGGGTGGTATTACCACCCGAGACTAAAGTCTCATCTTTAGTCCAGGGTGGTAATACCACCCGGGACTAAAGGGGGCGCCTATAAATCCCTGCCTCCCTTCTTCTTCCTCTGCCCGAGCTCACATTCACCCGAGACTTAAGCACCCGAGACTTAAGAGATAGTTTGTGAAGAGCTAGCTAGTTCTTCTCCTAGCCAATTTTTTCGTCATCCATTTGTGAAGATTTCTCTCCTCCAAAGTGTTGCTAAGGTTTGATTCTTCATCCTTCCTTCATTTGTTATGATTAAATTTCATTTTTATGGTTAGAAATGGAGAAAATATGGATTTAGATTTTTAGGTGGTAGGAGGAGCTAAGAGATGTTTTAGACTTAGCTAACATTGTATTTAGTTTCACATATTTTTTAAGCATAGTTTCACATAGGGATTTATCCTCTGATTTTATAGTTTTTGCTATAGAGATAATTGATTTTAACTTTTAGATGAGAGATGCATTTAATTTTACATTTAGCTTAATTTATGAGAAGTTAGTTTATTAAAAAAATGGTCATTACCAAACAAAAATATACTACCTACCTATTTAATTCATTTTTGTTAAGTATTTCTTGTTTTTATTTAGAATACATTTAGGCATTCTCTTTTTTTTTCTTTTTTCCATATATACAGTCGGTTGGACGTTCTGTACCAGTAGCCTTACATCCTACCTAGCTACAGTCCAACATCACCTACGAGCTGGGGCTATACGTGGCTCGGTGATGTTGGGCTGTAGCCAGGTAGGAGATGCAGGGCTGTAGTTTGGCGATGTACTGTAAGTGGGAGAGCGAGGTGTGTGTATATGATGGTGAGGTGAGGTTTGTACTTCCTAAATGATCAGGGTGATTAGAAAAGGTATAGTACAGACTTACATCGCCTCCGGGCTCACTGCACCTGAACGAGCTCTTGCACTTATCTGTTTAGTTATTAGAAAATGAGAAAATAGGTCTTATATATTATGTTTTTATATAGAATAGATTTAAGCATTCTCTTATTTAAGCATTATTTTATATATATTACAGAGTAGTCCAGAATAACTATGGCAAGTCATGGCGGCGGTCGTGGAATCAGTTTTGATGACCGGCCACCTTTGGCTCGTTGTCCAGGCATACGCTTCACCCATGGTGTGATTGAGTTACCTACTGGTGATCGAAGCCAGGGACCTCGTCCCAACATAGTAATATTCTTTCGTTGTATAAATTTCATGTTTACGTACTACACACGGATAATAATATTATTTTCATACACTGCAGGTTCTCAATCATTTGCAGTGGCTCGCACATGTTGTTGAAAATTTAGGTGGTACCCCTCTTGTTACACAATGCGCCATTGTCGGTCCAAACAATTGCATACAATTAAAAATCTCGTTTGACATAGCCGTTCGAGGACAAAATCACTCCTCGCTGTCTTCAGAACCCATCCAAATGGTATCGATTGTTGGGTGGGGTGCCCCTGCACTGGTTAAGAGGACTTATGAAAGGACCGCCGTGCAGGCATGCTTACAACAACTAAACGCTAATGGGTATTTTGTGCCAGATTACTCTTATTTTCTAATAAAGTCACTCGAGGAAGGAGAAAGTGTCACCAGGACCGCAGAGAGACTTTGTCGGCTAAATGAACATGACATGGTATGGAGCACCATTTACTCTTATTCAGCATTTTTAATGCGTCGTAATAACATTATTCTTAATTGTAGGATATGTTTGGTCAAACTTTTGCGGCAATGAGCTTTCATGCAATTCTAGAGCAAGTGATGGATGTTGTGGGATTTTCTTACACAGATTCAAATGCTATACAAACAAGAAATTGGAAGTATCAGGCTCATCTTTCATTTTACAGGCCATATCAATTTGCCTCGCCGCCACTGTTTGAAATTTATGGAAGTCCATGTGACCGTAATTGTGAAGCGATAGAGAGTGCACTGATCCATTCTCTGGCATATTTCGCTGAAGTTCTCGACTTCAAGATCGGAGACTTCAACTATATGGACTATCTAAGGAAGAAGAATGAAGTATGAAATATGTGTCGTGCATTGATGCACCCCTCTATCTTTGTTAAGACCGTACCTTAAGTATTCATGTATGAACTTTTTATGTTTGTAAGACCTTAATTAAGTATTGATGTACGAACTTTTTTATATTTTTTGTTAAGACTTTAAGTATTGATGTTAGGCCAGTGACTAATTTATTGGAAACCTTAATATTAGGGTTCTCACCTCCAAAGTATTGATTAAGCCTTAATATTAGCCTTTATCACAAATTTTGGAGACCTTAATATATATTAAACTAAAAAAACAACAGGGTCATTTGGGGGGCGACCCTTTAGTCTCGGTTGGTAATCCAACCCGGGACCAAAGGCCAGCCCTCCACGGCCGCAATGATTGGGGCCGGCCTTTAATCCCGGGTGGTAAACCAACCCTCCCCTATACAAAATCGACAGCACGCTCCCTTCTTCTTCCCTGCCCGACCATTTTTCACCGAGAGCTCAAAGAGCAAGCTCCTCTCAGCTCCATGGCGCCTCAAACCTAGGGAGGTGCTGCCCAAATTTTTCGTCATCAATTTGTGGAGTTTTCTCACCTCCAAGGTGTTGCTAAGGTATTATTCTTCATCCTCCATTCATTTGTTGTGTTTAAATTTCGTGTTATGATTTAGAGAAGGAGAAAATAGAAATTTTGATTTAAGAGCTAAGAGATGAGGTTTTTAGTATACTTTAGATTTAGTAATAAGTAGTTATCATTTGTTATGATAATCTTCTATCATTCATTTGTACTAAGATTTTTTTTGTTTTTTATAAAAATATTACTTTTAGCTAGCTTTATTTATTATTAGAGAAAATAGAATTTATTAATTTAGTTATTAGAAAATGAGACCTAGGGATAGTGTATATTTTTTATACTTAAAATTTATGCCATAATTAAGAAAATAGAAAATTTATGCCATCATTTGTTAAGATTTTATATATATATATAAATTTTACTTTTAGCTAGCTATATTTAATATTAGAGAAAATAGAATTTATTAATTTAGTTATTAGAAAAGGATACCTAGGGATAGTGTTGTAGAATTAACATGGATATTTTTCACTTAATATGATGCAGATGAACCGGCAATGGATGTACAACACCGACAGACGGTCAGCGGAGTACATTACCGGCATGCATGGTTTTCTCGAAGTGGCGAAAAAAACAAGGATGCGAGTGGGTTCATGTGTTGTCCATGCTCCAATTGCAGAAACGAAAGAGACTACCATGACCCGGGCACACTTCACCTCCACTTGTTGAAATACGGAATCATGCCGAACTATGTGGTTTGGACCAAGCACGGTGAAAGAGGGGTTGTGATGGAAGACGACGAAGAAGAGGAGGAGGGTATTCCGGACTAGGCCGCAGGTCAAGCTTTTGCAGACACTTTAATGGAAGATGCTGACGAAGAAGAGTTACCAGCACATGCTGACGGGACTGCTGATGATCTCGGCCAGGTTCTACAGGATGCACAAAGGGATTGTGAAAACGAAAAAGAAAAGGCAAAGTTCCAACGTATGATCGAAGATCACAGAAAACCGTTATACCCAGATTGCAAGCCAGGTCACAAAAAGCTTGGTACTACACTAGAAATGCTGCAATGGAAGGCAAAACATGGTGTGTCTGATAAGGCATTTGAAGGGATGCTAAAAATTGTGAAGGACAAGCTTCCGGAGAACAATGAATTACCGTCCACCACATATGAAGCAAAACAGACTGTGTGCCCTCTTGGGTTGGAGGTACAGAAGTTCCATGCATGCCCTAATGATTGCATCCTATATCGGGGTAAGGATTACGAGAATTTGGATGCTTGTCCTGTGTGCAAAGCGCTACGTTATAAGATTCGGCGAGATGAAGATGCTGGTGATCTCCAGGGGCACCGTGACAAGACGAAGAAAGTTCCGGCGAAGGTTATGTGGTATTTTCCTATAATACCACGTTTGAAGCGTTTGTTCTGGAACAAAGCACATGCTAAGTTGATGAGATGGCACGCCGAGGAACGTAAGCAAGACAACCTGCTGAGACATCCGGCTGATGGGTCTCAGTGGAGAAAGATTGATAGAGAATTCAAGACATTTTCTGAGGACGGGGAAAGGAACATAAGGTTTGGTTTAAGTACGGATGGTTTCAATCCATTCGGGGAGTTTAGCAGTGGTCATAGCACTTGGCCTGTGACCCTATGCATGTTCAACCTTCCTGGTTGGATGTGCATGAAGCGAAAGTTCATTATGATGCCGGTGCTCATCCAAGGTCCAAAACAACCCGACAACGACATTGATGTGTACCTAAGACCGTTGGTCGATGAACTATTACTGCTATGGCGGGAAGAGGGCGTACGTGTGTGGGATGAGGATAGGTAAGAGAACTTCGATCTGAGGAGGTCATTGAGTTTTGTGTTGATTTTGTCGACACAATTGACTCGATTGGGCTTCCAGTATCACGACACGAGAGGAGGCTATAGGGAAAGGGTACCATCGGAAGGAAATCAAGTTTGAGCAATAATACTGATTTATTCCATAAAGCACACCTAACAGTCCTGCAACAATCATCACTGGTGACTCCGTATAGGATGGAACACGAGCAGATTATTGCTTCTCAAAATCCAACCAAATCCCTAGTCTGGATTGCACGCCGTCACTTGGAAACATTTCCCTCATGGTTGAGTGAACAACTAATCGGAAACTCAACGATTCATCCACAACTAGCTTTGTTAGCCAGGGGACCTTGTAGCACAATTACAAGATTTCAAGCTTACGATATGAATGGTTACAATTTTTACACGAGAGCTCAAGATCGCAAAAGCACAAACCAAAATAGTGGTGTCCGTATGGACATCATCGGAATAGATGGGGGCAAGACCTGCTATTATGGTATCATAGAAGAGATATGGGAGCTTGAGTACGGAGCGATGAACGTCCCTCTGTTTTTTTGCCAATGGGTAAACCTGAATGGCGTAAAGAAAGATGAATATGGAATGACAATAGTGGACCTTACCAAGATTGGGTTCAAAGATGATCCATTCGTGCTTGCCAAAGATGTGCATCAGGTTTTCTATGTGAAGGATATGACTAGCATACCGAAGAATAAAAATCCCCAAGAAGCAGGACCACAAGAGGCAAAGCGTCACATAGTTCTTCCAGGTAAAAGAGTAATCGTGGGAGTCGAGGACAAAACAGATCAATCCGATGATTATGATCAGTTTGATGGCATGCCTCCGTTCGCTGTCGAAGTTGACCCAAGCATATTGCTTGGACGTGAAGAGACACCGTACTTACGTGCTTGAGATTAATGTCGTAATGTAATGATTATTGATCAAATCAATTGTGTATCGGTCTCAAAATTTTTATGAAGCTTGAATATGTCATGTGAGATTGACCCACCAAGTTTGAGATTTTTCTGAATTAATTTACTATTTTTTTTGAATATGTCATGTGAGATTGACCCACCAAGTTTGAGATTTTTCTGAATTAATTTACTATTTTTTTGGTTTAATTGAATTTTATTGGGAATGCACATCAATATTGCAAATGAAAATTGGAAGTGAATGTTTAAAACTCTAAAATATAATTTTGCATAGAAAAGTATAGTTTATTAGATTTTAACTAAATATAATTTTGCATGGAGAAAATAGTAAAAGTTACTATATTTTTTGTGATTTCAAAGAGATAGAATGTGAAAATGAGAAAAGAAATGGGAGGGGAAAAACAGTTCCCGCCGAAAATTACACTTTAGTCCCGGGTGGTGTTACCACCCTAGACTAAAGGGGGTCCTTTAGTCTCGGGTGGTAACACCACCCGGGACTAAAGGCCGAAATTTTGCCCTTGCGGCCCTCCCGCGCGAAAGGGGCCTTTAGTCCCGGGTGGAGATACGACCCGGGACAAAAGGGGGGCCTTTAGTCTCGGGTCGTATCACCACCCGGGACTAAAGGCTCTTTGCTCCCGGGTCTGATTACGACCCGAGACTAAAGAGGGGGGATATATATCCCACGGACCACCTCTCTTCTTCCCCAACTCCTCCACTTCACACACTCGCACCCCGCCGTCGTCGTCTTGATCTCCACCGGCCGTCGTCGTCTTCCCCCGCCGTCGCCCCTGCCTCCGCCGTCGTCGCAGCTCGCACCCCGCCGTCGTCGACCCCGTCGCACCCCGCAGTCCCTGCCCGCGCCCGGCCGTCGACACGTCCGGCCCCGCGCCCTCCACCGCCGGAGCTCCCGCGCGCCCGCCGTCGTCGCACGCCGCCCGTCGACCCCGCCCGCGCCCGGCCGTCGTCCCCACGCCCGTCGACGTCTCCGCCGCGCCCGGCCGTCGCCCGCTGCCGCTCCCGGCCACAGTCGCCCCTGCTCCGCCGCCGCTGCTCCCGGCCGCGCCCGTCGACCCTGCGGCCGGCCGCCGTCTCCCCCGCGCCCGGCCGTCATCCCCACACCCGTCGACGTCTCCGCCGCGCCCGACCGTCGTCTGCCGCCGCTCCCGGCCGTCGTCGTCCCCGCTCCGTCGCCGCCGCTCCCGGCCGCGCCAGTCGACCCCGCGCCCGGCCGCCGGCCCGGCCGCCGACGTCGTCGCCCCCCTTAGCCCGCCGTCGCTGCCGGTGAGGCGAACTGCTGACGTCAGCCCCTGATGGCTGACGTCAGCAAATTTTTTTATGTTTTCAGTTAATTTAGAGATTTTAGAATTGAATTTAGAGATTTTAGATTTGAATTTATAGATTTTAGAATTGAATTTAGAGATTTTAGATTTGAATTTAGAGATTTTAGATTTGAATTTAGAGATTTTAGAATTAGAGATTTTAGATTTGAATTTAGAGATGAAGCATGTATTTAGAGATGAAATGTATTTAAAGATGAAATATGTATTTAGAGATGAAATATGTATTTAGAGATTTTAATTTTTTCGCTCGCCCGACAATTAGGTAGTATCGCTCGACACGCTCGATTCTTTCCCGACTCGCTCGACCCCGTCCGACACTTAGGTTTTTTCGCTCGACTCGCTCGACTCCCGCCCGACACTTAGGTAGTCTCGCTCGACTCTCGCCCGACTCGGTCGACTCCCGCCCGACACTTAGGTAGTCTCGCTCGACTCCCGCCCGACACTTAGGTTTTCTCGCCCGACTCGCTCGACTCCACCTGACACTTAGGTAGTCTCGCTCAACTCTCGCCCGACTCGGTCGACTCCCGCCAGACACTTAGGTAGTTTCGCTCGACTCCCGCCGACACTTAGGTAGTTTCGCTCGACTCTCGCCCGACACTTAGAAATCATTTATATATTCAGAAATCATTTATGTATTCAGAAATTCATTTATGTATCCAGAAAATCATTTATGTGCTCAGAAAATCATTTATGTATTCAGAAATTCATTTATGTATTCAGAAATTCATTTATGTATCCAGAAATTCATTTATGTGCTCAGAAAATCATTTATGTATTTAGAAATTTATTTATGTATTTAGAAATTCATTTATGTATTCAGAAATTCATTTATGTATCCAGAAATTCATTTATGTGCTCAGAAATTCATTTATGTGCTCATAAAACTATTTATGTGCTCAGAAAATCATTTATGTATCCAGAAATTCATTTATGTATTCAGAAAATCATTTATGTGCTCAGAAAACTATTTATGTGCTCAGAAAATCATTTATGTGCTCAGAAATTCATTTATGTTTTCAGAAATTTCTAGTTATGGATAACAATGAGGACGAGGAGCGGCTGATGGAGAGCCTTATTGCTGGGGGTCCAAATATCGAGGTCCCAACCTTCACCGAGGAGGAGCGTAGCCAGGCGGACGCGTTCCTCAACATAACCAGGGACATCGACTCCCGCACCGCGGACATCGACTCCCGCACCGCGGACATCGACACCCGCGCCGAGGACAATAATGAAGACCTTATCATAGTTAATGCAGAAGGTTCCAACGAGGTATATATATCATGCATTAACAAATCCATAAATGCATTAACAACGAGGTATATATATCATTCTAGAACCCCACGTGAATAACAAATCTGCAACTTGTAGGCTTCAACCTCGACAAGCAAAAAGACTAAGAGAGGCCGTACAAAAGTAATCGTCGATCATGACGTGAAGTTTCATATCACTGAAGTCAACGAGCTTGGCCAGCCATGGGAACCAAAGAAGGTCAGGGACAAGTTTGTGTCCCAATGCGGTGCTATTGTGAGGGACAACGTGCCCATATCATATAGAGAATGGAAGGGAAGGGAAGATAATCCATGGGTGGTTCCGGATCACGTTAAGAATATGTTATGGGATGATATCCTAAAACACTTCACACTTCCACCGGGCGTGAACGCAAACCTTGTGAAGCAGTGGACTCTCACGAAGATGGCAACTCAATTGTAGAGTTTCAAGAAGCAGTTGCACAGAGATTATATCAAGCAGAATCGAACTCCAAATTTTGATGATTATCCCAAGCTAAAGGATCACTGGCAGTCTTTTGTGGATTACAAGAATACTGAAGAATTCGCCAACAAGAGCGCACGAGCTCAGAAAAGTGCCAGTAAGAAGACGGATTACAACCATCGTCTTGGTCGTGGTGGTTACGCGGTTGCAGCACCCAAGTGGCGGAAGATTGAACAAGACCTCCTCAACAAAGGTATAGTACCAGCAGTCATTGACTGGGAAGAACGATCGAAGAATTGGTATTATGCCCGCGGTGGAAGATTGAACCCTGATGATGGTTCCCTCGAATTCCCACCCACGTTACGGGAGGCAGCACATGAGATAGTCAAAAAGAATGAAGACATCAAAGCGGGCAGATTGGTTCCTGACAGAGACATGGATGAGCTCACTTTGGCGCTCGGGAATCCGGAACACCCAGGACGTTGCAGGGGCTACGGGGTAGTCCCGTGGAAGTTTGCTTTCAAGGGAAGTGCCGACACCTACAGAAGCCGCAAAAGAAGAAGGGAGCGTGAAGAGGGGCGGTGGCGTGAAATGATGGAGCAGAGACTTAAAGATCAAGAAGATCGTATGAATGCAGAGATTGAACGACGAGTGGCCGCCGCGGTAGCTCAGATCACCCATGCCGGAGCACTGCCCCAAGCACCGGGGGATCCCGTCATTAGCCCTTCCGCTCGCAAAAGCAGCTGTGCTTCCACAGAGGCCCCCGAAGAACAAAGGGCGGCAAACCAAGAAGAAGTTCAAGTAGAGGACAACGTGCGGTACCCTGTGGATGAACTCTGTCAGCGCACCGCATGTGAGCTGCACAAGCCGATTGGCAACATCACAATGAAGGTATATATAAACCTGATTATACGTGCAATTATCTCAACCTTTGATGCATGTCTCAGGCATTTAATAACTTCATCATTTCTCTACATATATATAGGTGGCGTACGGAATGGCTTTAGCACATCTCCCAGGACGTACAAGCCACGGCATGCAGATTCCAGCTGGCTACGCCTCAGTTGGTTTGGAGGAGATTGCTGACCCAAAGTTTAACGACATAGAGCTAGACATCCAAGAAGGTGACGGGGAAAGGACACTCCGTGATGCGCTTCATAGTATCATATTGTGGCCCAAACGTTACATCATAATACCTAACATGCCGCCACCGATCCCTCCGAGTGTTGCCGAGTAGCAGCCACTATCTCCTGGGCTGTCAACGATCCCTCTGAGTGTTGCCGAGGAGCAGGCACCATCATCTCCCGGGCTGTCACCGGGCCGGTCGTCGCCGAATGATTGGAGCTCACCGTCTCCACAACGAGGGAATTCTCCTACCGCGAGCGATGATGATCGTCAGCAATCACCACCAAAGCATTAATCACCACCAAAGCAGCCTTCACCAAAGCCTGCCAAGAGGCGGTCCCGATCAAAATCTACCGCGTCTATGCTCGTGCCAAATTCGGATCCCCCGAAGAAGAAAGGGAAAAAGCTACCTGTTAAAAGGAAGCTGCCATATGACATGACAGCATCAGAAAATGAGGCGGAGTGTGATAAGCAACTCAAGGCGTGGATTGAAGGGAATAAAGAGGCTGCTAAACAAAAATGGCTCGAAGAAATGGAAGCAGAAAAGAATAAAGATCGTCCGCAGAAACTCAAAGCTTTCATAGAGAAGAAGGAAGCAGAAAAGAGACGAGAAATTATAAAACCCCTACTAAGTGATTATGACCGGTCGCTGCACAAGTCCCTAAAGAAGAAGAGACAAGGAGGGTCACCAAATAGTTACATCGACCAAGTACCGAGGTCGACGATGCCACAGGATTATAGGAAGAAGAAGAAGGCAACACAAGCGTCGATGTCGATGAAAGAGCCTTCAACGAAGAAGGCAACACAAACATCGACGTCAGCGAAAGAGCCTTCAACGAAGAAGGCAACACAAACGTCGACGTCAGCGAAAGAGCCTTCAACGAAGAAGGCAACAGAAGCATCGACGTCGGGAGTACAGACTTACGTCACCTCCGGCCTCACTGCAACTGAACGAGCTCTTGCACTTATGGACGCAGAACAAGTAGCGGCGGTCATTGCAATGCAAGAAGCAACAGGGTTCCCACTAGAATATGTTCTCGGCCATGAATCACCTCCTCGGGGACCCAAACTTCATACCTAGATGGCACTACGAGCATGGGAAATCTTTTGTCAGGCCTGAGTTGGTGAAGAAACTCCCTATTCAGATGCGCAGATTGCATGACTTCTACATGAAGACGTCTAAGGCGGGCCTGGAGATGATTAGCATGCTTGTTAAACCGGGAGATTTTGCTGGTGAAGGCGAGAAGTTGTCCTGGCTGCGATTCAAGGATATTTATGAAATTTACCATCTTGACTCCTTCAATATCGATCTTGTCAAGGCCTGGTGCCTGTAAGTGACGGTGCAATACATACCCTAATTAACAAATTTTTGCATACTCTAATTATTAACTTTGTCTTTCATTTTCTGTAGCCTGGAAATGCATAACATGGGGAAGAAAGGTTACCAACGAATAGGTTTCATGGACCCATCTTTAGTTAATCAAGATCAAGTAAAGAAATAACCAGAAACAACATTCAAACAATCCTAAGGACCTTGTGTGAATTGCATTACAAGGATTTGATACTTCTACATTACAACTTCGAGTAAGTGTGATTACCATCTTAATTGCTAAGGGTTCGCATTTCTAATTATCTTAGTTAACATTATTTAGTTCGAATCTTTTGAGCTTCTTTATATACAGTTTCCACTGGATTCTTCTCATAATTGATGTCAACAGAAGCAACATCCTTGTCTTTGATTCGTTGAGAAGAGATCCGAACAAATACTCGGACCTTCAAGATATGTTTCAAGAGTAATAATTCTATCCATACGTTCCCTTTTATGCAATAGTGTGCTTTTACTAACACTATCTAGCTCTAACTTTCATTATTTTCTGCCAGAGCTTGGGAAAAATTCAAGGCTGTCAACCCTGGACAATGGAGACCTAGAATAAACTTCTCTACAAATTTTCCGGTACGTAAACCAAATAACAACTTCAGCTTGGGCAAATTAAAAATGTATAACACTAATTTTTCATAATTATCTTCTTCAATTCAGTGTATGAGACAGGAACCAGGGACACATTTATGTGCATACTATGTGTGTGAGTTCATCCACAATTTCTGCGAGGCAGACCCATCAATTACACTGTAAGTATTATTTTAAACCAATTAATAATACATGTTTTTCTAACCGCTTATATATTTAATTCTTGTGTGTAATATATTAAATTATTTGCACATTGCAGAACAATATGATTAGGGACGCAATCATTGAGAAGAACCGACTCTT
Organism: Cenchrus fungigraminus; assembly: GCA_036936925.1. Lineage (NCBI taxonomy): Eukaryota > Viridiplantae > Streptophyta > Magnoliopsida > Poales > Poaceae > Cenchrus > Cenchrus fungigraminus. The sequence continues at coordinate 122,117,944 of CM072779.1, read as the reverse complement.
GGCGATTCAAGAAGGTCTCTACGGATTCATAATGGACCAGGTGATTAATCCACAAGGCAGAAATCACTATGACGGTCATCGAATTGATAAATTTTAAGTAGCACCTCCGGTGGAACTTTAGACTAGAATTAGTATGAAACGGTATTTTGATGTATATATATACTACTTTCAGAAAATACTATCTATATATGCTTTCGATGTAATATAATGTGTGTATATATTTATTTATAAGTTTATTCTCTTCATATAGTACGTATAGTAGACACGTATAATTAGTGCAAACATTTATACGTATACGTAAATTACACCCAAATACGTGAGAATATACGTGTATAACATTATTAGAACAATTTGAAATGAAACAAAAAAAATTCACAGCGGGGTCTTTAGTCCCGGGTGGTAATACCAGCCGGGACTAAAGGGGTGGCGCACAGGCCCTGGTGTGCCTCCCCTTTTGTCCCGGGCGGCGCTACCACCGGGACTAAAGGGGTGGCGCACAGGCGCTGCTGTGCCCTCCCCTTTTGTCCCGGGCGGGGCTACCACCCGGGAATAAAGGGCACCCTTTATTCCCGGTTGCCCACCCGGTGACAAAGGGGGGCCTTTTGTCTCTCCCTTTTCGTCCCGGGTGGGCTTTAGAGACTTAAATCCTTTCCCACCCGGGACGGAAGGGTGTTTTTCCACCAGTGCTAGATAGAAATGATCTAGTTTACTTTATGCAAAGTAGTGGAACCCGTAGGTTAAGGTTTTAAGTTGTCTAATTCACCCCTCTCCCTCTTAGGCTACGAGCATCGATTCCTCACAGTCTATTGTGTACTTCTAAAAGGAGACAGGTATTTTACGCGTCTCTGATGTATAGTTATTAGCGACGAAAAAATAGGAACACGTTTTACCCGCAGCGCCAATGTGCCTTAACCCACGTCGCTTTAGTTGAGTCCTTACATAGTGGTCTGGACTTCTTCGTGATTAGCGGAGGCTTGGAGGTGATTGGTTGGATGGTGGTTCGGATGGATTTCCAAGGTCTTTGATGGATTTCCAATCAGTTGGTTCTCGTTGAGCACGGGTGGTTTTACATCTAGTAGGGTTGCTTAAGTGTGTGTCGACCCTAAAAAGTCCTGTTTATAAGCCTCGTGTCATAATTATTTTTCCTATACTCGCCGAGTACAATTTGTTAAACTCACCCCTCCTTTGTCTCCATGCTAAAACCTCAGAGATGATGTGGAGTTCTGAAGATGATGGCTTCGATGATTCATTCGAGGCTGGTGTACCCTAGTCGGTTGCCTGTGGTGACGGAGTTCTGTTCCGCTCAAGACTCGATGCATACGATGTTTATCACCAATGACCAAGTAATGATATTGCTATAATTTTCACTCTCGTAAATGTCACGTATATGAATACATAGATCCTGACATATATGTCATGCTCATGCGTATTCGATTTTGTTTATACAATCGGATCTGACAAATTTTGAGGTTTCTTCTAAACTTGCTTTGTTGTAATTCTTCTCCTTATAATGAAAAAACTTTAACCACAACCAGCACCCAGCAGCGCGGTATTGACCTCAAGGCACGGATGGGGAACATGTAGCCTGGACGGGCACTAGTTTATTAAGTGCACTGTGCACCTCAGCGTCGTGTTTAAGTGCTGCTGGTGGCTGACTTATTGCTGATACGCAGCAGATATTCAACGGAACAGATATGTTTTTTTTAAAGAACACGAGCAGATTTTTTTTAAGAACATGAGCAGATTTTATTAGGAGTTCGTCAAATCACAGAATGCGCATATCCCAGGCGACTAAAGATGTCACAAGCTGGCCATCACATATTCACATGCGTATGAGTAACCAAAACAAAACACTCCACATGACACCAATATAACGTTCATAGTGATGCTCAGAACTTAAGAAACGCAGAATTTTCTTTTTAGCAATATACATGTCCTAGGCATCCATACTCTGTTTGTTTTTCCTAAAGGAGTTCCTTTGGATCATGGTAAGAGAGTTCGTACAAAATCTCACTTTTTTATGTTACCCTTTATAAATCAATTCATTACGATTTCTAATATCATATCACCAAAGGTCATCTAGCCTAGTTGGTTAGGAGATCCGGGTTTGATTCCTCGTTAGAGCGAATTTACGAGATTGGTTTTTTTAAAAAAAATTAAACCCTCTCGCCGGTGAAGCCTGAGTTCGGAGATTTTCTAAGTCAAGATTAGATTCTCTCCTCTTAATGAAAACCGTGGGGCGGTCTTAACCAAAAAAAAAAGGACCCGCGGGGGTATGCCGGCCCCCGGGCTGTGTTTTAAGAAGATCTTCTCACACAGGTCCAGAAAATCCACGAGCCTCTATCCCACCTATACACAGCGGCACCACACCATACGTGTGATCAGACTGACCTTAGACTTGTGCTTTGACGTGGGACAGACGAGATGATTTTTTCAACACGCACCAAAGGCGCCAACCCGCGGTCACAAATTCGTCCCGCAGAGGGGTTCGAACTGTGACCGGCGGCATACCATGCCAGTGCCATGACCAACTAGTCTTAACCTCACCGGCTTAGTTTTAATAATATCATTCACAATTTGGTGTGCAATTAACAAACTTCATTTACTTATATACATTGTCATCTAAACAGTTGTATTTTGGTGGTGTTCTCTGGTCTGCAAACATGATGCAATATGACGAGGGCCTGGATTAGGGCCCCCTAAGCAACAAGATAATCCCCCTGGAGATGGAGTCCTCTGACACTATTGACAATGTCAAGGCTAAGATCCAGGACAAGGAGGGATGCAGATCTTCGTCAAGACCCTCACTGACAAGACTTCCCCACTTCCGAGTACCTTCCGCCTCGCACGAGTACTCTCCGCCTCACACGAGTACTCACCGCCCCGCACGAGTACGCTTCGTCTTCGAGTACGCTCCGCCTCGCCTCCGACTACTCGTTCGCACGAGTAACCTCCGTCTCCGACTAAGACAGGGCCCGCGCGGGGAAGCCGGAGCGTGGATCTGGGGCCCCACACGAACGCGGTGCCGCCCCAGCCCCCAGGCTTCTCCGCAACGACACGCGTGACGCCAGTTTTCACGCCATGCAAAGACCGTAGCTGACGCGACAGGCGGACGGCCGGGTTTGACAAGAGCCGTAATGATGCACAGTGCACTCCCACGACCTCCGACATGCCGTCCCATCCAGCACCAGCTGCACACCACCCCGTCAGAACAGGCACTCGATTACCATCTACAGGCAGCGCCTACCAACACTTAGGCCCTAACGTGGCGGGCCTAAGACGCACTCAAGAAGGATGAGTCACCATGTGAACTACTCGGAGGAGACGCCATGTGCCCTGGACGAACAGTGGCGACGGCACACGCGGCGATCTCCGGTGATACCACAGCTCAGCGTCCTTCAACACCGCCTGACGGACATCAATGACGGAAAAGACTCCACCAAGCCGTAGCACTGTAGCTTATTTTTGTTTTCCCTCTTTTGCCCCTCGCCCTTGCATCTATAAAAGGGGGAGGAGTGCAACCATTTGAGGGGCTGACCGATCACCAAGTTTGTAACCCCTACTACAGACATCCCTGGCATAGGAACACGAGTACTCAGAACTGGACGTAAGGTATTACTCCTCGGAGGCCCGAACCAGTATAAAACCCTTGTGTCTCCCGTGTCAACCATCCGGATCCGACACACGATACGATACAAATCTACTGCCGGCGGTTGAGAACCCCGACACAATACATTTAGCATTCAACTACTTTCTCTAGCTGTATAAACTAATTAAGCCATCTGGACGTTTATCCTTTCTATGCATCACCGGCCCCACCACTCACATATGCCACTTCTCCACCGTCGTCAACCAACACTTTCCCTAATCTCTATACATACGACAAATAAACTTGGATCAATCATATTCACCCTTGCAGCGATGGAGGGAGCTCTGAGGCTGCTGCTGGTGCTCATGGTGATCATGCCGGCGGCCTGCACCGGAGATGTTGTCGTCAACCTGTGGCCAATGCCCAAGTCGGTGAGCCATGGGAAGCAGACGGTCTACATCACCAAGGACCTCAAGATGACTGTCGTGGGGAGCAACTACTCCGACGAGAAGTCTATCCTCAAGGATGCTTTCGTGAGGATGGTGGCGGTCATGGAGCAAGATCACGTCCAGCGAGAGCTTCAGGAGGTCGCTGGTGCTCGTCAGTGTCAATGTCGTCGTCCGTTCGCCGGATGATGAGGTACTGACTGCATCCTCTGATGGACACCGGGGATTCCTTAATCGATTTTGTTCTATCTATGACTAAGCTTTGATTTTGAGGATCGGCATTCTGCAGCTCAACTTCAGTGTGGATGAATCATACACCCTGTTCGTGCCTTCAACAGGACACCCCTTGTATGCCTACATTGAGGTCGGCGATGCCTGTGTGTGTCTATATACACGCAATGGAAAGTTGACATCAGAAGCTGAAAATTCTTTGTTTTCACTTTTTTGCTTTTATTTGTCCAATGTTTTGCAGGCCCAGACAGTTTTTGGAGCACTTCACGCCTTGGAGGTAACTCAAACTCATGCATGACCACAGCAAAATTTTGAAAAAAATAAAATAAGTTGCATCCGGGTCATTTAATGGTAAGTTTTCTATTTTCGTAGACGTTTAGTCATCAACTGTGTAGCTTCGATTCGGAATCGAGGCAAATGTACTTCAGTCAGCACCTTGGAGTATCCTGGATGCACCTAGGTTTCCTTACCGAAGACTTATTGGTATGGTGTAGTCAGAATTTGCATCCAGGGGCGGATCCAGCCTGTGTCATCGGGGTCAGCTGACCCGATAATTTCTCGTAAACTCCAAAAAAATCACTGTTCATTAACACTAATGATCCCATCTCCTAATGAAGCTGACCCCGATGCTCTCGATTCCTAGATCCGCCCCTGTTTGCATCCATTTTGTTAACACGAACAAGCTCATTAAAAACCTCCAAAAATGAACTCCTTACTGGCACATCCCAATGTTGTATGTAGCTCCATTCCATTGCCTCGAACATCAGCAATTTCTCTCTGCTCTGGTGTAAGCAATCTGCAGAAATAACTGAAGATAAAAAAATGGCTACAACAAGCACGATAGGTCACTTAATGGCATGTTTATTTCAGCTGTTAATTGTGGATCACACCTTATATAATACTGTAGTCCCTATCTAGCTAGAAACTATTGTTTTTGTACGGAGCAAGAAACTATTGTACTTATATAATACTTAATGGCATGTTGCTTTTGTAATACTTAATGGCATGTTGCTTTTGTACGGAGCAAGAAACTATTCAACACCTTTTCTTTGATTGTCCCATGGCTAGACTTATGTGGGGTATTGTTTGTTTTTCGTTTGGTGTAACAAAACCGGTGGATGTGGATAATCTTTTTGGACCTTGGCTTAGAAGTTTTTCGAAAAAGCAAAGGAACCTAGTACTGGTTGGAATAGCGGCCTGGTTGCCGAGCGTTGGAGTCAGTGACTTTGGAGATCACCCACAAGTCTGGGTGGAATACCCTCAGGCGTATCAAGGACTAGTTTCCGTTTTGTTGTGTGGGTGTATGCTAAGTCTATTGTTTTGTTCATGAAAGACTCTATTTGCCTGGAATGCTACAGCCTAGGTGTTGTCGTTAGTGGTGTGAGTTTGAACTTTTGCAGCCTAGTCGCTGCCCCGTTGCTGTATGTTGACCGCAGACAGTTCTTTAGACTGTTGAGGCCGGAACTGTGTTCCGTAATCTAAAAAAAAATCTAGCCAGATAATTGTAACATTCCATCCTCAACCACCTTCTACATAATCTGGTACAAGGCGTGGTAATGTGATAATGATAGTTATTCTCAAAAAAGAAATGAGTTTGTTTGCGAACGCGCACAAGAAGCAGAAGAAGACGTGCGCCGCCGCAGGGGCACCGCGGGCGGAGAGCGCGGTGTCGACGGGGATGAGGACGGCGTTCCAGAGCGTGATGGTGGACAGGTGGCTCTGGAACGCGGCGATCCGGGGGCTGAACACCGGCGTCTAGGCGTCGCCGTAGTTATCGATGAACCTGTGGTACACTTCCGTGGCCAGGTCGGCGCAGGAAAAAGCGACCGCGAACACATCCGCGGCCGCGGCGAGCAGCACCGTGGTCGAGCCGGAGGCTGCAACGGGGGACCACGTGAGGATGGAGGAGATGATGGCTGCGGCGGCGAGCGTCCACGCGAACTGCGGCCACGTCGACCGTAGCTCGTTCAGACCGGGACGGGACGGAGCAGACATTGATCGTCGATGGCGCGCTGTGCACGGGAGCGGCGATCAGCCGGGCAGACGCTGAGACGCGGAGATGGCAGTGCTAGGCCGGGGTGTATGTGTCTTGCTTGTTCTGTGTCCTTGAGAATTTATAATGATCGGCCTGGAATGGAAATGATTGTGAGCAGAAAATTGATGACATGATAGTAGGAAGAATAATATGGACACGTGTATAACTATTTCTTGTGTTACTCTGATCCTTCTATTTCAAATTATTTGTCGTTTTGATTTTTCTAAATACATATATTTTGTTATGCATTTAGACATAAATATTTTATCTACTTAGAGGCACTTGCACTTATTTTATACATATATTACCGTTGCTAACTAAAGAGTGAAACAAACGGATTTTAAAGTTAAAGCTGATACCTGATTTTATACATGAGGAACGAAACATGAACCGCGACACGAGGGACGTTGAAAAGAACTTTTCCCTAAACTATTTTGAAACCAAAATGAAAGAAGCCTGCGTGAGCCTGTGAGCCCGAGCCTCTTTCCTTGTTGGCCCGCTCAAAAAGCGGTCAGTGGCCCATCCCCGATCCACGAATGCGTGTACACAGCTTTGGATCGTAGAGCTTTGCTGCCTGATCCATGAATTTTTTTGGGATTTCTAACCATCTCTCGAGTGATTTTATTTGCTGTTTTCACTTAGTTTTTAGCTTCTGATGAGAACTTACTTGTTTTAGATTCGTACGGCATTGGTTGAAGCGTTATATTGTTTTGGACGCCTTTTGGGCTTGGATTGTTACTATGCCGGCCCATTGCATGCCGAGCTGTGATCCTTTTTTCTTCTTCTACGTTTATCTGATTTTTCATTGAAATGTTTAGTTTTCCATTTAGTGCTATATTAAGTTAGTATGTTCTTTGCTACATTATTTTCTTAAATCTCTTATCTTTTTTATTCAAATTGTTACATGCTTTCAATCAGTTTCCTTTCCACATGTCACTGTGTAGTATTCGGTTGTAAATGATGAGTGGTTTTCATTTTTCCATGACTTGTTATTCAATTTTTTTATGAAACAAGAGGGGTTTCCTTTACTGTAATAAATAAAAAGATTATATGTACAAAGCCAAAAAAGAAAAATTACAACTGAGAGAGCTAAATGTCTATATTAGGATGATACTGCTTTGCTCGATGGACAACCTCTTTTTATGAAGATTTCTATTTGCTTCTCTGAATGACGTGTTATTATATCATGGATCTAGACAGTGAGTGAAAACTTGAGTGTACATCACCCGTATGACAGGTAATCAGCTAGGCCTTTTCCACGTGAGGAAAGAGGGCATTTGAGTTTCAGACCTCTGAGCTCTCACGGCAGAAATGCCCTTCGAGCGACAGAAATGGCAGTTCAAAATTTAGTTTCTTTTGGAGCTTTCCCCAATGAATATTAGACGCGCTCATAGCAGTGGCAGTAACGAGCATGTTGTAGCGCACTTCTGTGTGTTTGAGAAAAAAACAAATCCACCGTCTACTTTCTTAGGGTGCTCTAAACGGTTCAAATCTGAATTTGCCTTGGTTATCCAAAGAGCAAAACAGAGTTTCAAACAAAGTATGTCCTCATGGTTAGAAATGTCTGTGTAACTGAGATGATTTTCTTCTTATTTTTTTTTATCTTGATCACCTCTGTAAAACTCACTCTTTTGTAATTGTTTTGATTTTAATATATAATCAGTAGGGGTTCAAACCCCTCCTCTTTCATTAAAAAAACTTTCTTAGGGCGTTCTAAATGGGTCTGTTAGTTTTCCCTATTGATTTCTTAATTTTTTTAGTATTCCACACTATTGTATCTAGGGATGAAAGTGGTGTGGATAATTTCCGCATTCGATCCGATCCGAATCCGAATTTTGCAAATATGGAGAGGAGTTTTTTGATATCCATGCGGATGTGGATAATCCGAATCAGATTGTATGCGGACACGGATTAGGATATGGTGTTGGTGATATCCGACAGATATGAATTATCCGATAATTGAATGTGGATAATCCAAGGCTTATAATAGGATATCCGACTACTATAATAGCCCAATACGGTCCATACACTATGACTTTTTGCCTATACACAATAAAAAGGGCAGAATAAAAAGGTTTTAAGCATCCATGTTTAGTTATTTCGTTTGAAGTGCTTGCTATACTCTTAAGTATAAGTTGAGAACTCATAATAATTATATTCGAGGTCAGAGTGTGAACTGTGAAGTGTCAATCTCGACAGTGAAGATTACTTTCATTATTAGCGAACCATAAAGAGTATTTTTCATATTATGTTGCTACTTTTCGACTTTGCTTTAAAAAATATTGATCACCATTTGAAGCTGAATATAAGCATGTATTATCCGACTATATTAATACGCGTCCGCTCCGATAGCGATCCGACTCCGTACCATATCCGACATCCGAAAAAATTTGCATCCGTAACAGCATCCGTGTAATATCCGCTCCACTTCACATCCGACAAAAAAATATGGATGTGGTTTTAGAAAATGTATTATCCGAACCGATCCGATCCGCTTTCATCCCTAATTGTATCCTCCATGAGTCCATACTCCATAGACACATCACCATTGCCATTGGGGACATGATTGGTCATTTTACTATATTCTAAATAATAGGATTTGGGATGGTTTCGAGAATTTTGTAGATACTCCAAGATCTGGCAGACTTGGGCAAGTCAGATTAGAAACAAAGAACAAGTTGCAGGCCCGCACGTCGCACGCGGGCACACCATAATCTATATTACCATGAGATTCCTTCACACGCACAACCAGCAGCTGCGGAATCGACCTCCAGCTCCACACACGGATAATGAGGAAGACAAGATGAAAGCTAGCCTGGACGAGCATTCTTGGCTAAAGTTTATCACTTGTCACATTAAATATTCGAATGCTAATTGGAGGACTAAACATAAGGACTGAGTTTATTCGCGAGACGAATCTATTAAGTCTATTACAAATCATAAGATCCATATGATCTCATCCATCCATCCATAGATGGCAACTACCACCACCGGCATCACCGTCGGCGTACGGACGCGGTGGTTGCCACCACATCCGTACGCCGCACCCCCCCCCTCTCTGTATATATACATGTACATCACAGATGAATCAATGAATCGATCATTTTTTCCTCTCTATTTGTCTCTCCCGTTTACACTCGAATCAAACACGTTATCAGCACTTGCTCTGGGAGAAGAAGGAGGAGAAGTTGCAGATCGAGAACGACAAAAACAGAGGAGGCGTTGGCCTCCGGCGAGTGCAGATGTCTCATGATGTCAACTCAACGGAGGAATTATACCTAGTGGATAGTTGCACCACAAACTCTATACTTAGGGAGATCAAATACTTTCAGACTCTCAAGAAGAGAGATGGCAAAGTTTTGACCATCGCAGGACGCGATGCTGTGATAGTTGGATCCGGACGGGCCACTATTACACTCCCCATGGGTACACAAATTGTAATTGAGGATGCTCCTGTATCCCGATTCTATCCGTACCCTCCTAAGTTTTAGAGATATCCGTCGTAATGGGATTCATGTTGAAACCCATGATGATAAGCAAGAGGAATTTCTTCTCTTGACTAAACCAGATGGATATGGCAAACGCACATGCAAAAAAATTCTCTCACTCTTGTCTGGGTTGTATTACACATACATTAAGCCTATTGCACATGTTGCATATAAGATAATCTTTCAAAATGTTTATCCATTCCAAATTTGGCATGATTGACTTGGACACCCTGGCATAGGGATGATGAGAAAGATTATCGGCAATTCCATTGGTCACAATTTAAGTGCAAAGTTTCCTAAATCCTCCGATTTTGTGTGCACCGCATGTGCCACCGGGAAACTGATTGTGAGGTCATCTCCTCTCAAAATCAAAGCAGAACCACTTAAATTCCTTGAAAGAATTCAAGGTGATATTTGTGGTCCAATTGCTCCAAACTTTGGACCGTTCAGGTACTTCATGGTATTGATTGACGCATCTACTCGATGGTCACATGTGTGTCTTCTTTCAACACGTAACCATGCATTTGCCAAGATTATGTCTCAAATCATAAAGTTCAAGGCAAATTTTCCTGAACATAGGATCCAATCGATCCGTATGGACAATGCTGCTGAATTTTCATCTCATGCCTTCAATGACTATTGTATGGCTTTAGGAATTGAAGTTCAGCACTCTATTCCATATGTCCATACCCAGAATGGTTTGGTTGAATCATTGATCAAGAGGATCGAGCTCATTGCACGACCTTTGTTGATGAATTGCAAATTGCCTACGTCGTGTTGGGGTCATGCAGTTCTGCACGCTGCCGACCTTGTCTAACTACGACCAACTGCATATCATGATACTTCCCCAATACAGTTAGTACGTGGAAATCCTCTAAGTATTTCCCATTTGCGTAAGTTCGGATGTGCGGCCTACATCCCGATCTCACCACCACAGCATACATTTATGGGCCCACACAGGAAAGTGGGGATCTATGTTGGATTTCAATCTCCGTCGATCATTAAGTATTTAGAACCCTTAACGGGAGATCTATTTACTACCCGGTATGCTGACTCAATTTTTGATGAGGAACATTTCCCGGCATTAGGGGGAGACTTTAAGTACCAAAAAGAATGCCAGGAAATTGATTGGGATGCTAAAGGTATTCCAGCCTCTAATCCACGTACTACAGAAAATGAACTACAAGTTCAAAAGATCATACATTTACAGAAACTTGCAAATGAACTGCTAGATGCTTTCACCAACTATAAAGGTGTCACTAAATCTTTCATTCCCGCATGGAATGCACCAGAAAGAGTGGAGGTACCAAATAAAACCACTCAACTCCCACTCATTGGTAAGAGGGGGAGAAGTACGACCAATCAGAAAGATCCTAATGCTAGCAAGAAAAGACAAATGGTGAATGCAAATCAACCATCAGTTGATAGACACCAAGTGGATTGTAATGATCCACAACCTAGCTCAGTGGTGCACGTTACTGAGACTGAGACATCGGAAGACCCTAGACACATCATTTCGACAAATCATGATGAGTCTATAAGGGTAGATGAAATTGCCATCAACTACGTTGAAACAGGAGAAACATTTGATAGAAATGCTACAATTGTCGACTCATATTTCGCTGAGAAAATTGCTGAATGCCTTCAACATGATCCAGATCCCAAAACCATGGTAGAGTGCATGCAGCACTCGGACTGGAATAAATGGAAGGAAGCAATTGAAGCGGAATTAGCCTCGCTTTACAAAAAAGAAGTATTCTCTGCTGTAATGCCTACCCCTCCTAGTATCTTTCCTGTGGGATACAAGTGGGTTTTCATTCGTAAAAGGAATGAAAATAATGAGGTGGAGAGATACAAAGCAAGACTTGTAGCACAAGGTTTTACGCAAAAACCCGGTGTTGATTTCAACGAGACATATTCTCCTGTCATGACTGCAATAACTTTCGGATACCTTATATCATTGGCAGTACAAAAATGTTTATCTATGCAGTTGATGGACGTAGTGACCGCATATCTATATGGGTCATTGGATTCTGATATATACATGAAGGTTCTAGATGGAATCGATATACCGAATCCTAAGGCAAATCGCAACATGTATTGCGTCAAGTTGCAAAAGTCACTTTATGGCTTAAAACAATCAGGCAGAATGTGGTACAACTGATTAAGTGAATTTCTTCTAATGAAGGGATACACTAAAAATGATGATTGCCCGTGCGTCTTCATTAAGAGATCTTCCAATGGATTTTGCATTATTTCAGTCTATGTTGATGATCTCAATATCATTGACAATGAGGAAGACATTAATGAAGCACGTCATCATTTAAAGACGGAGTTTGAGATGAAGGATTTGGGTCAAACCAAGTTTTGCTTAGGTCTACAAATTGAGCATTTACCTTCAGGAATCCTTGTGCACCAAAGTGCTTATACCCAAAAGATATTGGAGAAATTCAATATGGATAAGTCTTATCCATCTTCTAAGACCCCCATGGTGGTTCGATCTCTAGACGTAGAGAAAGATCCATTTAGACCAAGGGAAGATGGAGAAGAGATATTGGGTAGTGAGTTCCCATATCTAAGTGCCATTGGTGCGCTTATGTATCTTGCTAATAGTACCCGGCCGGATATTGCTTTTGTAGTAAATCTATTGGCGAGATACAGTGCTGCTCCTACCAAACGTCATTGGGTTGGAGTTAAGAATGTCTTCCGATATCTCAATGGCACAAAAAATCTTGGCCTCTTCTTTAAGAGGAATGATGATCAGACTTTGATAGGGTATGTTGATGCTCGCTACTTATCATATCCCCACGATGCCAAATCACAAATAGGATTCGTTTTCATGCATGGTGGAACTGTTATTTCTTGGAAATCTTCCAAACAGACTATGGTAGCTACATCCACCAACCATTCTGAAATAATTGCATTATTTGAAGCATCACATGAATGTGTATGGCTTCGCAGAATGGTACACCACATACTTACATGTTGTGGTATTGGTTCAATGGAATCACCAACCATTATCTATGAAGATAATACTACTTGTGTTGTTCAGATGGAAACATGTTATGTTAAGACTAATCTTAACAAACATATGGTCCCTAAATTATTCTTTCATCATGATCTTCAGAAAAATGGGGATATAAACATCTTGCAGATAAAGTCTTGTGATAATCTTGCTGATTTATTCACAAAATCTTTACCATACTCATCATTTCATAAATACATCATGGGTATTGGTATGAGACAACTCAAAGACTTGCAAGAATCAGGGGGAGTGTCACTCCATGACACTTAACTTGTTATACTATCATATTACACTCTTTTCTTTGTATGAGTTTTATCATTTGAGTTTCTCATTCAAAGTTTTTAATGAGGTAATATCAACACAAAGCTACATATCATGATTATTCTCCTTATTTTTCCCACTGGGTTTTTAAGGAGTTTTTACTTGATATACATATATATATTTCTGAGATTTCTGAACAGATATCTTGAAGAATGATCAAGGCTGGATTCGATCAAGGGGAAGTGTTACAAATCATGAGATCCATATGATCTCATCCATCCATCCATAGATGGCAATTACCACCACCGGCATCACCGTCGGCGTATGGACGCGGCGGTTGCCACCACGTCCGTGCGCCGCACCCCCCCCATCTCTGTATATATACATGTACATCATAGATGAATCAATGAATCGATCATTTTTTCCTCTCCATTTGTCTCTCTCGTTTACACTCGAATCAAACAAAGTCTAATCAATTCATGATTACCACTTGTTTACTGTACCACCATTGTAAAATCATGCACTAATAATTAGGTTTAAGTGATTCATCTCGTGAATTAGCTTTCATATCTGTGTAATTCTTTTATAGTTTTTTGAGGGGGACTACGGCAGGCAAGAAGCCGGCCTGAACAAATATGTTAAGGCGACGAGCAAGGTTAGTGCTTGTACAAGTTTTGTGAAAGGGGACAAGGGGAGAAGCACACACATAGCGGCAGGCTACATAACAACAGCTTCTGCCCACATCCTAAGAGAGAATGAGTCTAGGGGGGATTTACTCCGAAAGGCCCACAACTCAATATCCGAGGCCACACACCAGACAGTGACTAATGGTGAGGAGTAGGCGCAATTGAAGACCACATTGTTCCGCTCCTTCTAGATGTTCCACAGCACGACAGTGATAATAGCCGACTGAGCAGCTGGGGAGACATCCGGGAGCTCAGCAAGCGACCAAAGGTCCCTGAAGGTGATGAGGTGCGGGGCGACGTGCCATCCCACCGCACGCCAGATAGCGATGGCTTGAGGACTGAGGACCAGGTGTGTCCGAGGACTAGTGGAGGGTCACTCCTTAGTGATGAGTGATTGACAATGTTGTGTGGACTGAAGCTTGGCTAAGTGTGCAGGTACAGGTTGTGGCTTGACTCGTGTCGGTGCAGGTGAAGAACAAGCGCGAAAGGCCTTAGCCGTGGCAGCCTCCGGGTGATGGAGAGGCAAGTAGGCTTGGTTCGATGGACCAGGTGGCCGATGGGGTCAAGTGCGAGCCGTGCGGTGCAAGACTGGCGGGCTGAAGTCGTGAACATGGGCCGGTGCAAGGTAGTGGATGGAGCCCGAAGCTTGCACGCGGGGTTTGTTGGTTTGCCCACAAAACCATCGGTGGACGGTTTCTTGGTTTGGGCCGCAAAACCAAGCCTGGAGGCCCGAGGTGACGGAGACGGTGATCCGGGAGCTTCGGGAAGCTTCGAGGCGGGGGGCACGTGGCGTGATCGTGGGGTTTGCGTCGATCTGAAGCGAAGCCACGGTGGAAGTGTGTCCGCCTGATGAATACTTGACCAAAATGCCCCTGAGGGGTTGTATCTTCATTTCAAGGTGTAGGGGTAGCGTGGTCATTTACCTCCCTCTGATGGACTTCGTATAAATAGCGGAGAGGTGGATGACATCTCTCTCTCTTGGACTCTAGGGTTTCCTACCCCGGAAGATTGCTCTGAACTGCTTCTTTTCCCTCTGTATTCCTTAGGCTAGATTCTTGTATAGACTCTGACCTCTGGATGTATGGAAGCATTCGGCGTTGCGGTGATCTCCTAGTCCTCTGTGATTTTTGTGTCATTTTCGGGGCTTTTTTGGGGAGTTTTCGTTCTTCGCTTGATTCGGGAATTTGAGGGCGTTTTCCTTCGGATTTCTTTGAGGGGATCATGGGTGGATGCCTTGCGCATCTTAGTGTGTGATCTTGACCCCTCAAATGCCATGGAAAGCATTCGATTCGTGAGTTTTTGGCCGGAGTTCGAGTTCTTGGTGGTAGTTCGTGTGATCCACGATTCCCAACGATTTAGTGGATTAGAGATCGAGATTTTTGGGGCATAGCTTCCTCTTTTGTTGCTTATCATCTCCCTCAAATCTTGTCTGAAGAGCTTTTGCCGTTTGGGAGATCCGGTGATGGATTTGGAGGGTTGACTTCGCGGGGTCATGATGTTCCTGCTCTGTTCGGGAGCCGCGGACAGTCCGCGGGACTAGGGCGGACAGTCCTCAGAACGTTTGTTCGACGTAGTTCGTCACGTGTTCGTGCGCGTCTGCGTTTTGATCTGTTTTGTCGCTAGGGTTTTGTTGCAGGGTGTTTCCGAACTGTCCGCGTGGGGCTTGCGGACTATCCGTGTTGCTTGGTTTTCATCTGGGGTGGCTCGAGGTTTGTCTGGGGTGTCCAGCAAGTTTTGCCGGACTGTCCACCAATGGTGGCTGGACTGTCCGCGGGGTGCTGGACTGTCCGCGGTGCTTGCTCGGACTGTCCGATTTTTCCTGGTGCAGTACTGGAGGTTCGGGTCCTATTTCGGACTGTCCGCCGAGGGTCCACGGACTGTCCGCCGTACTCGCGGACTGTCCGTCGTACTCGTCCGGACTGTCCGGCCAGGGCTTTGCAGATTTGGCTAAGTCTTTTGATTCTTGTCTTGTGCTTCCGCAGTTTGCTTCTTGGTTTGTCTCTTGATCGTGTGGGCTTGTTTGTGCCTTGTCTTGAGATTCTTTGGTGTGTGCGAGTACTCGGAGTGGCAATCGGGGTATAGGCTGAGTTCGACCTTCGGGAAGAATTTTTATCGGCTCCCATTCACTCCCCCCCTCTCTGGTCGCCTATTCAGTCCTTCAATTGGTATCAAAGCCGGTTACGGATCTTCTTGATTCTAATCCGTCTAAGATCCAAAGATGGGCGATTATGGCAAGGGGTCGGGTCCTCCGCACTTTGATGGCAAGAATTACCTGATGTGGGAAAGGCGCATGGGCGCGTTTTTTAGAGGGAAGGGAACTCTAATCTGGGAGGTCACTCAAAATCCTAAATATGTCATCCCAGACACTTTTCTGCTTCCAGGATCACGGGACATGTGTGAGGCCAACAGCAAGGCCGTTGATTACTTGTTTCGTGCTCTCTGTGCCTCAGAGTTCGAGCGAGTGTACGGAGAGAATGTGGCTGGAAAGATTTGGCTTAAGTTGAGAAATGCTCATGTTGGCAATGCCCAAGTGCAAGCCCGTTAGTTTTCCACTTACCAGAAAGAGTACGCGAACTTCACTCATCTCCCCAGTGAGTCGACCGATGCTATGTTCCAGCGCTTCACTAGCATAGTCAACAACATGAGGGCCAATGTGACAGTGCTCCCATACACGGATCATGATCAAGCTATCAAGCTTTTGCATGCCCTGGATAGGTCTGTGTGGAGTGCCAAGGTCGAGGCCATTGAGAAGTCGAGCGTGTATGATACTCTTACGCTTGATGAGCTGTTTTCCAAGCTCAGGTCTTCGGAGGTTGATCATGGCCTGAGAGCCAAGAGCGAGAGCCCCACTGATCCTCATGGTTTGGCTCTTGTCTCAGGATCAAGGTCTAATGCTAACTCTGATGGTTTCTCTTTGTCTTGTCTTGTGTCTTTGCCAGATGAGGACTTTGAGGTGCTGAGCGAGGACGATCTCGCCTTGTTGAGCAAGAGGTTTGGGCGGATGTATGACAACCGCAAGAATGCAAGGCGGAGCTCGGGGATGTGCTATCGGTGCGGGAAGCACGGGCACTTCATCACCGAATGCCCTGAAGCCATGGAGATCAAGAACGACTAGAAGGGCAAGCCCAAGCACGACTACAACAAGCACCGCTCCCGGAATGACTACAAGGACAAGCACAAGGACAAGGGTGAGAGAAGGTACAAGAAGAGTGGCGGGTACAAGAAGAAGACGGCTCGAGCGATGGTTGCCGGAGCGAGCGACATCAACTCCACATCAAGCGATGCTTCTTCCGACTCGAGCAGCGAGGAAGAGTAAGAAAGGCGCAAGGACAAGCGGCACACGGGCAAGAACTTCACTGGCTTGAGCTTCGTCGCACAAGGAGGCTTTTGCGGCATGGCACACTCCAAGAAGGGTGGGAAACACAGCTCGGATTCGAACTCTGACTCCGAGGAAGAGGTACGACAGGATCCCAACTTCTTGCTAGAGGAGAATGCTAGGCTCAATGAGTTGCTTGATAACCATGATGATGTGCTTAGAAAGACCAACAAGGAGAAGAGGGAATTTAGGTCTTTGTTGGGTGATGCTAAGGATAAGATAGCTGAGCTTGAATCCTTGCTTGTGGATGCTAGAAATGAAATAGGATCTTTGAAATCTGCTCCTGTGGTGTCTGATGAGATTGATTGTGGTGATTGTTCAGTTTTTCTTGCTGATCTGACTGCTCTCAAGGTGAAGCATGCCTCTACTCTTGAGGAACTAGATGTAATTAGGATTGAGTGTGATGAATTGAAGTCTATGCCAGCTTTATTAGGTGCTTGTACCTCATGTCCTGTTTTGCATGCTAGGCTAGATGAATCTCACACTAGAATTGTTTCTCTTGAGGCTGCTTTGAAAGCTCCTCTTCCTACATCATGTTCTACCTGTGAAATGCATGCTTTGAAAAACATGGAACTTGCACACTATGTTGACCGTTTACAGGATGAAAATGATGAGCTTAGGAAATTGATGAGTTGGTTGTCTGGGCATGAGCCACAATTGAGTTTGATGTTGGCTCAGTTCAAGAGGTTTGATGGTCAGGCGTTGGGGGCTGACAAGAGTGGTGAGAACAATGGTGAGGGAGAAGAGAAAGCCGGAGAGACTCCTACTCCACCACACACCGTACCCATGAACAAATATGCACCCAAGCCAAACCACATCAGAAACAAGCTTGATACAACTCCAGACCCACCAGTGTTTCCCCGGAAAACAGAGAATTACCAGAAACCCATCAAGTTTGTGAGCAACCTGGGTAATGTCTTTGAGGGGAAGTCAGGAGAGAAAGCTGTTGAGAAGCCCACAGAAAAGTCACCACCTAAGCCACAGCCGATCCGCTTCCATTGTGAGTATTGTGGGAGGGATGGGCATAAGGATGAGTTCTGTTTCAGGAGGAAGAGAGATGAGAGGTTTGCTAGGGAGATGGCAAACAAGGACAGGTACCACCTTGCTCGTGGTGTGCCTGAGCCTCGTAGAGGGCCTCTACCTAGAGGTGAGGTGTATGTGCGTACAGTTCCCACTCGTGGAGGTGGAGGTGGTTTTCCTCACAGAGATAGGCGTGTTGGGTTTGGGTGTGGTGAGATGGCTCGACGTGCACCTTCTCGTGACCGTTACGAGTTTGGGAGGCACGATCAGAGCTTTGGGTCTCAGATGGACTACGGGCCACGATTTCCCCCTCGTGGTGCGCGTACTCCTCTAGTGAGACGTGACAGGTCCTTTGGTGGTTGGCGTGAGAGGGCTCCGCCTAGAGGTTTCGGTAGGATGGACTTTGCTAACCCTTCTTTTGAGCAATTGGCTCGACACTGGTTTGACACTTTTGGTACTAACCCCAGTGTTGAGTCGCTTGCTCATTCTCGTTCTCGTTTTTTATTGCAGGTGGGAGGCTTGGAGGACTTTTAGTTGATCGACTACGGTTGCTCACGTCACATGACCGGAGATCGTGGTTGGTTCTCCAGCCTCACCCCAGTGAGTACGAGGGAGTACATCACTTTCGGGGACAATGGGAGAGGATGAGTGCTTGCTGAAGGTATGGTGAAGGTGAGTAGCAAGGTGACCTTAAGAAGTGTGGCCCTGGTCAAGTCACTTGGTTTTAACCTATTGTCAGTATCTCAGTTACTTGACGAAGGTTTTGAGGTTCGGTTTAAGTCGGGCGCTTCTCGTGTGCTTGATTCTCGAGGCGATCTTGTCTGTACGATCGTCCCCGAGGGTCAAATCTTTTGTGCCGATTTTTCCCAGTCTGTTGGTCCTCCTCGATGCTTTGTTGCTGGCGTTTTGGCCGAGCTTTGGAAATGGCATAGGAGGTTGGGACACTTGAGCTTTGAGTTGCTTTCCCGCTTGAGTGGTCTTGATCTTGTCCGAGGATTGCCTAAGTTGAAATTCGAGAAGGATTTGGTTTGTGCTTCTTGTCGGCATGGAAAGATGGTTGCTGCTTCTCATGCCCCTCTGACTGCGGTCATGACCGAGCGACCTTGTGAGCTGTTGCACATGGATTTGGTTGGGCCAGCTCGTGTTCGCTCTGCGGGTGGAAAGTGGTATGTTCTTGTGGTTGTTGATAACTTTTCGAGGTACTCTTTGGTTTTCTTTTTGGAGGATAAGAGCGAGACATTTGGCTTTGTTCGGGACTTGATCTTGAGGTTGAAGAATGAGAGACATGGTGAGGCAATTCGAGCTATACGCAGTGACAATGGCACGGAGTTTAAGAACTCTCATTTCGACATCTTTTGCAGTGATCTTGGTCTTGATCATCAGTATTCTTCTCCATATGTCGCTTGCCAGAATGGCGTAGTGGAGAGGAAGAACCAGACCCTTTGTGAGATGGCCAGGATGATGCTTGATGAGCATAGGACTCCTAGGCGTTTCTGGGCCGAGGCCGTCAATACCGCTTGCTATGTCTCAAATCGCATCTTCCATCGTGCTTTCAAGAAGAAGACCTCTTATGAGCTGATGCATGGGCGACAACCCAAGGTGAGTCACTTTAGAGCTTTTGGTTGCAAGTGTTTCATTCTGAAGAAGGGCAAGTTGGATAAGTTTGAGTCTAGATGTTCAGATGGTATCTTTCTCGGTTATGCAATTCACTCTAGAGCATATCGTGTGCTCAATCTTGACACTAACCAAATCATGGAGACTTGCGAGGTTACCTTCGACGAGACACAGCCATGTAGCTCTTCTGCTTTTGAGTGTGCAGGTGATGAGGAGATTGGAGCGAGAATCTTTGAGGATGAGAATGATGGAGATGGAGATGAAGACGAAGACGGTGGTGATGCTCCCGTGGCTGATCGTGTACATGCTACTTCCACTACTACAACGACGATTGAGGATGGACCATCCCCTAAACTCACTACGACTGAGGCTGTTCAAGTGGAGGCTGCTGCTGAGGGGGAGGTTGTGTCCTGGCGAGAGGCTCCCCGGCGTGTACAGTTTGATCATCCACCGACGACGATCATTGGAGACCTTCATGAACGCACTACACTGTTGAGGTCAAGGAATTCTTCTCATTTCGCTCACTCTGCTTTTGTCGCTTCTTTTGAGCCCAAAGATATTCGACACGCTTTGTCTGACGAGAATTGGGTAAATTCCATGCATGAGGAGTTGGAAAACTTTGAGAGAAACCAAGTCTGGGTGTTAGTCGATCCACCACCAAATTACCGTCCCATAGGTACCAAGTGGGTGTGGAAGAACAAAGAGGGTGAGAATGGGATGGTTGTGAGAAACAAGTCGAGGTTGGTGGCTCAGGGGTTCAACCAGAAAGAGGGCTTAGATTATGAGGAGACATTTGCTCCTGTGGCCCGTTTGGAGGCAATTAGGATCCTTCTAGCCTTTGCCGTGGCTAAAAGGTTCAAGTTGTGCCAAATGGATGTCAAGAGTTCTTTCTTGAATGGGGTGATAGAGGAAGAAGTGTACGTGAGGCAACCCCCGGGGTTTGAGAGTGAGAAATACCCACACCGTGTATACAAACTCCAGAGAGCGCTCTATGGGTTGAAACAGGCACCGAGAGCTTGGTATGGCAGGTTGAGAGGTTTTTTGCTGAGTAAGGGGTTTGTGATGGGCACAGTTGATAAGACCTTGTTTCTCCTTAAGCATGGGAATGACCTTTTGATTGTTCAGATATACGTGGATGACATAATCTTTGGTGGCTCTTCTCATGATCTTGTTGCCAGATTTGCAGATGACATGAGCAGGGAATTTGAGATGTCCATGATGGGCGAGCTGCAATTTTTCTTGGGACTCCAGATCAAGCAGTGCAAGGATGGGATGTTTGTACATCAGGCGAAGTACACCAGGGACGTGGTGAAGAAGTTTGGCATGAACGACTCCAAGCCGCTGACTACACCGATGAGTACCACTACGGCTTTGGATGCGGACGAGGACGGCGAACTCGTGGACCAGAAGGAGTACCGGAGCATGATCGACTCCCTCCTCTACTTGACGGCGACGAGGCCAGACATACAGTTCAGTGTGTGTCTGTGCGCTCGTTTTCAGGCTTCACCGAGGACTTCACATCGGCAGGCCGTCAAGCGGATTTTCAGGTATTTGAACTACACTCCTGAGTTTGGTCTTTGGTATTCTGCCTCCTCGACACTCAGACTTCACGGTTACTCTGATGCTGATTTTGCTGGGTGTCGATTGGGCCGCAAGTCTACCTCTGGGTGTTGCCAGTTTCTCGATTCTTCTTTGGTCTCTTGGTCATCTCGCAAGCAATCTAGTGTAGCCCAGTCCACTACAGAGGCCGAGTATGTAGCTACTGCTAGTTGTTGTTCCCAGTTGCTTTGGATGACCTACACTATGAGTGATTTTGGTGAGAAGTGCTCCCAGGTTCCACTTTTCTGTGACAGCACCAATGCCATAAGTGTAGCCAAAAACCCTGTCCTCCACTCCAAAACGAAACACATAGAAGTGAGGTACCACTTTCTGAGGGACAATGTTGAGAAGGGAAACATATCTTTGTCCTATGTTCCTACCCAAGACCAGCTAGCCGACATATTCACTAAACCACTTGACCAAGTCACTTTCAGTTGCTTGCGGGGTGAACTTGGGGTGTGCTTTCCTTTCTAGCTGGGTCTTGGAGCTTCTCATGTATATATGTGTCATATGTATCATTTTGTTGCATTCCATACATGCATTTTAATTTCTGTACAAAACCTGGTAGGGTAGCCATCTTTGGATCACTTGTGCTAGGAAAAGCTTCTCTTATATACATGGATCACTGATGTGCTATATGTGAGATATGTGCATGTTTGGTAAATGGTGGATGTGAATGCTATGCTCTTGATTGTTTTGCCATATATTTATGTTGAGATAGCTTCATGTTTGTGAAAATGATAAAATTGCCTCTCTCATGAGTAGATGCTTGTCGATGCTCAATTTGTGCTTAAATGCCTATATCATGTTTAGTTTGTGCTTGAGTATCATGTTCTCTTTGCTTGGGGTCAAAGACCTTTTTGTCATTATAAATGTTTAGCCCATTTGTTCACTTTGGGAGGAGCGTAAGCTTCTTTTTGCCGCAAAGGTATTTCATGTACCATCTTTAAACTAGAAAATGAAATTGGTGTATGAATTGCCTTGTGCTTGAAAAATGAGCTCTAAGTCATGTCTTTATGTTTTGATAATCATATCTTGGGTGCTAAACCGTAGCATGTTGTCTACCATGAGAAGTCTCATTTTAAGAAGTAGACACATGGCTCGGTGGCTTTAACATGACTTGAGTAGCTTGTGGGCGTTTATAATGATCTTGTGATGAGAATTTGTGATCTTGTATAAACTTTGGATGATCTAGTGTATTTGTGCTCAAATTGCCATGGATAGGGTCTTGCTCATGAGCTGAATGTTTCTTTGTAAAAATTGCTTTTGGCCATGTCACATGCTTATATGTCTCTACCTTCTTGATGGCAATGTGCTAACTACACCATGTCTACTTTGCTTGCTCTATGTCTCATTTGTAGCATTATGTTGTGCTCTTTGTATATTTGAGGTGCTTGGTAGCTTGTATATGCTTTGACATGCATTTTTCATGAAAACAAGGGGAAGAGTTTCATATACCTTGATTCATGCATTGTCAACAAGGGGGAGTAGTCATGCACATTTGGGGAGTTTTTGTGGAAAATTGGTATGCCTTTGTGAGATGTTGCATGTGAGGAGAAAAATTGAGAAAAAGAGGTTGCATTAACTCAGGAGGAGTTTGCATATGTGCAGGGGGCTCCTTTGGATTTGCCTGAGTTTTGTGCATTGTGTTGTGCTCTTTGAGAGCTTTGTTTTGTCTCGGCTGTGTCGAGTCGTTGCCCTTGTCTTAGGGGGCCGAGACTTGGTCTGGCGAGTGATCGTGTTTTTCACTTGTTCTTTGGCTTTGGATCATTTGCTTTGGAGGTTTGTGTTCGTGGTTGTTTTTCTTTTCTTTTTCTCTATGTGATTTCTATGGGTGTTGTCAATGCACTCATCAAGGGGGAGATTGAGGACCAGGTGTGTCCGAGGACCAGTGGAGGGTCGCTCCTTAGTGATGAGTGATTGACAACGTTGTGTGGACTGATGCTTGGCTCAGTGTGCAGGTATAGGTTGTGGCTTGACTCGTGTCGGTGCAGGTGAAGAACAAGCGCGAAAGGCCTTAGCCGTGGCGGCCTCCGGGTGATGGAGAGGCAAGTAGGCTTGGTTCGATGGACCTGGTGGCCGATGGGGTCAAGTGCGAGCCGTGCGGTGCAAGACTGGCGGGCTGAAGTCGTGAACATGGGCCGGTGCAAGGTAGAGGATGGAGCACGAAGCTTGCACACGGGATTTGTTGGTTTGCCCACAAAACCATCGGTGGACGGTTTCTTGGTTTGGGCCGCAAAACCAAGCCCGGAGGCCCGAGGTGATGGAGACGATGATCCGGGAGCTTCGAGAAGCTTCGAGGCGGGGGGCACGTGGCGTGATCGCGGGGTTTGCATCGATGTGAAGCGAAGCCGCGGTAGAAGCGTGTCCGCCCGATGAAGACTTGACCAAAATGCCCCTGAGGGGTTTTATCTTCATTTCAAGGTGTAGGGGTAGCGTGGTCATTTACCTCCCTCCGATGGACTTCGTATAAATAGCGGAGAGGTGGATGTCATCTCTCTCTCTTGGACTCTTGGGTTTCCTCCCCCGGTAGATTGCTCTGAACTGCTTCTTTTCCCACTGTATTCCTTAGGCTAGATTCTTGTATAGACTCTGACCTCTGGATGTATGGAAGCATTCAGCGTTGCGGTGATCTCCTAGTCCTCTGTGATTTTCATGTCATTTTCGGGGCTACTTTTGGGGAGTTTTCTTTCTTCGCTCGATTCGGGGATTTGAGGGTGTTTTCCTTCGGATTTCTTTGAGGGAATCATGGGTGGATGCCTTGCGCATCTTTGTTTGTGATCTTGACCCCTCAAACGTCGTGGAAAGCCTTCGATTCGTGAGTTTTTGGCCGGAGTTCGAGTTCTTGGTGGTAGTTTGTGTGATCCGCAATTCCCAGCGATTTAGTGGCTTAGAGGTCGAGATTTTTGGGGCATAGCTTCCTCTTGTGTTGCTTATCATCTCCCCCAAATCTTGTCTGAAGAGCTTTTGTCGTTTGGGAGATCCGATGGTGGATTTGGAGGGTTGACTTCGCGGGGTTGTGTTGTTCCTGCTCTGTTCGTGAGCCGCGGACAGTCCGCGGGACTGGGGCGCACAGTCCGCAGGACGTTTGTTCGTCGCAGTTCGTCACGTGTTCGTGCGCGTCGGCGTTTCGATCCGTTTTGTCGCTAGGGTTTTGTTGCAGGGTGTTTCCGGACTGTCTGCGTGGGGCTTGCGGACTGTCTGCATGGCTTGGTTTTCGTCTGGGGTGGCTCGAGGTTTGTCTGGGGTGTCCAGCAAGTTTTGCCGAACTGTCCGCCCAGGGTGGCCGGACTGTCCGCGGGGTGCCGGACTGTCTGCGGAGCTTGCTCGGACAGTCCGATTTTTCCCGGTGCAGTATTGGAGGTTCGGGGTCCTATTTCGAACAGTCCACCGAGGGTCCACGGACTGTCCGTCGTACTCGCGGACTGTCCGCCGTACTCGTCCGGACTGTCTGGCCAGGGCTTCGCAGATTTGGCTAAGTCTTTTGATTCTTGTCTTGTGCTTGCGCAGTTTGCTTCTTGGTTTGTCTCTTGATCGTGTGGGCTTGTTTGTGCCTTGTCTTGAGATTCTTTGGTGTGTGCGAGTACTCGGAGTGGCAATCGGGGTATAGGCTGAGTTCGACCTTCGGGAAGAATTTTTATCGGCTCCCATTCACTCCCCCCCTCTCTGGTCGCCTATTCGGTCCTTCAAGGACATGATAACAAGATGTGGTGCTGATCCTCATGAGCACCACAGTAGCAGCAAGCAGGCGATTTGATGATGTTGCGGTGGTGGAGAAGTGCATCCGAGGGAAGACGGTGATGATGAACCAGCCACAGGAAATGTTTGCAGTGTGGGGTGGCGAGGTTGTGCCAAATAGAGGCTGCGAAGTCATCCAGCGGTCGGTGATCCATGTGCCAAGCGTAGAACCCCGCCGAGGTGAAGGTTTTCAGGTCCATGGCCATGCCCCGGTGATCTATGAGTCCGGCTTCAGGGAAAGCAATGTCAAGCGCGTTCAACAGGATCTGTTGGTCAGCTTCAGCGCCGGCAGTCAGTCTGGGGTGGAGGAAGAAGGACCAGGCACCATTGATCCAAGAGGAAGCAACAGTTGCATTAGGCCTTCTGGTATGTGAGAACAAGGCCGAGAACGTCTCAGCAAGCGGCCGCTCCCCTAGCTAGTGATCATGCCAGAAGCTGCAGTGAGCACCATCACCAAGGAGCACCTTTGTGGACGCTCTGAACTCAGGAAGTAGTTTGAGGAGGGCAGACCAGACCGGGGTGTCGAGATGGTGTGGGTCGCCAAGGTCATGGCCCGCATCAGAGGTGTAGGTCTACAAGAACCACTTTTGCCAATTTGTGGAGGGCGGCAGGTGGAGCTTGGCGAAGAATTTATCAAGAAGACCACGGTTCTGGATGGCGAGATCCTTGATGCCCAGACCTCCACAACTTTTGTCCAAGCACAGCATGTCCCAAGCGGCTTTACACTGGCTCCCGTGGCATTGATCGCCACCAGTCCAAAGGAAGGCCCGCTGGACAGCATCAATAGCTTCGACAGTGCCCTGGAGCAGGAGGAGGGAGCACATCGCGTAGATAGGTCGAGCAGCAAGCACAACACTGACGAGTGTAGTGCGGCCACTGGTGGTGAGGAGCGGCCCGCACCACCCCGGGATGTACCCAGCCACGACACGTACCAGGGGCTGCAGGTCACACAGACGGAGCTTGTTAATGGAGAGCAGCAGTCCCAGGTAAGTCTGAGGGAAGGCAGCGACCGGGCACCCAAAGATGGACGCTAGCAGCAGAGCAAGGTTGTCCTCAACAGCAATGGGAACAAAGGTGCTTTTCTCAAAGTTGATGTGCAGCCCAGTCATGGAGGAGAAGTCGTGGAGCAGCCCTTTCAAATTTTGCAGTTGAGCAGCATCAGCTTTGACAAGGATGAGTGTATCATCGGCGTACTGAAGGACAGGGCATGGAGAGCCAGGTAGCAGGGGGTGTTCCAGGAGACCACTAGTGGATGCTCGCAATAACATCTGTTGGAGCAAATTCGCAACCAAGATGAAGAGTAGGGGGACAGCAGGTCACCTTGCTGCAAGTCTTTTCTGCACTGAATCCATTTGCCGGGGACACCATTCAAGACCACCGCAGTCTGACTAGAGTCATTGAGGGAGGAGATCCACCGACACCATTGGGGGGAAGCCCTTTGCAGCAAGGATTGCTTCAAGAGCCCGCTAGTCCACAGAGTCGAAGGCTTTTCGGAAGTCAAGCTTCAGGAATACGGTAGGGGCTCGTCGTTTGTGATAGCACTAAATCAGCTCCGCCGTGTAGATGAAGTTTTCAGTGATGCAGCGCCCCTTGAGAAACCCAGTCTGATCGGAGTGTACAAGCAGCGGCACGATGGGTTGTAGGTGCGTCGTCATTCCCTTGGTGTAGAGTTTAGTGACATAATTTTGGAGAGAAATGGGGCGGTAGTCCTTGGGCAGGATGGAGGTAGCCTTCTTGGGCAGCAGGGCGAGGTACGCCTTGTTGATCCGGTGGAGCTTAGCAGTGCCCGCTTGTAAATTGCTCATGAGTTGCAGGAGATCATGCTGCACAGTAGCCCAATTGGCCTGGTAGAAGAGGGGCGTGAACCCATCTGGCCCCGGGGCAGAGTCTTTCCACATAGAGAACAGGAGCTGGCGCAGCTCCGTCATGGTGAAGGGCGACGTAAGAGCTTCAGCCTAGGATGGTGAGAGGCAGGCCGTGACAAAATACTGCTGCAAGTCCGGTAACATGATGCAAGGGTCAGACTCACCTAGGGCCGTCCCTGGGGGAGGGCAAGCTGGGCGCTGCCCATGGGCCCCATGAGGCTGGGGCCCATGAGGGTATAGATGTTTCCTACGCCAGTATACTACTGTCCACCGACCGTACAGTCACCGGGGAGGGATGTATCGCATTCGCCAATCGCCAGGCACGCACGTCAGACACGGATGAGATCGAGAAAGACGAGCAGTGCCGAGGCCCCGAGGGCGACGAGCAGGCCGACAACGTCACGACAAGCAGCGAACCGCAGAGTCGGCGACTAGGGTATCCTCGATGACTCGACGCCCGATTTGCCTCCCGTCTGGTTGTCTCCCAGTCTCCCTCTCTGTTCCGATTGTGCCGCCGTTCAAGCAGAAGGTCATCAAAGCATCAAGTTTGTTGATTGGGATTTGAGAATTGGGATCGTTTGAGGTCGAGGTCAGGACTCAGGAGGTGATCGTTAGTTTAATTGCTTCTCGATCAAAGACGACGAGGATGGCCTCCTCTAATTCTCCACGACAAAGGTATGATTCGTATGGATTCGATTGCTAACTTTAGTACTAGTGTACAGATCGATCGTGCTTTTATTTGAGGTAACCATCATAGTTATTTTGCTATTTTTGTCTTGTTTGATGTACTATTACTTTTATAAGAAAAATTAAACATATGCTACAAGTTATCTCTTATCAATAGTATTATATAATGTAATCGTTACATTAAAATATTAGATTGTTAGACCCTTAGTGTCTTACTCACCCAAGGGCCTATGAAACTTGTGGGACGACCCTGGACTCACCGAGCAGCTAGCGGTAGAAGGAGTGGAGCACGACGGCTTTTGCTGAGTGATCAGTGACGAGCTGACCATAGTCCAGTTGAAGGGCCTTGATCTGGTTACGACACCGTTTTACAGTAGCAATCATGTGGTAGTATTTGGTGTTTTCATCACCCAACCGCAAGAGCGAATTTTCCCCTGCTGCCTCCAGTAGATTGCGAGCTGGGTAGCTTGTTCCTGGGCTGCTTCCCTGACGAGTGAACGGAGCAGGTATTCAGCGGGGAAGAGAGGTCGGTGTTCCTCCAGGAGATCCATCATACCAATCACTAGATTATAGTTCAGCAAGTAATCCCTGGGGGACCGACAGCCCTGCTGCCACTTCTTGAGATCAGCTCGGCAGCGTTTGAGGCAGAGTGAGAGACGTGATGTCCCCTGTCAGCCTTGCACACTCGCCCAAGGACCCTGAACCACCTCAGCAAAACCAGGAACACGAGTCCAGTGGTTGTTGAACCGAAAAATCATCGGGCGTGGGACGGAGGTCGAAGCCGAGAGCAAGAGCTGGCAGCGATCAGACACCGGGGCAGAAGCAGATTGTACCATGGTGTTGGAGAACAAGGAGCTCCAGTTGTTGCAGAACAGGAAGCGGTCAAGGCGAGCCAGAATCGGCTCTTCCTGATGGTTGGACCATGTGAAGCGTCGGTCCAACAACGACACCTCTTGACAGGCGATGGCATCAATCACAACATTGAAGGTAGCGGCTTCCTGCTGATCAATGTTAGCATTAGAGCGTTCCTCAGGAGCCCTAATGAGGTTGAAGTCACCGAGCACAACCCAGGGGCAGAGATAGTACAATAGACAAGGATGAGTTCATCAAGGAAAGCTTGTTTTTCATGGTGGAGGCACGGGCCGTAGCAGTTGGTAACAGTGAAAATCCAGGAAGAGGCGAGGGTGTGGAAGGTGGTGGTGAGGGTGAAGGTCCCCCTAGCTGAGCTCAAGAGGCCAAGAAGGTTGGGGTCCCAGGCGGTTATGATCCTGCTAGAGGTACCAACCGAGGGGAGGTAGACAAAGGAGGAGGCAAGGGGTGGGGAATGAAGGTGGCGGCTTTGAAGGTGTCAAGGTGTTGAAGCTTGGATTTTTGGAAGCACGTGACAGAGGGGAGGGAGGAGGAGAACGCGAGCCGGACATTGTTGCACTCTTCCTTGTCGCCTAGGCCGCGGACGTTCCAAGTCAAGATGGAGATCGGCCTTGTGGTGTTAGCCATAATAACCCCAGGGACCCATCAAGGCAAGCAACAGAGCAGCGCAAGGGAGAAGAACAGGCAAACAATAGCACACGACAGGGCAAACAGAGAAGCCCCAACCATGCTCCGGCAGGAGGAGGGCCGCAGCCACTCCTGGAGGTTCACACAATATATTACAGACGGCTCAGTGTCGAGGCACGAGCAAGTTTTCACATGGGAAAAAGCAGGTAGCGAGCACAAGGCAGGCCAGCAAGGGGGGCGAACACAGAGCACGGCTTCATCAATTCGCAACATTAGTCCAGGGGTGCCACCGTCGGCGCAGGGGCAGCAGCAAGAGGCTGAAGATGATCTTCAGCAACATTGCAGAAGTGGCTGAGCATTTGTAGGTCCTGGACGCGCCAGGCAGGGACAACTGCGACAAGTTCAGGCTCAGGGACCACAGGATCACGGAGCTCCTCTTCAGCATCCCCGTTAGAGCCAATGACATTGTCGTCCACAACACCAGCACCTCCAGAAGAAGCAGTGGAGTTCGAAGAGGCATGAGCAGGAGGCGCCCCCAGCTTGCGTTTCCTGAGGTGGATGGCAGCCTCCGCCATAGTCTCACAGCCGTCCAGCTCCAGTTCACGCGCCAAGACCCGAGCACTACGACGGCAGTCCTCACAGAGGAGGATGTCCAGGATAGACTCCCTGCAGGTGAGGTTGATGATGTTGGCACTAGTCAGGCGCCCCGGAGCAAGCGGGGGGAGGGAGGAAGGTGGCAGCGGGATGACCACATCAGAGATGATGTGCTCAGCGTCTTGGGAGAGAGTGACGGCGTCGAGCGAGTTGCATGGAGGGACATCAAGGTCGAAGCTGGTGAAGCTAGGAGAGCTCGTAGAGCTGCCACTCTCAGCTAGTGAAGCGGGGTCCTCCACAGGAGCTAGATCCCCAACCAGCCTAAGGACAACAGCGGGGGCAGGCCCGGTGCCAACAACCAGTGGGCCGGGCGAAGGCACGTCCTCAGGCGAGGCCACCAGGACAGGTGGTGCCGGGGGGGAGCACGATCGCCCACCAGGGGCGTGCCGCGGGGCAGAGGAGCGCCATCACAGAGACGCACAACATCCTTGACCGGGAACGAAACCGACGGCCCCGCACCGGGGCCAACGCAGACGAGGTCAGAAGTGAAGCCCGCGCAGTGGGCGGCGACAACCAAGTAGACCTAGTGGAGCAAGCCGACAGAGGCAAAGCAGAAGTTGACCACGAGCATACCCTGATCAGCGCGCACATCAGAACGCTGAGGCTGGAGGGGCACCTCGTAGACCCCGGAGTAGTTGTTGGGCCCGGTAATGCGGATCCGGTAGAAGGAGCCGGCGCATAAGGTGATGTCCACGGAGTCAGGCTTGACGAGGAGCGGCTGGGCATCCACACGCGGCAGGAAGGTGGTGCCGCGGAGGTGGCCCACGGGGACCGGTAGGATGTCGCGGAGGGTCATGTGACCAGCAGCATCCGCAGGGCCAGGCGCGTCAAGGCCGCCAGGCGGCGCGGGGGTAGGACCATCAGGAGCGGCGGTAGCAGGGCAAGCACCTGGTGCCCCGAGGACATCTGGGTGCCCCTGAAGGCCGGCAGCACCCCCTGGCTGGGCAGGATTCCTTGGGCCTGGGGAGTCTAGGCCAGAGCCACCTGAGTCCGAAACGTCCAAGAACTCCACGTTCGTGATGGAGACGCGCGCGAGAGCGGCCAACCCGCTATGGTTTTTGAAGTACTCCGTGAGCGGGATGTCCGCGACGCCCTCGGCCTTGACCTGGAGGAGTACGGCGGAGTAGTCGACGCCTTGGAGGCCGATCGGGTCGACGTGATGAGGATTGGCGTAGGGGCCGACGGCGAAAGAGATGTGTTCCCGGTTCCAGTGTTCCAGCGGGTAGTCGCGGATGGCGATGGAGATGAGCACCTCATGGTCGAAGTGGAAGCGGTTGGCCGTCTGCTCATGGCACAATAGGACGACGTTGTGCTCCCGCCTAACGAACGGAGCAGCACCAATGGCGGCCTCCCGCACGGCGTGGTTGTCGAAGAGGAGGAGCATGGCACCGTAGGAGGAAGGCGCAAAGGTCACCCTGGGGTTGCCGGCCTGCGCGACGAGGGCGTCACGGATGTTGTCGCCAGGGGCAGCATGGGGGGTGGATGGTGGCGTAGGCGAGGCGGTTGAAGCAAGCCATGTCCACCGACGGCATGTAGACGTCGGTGGCATCAGGACGCTCAGGAACGCCCAGATCCTCAGCATCGGGGGGCGCAGCACCAATGTTGATCTCGCCCTCCTCAAGATCGACCTACATGGCAGCTGGTGCAGGGTCCGGCGCAGGAGGCAATGCACCCGAGACAGAGGAGGAGGATGTAGCCGCAGAGCGGGGCCCCGGGAGGGGCGGCGAGGACGACAGGCTCGACAGACCGTCGAAAGGGAGACCCGGCATGGTGCGTGGACGGCGCGGGGCACGGCAGCGGCGCTCGATATGCCCCACCTGCCAACACCTGCGACACCGGATCGGCTCCCTACATGCGCCGCGAGAGTGGCCCTTACCCAGGCACCGGAAGCAGCGGCCTTCGATGGAGGAGAGCGGCAGTCGGGATGCGAGGGAACACGCAGGCGGTGGAGGCTTGGCGGGGGAGGTGGCGACGGCAGCAAACGAAGGAGCGGAGCGGAGCGGGGGGGTTCTTGGGTGGAGCTTGTAGGGGAAGCTACCGCCCCGGGGAGAGGGGGGAAGAGGCCGTCCCTGGCGGGAACTGACAGAATCCCCGTGCAATCGGCGCAAGGACCAGCCCCCCCCCCAACCGAGCCAGGAAGCAGGATCGACGGTCCAGCGGCGTCGTCGACGGCAGGTGGCGTGCACCGGGCGCAGGGGATGAACGAGCCGCGGTAGCCGTGGGCGGCCGCGCTGACGGGACGTCGCCTACCACCCTGCAGCAGGCCGCCCTCGGGACCCGGGATTGGCACCCCGGAAGAGGTTGGAAGCGGGCCGTCATGGGCCGGAATGGAGGCGGAAAGGGCCGACCCAGCAAAGCGGCCCATTTCTGATCCCGCCAATGGAGCCGGCAGTGGATTCGAACCTTGAGCAGCAGCAACGGCCACATGCAGGGAGGGGAAGAAGCGCACCAAGGAGCGGCCATGGCAGAGATCGCTGAGGGAAAGGAGGAAGTTGGCAATGGATGGGCGGGAGAACGAGCCGGCGAAGACGAAGGGAGCCACCTGCTGCAGGGTGACCCGCGGCGTAGCCCCATCCAACCAGAAATTCAGGGTGTTCCTCATCCATGGCAAATTGCAGCTCGGGAGGCGAGGATAGGGGGAGACCCGGAGCTCGGTGGGGGAGTGAAGGGAGGAACGGTGGAGGACATGAGCGAAGGGGGTGGAGTGGAAGTTGCGAAGAGAGTAATCATGGAAAGCCTCACCGGGGGAGAGGCTCGGGCTGGCGAGATCGACGCCGGAAGGGCCCCAAGCAGGGGTGTGCGGGGAGCAGAAGCCGGACTTGGTCCTGTCCGGCCGGCCAAACGACCGGAAGTGGAGGCGCGCAGGAGAGCGCTGAGGGCGGCGGCGCGGCCGCCGAGCGGCAGCGGGGTCAGGGGAGTCGGGGGCCGGAGCGGCAGGCCCGACTGCTGGCTGGGGTTCGGGGGGAGGGGGGTCGGCAGGAAGGTCGCCAGGGGGATCGCCGGGGAGGGTGGACATCTTCCCCCGATCTCAAGAGTTGCAACGTTGTGCTCCTACTATCGCTGCTCTGTAATTACTTTTATAATCAGGGTATGTTTATAATCTTAATCAGTGTCCAAACATTGAATGTGACAGGTGCTAAAGCATGGGTACCCAAACACTCCCTTACTTTCAACGCGTTTCAGCCTCGCGTTTCAGCCTACATAAGGGATACGCAGCAGATATTCAACGGATGGGAGATATTTTTTTAGAACATGTGCAGATTTTTTTAAAGAACACGAGCAACAGATTTTTTTTAGGAGTTCGTCAAATCACAGAAGCGCTCCCACGCCATCACATGCGTCTGAGTAACCAAAACAAAACACTCCACCGGACAACAAATGCTTCCGTTCTCCGCGAGCTAGCAGCAAAAGGTATTACTCCGTATTTCTCAATAACCACAGAAGAAGATATTGCATCCGGTTTCATAGATCTAGTTGCTGTTAAAGGAACTTCCTTTGGATTATGGTAAGATTTCCTAAAAATCTCACTTCTTTTATGTTACCCACGGGTTGATGGACTAGTGATATCACAATTTGGTGTGCAATTAACAATCTTCAATTATTTGTAGACAGTAGTATCATCTAAACAGTTGTACATGTCGATGTTCTCTGGTAACTGCAAATATTACATTTAGCATTGAGCTACTTTTTCTAGCTGTAAGCCATCTGGACCTTTATCCTTTCTATGCATCACCCCCACCACTCACATGCCACTTCTCCAGCGTCAACCAGTACCTTCCCTATAAACATATACGAGCTTTGTATAATCACATTTTTTTGTGCAGAAGCTGGGATTGCCAATGCGCATCTACATCTGCACTCTTATTTGCCAGATTCCATAAAGGTAGGAACATGACACAGATCATATATATTTCCCTCTTGTTTTTGGTTGAAAAAGATCCTCAAAAGAAGCGGGCAAATATATTTCTTGCCTGTTAATTCTTCACAGCTGACCAATTCTGCAGGGAGCTTGGTTGCTTGCAGAGACGATGGAGGCAGCTCTGATGAGGCTCCTGCTGGTGCTCATGGTGATCATGCCGGCCTGCACCGAACATGTCGTCGTCAACAACCTGTGGCCAATGCCCAAGTCGGTGAGCCATGGGAAGCAGACGGTGTACCTCAGCAACGACCTCAAGATGACAGTCGTGGGGAGAAACTACTCCGACGAGAAAGCTATGCTGAAGGATGCTTTTGGGAGGATGGTGGCGGTCATGGAGCAGGACCATGTCATCAGCGAGAGCTACGGGAGGTCGCCTGTGCTCGTCGGCGTCAATGTTGTTGTCCGTTCGCCGGACGATGAGGTACAGTACTGACTGCATCCTCCGATGGGCACCGGCCGGGATTCCTGTTGATCGATTTTGTTCTATCGATGACTGAGCTTTGATTTTGGGGATTCCCATTCTGCAGCTCAACTTCAGGGTGGATGAATCGTACAGCCTGTTCGTGCCTTCAACTGGACACCCCTTGTATGGTCACATTGAGGTCAGCAATGCATGTGCGGTTCAAAAGTATATGTACAATGGAAAGTTGACATCAGATGCTGAAAATTCTTTTTTCTTCACATGTTGATTTTATTCGTAAAATGTATGAAACAGAGGGGTTCTTTTTTTTTTTTTTGCTAAAACAACAAATGTTCCTATTACGAACTCTGATTGAGACTCCGTTAAGATGATAGTACAGCAATTGCAACACATATGTCCATTTTTGGGTCATGTCCATGCAACAATTCGATCCATTTGAATTAAAAAATAACAGTAGTGTGCTAGAATACATTATTTTCTATAAAATAACTGAAGAGG
This sequence comes from Cenchrus fungigraminus, assembly GCA_036936925.1. Taxonomy (NCBI): domain Eukaryota; kingdom Viridiplantae; phylum Streptophyta; class Magnoliopsida; order Poales; family Poaceae; genus Cenchrus; species Cenchrus fungigraminus. Next base: position 122,083,295 of record CM072779.1, on the reverse strand, counting down.
AAACTTTGCTAGCAACGAAATAGGTCATTCCGAAATCATGGTGCCGCCCTGTGCAAAAAATGTATTCACTGTAGGAATTCTAATACATAATCAATATTATGTCACAATATTTTGCAGGCTCAGACAGTTTTTGGAGCACTTCGCGCCTTGGAGGTAACTCAAAGTGACCATAAAACAAGTTGCCTCCAGATTATTTAATGGTAAGTTTTCTGTTTTTGCAGACGTTTAGTCAACTGTGTAGTTTCGATTTGGAATCGAGACAAATTGTACTTCAATCAGCACCTTGGAGTATCCTGGACGCACCCAGATTTCCTTACCGAGGACTTCTTATTGGTATGGATAAAGTCAGAATTTGCATCCATGCATTCTGTTAACATGTGCAAATTAAAAAGATCCAAAAATGAACTTTTTAATTACTGCTACATCCAAATGTTCTATGTAGCTCCATTCCATTGCCTCGAACATCAGCAATTTCTCTCTGCTCTCTCGTGTAAGCAGTCTACACAAATAACTGAAATATGGTTAAAACATGCACGATAGGCCACTTAAGGGCATTTTGTATAATAGTCCTATCCAGCCAGATAATTGTAACATTCCATCCTCCACCACCTTGTACACAATCTGGTACAAGGTGCTAATGTGAAAATGATAGTTTGTTTGTGAACACACTGTCTGAGTTCTGAAGAGCAATATCAGTAATAGCTTGTGCTTCCTTTTCTAAAAAGTAATAGCTTGTGCTTTAATTTGTGTGCTGCAGATACTTCAAGACATTACCTTCCTGTACCAGTAATAAAAAAAGTAATTGATTCAATGGCCTACAATAAGTTGGTATGTCTCTGAGTTATCCACAAGCAAATTAAGTCCATTAATCTTACTCATGAATGGTCTCGCACATGAGTTCAGAAATTAGTTTCAGCTAAACAATGCGATCTGTGCAATCTATTGTCATGCAGAACGTTCTTCATTGGCATATCGTGGACGAGCAGTCATTTCCCATTGAGATACCTTCATACCCAAAATTATGGAATGGTGCTTACTCTTATTCTGAGAGATACACAAAGGATGACGCTATCGACATTGTACAGTGAGTTAATTTTGTTTCTGTCATCATTTACTTCTCTTTTTTTTCTCAAACACATCATTTACTTGTTGATCAAATGCAACCTTGCATGAGTCCAATGTGCTAAAATGTTCATATCCCAAGTATTCTCATGGATTTATCCAACTTAGGATGACTTATCAAGAAATTGCAGGTATGCTGAAAAACGAGGTGTCAATGTTTTGGCTGAGATAGATGTTCCTGGCCATGCCCGCTCATGGTAAGACATGTACTTCTGAGTCGATCTACACAATGATATTCTTCACTAAAATATGCCAGAACCCATATAGTAAAATAACTCACAAATCAAATTATCTTAAAAGATGTCAAAATTTGGTGGACTTCTCCTGTTTCAGGGGTGTTGGATATCCCTCATTGTGGCCATCACCTATCTGTAAAGAACCCCTTGACGTCAGCAACAACTTTACATTCCAAGTGATTGATGGAATTCTTCAAGGTACAAGATCTGTGAACAGAAATCATGCTAGATTTATACGGATTCGCCAGTCAATTTTTACTGTTCAGTAGAAATTGTGTTTCAATGATCTGAATAATAATTTAACCATAGAGGAAGCAAACATAAAGGTTTCACATAATAGTGAATCAATGATATTATTATTTGCTGCCTTCAGATTTTAGCAAGATTTTCAAGTTTAAGTTTGTCCATTTGGGAGGTGATGAAGTCAACACAAGTAAGTTTGCAGAAATTTGTACTCTATAGTAGACCAGCTCATTTATATGTATACGATAAAATTTTAATTCTTTGTTATGGATTCCAGGTTGCTGGACTACAACACCACACATTAAAGAATGGTATGTACTTGTTATCCAGAAAGATAAATAATAGTAATATGTGATACATTGATTTGTAGGTTTGATAACCTGGTCTACTATCATCAGTATAAATTAGCGCTTGTATCAATCATCCAATCCTATCAGAAGTCCTATTCAAATTTTGCAGGTTAATTAGAAATGGTATGAACGAGAATGATGCCTACAGATATTTTGTATTGAGAGCTCAAGAGATAGCAAAATCATATGGTTATGACATCATTAACTGGTAGAGTGATTTGTATGATCAGATTTTGCATATTAAAATCTTCCAACAAGCTGTGTCAATGGAAAGTTTCTCATATATCCTTGCAGGGAAGAACCATTTAACCACTTTGGAGACAAGTTGGACCGTAACACTGTGGTGCATAACTGGTATTTTCCTCTCATATCCTGATAGTGCTGCCCTTACATGAAACTGTTGATTCTACCTAGATAGAGAATTGCGGTCAGACTCCATGTCTCCATTCTTGTAAATCTTTATGATCAAAGGAATTATGAGCGTTATTATATTAGTTAACAAACATAGGATCAAAGGAACAATAATTCGTTGAAATTCCAACTACATATTGCAGTAACAAGAAATCTCATCTGCATGTGCAGCTATCGACAATTAACAAACTGCTAACCTTTTCCCTAATCGTTGACAGGCTCGGAGGTACAGTTGCAGAGGAAGCGGTTGCTGCTGGTCTGAGATGCATCGTGAGCAACGCAGATAAGTGGTACCTAGATCACTTGGATGCTACATGGGAAGGATTTTACATGAACGAGCCATTGAAAAACATCCCCAACCCGGATCAGCAGAAGTTGGTTCTTGGTGGTGAGGTATGCATGTGGGGTGAAACCGTTGATGCATCAGACATCCAGCAGACAATTTGGCCACGTGCTGCAGCAGCTGCAGGTATATATATCAGCTCAGCAAAAATTTACCTCTAATTATATATAAAATTTTAAGAGTTTAATAGCAATAAAAATGCACAGGGTGACGATGACAACTAAATGATTAATAATGTTATCTCATATTAATCTGCCCCATGAATAGCAAATAACATGAATGGCACAATCAGTTTAAAAAGTTTGTCACCATTCGTATGGATGAATAAGTTGATACTTTTTAGTTGAATTCCCACCAACAAATGAAGTACATTAATCTATATAACCTAATGTGAATTGTTTTGTATGTAACATATATAGGAAAGACACTACTGATGTTACTCTTGAGCATGATACTTGTGATATTGTCAAATATAGCAAATAAAACGCACAAAAGGATACATGTGCATCAAGTTCATTTGACTCACAAAATTTCTTATTGACTTGAAGAGCGGCTGTGGACACCCATTGAGAAGATTGAAACAAACACAAGTATAGTTGCTCCAAGGTTGGCACGCTTCAGGTGTTTGCTGAATCAAAGAGGAGTTGCTGCCGCGCCGCTAGCTGGCTATGGCCGTTCAGCGCCGTGGGAGCCAGGGTCCTGTATAAGCCAGTAGGAGTATTATTCATAGCAGGTGCATATATATATCATACTGTCATTGCTTTGCGAGATTGATGAAGCTAAGATCAATGCAAGGTAGTGAGTTTCATGGTCCAACTGAATTTTCTGATAATATAATAGTGGCACTCAATATTTTGAAACATGCATGCCAAGTTTTGTGATATTTTGGAGTCTAAATACTATTTTATTAAGATGATCCAAAAGTGAATAAATTTAAATGTAGCCCTAACATGATATAGAAATCATACATAGCCTACTTTGAAACTATAGATTTCAAAATATATAGCACTTGACCTTGTGTATGCTAGTAAAATGGATTATTTACAACTCATACAATGAGAACGAAAAGTTTCGTGACACTTGAAGTCCAAATACTATTTTATTTAGATGGTTCAAAATGGCTAAATTGAATTGGATATCTCTTTGCCACGCCAGGCAAGGCCGCGCCACATGCATCAGCACGACAGTAACGTCTGATGTCATCGGCTCCTGCCAGCCTGGTCGCCTTGCCGCGCCCATACATGTGAAATATTTATTTTTTAAAATCACACAGTACATACGCAGACACTAATATACACGCACGCATACTCACCCCTACTAACACATGCATGCACTCTACTCCTATGAGCACCTCTGAAAGGCTGAGCCGGCAAAGCTTCGAGATTGACGAAGTCACTATTGGTGCCTCGCTATCGACGGGCATGTCGCGTACCATTGAAAGAATAGTGCTGATTAAATCCTCGAATAAATCTAGAAAAATGCGAGCACCAGTGCCGAGTTCTCTTGTGGGCTAGTTCCACCACAAGGAACCTTTCCATCTGAGCTACGCTCAATTGCCGGATGGAAATATTTGTTGGGAGTTGTCGTTTTTTAAATTATATTAAAAAAGGTTAATTTTTTTAAAAAATCAGCATAGGGACTGTTCTTGTTTTCCATGCATGCGAGCACAGCACACGAGCACTACTAGGGAAACAGTCATTTGTACCGGTGCTCAACCCACATTAGTACTGGGTATCGAACCAGTATTGTTCATCCGGTACTAATGTGGGAGCACATTTGTACCAGGTGTCTGCACTGGTACTAATGTGTTTGGCCTCCACCGGCCCTCTCTCCCTTCCCTTTTCTTTTTCTTTTTCTTTTCTTCTCTTCTCTTTTCTCATCTCATCTCATCCGAATTCAAGCATGAACACAAAATTCACAACAAGTCCAAAATCACAAGATTTATATGCTCCAAATCACAATCTCCATGCATCTCAGAATAATACACCACATCTTACAATCTCATACATCTCACAAGACTCACACAACAACACAGTGCAAGATTCACAGCACACCAAATCACGATTCACAGAATCAAAAAATGAGGAGGCACATATACCTCACAAGAACACAAGAACTCACATCGGTCTATCACAGTAACACAATGAACAGCGGCCGGCTAGCCTCCGTGTCCGGCTTCCCCACACCAGCGGCTCCAGGCCTCTGGCTTCCACCAGGCCAAGCCCCGGCCCAGACCGCCGCCGCGCCTCCAGCCTCCAGGCCGCGCCACCGGTGGCCTCAAGGCTGTGGCCCCAGCTTAGGCGGCCCCTCCGGCCGCTCCCGCCGGTGGCCTGGTCCGCGCGACAGGGAGGTCGCTACCCGCCGCACCTCCCGAGGCCGCCACTCCACCGGCCGGCAAGCTGCCAGCCTGTCACACCTGTTTTTCCGAAGAAAACCAAGTGATAACTATATGTATGCCAGGATCTATTTTCATACATATAGTGACATATAAGTGAATAACAGAAACAATATCACGTAAGAAAAAGAGAGATTATCAGAGATTTACAGCAGAATCCGGGGAAGCAAAGGCTCCAACTTCACAGGCAATCGACTGGGGATTGCGTACGCCTAGCACCATCTTCTGGACATCATACACCCTCTTCTTGTTCTTCTGAGCAGTAGTTAGCAAGGATGAGTACACTTATGGTTGGTGATGAGAACATCGCCATGCTGGATACGCGCACGCCACGTCCTTCCCCACGCTATAAGTTGTCTCCAACTCAGCTGTCATGTTCGGTTCGGATTCAGCCAACACCCCTGCACGGTTTCGGTGATATCTCCCTCGTCCGGCATCGAAACGAGGCGTTTAAGGATGCGTTGGAACGGGGATGACAACATCGTCATTTTGGTTCTAGCCCCAGCTCCAGAAGGTTCGTGGATCATGCAGTGTGACCATGACAAGGTGTTGTGTCACCTTTTTGGGCCAATTTGGTTGTGTATCGTGTCGGGCCTTAAGCCCAGGTTGAGGACACCCCCCTGGTCGCCCCCTCAACCCTAGGTCTCCCCTTAGGAGTTAAAACTCAGTAGCCACCGTCGTTTAGACTTGGGTTTTGTTTAGTTGAAGTTTTCGAAGTCGAAACTTTCGTGATTCATTGTAACCGTGACGCCAAGTCCTTTTGCTGTGATCCAAGGCACCTGTTCTTGCATCTCCTTGACTGTGTCGACTAGTCCTTTCAAATCGAGTGCCCGAACTCCATTGATATTCGCTTCATTTGCATCTGCAATATTTGATTGTGTGTTTACCATTTTCTTGCTTGTATTCTCGATTCGCTTGTAGGGAAAAGCCTTCGTGGCGAGGTCAATCAAGTTGTGCTTGGTTGATAACCAGCGGAGCAGTGGTGTAGCGGCTGTGGGGTCCGAATCGTGCTGATTCGAAGCCGGGTCGTCTCCACCCAATCGAGTTTACCATCTACCTCTCGGAAGATCGGGTCGAGTTCTCCACCCAATCGAGTTTACCATCTACCTCTCGGAAGATCAGGGGCCCGATCTTCCGAGAGGTAGATGGTAAACTTGATTGGGTGGAGAACTCGATGTTGACGACTCGGCTTCGAATCAGCACGATTCGGACCCCGCAACCGCTACACCACTGCTCCGCTGGTTATCAACCAAGCACAACTTGATTGACCTCGTCACCAAGGCTTTTCCCTGCAAGCGAATCGAGAACACAAGCAAGAAAATGGTAAACACGCAATCGAATATTGCAGATGTAAATGAAGTGAATATCAATGGAGTTCGAGCACTCAATTCGAAAGGACTAGTCGACACAGTCGAGGAGATGCAAGAACAGGGGCCTTGGATCACAGCAAAAGGACTTGGCATCACAGTTACAATGAATCACGAAAGTTTCGACTTCGAAAACTTCAACTAAACAAAACACAAGTCTAAACGACGGCGGCTACTGAGTTTTAACCCCTAAGGGGCGACCTAGGGTTGAGGGGGCGACCAGGGGGGCGTCCTCAACCTGGGCTTAAGGCCCGACACGATACACGACCAAATTGGCCCAAAAAGGTGATGTAGCACCTTGTCATGGTCACACAGCATGATCCACGAACCTTCTGAAGCTAGGACCAGAACCAAAACGACGGCGGCGTCGTCCCCGTTCCAACGCATCCTTATACGCCTCATTTCGAGCCGGATGAGGGAGATATCGCCGAAACCGTGCAGGGGTGTCGGCTGAATCCGAACCGAACATGGCAGTTGAGTTGGAGACAACTTGTAGCATGGGGAAGGTTGTGGCGTGCGCGTATCCAGCGTGGTGATGTCCTCTTCAGTTGGTACTCAGCAAGGCCACGAAAATTAACCAGAAAGCAAATTAAATCCATCTTTAAGTATATTAATCATGTGAGGGTCCAGGCTGCTCTTGACCGTGAGCACGATTGTTATAACAGTTTTACACTCTGTAGAGGTTGTACACTTTCACCACAAGTCGCGTAAAAGTTCTGAAGAACTTTGAACCCAACCATGTTGTGCAAAAGTAGGCACAATACCACACTTCCGAGGTGTGGTTGCATAGGGACGCTAGGAGGCCTTTACAAAGAGTCCTCCTATGTGTATTAGTCCATAGTAGCACGTCCTAGAGGCTATCTTTCGTACCCTCCTTCTACCCTCAGACCAGGTCAGCCTAGAAGAGAACTTTCGTTCCAATACCTGTCCAGAGTAGAAGAGTCATAAAAGCATTTCTCCGTACCACAAGCTACCATGACTAATAGCCACACAAGACTTCCCTAATTAATTAGCCAAGACAGAGCCATATGTCTTGTGGTTGTACTGTTTTCCTGGGTGGTTCTCCATGTTCCAATTAATTCATAGTATTCTTGTTTAAAGCATAGGTAGAAGGATGGTTAGGGTCACTTGCCTTTCTCCAACAAAAAGCTACTCTTGCTCTTCTGCTCTTGAAACTTCCGAACTTCCGATCAACAGCTCGATCTTCTACTCGAAGCAAACATCGAGCACAAACACATGAAAAGCAGACAAACAAGAACAACTAAGAACAAGACACCAAGCATGAAAAGCTTTAAAAGAGGACAAGGTTCTGCTCTAGGACCACGAATGCAAAAACACTCGGAACTATCGAGAGATTTGAATTATATCACACAAGGCTATGTGCTTGGTATATTTTAATTCAATAAAGATGCGCATAGGTTATTTCAGAGAAATATCCTATTTAGAATTAAGCAAGTTATATTTATAAAAAAAGGTCGATGTAGAACTTAGTCCAATTTTATTTATAAATATTCAAGTATGATTTATGCAAATTAAACATTTAATCTTAGAAGAAGCATGCAGATCATCTAAGCGTGCAACTTTATATTTGGAGTTGAACTAAGCAAATTATAATTCAAAAACACATTTATGTTCATATTAATCAAATTAACATTTAATTAAGAAAACTCGGGATATAGCCTATGTTGCTTTTATTTAGAAAGCAAATTGCATAATCATTAATCAATTTAAGTTTGATTATGAAAACTGAGGTATATCTCTAATTAACTTTTAATTGAAAGAATTATTTAAATAAGTACTAATCATATTAACTTTCTTATGAAAACACGTGTTGAACTCTAATTAGATTTTAATTAGAAAAACATGTGTATAAGGATTTAATCATATTTAAATATTTAAATAAATTATAAAACAAAGAACATGTGGAACATTGCTCCTAACACGTACTTTGAGTTGATATGAACCTAACGCAACTTGAAACGATCAAAACGGAGCTAAAACGTGGAAACTAGGGGCTAAACAAGGTTGCAAGGGCTAAACTGTGAAGAAACTTCACTTCCAGGGGCTAAACCGTAAAAACCAGGAGCTAAAACCTAAACTTACAAAAGAAGCAAGGGGTTAACATGCAAAAGATCAAGGCTGGACTGCGGGTGGAAGAAACAGAGAAGATCAGGGGTCTATTCATAAACGAAAGGACCTAACTGAAAGGATTCTTATAGGTGGAAGGGTATACTTGTGATAATAGGAAGTACATGGTCCTTTTTGCAAAGTGGCAGCGGCCGGCCCTGGGTTGACCGTTACGCGGCCGGTTTGACTCGGGGGCTGGCAGATCTGGGCCACTCATTCCGGATCGGAAGGCGGACGGCGGCCAAGGGCGAACGGGCGGCGGCGGACGGAGCGTACGCGGCGGCACACGGCAGAGTCGGTGGCGCTTCGCCAGAATTCGCCCGGATTTGGGCGTCCGGCCACCAAACGTTACGCGGATTGGCTCTACGCGGAGCGGTGGAGCAGGCGAACACGACCAGGGCATCTGGGAGGTGGCTCGGGTGGCCATGGCGGCACGCATCAGAAGGGGGCAGCGCAGCTACTCCAGCGAGCACGGAGCGGCGGGAGTTGGTTCGGTATGCATGAGATAACAGGGGAGGGGCTTCCTCACCTTGCTTCGGAGCTACAGGCGAAGAAACAGTGACGGAGAGGCGGTGGTGCAGGAGATCGACGACGGGTGGCGCTCCGGCGGGCGGTGGAGCTTCGGGCGGCGCTCCAGGTTGGGGCGACGGCGCTGCGCGAGCGGGGAGGAGTGGAGGAGAGGTGCGAGGAGAAGCAGGGCTCGGACTCGCCCTTTATAGGACGGAGGGGGGAGAAGGGGCGACTCCTGCGGTGCTCAGTGGTGACTGCCATTAATGGTGGTGGAGGCATTTTGGGAGGGGAAGGGGGCGAGGCGGCGCGTGGGTGCTCCACTGAGGCTTCATGGCGCGCTGGGTGGGGGAGAGGAGGTGGTGCGGGAGAGAAGGAGGCGCGGGACGCCGGGGAAACAACCGGCGGCCGCGGCAGTTGTGAGCAGGGGAGAAGCCGGAGGTAGGAGAAGGGCCTGACGGGCGGGGCCCGCATGGCAGCGAGAGGGAGGGGAGGGAGGTGGAGTGGGCCGCTGGTTGGTGTTGGGCCCGAAGGCGAACTGGGCCGCGGGAAGAAGAGAGGCCGGCGGCCTGGGCTGAAACGGGGAGGGGAGAGAGCTGGGCCGCAGCTGGGCTAAAAGAAGGAGGGAAAGGGATAAAGGGAAGGGGTTAAGGAGTGGGTTTGGGACTTCTTTTTTTTTCTTTCTTTTTTTTAACACATGTTGGGCACACCAAACTCCCAAACAGAGATAGGGCTACTTAACGAAAAGTACACAATTAACTCGTTCGCAATCACATATATTAATTAGATGGCTTTCCTCGGAACATTACACATTCGACTTTCCAAAATGGCGACCCCTTTACCATAGGGTGGGGGTCTCCTTTTATAGTGCTCAAAGACTAGAATTACATCCCAATTTTGCCCTACATCCTTGGCATCTCAGAAGAATATTCGGGGGCAAACTTGAGTTTTTACACCTGATGCGGATTTTGCGCCGTAGTTGGCGGAGCGCGAACCACGCCAGAGATAGCGGAGCGGAGGATGCGCCGCGAAAACCGGAGGCAGTTCCGTGTTGCAACAGCTTTTGACTGAGTCGTTGCAGTCAAATCTTCGAAGAGCTCCGGGCTTCGCAATCTTGTTCTTCCCAACGCCGCATCTGTCGGAGATTCCTGGGCTTCGAAGCTTGGCCCCGAGACCAAGACGCACTGGACCAGCGGGATCACTTCAGCGGAGCTCCGATCCTCGCCCTCTGCTCACCTTGAGAGAACCCTTGGAGCTTCGGACTCTTCCCTACAAGAAAAAGCTTGATACGGGTTAACCTTACAATTCTCGGTATGCGACGATCCTGTCGAAGCCCAAATTCCTTAGTCTTCCTGAAAAAAGAAAGTCCATTGAGATTAGATACCTTAGACAGGTGAATTCTCCGGAGCCCTGATAATAACAAAAACATCCTGAAGCCTTGCACCCTTTCTCTGCAGAGGAAACAATCTTCGCGCTAACCCTCGCGTTCTCTGGCGTGGGTTAACTTTTTATCCCGGAAGTTTGCGAAGCCCAAAGCTTATGTTGGAATTTTTTTTAAAAAAAGGGCCGAAGCCAAATGGTCTTCTCATTCTGGCAAACTCCCGGTGCCTAGCGTTGATGTTTTCTACCGCCCCAACAACACACATCAAACAAAAATAAATGCAACCAAAATATGAATGCAGCACTCACACATATTCACTTTATTTAATTTATAAAAACAATCAATTGCCTTTTTTCTATACTAAATTTCCTGTAAAGAGAATAAAATTTAGGCAAATTTTAAAATTATGAGAAAATCGTTGCTTAATTGTTCTTCCTAATAACATCCGGAAATTTGAAAATTTCAGGGTGTTACACAGCCCGAGGCCGTCGCGCCACCGACCGTCGTGCCGCCGGCCCGAGGCTGTCGTGCCACCGGTCGACCTCCCAGAGGCCGCCGCCGCCATGCCACCAGCCCCAAGCCGCAGCACTGCCGGTGACCCTGGAGAGAGGAGCAAGACAAAGGGTGAGATCCAATGCTGAGAGAAGAGAAGAAGAAGAAAATAGAAGCATAAGAATGAGAACGAGAGAGAGGTGGGTGGAAAAAATAAAGGGGGAGTTCCACGCGGTGGAAATCGAGGCCGTGCTGTGATCGATATTTTCTAAGTGTTGGAAGGGCGGGCGGGGTGCAGGGCATTAGTACCGGGGTATATTTACCCGGTATTAATGTGTCTCTTTCAGTACTGGGTTACACCCGGTACTAATATGTTAGCCTCACATTAGTACCGGTGCTGGTCTCCACCCGGTACTTATATGGCACATTAGTATCGGTGCTTGAGCCAGCTCATACTAATGTGGCTCACTGGGGCACGTCGGAACCCTCCCTCCCCACCCAGTACTAATGTGATTTTTAACCTGTGACAAATGTGTGATTCTCTAATAGTGTAGGGTCCCCATGCGCCGCCGACCGGTTTGGCTGCTAATCTTCATGATGCATCTTAAAAAATGGAGTGTTTATCCCTTATCTAGGTGGCTCTCTCACATGATTTTTCTAACCATCAAAATCGGTGGTCCACATAAATTTTCCCCTCTCCTTCTCTCATTCTATCTTAGAGCATCTCCAACAGTCTAGGTAAAATGAATTGGTTATGCAAAAATTGCAAAAGTGAGATAAAAGTTGTATCCAACAGTCTTTGAATTTTGTTTCCCGGCATTCTCGCTAGCTATCTGCGGCCTCCCGCTGGCTTTCTTTGGCGAGCCCGTCGCCTCGCTATCCCTCCTCGCGCGTGTGGTGGTCCCACACCCTCACCGTCCACGTCGAGACTCGTCGAGCCGTCCGCGGCGGGAGGGAGCCGTCCCCGGCCGGGAGGCGTCCGGCAGGGGCCCTTCGTCGTCGAGCCGTCCATGGCCGGGAGGCGGCTGCCGGCGCAGGGAGGCCCGCAGCAATTTAAGGGGTCCATCGCCGCGAACTGGAAAGCGGCCGCTGGTGCGGGGAGGCGCGTAGCAGGGGGGCGTCGTCGTCGTCGAGCCCTCGGTGGTTGGGAGGCACGCAGCAGGGTCCTGTCGCCGTCGAGCCCTCCATTGCCAAGCTCTTCCGCCGCACCGCGCAGGAGACAGGACGCGCGCAAGGGCCTGCTGCGCATCCTGTACCCCGCGGCCGCGTTCCGCCGCCGCCTCGGCGTGCTTGCCAGCGCCGCCGTGCACGGCCCCAGCCCCGTGAGATTTGCCGCCGATGTAGGCCGCCTCCCCGAGGACTCAGCGAAATCGGCGCGGATGGGGAGGAGACGGAGCGCTTCGCTTCGCTTCGTCGTCCCCGCCGAGCTGTTGGGTCGCCCTCTCCGCCGCTCCGCGCAGGAGCACGCCTACGCGCGTCGGGGGCCGCTGCGCATCCCGTGCCCCGTGGCCGCGTTCCGCCGCCTCCTCGGTGCTCTCGCCGACTCTGACGGCGCCGTGCACGGCCCCAGCCCCGACGCACTCCGGTGATGGCGAGCTTCGCCGCCGGCACGGGCCGGGGGCGGCCGCCCCGAGGACCCAGCGAGGCTCGCCGGCTTCAGTCCGGGACTTCTCACAGCCAGGGACATGGAGCACAAATGAGGAGGAAGAGGAAGGCCCACGTGTCAGTGAGTAGAAGAGAGAGAGAAAATTGGATATGGAGAGGGTGGTTTAGCTAATTTGTTGGAATAAGAAGAGATATAAAGAGGGAATACTAGCAAAATGACTAGTTAAATGTGAATTTAGCTATTCTGATTTAAAGAGTCTCTTGGAGATGCTCTTACCCACTCCCACCTTGTTAGCGAGGAGGAGCTTTAGCTTTTCCTTAAAAGTAGCATCATGGTCATGGATGAGAAAATGATTTAGCCGTTTTCTACTATTTCTTTATTCTAAATAATAATATATGTTTGGGTTGGTTTCCGGAATTGTTTGAAGATACAAATAACAGATACTGGTTCGCGGTATTGACCTCAAGCAGGCACGGATGGGGAACATGTAGCCTGGACGGGCAGTACTAGTTTAATCATTGCACTTCAGCATCGTGTTTAATCGCTGCTAGCTGGTGGTTGACTTACTGCTTATACGCAGCAGATATTCAACGGAACGGATCGGAGATTTTTTTTTTTAAGAACATGAGCATATTTTTTAAAGAACATGAGCAGATCTTTTTAGGAGTTTGTCAAATCACAGAATCGCATATCCCAGGAGACTAAAGAAGTAAAGATGTCACAAGCTGTCCATCACATGCGTATGAGTAACCAAAACAAAACACTCCACCGGACACCAATATAAATGTTCATAGTGATGCTCAAAACTTAAGAAACGCAGATTTATCTTTTTAACAATATACATGTCCACCTAGGCGCCCATACTCTGTTTTTCCTAAAAGGAAGTTCCTTTGAATCACGGTGAGAGAGTTCCTACAAAACCTTTTTTTTTATGTTTAGCATTGAACTAGTTTCTCTAGCTGTATAAACTAAGCCATCTGGACCTTTATTATCTATCCTTTCTATGCATCACCCCCACCACTAGTGCACTAGTACTCACATGCCACTTCTCCAGCGTCAACCAGCACCTTCATTCCCTACATATACGGCGCAAAACTTGGATCATCGTGTTCACCCTTGCAGCGATACGATGGAGGGAGCTCTGAGGCTGCTGCTGGTGCTCATGGTGATCATGCCAGTGGCCTGCACCGGAGATGTCGTCGTCAACCTGTGGCCAATGCCCAAGTCGGCGAGCCACGGGAAGCAGGCGGTCTACCTCAGCAAGGACCTCAAGATGACTGGTGGGGAGCAACTACTCCGACGAGAAAGCTATCCTGAAGGATGCTTTTGGGAGGATGGTGGCGGTCATTGAGCAGGACCGTGTCATCAGCGAGAGCTACGGGAGGTCGCCTGTGCTCGTCGGTGTCAATGTGGTTGTCCGTTCGCCGGGAGATGAGGTACTGACTGCATCCTCCGATGGGCAATTAGTACTCCTATTAATCGATTTTGTTCTAACGATGACTGAGCTTTGGTTTTGTTGATTCGCATTCTGCAGCTCAACTTCAGGGTCGATGAATCGTACAGCCTGTTCGTGCCTTCAACTGGACACCCCTTGTATGCCCACATTGAGGTCAGCAATGCATGTGCTGTTCAAACGTATATATATACTAAGTACAATGGAAAGTTGACATAAGATGCTGAAAATTCTTTGTTTTTATGTATTTCTTAGTTTTATTTTTCAAGTGTATCAGACATAAGATATTCTTTTTTTCTTTTGCTAAAAACAACTAATGTTTCCATTACGTGCGAGACTATGTGATTTTCTATAGAATATCTGAAGAGGATACTTTGGTTGTAGCAACGAAATAGATCATTCTAAAATCATGGTGCCGCTCTCTGCAAAAAAAATGTATTCACGGTAGGAATTCTGATACATAATCAATGTCATATCACAATATTTTGCAGGCTCAGACAGTTTTTGGAGCACTTCGCGCCTTGGAGGTAACTCAAAGTGACCATGGCAAAATGCAGAAAAGTAAAACAAGTTGCCTCCAGATTATTTAATGGTAAGTTTTCTGTTTTTGCAGACGTTTAGCCAACTGTGTAGCTTTAATATGGAATCGAGGCAAATTGTACTTGAATCAGCACCTTGGAGTATCCTTGACGCGCCCAGATTTCCTTACCGAGGACTTCTTATTGGTATGATATAGTCAGGATGTGCATCCATTCTGTTAAGGGGAAAAGTCCAGTTTTCACCCTTAAACTAGCACACAAGTCTGATTTTCAACCTTAAAATACAAAACCAGACATAAAAGGTCATCCAACTATCGAAACCGGACAAATTTGGCCATTTGAGTGGTTTTGGAGGTGGTTTTCCATTTTGTGAAAATGTTTTAAAAATGATTTCATCTAAAAAATCATAACTAATTTATTTTAAATCAAAAAAGATTGAACTTATACCAAAAGTTTTATAAAAATGCCACCTACCTGTTGGTGCACTATTTGTAGTTTTTTTTTGGACATTATAGGTTCATATTTCTAGTTTTTATTTTTTTTTCTAAAAATACTAGGAATATGAATAAATAAGATGCATATGACCCCCAAATAGTTCACCAATAGGTAGGTGACATTTTTATAAAATTTTGGGTACATGTTTCATATTTTTCTGATTTAAAATAAATTAGTTATGATTTTTAGATGAAATCATTTTTTAAAATTTTTACAAAAGGGGAAAACTACATACAAAACCACTCAAAGGGCCAAACTTGTCCAGCTTGGCTAGTTAGATGGTCTTTTATGTCTAGTTTTTGTAGTTTAAGGTTGAAAATCAGACTTTTGTGCTAGTTCAAGGGTGAAAATTGGACTTTTCCCTTCTGTTAACTACATGTCCAAATTTAAAAAAAATAAAGATGAACTCCTTAATTACTGCTACATTGTCTGTATAGCTCCATTCCATTGCCTCGAACATCAGCTATTTCTCTCTGCTCTCGTATAAGGAAAAATAACTGAAAAAATGTCTGAAGAGCAATATCAGTACTAGCTTTGTGCTTTGTATGCTGCAGATACTTCAAGACATTACCTTCCTGTACCTGTAATAAAACAAGTAATTGATTCAATGGCCTACAGTAAGTTGGTATGTCAGACTTATCCACAAGCAAATCAAGTCCATTAATCCTACTCATGAATGGTCTCGCACATGGGTTCAGAAATTAGTTTCAGCTAAACGATGCGATTTGTGTAATCTATTGTCATGCAGAACGTTCTTCATTGGCATATCGTGGACGAGCAGTCATTTCCCATTGAGATACCTTCATACCCAAAATTATGGGATGGTGCTTACTCTTATTCTGAGAGATACACAAAGGATGATGCTATCGACATTGTACAGTGAGTTTTGTTTCTGTCATCATTTACTTTTTTTTCTTGAACACATCATTTACTTCTTGACCAAATGCAACCTTGTATGAGCCCATTGTGCTAAAATGTAGATATCCCATAAGTATGTTCATGGATTTATCCAAGTTACGATGACTTATCAAGAAATTGCAGGTATGCTGAAAAACGAGGTGTCAATGTCTTGGCTGAGAAGGATGTTCCTGGCCATGCCCGCTCATGGTAAGACATGTACTTCTGAGTCGATATATACAATGCTATTCATCACTAAAATATGCCCCCGTGGACTTCGGTATTGTCAGAATTCAGACAGTAAAATAACTCACAAATCACATATCATAAAATATTTTAAGATGTCACAATTTGGTGCACTTCTGTTTCAGGGGTGTTGGATATCCATCATTGTGGCCATCACCTATTTGTAAAGAACCGCTTGATGTCAGCAACAACTTTACATTCCAAGTGATTGATGGAATTCTTCAAGGTACAAGATCTGTGAACAGAAATCATGCTAGATTTATACGGATTCTCCAGTCAATTGTTACTCTTCAGAAAAGTTGTGTTTCAATGACATGAATAATAATTCAACCATGCATAGGGGAGCAAACATAATGGTTTCACATAATAGTGAATCAATGATATTACCTTTTGCTGTCCTTCAGATTTAAGCAAGATTTTCAAGTTCAAGTTTATCCATTTGGGAGGTGATGAAGTCAACACAAGTAAGTTTGCAGAAATCTGTACTCTGTAGACCAGCTCATTTATATAAGATAAAATTTTAAATTCTTTGTTATGGATTTCAGGTTGCTGGACTACAACACCACACATTAAAGAATGGTATGTACTTATCCAGAAACATAAAAAAAAATAACAAAATGCGATTAATTGATTTCTGGGTTTGATAACCCGGTCTACTACCATCAGTACAAATTAGTGCTTGTCTCAATCATCTAATCCTATCAGAAGTCCTATTCAAATTTTGCAGGTTAATTCAAAATGGTATGAATGAGAATGATGCCTACAGATATTTTGTATTGAGAGCTCAAAAGATAGCAAAATCATATGGCTATGACATCATTAACTGGTACAGTGATTGGTATGGTCAGATGTTGCATATTAAAATCTTCCAACTAGCTGTCAACGGAAAGTTTCTCATTCTTGCAGGGAAGAACCATTTAACCACTTTGGAGACAAGTTGGACCGTAACACTGTGGTGCATAACTGGTATTTTCCTCATATCCTGATAGTGCTGCCATTACATGAAACTGTTCTACCTAGATAGAAAATTGCTGTCAGAGGAACAGATATAGGATCAAAGGAATAATAATTTGATGCAATTCAGCTACATATTGCAGTAGCAATCCCTCTCATCTGCATGTGCAGCTATCGACAATTAACGATTGCTACCTTTTTCCCTATATAATCGTTGACAGGCTCAGAGGGACAGTTCCAGAGGAAGCAGTTGCTGCTGGTCTGAGATGCATTGTGAGCGACCAGGGTAAGTGGTACCTAGATCACTTGGATGCTACATGGGAAGGATTTTACATGAACGAGCCATTGCAAAATATCCCCAACCCTGATCAGCAGAAGTTGGTTCTTGGTGGTGAGGTATGCATGTGGGGTGAAACCGTTGATGCATCAGACATCCAGCAAACAATTTGGCCACGTGCTGCAGCAGCTGCAGGTATGTCAGCTCAACAAAAATTTACCTCTAATTATATAAAAATTTTAAGAGTTCAACACCAATACTAATGCACATGGTGGTGACAACTAAATTACTACTAATGCAGAATATCATAGCTGACTCAAAAAAGACAATCAGTTTAGAAAGCTTATCACCATTCATATGAATGAATAAGTTGACAGTTCTTTTTTTTATTAGTTGAATTTTCACCACAAAATGAAGTAGATAAATCTATATAACCTGCTGCACATTGTTTTCTATGTACCACAGCTAGTAAAGACACTGATATGTGAACTTAGAACTACATATGTTACTTTTTTTTTAGAAACGGGAATATATTTCAATATTCCAGCCACTGCATGAAACAATGCATATAGCTGTTTTTTGTTACACACACGACCACTAAGAAAGAAAAAACTCGATCTCTGTAACAAGCACAAAATTTGCAAAACCCACAAAAGATACATGTGCATCAAATTGCTTTGACTCACAAATTTCCTAATTGACTTGAAGAGCGGCTGTGGACACCCATTGAGAAGATTGCAACAAACACAAGCATGGTCGCTCCAAGGTTGGCATGCTTCAGGTGTTTGCTGAATCAAAGAGGAGTTGCTGCTGCGCGCCTGCGCCGCTAGTTGGATACGGCCGTTCAGCGCCGTTTGAGCCAGGGTCATGTATAAGCCAGTAGGAGTATTATTCATAATTCATAGCAGGTGCATATATATCATATTGTCATTGCTTTGCGAGATTAATATATAAGCTAAGATCAATGCAAGGTAGTGAGTTTCATGGTCCAACTGAATTTTCTGATAATAGTGGCACTCGTTTTGATGGCGGTGATTGTATCAATTTAGAAGCGATGAGAGAAGGCTAAGTGCTATAGCTGGCCTCTGGCAACAGATCAAGGAGCTGAGTGGGGATTTTATGAACTTTGAAGTGTCCCTGATTAGAAGGGAGGCAAATATGGTGGCACATGTGTGTGCTAAGCTGCCGTCCATGTCTAATCATGCATGCGTGTGTGTGACTTAATGATGGCCCGGAGTGTGTCCGCAGAATTACAAACTCTGATTGTAATCACGGTGATTGATAAAGGAAGCTCCCTGATTTACACAAAAAAAAAAAGATGCAGAAAAGCTTTTGCCTGTTGGAGAGTATAAAGATATAAAACGATTTTTACTCAAATGACTCTCCAAATGATGATATAGAGCGTAGATTTTAGAAAGGTTCTTGGAGATGCTCTTAGACAACAAACTTGGCTTAGGTACCTGAGACATCCAATGTAAGAAACTCCACCACCCATAAGTTTGAACCGTGATGGTGGCCATGGATATTCTTGGGAGAAGAGCAGATTCTGAACGAACCGCAAAATTTCCACCAGGCTGGACCGAATACCAAAGTGAAAGCAACGAATTTCCTGGCCCACGGAGAGGCTGGACGGACCCTCCTGGACAAGGCCATGGTGGGTAGGTCGTAGAGATTTTCTGGCCCATGAAAGATTTTTTCTGGACTAGGCCGACAAAAGCACACTTCTTGTGTTCATTGATGTTCTTGATTGGAATGCACTACTATTTGTGCATTGTTAGCTTGGAATGCACTACTATGATTCGCACTTATTTATATTACTAAGCCCATACGTGCATGTGAACCAGTGTCACTCTAACAAAAAGTCAAAGTGTGCACCGCGTGCTTCAGCTTACAGTGAGCTGTGCTATGAAAGATCAACTTGTGATTAGCATCACAAAATCAAATAGATCTAGAACATCAACAGTTTAGAAGTGAACAGGCACCAGTCGGTAGGAGGCAGGGTTCCTTCAGTGAGAAAGTCTCTCATCATAGTACTGCACTTTAATCTTTAAACTGTTGGTCACCAAGTGCTGCAACACAGCCTACCAAACGAGCAGGGTTCAAGACTAGCCCTGGCCTTGTCATGCTCTCATCACAGCACAGCTCAGGGAATGGATAGACACAAAGGCAGAATATGGCAATCAACTGGATAAACCACCAAAGCAGGATCCAGGGAGACTCAAGTCGCCTACACTTTTTATTCAGATGCACACAATTGGCCTAAACAGAGAAGCAGGGAGCAAGAAGCCAAGAAGCATGAACTGTTCATTCCTTCTCCTTATGTTCCAACATCAGCTCACGTGATTGTGATCATGTGATGGTTCATTATCATAGTACTCCTCCATCCAGAAATAAAGATGTGACTCAAAACTACATCATGCAGAAAACAATAGAGTGTTAATTAAATGGATATGCAGGAGTTCTGGAGTGTAAATTTCAGACAGGATAGAGATTTGAGCAGACCCAAAAGGGGCTTTTTACGGTGGACCATACCACCTCATACCACTATTGAAAAGGACCAGTACGGAAGGATCCGACGGTTGAGATTAATTATATATCACCACAGCTAACACTAGTGGTATGGGGTGGTATACATAGGTGGTATGGTGGTATGAGGGTATTGTTGATAGTTTTTTCTTGATAGCATAAACAAAATATATGATTTTTTCATTTCCCTCTCGTGGTATGACCAATTTTTTTAAAAAAAATTCAAACTAAAATTTTCATTTCAAATTTCAAAAACGATTTTTTTCAAATTTTTCAAAAACGAAAATTTCATTTCAAATTTCAAGAACGATTTTTTGAAATTTCATTTCAAATTGTTTTCAAATTTCAAAAACGAAAATTTTCATTTCAAATTTCAAAAATGATTTTTTTCAAAAATTTTCATTTCACTCTGGTGGTGTGGCCAAATGTTTTTCAAATTTCAAAAATAAAAATTTTCATTTCAAATTTCAAAAACAATTTTTTCCCTGAATTTTTAGAAATTTCAAGTTGGGGAGATGACCAATTGGTGGAAGATGCACACAAGATCTGCAATGCATGAGCTGCAAGTACTTCATTGAAGACAAATGGGTAGTAGCACTTAACCATGTCGGATAATTGCGACCAAAGAATCCCAAAATATTTAGGTATTCCAGGTTGTCTGGTGGAACTAGCTGCTGGAAGGTCCGCTCAATGTTAATTATATCATCTTTAGAATAAGGATCGTCTAAATGTTCAGTGCACTGTACTTGTAGTTCTTTAAGATACATTTTGTCTACTAGCATTGAATTTGTACTAGAAGTAGCTGCCCTTTCCAATTTAACCATTTGAAGCTTCCTCAACTGCAAAAGAGATCCTAATTCTTCCATGTTCCATCCATCTTGCATTCTGTTACTAGTATCACAGCTCCCACCAATAGGGAATCCTTCTACATCATAGAGAAACTTCAATCTGCATATCCCTTTTGGTACCCTAGTTATTTGTGTATCGTCAAGACCAAGGCGCCTTAAGTTGCATAATCGAGTGATCCCTGATGGAAGATGGTGCAGTTCACTACAGTGATCCAAGTTCAATATCTGAAGGTTTACAAGAGAACCAATGGACTCTGGAAGGTAAGATATGTCAGTGCTATTGAGGTCAAGTGACCGTAAATGAATCAAACTTCCGATACAATCAGGAATGCTTAGGATAATTGAACCTGTTAGATCCAAAACTCGTAACTTCAGGAATTGTTTGAAAATTGTATTGTCAACTTTCAATGCATTTATCACACTTAGTAATCAAAGTCCTCACTCCAATCTGCCCCTTATGCACACTAGGGGAAACTGAGAATTCATTGCCTGCAACAATCGAAACACGTCGTAGTTTGTACAAAGTTTTAGCCTTCAATGATTGTTGATCTCCACAAAATATTTCTTGACCTGATATATGCTGAGCAACCTTCCTTAAAAGATCGTGCATTTTACACCTAGAATAGTCAGCAAAAAAGGGATCTGGCCGAAGGAGATTTCTATATAGCAATTCATAGTAACATTCTTCAGCTGTATCCTCTAGAAGTTGTTTCTCTTGCTCTTGTACAAAGCCTTCAGCTACCCAAGACCTGACAAGATCATCACGATGCATGCTAAAATCTTCAGGATACAAGGCACAATACAAAAAACATTGCTTCAGATACTGTGGTAGTTCATCATAACTCAAATACAGAGCTCCACTTATCTCAGTAGGAAGTTTGCTCATGGACATGCCACTTTAATTTATTACCTTTCTCCATTCATTCTCAGTTTTCTCTTTAGTTGCTAGAACACTAGCAATAACCTTCATTGCAAGAGGAAGGCCACCACACATACGAACTACTTCATTCCCTACAACCCTTAGAGTTTGTAGTTCACACTCTTCATTGATGTTCATACTCTTTGAAAGCAACTCCCATCCTACTTCTTCTGACATTAACTCCACTCTGTGCATATGGTCTACTCCAATTGCTCGTGCAACTATATCATTTCGAGTTGTGACCAAAACTATTCCAGTAGCTGCAGTGTCTAGTGGAATTCTCAGTAGATTAGTCCACACCTCATGCTGCCAAACATCATCCAACACAACAAAGAAACTTAGATTTTCAACAGCTGCTGCAAGCTTTGTACTGAGTTCTCCAACATTTTCATCATGCCTATAATCTACCCCGACATTCCGAAGAACTTCTTTCAAAATTGCACTATCAGAATATTCCTGAGAAACACAAATCCATGCTTGTTTGCTGAAGGTTCCTTTTACTTTATGGTCGTTATATATTTTTTGAGCCAAAGTCGTTTTTCCAACTCCTCCTGTACCAACAATTCCGATCTTGTATGGTTTCTTTTCTTTGTGCACAAGCATCAATTCCACCAATCTTGTGCAAGCAAGTGCAGTTTCCTTTCCCACAAGGTTAGGCTCCACAATTGGGCAAGTTTTCATCTGCCTCACTTGTGAAGCATTCATTTCCGGCTGCATAGTCTTAAGCTTAAGTTGTTCACCCAGCTTTAAAATCCTGTCAAGTTCAGTGTTGAAGTTCCTAATTCGAATAGCAATTTCATGACGTCTTCGAATATTAGGAAAGAAAGAGACAAATGAACATCCTGTACAAGCAGTATTTCTTGGTGATGAAGGCTGGTCTGACAGAAGCTTGCTTCTTTCTAATCTAGCCAAGTCAATTATATCATCAGCTTCATACATAGCATCTTTCAGCTCACTGAGCCATTTGTTAACCACTGACTCTTCAGTCCTCCTTTGCTCAGCATCACTAAGAAGGCATTGTATATGGTTCATTGTTCGTTGTAGCTCATTGAGATCTTCTTTTACCCCAAGAATCAGAATGGCCTCATCTGTAATGATATCTTGCAACTTGTTGGCACATGTTCCAAGCAAAGAATCCAGTATGGTTGCCATATTGATCAAAAATACCATCCAACATAAATGAAGTGGGAATTTTTCAGAGTTGAAGCTGTCAACACAACCAGTGTTAAGATGGTATGATAATAAGAGAAGCATTAATATTTTTTTTATAACTGTGACAATATCTAAGATAATTCCACCTAAATTTGAAATAAGTTAGCATACTGAAGTTACGGAAGTCCAATGGTGGCTTATTTTGTGGCATATGCCTTTGGCATAGTGTTTTTTTTAACCGAAAACAGCGAGGGAGGCCCCCGTTGTGAAGATTTTATTAAACAAAGATCAGTAAAGAAATACTTACAGGGAGAAAAACAAAGGTCCAAACCAAGCTAAACTAAAAAAAAAAGCAGACTGATAGCTGTACAAAACTAAAAGGACTAAGAAAAGAGAAGGATTACTAAAGCTACACAAAGCTACACAGGGTTATTGGCCCAGTCTAGGAAGGGAGATTTTAAGGAGTCTTTCATCCCGAGGGCTTGATTATGACATTCATCTTTGAAATTTCTTTTCCACATATTGAGACTTGTTGGGCATTTTTCAAAGATAAGCCCGTTTCTTTGTTTCCATATCTGCCAGGTTGCAATAATGAAGACTTCTATGAAGAAAGCGTGGTTGAAATCATTTCTGGCTAGCTCCATCATCTGAAAGAAAGGTGTCCCAAATTGCTAATGAATTCCAATCAGTTGCCAACATCTATGTGCAAAAGGGCAGGCGAAGAACAAGTGAAGAGCAGTTTCCTCTCTTTGGGAGGCACATAAAACACAATTATAGTTGTCTCCATTAATCTTTAATTGTTTTCTTTATAGTAGGCTTCTAGTGTTAAGCATGTCCATCAGAAGTAACCAGGAGAACACTCTCATTTTGTTACAGCATCTCGAATTCCATATCCACAGAAAGGACCCAGGTGGCTCAAAGTTTTTGTAAAGGTGATTGTAAAAATGTTTTGAAGTGTATTTTTTAGACCCCCAAATATAATGCCATTGATCTTTTTCTTCATCACCCATTTGAATACTTTGCACTATTATCTTAAGTTCCTGAAGTTCTTGAAACGCCTGTTCTGAAAGAGGAAGATGAAAATGATCTATTATGTTTACTGTTTCAAGGAAGGCAGCTACTGAGATCTTCTGATTCTTAGCAAAGGTGAAGAGTCTTGGTAATTTTTCTTGCAAACAATGTCCATTCCAAACATCAAGCCAGAATAGTACGGATGTACCATTGCCTACTGTGTAAGTTGCCACTCCTCTGAACTTGTCACAAAGATGTAAGAGATCTCTCCACCAAAAGGAACCTCTTTCAGCTGTGGCATGAGGTATGTGTCCTTGGGAGTAGTATGTGTGCCAAATCATATTTACCCAAGGAATATTCTTTCTATTGTAGAATTTGTCTAGGTGTTTGAGAAGTAGTGCATCATTTTGAGATCTGAGATCAATGATTCCCAAACCACCTTTGTTCTTAGGCTTTGTAGCTTTTGGCCATGCCACTAGTGGTTTCTTTTTTGCATTGACATCAGATCCTCTCCACAAGCAGTGTTTCCTAGCTCTATCATTGTATTTCAGGACAGCAATTGGAATTTTCAAACTGCACATTGCATATGTTGGAAGAGATGATAGTACAGAGTTGACCCGTTGAAGTCTCCCAGCCAGGGTGAGGAAAGAGGATACTGAGGTGAGCCTTTTTTTCAGTCTTGTCCATGAGAGGCATGTAATCCTCAGCTTTGGGTTTAGTTGTGCCAAGAGGTAGCCCCAGGCATGTAAAAGGGAGGGTTCCTAGCTGGCACCCAAAAGTATTTGCAAGGTTGATTGCTTGAGTACCACTATATCTGTTCAAGGTAAATAATTATATAACTCCTAGATTATGCAGAATCCTGATCATGTGATTGAGTAGCTAATACACTAAATGTGATTATGTAAAGTTGCCAATCAGGCAATCAAATGCATTTGCTGAATTCAGTAGTATGGTGAGGTATTGGAATATTAGCTTGATTTTATTCTGTGTTTATGAGGTGACATTTTTATTTCTTTATATGAACGTGGCCTGTTGTTTTACTCTAATGATGGGTTACTGATAGACAGGCTTTTTTATCCTCAAATACACAGGCATGCTACTTAACACCCCCATAGAGAAAACCTACAGAAATATTTGACTTAGTCATAGTTTTAGTTCTTGCAACTTCTCTGTGTTGTCCATTTGGGCAGTAGTCAGACTACCTTCTACGTGGTAGCGGCATCACGGACAGTATCTTCCAACGAGGAGAAGTGATTGATGCTATGAAGCATCAATAGTAATAATCTTACATAAGTAGTTTTGTTGTGGACTCCTTTGGCAAGAAATTCAGCCGCAAGAATAAAGCCCCTGCGGCTGCATCTAGTAGTTAGTTAGGATTCTTGTTAGGGATAAGATTTGTTTAGACTTTAGAGATAAGTTTGGTTTGGATTTGTTAGGCCGGGATTGTTAACCGGCTAGAGATGAGATTGGTTGGCATTAGGCCTTTAATAAGCCGTCGCCGGCAGGAGAGGAGGGTTAAGTAGAAAAAGATAGTCTCAAGCTCAGAGCCTCCTAGGGAGGGCGAGCAGGTTGATATCCATTTGCTAGTTGTAATCAGCCTCAATAACTAGTTCATGTCAAGTTTTGTGTAGATGATCAACCAATTTATAGTCCTAGTTTAAAATAACCACAGTGGCCAACGAGATTCAAAGCTATTGCTTGGAGAAGCTACACACGGAATGGATGACAGAGAACTATCAGTCAATCAAACCAACAGATTGACAGAAGAAGAAAATTAACCTCTACTAGTTACAGCTACTAGAACTAGACAATCACCTGAAAAATTGAACAAATGATCTGGGACGGATCACTGATATGGGACGGATCAGAGGGTGGTGATCAGGATGTGCCGATGCAAGTTTTGTTGCTTCCAACGTCAAGAGAGGATGAACAGAAACGGGTGCAGCCTCTGCCCTCTAGCATCAAGTCTCCTCTCTCTCTCTCTCTCCATGTGATCAATAGCTGCAAATAAGGTACTGATTTGTTCTGAGAGAAATTAAGAAAATAAGGTACTGGCTGGTGGCTGATAATCCAGACGAACAGGACGATATTTTATGAGAAGAGTAAAGCAAGCATCTGTTGAAGTACTCAACGGCCATGGTGCTTTCCACAGCTAGCGACATACCATGAGCAGAGAAGATAGCTGAAGGATGCTTTATGCAACAGCACAGGAGCAGCTGGAAACTGAACAGAGCTCCCTGCTGAAAGCTTCGTCTTCACTGTCTGAAGACCAATTCATCTGCTTTGTTTGTGCTAATACTCTCTCGAAGTTGCATAATGCAGAAGTACCTAGTGCTGCTGGACCACGCCAATCAACGAAAACCTTGCCATGGCATGATAAACAAAGGGCCACTTGGTAGTATTGTATCAATAGGGACGGGAGAGAGCTGGTGCCAAACAAGACTTTTTTCAGAGACCCACCAACTAAACACGACTGACCGTTCCAACCTCCCTAAATCCATCCATGGGAGCTTTCGAGTCTAAGGAGGCCGCAAAAAGATCAACCACTCCATTGAAAGCAACATGCTACCAACTCTATTTGAATGTAAAGTTGATGTAGAACATTAGATAAACCTTGACCTTTGGAAAATCTTGTCGATCGAGTCGCTAGATTATAATCAAGTAGGTATTGGTTTGCCCAGATATAGCCTGAGTTTCAGGCCTGCGACTAGGCACAAGTGTAGTACACGCACACGATCTCTGAACTGCGCATTTGCAGGAATAAAATCTGAGAGCTAGCAAGGAAAGAAGCAGAATTTAGCACCAGATCAGCACGGAGTTGCAAGGCAGTGCAGAGGGGACTAGCGAATGGCACCTTCTCGCCACCCGAAGCCACGGTGGTTTCCTTCCACCGCCGAGCGGCGCCTCTCCGGACTCCCCAGTCTCGGCGTAAAAACATAAGTCTCATCATTCTAATTTTAGCCTAACTAATGATGTTCCAAAATTTGGAGGTCAGCAAATTGACTTGTAGTCTAATGGTAGGATGTTCTAGTGGGACGCTACCCACTAGAGTTTAAATCCTGATGCTCGCATCTTTTCTTGGGATTTTCTCGGGATTAACCGGTGTTATACGTTAAGTAATAAGTAGTGTTTTCGTCGATATCAAGGTGTCAATGGTGATCATGTCTGCCGGATGCTTAGTTCTTCGGAAGTGCTCATAGAGGTAAGGTGCTGAGTGTACGTGCGTGTTGTTAACACCTGCATTTGTACAGTGTAATTTAAAAAAAAATTGGAGGTCACATACTTAGTGTTCATGATGTAGTATTTCACATCCGAACTCTCCACCCTCATGTAAAATCTAGTGCTGGTCTCGTTGGATTTTTTTTTTTTTGGCGGAATAGACCATCTGACTCCTAAACTATCACGCAAGACTCAAATTAGTCCCTGAACTACCAAAATGTTCAATTTGACCCTTAATCTTTCAATTACAAATCAATATCGTCCCTTGTGTCCAGCTTGGCATGCAAATTGTCTAATCTACCCCTCACGTCTTTCCCAATTTGATCTTTCAATTACAAATCAATCTGGTCCATTGTGTCCAGCTGGGCATGCAAATTGTCTAATGTGCTCCTCCTTTGTGTGTAGCTGGGCATTATTTTATATGGGAGTTCCGACAGCAAGATCTATTTCTTGCAGCACTGCAGTGTAGTACCACCCATATACAAGTCCATAAGGGCAGCTCCATTGTTGATTTTAAGACGGTGCGAGCAGGAAAGAGAAAGTTTTAGTCAGGGTGCGAAACATTAGAGCGTTTTTTAGCTGGGTGCTAGCAGAGCACCGGGAGCTCAAAGAGGCACCAGAACTAAGGAATAAACAATGAAGAAAAAGTACACAGGAGAGAAAAGAATGTAAAACAATCCAATAGGAGCGCAGGTGGGTAAGAGGATTCTGACTTCTTTAATTATGAATTTATGATAGTGACTCCTACACGGGTGCTAGACTACACTTCACACTAGAGCAAATTTTGCAAGTTGACCTATTCGTGGTGGGTCCTACCTTAGCAAAGAAAGATGAGCAAAACATTAAAGTTGCCCTAACTCGCTCGAAGAAGATTATTACTCCAGAAGGATGACATTGCTACAGATGCATAAGGCCTCCTCCAATGAAGTAGCTTAGAGCTATCATAAATATTACTTTATACCGTGAACAGTACAAAAAATCCCACGCTGCTGCTTGTTTAAGAGCTATCTCGCTCGTTTCCCATGCCTCTTCCTCTCACACCAAACCCCTGCATGCATATTTACATATTCTCTCATATTGGCTTAGAGCTACTATATCAACTCTTACCTTTGGAGAAGGCCTAAGATGGCGCTGGCACGGATCTGAACGTGTGCGTACTCACGAGCTCGCCATCTCGTGCGGTCGCGCCCTTGTCCTCGATCGAGCTCGCCGGAGAGCAGCAGCCAAACCGGCCGGGGGCCCTGCCGCCCTGGGCTGCACGCCTCCGGCTGCCTGCGGCAGTGCTTAACTGCTTTTCGCAGCTTGATCCAGAAGCCGGCCGGCGAGGCCGGCGGCGGCGGCATGCTGCGCTGGGACGGTTCCAGTTCTCCATGCAAGCGAGAGCACGGCATGCTGTCATGGCCGCAGTATGTAGCAGGCACAGGGGTCCCCCATGCTTCTTTTAACTAGGGTTTTTTTTTACCGTTGGTAACCGGGACGGTAATTGTGGTTACCATTTATACCGTCCCGGGACGGTAACGGTACCGGAAGTTGAAAACCGGTAGGGTTCAAAATTTTCAAATTTAAATTCAAAAAATTAAAAATTCTAGAAAAATCTCTAAAAAATACTTCATGATTTATAGAATCTAATGGTGTCAAAATTTTTCAAATTTGAGTGCGTTTAGTTTATTTTTCGACCTTTGGAAGTTAAATAGAAAAAGAAACAGAAAAAAAAAGAGTCGGCGGCCCGTTAAAGCCCATGAGGTTCAAAAATGAAAAATTCTACAAAAATCTCTAGAAATACTTCATGATTTATAGAAGCCAATGGTGTCAAAAAAATTTAAATTTAAATGCATTTAGTATTTATTTCGACCTTTAGAAGTTGAATAGAAAAAGAAAAAACAAAAAAAAACCAGCGGTATAAATGCTAATCATTTATACCGCTCCGGTTACCGTTCCTACCGAGCGGTATACCGAAAAAAACCGTTTGCACTACGTATTTTGTTTGGAAATTTGAATTCGAGCGGTAAAAATTGTAATCATTTATACCGCTACGGTATACCCTTACCACCGGCCGGCGGTAACGACCCGGCGGTCGGTAAAAAAAACCGTGCTTTTAACCCCCTGTTCTGAAGTGAGAACTGAGAGAAAAGTTACACTGTTACAGCGTAGCTTTTGCACGTGATCCCAGCCAACCATGCCCATATTGGTCTTGGTCATGTACCCCATGTTTGCATTATCTGTTTACTTAATTATTTTATATCACCGTGGAATGGAAAAATAAAAACAAGAAAAAAGCTTTATCTCTGCAGATGATTGTGTGGAGCCCGTTCTTTTAGTTAAAAAGGCACAATGAAAAATACTATTTGTTCATAACATCTTCTATCACAAAAAATATTATTTCGATACTATTTATTTGCAATTTTACTATTCTTTTTTACTCAAAAATCAAGCTCTGAATGTACGTTGGCCAGACGTGCTTAACTGCAGGCAGTTGTTTTACAGTTTTACTGCCTGCTCGATAGTCGATCCACACAACGAGTCTGCATGATGAATGAAGCTAGAAAGGATCGGTCCTATCCTACCCCTACTCCAACCAAATAACGAATGCACCAGTAAATGAGTAGTAAAACCTCGTGGCAGCATGTGGGTTAATGATTCTGCAACGAAGGCGGCTCGCGAGGAGACCAAAGGGCATGTATTATCATTTATTTTTTCATTCTGAAAATAACGCAAGAGCAACGAACAGGAAGAATTATCATTGCCCAGTTACAGCGCCACTGGGCACCAGATGGAAGCAAGTCAGCGATGTAGGATCGATGGCCTATAAAGAGGGTTGAATATGGGCCGTCTTTAAATTTCTAAAACAAGTAACAAACATTATCATAGATCTCTAGTGTTGTCCATCTAAAAAGATTTCTTCCTACCAACTAAGCACACTAGCAATTAAGTTCCTTAGCAAGAGTCACACTAACAAGTGAAAAGCACCATAGTCAAGATATGCAACAAGCAAAGCAAACTAGGGGAAAGAGAAAACGAACTTAAGAGCTGAAAGTAAATGCGGAATTAAGTGCAAGAAGGTAGAAAGGGAAGACACGAGACAACCGAATTTTTTCCCGTGGTATCGAGAAGTTGACGCTTCTCCCTAATCCACGTTGGAGCACTCACAAAGAGTTTTGCTCCCCCTCAATCCACTTAGACTTGAGTGCTCACTAAGAGTACCCGTTCTCCATCTCCGGAATGGTGGGTCTCAATCCATTTACACCAAGAATTTCTCGGGGCTCCCACAATCTCCAAGAGCTCACCAAGAACCCCAAATCACCGAGACCGTCTAGGAGCCGTCAAACTCTAAGAGTAACAAGCTCACAACCTTTCACTTGACCAATGCACTCAGCTATGCCAATGAAAGAACCTTGAAACTCTTGATCACCAAGAAAGAATCCCTCTTGGCTAGGAAGATGAAGTCCAAATGATCAAATCACTAACTCTCCTTCTCCTTGGCTGCTGTAGTAATTCAGAGTGGCAAAGGCAGCTCAAGAGACGCAGGGGGGTCCAATTTATAAGCCTAGCAAGGGAGGCTAGCCGTTATAAAAGTCCTCTGAAAAGTAGTACCGTCGGATGAACCAACGGTTCCCCCTGCAACAGCGTCGGTTCATCCGGTCACTCTGTGTCTCGAATTATAGCCGTTGAACCTGGACGATGTACCACTTCATCCGACGCTCACACTGTTGTAGCGTCGGTTTATCCGGTGCTGAAGGCTCTTCACTCAAAACGTCTCTGCGTAGAATAAACAGGGTCGCCGGATGAACTGCTGATGATGTCCATGTGCGTCGGTTCATCCGGTACGGAAGCAGGTTCACTCGGTGCGTCTCTGTTAGAAATATATGCACGCGCCGGATGAACCGCTGACACGACCATTGCTTCATCCGGTGCTGAAGGCCTTGACTTGATTTGTCACTGTTACCAAACCGTAGGTCATCGGATGAACCGATGCTTCTACTGATACACCGTCGGTTCATCCGGTGCTATTGAATTCTGCTGAGTCCTTCACAATAATCATCCGGTGCAACTAAATAAGATAGCGTCGGATGATCCGGCGCGCCCTTTTCAGTTTCAACTCATCCAATTCAATCTCCTTTGAGTTTTTCTTCAAGTCTTTTGCTTTCAAAGTGTTTCCATGAGTGTCTTGAGTTGTTTAGTGACCAAGGAACTTGAGAGTGCATAATTATGGCATAGCATTTGGCATGGTCAAGCTACTCAAGTGTGAACCCCTCTTTATAGTACGGTCAAACACTACAAACTAGCAAATCCAAGTGTCCTTCATCTCCTTGTGACACTCGGAACTAGAAATGTCCTTAGTCTTGTAGTCTTTGTCCATTGATCATTCATTAATTCAAATTGAGGGGTCTCTTTTTATTAATTACTTATGACAATAACCCAAAGATAAATCCGCTACGAAACAAAGGTTAGTCACAAGTATATGGTTGTCATTTATCACCGAAACACACCCTTACCAAAGGTGCGGTGGGGCCTTGATGCTTACAATCTCCCCCTTTTTGGTGATAGATGACAACACAAGTAGAGATACACGAAAATTTGAAATTAAAGCGTATTACTCAACAACTAATGCATGAAAGAGATAAGCACAAGCACACATGCATTAATTAAACAAACACACAAGCATGAGTAGATATGTAAACCATCAACATACACAAGATCCAAATACATGTCTCATCATGAACTCCATAAAACATACAAGGGGCACAAAAGCTCTCAAAACAAACTCCCAAGCTCCCCCTATCTCTACTCCCCCTATCTATCTCCCCCTTTGGCAATAAGCACCAAAAAAGGGTCCTAATCCTGCTAAGGTGGAGGAGAAGTCAGCGGCGACGAGGTGTCCTGGTGGCGCTCGGAGCGAGGAGCGACGTGGTATCCGGAGGTGTCACCGTCATCGGACTCGAACCCGGACAGCTCAGAAGATCTGACTGGCGAAGACCAGACAGGCGAAGGGATACGAGCCGTGTCGGTACCGGTAGAGGTGGGAAGCGCCTGAGAGCTCACAGCTGCCATCTCGGACTCGATCTGCTGAGTGATAGTGCGAAGTATAGTGTCCTCCTGATCGAGTCTCTCCGCCTGAGGAGTAGCCATGGAAGGCATGGGCGAGGTGAATCCCAGAGAAGGTCGTGATGGTGTCTCAAAGATCAGAGGTCCTGTCGGGAAAGGAGACATCAGCTGGGTCGACGGTGTCTGAGAAAACTGTCCTGCCCTGAGCTGCTCAAGTAGTGTCGTCGTTTGTGGAGTCGAGAGCTACTGAGTAGTGAACGCCCCGGACGGAAGGAGTGGTGAAGCTGAGATCGAGACCGTCGGGATAGGGAGGCTCACAAAGCTGACAG
This sequence comes from Cenchrus fungigraminus, assembly GCA_036936925.1. NCBI lineage: Eukaryota > Viridiplantae > Streptophyta > Magnoliopsida > Poales > Poaceae > Cenchrus > Cenchrus fungigraminus. Next base: position 122,050,807 of record CM072779.1, on the reverse strand, counting down.
GAGGTACTGAAATGGCTGGCTCAGGCTGTAGGAGCTGCTAGGTCGGAAGTGACGGAAGCTGAAGCCCCGTGTGCTGGAAGAGCTGACCCAAGCAAGTGGACATGAATGAGAACATCTGAGCAGTCAACATCTGGTGCTGCTGTAGCTGCTGCCTCTGAGCCTCCTGCTGCTGCAAGAACTGTAACCTCTATGCCTCCTGCTGCTGACGTATACCATCGAGTATGATCTGCTGGGCCTCCTGCTGTCTCTGGAACTGCGCCTGCATCTCGCGCTGAATCTCCATCGTGGCCTTCGACTGGTCGGCCAACGACTGGATCACTGAAGCTAGAGCATCTGGCTGAGTGACCTGAGAGGTGGAGATAGGTGGAATCGGTGACTCTGCCTCTCTCTGTCCAGGCAAACTAGAGCCCCCTGCCTCGTCGTCGTGAGCACGGCGAGTACGGAACACGTGCTGTGTCTCGGGCTCAAAGTCCTCGTCCTCGCTCGAGTCCTCCTCTGTGTCAGTGGCGAGGTACGCGGGCATAGGCCCCTCAGCAAGAGCAAGAAGCTCGTCCTGTCGAGCGGCCTCGTCCATAGCTGCCTCAGCTGCAGCACGAGCCTGAAGGTCCTCAGCTGCTCGTCTCCGTCCCCTGGGTCCCTGCCTCCTGTCCCCTGGCATCGGCGGCTGATATGTCTTGAACACATACCGAGAACGCTCCAAGACAGAGATATATCTCTGAGCCTCCAACCTCGAGAGCATCCAACTGATCCAGTGGGCGAAAGGGAACTGTTGTGTCATCCCCATCCCATCCATAATAGCATCCTCGATCTCACTCAGAAGAATGTCAACAATGTCGAACGGCTGGTGAGTCATGATATATAGGAGCAACCACTGCTGAACCCCGGTGATAGACTCTGCATTCCCCATCCTGAAGAGTAGGGACCTCCTGAGAGCGAAGTGGACCACGTAGGCCTCGCGTGTCAGTCAGTCAGGGGTCCGAGGGGTGCCAGGGAGAAACGGCTGCTGGAAGAGGAAGCTGATCTGCTCGTCTGTCGGAACGATAGGAGTGTGAGCACGACGAGGAGCCTCAACGTCGGGGTAGGCCAAGTAGTGAATCGACGTGTCGTCGACCTGAACTCCGAGGAACTCTGCTATCCCCTCTCGAGTGAGTCTGTACTGCTGCCCCATAAACATAAATCTGATCGAGAGCCGGGCATCCTCAACGTAGACCGTGGAGTAGAAGACTCTGACCCACTCTGGCACGTAACGGGGCCTCTCACTGACCAAAGCTGCTAGTCCCGGGAGATAGTCGAAGTGTGGGAGTATCGGGACTCCAGCTGCTGCTGCCCTGAGTGCTGTCCACTGCAACATCCTGTGCTGGCTCAGCTGTGACCCCTTCCTGACATAGGAGGCATAGAAGCTCTCCTGAAGGATAGTCCAGAAGCGGGGGTCACAGTTCTCTCTCTGAGGAGGGAACCACTCGTCCTCGGTCACAAACCTCAACTTCCGGATCTTCGGACCAGAAAGGCTCCTCAGATCACGGAGGTAGACCCCGAAAGCCTCTGCACGCTGAGCACCAATACGGATCTCAAGTCCCTCTCTAGACTGATCCTCCTGATCCTGCTCCATGTGCTGCTCTGCTGCTGTCCTCCTCTACCTCGGAGTGGGCTGAGCCTGAGTGTGTCCACCACGAGTCCGAGGACCGGTACGTGGTGCAGAGGAAGGTGACTGAGTCTCTGTCTCTGTCTGTCGGGTACGGCCTGAACGTCGTAACACCTGCTGCTCATGGGGCTGCTCCCCTTATCCCTGTGCACTGCTGCCAATCCGAATCCCCCTCTGTGGCTGACCCTGGGTGTCGGGCACTTGGAGCACACACTCTCACTCCTTTTCCTATCTGCTCTTCTTCTTCTTCGGCTCAACAACGGCCTTGCCCTTCCTCTTGTCGCCTGCCATATGTTAGAGAAATGATGGAAGATTATAGAATGGCGAGCAAAGTATATAAACGAGATACATAACTAAAGAGGGGGTCCTTAAGCAAAGCACATGAGTAGATAGAGCCTAAGCATGGATTCTAGAAGATGATCATGGCATATGATGAAAAGATAAGGTCTAGGACAGTCCTTAGATGCACAAGATGTGTGTGTGTGTGTGTAGGAACAGTAGCACATAAACATGAAGATTATGAGATAGAACATGGCATGAGCAACATGTATAGCACATGTGATCTAGGACAGAGTAACACGAGCTGAGCATGAACAGTGGCATGAACTGTGGCTCAAACAGTGTAAAACAGTAACACCAGAGCAACTACAGGGCATGAACAGTGCTCAAGAACATGAATTTCAGCAAGACTTCGATGAATTTGAGCAAACAAATGAGCCAGAGTGAAATTAAGTTAGCACAGCTCTCAGATATAGTCTAAAAGCACCGAATCACCAACAAAATTCTCCAGCACAAATGAATTTGAAGAACAGAGGCGGGGAGAAGATGCGGTGCTCACCACTGCGAAAGAAAGGGCGACGAGAAGTGGCAGTGGAGGGCGGCGGAGGCCTGCGTGAGCTCCTGGACGGCAGCCGACGAGTCGCGGCAGCGCCGGTGAGCCGGAGCAGTCGGCGGCGGAGGAAACCCTAGCGGAGCCCTGCGGCGGCGCGCGAGCGGATTTCGCTCGGAGGAGACGGCAGCACGGCGGCGGAGGCGGCCGGCGGCGAGGTGTTGGGGCCGGCGGAGGCGCACGTGCGGCGGTGCGAGGTCGCGGTGGCCGGTGGCGGACGGAATCGACGGCGTACAGGCGAATACGGGCGGCAGTCGATTTGAGATTTAGATTGAAAACGGAGAAGAACGGTTATGACATGTGGGGCCACACTGTAGAGAAGCGCCGGATGATCCGACGGTAGAAAAACGTGCAGCGCCGGTGTATGCGTCGGACGATGTGGGCAGATCTGAGAAACGCATCACCGGATGATCCGATGGCATGATTTTTAGATTCGTCGGATGAACTTTGCGCGGGTCTGAATTTGTCCCAGAATTTAGTAGCACTGGATGAACCGCTGCAACCACAGAGGTGAGCGTCAGTTCATCCGATGACAGCTAACAGAGGCGCGCGAGGCAAAATTCAAACTGATCCGACAACCAAATGAACCGACGCTGGAACCTATATAGCAGCGGTTTATTCGGTGAAGATGAAAACAGAATGTTGAACTAAAGCTCATTTTTGATCCGACAAATGCCACACACAAGCCAACTCAAGCATATTTTTCGATCAATTACCGTCGAATGTTGAACCTCACCCCTCAAGCACTCCTTTGCAAGCTGATCAATTACCGTGTCCATATGCACCCTTACGTAACTATATATGATCAAATTGATGTATCCTCGAGATATAGTGCACCATACTACCATATACCACTGTTTGAAAAGAACTAATATGAAGGGATTCGACGGTTGATATTAATTGTGTACCACTAAAACTTGCACTAGGGTGGTATCTATCTATAACAACTATATATGTGAGATCCACTACAAGTCATGGATAGATTTCTCTCAACATGTAAGCATTCCACATCATCATCCATTATATGTCATGTCACCATCCACTACACACCATGTCATCATCCACCAAACCATCTTTTTATGTCTTTAAGCGATTTTCTTTGACTAATAGCATGTATTTGTGAGTAGCACACCACAAAATTCTCACAGTTGAAATAAATGTGGGGTCAAGCATTTAAGAATGGTTTCACTCTCAACAAAATAACATGCTTTCATATGTAATGTTGTTTACAAATAAATATTGTCATGTAATCACTTTGGTGTTTCTACTTTCACATTTCATCTTATAAAAATTTGTTTAAAAAATTTCCGCAGCAACGCGCGGGGTATCACCTAGTACATGGGTGGTATAGGAGCATTATTGGAAAATTTATCTCGAACGAGGAAAATGAAAAATGTCGTGCATTGGAAAACGACGTTAGAAAAAATTGCAGTACCCAAAATAACATATTTTTTTTGTAATTACAAATTCATTCATTCACCAACTATGGTGCTCCGTAAAAAATCCAATATATAATATCACCGTGTATGAAACAAAAAAGATGAGATGGCAGCGTAGTGCTAGTGTGCAACACATGCAGCTAGAGTCCATGACTAATAGTCTAGAACCATTAACCATCTGAAGGCTCACGAGAAAATATGTTGGTCCACAACTAGCAGGTGTATGCTTAACAATAGGCATCTTCTTTAGAGTCTTAACCAGAGCAATTGAGAATGTGCAATTTTGAAGCAATAATTTAACTAGGAAACATATGGAGAAGGAGCTACACCAATTCGATTCCTCTCGGCAACGAATTTGTTGCTGGAGGTGTGCATCTATAGGCACGTTGAAAAAAGACCCACATGTTATATATTCCACGCAAAAGCATAGGTGTAAGATTTAAGTTATCTTCTTTCTTAATACAATGCACGTGAGGGTGATTCTACCGTTGCGGGTCAGTTTCTTTAACTAGGAAAAATATGAAAAATTACTGTTGACCATCGTCTACACATCACAGGCAATCTTACTATTACTAATTGGAGGCTCTTTTGAAGCCTCCATATGAAGCCACCTAGAAATCGTAGGTGGACAGTCTAAAAAAGAAGCCTCCACATAAATCCACATAGAAACCCTATGTGGACACTCTAAAAAATATCATTGATTTTAATAGTCGTTGGATGTATTTTGTTTTTAAAATTACCCACCTATGCCACCATGAAGCCACCTAGGAATCCTATGTGGACACTCTAGAAAAAATATGATTGATTTTAATAGATGTTGAATGTATTTTGTTTCTATAACTACCCACCTATGCCATTATGAAGAATTAAAAAAATAACCCTCCTATATATTTGTCTAAATTATCCATATGTGCCACTATAGAAAAATTAAATCTAAACCATCTCCCGGTCATATCTAACACAATAAATATCTTTACTTCAAATAAAAAATTGTCCAGCTATCCTATCGTGTCTGTCACATGTAATGTAATGTAACATATTTAGTCTCTTGCCCTTTATCTCTTTCCCATATTTAAATCATAAAAAGAATCTATCCTAAAAGGATCTTTAGCTAATACAACTAACAAACTAGATACGTACATGTATATACTACCGATCAAATTTTTCTTGCCTTGAATCTCCCTTCCGTACTTTAATCATAAAAACAATCTATCATAAAAGGTTATTAGCTATCAACAATGTAGGATCGATGGCCTATAGAAGGGGGGGTTGAATATGGGCCTTCTTCAAATTTCTAGAGCAAGAAGTAAACCTTAACCTATCTCTCTAGTGTTGCCCATCTAAAAAGATTTCTTCCTACCAACTAAGCACACTAGCAACAAAGTTCCTTAGCAAGATTCACACTAACATGAGAAAAGCACCCTAGTCAAGATATGCAACAAGCAAAGCAAACTAGAGGGAAACTAGAGCAAAGGAACTTAAGAGCTGAAAGTAAATGCGGAATTAAGTGCAAGAAGGTAGAAAGAGAGGACACGAGACAACCGAATTTTTTCCCGTGGTATCGAGAAGTTGACGCTTCTCCCTAATCCACGTTGGAGCACTCACAAAGAGTTTTGCTCCCCCTCAAGCCACTTAGACTTGAGTGCTCACTAAGAGTACCCGTTCTCCATCTCCGGAATGGTGGGTCTCAATCCATTTACACCAAGAACTTCCCGGGGCTCCCACAATCTCCAAGAGCTCACCAAGAACCCCCAATCACCGAGACCGTCTAGGAGCTGTCAAACTCCAAGAGTAACAAGCTCACAACCTTTCACTTGACCAATGCACTCAGCTATGCCATTGAAAGCACCATGAAACTCTTGATCACCAAGAAAGAATCCCTCTTGGCTAGGAAGATGAAATCCAAATGATCAAAGCACTAACTCTCCTTCTCCTTGGCTGCAGTAGTTCTTCAGAGTGGCAAAGGCAGCTCAAGAGACGCAGGGGGGTCCAATTTATAGGCCTAGCAAGGGAGGCTAGCCGTTGGAAAAGTCCTCTGAAAAGTAGTACCGTCGGATGAACCGACGGTTCCCCCTACGTCAGCGTCGGTTCAGCCGGTGTCTCTGTGTCTCCAAATATAGCCGTTGAACCCAAACACTGTACCACTTCATCCGATGCATGCACCGACGATGCGTAAGTTTATCCGGTGCTGAAGCAACTTTTCTCAAAACGTCTCTGCGTAGAATAACCATAGGCGCCGGATGAATCGCTGGTAATCTTCATGAGCGTCAGTTCATCCGGTGCTGAAGCAAGTTCACTCGGTGCGTCTCTGTATGATTTATATGCGTGCGTCGGATGAACCGTTGCTTGGACCGTCACTTTATCCGGTGCTGAAGGCTCTTGACTTGATTCATCACTGTTACCAAACCCTAGGTCACCGGATGAACCGATGCTACTGCTGATACACCGTCGGTTCATCCGGCGGTGCTGATTTCTGCTGAAACTTCCACATCAATCATCTGGTGCATCTAGAAATGATGGCGTCGGATCATCCGACGCGCCCTTTTTCATTTCAACTCATCCAATTCAAACACCTTTGAGTTTTTCTTCAAGTCTTTTGCTTCCAATGTGTTTCCATGAATATCTTGAGCTGTTTAGTGACCAAGGAGCTTGATAGTGCATGAATATGGCATAGCATTTGGCATGGTCAAGCTACTAAAGTGTGAACCCCTCTTAATAGTACGGTCAAACACTACAAACTAGCAAATCCAAGTGTCCTTCATCTCCTTGTGACACTTGGAACTAAGAATGTCCTTAGCCTTGTAGTCTTTGTCCATTGATCATCCATAATTTCAAATTGAGGGGTCTCTTTTCACTTATCACTTATGACAATAACCCAAGGATAAATCCGCTACAAAACAAAGGTTAGTCACAAGTATATGGTTGTCATTTATCACCGAAACACACCCTTACCAAAGGTGCGGTGGGGCCTTGATGCTTACAATCTCCCCCTTTTTGGTGATTGATGACAACACAAGTAGAGATATACGAGAATTTGAAATTAAAGCATAAACTCTACAACTAATGCATGAAAAGGATAGACACAAGCACACATGCATTAATTAAACAAACCCACAAGCATGAGTAGACATGTAAAGCAACAACATACACAAAATCCAAATACATGTCTCATCATGAACTCCACAAAACAAACAAGGGGCACAAAAGCTCTCAAAACACACTCCCAAGCTCCCCCTATCTATCTCCCCCTATCTATCTCCCCCTTTGGCAACAAGCACCAAAAAGGGACCTAATCCTTCTGAGGTGGAGGAGAAGTCGGCGGCGTCGGAGTAACAACCACTGAAGGCCCGACGTGGTACTCGGAGGTGTCAACATCATCGGACTCAAACCCCGACTGCTCCGAAGATCAGACTGGTGAAGAGAGACGAGCTGTGTCGGTGCCAGTTGAGGTAGGAAGCGCCTGAGAGCTCACTGCTACCATCTCGGACTCGATCGGCTGAGTGATCGTACGAAGTGTGGTATCCGACTGATCGAGTCGCTCTGCCTGAGGAGTAGCCATAGATGGCATGGGCGAGGTGAACCCCAAGGAAGGTCGTGCTGGTGTCTCAAAGGGAAGTGGACCTGTCGGGAAGGGAGAGATTAGCTGAGTTGAAGGGGTCTGTGAGAACTGTCCTGCCCTGAGCTACTCAAGTAAGGTGGTCGTCTGTGGAGTCGATAGCTGCTGAGTGGCAAACGTCCCTGACGGAAAGAGCGGCGAGGTCGAGATCGAGACTGTCGGAATCGGGAGGCTCACAACACTGGCAGGAGGTAGAGAAGCTGCCGGCTCAGGCTGAAGTAGCTGCTGGGTAGGAAGTGTCGGAAGCGGAAGCCTCGTGTGCTGGAAAAGCTGACCCAAGCAGGTGGACATGAACGAGAACATCTGAGCAGTCATCATCTGCTGCTGCTGGATCTGCTGCCTCCTGCTACTGGCGTATACTGTCGAGTATGACATGCTGAGCCTCCTGCTGCCTCTGGAACTATGCCTGCATCTGTCGCTGAATCTCCATAGTGGCCTTGGACTGGTCGGCCAAGGACTGGATCACTGAGGTCAAGGAGTCAGGCCGAGTAACCTGAGAAGTGGAGATCGGAGGGATCGGCGACTTAGCCTCTCTCTATCCTGGCAAACTGGAGCCCCCAGCCTCGTCGTCATGAGTACGACGAACACGGAAGACGGGTTGTGGCTCTGGCTCAAAGTCCTCATCCTCGCTCGAGTCCTCATCTGTGTCGGTGGCAAGGTACGCAGGTAGAGGCCCCTCTGCAAGAGCAAGAAGCTCGTCCTGACGTGTGGCCTCGTCCAAAGCTGCCTCAGCTGCAGCACGAGCCTAAAGGTCCTCAATTGCTCGTCTCCGTCCCCTGGGTCCCTGCCTCTTGTCCCCTAGCATCGGTGGCTGGTAAGTCTTGAACACGTACCTGGATCGCTCCAAGACTGAGATATACCGTTGTGACTCAAGTCGAGAGAGCATCCAGCTGATCCAGTGAGCGAAGGGAAACTGTCGGGTCATCCCCATACCATCCATGATAGCATCCTCGATCTCACTGAGCAAGATATCCACGATGTCGAACGGCCGGTGAGTCATGATATATAGATGTAGCCACTGCTGGACTCCGGTGATCGACTCGGCATTCCCCATCCTGAAGAGTAGGGACCTCCTGAGAGCAAAGTGGACCACGTAGGCCTCACGTGTCAACCTGCCAGGGGTCCGAGGGGTGCCAGGAAGGAACGGTTGCTGGAACAAGAAACTGATCTCCTCGTCTGACGGAACTATAGGAGTGTGAGCATGACGAGGAGCCTCAACGTCGGGGTAGGCCAGGTAGTGAATCGAAGCGTCGTCGACCTGCACCCCAAGAAGCTCTGCTATCCCCTCTCGAGTGAGTCTGAACTGCTGCCCCATAAACATGAATCTGATAGAGAGCCGGGCATCCTCAACGTAGACAGTGGCGTAGAACACTCGGACCCACTTAGGTACGTATCTCGGTCTCTCACTAACCAAAGCTGTGAGTCCCGGTAAGTAGTCGAAGTATGGTAGAATCGGAACTCTAGCTGCTGCTGCTCTGAGTGCTGTCCACTGTAGCAACCTGTGCTGGCTCAGTTGTGTCCCCTTCCTGACATAGGAGGCATAGAAGCTCTCCTGAAGGATAGTCCAGAACCAGGGGTCACAATCCTCTCTGTGAGGAGGGAACCACTCATCCTCCTCAACGAACCTCAACTTCCCGATCTTCGGACTAGAAAGGCTCCTCAGATCACGGATATAGACCCCGAAGGCCTCTGCTCGCTGTGCTCCAATCCGAATCTCAGGGCCCTCTCGTGACTGGTCCTGCTGCTCCTGCTCAACCTCCTGCTCTGCTGCTGTCCTCCCCTGCCTCGGAGTCGGCTATGTGTGTCCACCACGAGTCTGAGGACCGGTACGTGGTGCAGAAGGAGGTGTCTCTGTCTGTCGGGTACCAGTACGGCCTGAACGCCGTAACGGCTGTTGCTCATGGGGCTGCTCCCCCTGACCCTGTGCACTGCTCCCAATCCTAATCACTCTCTGTGGCTGCCCCTGAGTGTCCGGAATGCTCATCACACGCTCCCACTCCTTGTCGTGCTTGCTCTTCTTCTTCTTCGGCTCAAGAACTGCCTTGCCCTTTCTCTTGTCGCCTGCCATCTGTCAAAGAGAAGGTGGAAGATTATAGAATGGTGAGCGGAGAGTATAAACAAGATAAATATCTAAGGGTAAGGGGTCCTTAAGCAAAGCATATGAAAAAGATGGAGCCTATGCATGAATTCTAGGAGATGATCATGGCACAAGATATGAAAAAAGGTGTGTCTAGGACTGTCCTTATGTGCAATAGATGTGTATGTGTAAGCTAGAACAGGAGCTACTTGTGACAGATAAGGAAGGAATAGTGCACAATAGTAGCAAAGAGGCTTAATTTCCATGAGACAAAACAAGATTTAGAGTAACTGAGACAACAAATGAGATAAAAGGAATGTATACTCTAAGGAAAGCTCAACATACTCAAGCAACTGAAGAGAACAGAGCATGAACAGAGTAAGAACAGTGACCGCAGTGCTCAGAATCTATGGATATAGCAGGTTCTGTAGAAATTAGAGCACAACCTATGATCAAATGAGCAAGAAAGATGGAATTGAAGTAGCCTAGCTCATAATCATGGTCTTAATCCACAGAAACACCAATCAATTTCCCCAAAATGTCATGGATGAACAGGAACAGGGGAAGGGGATAACTGGCGGGTGCTCACCACTGCAGGATTTGAGTGACGAGATGTGGTAGGGAAGCACGGAGAGAGCCTGCGCACGCCTCAAGATTTGAAGGCGGCGGCCGAAACCCTAACAGCGAGCTCGCGGGCGGCGCGCGTGCAGACTTGCTCGGATGGAGCGGCGGCGCGGCGGCGGAGCAGGCCGGCGGCGAACTAGGGCGGCCGGCGGTGGAGTACGGGCGGCTGCGCGTGGCTGCTGTGGCCGGAGGCGGACGGAACGGCGGCATACGGGCGCAACAGGCGGCGACACGTGTTTTGATTTTGGGGATAGAAACGGTGAAGAACGGTTATGACATGTGGGGCCACGCTGCAGAGAAGCGCCAGATGAACCGACAGTAGAAAAACATGCAGCGTCGGTCGAATCGCCGGATGATATGGGTAGATCAGTGAAACGCATCACCGGATGAACCGATGGCCTTCTTTTTAGATTCGTCGGATGAATCCTGCGCGGGTCTGAATTTGCCTCAAATCTCAGTAGCACCGGACGAACTGTTGCTTCCATAGAGGTGAGCGTCGGTTCATCCGACGATAGGTAACAGAGGTGCGCTGAGCAAAATTCAAACTGACCCGGCCACCGGATGAACCGACGCTGGAACCTACATAGCAGCGGTTCATCCGACGGTGACAAAAACAGAATGCTGAACTAAAGCTTATTTTTTATCCGACAAATGTCACACACAAGCCAACACAAGCACATTTTTGGATCAATCCTGAGTGACAACCTCACCCCTCAAGCACTCCTTTGCAAAATAGAGGTATATACACCATAGATTCCCTTCAAGGGATAGACCTTATAAATTTTTAGAAAAATCGGCGAATAAGATCCAAAAAGGGAATGTATGAGTCATTGCCTTTGAGCTTAGAGATAGAAACTTTAAGCTCGTTAGGACATAACTCAATAGGCATTAAGCACAATCATTTGTCTCATCACACTTTGGAGTTGTTGATTTGCATTGAACGCTAAGCAACTTTCTCATAGTGTGATTTTCCTTTGTGACACCTCTCACGCGATGCAATGCAAGAACAAATGCATGAAAATAAACATGAATGCATTCTATATGACAAGCAAAGATGCAAAGCGGAAAGATAAACTATCTTGCCAAGTTTGAACCCTTGTTAAGCTTACTCATGGTGAGCCTTTCAACATGCCTTAAGCGAAACTTTGGAACCACCGGCTCAAGCAAGACCCATACTCACCACTATCTTAACAAGGTTAGACAAGCCCCTACATCATGTACATATGCAAATGCAAACTATATGACAAGCATCACATGATGTTAGACGCATCAAGCACATTCAATTCACTCCTTAGCCTACAAAAGGTGTTTTCATCAAGAGGCTTAGTGAATATATCCGCCAATTGCTCCTCGGAGCGAACACCATAAAGGAGAATATCACCTTTAGCCACATGGTCTCGCAAGAAGTGATGGCGGATATCAATGTGCTTGGTGCGCGAATGTTGAACCGGGTTGTTAGCAATTTTTACGGCACTTTCATTATCACAAAGGAGAGGAACCCTATCTAGAACTACACCATAATCCAAGAGGCTTTGCTTCATATAGAGAATTTGAGCACAACAAGCCCCGACGGAAATGTATTCCACCTCCGCGGTGGATAAGGCCATGAAGTTTTGCTTCTTAGAGGACCAAGCAACCAAAGATCGACCTAGCAAATGGCACCCACCCGAAGTACTCTTGCGGTCTACTCGACATCCGGCAAAATCCGAATCCGAATAACCCAAGAGCTCAAAACTAGCACCATGGGGGTACCACAAGCCAATGCTAGGTGTGTATTTTAAGAATCTAAGGATCCTTTTCAAAGCACTTAGGTGAGATTCTTTAGGGTTGGCTTGAAACCAAGCACACATGCAAACACTAAACATGATATCAGGCCTAGATGCGGTAAGGTAAAGAAGAGAGCCGATCATAGAATGATAAAACTTTTGGTCAACCGGTTTACCTCCCTCATCTAAGTCGAGATATCCATTGGTAGGCATTGGTGTCTTGATTGGGTTGCAATCATCCATCTTGAACTTCTTGAGAATATCATTGGTGTACTTTTCTTGATGGATGAAAGTCCCTTCCTTCAATTGCTTGATTTGAAACCCAAGGAAGAAGTTGAGCTCCCCAATCATAGACATCTCGAATTCCCTAGTCATGAGATCACTAAAGTCCTTGCACACTTTGAGATTGGTAGAGCCAAAGATGATATCATCAACATAGATTTGACAAATGAAGAGCTCTCCATTGATGATCTTGGTAAATAGAGTATTGTCCACTCTCCCAATCTTGAAGCCTTCCTTGATGAGAAAGTTCCGGAGCCTCTCATACCATGCCCTAGGAGCTTGCTTGAGTCCATACAAAGCCTTGATCAACCTATAGACATGGTTAGTATGTGTGGTATCTTCAAAACCGGGAGGTTGCTCAACATAGACTTCTTCATTGATGAAGCCATTTAAGAAGGCACTCTTGACATCCATTTGAAACAATTTCATTTTATGACAAGAGGCATAAGCAAGATGGATACGGATTGCTTCAAGTCGTGCAACCGGAGCAAAAGTCTCTCCATAGTCCAAGCCTTCCACTTGAGAGTAGCCCTTGGCGACAAGTCTTGCCTTGTTCTTCACCACAACTCCATGTTCATCTTGCTTGTTTCGGTAGACCCACTTGGTGCCAATCACGTTCTTGTTCTTGGGGCGCTCTACTAGGACCCAAACTTCATTTCTTGTGAAGTTGTTGAGCTCTTCTTGCATAGCCAAGATCCAATCCGGGTCCTCAAGAGCTTCCTGTATAGTAGTGGGTTCTACAAAAGAAACAAATGCATGATGTTTGCAAAACGAAGCATATTGTTTGCGGCGAGTACGTGTACCACCCTTGGGATGACCCAAGACAAGATCGATGGGGTGGGTTGATGAAGTCCTTGTACACCTTTCAAGTGTGGTTGGATCGTCTTGAGGTTGCACTACTTCCGGTTCTTCTTCTCCATGATCTTGGGTGTCTTGTGATGTAGGAGGTGGTCCATTTGAGGAAGATGAGCTTTCTTGTCTTGTTCTTGTTTGATGATCATCATTGTCATCATCGGAAGAGGATGAGTCTTCATGGTTGTGGGAAGTAGAAGGTGCATTATCATCCTCTTTGGGCCTGATATCCCCAATAGCCATCTTCTTCATTGCATCTCGGAGAGGTTCTTTTCCTACATCATCACAACAATAGCCATCTCCTTGGGAGCCATTAGATTCATCAAACTCCACGTCACATGTTTCTTCAACGGCACGTGTAGTGTTGTTGAATACTCTATATGCCTTGGAGTTTGATGCATAACCAAGAAACATGCCCTCATCTACTCTACTCTCAAACTTCCCTAGGTGCTTCCTCTTCTTGTAAATGAAACACTTACACCCAAAGATTCGGAAGTAGGAGATGTTGGGCTTCCTCCCAATGAGAAGCTCGTAGGGTGTCTTCATGAGTAGTCGATGGAGATACACCCTATTTGAAGTATGACACGACGTGTTGATAGCTTCCACCCAAAATCTTTGAGAGATGCCGTAGTCATCCAACATAGCTCTAGTCAATGTGATGAGAGTCTTATTCTTCCTTTCTACCACACCATTTTGTTGTGGTGTGTAGGTTGATGAGAATTCATGCTTGATGCCTAGCTCATCACAATATTCTTCCACATTAGTGTTTCGGAATTCCGATCCATTGTCACTCCGGATCTTCACAATAGATGACTCAAATTCATTTTGAGCCCTTTTAGCAAAGTTCTTGAAGATCCCGAATGCCTTGCTCTTGTCCTCCATAAAGAATATCCAAGTGTTGCGTGAGTAATCATCAACAATGACAAGACAATAGAGATTACCCCCAAGACTCTTGTATGTAGTAGGGCCGAAGAGGTCTATGTGCATGATTTCCAAAGGTCTTGAGGTAGATACATAAGCCTTCATAGGATGGTGACTTGCTACTTGCTTGCCGGCTTGACACGCTCCACGTAACTTGTCCTTCTCAAATGTGACATCCTTCACACCAAAAACTAAACCTCTTTTGAAAGCCTTCTTCAGTTGACTCATGCCTATATGTGCAATTCGACGATGCCATAGCCAACCCTTGGATGTCTTGGTGAAAAGACAAGTAGTCAAGTTTGCTTCATGAGAGGAGAAGTCCACAAGATAGATGTTCTCATGGCGAAAACCTTTGAACACAACTTCATTAGATTTCTTGTTAGTAATGGTAACTCCCTCATCATCAAACAAGCAAGATAAGCCAAGATCACAAAATTGTGCAATGTAAAGCAAGTTATAACTACAAGAGTCTACAAACAAAACATTTGAAAGAGAGAGATCTTTTGCAATGGTTATGTCACCCAAACCGGAAACTCTTCCTTCAGAATTATCACCAAAGGTGACTTGCTCATGACTCCCCGCATCATACACTAGAGAGGTGAACATTTTACTTTGGCCGGTCATGTGTTGAGTACATCCACTATCAAGAACCCAATGACTTCCCCCGGCCTTGTAGTTCACCTACACACAAAGAGATCAAGTTGAAGATTTAGGAACCCAAGCAAGTTTGGGTCCAATCACATGAGTTACTAAAGCTTTGGGAACCCAAATTTGCTTAGGTTGATTCACTTTAGCCTTGGTCCCTATGAACCTTGCCGCCACTTTGCCCTTGCTATTCTTCAACAACAAGAAATGATTATTGTTGAACATAGAACGATAGTTGCAAGGTAATTTAGGCAAAGGACGTGAAGGTAAAGGACACTCCCTTGTGTGATGACCGGTGATCTTGCAATATTGGCAATAAGACCCAACTTCCTTCACAAAACACCCATAAAGTTCTTTTGATTTGTGAGTCTCTTTGATGGGTTGAGGGAAGGAGCCAAGTCCCCTAGTGCCATAATCTCTTGCATTGTGATAGAGGATCTCCTTATGCAATGCTTCACCCTTGGCCATTTTCTTCACACAAGATCTTAGGTTTCTTACTTCCTCTTTAAGTCCTTTCACCCTATCATGGTTAGTCTTGGAAGAGGAGGCAACATTCTCATCATTAGGCAAGATCTTAAGTTCTTCAATCAAATCATCACAAGAAGTAGAAGCATTTGTCTTAGTGATGTCTCTAGCAATTTCTTGCCCACTAGCACAAATAGCCTCATAAGCAAGCTCAATCTCTTGATACTTCATCTCTAAGACCACATGATCTTTCTTAAGCACCTTTTGACTTGACTCAAGAGACTTGTTAAGCACGGTTATATCATCATGTTTGATGATTAGCTCATTGTGCTTATCAAGTAACTTGTCATGATCATCTCTAAGTGACTTGTGAGACACTACCAAAGCTTCATGCTCTTTGCTAAGGTCATTGTGTTTCACAAGCAACTCATCATTGGATAGCTTAAGCTTCTCATGGGTCTCTTCAAGAGCCTTGAGCTTACTCTTTTGTTTCTTAATCATGTCGGTGTATTGATCTAGAAGTCCCTTAAGAGCTTGAGGTGAAAGTTCATTATCACTATCCGATGAGTCACTATCTTCACTATCGCTCACCTTGGAGTGTTTAGCCATGAAGTACATAGGTGGTGGAGGAAGAGGAGGTTCTTCATCATCCATGATCACAAGACCGGCAAACTTCTTGTTCTTCTCATCTTCACTTCCGCTTGATTCACTAGAAGTTTCACCATCCGTGATCCACTCATTTGCCAAGAGAGAATGATGACCACCCTTCTTCTTGTTGTAGGGCTTGCTAGAAGACTTCTTCTTGTATGAATCCTTCTTGGGGTGCTTGTCATCCTTCTCATCATCATCATCATTGTTGTTCTTCTTACTTGAGCTTGTCACTCGCTTGTCGGGCTTGGGACAATCATATGATAGATGATCATAGCTTTGACAATTGTAGCACTTCCTCTTGCCGCCTTCACCACTTCTTCTTGATGAGCGAAACTTGTTCTTCTTAGGATCATAGTTGTAGCCTTTCTTGCTAATCTTGGAGAGTAATTTGGTAGTCCTCCTCATGAGGAAAGCAAGTTCACCATCATCCTCATCACTTGAGTCACTCTTGTCTTCACTTTCACTTGAAGAGGGAGGAGGCTTTGCTTTTGACTTTGACTTGGGCTTGGTCTTGTCACTAGCCTTGAGTGCAAGATCCTTCTTGGAGCTTGATGTGGAGGAAGATGACTCCATTTTACCCATCAAGAACATCTCATGAGACCGAATCTTGTTCACAACTTCGGTGATGGTGAGAGTTTCAAAGTCCTTCTCAAAGATGAGTGCCGTCACGATATTGTACTTGGGCTTGGGAAGCGTTTCAAGAATTTTCCGAATAATATCCTACTCGGACATGTTAGCAACATCGAGAGTATTGATATTTTGAATAAGAACACCCATCCTAGAGTACATTTCCTCTACACATTCATCATCCTTCATTGTAAACTCATTGAGCTCAACCTTAAGAAACTCATACTTCTCCTCACGGATTTTCTTGTTGCCCACATGGATAGTTTTGAGCTCCATCCAAACCTCATGAGCGGTATCCAAGGCAAACACCCTATCAAACAAATCCTCCTCAAGTGTCTCAAAGATAAAGTTTTTAGCACGATAGTTCCACTTGAGTTCACTCTCGGTGGGTTCATTAGGCATGGGATACATGGTAGTGGTCCATGCATCATGGTGTTGTGCTTGAAGAAAGCTAGCCGTTCTATGTGCCCAAAAAGTGAATCGTTTCCCCGCCAACTTGGGAGGGCCATTTCCACTCCCCTTGCCCATCTCTCTAGGCGGTTAAGCCACCAAAAAGAGAGCCTGAGCTTTGATACCACTTGTAGGATCGATGACCTATAGAAGGGGGGGTTGAATATGGGCCTTCTTCAAATTTCTAGAACAAGTAACAAATCTTATCCTAGATCTCTAGTGTTGCCCATCTAAAAAGGTTTCTTCCTACCAACTAAGCACACTAGCAATTAAGTTCCTTAGCAAGAGTCACACTAACAAGTGAAAAACACCCTAGTCAAGATATGCAACAAGCAAAGCAAACTAGGGGTAAGAGCAAACGAACTTAAGAGCTGAAAGTAAATGCGGAATTAAGTGCAAGAAGGTAAAAAGGGAAGACACGAGACAACCGAATTTTTTCCCGTGGTATCGAGAAGTTGACGCTTCTCCCTAATCCACGTTGGAGCACTCACAAAGAGTTTTGCTCCTCCTCAAGCCACTTAGACTTGAGTGCTCACTAAGAGTACCCGTTCTTCATCTCCGGAATAGTGGGTCTCAATCCATTTACACCAAGAACTTCCCGGGGCTCCCACAATCTCCAAGAGCTCACCAAGAACCCCAAATCACCGAGACCGTCTAGGAGCCGTCAAACTCCAAGAGTAACAAGCTCACAACCTTTCACTTGACCAATGCACTCAGCTATGCCAATGAAAGAACCTTGAAACTCTTGATCACCAAGAAAGAATCCCTCTTGGCTAGGAAGATGAAGTCCAAATGATCAAATCACTAACTCTCCTTCTTCTTGGCTGCTGTAGTAATTCAGAGTGGCAAAGGCAGCTCAAGAGATGCAGGGGGGGTCCAATTTATAGGCCTAGCAAGGGAGGCTAGCCATTATAAAAGTCCTCTGAAAAGTAGTACCGTCGGATGAACCGACGGTTCCCCCTGCGACAGCGTCGGTTCATCCGGTCACTCTGTGTCCCGAATTATAGCCGTTGAACCTGAACGCTGTACCACTTCATCCGATGCTCACACTGTTGTAGCGTCGGTTTATCCGGTGCTGAAGGCTCTTCACTCAAAATGTCTCTGCGTAGAATAAATAGGGTCGCCGGATGAACCGCTGATGATGTCCATGTGCGTCGGTTCATCCGGTGCTGAAGCAGGTTCACTCGGTGCGTCTCTGTTAGAAATATATGCACGCGCCGGATGAACCGCTGACACGACCATTGCTTCATCCGGTGCTGAAGGCCTTGACTTGATTTGTCACTGTTACCAAACCCTAGGTCATCGGATGAACCGATGCTTCTGCTGATACACCGTCGGTTCATCCGGTGCTATTGAATTCTGCTGAGTCCTTCACAATAATCATCCGGTGCAACTAAATAAGATAGCGTCGGATGATCCGGCGCGCCCTTTTCAGTTTCAACTCATCCAATTCAATCTCCTTTGAGTTTTTCTTCAAGTCTTTTGCTTCCAAAGTGTTTCCATGAGTGTCTTGAGCTGTTTAGTGACCAAGGAACTTGAGAGTGCATAATTATGGCATAGCATTTGGCATGGTCAAGCTACTCAAGTGTGAACCCCTCTTTATAGTACGGTCAAACACTACAAACTAGCAAATCCAAGTGTCCTTCATCTCCTTGTGACACTCGGAACTAGAAATGTCCTTAGCCTTGTAGTCTTTGTCTATTGATCATTCATTAATTCAAATTGAGGGGTCTCTTTTTATTAATTACTTATGACAATAACCCAAAGATAAATCCGCTACGAAACAAAGGTTAGTCACAAGTATATGGTTGTCATTTATCACCGAAACACACCCTTACCAAAGGTGCGGTGGGGCCTTGATGCTTACAAGCGATTCGGGCTGCCGGGCCAATGCCAAGGCATAAAAATGGCGTTGTGCAGAGTCGCAGTCGTAGCAGCTAGCAGCTGCTGTTACAGATGGCCAATAGAGAGATTGTAACCCAGTGGCGCTGAGACTGGCCTAATGACCCATGCTCGATCGCTGCTCACAGTAGTGGCTAAGGCCCTGTTTGGTTCTATAAGTAGGGTGACTTAAAATACAAAAAATGCAAAATAAGTTACTAGTAAAACCAAACAGCCCTGACTTAAATGGTCTGACTTATAAGTTACACAAGTAGCTTCACTCCTACTTAAAGTGACTTATTTCCACTTTTCCTCTCTCCCACCCTGTGTGGAGCCCACTAACTTATAAGTCACTGCAACCAAACAAGACTGACTTAAATCCAACTGACTTATAAGTCGGGTGACTTATGAGAACCAAACAGGGCCTAATTCTTGTGTCATTGTGTGGCTGCATCATCCCTCTCTGATGATTTTGGAAGATGATTGGGCTTCCCATCAAACTCTTTTTTTCGAACAACTTCGGGGTGTGTGTGGGGGGGGGGGGGAGTTCCCCACCTACTTGCATTTCATTGATCGAAATGGGAGCGCAAATATAAAGGATAACCTGCCATTCCAGACAGAAATTACATGGAAAAGGGAGGAAGAAATAGATGAGGTACAATTAGAAGGAGAAATAAACAAAGAAAGAAGGAACAACCAATTTACAATTTGGACTGAAGGTAAGCAATCCAGCAGTCCTATTGCAGCATCGTTTTCTTGAAGCGGCATCTCCACAATTCCATATCCGAAACAACACGTCGGAGGATCTCAACCGGCGAGGAACCCCTATGGTCGAAATGAGTGCATTTCGCGCCTTCCAAATGTGCCAAAGTACCAGCAAGATGGCATCAGTATGAGTAGCAGCAAGGAGGCCGAGGACCCCCCCCCCAAGCATCCATGGACGTCTGAACTCTTCTGAATGTGAAAACCCCAGGGTTCTCCAAACGCCCAAGGCACAAGGGCATTCCGAAAAGATGTGGGTGTCGGTCTCGATGACACCTGGGCATTGTTCACAATAAGACTCCTCCAGGGGCTTGATGTGTCGATGATAAAGGTAGGCTCTCGAGTTCAGGCGGCCATGATGAAGCAACCAACCAAAAAATTTAACTTTCA
This sequence comes from Cenchrus fungigraminus, assembly GCA_036936925.1. NCBI lineage: Eukaryota > Viridiplantae > Streptophyta > Magnoliopsida > Poales > Poaceae > Cenchrus > Cenchrus fungigraminus. The sequence goes on along the minus strand of CM072779.1, from coordinate 122,030,828 downwards.
GCGGGAGCCTAGTGTGCCACCCGCGCATAGCGTCAGGGTCTAGAGGGAGATCAGAATGGAGCGCCTCGGAAACTCTACGAGAGGTGAAAACCTGAGGTGGGTCGTGTGCCAGGAAGCGCTCATCAGCAGACTCCGTCAGAGCAAAGTGAGAAAGACAATCCCGCAGAATTTGTTTTTCATCAGTAGCGCAATTCGTCAGATGTGGCCGGAAGAGCATGTCGAGATCATTGGACAGGGCGTCGCACACGGTGATGGTCAGGGCAATGCAGTGTGAATGGAGAGCAGGGAAAATGCTGGCGAGAGGAACTCCCAGGAGCCAAACATCCTCCCAGAAGGAGGTGGAACGCCCGTCCCCAACCTGGACAATAGTGATGGAGCGATATCTCGGTATTTCCTCCATGAGTAGCTTGGATAGATAAGAATCACCAGCCACGGCGCTCAATGCCCGGGAATTTTGGTGCAGGAACCAAGTTTTCCATGGGAGAATTTCCGGACCATGGAGTTTGTGAACGAATTTAAGAAGGAGACTATGATTTTGCTAAGCAATTGGTCTGATGCCAAGTCCCCCACGCTCCCTACTCTGACACACGCGCTCCCAAGCGATCAAGCATTTGGCGCCATGGCATTTTTCCTCTCGAGTCCAAAGGAAGGCCCTCCGTCGGGCATCAAGCTGATCTAGCACAGTTTTTGGCAGGAGCATGGATGATGTGTGGTAGATAGCAAGCCTGCACGTTTCCTCCAAAGTCTCCAAAATTTTCGCATTGCAGACCGTGTCACCTCTCACAGAACACGTTTCCTAATGCAAAAATTTCATCACTTTTACCAAAATTTTCATGAACTAAACGGTATCTTAGGACAGCGTTCACCAAAACCCGACGACCACCGGTACTCAACAACCGGGCTTTCCAACCGGCCAAGTAGTGGTCGAATTTGAGGATGTGGGGCTTTCCCATCAGACTTGACAAGGAGCAAATTCCTCATCGTACGTCATAAAGCTTCTGCTATTGGTAGAGAATGATTAGTCCAATTTTACGCGTCTTCACCTTGGTCCTTGGGAACATGCTGACATTTTTAGAAGAGGAAAAAAAGATCTTTCTTCCCAACTGCAACCTAGAAATTCTCCTCTAACATACATTAACTCTACGAACAATAGGCGTATGACAGTCAATTTGACTTAGAGATGATGCGTGTTCTGCATTAGTAATCTGTACTAGTACCACCATCATCCTGGAAGAAGAAGGAAGCCTTTGTGCAACAGTTAAAGTGTATGATTCAGAAAAGACGGCGCCTTTGCCAGGGAGGGTGTGTTTAGAAGCCCAATTTCTCCAAAATTCACTATGCAAAAAAAGAGATTTCCCATCACATTAAACATCACATAAAAAATGTCGGCACATACATGGAGTACTAAATGTAGATGAAATCAAAAACTAATTACACAGTTTGGATGTACTTTGCGAGACGAATCTTTTAAGCCTAGTTAGGTCATGGTAGGACAATATTTACTACAAACAAACGAAAAGTGCTGCAGTGCTTTTCAGTTCGGAACAGTGCTTTTCAGCTCAAAATCTGTGCAAAATCCAGAATTTTGCATCCCAATTCAGGGAACTAAACACATCCGGAGATCAAAAGTTTTACGCCACTAGTAAGTAGCACCAGAATTCACTCCCTCATCAAGAGGATACAAAGGTCCTGGGCTGAGACCCTACCCAAACGACAGCCGGCGGTAAATGAGGTGAGGCGAGGCACGGGTTAATGATGCGAGCAACCTGCCACAACAGCACCGGGCTTGCATTGCATGACGGATCATGCTAGCAGAGGTGACCGGCCCAGATGGTCAAAGCAAACTGCAAACCTGCTTGACGCTGGACATTCAGAATGGTCAGTGGAACAAGACAATCAGGTCGTATTATTCTACATTTTTATAATACATGTAGATGACGTTTTGAATACTCAAAGTACATATAGGATTCTTGGTTAAAAAGGATAAGCAGAGGCCTCCTGCATGTAGGCAGAGTATCCCATGCCTGGTGTATGTGTGCAGGATTCCAGGTGGTGTGAGTGTCTGACAGGGCACTGTCAATGGTGTCTAATTGACTAGTATTACCTAGCAAGATTAGAGCAGGGACCTCCTAATCATAGGCCACAAGCCCACATAACCTTGGCTTGTGGCTGTTACCTTCATACTATCATACCCACACCATCCACTGTTACACTTCCTCATCATCAGTCAAGGTGGAGCTCACATAACCAGGAGCTCACTCACACTCTCCCATGGAGCTCAAGTCCTCCTCCTACCTCCAGCCAGCTTCTTCAACCTTGCCGCCGTCCTCCACAAGACGAGTAAGTGACAAGCACCTCTTTTTTTACCACTTGCTCTCTTCACCCAAAAAGATCAGTTGCAAAAAGCAAGCTAATGGGTTTCTTGAAGCTGCTGTGTTGTTGCCATCTTCGTTTCACAAACCATTTTTTTCTTGTTCGATTGATCCGTTGCAGAACTCGTTCCACGGAGTAGGAGCCGCTACAGCTGCTGGAGGAAGAAGGGGCGGAGGCGACGTGTTTGGGCCCACATTCAGTGACCCGCTGTGTAGCCTGAACGACCGGAAGGAGACCTCCGAGTTCGTCAGGTCCTCCTTCCCCATGGCGACCATGGCCAGGAGCAGCAGCAGCAACGGACACGGCAGGAGCGGCCACCACGAGGCCTCCTCCACCTCCTCCTCGTCTTCCTCGACGGCCTCAGCGCAGAGGCGGCGAGCGGAGCCGCCGCCGCCGTCGCAGGTAGTGCCGGCGACGCCGGGGCGGCCGTTGCAGTTCTTCGCGAGCCCCGCGCACCACCACCAGTTCGTCGCGCCGAGGAGGTCGGTGCCGTCCAAGTGGGAGGACGCCGAGAAGTGGCTGCGCCAGTCGTCGGACTCCGACCATGGCAATGGCAATGGCAGGGCCGCCTTCTCCAGGCAGCGGAGTAGCGGCCTTGGCCAGAGGTACGGCGCCGGCGCCGGCGGCGACGAGGAGAAGCGGGCGGCGGTGGCGGTGAGGCGGTCGGTGGATGCGCTCTCCGACGCCCACGCGCTCGCGCTCTACGCGCCGCCGGCGGAAGTGCTCCTCAAAGGTGACATTTTTATTTCTCGCCGGATTTATCGCTCGGAATGAATCTGTTCTTCCATGGATGCTGAGCTTGCAAGATTGCCGCGTCGAATCGCAGACAAGTTCACGGACAACGAGGAGCCGTCGAAGGAGACCTTCGTGTTCCGTAGCGCGTACTGCGAGCCGGCGCTGGCGAAGGGCACAGAGGTGGGCGCCGACGACGACCGGCGGAGGGACATTGGAACGGAGATGACGCCGCTGGGCAGCTCGTGCCACACGCCGCTCAAGAGCACCTCCCCGGCGCGGCACAATACGCCGGAGAGCCGGTCGGGCCCGCTGGTGCCGTACGCTGGCAGCGGCGGCGGGATGGACATCTCGGAGCTGGCGGACTGCCACCTCGCCAAGCTGGACCTGGGCGCGCGGTTCGACGCCATGCTCGTCAACTGGAGCTCCAAGGAGGAGGAGGAAGAGGAGGTGTCCAAGAGCCTGCGGCACTTCGAGGCCACCGTCAGCGTCAGCGTCAGCGCCAGCGCCGGCGGTGTGCCACCTTGCGATAAACATGGCGGCGGCGACTGCCGGTGGGAGGACGATGACAGGGCCAAGAGCTGCATCAGGTGTGTGTGCAATGCCGCACTGCACATGGCATTGTGGAAAAATTAGACATGAGCTTTTGAATAATGATAAGGGATTCAGAATTTCAGATACGAATTTGTTGAGTTTTCTTGTGTTCCTGTTTGATTAGGTATCAGAGGGAAGAGGCAAAGATTCAGGCTTGGGTTAACCTTGAGAGTGCCAAGGCTGAAGCACAATCAAGAAAGCTTGAGGTAAAATTAAATTTGGTAGTGTCATATTTTGCATAACTCATGGGCAAAAAAATGTTTTTTTAAGTAATTGACAAAGTTCAGTTGCAAATTCCAAAATATGCATAATTCACGTGGTAATGTTTGATTACAGCATCGTGGTTCAAGTTCAGATTACAAATTTTGAATGTGTTGCCTACACTAGTCTGAAGAGTTGTGTCATTAGTCTGCATCATGGTTATAGTAGGGCAAGATTCACAGATTATTGTGTCATTAGTCTGCATCATGGTTTAAGTTCAGATTACACATTTAGTCAGGTAAGGAAAGATTTGCAGCCATTTTGGAGACCTGTGATCTTTGATTCTTTTCTCTGTGAGTTCGGTTCAGCTAGTAGTATCTGCAACCAGTTGAACTGCTACCTGTCCAGTTTGAAGAGTTTTTCAAATCCTGCAGCTACTTGTCTAGTTTGAATTTATGATATTATATTCAGTTCAAATAAGAACCTATCCAGTTCAAACATCACATATTGCACTGGAAACTTCATAATGGCCGGTGTCAGTACAAACAGAGTGCAGTGTTCAGAAACCATGTGTTTGTTTGAACTCAATATTTTTCCAATACATCTGAGAAATTTCAGAATTAGAAATTCCAGAGGAAGGTTGGGGCTTGGGATCAGATCACAGCTCTGTCATTTCCATGTTCGTTTGCACACTTCCACAGCCTCCGCCAGAGCGAAATCCCCTGCAAATTCTTGTCCTCCACCTCCGTGTCTTCTTGCTAATCCAAGTTGTTTAGAATGGTGGGAACCATGATTGTTCATTGCTTTCTATGCAATCCCCCTCCCCCTCTTTAACCACAGCCGCATCGGAACTCAGAATTCTTTGGCTGGTTTTGTTCTGAACCTGGACTGTCATTCACAAACCCATGTGAAGAACTTCGATCCCAGCGCGTGCCGAGCCATATGATATCCGTTTAACCATAATGTAAGATCAAGCCATGTGCTTGGGGGCATTATTAGGTGATTTGTGTTACTAGTATACTGCTACCAATGCACACGCAATGTACGCTAGTACAGACACTGAACTCAAAAGTTTGAACCATTTTCCCTCCATGCTGCCCTGGTCAAGGCATACCCGTTATTTTGCTCAAGCCATGCATACATCCATGACATATTGCTGCAGATCCAACTGGTCATCTTGTATGAACCATGATGACTGCATACATGCATGACATATTGCAGCAGAGTCCATCTTGTCCGCAAGGTTTGAACCAGATCCTGACATTTTGGTCTCGGCAGGTGAAGATCCAGAAGATGCGGTCGAGCCTGGAGGAGAAGCTGATGCGGCGGATGACTACGGTGCACCGGCGCGCTGAGGAGTGGCGCGCGACGGCACAGGCGCAGCACCTGCAGCAGCTCCGGCGCGCCGCCGCCGACAGCACCCGGCGGCTCAAGGCGACGAGCCACCACCGCCACCTGCCCGGGAGCGACGCCTCCTCCTGCGGCTGCTTCCCCTGCAGCACCAACAACGTCGTCAGCGGCAACCTCCTGAACTATTACTAGCGATAGGTGTTCAGGCTGGCGAAGATCAGAAGAGGTCATCGGGTTCTTGCGAACTCGGTTGGGATTGCGAAGAGCACTAGAACAGGGTAGGATGGTGTTTGTAGATGGATGACAAACTGATAACGGAAAGATTGGTGAAATGTATCAAAAAGTTTGGAATTGTTTAAGGTGGTATAAAACCAGATTGCTGATGCTGATTATCGACAGGTGAGAGTTTTTCTTGAGTCCTGTCAGTATTCTGCTGCTACACCTGCAATTTCCTCTGATCAATAACCCCAGACAAGGAGAATCTTACCTGCAGTACTGTTTATACATTGCCTTCTTACACTGTTTATACTCCATTATAGGGCAACATTTAGGGAAATCCTGTACTTAAATTTCCTCTGCTTAATAGGGACAAAAAACGCATGCTTACAAAGGAAAAGCAGGACCAAATTGCTGTAAGAATGTAGTCAGTTTTTACAGTAAACAGACAATGTTTCTTCGCTACTTTTCCGGAAAAAATTGTTTCTTCGCTACTCCTTTTCGGATAACCGACGCAAGATGTTCTTGAAAAAGTCCTCGTGCAAGCTTTTCCACCGACGCCTGAAAAGGGTTAATTTGCCTTGCAAATCTCATCATTAGTTCATTACGAGTGTCCAGCAGATGTAGATGTCTTGGCTTTATGCCTCAGAAAATAAAGCGAATGTTTCTTCTGATGTAAAAGCGAAGTAACTGGATGCTATATTGCCGGCCAAAAAAAAAATGTTTACTCATTTGCCAGGAAGAAATAACTAGCATTATAGGTTAAAAATAATACTAATACCATAAAGTTAAATTTACACTTGATTATATTGAACTTAGAGAGTGTATCTTTGGAACGATGGGTTGGGGTTTGCCCCCAACAGGAGAGGTTAGGCCCTCTCTTTTACTTGTATAGAACGAAACATCAGATTAGGGATCGAACCAGTCAGGCTATACCACTGGTTCATGGGTCCAACAGTAGTTCATCATTTATCAATATAATATTTATTTCTCATGATTTAATCGAGTAATATGTAAAATTTATTAGCAAACATTTCACATTTGACATAATACATGGCATAACATAGAAATAACATGATCATGTACTGTCCAAATTCCCAGAACCAATGCCCAAATGTCAAATTGTTCACCGATTTATTTAAAAAATCAGCTCAATGGTTCACCGATAGCACAAAACTAACTAGTTCGCACCCGTCCAATTGCATGATCGATCTTTTGATTGAACTGAACCGACCTGGTCACCAACGCATGATTTTTTTTTTTTTTGCTCAACCAGCAGAGAAGCGGTTTGGTATTTTGTTCTATGTTTACTTGCGCCCATTGAATATATAGTACACGTTTATTCGTCTCGTTCCATAACATTCATGAGTAAAGACGACCAAATGAATTAGAGACTTTGCAAGGGTGCAACACGTGTGCATGATCATGTTCTCGTGATGCCTATACATGGTTCTATATCGTCTCATCCAATTCAACACAATGTGTCTGTGTGTGGGGCGGCGGGCATGCGCCCCCCGTTCCATGTTGGTGTTCTTTGACTGTATTTGTATTGTATGATTCTTAGTGCGCGGCGTGCTAATTGCATCGTCAACCCACCAACATGTAAATGAAAAGTCAGCATGTGCAATTATTTTTATTTTTGCAGCACCCATTACGATTTGATCTCGAGGCAGGCTATGTAACCATATTGACTTAGAGTGACTGAACTACTTTAACTTGAAAAAAATTTAAGTGGGGTAGGTGATTCTGGTATTGGTCTCTGGTCTCGCGTTGCCCCCGAACCTTCATGCGTCGATCGACTGTGTATGGCGTTCCAGATCGTGCACTGACTTGATCGGTCGTTGGTTGATCCGGCCAGCGTGGCGGCTAGCACATAGCGGCGTGGCGCCAGGCCGCCAGCTCTCCCGCAGTCGGACGCCGGCGACGGGAGGGTACAGGTCGCCGCCGGGGCGCGAGCCCCTCCTTTGACCAAGGCGCACGCGCTGCCAAGTGCCAACGGATGGGAGTATGGGACAAAGCTCCGACGATCCCCCCGAGATGTGGGCCCCCCCGCGGCGACGAAGCCAACCGGTTCTGGATCGGACACTAGAGCAGTGAGCAGCCAGTACTCCTGCCCGGCAGACACTGTAGAAAGCGTAGACACAGACATGGTCTTGTCGTGGAGCCCCGTGTCCGTCTCGAATGGTGTTTGGTGGCCTGTTGCCTGTTGGAGCGAGGGAGATGAATGGCATACCATGGCGTGGCGCGGCTCATCTCAAAATGCGTGCGCACGAGCGCGTACGAGAGGCCGCCGCACGAGCACTGCAGGGGAAAAAGCGAATGGTTATCCATCCATGAGCACGAGACTACGAGATCGAGAGGTTTCTCCGACTCTTCTTCCCCACGAGAGGCAGGGAGACGACGACGGGTCCACGGCGGCGAATGGCCGGATGGCGACTCAGGGAGCAGAGCACCGGCACGTACCAGCAGTCTGCAGGAGACCATATGCATGGATGGTCCAGTTTGGTCATGGATGGATGGATCGACCGGAGAGGAGCGCTCTGCTGCCTCTCGGCCTCTGCCTGGGATTCCTTCTTCCATCCTCTGCAACTCTCGCGCCGATTGTCCCACCCCATGCATACTGGAATCTCTGTCACTGACCACGTGTACTGTAGTACGCATCGGCTCCGAATCCGATCCTACACTTACGCTCGTGGAGTGGTGGCATCCGAGGCACAACCATCTTTCCGTTCGACCTCTCAAGCTTCATCAACATCTGCAGTACTTCCTAGCTCCAGGGCTGGATGCTACCTGCTACCACAATGTTGTTGTAACATTTGCTTCCATCTTATTTTTTTAAAACACACACACACACACTTGCTTCCATCTCTCTTCTTTTTTCAAAATAAAAAAAACTTCGATCGGTAGAACTGGCCTAAATCTAAACACATCTCCAGCCCAATGTTATTTGCTGGTGCGAAGTCAGTTTTTTTGGGCCTGGTAAGTGCTAGGTGTTTTTTTTGGTGGTGGGCTGTATGATTTTGCTTAGGAAAAAGTGTTTTCACCGTCCCTCAACTATCATCGAAGTTTGACTTACATCCCTCAACCGCAAAACCAGTTATCTGACGTCTTTCAACTTCCAAATCCGTCCGTTTTGGGTCCCTTGCTGGTTTTGAGGGTGGTTTTGTGTGGGCCCCACATGTTAGGAGTGGGTCCCACATGCCGGTTCCCCCAATTTCTTCCCCTCCCCGCTTCCCGCATCCCGCCCCCTCCTCCACCGGCGGCAACGGGTTTAGGGGAAGAAATTGGGGAACCGGCATGTGGGGCCCACTGCCACGTCATACAAAACCACCCTCAAAACCAGTGAGGGACCCAAAACGGACGGGTTTGGAAGTTGAAGGATGCCAAATAGCTGGTTTTGCGGCTGAGGGATGTAAGTCAAACTTCGATGATAGTTGAGGGATGGTGAAAACACTTTTTCCTTTTGCTTAGCCCTTTTTTTTAATTGGGCTGGATCGGGAGGTTGCCGTCGTTTTCTTTTTGCACTTTTTTTTTAAACCAATGCAAGAATTCTTTGATTGTTAACCATTAAATGAGCATATGCAATTAACTGTAGATGGTTCAAAATCTACAAAATGCTTAATTTTTAGGATAAAATTAAACTGCTAAAAATACACTCATTTTGCGGTAGAGGGAGTACGGCTTAAGATTTCGGAGGAACAAGTTCAATGACCTATGTTATAGCATGTGAACAATTCAAATATATCATGAGAACACCTTTAATTATCCTACAATGGTAATAGCATGAGAACTCAAATACTTTGTGTGAAAAATTGTGTTATCTCCAATAATGAAACAATACAATAATCTAGAGTGGGAATATGTAGAAAGTTGTTGGAGAAGCACCCTAAAACACGTTTGAGAAACAACTAAATTCTAGTATATTGTGACAAGAGCAAAGCAATTGTACAAAAACCATTCGAAACATATCACATGGATGGATACTACTACTAGAGGAACAAGCAAATTTCACTTGGAGAAAAATGCAATTGTGTCATTATAACATTTGAAATGTGTTTTATATGAGGGAAATTTTAGGATGATACAACTTTGGCTGAACTGAACACCACGTTGGTGTGCGAGTCGTAGGCTCACCTCATTTGTTCAGTTGCTCCAGTGCTCCACTCCGTCCTTCACCTCATTTGAAATGTACTTTATATGACGATACAATTGATGTTGTAGGCTTGTAGCACAGAGATGTTGTGGTTATAACTCAGATCATATTTTAATTGGACCACTCAGTGATGACGAATAAAAAAAATTACTTTGCATCAGACTTCCTATAAATCAATCTGAAAGTCATGAGAGGTTTAATGAACTTTCATCAGCACTTATAAAAAATATTTGGTGGATGTCCACTAGCAATTGTTACCATGATAAGTCTTTTACCTATTAAGAAAAAACAATTGGATATCCGTTCAAAAAAAAAAATTGGATAGAGTAATACAACTACATAAGGAGATCACTGAGCCTTAATTCATGGATAAATTTAACTAGGGAAAGGGTGAGCCAAATATTTTGCCTTTGTTACAACAATCTTCCTGATCATTTGAGGGTTTGCATGTTATATTTTGGAGATTTTCTTCGGTACACAATACGACCTGTACGATCAGTTGGAAAAAGACTCGTATGTAACAGAAAATGACCTATATGTAAGGATCGGACGGTTGAGATTAATTCGATACGACCGGTTTTTTAGCTGTCGTACGGTAGTATTCAAAGGTCGTACTGGTAGTTAAAGGGTATTATCGGAAATGTAAAATGTCATTTTTGTAATATAAAAAAACGGAGGGAGGAGGTGTGCACGGGTGGACCGGGTGGGTAGCGAGCAATTTTTTTCTAAAACATATATCAACCAAATTACCATTTTACCCTTAGAGAAAAACCGAAGAAACCGACAATACGACCGTACGACCGTTGGAACGTATTGTGTACCGAAGAAAATCTCATATTTTGGGATGTATGTGTGTGGTCTTTTGACATTTGAAACACGTGTCGAGTTTCGATCTGCAAGCGTACGGATCACATGTAGCCTTTTTCACTCGGGGGTGACCCAAGGTATCAATCCGTGGATCGGAAGCAAACTACCTAGGGTTCTCCATCTAACCTAACCGGTCTAATCCTACTTGAAGTATAGATTGCATAAAGGGTTCAACATACAAACATGGGTGGATGTATGGACACATTCGATAGCCAAAAGGTAACACGACAAAAGGTAGCACGAGCATACCGTCTCCTAGTTGCAACTCGGGCCAAAGTGATAAACTAACCTAAAGCTCATACCATGATAAGGAGATATCCATTGCACGTTCGTTCGGTGCTTTTCCTATATCATACTGTCAGTACGGAAGGTAATCAACACCGAAGGACTACTCGTAAGTCCGTGCACCACTTCGATCTATCCGCAAGACATAGATTAGATCTATTCCTACTAAGATCATATGCTAGTTACACACATGAATAAGAGAAGACATGCATCGAAGTAGATCAAAAGTAGAGACAAGATTAGATTGATATCACCGTCAAAAGTACATGTGCCTTGATGAATCCAAGGTATGGCTCCGGAACTCCACCATGGCTTCACCACGCAGGGCCAACCATGGCGGCTAGGGTCTAGCCTAAGCCATCTCCTAGGCAACGTCGAGGACTCGCGGCGACGGTGGCTTCCTTCAGTGTGTATTCCTCAATTCGGCGGTTCTTTGATGAATGGGTGCGGCTGCTCTTCGGGGTAGGAGCTATAAATAAACCGATGAGGGTCTAGGTCAAAGGGACGTCGAACCGGGCCCAGAATAGGGTGGGCCAGCTGGCCTGGGCCCGTTTCGCCCAGTTCGGCCCCGGTTCGCTCCCCGACGCTTCTCGTGTTTTCTTGAATTTCTGTCGATCTGCATGTGGGCCCTTGACGTTGTTTTCTCCACGATTTAGATGAGGGTACTTGTCACGCAAGCTCCTGCATCTTCTGTTCAGGTCCCTGGAGTTTTACCACTTCTCGCTTCGGTCTTTGGGTCATTTGGAGTCATGTTCACTTCGAGTCTTGACTTGTGCTGGGTTTCATTATCTTCTCATGAGGAGTCTGATGAACTTTACCCGAAAGTGTTCCTTTAAGCACTTAAATCCTGCGTAAACAACATACTCCAAAAACCACATGCGATTGTGAACTTGTTACATCATTAGTATACCTAGTGGCGGGTTAGTCACAATTCAAAATTCAAACCAAAGTGTAACAAGTGCTCTTAGTTGACAGAAATCGACCGCCAACAGAGTGTGTGTGTGTGTGTAAAGAGTACCATAGAATAAATATGACTTGGTAAAGCAGTGGATAGCTAAAGGGTTTCTCGGTGCAAAAGAAGGAGACGATGTGGAGAAACTTGCAAGTACCTATTTCCATGGACGGATCCAGCATGGGGGCTACATGAAGGACCGAACAAGCGACCAGAGAGGGGGGAGTGAATGGGAGCTGATAAAAATTATTCCCGAAGGATGAACTCGGCCTACCCCGATTGCCACTCGGATCACTCACACACACCAAAGAAGCTCTAGACTAGGCACACACAAGCCTACAAGTCCTAGAGACAAGTCTCGAATCAAAAAGCGGAAGCACTAAGCAAGAACCAAAGCACTTAGCCAAAACTGGACATGCTAAGTGCGGACCGTTGAAAGGACCTTGTGTTGCCTAGAGGGGGGTGAATAGGATCACTTCAAATTTTCCTGAAAAAACTGATCAGCGGATCAAAGGCTGGGTCACCCGCACCCTATGGCCAGGTCACCCGTGAGGGGGGGTCACCCTGACTATCAGGGTGGGTCACCCTCCGACAGGAAAAGGAAATCAATTACTTAAGAGAGAAGTGATTTTACCGAAACCCTTTGAATCAAAAGTTCTCCAAGGATGTTGTAGACAACCTACACAAGATAAAATGCCAAGCAACAACACACAAAAGTAGATCGGGACAAAATAAGCTTCTAGGGTTAGAGAGGAGATGAACACGAACGAACAAGAGACAAAGATTTAATCCGAAGTTCACTTCCACCAAGGAAGCTACGTCTCCGTTGAGGTTCCCACAAAGGGAGGGCTATCACGAAGAGCCACTTGCCTCATCCAATCCCCACAAAGGAAGATTGGTGCTCACTAAGAAATCTCCACAAAGGATGGGTAATACAAACGTTCCCGGGTGCTCCACACGGAGAGGGCACTCAACGGGCGACGCCTAACCGTCTAGAAGCAATCTTCAAGAGTAATAAATGTGAATCGATGAGCCAAAGCCGCCACAAGTGCTTCTAGAGATGAACACACGAAGAGCTCTCACAAGGGGGTTTAATCTCACACCTCAAGTGTCTCTCACACCCAAACCCTAGGTTGAATCCTTGCTAGGAGTGCTTGGAAGGGAGTTGGGAGAGAGGGAAGTAAGCTTAGGATGTGTTCTAATGGAGGAGGAGGCGGAACCCTAGGAAGGAGGGAGAAGGGGTATAAATACCCCACACCACCGAACTAGCCGTTATGGGCAAACTTGTGCACAGGCCGGGTCACCCGGCCCCATAGGGCGGGTCACCCGCCTGTCAACCCCGGGTCACCTGCCCTATGGGGGCGGGTCACCCGCCTCTCACCAGAGGCAAAACGGGTCACCCGCCCTATGGGGGCGGGTCACCCGCCCTGCACAGAAATGGCACAAAAACGTGCCCGTGAGTGCATAGTGTCTCTCAATGGTTGTTAAATCTCAACTAAAGCACTTGTAACTAACTTTGATCTATCAATCACGTCCCTCTTTATAGTACGGTGTTTCCTATACTCAAATTCAAAAGATAAAATAAAATTAAATCGCCATTTGAGCTTCAACACATATATAAGAAATTGAGGTCCTTCCTTTCACATATAAAATTTGATCTCCTTTATTCCTGCACACATCTTAGATAAACCATCAAATACTCAAATTATAATTGTCATTATCACCAAAATAATTAGGGGCCTAGATGCACTTTCAATCTCCCCCTTTTTGGTGATTGATGACAACCATAATTTGAGCTCACAAGAGAGGAATAAAATTCAAGGATTGTGTCCAATTATTTAGAAAAGAACTCCCCCTAAATATGTGCTTCTTCAACTAGAATGGCCTCAAATGCCAATTGCACATATTTAGAGTAGGCTCCCCCTAAATCATTGCATACAACACATGGTGCATTAGTGTGATGAGCAATAAACCGTGATGCATATGACAAGATATATCACAATAATAAAGTGAGAAACAACATATCATCAACCAACACATGCATCACACACGATAAATAAGGTTCATTACATCACACTAGCATAATAGAGTACCACGAATAAGTCTTACATAAATAAAAGTTCTCACTTAGCACACCATGCATCACACCACACATAGTTCATTACAAGTTCATAAGCCATTACATAAATAACAAGTTCCAAAGATAGATAAAGATAGATAAAAGATAAGTGTGGGGGCTTCCATCCATCAAATATCAACAAATTCACTCCCCTTTGTCAACAAACACCAAAAAGGGGAGTCACCCTTCGTCTTCGGTGGCCTCATCATCCTCTTCTTCAACCCAAGAAGCAAGATCTTCCCAAGGATTTTCAACCGAAGATGGAGGATCAAAAGTCTTAAGCTTACGAACGGGAGAGTGGCATATCCAATTTTGTCATGATGGCCTTTCTCTCTGTTTCAGCCTTATGAAACTCCTGGGCTTGCCACTTTCTATCTTTTTCACGCTCTCTTGCATTTTGACGATCCATGTTGAAGCAAGCAAAGAGACCCTTGGCAAGAAAATCCAATTTACCCTTCATTTTCTTAGGAGCACCACGAAAATGAGAAGGACCTTCTTTGGGTAATTGGCCATGGAAGTGACTTGGAGGTGGAGCTTGTGAAGATGAAGCACCGGGAGCTCCTAAGCCTTCCACGGGATAGGCACCCGGAAGGGGACCTTTAGGATCAATCCAAGTGCAATGCTTGCCAAGATGAAAAGACTCCTCGAGTTTCCCTTTAGGAGTGTTATACTTTTTGTGCTCAATGTCCCATTGAAGATTAAGCTTGGATGCGTGCTTGACCATTGCAAAAACATAAGGAGCATAGTGACATGCAGAGCCTTGATAAGAGCATGCAATTATTTCACTCCAGAGATAATGACAAGCATTGAATTGAGGTTGGTTAGGAGCCATTTGGAACAAAATGTTCCGTGCATACTTGGAGATTTTGTCGGAATTACCACCCCTAGGACACAAAGTGTTGTAGAAAAGAAGATACATCAACTTGTAATAAGGAGTGAGACCACTAGGATGTCCATAATGAATATCTCCATAAGCCTTGTCATACATAAACTCCATTTTGCTCACTTCAAGTTCATCACTATCGTGCAAGCAAACAAGATGGTTGAAAGTGTTGTTGTCTTTTGCACCACGAAGCTTAAAGAGTGAGGCAAACTCAAATAAAGTGATCTTAAACCTCTTGCCTCCAAGTGAAAAGTGCATGACATTCTCATCATCATCAACATAAAGGGTGGCATCGAATTCAGCTACGACTTCATCACACAAATTGCAAGAGAACATCATTAGATGAGAGATACCTTGCGCTTGACAACGAAGGTAGACGGCATGAGCAATTTCTCCAAGAGGGGGGGTGAGGTCATGCAAGTGTTGCCAATCAACCCATTTCATATCCGTAGTGATGGTCTTCTTGGTGATGATGACGAATTCATACCAATCGGCTTGATGAGCACGCCAAAAATGATCATCACAAAAGAAGTTCCGTGGAAGCTTCCATGGATCTCGGAACTGGAGAGGGGAGATGTCATTGGCATGCTTGGAGTAATCAACCAACTTGGGGTCTTTGCGTGTCCGTTCCGGTGGATGAATAGGGACAACCATCCTTGTATAGATAGATATGTCAATATCATCATCATAACGTCCCCCTTCATCGCCGGTGCTTGCATTCTTCATTCGAGCACGACTTCCCTTAGGGCCACTAGTCAACACTTTCTTCCGTAGCATGGGGTTGCCACTATCCCCACGACCACGACCAAGAGCACGAGCTGGAGGATCTTGAGGCATGGACCGCTTGGAGTGAGCGGGTTGAGAATAATCATCATCGGAGGCACGGTCATGATCTTCACTTGAGGCGTCTTCGTCACTTTGAATCTCCTTCCCCTTGCCTTGAACCTTGTCTCGACCCATCTGAGATAGATATGCAATAAAGGATTAAGATTGGGTAGAGAAACGAGTGAAAGGGGGGCATCCCGCGGGAGGTTGGGTCACCCACCCCAGGCGGGATGAACCCTAATCGCTCGTTGCAGGTGATGGAGTTCATGAATCGAAACGAGATTTTAGGCATGAGTTCTAGGGTGCTAGATGAAGCTTTTGACAAGAGGAAATCACCTAGAACGAACCACATTGAGAGATCGGGAAAAGAGATTTTTGAAAAACTTTACCGTTGCTTTCCCGCGAGATTTGAGGAGGGATCGAGGGAGATGCTTGAACTTGAAGAGGAGCTCGATCCAATGCGCCCACAAGCTTGAGATTTGGACGGAGGAGCGCAAAAATCACCGTGGAAGCTCTTTGGGGGCCGGCGGCGGGTGAAGTGGGGAGAGGAAGAAGAACTGAGGGAGGGAGGTGCCGGCCGCGCCCCTTTTATACCCCTGGACACAGGGCCGGGTGACCCGCCCATAGGGGCCGGGTGACCCGGCGGCACACAGAGCCACAACGGGTGACCTGGCCTAAGAGGGCAGGTGACCCGGCTCCTACCAGAGGCAACACGGGTGACCCGGCCTAGGGGGCCGGGTGACCCGCCCCTGCTCGAGGAGCAAGATTTTGGCTAAGTCTTGAAAGCCCGGGTGACCCGCCATGAGAGGCCAGGTGACCCGCCGTCCACCAGAGAAGAAACGGGTGACCCGCCAAGAGGGTGCGGGTGACCCGTGGTTGCCCTGAAAGGTCTCCTTGACTTTTGAAAAGAGAGATTTGATTGAGATATTGATAGATATGGCCTGTGAACTTGTTATGAACCCTTGACTACAAGTGGCTAGCAACAAACAAACATTCAAAACTATAGCCACCTGAATCAAGATTTGATCTAAACGATCTCAAAAATCCAATCTTTTGAAAAACTCACACAAAGAGAGAAAATAAAACGTTTTCAACCTATCTAGGCAACAATCAAGTATGTGCAACATGTCAAGCCAAGTTACGAGAATCCAAGATATTTAGTTCACTCCTCAAAGCACAAAACCTTTGCTCATCTAGAGGCTTAGTGAAGATATCGGCAAGTTGCCTCTCTGTGCTTACATGTCATAAAGCAATATCTCCCTTAGCCTCATGATCCCTTAAGAAATGATGTCGAATATCTATGTGCTTTGTTCTAGAGTGTTGCATCGGATTGTTTGCTAGCTTGATAGCACTCTCATTGTCACACAAGAGTGGAATCTTACTAAACATAGAACCGTAATCACTCAACGTTTGCTTCATCCACAAGAGTTGTGCACAACACACACCGGCCGCCACATACTCGGCTTCAGTCGTGGACAAAGCAACCGAATTTTGTTTCTTAGAGCTCCATGACACCAAAGACCTACCAAGAAATTGGCAAGTCCCCGTTGTACTCTTTCGATCTACTTTGCAACCGGCATAGTCCGAATCAGAATAGCCAAGTAAATCAAAAGTGGAGCCCTTGGGATACCATAAGCCAAGGTTAGGAGTGTGTACCAAGTATCTAAAGATTCTCTTAACGACCATTAGATGACACTCCTTAGGATTAGCTTGAAATCTTGCACACATGCACACACTAAGCATAACATCGGCCCTAGATGCACAAAGATAGAGGAGGGAGCCAATCATGGAGCGATATACCTTTTGGTCGACCGACTTCCCTTCTTCATTGAGATCAAAATGTCCATTTAATGTCATAGGAGTCTTGATGGGCTTAGAGTCGGCCATGTCAAACCTCTTGAGCATATCCTTCACATACTTGGTTTGACATAAGAAAGTCCCTTCCTTCATTTGCTTGATTTGAAACCCAAGAAAGAACTTCAACTCACCCGTCATAGACATCTCGAATCTCTTGGTCATGATCCTACTAAACTCTTCACAAAATTTATCATTAGTAGACCCAAAGATAATGTCATCAACATAAATTTGACAAACAAAGATATCTTTTCCACTTCTTTGAATGAAGAGAGTAGAATCGGCTTTGCCTATCTCAAAACCGTTCTTGAGAAGAAAATCCTTAAGGCATGCATACCATGCTCTAGGAGCTTGCTTAAGCCCGTAGAGCGCCTTATGGAGCTTGTACACATGGTTGGGGAAGTTTGGATCTTCAAAACCCGGTGGTTGTTCAACATAAACTTCTTCTTGGAGAGGTCCATTCAAGAATGCGCTCTTCACATCCATTTGATGAAGCTTGAAGTCATGATGAGTAGCATAGGCCAAGAGTATACGTATTGACTCAAGCCTAGCCACCGGAGCATAAGTCTCTCCAAAGTCCAAGCCTTCAACTTGAGTATAGCCTTTGCCCACGAGCCTTGCCTTGTTCTTTGTGACGACACCAAATTCATCTTGCTTGTTCCTAAAAACCCATTTGGTGCCGATCACATTTTGCTTGGGTCTTGGCACCAACTCCCAAACTTCATTCCTCTTGAAGTTGTTCAACTCTTCCTCCATAGCAATAATCCAATCCGGGTCCTCAAGAGCTTGATCCACACTAAGAGGTTCCAAAGAGGAAACAAACGAGTAAAACGCACAAAAGTTTGACAATCTTGAGCGAGTTGTTACCCCTCTTTGGATGCTCCCAAGGATATTGTCAACGGGGTGATCCCGTTGAACCATTTGATGAACTCTTGGATGTGGTGCTTGAGATTGACGTTGAATGGATCCATCATTATCATTTTCAACTTGAGGTGCTTGCTCATGAGCTTCACCACCTTGTTCTTCTATTTGGTCAAAGCCTCCTCCATGATCGTCACCATGGACTTGACTTTCATCTTGATGAACTTGAGAACTAGGTGGTTCAACTCTTGATGATGATGGTGGATCTTGATTGCTTGTGTCAACCGGGGCTTGATCTTGAACTTCCCTTGGCATCACTTCACCGGTGCCCATTCTAAAGATGGATATACTTGGAGGTTCTTCATCATCTACAAGGTTTTCACTAACTTGCTCTCCTTGAGAGCCGTTGGATTCATCAAATTTCACGTCTACCGTGGTTTCAACACAACTGGTGGTCTTATTGAAAACACAGTAGGCATGTTCGTTAGTTCCATAACCAATGAGAAAACCTTCATCAATCTTGGATGCAAACTTTGAGGCTTTGGGTTTCTTGTTAAGTATGAAACACTTACACCCAAAGACCCTAAAGTAGTGCACACTAGGTTTCTTACTGGTGATGATCTCGTAGGGAGTCTTGTTCAAGTACTTGTGGAGGTAGAGACGGTTGGCGGCATGGCACGCGGTGTTGATGGCATCCGCCCAAAATGAGTCCGGAGTCTTGTACTCATCAAGCATTGTTCTTGCCGCTTCAATCAACGTACGGTTCTTCCTCTCAACAACGCCATTTTGTTGAGGAGTGTATGGAGCGGAGAGTTCATGCTTGATGCCTTCTTCATCAAGGAATTCTTCAACTTGAGTGTTCCTAAACTCCGAGCCATTGTCACTTCTTATGTTCTTGACCTTTAGCTCGAACTCATTTTGAACCCTTCTTATGAACTTCTTGACAACTCCCTTTGCTTCACTTTTATCTTGCAAAAAGAATACCCAAGTGAAACAGGAAAAATCATCAATAATTACTAAACCATATTTGTTACCACCGATGCTTATGTAGGCAATTGGTCCAAACAAGTCCATGTGTAGAAGCTTTAATGGTCTTGATGTTGAAAGGATGTTCTTGGCGGGATGATGCGCTCCAACTTGCTTTCCCACTTGACATGCACTACATAACCTGTCTTTCTCAAAAACAACATTTGTTAGTCCTAGGATGTGCTCGTCTTTTTTAAGTTTGGCCAAGTTCCTCATGCCAACATGGGCTAGTCGGCGATGCCATAGCCAACGCATGTCGGCTTTTGCCATTAAGCAAGCCTTAGGGTCCACCTTTACTTTTGTGAAATCCACATAGTAAAGCTTTCCCCTTAGGTGACCCGCAAAGACAATAGAGGAATCCTCACTTCTCGAGACGGTCACACCCTCTTTGGTAAAGAGACAATTGTTGCCTTTCTCACAAAGTTGTGAAACCGACAACAAATTGTACCCTAAACCTTGCACATGAAAATATCTTCAATTGAATTTGTTGTTGAGATAGCAATTTTACCTAAACCAACCACATCTCCTTGACCATTATCTCCATATATGATAGTTTCTGTAGGGGTGTCATAATGCTCAAGGGATGCAAACAAGCCTTCATCTCCGGTCATATGATTAGTGGCACCACTATCAATTAACCATGCGGTTCCACCGGAGGAGTAGGCCTACAAAACAAGTTTAAGCTTTTGGTTTAGGTACCCAAAAAGATTTGGGTCCTTGGAGGTTAGAAGCATAAACTTTTGGAACCCACACACTCTTCCTCATAGCCTTTTTGGCATAGGCTCCAACATACTTGACCACCATTTTACCATTGTGGTCCAAGGTCACAATATAATCACAAGTGTAGTTGGGAGAAGGCTTGTGTTCCACCACATTCTTCGATGCCTTTGGTGGAGACTTAACCCCACCATTTCCTTTTGTGGTGTTCACAACCTTTGGCTTCTCTTTTGTTGTGGTAGAGGTGGTTACTCCATGGGCAATATCCATGATAGTGTTGAGGTAGCCACCCTTGTTCCACAAGGGAATCTCATGCCCTTTCACCACCCTTCTACCATTGACCTTGTTGTACTTGTAGTGCCAAAGTCCTCTTGTGTCAATTGCCTTGGGAATGGACTTGGCACCCAACTTACCTTGGTTGATCAACATGTTCAACCGGGCAATCTCCTTATCTTTGCTCTTAATTGTTTCCTCTACCCTTGCAAGGTTAGTCTTAAGAGCATTTATATCAACATTAGAACATATGGAGCAACCTTTGCTAGTGGAGGCATTAGAGTCAAAGTTTTCTTTAGGGTCGGCCTTGGTGCTTTCCCAAAGAGCACTATAGTTTGCTTCAAGATTTTTATATTTATCCGTCAAGCATGAGAAGCTTGATTGAAGCTCACTATGAGTGGCCTTTAGGGAAGCCAAAGATTCATTTGCCAAAGAATAGTCTTTTAGCATCCTCTTGTTAGAGTCATTGGCCAAGGACAAGCCTACGGTCAACTTCTCCACCTTAGCTTTTTCTTCGGCAAGGGTTTTCTCTAGAGCAAGGTTTCTTTCCTTTTCACGGATAAGCAAGTCTTCTTGCTTATGGAGAATCCCCTTCTTTTCCTCTAATTTGTCCAAAAGCTTTTTAATTTCTTTATGGCATTTTTTTACCAAATTGCTTTATCATGTTTGCCTCCATTTATTTTTCTTCATCTAGGTTGTCTATGTCATTACTAGGTGTGGATGATGATGAGGTGAGAGAGGATGAGGTGGTTGACTCTTGTACCTTGCTTCCTCTTTCCATGAGGCAAAAGTGAGAGTTGTCCTCATCGTCGGAGGAGTTGTTGAAGAGACGTGGTGAAGATACTCCTTGTGCCATGGCAAGTGTTGCCATGCCTTTCTTCTTTGGTGCTTCATCTTCATCACTTGAGTCCCATTGATGACCCACGTGAGCACGCCCTTGGTACTTGTTCTTGTACTCTTTGCTCTTCTCCTTGTACTTCTTCTCTTCCTCATCCTTGTCCTTGTTCTTGTTCTTGGGACACTTGTGACGCCCCAGGTTTTTAATTAGCAGCATTAATGCTAATGACCGAATCAACCGAGTCAAACACGGTTGACAGTGGTCAAACCTTGGTCAACCTGGGTCATCACCTCGAAATCCTCGCCAAACAATCACTAATGACCCTCATAATCAAGTCCACACACCCTTATGGTCAACCCTTGGTCAAAACCCCGGTCAAAACCCCTATGTCCTTGAACTCCCTCCGGAACTTTTGCCGCGTTCTCCAAATTTCACCTAAATACTTCAAAATCGGCCAATATAAAAGTTGTTCGTCTTTTCGAGGGACACACTTTTCATAATTGGCGGCAGTTGAGATTTGGAGTGGAAATTGGTGAAATTCGCAGTCAAACTCAGCTGTTACTATTCACCAGAGTCATAAAAACCAGCAACTTTGTGCGCAGTTTGTGCAACATCCATTGCTCAAAACCCCTATGAGCCTTTGTAAAAGTTGTAGGGGATTCATTGATCTGCAACTTTGCTTATTGGACCTTGGTGCACTTCAGTTCAAATTTTTGGAGAACATGGCAGTCAAACACGCGTTGACCGGCGTCCCAAACATCTCCGGGCGCTCTAGAGCGCGAACTTGCGCACGACGCCGTCCGACCGGCGCCCGCGCCTCCCGCGCCGCGTGTCGCCCCACGGCCTCGACGTCCGGGCCCCGGCCGAACTCCGCGCCCTGAGGCCGAGCGCCCCGAGGCCGCACGCACCCCAAGCCCCCTTGGGAGCCGCGCACCCCGCGCGTGCAGTGCGTCCGCGCGCTCGCCGCCGGGCCCCGCCCGCATTCCCCGCCGGCCACGGTCGCCCACGCCGGCCAAGAGGGCCCCCCACGCTGCGTGCCTGACTCACGAGTTGAAGCGCGCGACGCCTATAAAAGGAGAAGACCGGCCTCCTCGCGCGCATGCACGCTCCACCATTGTCCCAGAGCCCTCCGCCGCGCCGCCATTGGCACCGCCGCGACGAGCTCCAACCCCCGGTCGCCTCCACCCCTAACCGACGCCCCTGGTGCCTTCGCCACACCACACTCGAGCTCCCACCACCCTCAATCGCCCAGCTCTGCCCCTGCATTCGCCGGACTTCAAGACGCCGCGGCCGACGCTGCCTGGCTCCGCCACGCAGCCTCGCCGGCGCCGCCACAGCCCCAACTCCGGCCGCGGATCAACCCTAGGTGAGCCCGCACGCCTCCCCGACCCCTTACCCGGCCGTCTCCGCCGCCGGCCTCGCCGGATTCCGGCGAGCCGCGCCGGCCACCTCCCCGAGGACCCAATTGCGAGGCCTCGAATCTTTCTGAGGGCCAATCTGCAAACTGAGGGTACATCTGTAAGGAATCAAAAACCTCCAGGGACTTCCTTGCAAAACAACATCTTCAATAGTTTTAGGCTTTATGCTGATTCTTGTAAAATTTGTAGAAAATCATAAAAATGCAAACTCAATTTTGTTGGATTCCTTGTGAAAAACACTACAACTTTTGTAAAGCTTGAACATAGGTTTTCCTAATAGTTTTTGAA
Source organism: Cenchrus fungigraminus (assembly GCA_036936925.1). NCBI lineage: Eukaryota > Viridiplantae > Streptophyta > Magnoliopsida > Poales > Poaceae > Cenchrus > Cenchrus fungigraminus. Next base: position 122,008,003 of record CM072779.1, on the reverse strand, counting down.
TGAAAAATAGAAAACTGAAAAATCTAGATCTGTTGTATCTCAAAATATACATGTGCTCTGTAGTTGAATTTTGAATATGTTGTGTGTTATGTCATGCCTAGATTCTGTACCAAAAAATTGCACAAAGTTATGTTGTATATCCTTTATTATGATTTATTTTGTATTTATGCTGAATCTGTCCAAATGATTTTTGTAGCTAAAAATAATTAGATTTTTCTTCTCAACTTTTGCATGTGACCGTGTTATGCCTAAATGCACCTCTGGTGAATTGATCACAATTTTATATCTGCCTGAAATATTTATTCTTGAAATATGCTTGATTTTCCGTGTAATTGCATAACCCAAGATCTATAGTAGCTCTAGGTGTATGTGTTGCATTCATCGATTAGTTTTGGACCAGAGGCCATGTGTGAGAAAGTTGGAATCATTTTGATGTGTATTTATTTTCATATGCATTTACCTTGCTTTAGTAGCTAGCTTTTGTTATTTTCAATATAATTAATTTCCTAGCTATCCTAAGGGTGCATGTGTGTTCAGTGGCTTTGTATAGGTGTTTAGTGCTTAATAAACCCTTCCACTGAATTTTATTAAATTATTTTGTGAATAAAAGCAATGGAAGCTATATCAAGCTTAATAGTAAAGTAAATTGGAAAATCATCAACTCCATATCTAGTGACCTTGTGTGGTGATTTTAATCATGCTAAGAAACTAAGTGACACCACCCCTTGCTGTTTGTGAAATTTAATTAATTTAGTCACATAAATATGTACACAGTCACTATCAAATAGAATAATTAATAAAGAACCGCATATTGTTCCTGTATTGGAAGAGTATGCTAAATGTGTGCTTATCTAGGTGAATGTGGTCAACCATGTACCCCATGGTTGTCGTTTGTTGTTTGTAATTAATTAAATTAAAAACCGCCAATTAAATCTTGCATTGCATCCTCGTGTAGATCTTCCCGACGGTAGTTATGCGCTCGTGCCGGAAGGAGGAGAAGGAGGAGCTGTCGGTGAGCTGCAGCACGTGTACGTAGCTCAAGACCTGGACCCAAGTCCAGAAGGGCCCAAGGCCAACCTTGCCAGCGAAGGCAAGCCCCGGATCATTAACCCCGTCTTTTAAAATTATGCAATTATCCTTGCAATGAATGTGCATTTACACTTCAGGAGTTGAATTGAAACCCTAGATGCATGATCCCTAGGTACCTATGTCTTTTACTAGTGTGCTAGGTTGATAGCTGCTATGCTATAGGGTCGGTACAAGTCGAGTGATGTTCGTCACTCGCGAGAATAGGTCCTGATGTTGGAATCATGAGATCTTTATAAATGGATTGCTCATGTGGTAAGAGCATGGGATTTGGGCTCCGGTCCAGTGGCTTTCGTGGGCTAAGCTTTTGAACGTACTAAGCACTTGTCGGGAATAGGACCGGTAAGCCTAGTACCTTAATGAGACGGTGCGGGAACTTACCCTTACAAATCTTGAGTAGTCACCTACCCGGCTAGCTACCGGGATAGGGGGGTACATGTGTGAAGCTGGGTGCCTCGCGGGGTATGCCAGCTAACCTTGTACCCAGGACTGTAAGCTTCGATCCCAAGCCGAGGACTTTTGGGAACCGCCTGGTGGTTGTCCTCACGGGGGCACCCTACCATGTGTTTAGGTTTACCTTGCAAGGTTTAAATCAATCGATTGTCGGCCTCTCACCGTTATCTGAGACTACTTAATCAACTGGCCATGATATCCCTTAATGATGGAATTTGATGAAGTTTACTGCTTGAATTAATTGTTTGTACAATTCTTGATTGAATTAGTTGGCACACTTAGAAATGGTAATCAACTAGAACTTGTGCTAAAATATTGAAAGTAAGGACATACTCTTTGTTGCTTTTCAGCAAAAGAACTCCACCGGCCAAAAAGCCTCTCATGTTTAGAGTTTGGTGATGTAGTTATCACCCGACGGTTAAGTCTTGCTGAGTATTAGTTTACTCAACCTTGCTTTAAAAATGTTGTTGCAGGTGTTGTTTGACCTGGTGAGATTCCACCCGGCTGGGAGCAGGGATGGGTGGATGACGACGGGTGAGTGCATCACGGACGGCCTCCTGTGATGTCTACCGTTGCACTAGATTATCTTATTTCCGCTGTTTTCGAACTGTGAACCTTTACTTTTATCATGAACAATGGTTTGTAATAATTAAACCCTGCTGGGCAGATTTGAATTTAATTTGTGTTTGTACTCTGGACTCGCCTTCGCATGAGTTTTAATGCATATGTTCGATCCTTTGTTGATATCCATGTGATTTACCGGGCGTTAACCCGGCAACTAACGACAGGATGATACTTTTTTATCGCTTAATGACCAAAGTGGATTGGTTTAGGTGATAGTACGGTATTTTCCTGGGCGGGTTGTCACAGCTGGTACCAGAGCGATTATATGCACCAGAGTTTAATTAACAACCTTAATCATTGGTTTTTGGAATAAAACTTGCCAAGATTGTTTGGATTTGCAAAATAGGTTGGTCCGTTAAGGATGAATTAGACCGAGAGGCCCTAGAGGGAATTTTTGGGTTATTTCAGGTGGCTTATTAATCTATGGTTTATTTGGCTAACTCCCAGCACATTTTATTCTTGTCAGAACTTACTTTATGCACAACCATACTAGTTCATCACGTTTTGCCATACGTGGTGGTACCGCATGGAAGTCATGTGAGGGATGGATGGGACCTAATCCAAAGGGAACCCACCGTCGCGTCTGTGTCTCGCCACGTTTTGCCATACGTGGACGTTCCGCATTGTGAATATGCGAGGCAAGGATCCGCTTCATTCGAAAAGGAGCGTATCCGAGGTTGGACGCTGTCCATGCAGCGGCTTGACGCATGGATACCGTTTCTATAGTGAATGGTAATGTATGTGGACGCTTTCGTGAGTGCTGGCACGAAAGGTTCGTTGTGTTCTGTGATCTTCTGCAGGTACACTAACCGCATTTCGTAAGTCGCTAGTGAGTATCGACTAGTCCTCGACTAGTTATTATTGGGAGAAACGCATATATGCCTTGCCACCGGCGCTAACTGCGATTTTTGGCTTGATTGCCTTGTGAGGACGATTAGGACGTCTTGCATCATGTTAAAGATTGTGGAATATTAAAACTAAACCCCTTTACATGTTTGTGTGCTCTCTAAGGTGAAATTTTGCTAGCGTGCTTCTGCTTGCATAACCTCTCAGGTGTAGATGTGTTGCTGTCCAAAATTTTGATGTGGCTGTTTGCTTGATTTTTGCACCCTGTTCAAGAATCAATTTGACCAGATGATCTATACCAAAGTTGCTCCTTATCTAATCTACTTTCTGCTCGCAAAAGTTCGCGGTCATAGCTTTTGTATATCTCCAGTTGTGCTCAGATTAGTGAACCTATGTCCTGCTGTTTTTCCTGGAAATCCCCTCAGAAACCTTGCTTAGACGAGCACCTTCCTAACCTTTCTAGCTGAACCTTTGAATACCAAAAATGCGCCTCATAACCCCTTTGACTTGCTGGTAAAATTTGGGAATTTTTGGAGCTCTGGTTTTTAAGTTATGAATATTTGTTCACAACTACCAGAATTTTATGTCATTATGTATGCGCGCTCGCTTCGAGTTCTAACATGCAGTTGTACCTTTGTACACATGACTACCCCAGTTTTTGCCCAGCATGAGAAAAGAACTTTTTCTGTTCTACCATGACAGTTGGGTAATGTCTTGATCTTAGAGTTCAATCTTCAGTTGTAATCTTCTCCTGTCAACATGTTATCTCCGTCGACATGTATTCCTTCCAAACCCCCTTGAGTTTATACATGTTGGAGCAATAAGCTATTCTTTGTATTGCTATCCTTGTCATGATTACTTCGATCTTTCAATCATGAACTTATTCTTCTTGGTCTTGCTCACAACATTCTGAAAAAAAATGTCACTTGTTGGGTATGCATTGCATAGCACGTGCTTTGGGAACCTTGGGTGAACTAACGTGCATACGCATGGAAGATTTCAATACTCCTACTCTATCCTTCTTGATTGGTGATGTTGTTGCCCCGTAACCAAAGGTGCCGCGACGGAGCCTAGGGCATCATGTGCGCTGCAGCCACATGATTTCCACTAGGAGCGCGCTAGGTATCTTGGTTGTGAGAACGCGACTCGCCACACATACTCCTTCTCAACCTATGATTGCCATCTCTATCACTAACTCATTTGGTGGGTAACCGAGTCGTGCTAACCTGCATCATGAGCACCATACCGCATGAGCATGTGCATCATGTCTTCATAAGCATGTGCATCACACCAACTTTTTAAAATCACTGCACTGTAACGTAACGAGTCAATACCACCCAAATTCACAAGTTAAATAACATGTGAGCAAGATTGTTCTGAAATTCCCATACTAGATTATCTTCCCCACTTTTCCTACCTCTTATTCGTAAGCCATTCCTTGCGAATGCCCTCTACGAATTCACATTCCTAGACTGTTCTGATGAACCACTCAACCGAGTATGGGGAACTTTTGACCCATCAAGCACATCCGTGTTGCTTCCAAAAGACTTACAAAAATCTTTTACTAGCCTTCCTTTTCTTCATAGGAATCTGTTTTGGTAATCACTTTTCAACTGGGTCTCTTTTTGTCCACTCTCAATATTCTTTTAGCCTCAAATCAAATCAACCAGCGAAGTTGAAGAAGTGGAAGTAGAGTTTTCTTGAGCAATCAAGGTTCTCTAAAAGTCAAGGTTTGAGAGTCCTCCATCACTTATCCGCCCATGATCTGTGATCATACACTCCAAATCCCCGGATTTGAGAAAGGAGCAAACCCAGGATCGGTGGAAGCTTTTGCTAAATTCTCCGCGATGCATCCTCGAGCCTAGAGGGCGGGTGCCGTGAGTTTTTCCCCGTGATTCCTACCGTCACGGATAACCCTGGAGTTCGCCTCGGAGTTAAATATCCACTCTAGAGTTGTGAAATCCTACACCTACTGACCAAAACTGGGAATTTTTCGGTGCATGAGCAGAGATGTATGAAATTCATGCTTATGACCGCTGTGCTGTCCGGTTTCGCAACACTTACCATGAATGAGTTTTCGTCGTGCATGTTCTACTTGTTAATTTTATGAGCAAGCTTACGAAGGTGTGTTTAATGAAAACTCAATTTTCAGATGGTCGGACCGACACGCAGTACCCCCAATGATTTTGGTGCCTCGGGTAGTGGTGACCTACCGCCGCCACCGCCCACAACACTGACAGAGGCATTCGTGGCAACTCAAACCGAAGTGTTGCGCCAGATCCTGCAGGCACAGCAGCGGATGACCCAGCAACTACAACAGATGCAACCGATGCAACCGAAGCCTCGATCCTTTGAGCCTTGTTCACCCGGAGTACCTACCCAGACTGATATGGATACCATTGTCGGTGCAATTCATATGTTGGAAGGGCAAAATTCAGTGCTAAGTCAGATAGTGTACGATATCATCCAAGGTCGTTATAGAGGACTATCTCAAACTAGTTTGGCAGACAGTCTCTCTCAGTCATTATCTGCATCCATGGTTGAGCAGGCCCGCTTATTCAATTTGTTGGTGGATCATGTGAATCAGAGTCAGCTCAATACCTCCGACTCTATATTACCACCCTCGAAACTACCAATGGACCTTAGAAAGGAAGAGAGAAAAAGTCGGAGCAGCAAGCGAGTATTATCTGAGATAGATTTAAGTGAGTGGGGAATCACCTATAAGGAAATTCGCCCACGTGAGGGCAAACGAAGTGACGACAGCGGCAAGACCACCCAGCTCCTCGAAGGTGAAACTCGCTCTCCAGCCGAGATATTAGGAAAACGAAAGGGAAAGAAGCTCCGTGTCGTCAAGAAAGATCAGCAACAAGTTTCGAAGCCCAAGGAACTTCCGCCCCGCCTTTGCTACAATTGTAGACAACCCGGGCATTACATAAGTAAGTGCCCGAACCCTATGCAGCCCAAACCCCAGCAGCAGAATCAGAACCCCGGAGCAGCTGAAGGTGATCACGGCAAGAAGCCGACCTTTCAAGTGAAGCAAGGCCAACTGAATTTCAGGGGTAACATCTCTATCCGAGAACACCTCCCTACTTCGTCTAGTACTTTCGAATCTCGGGACGAGATTCTTTTTAAGGGGGATAGGCTGTGACGCCCCAGGTTTTTAATTAGCAGCATTAATGCTAATGACCGAATCAACCGAGTCAAACACGGTTGACAGTGGTCAAACCTTGGTCAACCTGGGTCATCACCTCGAAATCCTCGCCAAACAATCACTAATGACCCTCATAATCAAGTCCACACACCCTTATGGTCAACCCTTGGTCAAAACCCCGGTCAAAACCCCTATGTCCTTGAACTCCCTCCGGAACTTTTACCGCGTTCTCCAAATTTCACCTAAATACTTCAAAATCGGCCAATATAAAAGTTGTTCGTCTTTTCGAGGGACACACTTTTCATAATTGGCGGCAGTTGAGATTTGGAGTGGAAATTGGTGAAATTCGCAGTCAAACTCAGCTGTTACTATTCACCAGAGTCATAAAAACCAGCAACTTTGTGCGCAGTTTGTGCAACATCCATTGCTCAAAACCCCTATGAGCCTTTGTAAAAGTTGTAGGGGATTCATTGATCTGCAACTTTGCTTATTGGACCTTGGTGCACTTCAGTTCAAATTTTTGGAGAACAGGGCAGTCAAACACGCGTTGACCGGCGTCCCAAACATCTCCTGGCGCTCTAGAGCGCGAACTCGCGCACGACGCCGTCCGACCGGCGCCCGCGCCTCCCGCGCCGCGTGTCGCCCCACGGCCTCGACGTCCGGGCCCCGGCCAAACTCCGCGCCCTGAGGCCGAGCGCCCCGAGGCCGAACGCACCCCAAGCCCCCGTGGGAGCCGCACACCCCGCGCGTGCAGCGCGTCCGCGCGCTCGCCGCCGGGCCCCGCCCGCATTCCCCGCCGGCCACGGTCGCCCACGCCGGCCAAGAGGGTCCCCTACGCCGCGTGCCTGACTCACGAGTTGAAGCGCGTGACGCCTATAAAAGGAGAAGACCGGCCTCCTCGCGCGCATGCACGCTCCGCCGTTGTCCCAGAGCCCTCCGCCGCGCCGCCATTGGCACCACCGCGACGAGCTCCAGCCCCCGGTCGCCTCCACCCCTAACCGACGCCCCTGGCGCCTTCGCCACACCACACTCGAGCTCCCACCACCCTCAATCGCCCAGCTCCGCCCCTGCATTCGCCGAACTTCAAGACGCCGTGGCCGACGCTGCCTGGCTCCGGCGCGCAGCCTCGCCGGCGCCGCCACAGCCCCAACTCCGGTCGCGGATCAACCCTAGGTGAGCCCGCACGCCTCCCCGACCCCTTACCCGGCCGTCTCCGCCGCCGGCCTCGCCGGATTCCGGCGAGCCGCGCCGGCCACCTCCCCGAGGACCCAATTGCGAGGCCTCGAATCTTTCTGAGGGCCAATCTGCAAACCGAGGGTACATCTGTAAGGAATCAAAAACCTCCAGGGACTTCCTTGCAAAACAGCATCTTCAATAGTTTTAGGCTTTATGCTGATTCTTGTAAAATTTGTAGAAAATCATAGAAAAATCATAAAAATGCAAACTCAATTTTGTTGGATTCCTTGTGAAAAACACTACAACTTTCGTAAAGCTTAAACATAGGTTTTCCTAATAGTTTTTTAATGAAAAATAGAAAACTGAAAAGCCTAGATCTGTTGTATCTCAAAATATACATGTTCTATGTAGCTGAATTTTGAATATGTTGTGTACTATGTCATGCCTAGATTCTGTACCAAAACTTGCACAAATTTATGTTGTAGATCTTTTATTATGATTTATTTTGTATTTATGCTGAATCTGTCCAAATGATTTTTGTAGCTAAAACTAATTAGATTTTTCTTCTCAACTTTTACATGTGACCTTGTTATGCCTAAATGCACCTCTGGTGAATTGATCACAATTTTATATCTGCCAGAAATATTTATTCTTGAAATATGCTTGATTTTCCATGTAATTGCATAACCCAAGATCTATAGTAGCTCTAGGTGTATGTGTTGCATTCATCGATTAGTTTTGGACCAGAGACCATGTGTGAGAAAGTTGGAATCATTTTGATGTGTATTTATTTTCATATGCATTTACCTTGCTTTAGTAGCTAGCTTTTGTTATTTTCAATATAATTAATTTCCTAGCTATCCTAAGGGTGCATGTGTGTTCAGTGTCTTTGTATAGGTGTTTAGTGCTTAATAAACCCTTCCACTGAATTTTATTAAATTATTTTGTGAATAAAAGCAATGGAAGCTATATCAAGCTTAATAGTAAAGTAAATTGGAAAATCATCAACTCCATATCTAGTGACCTTGTGTGGTGATTTTAATCATGCTAAGAAACTCAGTGACACCACCCCTTGCTGTTTGTGAAATTTAATTAATTTAGTCACATAAATATGTACACAGTCACTATCAAATAGAATAATTAATAAAGAACCGCATATTGTTCCTGTATTGGAAGAGTATGCTAAATGTGTTCTTATCTAGGTGAATGTGGTCAACCATGTACCCCATGGTTGTCGTTTGTTGTTTGTAATTAATTAAATTAAAAACCGCCAATTAAATCTTGCATTGCATCCTCGTGTAGATCTTCCCGACGGTAGTTATGCGCTCGTGCCGGAAGGAGGAGAAGGAGGAGCTGTCGGTGAGCTGCAGCACGTGTACGTAGCTCAAGACCTGGACCCAAGTCCAGAAGGGCCCAAGGCCAACCTTGCCAGCGAAGGCAAGCCCCGGATCATTAACCCTGTCTTTTAAAATTATGCAATTATCCTTGCAATGAATGTGCATTTACGCTTCAGGAGTTGAATTGAAACCCTAGATGCATGATCCCTAGGTACCTATGTCTTTTACTAGTGTGCTAGGTTGATAGCTGCTATGCTATAGGGCCGGTACAAGTCGAGTGATGTTCGTCACTCGCGAGAATAGGTCCTGATGTTGGAATCATGAGATCTTTATAAATGGATTGCTCATGTGGTAAGAGCATGGGATTTGGGCTCCGGTCCAGTGGCTTTCGTGGGCTAAGCTTTTGAACGTACTAAGCACTTGTCGGGAATGGGACCGGTAAGCCTAGTACCTTAATGAGACAGTGCGGGAACTTACCCTTAAAAATCTTGAGTAGTCACCTACCCGGCTAGCTACCGGGATAGGGGGGTACATGTGTGAAGCTGGGTGCCTCGCGGGGTATGCCAGCTAACCTTGTACCCAGGACTGTAAGCTTCGATCCCAAGCCGAGGACTTTTGGGAACCGCCTGGTAGTTGTCCTCACGGGGGCACCCTACCGTGTGTTTAGGTTTACCTTGCAAGGTTTAAATCAATCGATTGTCGGCCTCTCACCGTTATCTGAGACTGCTTAATCAACTGGCCATGATATCCCTTAATGATGGAATTTGATGAAGTTTACTGCTTGAATTAATTGTTTGTACAATTCTTGATTGAATTAGTTGGCACACTTAGAAATGGTAATCAACTAGAACTTGTGCTAAAATATTGAAAGTAAGGACATACTCTTTGTTGCTTTTCAGCAAAAGAACTCCACCGGCCAAAAAGCCTCTCATGTTTAGAGTTTGGTGATGTAGTTATCACCCGACGGTTAAGTCTTGCTGAGTATTAGTATACTCAGCCTTGCTTTAAAAATGTTGTTGCAGGTGTTGTTTGACCTGGTGAGATTCCACCCGGCTGGGAGCAGGGATGGGTGGATGACGACGGGTGAGTGCATCACGGACGGCCTCCTGTGATGTCTACCGTTGCGCTAGATTATCTTATTTCCGCTGTTTTCGAACTCTGAACCTTTACTTTTATCATGAACAATGGTTTGTAATAATTAAACCCTGCGGGGCAGATTTGAATTTAATTTGTGTTTGTACTCTGGACTCGCCTTCGCATGAGTTTTAATGCATATGTTCGATCCTTTGTTGATATCCAAGTGATTTACCGGGCATTAACCCGGCAACTAACGACAGGATGATACTTTATTATCGCTTAATGACCAAAGTGGATTGGTTTAGGCGATAGTACAGTATTTTCCTGGGCGGGTTGTCACAACACTCGGCAATGAAGTGTCCATACTCTCCACACTCATAGCATTTTCTTTGTGACTTTTCTTTCTATCGTCACCACCTTTCCTTGATGCCTTGAACTTCAAGAACTCCTTGTACTTCCTTATGGCAAAGGCAGTTTCTTCATCCGTACTTCCTTCTTCACTTGACTCTTCATTTTTAGTCTTGGAAGTCTTGGGCTTTACTTCCACCACTTCACTAGAGCTAGCATTGAGGGCTAGACTCTTGTTCACCTTCAAGGTAAGTGACTTCTCCATGTCTTGATCAACTAGCTCTTGATGCAAGATCTCACCAAGAAGTTGATTGGGAGTCATGTTGTGGTAGTTTGGGTCTCTTCTTATCATAGTTGCTAGGTTTGGGTTCTTCGGTGTGAAGGCTCTTAGCAACTTCTTTGTGACCTTCTCATCATCCCAATCATTGCTTCCTAGTGCCTTGATGTCCGAGACAAGAAGTATTAGCCTATCATACATTTCCCTCACGGTCTCTCCATCCTTCATGACGAAAAGCTCAAGCTCTCCGTGAATCAAGTCAATCTTGCCTCTTCTCACATGATCGGTACCCTCATGTGCCTCCTTTAGTGTATCCCAAATCACTTTGGCAATTTGGATGTTCCGGACTTTGTTGAACTCTTGAACACACAAGGATGATGTGATGACTCTTGTTGCTTGAACATTGCGGTGGAGGTCTTGTTCATACTCGATAGTCATGGCTTCACCTTCGGCGGGTATTGTCACACCTACACACACAATCTTCCAAAGAGAGGGGTGAAGCCCGTAAAGATGCATTTGCATATCATAAGCCCATTTGGGATAGTCTTTCCCATCAAAGTGGGGAGGCTTTCCCAAATGTACGGAATAGAATTTCTCGTTAGGATTGTTGCCCGTAAGTTGTCCGTAGTGGAATGGCACTTCATAGTAGCCGGAGTGGGAATGCTTTGCTTGCTCCTTCTTGATCATCTTCTTGAGGAGCTTCTTGGCCATCTTCTTTGCCTTCTACTTCTTTTTGGCTTTTCTTCTTTTCTTCGCCGCCTTCTTTGCATCATCGTCACCATCCTTAACATCTTCATCGCTTGAATCGAAGTCCGAGTCGGAGTCGGAATCGTCGGAGCTTGCGACGTTGGATGGTGTACGACTTGGGACCTTCCCCATTAGCTCTAGAGCCGCGGCTTGGTCTTGAGCAGCCTTTAACTCTCTTTCTTGAGCTTCCTTGGCGGCGAGTTCTTGAGCGGTGAGTTCTTGAGCGGAGAGGTTTCCACCACTCCCCGACATCTTGATCCCTTAGCGGTTAAGCCTAAATCAAGGGATTAGGCTCTGATACCAATTGAAAGGACCTTGTGATGCCTAGAGGGGGGGGTGAATAGGATCACTTCAAATTTTCCTGAAAAAACTGAGCAGCGGATCAAAGGCCGGGTCACCCGCACCCTATGGTCGGGTCATCCGCGGGGGGGGGGGGGGACGGGTCACCCTGCGACAGGAAAACGAAAATCAATTACTTAAGAGAGAAGTGATTTTACCGAAACCCTTTGAATCAAAAGTTCTCCAAGGATGTTGTAGACAACCTACACAAGATAAAATGCCAAGCAACAACACACAAAAGTAGATCGGGACAAAATAAGCTTCTAGGGTTAGAGAGGAGGAGATGAACACGAACGAACAAGAGACAAAGATTTAATTTAAAGTTCACTTCCACCAAGGAAGCTACGTCTCGTTGAGGTTCCCACAAAGGGAGGGCTATCACGAAGAGCCACTTGCCTCACCCAATTCCCACAAAGGAAGATTGGTGCTCACTAAGAAATCTCCACAAAGGATGGGTAATACAAACGTTCCCGGATGCTCCACACGGAGAGGGCACTCAACGGGCGACGCCTAACCGTCTAGAAGCAATCTTCAAGAGTAGTAAACGCGAATCGATGAGCCAAAGCCGCCACAAGTGCTTCTAGAGATGAACACACGAAGAGCTCTCAGAAGGGGGTTTAATCTCACACCTCAAGTGTCTCTCACACCCAAACCCTAGGTTGAATCCTTGCTAGGTGTGCTTGGAAGGGAGTTGGGAGAGAGGGAAGTAAGCTTAGGAGGTGTTCTAATGGAGGAGGAGGTGGAACCCTAGGAAGGAGGGAGAAGGGGTATAAATACCCCACACTCCCGAACTAGCCGTTAGGGGCAAACTTGTGCACAGGCCGGGTCACCCGACCCCATAGGGCGGGTCACCCGCCTGTCAACCCTGGGTCACCCGCCCTATGGGGCGGGTCACCTGCCCTGCATAGAAAAGGCACAAAAATGTGCCCGTGAGTGCATATTGTCTCTCAATGGTTGTTAAATCTCAACTAAAGCACTTGTAACTAACTTTGATCTATCAATCATGTCCCTCTTTATAGTACGGTGTTTCCTATACTCAAATTCAAAAGATAAATTAAAATTAAATCGCCATTTGAGCTTCAACACATATATAAGAAATTGAGGTCCTTCCTTTCACATATAAAATTTTATCTCCTTTATTCCTGCACACATCTTAGATAAACCATCAAATACTCAAATTATAATTGTCATTATCACCAAAATAATTAGGGGCCTAGATGCACTTTCAACCGTCCGTGCAGCACGGTCGGACTATCCGCTAGGCAGGGGCGGACTGTCCGCACGGCTGTCGCGGACTGTCCGAAAACTCCAACAGAACCACCAGAGACGCACCAAGAAAATTGGACTGTCCAGCTGAGCCACGCGGACTGTCTGCTAGTGTCGCGGACTGTCCGCTAGTGTCACGGACTGTCCATGCAGGACTCACGGATCGTCCGGCCAAAGCTCCAGAAACACCTTCCTCAAACTAGCCCACGCGGACCGTGTGTCACTGACCGACGGACTGTCCGCAAAACCTCTTGCAACAAAACCCTAGGGATTCTGCAGATCGAAACACGAACTCGCACAAACTCGTGACGAACACGTGCACCGCGGACTATCTGCGTGTACCCGACAGACTGTCCGCCACGCGCAAACAGAACCAGAAACAGCCCACTCGCGAAGTCAACCCTCCAAAGCCATCACCGGATCTCCCAAACCACTTGAGCTCTTGAGACAAGACTTGGGGGAGATGAGAAGCGTCACTAGGTGAAGCTATGCCCCAAAAATCTCGACCTCTAACTCACTAAATCACTAGGAATCGCGGATCACATGAACCACCACCAAGAACTCATGCTCTTCCAAGAACTCACGAATCGAAGGGATTTCCCGGTGTTTGAGGGGTGAAGATCACACCCAAATATGCACAAGGCATCCACCCATGACCCCCTCAAAGAAATCCGGAGAAAAACGCTCCCACATCAACAAATCGAGCGAAGAACAAAACACCCAAAAATAGCTCCGGAAATGACACGAAAATCACAAGGAACTAGGAGAGGGAAATCATCACAACACCGAATGCTTCCATACATCCAGAGGTCAGAGTCTGTACAAGAATCTAGACTAAGAAAATACTCAGAAAAGAAGCAGTCCAGAGCAATCTACTTGGGGAGGAAACCCTAGAGCCAGAGAGAGATGCCATCTACCTCTCCGCTATTTATACGAAGTCCACCGGAGGAGGCAAATGACCACGCTACCCATACAATTTAAAATGAAGATACACACCCCTCAGGGGCATTTTGGTCAAGTCTTTGGATATTCTCATCGAGCGAACACGCTTCCACCGCGAACTTGCTTAGCCTCGACGCAAGCCTCGCGATCACGCCACGTGCCCCCCGCCTCGAAGCTTCCCGACGCTCCCGGATCCCCGTCTCCATCACATCGGGCCTCCGAACTTGGTTTTGAGGCCCAAACCAAGAAACCGTTCACCGATGGTTTTGTGGACAAACCACCAAACCCCGCGTGCAAGCTTCGGCCTCGAACCGCCACCTTGCACCGGCCCATGTTCATGACTTCAACTTGCTAGTCTTGCAACGCACGACTCGCACTTGACCCCATCGGCCACCGGGTCCATCGAACCAAGCCTACTTGCCTCTCCATCACCCGGAGGCCACTACGGCTAAGGCCTTTCGCGCTTGTTCTTCACCTGCACCAACACAAGTCAAGCCGCAACATGTACCTGCACACTGAGCCAATCATCAGTCCACACAACGTTGTCAATCACTCATCAGAGCGACCCTCTACTGGTCTTCGGACACACCTGGTTCTCACTACAACATTTGGAGACATTGAAGATAGAATCAAGTGTGAATGAAGTTCCACCAGACATTTTTCATTTACCAGGCGAGTGGTGGATCAGGGGGGCTAGGGGACTCGAGCCCCCCTACTGCCAGCGAGAGCTGGTACCAGCTGAACCAAGTAACTGAATAATCTTACATGCATTCAATTTCATTTATCGAATGTTTCACTTTTGTCCAAATTTTGAGCAAAATTTCACGCAATTTGGTGTTTTCGCTGTGGTTCGAAATTTTTTAAAAAAACGAAATCCTCATCCTTGGTATTCGAAGCCACCATGAACAAAATTTTTAAGGCAGACTGTGCTCATATACACACAAAGAATGGTGATGCAGATCAAGCAAACGTTTTCTCCTCCCAACTGCACTGAATTTGGAGGAGATTTGATAGCCATCGGTATCAGACAGCGACGCGCGAACTGAAGGCAGAGATGCAATGATCATTAGAGGACTAAATCACCTCACAGGTATACCAGCATGCACACAAAAGTTGTAGGCCAGTTGGGGGAGTGTTTTAGCTCCGGCTTCAACCGTGGGAGGTTCAGACCTTCTCCCGATTCCCAACCCGAAATCTCTTGCTCTCTGATCCCGACTCCCGAGCCGGAAGAAGGATTTGGCCGGATGGGCTGCGCCTTCTCGTCAGTAACGTCGTCGTCGGGGTCGCTACGCCCCTACCCTGCGGGCATCCGCGTCATCCACACCAATCGCACCTCTGCACCTGCGCTCAAGCATTTGTCGAAGCTCTCTGTAGTATCGGGCGACATGCCGTAACCTTCTCTCCTTCCTTCCTCTCCTCCCCAAAATCCCCAGATCCGGAGGCCTAATCTTATCAGATCAACTCCATCTTTTCTAGATTTGCTTTCCCTGCTACGCTCTTTCTTTCATCCTGTTTTGGTTGGAATCCGTCGGTGGATTCATCTGCTTGGATTCTGACAGCACTGACTTGTAACACCCTGAAATTTTTCGATTTCAGGATGTTATTAGGAAGAATAATTAAGCAACGATTTTGACATAATTTTAAAATTTTCTCAACATTTATTTTCTTTACAGGAAATTTAGTTAAAGAAAACTATTGTTTGGTTTTCTAAATTAAATAAAATGGTTCTATGAGTGTTGTTTTCTTTTTAGTTGCATTTGTTTTTTTTGTTTGAGTTGGTGTTTTCAAAATCTATCAAAATCAAACTCCGAGATCTTCTCTTCCTCTCTCTTTCTCTTTTCTTTTCAACCCATGCCTACGCTCGCACGCGCCCGTGCGTTGCGCCGGCGCCCGAGCTGCACGCTACCCGCGAGGTGGTGACACTCGCCCTCCCGCACGTCTGTCTTCTTCCCTAGTCGAGTCTCGTCGCCTGCCCGCGACATGCCGCCAGCGCGCTGCCACGCCGCTCGCGCTCGGCCACCCGTGCCCGAGCCGCTTACCATCCTCGCGGGCTCGCGGCCTTTCGCTCTCCCGTGCGCGCCCACGAGTGCGCTGCTGCCGCGCTCGCCTCCCTCCCCTGCACGATGCTGCCATCTCGGTTCCCCTCGTCTTCAATCCACCGGTAACGGCCGCCCACCATGCAATGGCCATCAACGGCGGTCACACCGCCGCATCGTCCGTTCCCCTCGTTCAGTTCGTGACAGCCATGTCCACCATCCCCTGGTCAAGTCTTTTCCCCACCGAATCCATCCATGTGCTTGCGTCACTGCTGCACGTCCAGCCTCCTGGCCCTGCACCCGTTCGCCTCCAACATATGCACTGCATGTAGACACAGCACCCGAAACTTTTGCTCCCTTCAATCAATATCCCCTTTCAACGCACAGTAATCATGGCCATCAATGGCAGTTTCCGTTTCCATTCCATGGTTTTGCTGCTATTCCTGCGGCTCCCTCCAGGCCAAGTCCTCCGTGTACCCTGCTGCTCGCCCGGCCGCTCGCCTCCTGTTGCCTCGCCTGCAAATCACCACGGCCTTGCATGCCCACTGCAGCTCCTCATCGTTGCTCGCCGGAGCATCACCATCAAAACCAGAGCAGAACACCGTCGCAGCGTGCAGGCCAAGCCGGCGCCATCACAAGAACCACAACGTCGAGGTGCACGCTCCCCACCAGTCCCTGTCCGCATCCCGTCGCCCGATCGCCGGAGCGCCGCCGCGACGTGAAGCCCGTGCGCCGCTACCCGAAGCAGAGCATCGTCGTCGACCGGCCGATTCGTCGCAAGGACCGCACGTCGGAGAAAGAGAGCGCCACCAGAAGCTTCGCCTCTCCCAGCCGAACGTCTGCCGCTGCTCGTCGTCGTCCGCTCGTTGCCAAGACATCACCGACCGCGGGGACCCAACGCCGTCTCGTCCGGCCTCCACCGCAGCTTCAGTTCCGGCTGCTCAATCCACAGCGTTCAGGCGTCCTCGGAACAAACCAACACCACCACAAGAACCTCTACGTCGAGCAGCATCCGTTTCGCCCCTTCCCGTCGACGGAGAACTGCCGGAGCGCCGCCGGCCAGTGGAGCCCGAGCCCAGCCTTCTTCTCCGTCGCCGTCCGTCGTCGGCCACTTCTGTTCGTCTCTGTCGCTGGTGGAACACGGTGCATCTCTAGGAGTTCGTCAGAGCAAGCAAGAACCAGGGATCGACGACGTCGAGGCGCAGCTGTGCCACCAGTTCCCTTCCGTCTCCGTTTCCTCGCTGCAACACCGGCATCCGAGCGAACAGAGCCAACACCTCCGTTCTGATCTACTCGCTGGAGCTATGTCCAACGACGAGGTACACATCAGTGCGATATCCATACTCTCCTCTTTACAATTTTCTATCTCCTTGTCAATTTCTGAGCATCGTAATCCATTCTAGCACATCTCTTAGTGTTTCTGTACTTCAACCATGGAGGAACGACGTGCCTGTTCATTCTCGTGGAAGAAGAAGGCCCTGCAGTTTTGTGATTTAGTTCTCATTCATTCCATCGCTGCAGCATCATGGTGTCTCCCAAATCCATCTGGTCCGGCGAGGATGCTCGCTAAAATTACTGAAAGGCTGCCACCGTTCGTCCGACGAATGAAGCTACTGCCACGGTTGGAGTTTCATCGTTTCTGTACCAAGCTGCAGGTACCGACCGCTCCATCCTCATCAGTTCCAAGCCCGTTCACCATCAATCACCACAGAACCCTCATGCTGGACTAATCTGTTTTCAAGTTCCAGCGTACTCACTAGCACACGTTGTCTCTGTTTATCATGCCGGCCACCACATTCAGTAGCTGGTGCATGCAAACTTCATTCAGTAGTTCAATTCTTGTTGACATCGCAATGTTTATTCTTTTCAAATCAATGTATGTCAAAAGCTAGATGCAAGCATGCACAGTAGCATGCAGATGATGGCGTGCGTGTGCTTGTTGTTCCTGCAGACCAAACTAAATGGACACACTAGTGTATCTCGATAATCCTTACTTGATGTGAGCATGACATCATGCCTATGTCATATGCATTCTTTTCCGTCAAGAGTCAACATGTATAAATATCTATCTAGCTAGTTTTTATCTAGTCCTTGCTTTGCAAATCTCCCTTCCAATCTGCAGTCTACAGTTAATCATGATCAGATTCCTAATCTTTGTTTAATCCTTGGATCCTATGTGTTACCTGTTTAAGCTCGTTTGTTGTGTTAGTTCCGTCTCACCATAACTTATACGCTAGATATGAAGTTTACCATAAAATGTGTTTTACAAATTTATTTTAGATTAATTTGATTAATATCTTCTAAACTTGTTTTCTAAATAAAATGTAACTAGAGCTACGCTTTGCTTTTCATATATAAATGTTAAATTGATTAATCTATATTCAATCTGCTTTCCAAATAAAAGAAACATAGGATATCTCGAGTTTTCTTAATTACATGTTAATTTGACTAATATGAATATGAATGTGTTTTTGAATTATAATTTGCCTAGTTGAACTTGAAATATAAAGTTATACGCTTAGATGCTTTTACATGCTTCTTTTAAATTAAATGTTTAATTTGCATAAATCATACTTGAATATTTATAAATAAAATTAGACTAGGCTTACATCGTCTTTTAAATACAAATATAACTTGCTTAATTATAAATAGGGTATTTCTCTGAAATAACCTATGCACATCTTTTTGAATTAAAATATACCTAGCACATAGCTAGCTCTTGTATGTGATCATCCAAAGCTCCCGATAGTTCCGAGTGTTTTTGAGTTCGTGTTCCTAGAGCTAAACCTTGTTCTCTTTTTAAGCTTTTCATGCTTGGTGTATTGTTTTGTTTATTGAATGTCTTTATGTGTGCTCGTAGACATCGTGTCAGTTTCAAGTGAGCAGCCAGTTGAAGTGGATCAAGAGCAAGTTTTTGAAGAAGAAGAATCTCAGTGTTTAAGTAAGGAAGGCAAGTGGACTTCTCCCCCTGCATATTCTATTTTGTCCCACACAACTTGCATGATAACTAAGTTTACATTTAAATATTGTATTGCATAAATTTGATGGAAATCACCTTTTTAAGGACATGACTAGATTTTATCCCTATTACCTTGAACAACCCGGTTTTAAATAAATGTTTTGGGTAGATTATGCTTAGTTGCTTAACTTGGGATGGTTGAAATGGATCTTTATAAAAAATTGATCATGGTAACTTTGGTGACATATGTGGTTAATTACAAGATAATATGATTTAATTGGAACATGGAGAACCACCCAGGAAAACAGTGCAACCACAGTCCATATGGCTCTGGCTTAGCCAATTAATTAGGTGTGTGATTGTACTGGTGACCTTATCCGAAAGGAACACAGGGGGCTCGGGGTTGCAGGGGTATAGCCCGGTCCTCTTGGCCGTAGCCTTTGCTAAGGTGCTGTCCACTAGGGAGGGTTATGGTCCGCCCTGAGCTGTAACTGTCGTGGGTTGTTGGTGCTTTTGCATGTCTTTGTAAAGGCTTCGTAGCGTCCCTATGCAATCACACCTCGGAAGTGTGGTATGATGCTTGGCCAGCATCGCATGGTTGGGTTCAAAATTCTTCGGAACTTTTACGCGAGCTGTGGTGAAAGTGTACAACCTCTGCAGAGTTAAAACTGATCGATCAGCCGTGCTCACGGTCAAGAGCGGCCTGGACCCTCACATGATAATCAAACATAAAGATGGAATTAAATCGTGGTTTTCATATGGTTTTGAGATGAGATGCTTCCCTAAATGCTTAAGTGGGTTGGTATGAACTTACATCTAGCAAATAGGTGCTTGCTAATAAAATTTGACCAACATTAAAAATGCTAACCGCTACAAAACCTTATCCTATCCTTGATAGCCTTGCATCTTCCTCCACTTGCTGAGCTCCAACCATAAGTGTGCTCACCCTTGCTTACCCGCTGTTCAGAGGAGAACACTGGAGAAGAGTACTTCAGCGACTACGATGAGTTCTGAGGCTTGCGTGACCCCAGTCATGTGCCTGTGGAAGCTGAAGACGGAGTTGCTTCGTATAGTTATCGTTTGTTCGTTTTAAAGACCTTCGAGTCTAACGTCTGAGTGTAATAAAGAGATAATGTAATGGTTTAACTCTTATACGTTTTTATTGCTGTTTAATGATATTTCACTCATGACGTCTATCATATGTGTGTAAACTTGATCTTGGTGCACATATGAGATGCATTTGGTTTTCTTCGGAAAATCCGTAACCTACCATCCTTCTTCCAATATTCCCCAAATCTTCGATCCTCCTCGTCATAATCCATCCTCATTTGCTTCTCACTTGTCTTGATTGGATTCCTGCTACCGATTTGTGCTTCTTTTGGCTTCCCCCCTCGAGTCCCTCGGTAACCTTCTCTGGATTGAGGTCCCTTCTGACAGAGAGCCCCTTTCTCCTGTCGCAGTTGGTCCCGCTCTGCTCCTTCATCTTTGATGGCTGCCGAACACAATGCATCTCCGATTCCGGTAGCGACTCTGAGTAGCGGAATGCGTCATACGCTTTCACCTCCTCTTCCTGTGAGACGCGTTGCTCCTCCGGCTCCTTCCCCGGTGGAGGATGTGCCCCCTGATCCACCGCCGTCTCCCCATCGCCTGCCCTTGCGAAGCCCGTTCCAACACCAATACCTCCTTCGCCCAGCTCACAGATCAACTCAGTACTGGCGACCTATCAACGTGCCTTCAGCGTCTTCGACCCCAGCTTCAGACTTCATATCAAACCGCACTGGCTTTGTCGCCGGCCGACAAGGTACAATAGCTGCCATATCTCACTTGGCATGGAACTGCCGAGGATCAGGAGGGAGCCTTCGTAGTTCAACCATGCGCCACCTTGCTCGCTTACTATCGTCTACCAAGCCACAGGTATGCTTCCTCTCAGAAACTAGAAATGCTTCCATCACCAAAAATGCTATTAAAAATCACTTCAATTACAGAGATGCTTTTGTTGTGCCTTCTCAAGGCCAGTCAGGTGGCCTATGGCTGCTTTGGAGTGATGACATTGATCTCACTATTGTTGACCATAATCATCATTATATCTTTGCCTTGTGCATTAATAAAGCTAGTCAACAGCATTACAGTTTAGTTTGCATTTATGGTGACCCTCACCACCGTACCACTAATGTTATTTGGCAGGAAGTTCTAAACTTTGTTATGCAAAACAGTACTATGCCTATGTTCTGTATGGGTGATCTTAATGATATTATGCATGCTCATGAGAAGTTAGGTCCTAGTTCTGCTAATATAAATCGTATTTCTGATTTTTGTGCTTACATCAAACAATGCGGTTTTATTGATCTTGGTTACAATGGGCCTGCATACACTTGGACTAATAAACGTTTTTCCTCTGTTCCTACTTATGAAAGACTTGACCGCTGTTTAGGCAATGCAGAGTGGTGCTTGGTGTATCCCAATACTATTGTTTATCATCTTCCTATGATATGCAGTGACCATGCTCCTATTCTTGCAGTTCTTAATTCTCAACACCCCCGTACTAATAAACCTTTTCGTTTTGAGAATTGGTGGCTCATGGAACAGGATTTTCAGGAAATTGCTAGTCCAAGTTGGCAACGTTCTTCGACCCGTGATTTCTCACAAAAAACCAAGTTTCTTGCTGCAGATCTTAGGCAATGGAGAAGGAAGAAACCAAAGAACAATGACCTTCTTGCTCAAATTGAGAACCAGATCCTCCAACAGCAAAACCTTCATCCTACCCTCCAAAACCACACGCTCCAAGAACATCTCCATGAAAAATACCAATCCCTTTTAGCCAAAGAAGAAGCCTACCACATTCAACGTTTCAAGAAAACTTGGGCTGTCAAAGGAGATAGGAACACAGACTTCTTCCACAGTTCTATTGTCAAGAGAAACAGAAAGAACAAGATCACTAGTCTGCAGAATCCTGACGGATCCTATTCCACCACACCTACTCAATTAGCAGCAACTCTAACCGATTATTTCACTAATATTTTCTCTACCAGCAACCCCACACAACCTAATACAGATTACATACTTCCTCATTCTTCTACTACTGATTCCCAGTCACATAGACAGGAAGAGGAACCCCATCAAGCTGCTAGGTTCAGGTATACCTATTCTACTCCTTCCATCAATGAAATCCATGAGATTGTTAAGAGTATGAGAAGTAATGCAGCCCCAGGACCTGATGGACTCAACACCGCTTTTTATAAATCTTCCTGGAATTGGGTAAAGTATGATACCTACAAAGTGGTAAAAGATTTCTACTCTACTGCAATTTTGCCTGATGATATTAATCGAACCTTCCTTACTCTCATTCCTAAGAAGGCTCAACCTCTTATTCCCCAAGATTGTAGACCTATAGGTTTGTGTAATGTCATCTACAAAATTATAGCTAAATCTGTAGCTAATAGAATTAAGCACCATCTTCCAGACTACATCAGCCAAGCTCAGTCTGCTTTCATTGCCAATAGACATATTTCCTCTAATATTATTATTGCTCAAGAAATCATTCATTCTTTTGGTCTCAAAAGTTGGAAGACTCATGCTTTCATTCTCAAGATTGATCTTGCAAAAGCTTTTGATAGAATTGAATGGTCCTTCATAGTTGTTGCCCTACAAAGATTCGGTTTCAATTCTAATTTCATCAATTTGATTCATGCTTGTATCTCTACTTCTTCTCTTGCCATTCTAGTCAATGATGAATCTACTGATTATTTTCACCCTCATCGCGGTTTAAGACAGGGTTGCCCTCTTTCTCCTTACCTCTTTGTAATTGCTATTAATGAACTTTCTATAAGATTGCAGGAGGCTCTACACAGCCACAATCTGGCTGGAATATCATTAGGCCCTGGAGCTCCACCCATACACTCTCTTTTATTTGCAGATGACCTCATTTTATGTGGTAAAGCGACTTTGGAAGAAGCCCAGATGATCAAGCATATTTTATATGATTTCTGTCATCAATCAGGTCAAACTCCTAACCTTCAGAAATCTTCTATACATTTTAGTAGGAATGTGCCTAATCATATTCAGACTCAGATCAAAAGTATTTTTCCTATTTCTGCTTTACAACCTAATACCATGCACCTGGGGCATCCCCTCATCTTTTCTCATAAAGATAAGAACAAAGCTTACAATTTCATCCATAACAAATTTTTGGCTAAATTTGGAACTCTCAAAGCCAATAAACTTAATCATGCTAGCAGAGTGCAATACATCAAATCTGTGTTAGCCTCTATTCCTGTCTATTACATGTCTACTGTTTTATTCTCTAAAGCTTTTATAGAGAAAATCAACACCATTATACGCAGATTTTGGTGGCACGGTGTTCAGGAGGATCAAAATACTAGTTCCATTGCTTACCGTTCCTGGGATGATATTTGCAAACCCCCTGATCAGGGTGGTCTTGGTATTAGAGATATGGAGCTTATTAACAAGAGTTTGATTATTCATTCTGCTTGGAATGTAGCTACTAACAAAAACCCTTTACTTACTGCTACTTTAAAGGCCAAATACTATCCTCACAATTCTTTCTGGACAACACCTGTTGCTGTCTCCAGATCGGTTTACTGGTCTTCTATCTTGCAAGTTAAGCACCATCTACACTCTAATGCCACCCTCCAAATTCACGACGGAAGCTCCTCCATTTGGTCTTCTCCCTGGAACCATATATGGGCTAACATTCATGATCACCTCTTACTTCCGGTTACTAACTCCCCTCTACCAGATTTAGTTTCTGATCTTTGGATGCAGGGAACCAAACAGTGGGACCTCCAATAGCTTTCTACCACCTTCTCTGCTCAAGCTGTGCAGGAAATACAAGCTACTCAGGTGGTTCACTCAGATCAGCAGGACATACTTAGGTGGACACCCTCCATCAAAGGTGAATGCACTACCAAGACGGTCTACACACACCTGGCAGGGCTATCTTCACATCAGCTACCTTCACAAGGTTCCAGAAGCATCACTCCACAGTCTCATTCCATTTTACAAAAGGTATGGAAAGGTAAATCAATCCCTCCTTTTCTTAAAACCTTTGTCTGGAGACTTATTAGAAGAGCTCTTGCCACAGCGGAGAGAGCAGGCAGGTATTCATCTCATATAGATAAGCATTGCACCTATTGTGGAGCCATAGAAAATGATGTGCACCTGTTTTTCCTTTGTGATTTACCTAGACAAGTCTGGGCAAGTTCTAATCCTCCTATGACTACTCACTTGCTTACTCCAAATGAGGATGGTGTACAACTCTCTCTTCCTGCTCTCATAACCTCTAATCCCACAGAAGCAACTCTTTGCAAAACTTTATTTCTCCTATGGTATATTTGGAAAGCTCGCAATGATAATCGCTTCCAGAGGAAAACTTGGACTCCTTTTCAGGTACATAAGGCTGCTGCTTCTCATTTACAAACTCATCTGTCGGCTTGGGAGGATTACCACACTAATCATGCCTCCCAACATTCCCAGCAAGCACCCTCCAATGCCCAAACTCGCATTTTCAACACTTATCAGCACATACCCAATCCTTCTGCAGGTGTCTTATGCTACATAGATGCCTCTACATCTCCAGATTCATCATCTCCACTTCTCAGGAGGGCAGGCATAGGTATAAAATTTGTGAACATGCAGGTCCAACCGGCTAATACAATTTGCATCAGGGCAATTGTAAGGGATGTTTCTTCTGTGGTCATGGCGGAAGCGGCAGCACTTGCATTGGCAGCAACAATTGCTTCCAACATGAGTCTTATGCAAGTGTCCTTCTTAACTGATTGTAGCCAACTACATCAGTTTCTCACAGCACTGGATCAAGCCAATCCTCCGGATTGGAGAATGAAGACCTACACACAGCTTTTCAACAGTTGTGCTACTCGCACTCATGCTTCTTTGTTCAAGATTAGCCGCAATGTAAACACTGTGGCTGACTCCTTAGCGAAAGATGCTCTTTTACATGCTGATTCTGTTCATCAGCCTTGTTTTCTACATTGCTCCTATGGAGCTCATTCTCCTCAGTGCCTATTGTTTCAGGCACCTAATACTGTAACCGATCCTTGTACTTTCATCCTATCAGCATCTTGCTGTTGAAATGAAATGTTGTTTGGTTGTCAAAAAAACTGTGGGAGGTTCAAAGTTGGCAGGACGAAATGGTCACCCAGCTTCAACTGAACCGAGTAGCCGAATAATTTTTAGGATAAAATTAAAGTGCTAAAAACACACTCATTTTACCAGAGGAAGTACGGCTTAAGATATCAGAGGAACAAGTTCAATGACCTATGCTATAGTATGTGAACAATTCAAATATATCATGAGAACACTTACTCAATTATTCTACAGGAAGCATCGCTCCCTGGGTGGGTTGGGGGGAGGGGATGACCAAGCCCCTCAAACCCTAGGCGGGGGCCTGCTGCTGCCTCCGGAACCGACTGTGACAGCGCGAAAGTCGGCGTCCGCACACGCTCCTCGACCCTCTCCTCTCCACTCTTCTCTGCCTTCCGCCCCGGTCGTTTGGTCTCTTTTGTCACTGCCGTCATTGTTGGCATGTTCGCCCCCAAGCCTAGCGTCACCAGATCTTTCACCCGCCAGTGCGGATCTACTCTCCCTAGGGAATTTTTTTATTTTAGATTTTTTCCTTCAATTTGCAAAAATAAATGTCGGATCAAAAAATTTTCAAAACTAGACATCCACCGCCGTTGTAAATGGCGGTAGGGACCTACCGCCACCTGAAACGGCGGTTGGCGCGTGGGTACTTAGTGATTCCAGCCGCCATTCCCGGTGGCGGTAGGGACAACTTCTTTTCAAAAAAAATCATAACTTTTTGGTATAAACTCAGATGGAGATGAAATTTATATGAAAATTGTAACTTTCGACGAGATCTACAACTTTGTAGTTCAAACATTTTTCATTTGAAGTCATATTCGGACTCAAAAAATCAATATACGATCCAAATCTCAGTTTACGGTATCTAGATCTGGATAGTATATCGATTTTTTTGAGTTCGAAGATGACTTCAAATGAAAAATGTTTGAACTACAAAGTTGTAAATCTCGTCGAAAGATACAATTTTCATATAAATTTGATCTCCATCCAAGTTCATACCAAAAAGTTATGATTTTTGAAAAGAAACTGTCCCTCCCGCCAACTAAGATCTGGATCGTATATCGATTTTTTGAGTTTGAAGATGACTTCAAATGAAAAATGTTTGAACTACAAAGTTGTAGATCTTGTCAAAAGTTACAGTTTTTATATAAATTTCATCTTCATCCGAGTTCATGCCAAAAAGTTATGATTTTTTAAAAGAATCCGTCCCTGCTGCCAACTAAGATCTGTACCGTATATCGATTTTTTGAGTTCGAAGATGACTTCAAATGAAAAATGTTTGAATTACAAAGTTGTAGATCTCATCTAAATCTACAATTTTCATATAAATTTCATCTCCATCCGAGTTCATACCAAAAAGTTATGATTTTTTGAAAAGAAGTTGTCACTGCCGCCACTGGGAACAACGACTGGAATCGCTAGTAAACAGCGGTAGGCTACCAACCGCCGTTTTAGGTGGCGGTAGGTCCTTAACGGTGGTGGACGTCTAGTTTTACAATTTTTTGGATTTTTTTTTTGCAAATTGAAAAAAAAATCTAAAATAAAAAAATTCCTCCCTTGGGGCGCATCTGCCCTCCGCAGGTCGTCGTCTTGGTCCGCTGCTGGTTCTGGACTAGGGCCCTGTTTGTTTGGGCTTTTAGCTAGCTTCTCACCTCCAAAAGTCGAAAGCCCAAACAAACGGCCAGCAGCTTCTGAGACCAGCTTTCCGAATGCTGAAAGCCCTCAAAAGCCACAAATACAAGGAAAGTTCAAAAGTCCACAAAACCGATTGAGGAAGATCCAATTAATCATGTTTGAGGAAATCACTGACGAAAACGAAACCAGCCTGACCTGCCAGCCTCACCACCGGTCCAACCAGTCCGAGGCGCTGCAACAAATACCTCCGTGCGTCCCATGTTCGAGTGCTCTAAATTGGTGCGAACAATATTAATATGCAAAAATAGTCTCACTATTTCGTAATCTGCCCAGTGATTCAGCCCCGGCGTGCATAAGGGTGATGCTAGAAGCTGCTTATTTTTCTGTTGTAGCACAAATAGAAATAAAACTTTTATTTAAAAAAACTGAGGGAGAACTAAAAAGGAAAATAATGGGGAAAAAGAGTCACCCGAATGGCTGCAAGGCAGGAACGCTTCGCTTGCGCCCCACCTCGAGCTTGAGCCCATTTTTTTTTAAAAAAAAAGACTTGACCACTGCTGGACTCTGCAGTTTGTGAAGCCATACAAGCTCAAGCATTGTTGGCATAGTTATAACCCCATAAAGATGATCCAGTTATTACACATGCGGGTGCTGCTACAAATCGAATATGGAAGCAATCGATTCACTTCATTTGGGCGCATCATTCGCCAAAAGCAGATAAAAATGGCTACTAACACAGACGAGGATGAAAAGCTTCACAGATCTTAAAGAATACTTCGGCTACTGCCCCAAAAGGATAAACCGCTTCACAGATCTCTTCAGACTTCAGGTAGACTCGGATAATATCCCAAAAGACAAGATTGCTAATACCAGAAAAGAAGATATTTATCTTGAAGATGCGAGAAACTGCATAAAGATTGACATCTCCTCCGTGGCTCCACAACTCGAAAACCCATTCACATCATTGCAGTTGTTCTAGAAAAGTTGATTCTGTTTTCCAGCAATTGACGTACTGAGAAACGGTATGCCTGATTCAGTGTTGCCCTGAGCCCCAACTTGAATAATAGGTCAACACGCACAGGTCTTGATACCACTCCATGGTTACAGCACTTCCTCTGGACCCTCATAACAGGGAATCTTGTCTTATCTTTATGCACCCATTCCCAGTAGTTAGTTTCTCACCATCTCTAGCAACTGAACCAGCTTCAGTTTGACATGAAACCACCAGCCTCAAACTTTCGGTATGCCATTATTTGTTTATTGCTTCAACTCAGAATCTCATCATGATGTCTTTCACCAGTGTTGCAGGGTAAACCATCAGGTGTTATCGTTGTCATGGTAATCATCAAACGTTATCATCGTCTTTAGTTGACAATCTGTCTAGCAAGTCACTTCCTCTGTAGTTTGTCGCACTGGGATCAGGGTTGAACAACTGCTGATTGTTCAGAGCACACGATGATGCTGAGGATGTTTTGTCACCTCCAGCACCCCAGACATCAAAATCTGTGTTTTCCAGGAGCCCCCCAGAGGGGGTCCTTGCATCTTGGAATGGTCCAATGCATTTTTCCTTTGCAAACTTAATGCAAGCCTCCTTGGCTGCCATGAGATAAGCAGCCATCTCCCGCTCTTCACATCTCTCTCTTTCTTCATAATCAGTTGGGGCAGCTCGAAATAATCCTTTCCACCAGGGGGGCTTGCATTTGCGGGTTGCAGTGATTGAGCACCCTGACCGTGCACCAGCCTGCAAAAGTTGTGCATCAACATCTTGTTATTACACTTTGAAGATGAAAATGCTCATATGAAACAAAAAATCTTGTACACATTACATAGATTAAAGCATGTGTCAAATGTGAATGATGTATCCAACACAAATTAAATATGAAAATTTTTAGCCTTTCATGTCTGCAGAAAGCAATGCTTCTGCTACAGGAAATACATAGTTATATGCACATTCCAAGGCAGCATAACAAGATTTTAGATAATTTGAATTTACTTCTGAGATCATTCATCAACGTGTATAACTCTTCATAAAGCAACACTATGGCATGAATAATAAAAGATCATATCATAAAGATATTGGAAAAATCACTGAATCAAATTATAATGAACGTTCTACATGCAAATTCTGATTCACACATGTAAATTGCAAACTCTCTGTTTCAGCTGTATTAGATGCCAATATCAATGAGATGTGAACATGCCATAAGTACTGTGGAGCAGTGTGATATGGATTATTTGGTGGACTAGGAACACGATAGCAGATCGATAACACCTAGGTTCGCCCTCCCTTGGAGGCTCTGAACTCTTTAGGATTATCTTTCTGCTTAACCTAATTGATACAAGGGTGCCTCCTTTTTTAGAGACTAATGACTTGACTCCTAAGCAAGTATCCTAACAAACTAATCTAACTTATCCCTATCCAAACAAACTAATCTGTCCCGTGATACTATTCACGAGCTACAGTGCTTGTGGGCCTAGGCCAAAGCCGGCCCACTCGCCATAACACTTCACCACCCCTCGAAGACAGCTCGTCCTCGAGCTGGAATGTACGTGTCATCACCATCCGAATGTCTTGGCCTTCACAGACAAATGCGCAACTGAATGATGAAGCCTCCTGTGTAGATGACTTCGTGTAGTACGCAGCAGCCAACTTGCGAATCATCATCAGTGCTGGCATAATCTGAAGCACATGCAGCAGCAATGGCTGGGAGAAGACAATGAGCAGCATGGCTGGTGGCTGAAGAGACAGGGACAATGCAGCAGACACAGGAAGCGGCGCCGATTCAGTCACAGTTGATGTGATCATCAATGGAAAGGATGTCCAGGCCAGAGCCATTGGTGCTGCTGGCCACACTAATGACACCTTGGTGGCAGGTGATGGACGAGCCGGCACTGCTTGTATTGACACAATCTGCGGTAAGGGAGGAGGTGCGGATGCAGGCAGTGCGGCAGCGATTGCCAATGGTGCTGGTGGGGATGGAGTAGCAGGGCCTCCACTATCGCCACAACTGGCGAAGATGCTGGTGGCTGGTGGTGTTGCAGAGGCCGGCGGCACTGAAATTGAAGGTGTTGCTGCTGTCCCGTTGATGAACCCGACGATGTAGTGGCGGCGCACATGGCGAGTTGCACGCCCGTGTCTCATGAAGACCCGCGGCGCGTGGCACGGGAGGCGCCGTCTCTGAGAGTGTCGCTGGCGGTGATGAACTCGTGGCCAAGCGACGAGTCTGTTCCTCATGCGGGCCGCCTGCCCGGGAACGAAGCCGATGCCGCGGGCACCAAGGTGGCCGGCAAAGCCACGACCAGCAGGTGTGGCGCCGTTGCCAGCTCTGGGATGTCCCTGGCGGAACAGCTCGTGGACGTGCCAGATGCGGTGCTGGCCGATTAGCCCGCAGGCGTGCCAGAGATGGCGCTGGTAGGATCGCCCGCTAGCGCGCGAGGGACGACGCCGAGAGGGGAGCACGCGGATCCCCACACCCTGCAGTTCCCGCGGGTGAGGACGCAGTTCCGGTTCAGCCGCGGCAGGAAGGACCGTCGAGAGGACCAGTGAGGCCGGTGCACGGCCGCCGTACAGGGCGGCGGTGCAATCCCCAGCAGGGGGCTCTGCTGGAGAAAACATGTAGCCAAGAGGATGACGCGATGGGTGCGCGTCGGGGCCAGATACCGAAGGAGCCGAAGGTCGAGGTCGGCCAGACCAGCACCGCGCTCGCGCGTCGATGCGAGCCCAAGTGCAGGTCCGCGGTCGTGGAAGCCGAAGTCGATGCACGGACGGTCGCCGCGGAGGATGAGATGGCGCGTGGCATGGCACGGGACGTCGCGGCCGCGCGTAGCACAGTCGGTGGCACCGTGACCGTACGGGGTGCGGCAGCAGCCACCAGAGTCGCCGCCGGAGACGTGGTCGCGCGTGGCGACCGGAGGCCAGCAGTTCAGTTGGTGAAGACGCCCGGGGAGAAAAGATCTGTTGATCCATCCCGAGTAGTACATGCTGCTGCTGGGCCATGGCATAGTGGGCCTGAAGAAGATGATGGGCCACCGTGGGATGCTGCTGACCGAGCAAATTATGAAAGGGCCTAGTCCACCGCTTGTAGACAGGTGGGCATCGGCCTGTGGTTGCCTGGCCATCTGTGGCTGTGCCGCCGCCGCCAGGGATGCTGTCGTCGCCGCCGCCCAAGATGGGGACTGGACTCGAGGAGCGGGGGGCAGGTGAGAGGATGGCCTCTGGCGGCGCATCCGTCTTGGTTGTCGTCCGCTCGACAAGGAGAGGCGCCGGTGGAGGCCTGCCGTCCGCCACCGGTACGACCCGCGCGGCCGTTGCTGGAGGTGTCGAATTCAGCGCGAAAATGGCCGGCGAGGAGGACGGGGCCGCCCGTTGCGCTGCAGGAGATGCCGAAGCTGCGTGGGGCGCGGAGGCTGGTGTCGTGGCCGCATGGGGCATGGAGGTTGCTGCCCAATTCGCAGGTGCAGCCGTGGCCGTCTTTGTTGTGGTCGTGGCGGACGGGGTCGCATGAGGCAGAGACTCAGGGGGTGATGTCGTCGCCCTCAGCAACGCTGCTGCTGAATGTTATGGACTGACTACAGATAAGCCCGAAGAACCTATTCGTCGCCCTCCCTAGGAGGCTCTGACTACTTTTAGGGTTCTTCTTGCTTGCCTTAACTGATACAATAGAGTCTCCTTATATAGAGATCCCTGACTTGACCCTTAAGGAATATCCTAACCGAATCCATCTAATCTTATCTCTATCCTTATCGTAACAAACCAACTAATCTCTATCTCTACTCGCGGGTACTGTTCATGCTACAAGTGATCATAACACTTCACCACCCCTCGATGACAGCTCGTCCTCGAGCTGTCGCAATGCTCAGAGCAGCAGACCCGACGTAGAAAAACGACCTGACACGACACATGACTAAGCCTTTTACATCTTGGCTTAACACTGAACGTAAAGACACAATGATCCTCCTGAATCCCAAGGAATAACTGTCGCAGCTATAATTGGCCAAGCGTGCCTGTTGTGGATCCTGTCCAGGGGCCTGATGCAGCCAGACTTGCACAATCCCAACCCATGGACTGGCCCAGGATGGCAGCCCACCTGCAGTAGACGTGTCATGGCTGCCAGTGCCTTGGGTGCCGGAGGCCTGACTGCCGCCGCTGCCGCTTGAGTCGGGACTGGAACAGAGGAACCAGCAACGCTGCTCGGCAAGGGAACAGAGGAGCGCCGCCGTAGGCAGACCCGCGCATAGGGACGGGGCGGCCGGATCCGCGCCAGCCGTAGCAGATGCCGGAGACGAGGCGGGTGCGGCCGCCGTTGCGGACGACGGCGTGTGCGCGGTTGCGGGCGGAGCCTCTCGAGGTGTGGAGGCCGCCGGATGCGCCGGAGACAGCTAGGCTTCCTGAGCACCTCCCGCGCAGCCACCGATGCTGCTCAGTGTGGCTCCTCCCTGCCTAGGAAGGCGCCGGGGATGGCCTCGACGTGCTCATCGTGACGTTCGACATGGCGGAGAACAGGTACGTTGCGCGCACCATGGAGAGGAGCAGGTCGCAGTACTCCAGGGGACGACGCTTGGGGGGCAACGGCCTGGAGAGGCAGCGGAGACGGTGGAGATGGCGCCAGGAAGGCCTCCTCCCTTGTCACTGCAGGTGTTGGCGGCGATGAAGCAAATGTCGCCGGCGTCGGGGCTGTTGGAGGTGTTGCAGCAGATGGGACCTTTGTTGGTGGTGCCGCTGGTGAGGAAGGGGTCGCGGACACTGCTACCACGGATGGTGATGCAACCATCTTCTGCTGCAGCCACCACTCCCACAAATCTGAAGCGTCGCCGGCTTTGATCTTGGCGACGGCACCGTCGAGCCTAGTGAGGAGTTCTTCCATGACGGCAGCGAGCGACGGGTTAGGCGGCGTGCAGGGAAGCGATTGAGAGGATGCCGTGGGCAGCAGATGGGAACTAGGCCGAGGATCAATCCTAGTCTGATACCAAATGTTATGGACTGACTACAGATAAGCCCGAAGAACCTATTCGTCGCCCTCCCTAGGAGGCTCTGACTACTTTTAGGGTTCTTCTTGCTTGCCTTAACTGATACAATAGAGTCTCCTTATATAGAGATCCCTGACTTGACCCTTAAGGAATATCCTAACCGAATCCATCTAATCTTATCTCTATCCTTATCGTAACAAACCAACTAATCTCTATCTCTACTCGCGGGTACAGTAGCCGCCCAAGTGATCATAACACAGTGTCAACCACAACAACTAAAGCTAAGTAGCCATGAGCTGGTTTGCACTCTTTAATGTATGCAGCTGTAATACTTATTGACTGGCAGAACTTGAGCCAGCAGCCAACTCGGCCAGCTGCAATGGTAAATCAAAACCCATGCATTTAGGTATATGAGAGAGCCAGGGAAAAAAAAAGGGAAATGAACTCCTCTGTCTCAGTGACAAAACTAATGATCAATAACATTTGAGACAGAGCAGAAGTGGACATAGGTTTAATTCGAAGAGAACATAACTTGCATATAACTGGAAAGCCAAATTAAAGAATAAGAAAAAAACATAACTCATCTGACTGAAAAATACTGTCTCCAGTCACAAAAAAAGTGAGGTTTCAGGATTGTCTGAAGTAAAATATTCCAATTGTTGACTACTAGTTTTTATAATAACATATCTATAAAATATAGCAATGCATACTCTAAATAAACTATGTTCTAAGATAAATCTACTTGTATAATCTAAGTAACATGTGAAAGTATTTTGTAGTCAAAGTTCCAATGGTTAACTTCAGATTATCAGATAACATCAATATGTCACCCAGTTGTTTATGAATGGAGTACAACTTTATGTGTGTGCAAACCATGTATGATAGATTGTAGCTAATGTTGTGAAGAAAAAAAACTCTAGGGAAAGACAGAAAAAAAAGGATTTGATGAAAGAAACACACATATTTTGCTCAAACTGTAGAAGAGCCAACGGGTGCAGAAGGACAAAAACAAGTCCAATTAAATAGGCACGACTAGCCTGCTTTTTCTGACTTCATGAACAGCATTCCGCAAAGAACACATTATGCACCATCAGGAACTTGAGAACCACAAGGGGAACATAGTAGTTTGACGTTATAGAGCATTGTCAACCCCGACCACTGAACTCCAGTGGCCAGGAGCTGGTTTGCCCTCTTCGATATCTGCAGCTGATAAACTTACTGCCTCGCACAACTAGCGTGAGGGCACAGATGGACCCATTTGTCATCCACAAAGGTTGTCAAAATAGCGAATCACGTGGGGCTCGCCGGCGGCGGCGGAGGGGACGGGCGCGCGGAGGAGGGGGAGCGGTCGGTCGAAGCAGAAAACGGTGGCCGCGGCGGAGTAGTCGTCGGTGCTCCCGCCGTAGGGCGTGGCAGCCATAGAGGGAGAGGGGGGAGGCCTCGCCGCCGGCGATGGCGGTTTGAGCCGGGAGGGAGAGGTGTGGTGGGAATGAGTCAGTTTTGTTGGGCCTTTGGTTCGGAGGGCTGGGCCTTGCAGATTTGGTTCGTCCATTTCGGCCTGGCTGCCGCCGGAAGGAGAGTTTTATCACAACTCACGAAGGGTTAGAGGTGGGGCGGGCGGGCATTCAGGTGATTGGGGTATTTTAAAATTCGGATTTTCCAAAATAGCTACAGTGGCAGCGACGCAACTGGAATGGAGAAGACTACAGTGACGGCACATCCGTGTAGAAGAGGTAAAACTTAACACATGTGCAGCTAAACAAATATTCAGTGGAGCACAGGGACAAATTGTGGAAAACAAATTGGGAAATATATTATATGAAACAACACAATAATAGTTACAACGACTCTTTTGAGGTAGTAATAATCTTTGACACATCATAACATCATTACGTAAATAATCGCTTGCTCAATACAGTATAGTGGATTATGTATAACGCGAGAATCGAAGACAATCAGGAACATCAATCAATCAAAGGGGAAAATAACAAACAGAATGCCCCGGCCGTAGGGGACTTATTCGGCATACGGAAGTAGAGTACATTTAAGAAGCAGGATCGTCGTCGGAGTAGCATGCGCGGCCGGCATCAATCAAATGTTGACGCATTTCGGTTGACCCTCGGGCAGGGTGTTGACGTTGCACGAGGTGTAGCAGATGATCCCACACGCCTGCGCTGAAGCGGACTTCGCAGGTATCTTTCAAGGAAGGCGCAACCTTCACAATTGACTTGCATGATGCAGGCGCGATCTCCCGGCAACCAGTAAGACAAGCGTCACAGTCGTTGGCCGCCATCGCCGCCGGGCCGCCCATGGACAACAACAGGACCACCGCGACGCAGACGGCAACCACGGCGGCGCTGGATGAGGAAGCCATTGGGCCAATGCTGGCACTCGAATGGAAAGCAGCTAGGGGAGAGGGTGGTGGGGTGTATGCGTGCTGTGCTGAATGAACTGCTGATCGATACTACTACCTCCGTTCTTAAATGTGGTCAAACTCTTAGCAAAGAGTCAACATCGTCCCTGTACTCTTAACCCGGTCAATTTCGTCCTCGATCTATACGTTCTGGATTCAGTTACATCATTCGTTCAAGTTCCGTCCGTGAACTCGTGACGCCGTCCGGGTTTGCCCTTCCTTCATGTCCGCTGCGAGCAAGCCCACACCCAGGCACCGCTAGCCGCAGCTGTCGCGGCGTCTGTTGCCCCGGCCCCGGTCACCGCACCGCCACACACCACAGTTGCAGATCCGCGTCGTGGTGGGGGTGGACTACTGGAGCTCCCGCCGTCGTGCCAACGTCGTCGTCGTCGTCGCCGCCGTCCATCTGCGGCCACAGCTGCGTTAGGAGGTACGCGAACGACGGCGCTGGCGTCGGCTCCGCCATCTCCTCCTCTCCCGTGGCAGCTGCGTCGTCATGGCGCACGCTCCAGTTGATCTTAGGCGAACACCGTCATTGCCGAGGACAAGCCCACAAAAAACTCCATCAGCAATCAAAGCACAACGAGATGGATTCATCGCATACTCATACGCCTGCTATCTTGAGGTGCAGTTCCTTCGTCAGGTTCATCAGCAGTTCATCCTGCCATGCTAGGAATCAAACAATGAACACGACGGTTAAAGATTCAGAGCCACATCACGTAGAGATGCAGTACGTGTTCATTCAGAATTTTGTAGGATCGCTATCCAGCGCTAGCGCGAGATCGAGGCCATCGAGCTCGTCATGCCGCGCCCGACTGCGCCGACCCCGCGGCGTCGGCGTCCGACTCCGAAACCAGCTCCTCGCGCGGCCGAGGAGGAGCTCGACGATGTGGCCAAGTACGAGCTCTTGCTCTGGCAGTCCGCGCTGCCGACGCCCACGACCACGCGCAGCGCGCGTCGCAGCACCCGTCGGCCACGATCAACATCCCACGCGAGCCGCACCTCGTCGTCCAAACCGTGCGCGGCCACCGCGATGGAGGAGCTCGTCGCTGCGATGGCGCATCACCGGAGGAATCGATTTGAACACCAAAATCGCAAAACTTCATTAGGGGGGAAATGGATGCCTTACCTCCATCTCTCCAAGTCTGTGATTCGATTCCTCATCGTGAATTGTTCTTCCCTCCCTCCCGAGCTTCAGCGTGTTCTTGTGCTTGCTGCCACGCACCATCGACGCTGTCGATTAGGAGGCAGAGTTACGGCGAAGGCGGACAGGAAGGATCCGTTGATGCAGAGCAGCTCTGGTGCGGCTGACGAGCGGCGGGAGGAGCTCGAAGATGGCCTCCGCCGCGGCACCGCCGAGGTTGGAGGGCCGGCAGCCGAGAAGAGCAGCTTCTGTCTGCCGACATGGGCGCCAGGAAGCCCTCCCAACGCGTGGTGGCGGCGGCTGCGGCGGCGTTCACTGACGGTGTTGAGTCCAACTCGACGGAAGGACGTAACAGAATCCAAAAAGTAGAGTTCAAAGACTAAATTGGCCGGGTCAAAAGTACAGGGATGAAGTTGACTCTTTGTCAAGAGTTTGAGGACCATTTTGCCTATTTTGCCTTTTTAAATATATGTGGTTTAGGATAAGCTAGTTAGTTCAAAAATAAACTAATTTATTTATATTAAACGTCGTATATTTAAGAACGGAAAGAGTATTTGTAGTCAACTGATCCGCCCAGCTTCGGAATACAGAAATTGTGTAAGTACACGTTAGTGGTTGGCACGGCAGGTGATCGATCGATTGACCTGGCACTAGTATGTGATAACATGGGGCGGCGGTGGTAGCTTATAAGAGTAACTCCAACAGTTTGGCAAACCAACTTGGCATCCATCTGATTTTGGCAAAATAAGAAAAATTGGCCTCTAACAGTTTGGCAAACCAACTTGGCAAAAATAGAAACTTGGCAAAACTCACCTCCCCACGCGTATATATGCGCGCGCGGATCGTGGTTGCCATCGGCATTTCCCTGTAGGTGGGAGGGTGAAAAAAAATAAAGAATAGAGAAGGATTCCTGATGTAAGTTTTCAAGAGGTGGATGGGTATAAACATAATTTTATTTCTTTCAGGATTCTTGATGTAAGTTAGATCTGGGTTTGGCAAGTGAATTATGCCAAATTGTTGGAGATGAACTCTTTTTTTACTTGGCATATCTTTTTAGAAGTTGGCAAAACACAAGATTTGCCAAGTAAAATTTGACAAACTCTTGGAGATGCTCTAATAACGTGCACAGTTGGGAGTTTACAAGGACATCTATATTGGTTCAGTCTAATAAACCGTCTCAGGCATGATAATAGATTATTATCTCATAGCAACTATGTAAATGGCACTTTATCTCATAGCAACTATGTAAATGGCACTATGGCAGATACTAGCTGGCATGGGCGCGAGCCGGCTGGGTGCGTTAAGCAGCGGTGCTGCCAGCACAGCAGCAGGCATGGAGCGCGCTGGTGGGGCACCGAGACGCTAATGACGGATTAAATAGGTTTAATGAATTCAATTAGCAAGTTTTCACTTCATCTGTGTGTAATTAATTTTATAATTAATCTATATTATAATACTTCTAATTAATGTCAAAAAATTGAAAAAAAAAATTACCGTGAAACTAAACGAGGCCTAAGTAGAGAAACGAGCTATATTGGGAGTTTACAAGGACATATATATTGGGGCAGTCTAATAAATCGTCTCTACAGCATGATAATGGATTGTCTAGAGCAGTTCGAAAAGTTTTCTAAATCCTTTTCTAATCTTTGATTTTTAGCAAGATGAAGATGAAAAAAACTTTCTCCAACAACTCCTAATCAATCTTCCTAATCTTTGTGCTTTGTGATGGTGTGGGGAGCGCGGATTTGCGATGGCATAGAGTGGCAGCGACAGCAGGTGGGTGCGAACAGCGACGACACACCGCGATGGTCGAGCAGCGTCGGCGGCAGCAATGGTGGTGATGAGGTACTCTCCCTCTCCCTCCCTCTCTCTCCATGCGTCCGTAAGGGCAGTCCCAATAGAGATTTATGTAGATTCCAAGAGAGAAAAAAACACAATTAATGTCCCATAGAGACTATCTCTTCCAACACATAGTTTCTACAGCATAATTAATACAAAGAGTAAATTAAATGCAACACAAATGAAGGGTAAATCAACTGTGGTAATCAGCCATGTAACCACAATTTCAATGGGCACTATTTCTTCAGACCCTTCCCTCATCTCTCACTGACGAGCGGGCCATGCTCGTCAGATCCTTCTTCTTCCTCCCCCTAAATGCAAAGGAGGAGCGGCGGGCGGAGCTTGCTAGCCTGGGCGGCAGGGGCGGATCCATGTTGGGACATGTGGGTGCGGCCGCACCCATAACCAAATCAAAAATCAAGTGTTTTCATCAATTTTTCACCCTTTTAGCACCCATTTAATCCAAAAAACTGCACCCACACTTGAATATTGTTGGCTGTGATGAAGTCCTGCACCCCCAGCAAATTTTCTCTAGCTCCGCCCCTGCTGGGCGGTGTGGGCGCGACAGCCGGGGCTCGTCAGCCAAGGCGACGGAGGAGCTCGCCGGCCTCATCTCCTCCCCGACGCCTCCTCTCCGTCCCCGCTGCCGCTTCCCCGCGGCTAGCCCCTCCTCCTCGCAGCCACACACCCCTGCTCGCGATTGGCGCTGCACCCCTACGGTCGGGCCCTCCTCCCTGCGGCTCTAAACCCAGCCTTCAAAAGGCTCTCGGCCAACGATGTGGACGGGGAGGCGGCAGCCTGCGTGACCTCCGGCTAACCCCACCGCCTGGCCGTCCGCGGCTCCAAGCCCCGCCCGCGGGGCCTCCCCAAGCCCGCTACCGGCACCAGACCACCCCCGCGCCGGGCGGCGCCGCCTCAGCTCCATGGTCCTCTGGGGCGACCTCGACTCCTCGAGGAGCACAGGAGGTTGGGGAGGGGACGGCACGTGTGGGGAGTTGCACGCCGCGCGTAGCGACGGCGGAGCACGGAACATCAGATCCGACTGCGGAGCGTTAGAAACCACTCGTTTCTCCCCATCGCGGTTTGCCCGGTTTCTTTCTTCCTTATTGCTATTCCTTATTGCTAGCGTCGATGTCGTTTCTCAGGGTAGAAACCATTTCCTTATTTTGCAATCTCTCTTCTTTAATTCTTGTACCACATCGACAAAATGTTGAGTTGTCAACCTAATTAATGAAGATAGAAACCACAGTAAATATCTTATTGGGACTGTCCTAAAAGCGCGAGGCAGCTAGATCCAGCACGCTATGGGGATCCGAGCTTCGGCACGTGTGCTACCGTCAGGTGGGATTTTTTTTTAATTACCATCACCGTAGTTCTGAAATATCCATCACCGTCGAATCTTAAGGGGTGTTTGGATCCACGTGACTAGAAGAAGTCAGACTAATTTTAATCAATTTAGGGACTAAACTTTCAAACACCAGGGACTAAAAGGTGACTAAGTCTAGTCTAGTCTCTAGTGTGACCCAACTAAAGGTGACTAAAATGACTCTCTTTCCTCATTAATTGCCACATGAGAGAGAAAGGAAGGGAGAGGAGAGGAGAGAGGAAGGGGAGGGAGGGAGAGAGAACAATTTA
Organism: Cenchrus fungigraminus; assembly: GCA_036936925.1. Classification (NCBI taxonomy): domain Eukaryota; kingdom Viridiplantae; phylum Streptophyta; class Magnoliopsida; order Poales; family Poaceae; genus Cenchrus; species Cenchrus fungigraminus. Next base: position 121,968,586 of record CM072779.1, on the reverse strand, counting down.
ATATTGACTACTTTTAGTCACCCTCCAAATAGAAGGTTGACTAAAAACTTTTAGTCTGACTACTTCTAATCATAGGATTAAAGAGTATCCAAAACACCCTCTGAAACCAGCAGTGAATGAGGATTTCGAGCTGGCGGTGATGTGGTTCTATGGAGTGATGTAAGGAAGTATCGCACAAGGCGCGTGAAAAAATCATGCGTCGTGCGCGTGTGCAGGAGCCTTGTAAATTTAGAATATTTTTTTGGTGAAAAAACTTTCAGTCCTGGTTGCGACGTGAGTGTTTGTTAGAGCCTCCCGAAAATTTAGATTTTTTTTAGAAAGCTCTTTTAATCCCAATTGGTATTATTCCACGAGGATTTTAGTCCTGATCGGGACCTTTAGTCTTGAATAATTAGTTCTGATTGGATTTTTTTAAACATAGTTCTGATTGGAATTTAGAGACCTATGCATCTCTCCAACCAGGACTAAAGGTCATTTTCCCCACCAGTGTGGTTATCACATTTAACTTATTATAGTGATACATTATCCTACATTGGTGGAGGAGGGGCCTTTCGTCCCGGTTGGGAAAGACGTAATGTCCCTAAGGCCCAACCGGGACGAAAGGTGAGAGACAAAAGGCTCCCTCCCTTTTGTCTTGGGTAGGCACCGGGACTAAAGGGGGGCCTTCAGTCTCGGTTGGTAATACCAACCGGGACTAGGGGGCACGCCAGCGTCAAAATTTTTTTGAAAATTCCTGAGAGGCCCTCACACACGCGATTTTTTCGCGCGTGCGCGGTGCGGGGATTCGAACTCGTGACCTCTAGCCTCGCGCATACCTTCCTTACCATCTCACCTACACAGCACATCTGTCTGAGTAGAGGATGCAATCCTCTTATAGTAACTCGTGGGAGACCCTTTAGTCTAGGTTCGTGTTACGACTAAAGGGTCCGAGCTCTCCTACCACTCGTGGCTACGTCGATGCAAAGGCTTTAGTCTAGACTCCAAAATTTAGAGCCCGTTTACTTCACCAAATTTTCACCAACAACCCGTCACATTAATTTTCTTTCCACTAATTTGGAGTATTAAATGTAGATTAATGACAAAACCCATTCCACGACCCCTACCTTAATTTTCGAGACGAATCTAACGAACCTAATTATGTCATGATTAGACAACGTTGTGCTACAGTAACCAATCTCTAATGACGGATTAATTAGACTTAATGGATTCGTCTCGCAATTTCCGATCCATTCGTGTAATTATTTTTGTAAATAATCTACGTTTAATACTCCTAATAAATCTTGAAAGGGGACCCAAAATTTTCCGTTCGCGAACTAAACGGCCCCTTAACCGGAACAAAAAAGTTGGATCAAAGTTGTTTCTCTACCGGTGCTAAACTAGAATTATCTTGGTGACAACTGCTGAGCACAGTTTCTTCAGTGGGCATAATTAAGCCGCCAAGAAAAATGCAACTTCCTTGGTAGTAGTGTGAGTAAAAAAAAGCTAAAGGAAATATATTCCTTGCAAAATAGTCACATCAGAAAAAAAAACGCGTTTAACTGCACAGTTGACTGAATAGAATTTATAATGGGGACGTGCTGCACACCTTGCATAAATATGAATTTATCTACCTAGAGGGCGTATCTTTGACTAATCAAAGGTGAACCGCAGAATCGTAGAGTGATGGCATGGTCGTCCTGTCTTTTAACGAGTGCCGTTGACTTAAGGAAGTATATAGTATGTGCTCGTGCTCAGTACCTCGCAATATCAAATATGGATTATATCTGCGCTGAATCACCAACTAACACTGGCTAGCTTGGCATGCGGTATGTATCCAGCTATGCAACCTATTTTTGCATTACAACACAAGTACTTCCTTGGTCCCAAATTATACGCCGTTTTGAATTTTATAGTTTCGTAGGTCTGCTATGCATCTAGATATTCACTATGTCCAGATAGATAAAGAAAACTATGAATATAGAAAAGCTAAAAAAATATTTTGGAACGGAGAGAATATCGGTTTATAATAAAGCCAAATGTCAAGAAAGCATCATTGTGATAAAAACAAGAAAAAAGATCATTTTTGACGATTCAACTCTTGACAAAGTTTGGTTTTCGCCATTGAACTCCAAAACCGGATATCTTTGACCATCCAACTATCAAAATAGTTCAAATTTGAACATTGGGCTGTATTGATAAGTGGTTTTCACTTTTTTATTTATAATTTAGTCCTTAGATCTTAAAATGATTGTTATTTTTTGTTTGTACCTCCGATTTAGGTGATTCTTATGGTCACACATTCATAACGGTGAATTTTATCTTCTAAAATGTCCTTAATACTATTTTATCTTTATTTGTTATATTATTTTTGTATTGTTGTGTAAAAACAAGAATATAAGAAAAGTAAAATAAAAAGTTACAAAATAATATGAACAATATTTTAAATGTTAAAGATCATTGTTAAAAATGCATGACCACAAGAATCACTTAAATCGGAGACACGAGAAAAAAATAGTAATCATTTTAAGATCCAAGGACTGAACTATGAATAAAATAGTCTTTTGATCTTAAAATGATTACAATTTTTATCTCGTATCTATGATTTATTTTGTTCTTATGGTCATGCTTTGTAGTGATGAACTATATCTTTTAAAATGTTGTTTGTATTATTTTGTAATTGTTTATTTTACTTATCTTATATTATTATTTTTACACAATAACATAAGAATAATATAACAAATAGTGATAAATACTATAAAGAACACTTTAAAAGACAAAGCTCACCGTTATGAACATGTGACTACAAGAATCAGCTAAATCGGAGGTACTAGCAAAAAGTAATGATCATTTTAGTATCTAAGGATTAAAGTGTAAATAAAATAAGTTAAAATCACTCATCAAAACAGTCTGATGGTCAAATTCGAACGATTTTGATAGTTGGATGGCCAAAGATACCCGGTTTTGGAGTTTGATGGTCAAAACCAAACTTTGGCAATAGTTGAATGGTCAAAAATGGATTTTTTTTCCTAAAAACAAATATATTTAGGGTTTTTTTAGCATAAAAGTTACAATCAACAATAATCCCAAGCTACTAATTATATTAATTAGGTTTTCAATCATTTAAATTTTCTCGAGGCACCAGGTCAATCTGGGGTGGCTCCAAGGCCATCAGGAATTAATTTAAAATAATCGGGAGCTTGCCGGATGAAAACATCTAAAATGGTATCACAATATAGAAAATGAAAGGTGTATGGTCAGGATTTTTCCACATTATGTTATCCATAAGGACAAAAAAGTACAAATAATTGTTAAATTAGTTAAATCCGACAAATTTTATATTTTGCTAAAAGTAGGAATAATCGATATATTGAAAACAAAAGTGGCCGGTAGTTCAGGCTTATTTGTACATTGATGATCAGCTGGAATAGTTTATAGCCTCAATCCAGACCAAACCAACAAGGTCACAAATCATCAGTCACCAGCTAGTCAGCAGTATTTTTTTCTCAGAACAAATCAGCACTAACCAGCTCTGTAAGTCATTATCCATACTGACAGTTGCTACTGTGCTATTTTGCCGGTTGTCTTTGGTAGACATAGACATCCGAAATTGAAGAGGAATTGGAAAACCGGTCATACATGCAACATGTGCTCTGTGGACAAAATGTGGACGATCTTTAACTTTCACGCATGATGTAGGCAGATGTGAAACTACATCTAAACTTTTTTATTCCCATGAGCAGTTGAAATGGCATTTGTAGGGGCGGGCGCTACCCACTCCTAATTTTCGCAGCTACAATTTGTAGAAGCTGGTAAAAAAACCTACCTCAGCAAAGCGGTTTTCAGGGGCAGGTAACGACGTAACGTCATCACCCTGCCATGAAAAACAGTTTGCGGTTACACCCGACAGGTGGGTCCGAAGAGCCAACCGCCGTTTCTACCCCTGCCGCCCTTTGAAACAACGGTTGGAGCGCGTCTATATAAGTCGGCGCGCCCAACCGCCAGCCCCACCCTCCTCCTATTCCTCTCGTCGCCTCCCTCGAAGCCCCAAGGGCGGCTAGTGAAGCACCGTTTCAATCAGGTATGTTTCTAAACTAGTATGAAGTAGTTTAGAAACTCTAGATTTAATTTAGAAATAGTAGAAAATAGTTTAGAATTCTAGATTTAGTTTAGAAATTCTAGATTTAGTTTAGAAGTAGAAGAAAATAGTTTAGAAATAGTAGAAGATAGTTTAGAAATTCTAGATTTTGCTTTAGAATTTCTAGAAAATACATTAGGCATACTAGATTTTGCTTAGAATTCCTGTAAATACTTTAGAAATGTTAGATTTTGCTTAAAAATTCTGAAAAATACTTTAGAAATTCTAGAATTTGCTTAGAAATTTCTGAAAATACTTTAAAAATTCTAGATTATTCTTAGAACATCCTGGAAATACTTTAAAAATACTTGATTTTGCTTAGAATTTCCTGCAAATACTTTAGAAATACTAGATTTTGCTTAGAAATTCCAGACCTTAGAAATACTAGATTATTATTAGAAATTCCTGGAAATACTTTAGAAATACTGAATTATTCTTAGAAATTCCTGGAAATACTTTAGAAATACTAGATTATTCTTAGAAATTCCTGTAAATACTTTAGAAATACTGGATTATTCTTAGAAATTCCAGGAAATACTTTAGAATACTAGATTTTGCTTAGAAATTCCTGCAAATACTTTAGAAATACTGAATTATTCTTAGGAATTCCTAGAAATACATTAGAAATACTAGATTATTCTTAGAAATTCTTGAAAATACTTTAGAAATACTAGATTTTGCTTAGAGATTCATGCAAATACTTTAGAAATACTAGATTTTGCTTAGAAATTCCTGGAAATACTTTAGAAATACTAGATTATTCTTAGAAATTCATGAAAATACTTTAGAAATACTAGATTTTGCTTAGAAATTCATAAAAATACTTTAGAAATACTAGATTTTGCTTAGAAATTCCTAAAATTACTTTAGAAATCATATATTCTTCTTACAAATTTTGTTACTGCTATGGCAGAGTAGGGTCCTCCTCCTCCTCTGTTGCCTCTTCCTCCTCCTCCCCCTCCCCGTCCTCAGCCGTTGTACGTGCTTTCGGAGCTCTTCGACGAGAGGATTGACAGGGAGCACCGGTCGTACCTGTCCGCGATCTGCGGTGCAGAGCTAGGCATTGTACGTGCTCGAACTCCGTCGCACTACATGCCGCTTCACCCTTGGGTTCCCAAGTACATAATATTTTGATTTTTTTATATTTTTTCTATTTATTTGTTAATATTTTTTCATTACACTGACCCCTATTACATTTTCTGGAGCAGGCTACGCGCAGCAGGGCTTCTTCCGCTTGCACGCTTGGTCGAGGGAGATAACTTGCGGTAGATGATGCACCACCAGGACCGCACCTCGCGGTTTGGGTTCGACTACCCCTCGTCTGCGCACTCCTAGACCGGTGGTGTCTCGAGATGCACACTTTTCATTTCCCCTGGGGGGAGATGACGATCTCGTTGCAGGACGTCGCCCTATTGTTTGGGCTGCCCTGTGCAGGGGAGGCGATGGGGGCGGCTGACCTCCCCGAGTCATGGTGTCAGGATATCCTGGCGAGGTTCGCGCCAGTGGTGCGCAACGCCCACGCACCAGGGCCATCTATCGACTTCACCAACATCCACGAGCCCACCAGTACTTGGTCGCGGCAGTATAGCGTACGTACCTCGATCTATTTATTTATTATATTTTCATACAAGCGCAAGCAATTTAACAAATTTCGACTTCTTGCAGGCCGACTACATGAGAGCTGACGCCGACGAGCAGATTAGCAACAGGCACTTGGAGGCGTCCCTACTGTGGTTGTTCGGCTACATCATGTTCTGCGGGCTGCAGGGCGATGTGATGTCGAGGTTCCTGATCCCCCTTGCTTAGAGGATCGCCTACACGGACTTGCAGGACGTCCCCCAGGTCAGCTGGGGTGCCGCTGTTTTGGCAGTGATTTATAAGGGCCTGTGCGCCGACGTCACTAAGACGGGGCAGGCGTCGATTCTCCTGGGTTGTCCCCTACTCCTGCACCTATGGAGCTAAGAGCAGCTTCCCACTGGTCGGCCACGCGTCGACCGAGGAGAGTACGCTTTGCTGCAGTCTGACCACGACCCAACAGACCGGCCCACCATGGGCTCCATGTGGTGCCACCTACAGGTACATGCTTCTTACATTTTTTCATTAACTTTCAGTAAATTTAGTCCTTCATAACAACTAACTTCTGCTCTCTGGTGCAGCTCTCTTGGACCGAAGTCGGCCAGATCGACGTGCTCACGGACCGCGATGCCATTTGCAGACCATACACCGACACCTTGATTGCGACACGCTCACCTCAGGGCCTCTCGTCGCTGTGCTTTAGAGACTGTGAGTACTGGATGATGAAGACGCCGCTGGTGTGCGACATTTACGTGGAGGAGTATCACATGCACCGCGTGATGAGGCAGTTCGGCCTCTACCAGGAGTCGCCCCACCCCGTCGTAAACACTGTCACCCGTGCTGTCCACGAGTAAGTTCAAGTTAATTTTTTAAGTTTTCATTCACGTAAATAAATTCATGTCCTGACAAATTCGCAAAATATTTGATAGGTGGACGTGGAAGGGGTGAAGACGTTGGCTGTGGCATGGGAGCCGAAGCTGCAACCTTTCGTGGAGGCGTGGGCGAACGCCGCGAACAACATCGTCGTCGAGGAGTGGCCCCACAATGATGTGGCTTGGAGAGCGTACTTGCAGTGGTGCACGCTGAGGACTCGAACGTGCGTGACGTTCGTCCCACTAGAGCCTGCGTAGGAGGATATTCCTCAGCGGGAGGAGGAGCCAGCGGTGTTGTACCCCCACTGACGGGATCAGAACTACGGCACGACGGTAAGTTTGTGACAACAAATTCATCTATCTTTGATAATGTTAGCTCGTACTAATAATCTAACTTATCTTTGACAGTTCGACATCATTGTCGAGATGGTTGCCTTGGCAAAGGATGCGGATGCGAATGCGACGAACATGACGATCGCGCAGCACCAGGGGGTGTACCGCAGGCAGGTGGAGGTCACTAGGAGGTTCATGCGCGCGGTGAACTTCCGCAACGTTGATTTGGCTCTCATTCCACGTCACTCCTCGTCCTCCAGCAGCTGTGGCTCCACTGCAGCTCCGTTGCAGGCACCGTCGTCGTACACACGACCACCGTACGCGACGACTGTGTCCGCTCCGACGACCACGTACGTGCCGCGATATGTCTTCTTTTTTTCATTCTAGTTTGCACGACATGTTTTTTTGGTGTTTCTTGATGTACGACATCTAATCTTATAGCGAGACCACCACCGATACCGACGGGAGCGGGACCTTCGTCTTGGGGAGGCCAGTCACCGGCGCACACTCCGCCGACACGACCACCTGTTCAGCACGCCGTGACTCGACCACCTGTTCAGCAGCCCTACTTTGGTGACGTCTCCTAAACTCTCTCCAAACACATACTCTGTTCAAATGAACATGCTCACTAAATTCTATTTATTACAGCTTACGTGCCCCGCGGGACACCACCTCAGGGGCTCTAGATCACAACCTATCATGCTCTGTGGACGACTTCTTCCTGCACGACGAGATCCCAGAGGACCGGGAGGTGCTCGGATCTACCCAGTTGGGAGGGGACCCGCCGGTCGGGACCCAGATGACGCAGGCGGACTAGATGGCAGTCTTGTTCGAGGCGAGAGCGGCAGCGTCGGCGGGGACGGTGGGGTTGACGGAGTTGGCGGCGCGGTCGGCCGGAGAGGAGGAGGCTTCTGGATCGGCGGCGGCAGCAGGCTTAGTGACACCGCCTCCCGATCTGGATGTCGCATGACACCACGTCGTCCCACCCCTCATGTACTCCACCCACCACACGAGGGCAGCACAGCTTGCAGCCAGGAGGGCGAGGGGGCCAAAAGGCCCGCCACGACCTACGAAGCGCGGTCGTATTTAGTTTTGTTTGTTGCACACTAATTTGTTGGTGTATAAACTATAGAGTTTTGTTTATTTATAAATTAGTATTTATTCGTATTCTCGTTTTTCTCGAATTCCGAAAATCAGTTGTCCCAAAAAAAACAAAAAAAAAACAACCAACCGACGTTTGGAAAGACGGTTGGGTTTTTGCCACCTTTTAAAATGGCGGTTGGACGCGACCAGCCTACCGCCAGCCTAACTCTGCAGCCGTGAGGTTTGTGCACCAGCCGCAATTTGTAACGGCGGTTGAGGCCAACCGCCTTTGAGAGCGGCGGTTGGTTCCAACCACCATTTCAAACAGCAGCTGTAGACTAGTTTTGACAATTTCGAAATCAGGTATTTATTTTTGAAAAATCACGAAAACAGATATATATATATATATATATCCACTGTTGTTGTTTATCTGAAAAGCAGCGATGTTCGATTTGCATCAGGCGTCAGCCCCTGCCCCTTGCAATTCTGATCCTGTTTATTGCTTACACACTCGGCAGCGCTTGAAGCCGTGCAAGCACAAGCATGAGGCAGAAAGATGATGAGCTCGCAACTCCCAGCACTAGGCAGCGAGCTGTACTCTACAGAAGGAATAAGACCATCCACACTGCTATTGCTCTGTATCTTTACTCCAAAAGGAATATTCTAGCCACGTCAGCAAGAATCTTTACTCTACATCATCTTCTTCCGCACTCATGTTACTCTATATATTTACTCTATACCAAATAACCATATATTTTATTCATCCATCTTCAACTACTATCTCCAATTAAAAATCCATTTGTTACCTCTCTAGGAACTAAAATGTGAGGAACTATAAGTTTTAGGGGCTAGAATGTGAGAAAATAGAAGTTATAGGGACTAACATATAATTACTAAAAAATAAAGGGGGCAAAACACAAAACCACCCTTATCTCTCCCCCAACCCCTCTCCTCTCGATCTCTCCCGATCTCTGCCGGCGGCGCCATCCCACCTGGCCGGCCGCTCCCTCTCGCCGGCAGCCGGCGGCCCTCTCCGGCAAGATCCGGAAGTCGTCGGCCCTCCTCTAATCTCCCCGAGAACGGATTGGGCGCCGGCTTGAAGAGGGAGGCGGCGGCCATGGGGTGTCAGCGCGCGACGCGGGGTGGGGCCGGCGTCAACGGAGGGCGGCGGTGGCGGATCTCCGTGCGGCGGCCGCGGAGGAGCACCCGGCAGCGGAAGAGAAGGGGACGGCTCCCTCTTGCTCCCTCCGCGCCGCCCATCCCCTGCTCTCTCCGGCGAGGCGGGGCGCGGACGGCTCCTGGCGGTGGCGGCCTCGGCCTCGCGCTGCAGGGGAGCCAGCGAAGGCGCGGATCGAGCGCCGGCGGCGCGGGTCGTCCAGCGGAGGCCGACGGCCGCCGCTCGTCCTCTGCATCTCCGGTGCTGCACCCTCCTTCCTCACCCACCGCGGCGGGGCCTCCCTCCCTTTTCCCTGTTTCTTCCATCCCTGCGCGCGAGGAGAGGGGCAGTTGGACTGCAGCAGTTGTGCCGTAAGGTTTCGTTTGCGCCGGGAGTGCCGTAAATCTTGGTTTACGCCTGCGTGCCGTAAGCTTTGCCGCACAGCGGTGCAGCAAAATTTACTGCAAATGTTTGCGCTACCTGCATGCCGTAGTGGATGCCGTTCAGCGCTGCGAATTTGGAAGCTACAAGGAGCAACACTTTCACATCGTCAGTTATTGCACAGGTGGGTGCTGATGAAAGCACCCATTCACTTAAATATTTGGGTGCATCATTAGCCAAAAGCTGATACACATGGCTACTACCACAAAAGAGAATAAAAGTCGCTTCAGAAATCTCCAAGTATACTTGGCTAATAATACCCAAAAATACAGGTTGCTTCACAGAACTTCAAGCTGCAAGAATATGCATTATTCACGATTGCTGTTGTCTCCTCTATGGCTCCACAACTCAGAAAACTACTCAAATTGTTGCATTTGCTTCTGGAAAAATTATTTGTGTTTTCCTGACTCTTTGTACCCACAGCTCTCAAAAGGATCCAGCTATTGCCGTACTGCGAAACAGTATGCCTGATGTGTTGCCCCGAGCTCCGGATTACAGGCCAACACACACAATAAACAGTAGTCTTTGATATCAACTCCATGGTCACTGCACTTCCTCTGGGCACTCGTAACTGGAATCTTCTATTATCTTCTGCACCCAATCCTGAAAGTTAGTTTTTCACCATCTCTAGCCACCGGTTAACTTCAGTTTGGCATGAAACCACCAGCCTCAGACTTGTACACCGTTGCTTGATTATTGCTTCAATTCTGAATCCCACCATGATGTCTTCACTAGTGTTACACTTTTGCTGGGTAGCCATCACGCGTTGTCATTGTCTTTAGTTGACAATCTGTCTAGCAAGTCACTTCCAGTGTAGTTTGTCGCACTGGGATCAGGGTTGAACTGCTGATTGTTCACAGCACATGACGATGCCGATGCTGTTTTGTCACCTCCAGCACCCCAGACATCGAAATCCGTGTTTTCTAGGAGACCCCCAGAGGCGATCCTTGCATCTCGGAATGGTCCAATGCATTTTCCCTTTGCAAACTTAATGCAAGCCTCCTTGGCTGACTCAAGACAAGCGGCCATCTCTCGCTCTTCACATCTCTCTCGTTCTTCATAATCAGTCGGGGCAGCTCCAAATAAGCCTTTCCACCAGGGGGGCTTGCATTTGCGTGATGCAGTGATTGAGCATCCTGACCGTGCACCAGCCTGCAAAAGTTGTGCATCGACATCTTGTTATTACATTTGAAGCTAAAAAGTCTCCTATCAAATACTCCCTCCAGTTTGGTATTAGAAGTCGTTTTGGACAAGGTTTGAGTCAAAAATTGGGAATATAAATCATGAATAACTTTTAAGTTGTTGAGTTTGGAAATGTGAAAATCATATAAATAGATTTGTCTTGAAAATTACTTTCATAAAAATATACATATATAATTTTCCAGTAAATATTTTTATAGAAAAGAGAAGTCAAAGTTGTGCTTTGGTGACCGTGTCGCTGTACTAAACGACTTCTAATACCAAACCGGAGGGAGTAAAATCTTGTGCTAGGTACACACCACATGGATTAAAGCATGTGTCAAATGTAAATGATGTATCCAACACAAATTAAATATGAAAAGTTCAGCCTTTAATGACTGCAGAAAGCAATGCTTCTGCTACAAGAAATACATAGTCAATATGCACATTAAAAGGTATCATAATTAGATTTTAATGAATTATAATTTACTTCTGAGATCATTTAAGAACGTGTATAGAGCAACACAATGATATGAAAAAAAAAAGATTATATCCAACATATACTGGAAGAATCACTAGATCAAATTACACCGAACATTCTACCTTCTAACTGCAAAGTGTGCTACCCACATGTCAATTGCAAATTCTCTGTTTCAGCATTGGCACTGTATAAGATGCCAATACCAATATGCGAAGTGAAGAACATGCCATGAGTACTGTGGACTGTGGAGCAGTGTCAACCACAACAACTAAAGCTAAGTAGCCATGAGCTGGTTTGCCCTCTTTAATGTATGCAGCTGATATACTTATTGACTGGCAGAACTTGAGCCAGCCAACTCGGCCAGCTGCAATGGTAAATCAAAACCCATGCATTTTGGGTATGAGAGAACAATGGAGAAAAGGAAAATGAACTCCTCTGTCTCAGTGACAAAACTGGTGATCAATAGCATTTGAGACAGAACAGAAGTGGACATAGGTTTGATTTGAAGAAGAGAACATAACTTGCATATAATTGGAAACACAAAATAAAGAATAAGAAAAAACTTAACTCATCTGACTGAAAAGTATTGCCTCCAGTCACAAATACGTAAGTGAGATTTCGGAATTTTCTGAAGTCAAATATTCCAATCTTTGAGTGCTAGTTCTATAATAATATATCTATGAAATATAGCAAATGCATGAAACTATGCTTTAAAATAAATCTACTTGTATAATCCAAGCAACAAACCCATGTGAAGAGTATTTAGTAGTCAAAGTATGCAATTGTTACCTTCAGATAACATAAGCATGTCACCAATTGTCTATGAATGGAGTACAATTTTTTGTGTGTGCAAAATCATGCATAATAGATTGTACCTAATTTTGTGAAAAAAACTGGGGGGGGGGGGGGGGTGGTTATTTCCCCAAAAGACAGAAAACTTGGATTCGAAGAAACAAACACAAAATTAATCATCTGACAAAACATATTAGCATTTTGCTCAAACTGTAAAAGAGGAAATGGGCGCAGAAAGACAAAAACAAGTCCAATCAAATAAGCTCAACTAGCCGCCTTCTTCTGATTCCCTAAACGGCATCCGCAAAGACTGCATTATGCATCAGAAACCACAAGACCACAAGGGAAACAAACATAGTAGCACAGCAAGATGCGTTATGGAACATTGTCAACCCCAACCACTGAACTCCAGTGGCAAGGAGCTGGTTTGCCCTCTTCGATATCCGCAGCTGATAAACTTACTGCCTCACATAACTTGGGCAAGGCACCTCGGCCAGCTGCAAGAAACAAAATGTAACCACAATGCACATGGCGCTGGTAGCCGCATCGACACACTCTAGACACCGTAACAAATCTAAGCCGCACGCCGGATCTGTTCCCATCCTGCTCGCACGGCTACATTCCCTAGCGCATTGGTTCCTCGTATCTGAAAAAAATCCAGCGCTTTGCTAACACGGGCGCGACGGAGGGTGGGGAACGGGGGTGGTAGTCAGAGGGGGAATGGTTACCTCGCACTGCGAGACCAGGTTGGCTTCGGCGGCGTCCCAGGCGGCGCGCCAGCTGGCGGCGTCGCGGAAGGCGAGGACGGGGGCCTCGCCGGCGGCAGCGGAGGGAACGGGCGCGCGGAGGAGGGGGAGCGGCGGGTCGAAGCGGACGACGGTGGCCGCGGCGGAGTAGTCCTCCGCCGAGCCGTCGGTGATCCCGCCGTAGGGCGGAGCCGCCATAGATTGGGGGGTGGGGTTCCCGCCGCCAGGGAGACGTGGTAGGCTGGTTGATGTTGCCTAGGGTTTAGGAAGTTTAACTGGGCTGAGGGTTCGTTTGTTGGGCTGTGCAGGTTTGGTTTGTCAATTTCGGCCTGGAAAGCCTTGGCCCGGAGGCAAAACGCGAAACGTGCCCTCAAAAAAAAAGTTCACAACATTTGGATGTACATTTAGCTTTTGTGGTGAAATCAACTTGTAGGGGTAGTGCTCTACTCGAATTATATATATATATATATATATATATATATATATATATATATATATACTGTGAGTATACTCTGTGGCCGGCTACAGAATAGGTTATTCTGTGGCCACCCCATCTGACGGACGCGCTGGTCCGATCTCCTCTGGCCGCGTTGTCGCAAGCCGAGCGACCGAGGTCCAGGCAGCTGGTTGCATCGAGCCGAACATGGTAATTATTACCATATAAATTAGGAATTAGCGTCATTAATTGCTCCAGAACCATATTAGTTGGCCGGTCGAGTGTCCAGGTGCATTGCGCCCGCATGCAACCTCCATCATTACGTTTTAACATTCCGTAATCAGCGGCAAATCGCCGCGGGCTGACCGGGAATGCCTCGCTCTTTCCGATCCAGCATATCGTCCATATATAGTCGTAATTTTCCACGATGAAACACGATGCAGCCACATGATTTGAGGCCCTCTAGTTTGTTGCGTTTCTTGTATGCTGAAGGGCGGCAGAGACGATCAATGGTAAGCCCCCTGCATCTGCAAGCTCTGCGACACAATCGTCAGGTATCGTAATTTGCTTGTGCTTCAAAGTGCAATAACAATCCATATTTTAGTTGCGCGCAGGTCGTAACCTCCGGCAGCTTGCAAGGATGTCGTAATTCCGGCACACATGTCCTATCATCGACAGACTGCCACGCCGATGACGATGCATGTGGCCGTGGGCAACTCGGCGTCCCTGTCCCGGCACCGGCGATAACTCGACTTCGCTCCAAGTTGTGAAGTAGCCAAGGTCCGAGGACGATGGCGTAATAAAAAAAATCAAGTATTTGTTTCTGTAGATATTTGTGTGTCTAGCTTGTACGACTTTATTTTCTAATAATTCTCTGTTGATGAAGTGTGTATATGCTAATGACATTGGACTTGTGTCTAGATAGCTTGTTCGGAGGGGCCATTTGCCATGTACAATAAACTGTTACTATAAATAAATGACGAGATTATCGTAAACTAATTATGATAATTCGAATGCCATCAGACGATGGGGCCAAGATACTAGATGATGTCGAGTTGCCACAATGTGAGTTAATGATGTTCCAAATCACTGCAGTGATGAGATCAATTTACTGTGAGCTAATTATCATGATTCAAATGGCTTGAGATGAGATTTAGAATTGGAATATTGTGGCTCCTTTATATTCCATGCATGGAAGCAAATAACTATAATGATGAGATTGACTTACCACGAAATGTTTACTATAATTCAGACGATTTTGAGTCAGTAATTAGGATGTAGAGTTACCATACTTAAGCATGAATATGCTTTGAGAAATCAGTTACTATAGTGAGCGCTTAGGGGCACAAAATTGGGCATCACAGGGCGTCATAAGAGTGCCCTGCTTTACATTTTGTTTGTTTGCACAAACCAGAAGCATTTGAGATTGAAGAATTCATATTTCAATTGGCAACAATATTCTACATAAAGAATTAATAATACCCAATTTACTAGAACCCAATATACATATAATTCCGGCAATGCCTTCAGATATGTACCAATTCATACAGTGAGTTTACCGCAATGCAAAAAACGAGTAGGACAAAACAAAATGGAGAAAGCACGCCACCCACATCAAGTGTTTTACAGAGAACAAAAATACATTCTTCTTTGTATTGATATAGACACAAAACATCACGATTAAGGACCATCAAAGCCAGGGTACTACTACTTTGTACTAGCGTAAAGAACAGCTCGGATGGCCTAAACAGCTGTGGCACCACTTGATAGAGGATATATTCAGTGATCATTATCACATCGGTTGGGCTTCTTAGGTAGTTCAGAGAAGATCTTCTGTGCATCCACATAATGTTTGGAGAATTTCTTCTACTCCTTCTGGACCTGACGCGGATTCTGCTTTGGCATCAGAATCTCCAGATTACTAGAAGATGGTGGTCAGATGATCCTGAAAAGGATAAAAAGTACTAAATTAGATTTAAATACGGATGGTCCAAGCCATTTTGTACCATACTATCATAACCTATATGGGTTACCACAATAGCATGATCAAATTAAATTACCAGATTGGATCACTAATTTACTACAAAGGCATTTACCAAAATGGCTTTGTCAAGTTACTTGAAAACATCAACAATTTACCATAATTTATAATATTTGTAATACTATGGACATGTGGTGCCAATCAGACACAAGCTTTATTTGCATTTCAGTTCTTGCATAAAAGTTGAAACAAGTGATGATGAAATTTATCACAACAATGTATATGTGAGAAATCAAACTACTAGTCAGACGAGGGGATTACTGCTTGTAGTTTGATGGTCGGGTGGCAGTCAGCCTCCCACGTGCGGCAGCAGCAGTAGTACATCCGTCCGAAAATTGACGAAGCATCAGCGTATCATGATAATCTATACTATAAGGAGCGAAGACAATTGAAAACTTTTTTCACCCAAATCAGGTCCACCGTACCCCTCACGCCGGACCCACCCGTCATATGCTTTTAGAAGTGGATAGGGTGGAAGGACCGAAAAATCGTAATTTGGAGAGCGTTTCTGCCAAAAACGAATTGTTTTTCTTACCCAACCACGTCTTACTCACCTCGCGTACCCACGTTGAGCCCACGCTGCCGGTATACTCGTTCGTCGTTCCTTGTCAATCCAGTCTCCTTTCTTTTTTTCTCTGTCACGCTCCTCCCTGATGGCGTGGAAACGGGCGCTTTCTTTATTTGATTTTTTCCTTCGCTAATGACGACACAGCGCGTAGTAATCTGACTTCCAAAATGCCGCACGTACGCGCAAGCTGGAGAACGTGGAGTACGTGCAGGTTAGATTCACTTGGACTCAATCTGGGTCGCTTGACTTGGAAGTTTGGAAGCCATACGCGCGATCGCCCAGGAGCTGCCTTGCATGGCAAGTGGGCCTAATCGATAACTAAGACGTTGCACGTCTAGCGTATACATGTATGTACGCTGCCAATGCACGTGCATGTGCACGAACTATATAAGTATATATATATGAGTATGCATGCTTGTTAATTTACCTCACTTATCTCTTCCTTTTTGGATTAGCACGTGAGGCATGTTTACGTATACGTATTTGTAGAATACGACCGGCGGCCGTGTATTCCAGCGGCCGTGTATTTATACATGCAAAGGTTTATCTCTTTTGGATCAACACGTGAGGCATGTTTATGTATACGTATTAATATTCGTAGAATACGACCGGCAGCTGTGTATTCCGACGGCCGCGTATTTATACGTGCAAAGGTATTACATATCTTTATTCACATACGTCAAGGTATATTTAATTTTTTGCAACCCTGTGGCATCAATTTACCTCACGATAATTAAGCAGCTATCCTCATTTCCTATTGTTGATTTATTTTATTATGTGGATGGAATTTAGCCATTCATATAATTTAATTTGATATCTTATGAATATCTCACATATTTTGGGTTAAGCCAAAATCGACGTCAACACTCCCCTTCCGAGTCGATCACGCTAAGCCATACGAGGCTCCGACCCTCTTCAATCCCCGTATGCTCTAGCGAAATAGATAGATACAGATGACCTATCTAGCCACTTTTGTCTCCGCAAACTCTTCTTCTCCAACAACACCGGTAGATCTTCGCTGGAGCTCCGGCGACCTCATCGGCACGTCGTCGTCAAGCACCTCGCCGCCGACGACATGGCCGTGCACGCCCACGGTGAGATTCTTTATTTTCTTTAGGTGATCCTTTGTTGCATGGAGTTGGCAGAGGTATACGTAGACGCATCTTGGTTGGAATTGTGCTCTCACATTCAGCAGCAGATCGCATGGCAGTAGCACGCATGCATGGCAGCGGTACACCGGTGGCCAAAGCAACGACGAGTTGCGCGCGGGTAGGCGGGCGGCAGGCCTCACATTCAGCAGTAGATCGCATGGCAGTAGAACCCAAAAATTCCCTCTAGGGCCTCTCGGACTAGATTAGACCTTAACGTTCTACTCACTTAGCAGGATTATTAATCTTGGCAAGTTTTATTCTAAAAAAATAGGTTTATTAAGGTATTTTAATTACTCTGGTGCATAAACTCGCTCTGATACCAGCTGTGACAGAACCGCCCAAAATAATTCCGTATTATCGCCTAAGCCTGTCCACGTGGTCATTAAGCAATAATAAAGAGCTATTCTGTCGCCTCTGCCGGGTCATGCCCTGTAAATCACTTACAACAGGATCGCTGAAATGCGCAAAGCCCACACGAAGTCGGGACCAGAGTACAAGTTCAACATTACATAAAAGTTCACAAAGTTACATTAATTACAAACCAGGTTTTCATACATAAAAATAAAGGTGATTCAGAGTTTAAACAGTGGAAATAAACTAGCGAAGATACTCATGGGAGGCCATCCATAGAGTATCACTCATCGTCAACCTGTTCTCACTCAAGCTCCCAACCATCTGGAATAGAACCAAGCCAGATGGGGTTACCTGAAAACCACAAATAAGCAAGACTGAGTATACTAATACTCAGCAAGACTTACCCGACAAAAAGAAATTACAACTAGACATGCAAGGCTTTTTGGCTGGTGGGTTTGTTTGCCAAAAGCGACTAGAGTTGATCCTTAATTTCAAATTTTAGCTCATATTCTAGTATGTTAATCATTCTAGGTGAGCACCTGTACTAAACAAGTATGTTGTGCAAACAATATTAAACAGGCAACAATATTAATCCAACTGTTCCATAAATACATGGGGTAGCCGGTGGTCAAGCCGACTCAGATAACGGTAAGTGACTGACGATCGATCGATTTATATCCTTGCAAGGTAAACCCAAGATACACGGAAGAAGGTAGACCAAATGCAGGGTCTACCCCAACCAGGCGGTTCCCGTCATTCCCCAGATTAGGAAAAGATGCCACAGTCCTAAGTATAAGGTTTACTGGTACGCCTAAATATGGCACGTCCAGAATCACACTTGCACTACCGGTAGCGAACCGGGAGACGCATCTCAAGATTAGTAGCGATAAAATTCCCGCACTGGTTCATTAGGTACTAGGCTTACCGGTCCCATTCCCGACAAGCACTTGGTACGTTCAATAGCTTAGACCAGCACCATGCTACTCGGTCGAGACCGAACCCATTGCTCTTACCACATGAGCGAGTCAATTTATCCAACTTATGATTCCAACATAAGCATCCTATATCTCGCGAGCAATGAGTCATTACTCGACTTCTACCGTATCCTTAGAGCATGGCACTAGCGTTCCTAACATACTAGTAAAAGAGCATAGGAGTCCTAAGGATCATGCAACTAGGTTTCAAAGTAACTCCTGAAACTTAAATGCACATAACATAACATAAATACGAAAATAAATTGCAAGTTAGGAAATTGGGTTAATGCATCCGGTGCTTGCCTTCCTCTACGTCAGCTAAAGCCTTGGGCTCTTCCGGACTTTGGTCCAGGTCTTGGTGAACACCCAACTCGTTCACTTCACCATCTACCGCCCCGTCTCCCTCCTGAGTGAGCGTATATGTACTGTCCGGCAAATCTACACGTATACATGCATATGCATTAGGTGAGGGTGTGAGAGGTTAAATAATTAAAGGTCAACTTTAATGGTGACTGTGTACATATTTAAGCAAATTAAATTATTTAACTTCACAAAACAGCAAGGGGGTGTGTTGAAAATTCAAAAACAGAAACATGACATGTTTTCACCATTTAACACCTTAATTGCCCTTTATTTATTTAATTAATTAAAACAAGACTTACAACCATAATTTCATATTAAATCAAAAACACCTCAAATGAGCCTAAGTTTTTGCACACAACAACATATACCTATTTTAAGCCCACAAACCAAAATCTAGCTTAAGATCATTTATATATTAATTTATATGAAAAAGACAAATTTCAGCCTAGTTTAACTTAATTAAATCTTATAAAAAGATTTACTAATATTTTTGATCTCAACTTTCTCCTACAAGTCATACATGTCCAATCTAAGCCTCTGACCAAAGCATAGGTGCAGATTCAAATTATTTTTGAAATTTTTAATTTAAACACCTACACAAGGTTAAATCCAAAACACATAACAAAACACATCCTAAAATCATATCCAACCTACCAGAGGTACTACTCATCAAGACAAAGCTCTAGGGTGCACTTGTGCTTAAAGAAAAGTTTATTAAAAATGCTATAAAAAGCATCAAGATTAATCTAGCATAAAGCTTACTTAAATCATAAGTGAGAATCTACACATCAAACTTCTGTTAACTTTGGTCACAAATCTGAACATGCCATAAAGAACAACATATCCAAACTTCAAGTCCATAGCATGTGTATATTTTAAAGTACACTAAAAACACATCAAATTGAGTTTGAATTTTTAAATCAAAAACTACACAGAAAAACCCTATACACCCTTTCTAGAAAAACTAGATCTCTTTACAGGGAACCCAACAAAATTGGGTTTGCATTTTTCTGATTTTTCTATGATTTTCTATGTATTTTAAAAGATCGGGCTGAAAACCTAGAAAACCTTAAGAATCTAATTACTATCCGGCCCTCAGGGAAACTTTGGAAATCACAGATATACCCTTGCTTTATGAAAAACACCCTACCGAGATTCCAATCTTCACACCGCTGCCCCTGAAGGCAGGGGGCCTCGCCGGCGGCGAGTTGCTGGCCGGCCAGGGTCGGGGCTCGGCCTGGAGGAGGTCGCGTGCCCCCCTGAGGTAGACCGGTGCTGACGGTGGGGCAGCAGACGGCGCCGGCAGGGCTCGGCGGTGAGGCTGTGGCGAAGCTCCCGCCGAGCTTCTAAATTCCGGCGACGGCGACGACCCGGTGTCGCAATAGCGTCGGTGGAAGCTTGCTTGAGGGATAGGGAAGGCGTGTGAGGCCTCAGTTGGTGAAGGGGAAGCTTGGAGAGGAAAGTTCGGCGGCGGCGGTCCTGGCGGCAGGGGAAAAATGCCACCGGGCTTTGAGATTCCGACGAGCCTGCGGCAATGCCGGCTACAGGGTGGATGTGGAGGCCCTCAAGTGCGCTACTGGAGGTGTGAGAGGGCTAGACGGCGTAAAGACGGCGCGGAAAGGGGGAAGCTCGGCTTGAGTGGCATCAATGGCGGATCGGTGGACCGAAAGTCCTGCGGCTCTGCTCGACTTGTTTTGCCGCAAAGGAGAAGAGGACGAGGAATAGCGGGCGCGTGGGGACAGGGAGGTGGCCAGCTGGGCGGCCACCGGGCCTCGGCCGCATGCAAGCGACGCGGGTGGCCCTCGCGGTCGCTCGGCGCGTGGCGCTGCCGGCTGGCTCGCACGCCGCGGCGCTCGCCTGGGCGCGGTTCAGCGGCCCGTGGGTCCTGCGGAGCTTCCCACGGACGCGCCGGTCTACCACGGAGGGACCGAGGCCGTACGCCGGAGGGATGGGCGCATGACGCGTGGCTCATGCGGACTGGCGGCTGCGGCGTGCCGGCGCGAGAGCGCGGCGACGCCGGCGTCGGCATCCTTTTGTTTGGTTTAGCCCTTTTAGAAATTGTGAAACTCCAAACTCTTGAATACAACTCGAAAATCCCCAAATACAAAAGTTGTAGAGCAACTATAGGAGTATATTTTTCACAAAGGACGACCTATGTTTTGGTGAATAGATTGACGGCAAAAACGTGATGAACTTGCTGATTTTCTCGGCCCCGAGTTACTGTTTACAGGGACTTCAACTCGAGTTTTGGCCACTTTACACTCAAAATTTGAATGTCCGCCAATTATGAAAAATGTGTTCCCGGAAACAGCAAAGAACTTTTATATTGGTAGAATTTGAACTTCTATAGTGAAATTTGGAGAACGCGTAAGAAAACCAAATCAGCCTTTTTGGTCTATAGGGGTTTGACCAAGAATTATGACTTTGACCAAGGTCTTTTGTGCAAATGTGTGCCAAATCATGTCAACATGTTTAGGAGCCAATTAAACTTGATTAACACAACTAATTAAGGTATTTATCTTTAATAAACACCTGGGGTGTTACAGTCTACCCCCTTAAAAGAAATCTCGTCCCGAGATTTGACAACAAGATTAGAGGAGACAAAGGTAGAGGAGAAGTGGTGTCGGATATGAGATGTACCCGTCGTTGTCAGTGCTCTTTTTGACGGATTCATTGTAGTCGTGACTTTGAGCATGCTCTTCTGAGCTTGGGTGCGAAGTCTCTTACGTCTTTTCTTCTTAGTTCGATTAGTCTTGTCCTGCGGAGGTTTCGGACACTTCTTGACAAAATGCCCAGGCTGTTTACAATTGTAGCAAAGGAGTGCACCGTGATCACGTGTTGTAGTACCAGCATTGTTGCTCTGCTTTTTAGCATGTGAAGGAAAATTCGGTGCAGGTGATTTCCTACCCACTTAAATCCACCTCAGGCAAAACTCGCTTGTGACTCTTACTTCTTCTTTCTTCCTCCCTAAGGTCCATAGGAAGTTGTGATGATGATAGGAGTGAATTTAGAAATTGTTGGTTGGAATCTTGGTTCTGTTGATTTTGAGCTTCATGATTCATCAATAGATTGAATAGATAGACTTGCTCCATAATAGATTCCGATATTGCTTGGGAGAGACTGTCGGATAGACTAGTTTGCGATAGCCCTTGATAACGATTATGGATGACATTTTGCACTAGTTGGCTTAACACCAAATTTTGGCCCTCCAAAATTTCCATGGTGTTGGCAAAGATATCCACCACATCCTGTGGTGGTGGAAAGGATGGGGACATTTCTTTGGGTTGAGGATTGACCGGACCTCCTCTAGTGGAGTTCATTGCCCTGAAATTTTATGAGGATCCGATCAGTTTCCTTAAGAGAACAAAAAAATCCAAGTATAGAAACAATTAATAAGGAATCGTAGCAATAGATCGGGAGGTCAGAGAACTCGACCCGGGGATTTCATAAGGATTTCCTTAACTAAAGGATCGTCAATAAACACGTTCTGCAAGGGTGGTTCTCTTAAGAATTCAATAATTTCCTTCTGAGAGTAACCAGAAGTGTGGTGGTAACTCAAGGAGTTGAAAGTTAATTTAATAGAATATTTAAGGAAACCAAAATTTTAGAGAGCAATTAGCAACAAGTTTCTCATGAGTAGCAAAAAATGGAAGATAGGAAAATGGCACAGGGAGGCCAAAAATTTCAAAACAAACTTGCTCATAGCTTATTGAGTTAGTGATTTAGTGTGATATCCTTCCTGTTATTAAAGGTGCAATGGTTTTATATTTTAGAAATGATGCACCGACGATGTAGGATTGCAATGTCAATGCATATAAATGATTGGTGCAAGCATGGGATGGTGCACATGATGATGCTCAATGATGAGTGCATGGGTATGATGTACATGTATATGAGCATACGATGTTTATGCATATGAACTTATGGTGCATATGTCATGATGCATAGTGAGAGATGCACAGGATATGTGCTTGATGTAGTGCACGCATGATGATGCATATGTTGATGAATACGTGATGCATATGCTTATGAGGTATGGTGCTCATGATGCAATGTCAGCATGACTTGCTTCACCCATGAAGTTAGTCAAGACAAGGAGGACAAACATAGAGTTTGAGAAACAAAACTGTGGTGAGTCACTTTCCCATAGCCCAAGATACCTAGCGCGCTCCTGGTGGTAATCACATGGCTGCATCACACATGATACCCTAGGTTCCGTCGCGGCACCTTTGGTTATGAAATAACATTATCCCAACCACAAGAAAAGTGAAGTAGAAAGAATCGAAATCTTCAGTGTAAATGTAAGTTAGTTCACCTCATATTTCCCAAATGCACAGGTTTAACATGTGTAATGAAAATAGGTTGTTAAGGTACACATATGCATTGTGATAAGATGCTCCAATTTTGCATGCCAAAGAATTTTTGACACTTATAAATCTAATTTTATTTATTTGTTTGTGAGCAAGCATAGGAAAAAAATTCCAGCTTTGAGGCAAGGAATTTTTAGAGTAAGAAAAGTAGGGGTACCAACGCCAGAAGGTTGTGGGACTAACATTTCATGGCTATAAGGAGTTGAAGTGTTGTCTCCTATCTAGAGAAAGTGTGGGAAAAAAGACAAAAATTTGAATTTCAGAGATCACTAGTTCTGAAATTCAGCAGGACAGAGACGTAATGTGTTGGGCATAACTCCCAAACTAAAAATCTAGTGACCTTGAGATTTCTACAGGAGGTAAATAGATACCTAAGGAGCATTTTTGGTATTCAGCTTAGAGTCAAAAATCTGAGGCTAACATGCCTGAAAAATTCAGATATCGCTTTGCTGTCATGGCTGTTAGACAGCAGGCCGAGTGTCACTAAAAATTTCATAACTCTCAGCTCAAAAACTGCAATAATGCTGAAATTTTACGAGTATATAGAATACGAAATTCTAAACAACTTTAGTGTTCAGTGCACAGCCCAGAATTAAAAGTAAACTAGATTAAAATTTCATTATGATTTTGCTGCCGAAGGTTCACAGCTATCAATGATTACATCTAGTACCAAGTGTTTGGGCCATGCTCCCATAACCATAGGGTGACAACTGAACACATTCCAAGAACACATTCCAACTATTACATTGATGGCAAAAACCAAAAATATATGCAATGGCTAACTAGTGAATTGTTCTCTCATTTCTCTGTACTCTTCTTCATGATAAATCATCTTTGAGTCTAAGCTCAGGCACCTCTTTTATTTCCTCAAGATCTTTTGCAATGGTGTAGTGCTTTCGATCACCTTGGGCAAGGCGTAGCCTTCTTCTTCCCAAGGCCAAAAATTCCAAGTTAGAAGGGAATAGCAAAGGTGCATTGGGAAGGATGATTAGATCAAGAGCGAGGTCAGTGATCCAAATCACATAACCATACCAAGTTGATGAAGATAGTTTGATCCATGCTTGAACTTTGCAGCATAAGAAAGAACACAAATGTGGAGGAAAAAGACCGGTATCTCAAAAACTATTTGCCCAAGGATTCTCAAAGTTTTACCTGATTGTTTATTAGGTGATTGGGCACATGATTGGTATTTTGAGTTGGGGCTAAAACTGATGGGAGTATAGATAATTGGATCAAAATTCAATTTGCTGTTGCCCAGAAAAATAAGCAACAGACAGTCACCATTCTTAGCATAGCTGAAGTTTTACTTAGCCAAAAATTCTGAAATTTTACCAGGTACTCAGGGATGTTATTTAGCACAAGTTTGGTATTCAAAAGTTGAACCAACTCAGATTGGAAAAGGGTCTAACTGATCCAGTTTTAGAGTGCTTTTGCCCAGAAATTTTCAGCAGGACAGAGCTTCACTAAAAAGATCATATCTCAAAAATTAAGAACCCTATGACCATGAGATTTTGACAGCACAAAGTAGGCTACATATGGAAGATTTTTGGTATAGATTGTCTATGCAAAATCTGTTCGGAACTATATGTAAAAATTCGAGTTTTCAGCCTAACTCAGGAATTTGACAGCATTTCAGCATGACCTAAGTTTAGAGTTTTAGGCATAACTTCAGTTTTATTCTTCCTAAAATCAAGAAAAATTCATGGAGGAAGCTTAACTAGCTGAGGTATAAATTTCCTAAAGAACACCTAGTCAAAAACTTTCTAGATCCTCCTTAGAAAATTTTAGGACAGCAACGAGACATAAATTTTATCACTACACCACAATCTACCAAACTAACATGAAAGGATCCTTAAAGAAGATAATTCAGCTAGAGACCACACAAAAGAAGTATTAAGATCATTTTCAGTTTTTGTAGCTTTTAACATGATGCAAGAGCGTCCTATACGTCCTTACCAAGCATTTAAGCTTAAAATCGAAGTTAGTGCCGGTGGCAAGGCATATATATATCTCTCCCTATAATAGATAGTCGAAAACTATTCGTTTCTTAATTACCGTACCTAACAACCGTGGTTAGTGTACCTGCAGAAAATCACAGAACATTCAGAACTTTTCGTGCCAGCACTCACGAAAGCGTCCACATACATTACCGTTCACTATAGAAACGGCATCCATGCGTAAAGCCGCTGCATGGACAGCGTCCAACCTCAGATACTCCCCGTTTGAATGGAGTGCATCCTTGCCTCGCATCTTTGGGATACGGAACGTCCACGTATGGCAAAACGTGGTGAGACACAGACGCGACGTGGGTTCCCATTGGAATAGGTCCCATCCATCCCTCACATGACTTTCATGTGGTACCATCACGTATGGCAAAACGTGACGAGACGCAGACGCGACGTGGCACCCATTGGAATAGGTCCCACTAGTCCCTCACAGGACTTCCCTGTGGTACCACCACGTATGGCAAAACGTGATGAACTAGTATGGTTGTGTAAGAAAGTAAGTTTTGACAGGAATAAAATGTGCTGCAAGTCAGATTAAATACACCATAGAGTACTAGCCACCTGAAAGAACCCAAAAATTCCCTCTAGGGCCTCTCGGACTAGATTAGACCTTAACGTCCTACTCACTTAGCAGGATTATTAATCTTGGCAAGATTTATTCTAAAAAAATAGGTTTATTAAGGTATTTTAATTACTCTGGTGCATAAACTCGCTCTGATACCAGCTGTGACAGAACCGCCCAAAATAATTCCGTATTATCGCCTAAGCCTGTCCATGTGGCCATTAAGCAATAATAAAGAGCTATTCTGTCGCCTCTGCCGGGTCATGCCCTGTAAATCACTTACAACAGGATCGCTGAAATGCGCAAAGCCCACACGAAGGCGGGACCAGAGTACAAGTTCAACATTACATAAAAGTTCACAAAGTTACATTAATTACAAACCAGGTTTTCATACATAAAAATAAAGGTGATTCAGAGTTTAAACAGTGGAAGTAAACTAGCGAAGATACTCATGGGAGGCCATCCACAGAGTATCACTCATCGTCAACCTGTTCCCACTCAAGCTCCCAACCATCTGGAATAGAACCAAGCCAGATGGGGTTACCTGAAAACCACAAATAAGCAAGACTGAGTATACTAATACTCAGCAAGACTTACCCGACAAAAAGAAATTACAACTAGACATGCAAGGCTTTTTGGCTGGTGGGTTTGTTTGCCAAAAGCGACTAAGAGTTGATCCTTAATTTCAAATTTTAGCTCATATTCTAGTATGTTAATCATTCTAGGTGAGCACCTGTACTAAACAAGCATGTTGTGCAAACAATATTAAACAGGCAACAATATTAATCCAACTGTTCCATAAATACATGGGGTAGCCAGTGGTCAAGCCGACTCAGATAACGATGAGTGACCGACGATCGATCGATTTATATCCTTGCAAGGTAAACCCAAGATACACGGAAGAAGGTAGACCAAATGCAGGGTCTACCCCAACCAGGCGGTTCCCGTCATTCCCCAGATTAGGAAAAGATGCCACAGTCCTAAGTACAAGGTTTACTGGTACGCCCAAATATGGCACGTCCAGAATCACACTTGCACTACCGGTAGCGAACCGGGAGACGCATCTCAAGATTAGTAGCGATAAAATTCCCGCACTGGTTCATTAGGTACTAGGCTTACCGGTCCCATTCCCGACAAGCACTTGGTACGTTCAATAGCTTAGACCAGCACCATGCTACTCGGTCGAGACCGAACCCATTGCTCTTAGCACATGAGCGAGTCAATTTATCCAACTTATGATTCCAACATAAGCATCCTATATCTCGCGAGCAATGAGTCATTACTCGACTTCTACCATATCCTTAGAGCATGGCACTAGCGTTCCTAACATACTAGTAAAAGAGCATAGGAGTCCTAAGGATCATGCAACTAGGTTTCAAAGCAACTCCTGAAACTTAAATGCACATAACATAACATAAATACGAAAATAAATTGCAAGTTAGGAAATTGGGTTAATGCATCCGGTGCTTGCCTTCCTCTACGTCAGCTAAAGCCTTGGGCTCTTCCGGACTTTGGTCCAGGTCTTGGTGAACACCCAACTCGTTCACTTCACCATCTACTGCCCCGTCTCCCTCCTGGGTGAGCGTGTATGTACCGTCCGGCAAATCTACACGTATACATGCATATGCATTAGGTGAGGGTGTGAGAGGTTAAATAATTAAAGGTTAACTTTGATGGTGACTGTGTACATATTTAAGCAAATTAAATTATTTAACTTCACAAAACAGCAAGGGGGTGTGTTGAAAATTCAAAAACAGAAACATGACATGTTTTCACCATTTAACACCTTAATTGCCATTTCTTTATTTAATTAATTAGAACAAACCTTACAACCATAATTTCATATTAAATAAAAAACAACTCAAATGAGCCTAAACTTTTGCACACAGCAACATATACCTATTTTAAGCCCACAAACCAAAATCTAGCTTAAGATCATTTATATATTAATTTATATGAAAAAGACAAATTTCAGCCTAGTTTAACTTAATTAAATCTTATAAAAAGATTTACTAATATTTTTGATCTCAACTTTCTCCTACAAGTCATACATGTCCAATCTAAGCCTCTGACCAAAGCATAGGTGCAGATTTAAATTATTTTTGAAAATTTTAATTTAAACACCTACACAAGGTTAAATCCAAAACACATAACAAAACACATCCTAAAATCATATCCAACCTACCAGAAGTACTACTCATCAAGACAAAGCCCTAGGGTGCACTTGTGCTTAAAGAAAAGTTTATTAAAAGGGCTATAAAAAGCATCAAGATTAATCTAGCATAAAGCTTACTTAAATCATAAGTGAGAATATACACATCAAAGTTCTGTCAACTTTGGTCACAAATCTGAACATGCCATAAAGAACAACATATCCAAAATTCAAGTTCATAGCATGTGTATATTTTAAAGTACACTAAAAACACATCAAACTGAGTTTGAATTTTTAAATCAAAAACTACATAGAAAAACCCTATACACCCTTTCTAGAAAAACTAGATCTCTTTACAGGGAACCCAACAAAATTGGGTTTGCATTTTTCTGATTTTTCTATGATTTTCTATGTATTTTACAAGATCGGGCTGAAAACCTAGAAAACCTTAAGAATCTAATTACTATCAAGCCCTCAGGGAAACTTTGGAAATCACAGATATACCCTTGCTTTATGAAAAACACCCTACCGAGATTCAAATCTTCACACCGCTGCCCCTGAAGGCAGGGGACCTCGCCGGCAGCGAGTTGCCGGTTGGCCAGGGTCGGGGCTCGGCCTGGAGGAGGTCGCGTGCCCCCCTGAGGTAGACCGGTGCCGATGGTGGGGCAGCAGACGGCGCCGGCGGGGCTCGGCGGCGAGGCTGTGGCGAAGCTCCCGCCGAGCTTCTAAATTCCGGTGACGGCGACGCCCCGGTGTCGCAATAGTGTCGGTGGAAGCTTGCTTGAGGGATAGGGAAGGCGTGTGAGGCCTCAGTTGGTGAAGGGGAAGCTTGGAGAGGAAAGTTCGGCGGCGACGATCCTGGCGGCAGGGGAAAAATGACACCGGGCTTTGAGATTCTGGCGAGCCTGCGGCAATGCCGGCTATAGGGTGGATGTGGAGGCCCTCAAGTGCGCTACTGGAGGTGTGAGAGGGCTAGACGGCGTAAAGACGGCGCGGAAAGGGGGAAGCTCGGCTTGAGCGGCATCAATGGTGGACCGGCGGACGGAAAGTCCTGCGGCTCTGCTCGACTTGTTTTGCCGCAAAGGAGAAGGGGACGAGGAATAGCGAGCGCGTGGGGACAGGGAGGTGGCCAGCTGGGCGGCCATCGGGCCTCGGCCGCATGCACGCGACGCGGTCGCTCGGCACGCGACACTAAAATACTTTTTGTGAGGTTCGAATATCTTACAATGCCATTAAAAAATAATTTACATGATAACCAAAAAATGGTATGTAACACACCCATCTAATGCATGATCAAACAACACCACAGGACGACCATCAAACTCAAATCGGGGGAGGCAACACTGTGACCTTCACCGATATGAAAGCAGCCTCAATCTTAATTTGTCGATCGACACATCCATGCCGGTTAACATCGAAGGAGCAAAGGTAGCGGCTTTCACCGCCAGATCCCCTTTTACCAACCTTAAACTTCAAAGTGCATCATAGTATCCACTGGATCGGAACGGCGACCACGAACCTTTTTGTGCATAAATCACTGACGGCGCCGTGAAAAAGTTGAATTTCGTGACGTTCCCCTTCCTTCCTGAGCCTTTTTACGATGGACCATACCACCTCATACCACTATTGAAAAAGGATCAGTATAGAAGGATCTAACGGTTGAGATTAATTGTATACCACCACAACTAGCACCAGTGGTATGGGGTGGTATACATAGGTGGTATGGTGGTATGAGGGTATTGTTGGTAGTTTTTTCTCGGTGGCATAAACGAAATATATGATTTCTTCAATTCAAATTTTTTTTCATTTCCCTCTCTCGTGGTATAGCCAAATTTTTTTCAAATTTCAAATGAAAATTTTCATTTCAAATTTCAAACGAAAATTTTCATTTCAAATTTCAAAAATGATTTTTCAAAAACAAAAATTTCATTTCAAATTTCAAAAACGATTTTTTGAAATTTCATTTCAAATTGTTTTCAAATTTAAAAAACAAAAATTTTCATTTCAAATTTCAAAAACAATTTTTTTTTAAATTTTCATTTCACTCGGGTGGCATGGCCAAATATTTTTCAAATTTCAAAAACAAAAATTTTCATTTCAAATTAATTTTTTTCAAAAATTTTCATTTCAAAATTTTCTTGGTGGCATAAACGAAATTTATTTGTTAGCCCGATGTTACAAAAATTACCTATTTACCATTACCAAAAATAGCTATATACTGCATACCACCACTTGGTGGTGGGGTCCACCGTAAAAGAGCCCTCCTTCCCTGTATTCTGTAACGGAAACAAAGGAACTGAGCGATAAACGGAAAGCACTCTGAACTTCTGACATGGCCATTTCTACCACGACCTCCATTCCTCCAAGTATAAGTGCTAAACACATGTCAACTGTGCCGCCAGAACTGCCATTATTGAAGCGAAGTGTGAATGGTCTGCTCGACATGCGTTCGTCTAAGCATGTCAGTCCATCAATCAGCTGGGGGTCATCTTCCTCTTTCGCTCCGGTCTTGATCCTCATGTCGAACTCCATTAGAACATCTGAGAGCATTACAATGCCTCTCTTGGGACCAGTCACCTCGATCAAGGAACCCTGTGAAATTATAAAATGCTCATCAGTAGCTCGTGTTGGGAAAATATTAAATATAATTAAATAATAGAGCTAAATATTATCATCATAAGCCATGCATGTGCCCTAGGTCTCAAAATGTTAGCAGAAATTCTAAAATCTGAAAAGCAATGAAAAAAACAATTTGAGTTCTCCTAGTCAATCCATTCACTGCCAAGGAGGCCTAGCTTTTCTATGTTGACCATCACTTGAATTTGAAGGACTGATCACTGATGTATGAGACATATTGTTGCATAGCACTTGGTTATTTCTAAGGAAATGAAAGGATCTTACACTGTGCAACACGGTGATTTATGAACGGACGTCAAATATATGCAAGCAGAGGGAGTACAAAACTAAAATTAACTCTACTATAAAAGCTTACTCCTACCAAGGGGAGACTTATTACAACATGAACATCCTCTACCATGTGCACTTAAAAAACTTACCAAGCAAGGGGAAATTTAAAAGGAGATTAGGTAGTTGTAGCCATGAGAAGTACGTTGGTTCCATCTCATCTCTACTGAGCATAATCTAAAATGGTTGCAGATAAGTAAATAGATGTGCACCTGCTGTATGATTGCAGGATTATCCCTGCTACGGTTGAAAACATAATTAAGCAGTCCATCCGTATAATCCCGTGCCGCCATATATCCATACAACTGTATGGAGCCACTATTGACAGGAGTTTTAGCCAACCTCAATGAGAAAATCTGTAACATTTCATTTGACATATGGATCATGCAATTTTCCTGATCAGGATGGCAAGGCATGGCCTTGGAAAACTTCTTTAGCTCCGACACAGCTTCGTTCACCAAAGATATCAAAATTTTTAGTCAGTACTAAGTACACTAAATAAACAATTTTTTGTAAAGTAAAATATGAGTTGCCCTGAATATTTGGTATGGGTGTGTCCTCACATTTACCATCAGACGATCCCACCAATCTACAACCTTGAGATTCTCCTCAGTAGGTTGTCAGGTATAAAACATTAATATATACTCCCTCCGTTCATAAATATATGACGTTCAGGACAAACTATTTAGTTCAATTTAAACTAATTTGTTTATCCTAAATGTCATACATTTAAGAACGGAGTCAGTAGTAAAACAAAATTAGATCCCTCTTTCTCTCTGTTCTGTCAGCAACGTTGACACGACAACCCATTCCCCAAATGCCCCAATGTCTCTTGTACATGGCAGTATGGCACCATTATTAGAATCAAAGTACGGAAGCGATAACCCCAAGAACGCAAAGTCAATTGCAAGATCACACAAACGAGAACGACACCGAGGCACGATGTTTTGTAACGAGGTTCAACCATGTGCCTACATCCTCAAAGGCATGACTACGGGCGCTCCTCCCCATAAACAGCAGCTACACCAGTATGCAGGCACCACCACGTCAACGTTGCCGCCCACACCAGCCGCCAAGTCGTCTCTCGGTTACAACGGTAGTGCCCTCATATTTATGGGCCGAAGGGGTATAAAGTAGGACCGAGACTCTATCCCTAACCTACCAAGTTACAACTCAAGTCCAACTGTAACCAAACTGTACACATATTCGACACATATCTAACAATCTCCACCTTGGCGAATATGCACACCACCCACCCCGAGATGGCGACCTCCCTCTCCTCTCTCTGACCCTCTCCTCGTGCGCCTCGTGATCAATTCCTGATCGGCTGCCACAGAACCCCAACTCCCGAAGGTCGTAAAAAAACTCCATAAGGGTTTGTTCGTTTCCATGGGATTCAATCCGACCGGAAATGATAGATATACCTAGAAAATCATGATAACTAATATAGAGAGCCGGATTTATTCCGGATCAGCAACTAATTTACCCATGATATGTGCACCAAGAGACCCAGAATTAATCCACTAGTCAAGAGGTGTGGATTCAATCCGGCTCTTCGGTCTCTTATTATACCTATCATGATGAGTAAATTAGTTCTCGATCCGGAATAAATCCGACTCTCTATAGTACATATCATGATTTTCTAAGTATATCTATCATTTCCGACCGGATTGAATCCCATGGAAACGAACAAGCCCTAAGCGAGCCACGACGGCAGGAGACAGAGGTGTGGTCGTGTGAAGTGCTCGCGGAGAGCGGGTCAAAGCTCTTGGTGTGAATCTTCATTTGCGATCTGATCAGGCATTGAGGGTCGCGGCTCTCAAAGCGTCGACGGCCGGGCATTGTTGCGAATCTTGATTCGCAATCTGATCAGGCATTTCGAGTTTCATATGGTTCAATGGTTCGAGTTCAGTGATGTATAATATCTCATGCTTCAATTGTAGTACTCATGTGATATATTTTTCTTTTTAATTTAGGTATTAGAATTTAAAAATATTAACTAAGAGAGGTTTGTTCTGGTGCTTAGATAGTACTGGGTAGTACCAGGTAGTACCTTGTACTAATATTTTTTTGCCAGCATATTTAATTAGGTAGTACCGAGTAGTACCAGATAGTACTACGTAGTGCCAATAGATTAGTACTAGGTAGTACGAGGTAGTACTATGTGGCTCTCTCTCTTTGTTGAATCTCTGAAAATTTAATTCCTTGATGTGGTCGACCTCGGGGGTTTTTATTGGCGTCTCTGGCGAATGACGACGCAGCCAGAGGTAGGGTTTCACCCAATCTTCGCACACAAGAAAGGGGAGACCAAACTAACCCCAGAATGGGGTGGGCCGACCGGCCTAGGCCCATCCTGGCTCGGCCCAGCTCCGTCTTCCTCCATGTGGCTTCTCTCGTCGGTTGCACCTTCTGCTCCTTTGCATGTGGGCTTCAGATGTTATTATCACTACGATCAAGATATGGGTACTTGTCGCATCAACTCCGGTATTTTATCTCGATCCTCGGGAATATATCGTAATTGCATATTGGTCCTTGCCACCTTTAGAAGCAAGTTCATCTTGTGTTTGCACACTGTTGGCGGTCAAATATGACACCCCTAAGGAACTTGTTACACTTTGGTTTCGGCTTTGATTTGGAACTAACCCGTCACTAGGCATACTAATGATGTAACAAGTTCGACACAAGCATGTGTTTTTGGAGTTGTATGTTTATGCAGGAAATCACGAGCTTAATGGATAAGTTCGCATCAAGTTCGGAAGGTGTTAAGCAAGAGGATCAAGGAGCTCCATTCGTGTGCGAATACAAGATGAACTTACTTCCAAAGCTGGCAAGGACCAAGATGCAACCGCAAGATATTCCCGAGGACCAAGACAAAAGACCGAAGTTCATGCGACAAGACCCCCTATCTTGATTGCGGGGATAACGATGTCTAAAGCTCATATGCGAAGGAGCAGAAGGTTCAAGGGCCGAGAGAAGCCTGCACGAGCAAGACGAAACCGAGCCGGGCCAAAATGGGCCTGGGCCGGCCGGCCCATGCCGACCGGCCTAAGGTGTTTTCGTGGCGGTTCGCCCCCCCCCCTTTCTTGTGTGTGATGTTGATCGAACCCTAAGTCTATGCCCTCGCCGCCATTCGTCAAAGAGACTGATAAACGCCCCTGAGGTCGACGACGTGAAGGCATTCAACTTTCAAAGATTCAACCAAGGGAGGAGAGAGGAGGACGCCCGGAAGCCCTAGCAAGGTCCCTCCGGTGCCGCCACAAGATCAAGAGCAAGGGGGAGATTGGATCTTCAAGGGAGAAATCAAGACGGAGAGCATCTTCCTCGTCGATCTTCATCTACTTTGGAGGATTCTACACCATGCCCCGCGCTACAATGTGTGACATCATGGGGTAAAGTCCTTGTTTGTCCTTGGGGTTGAGGAGAGAGATTGAGTTGTAATCACCGAATCTATGTTCTGGATCTATTTGCTATCATATTCATGTTGATGGTGCTTTAATCTTAATGGCCGGCTGGCTTGCTTAGGGGATGCATCTCTCGTAGCCTCATGTAGTGTGTTCCTTTTGTTCTTTATTTGATTACCGTCGTGTAGTGATAGTACATGGGAGGGAAAGTACATTGAACTAGGTTCACGCCCTTAGTCTTGCATCCCTAGTTTACATCAACTTCTTGTGCACCAATCGTTCGATCACGGATTACCCTCGTGTAGTGACTAGTATGCGAGAGGTTAAGGATTGAACTCGGTGCACTCTTACCTTTGATAGTTTAGATCGATTGTTATTGCCCGGTGGTTACATCTCTAAGTGATCCTAGATCTCTTGGACAAGCACTCTTAATATCTTGTGCTCTCTATACAATTGCTCTCTACGTTGATTTCTTTAACTTAGATTAGATTAGTTCTTTACTCATACACACTTCACTTGATAAAGAGCTTTGAATCAACGAGACTAGTGCTTAGTTGAGCATAGCAATCCACTTGTTCCACAGATTGATAATCCTTGAGGGATACTCTAAGAGAAAAGCTACAACAGACCCGTGCGCTTGCGGTTCGTAAATTGGCGCGTTATCTACCGTCAACACACACGAACGAAGTTCCTTGATCCTCTTGCATAGTATCCTCCAAACCCGATGCGAACTTATCCATTAAACACATGATTTCCTACATAAATATTATACTTCCAAAATCACATGCAAAAGTGAACTTGTTACATCATTAGTATGCCTAGTGGCGGGTTAGTTCCAAATCAAGGCACAATTTAGTTCCGTGAAAATTTGGTGAAAGTGGTGAAATTTTTGCATTGAGAAGCGTGTTCTGTGAGAGGTGGCACGGTCTACAATGCGAAAAATTTGGGGACTTTTGAGGAACTAAACAGGGCCCAAAGCTGAAACCAAAGCGTAACAAGTGCCTTAGGGGTGTCATAAATGAACACCAACAATCCCCCCGCACTTAGATCTTGCTCATCCTCGAGCAAGTTGCTTGCAAAAGTCATTCATCCATGGAGTTGAAACGTGCTTCGTCAAATCTTCCTTTACAAGTTAGTCAATCCTTGACGAGGCCCCAGACCAGGGCCCACCACGATCACCAAAAAGCGCAGTACGGACCGACACACAGTGTACTTAGCGGCTTGTACAACGAGTACTACGCCCCCGAGTACCTGACAACCTGTACGACCAGTCTTCGTCATGGGTCGGGAGCTTGGCGGCCCACGTACACAGCTGTCCTCCCCCTCCGAGTACATGACGGCCCGTCCGACAAGATCCAAGCGCCTGGGGGCCCACCCGACTAGTCCTCAGCCACAGGGCGGCTCGCACGACAAGTTTTCGCCTCCTCCACGGCTACTCGCTCGCGCGAGTAGTTTCCGTCCCGCCTCCGACTACTCGCTCGCACGAGTAGTTTCCGTCTCCGATAAGTCCAAGCTTCGTGGCGAAGACAGTCGCAACCGGGGCCCACCGAAGATACGGCGAGATATCCGCGCACGCTCGCTCCTGCGCCGCCACGTGCCGCTCCCCCCGTGCCAGGCCGCACTGACACGGCATGACCGGTGTCAGAAGGCATGGCCGCCCACTGTGCCACGAACAGCACAGTGCGCGCCACCTACTATGCCACGACGGCATAGTGCGGGCCACTCTGCCCACACAAGGCCCCCACAATACCCGGGAAAGACACTTACCTACCCTGCTGACGGCACCAGGGTACGTTGCCCATACCCTACGACGACCAGGCTACTCGGAGACGACCCCGAGAAGTCCCATCAGCGACTACTCCCAGCCCGCAATTCCGGGCGGTCTACACCATCGCTAATTAATTCGCTACAGTCCGTAGCCGCACCTGCGGCATCACCATACCGACCCGACGTGGAGCAGGACACCTTACACTGTAATCTAGTTTACATTCCCGTTTTTACCTCCCATAGGCCTCTCCCTTGCAACTATAAAAGGGGGAGAAGGAGGGCACATGCACATACGCTCACACTTACGCCCACGCACACACTCGATCGATATCTCATCTCATATCATCCCCTAGTCGTTCACACCCACTCGAGTATGCAGAACTCCGCTACAAGAACCACGTGCATGCGCATAGGGACTTGGGCGCAGAGACCCTCTCCCGACATGTTTGTAACCCCTACTACGAACACTTGAGCATAAAGAACACCCCCTCTCAGACTGGACGTAGGGTATTACTCTCCGGAGGCCCGAACCAGTATAATCCCTTGTGTCTCTTGTGTTACCGTGCAGTTCCTGACACGCGATCGTATAAATTTACTTGCCAGCTGTAACAAACCCCGACAATCCTTCATCTTCATCGTCGGTTAGTCAATCCTTCATGGGAAGGCTTCTCTTTTTTTAAGAGTGTCCACCTAGAATTCCTAGGTGGCTTCACGTGGAGGCTTCAAAAGAAGCCTCCAATTAGTAATAGTAAGATGTTGACCCCCCATTCCCTGTCTCACCCTCGAGCTAGCTTCTCCATGAAGGGGAAATCCAAGATTGGGATCCATGAAGAGAAGACTGGTGCCGGAAATCTTCATATAGTTTGTAGATCCGGTGATTGGCTTCTCTTCCAGATTATGTGTTGTGCTTTTGTATAGTTGAATTATCAACTGATGTTAAGTTGTAGTGTATTTGCATTAATGATTATTAGCCTATATTAATTTTCTATTACTATTTGAATTTATCTTGATTTTGTTATTTGTCAGACTTGATAAATACATAGAGTTGGTGATTAGTACAAAAATTATGAGCTGAACATATGATTTTAACACTTCAAAGTAGTGGTGAGTGCAATCACAATTTGATGAGCCAAACATTGCCTTGTATCCGACCAGGCAAAGTTTTAGAGCTGCAACCAAACAGTAGTACACAGATTTTAACACTTGCCTGGCGCAATCTTTCCTGCAAGCGGTGATCATGACGATGCGCAGGGACAGTGTTTTCCATACACATTGGTCGTCGAGGACTCCCCGTGTCTACCGCATCCCCCGCCTCACACCAGAGGACTCGAGGATCTTATTCCACCGAAGGATCTTCGGCTCGGAGGACGGATGCTCACCGGAGGGTGGATGTTTTTTTTTGATGAGAACTGGAGGGGTTTGAGCCCCTACTGATTATAAATATATTAAAAGGATAGAACCAGGTCACCTTACAAACATCAAGAAACAAAAAAAGTTAAAAAGAAGATCGCTATTACATTGCTGACTCTATCCATGTAGACATGTTTTGTTTCATGGAAATTTTTGCTCTTAGTATAACTAGAGCAAATTCGGATTTGAACCTCCTTGTGACAGATTGCAAGGTCCCCTCTGAAGATCATATTGTTTCTTGCCATCTAGATTGCCCAGCACATCAAAGCGATGATGTCCATGAAGAAATTCACTTGGAGTTGGTCTCTGAAGGAGACTACGATATCAGAAGATGCACCCAGGGGAGTTATAAGGTTGAGCAAGCTCCAACAGGCCAGGGCAAAAGGGCACATGAAGAAAAGATGCTTTAAAGTTTCCTCCACTTGCAGATTACAGAGAACACAGTTGTATGAGGGCAGCATCCTGTTTTTCCTCCTTAAAATGTTACGTGTGCTCAATCGATCTTTCAGTAATAACCAGAAGAAGACTTTATGTTTTTTCTGTAATGAAGCTTTCCAAAGCCAAGAGTAACAAGGATGGACTTGCCTTGAGCCTATCAGCTGCTTGTAAGCTTTTGTTGGGAAATAAAGCGGAGAACCCCAAATATAGCTCCATACGTCGTCCTCCCCACTATTCTGAATATCATTGAGGTCGCCAGCCAGAATTAAGAGCTGTTGAAAAGCTTCCTCGGACAAAGGCAGGTTGAAGAGCTGCACCAACTCTTCAGTGGCATTAGCACGTGAGATTGTGACATTCTTTTGTCTAGCAAAGGAGAAAAGTTGAGGTAAGTCTTGACTGCGAGTGGAACCTCCCCAAAGATCATGCCACAGGAAGCATGTGTCACCTTTGTGAACTGAGACAGAGGCAAGACCTTTGAATTTTGGTAATAATCTCAGAATATCTCTCCACCAAAAGGATCCCTTCAGCGTGTGGTTTGATAACTTGCCATTCTTGTAATGCTTTTCCCAAACAAGTTGAACCCATGGGATGTCTGTCTTGTTGAGGAATTTGTGCAGATTTTTCAGCAGAAGAGCCTCATTATGTGTTTCCAACTGCAGAACACCTAGGCCACCTTCCTTTTTAGGCAAGCAAACCATTTCCCAAGCTGCTTTGGGTGGTGTTTTGGCATTGATGTCAGCCCCTCTCCAAAGACAATGTTTCCTGTATTTGTCAATTTGTCCAATCATTGTCTTATGCAGCTTGAAAGTGCAAAGATTGAAGGTTGGAAGGGCTGTGAAAACAACATTAGTCATCTGTAACCTGCCAGCTTGTGAAAGAAACATTGAGGTACAGGCAAGCCTCCTTTCACATTTTGAAATCAGAGGCAGGAAGTCAATAACTTTAGGTTTTGTTGTCCCAAGTGGCAGGCCTAAATAGGTAAAAGGCATGGATCCAATTGAGCACCCCAAAGTGTTTGCCAAGATTTCCATCTTTTGATCATCTATATTAATTGGAACCATCACTGATTTAGAATAGTTGACTTTGAGACCTGTTGAAGTTGCAAAGGTTTGCAAAAGCTCTTCAAGAAAGTGAGCTGCCTGGCACATCCCTCCATGATGATGAGGGTATCATCAGCATACTGGATGATTGGAAAGTCTGAGGTGAACTCCAGAGGAATGGGTAATTGTAGCAAATTCATGTCTTTGGCTTTGTTGAGGAGGGTCTGCAAAAAGTCTGCTGCAAGAACAAAAAAGCAAAGGTGAAAGTGGATCACCCTGTCTTACACCCCTCCTGCAGCGAAATGTTTTGCCTGGAACTCCATTAAGTAGAATAGCTGAAGTCCCAGAGTTAAAAATGGATGACATCCAAAGCAACCACTTCTGGTCAAAACCCTTATGTTCCATGATTTGCAACATGGTTTGATGCTCAATTCTATCAAAAGCTTTTTCAAAATCAAGCTTGAGAATTATCAGCTCCTTTCTAGAATTATAACAGAGGTGGAGGTATTCAA
Source organism: Cenchrus fungigraminus (assembly GCA_036936925.1). Taxonomy (NCBI): domain Eukaryota; kingdom Viridiplantae; phylum Streptophyta; class Magnoliopsida; order Poales; family Poaceae; genus Cenchrus; species Cenchrus fungigraminus. Next base: position 121,929,305 of record CM072779.1, on the reverse strand, counting down.
AAGCCCAAGCCAGACAGTCTTGGATAGTTCTTGACCTAATGAAACCATATTGATTTTTGTGAACTATGTCTATGGTGACTTGCTGTAATCTGTTGGCCAGTAACTTGGTCAAGATTTTAATTGAAGTATTTAACAAAGATATGGGTCTGTAATCTGATACTTTAATGGGAGAATCCACTTTTGGCAAGAGAGTTATATGAGAGCCATTAAGACTCTGGAGACAGATGCTTCCTGCATGGAATTCTTCACAGAGCTTGTAAAAATCATTTCTAATGATAGGCCAACATTTCTTAACAAAGTCTGTGTTAAAGCCATCAGGACCTAGGGATTTGTCTGAGGGCAAGTTGGCCACTACTGCATCAATTTCCTCATGAGAAAAAGGGTCTGACAGTCAATCTAAATCCTCTACTGTAGTTAGGAGATGCTCCAGGTTGAACACCATTTCAGGAGAATCAGAGGTGCCTAGCCTGTCCTTGAAGGCCTCCCAAAGAATGTTTGCCTTGGTCTGATGATCATAGTGAACAATACCAGCAGAGTCTTTGAGGGCTGAGATGAGGTTTCTTCTGTGCTTAATTGTTGCATTTGCATGAAAAAATTTTGTTCCATCATCCCCAAATTTAACCCACTTGATGGTGCCCCTTTGCTTCCAGTAAACTTGTTGTTGGTGAAGAAGAGACAAATATTTTTCTCTCGGCACATTTCTGAAATTAAATTCTAGCACTGACAAGTCTCTGTACTCCTCCAAGATTCCCGAAAAAATGAGAATTGACTTTGTATTTGCAATATTTGCCTTTAAGCTTGAAAGCTGAGACTGCCAAGCTTTTAGAACTCTTCTAAGATTTTGGAATCTTGCTGTCAGAATCTTTGCTGCATCCTATTGCAGGGTGGGTACTGACCATCCATGGGTCACAACTGCTAAGAATTGATCATGGTCCATCCAATAGTTCTCAAACCGAAAGATTTTTGCCTTTGGAATTGTGGTGCTAATGGAAATGACACAAGGTGTATGGTCAGAAGGTTCCATAGCTAAGGCAGCTACAGAAGTATTTGGGTAATTTAAAGTCCAACAAGTTGATGTGAAGAACCAATCTAATCTTTGAAGCAGAGGAGATGCCTGCTTATTGGACCAAGTGAATTTTCTGCCATATAAAGGGATTTCCACCCAGCTCTGAGCACTAATTACTTCATTGAACAAAAGCATTTCATTCAAATCCCCCCAGGCCTGCTCCTGTTTTCTGGTGACCTTAATAAATTGAAATCCCCCACAATCAACCAATCCACATCATCTAGCATCTGGATGTTTTTTAGCCACTGCAAAAAAATTTGTTTGCCTTCAGGAGTACAATGACCATAAATATTTGTTAGCACCCATTCAGACTGATCATACTTGGATTGAAAGTTCACTGAGATTGCAAAAGCATTAGAAAAGGACAGAGAGCCTATGAGGTGAGCAGATTTCCAAACAATGATAAGCCCTCCTGAAGCACCAACAGATGGCAAGAACTCAAAGGAGTCAAAAGCCGGTGGGCAAATTTTTTTAATGAGAGCCTGATCAAAACTTTGCCTTTTGGTTTCTTGAAGACAGATGACATCACAACAACTTTCAGAAATTCTATCACGAATAGCATCCCACTTTTCAGTAGCATTTAAACCTCTGACATTCCGGCAAAGAACCTTCCATTGCTTATAATATTGACTAGAATTCATTAGGAAACATAGAAGTATTCAAAAGGTCATTCAAGCTGTCTAACAGCCAAGGCAACTATGGAAGACCAAAAGAGATAAAGTCGGTTAACAGAAGTTATTACAGACCCAGAAATAAACAAAGTCATAGTTTCAACAAAATAAAAGCACAAGAGGCTGAAGAGCTTCAACTCATCACTTCTTGGCCCTCTTCTTGCTAGTCTTCTGTACTTCACCATCATTAGAGTCCTTACTTGATTTCTTGGGGTGCCTCTTCCCACCAGGGGCTGAAGGCTTCTTCACTACGGATAGCTCTTCCATGGATAGCTTGCTAGGATCTATTTTGCAGAAAGTGGCTCCTAGATTTCTAATGATTGAATGAGACAGGGCAGGGGGATCCATTGAACAACCCAAGTAGTTTTTATTAGAGCATGGAGAAGATTTGTAGCCTTTATGAATCCCTTTTTGCCTCAAGCTTCTTCTCGCTTTAGGCTCTGTTATGTCAACAGGTGCCTTGCCTTTGGCTGCTTGGGACAACAGAGTTTTGGACCAAGGTCCAGATGACTGGACAATCTTATCTTTTAGCTTTTCTGGGGGTGTGATTGGTGAACTTGTTCAGATACAGAGGTAGGTGAATTCTCAGGTGAAAGAGCAGTGTTGGAGCCTTCCATAGGGAGCAGAGAGTCCACTGAAGAGGGCAGGTTCTTGGAACAGAGCAAATGGTCCAACTTTGGTTGACTTTGTGGTAGGCAAAAAGGAATGGAGGCATCAAAAGAGGAGCTAGACTAATCCTGAAGATGTGGCAGTGCTGAAAAGCCCAAGAATTCTGAAGCCCATTGATAAGCAGTTGGGCTCAACAACATCATTGTGAAGAAATCAGCCCATTTCTCTGGAATATGAATGGTGGGAGCACCTGGCCCAGGAGCAAAACATCTTGCCCAAAGTCTGATTGCCTCTTGATTCTGCTTAAAGAAGTCTGAATTCGGTTGAGGCACCTGATACTGTCTGCTAAGAAGGACTTGGTCCACATTTGGCTGAATGAGTTGAACAAAACCAACATTTTGAAAATTGTTTTCATGCAGAGCATCTGCATTAAGATCAAGGTCCATGTTCTGGATATCCTGTGGCTCCACATCATCCTGGTCCATCAGCTCATCCTCTTGAATATCATCCGGCAGGAGCTGAAGGGGGGCACCATTATCCATTGGGATAAAAACCTGCACATTATGAGGATCTTCAACTGGGTTTAAAACAGCTTGATTTTCAGGAAGGATGGCTTCAGGAGCACCCTCTGAATCAGTACTGGCCACAATGACATCTTCTTCATCCAAGTTCTGGGGTTGCTGTTGAGGAGCATTACCAAGCACTTGAAAAATGTTGTCAACCATACCCATATCATCTTCCAAAGGTACCAGAGGTTCATTAAGGTCAAAATCAAGAGGCTGATGAGGAGGTTGAGCAGGCTGCGCAGGGATGTCCTGTGCCACTTGATGAAAAGGCTGATTAAGTTGAGCATTAGCTGGACCTTGTGGCCAGAGACCCCAATCACCCTCCTGACCCTCTTGAACGGGAGGCTCTTCTTGCTGCTGATTAGGTGCTGGACCCTGCCCCTGTTGCCCATAACCAAAGAAATCAAACAAATCCGGCTGCAACTCATCAGGATCCGGGGGAAAGTCCTCATCAGCAGGCAATGCACCCAACATGTGTGCCTGAATAATTTCAGTTTGAATGGTCCAAGATTCACCATGAAAACCAGGGCCCTCTGTACCAACAATGAACCAGGGGATTTCCTCCAGATTTACTACCCTGGCCTTAACCAAAACTCTAGCAATGTTGTTTGGATCCTCTTCCCAAGCAATGATGTGCCCAAATTCCCCAACGATTTTATGAATGTGTGAATCAGACCAATAATCAATATTTGCCCCTAGCAACATCAACCAGACTTCATAGTTCAAGGTGACAGCACGGTAGTTAGCTCCTCTATTATGCTCCACAAAGGAAACTTGCACATCTCCAAACTGATGTGGACTATTGTGAATGAGTTGGTCACGATCATGAAAATAGTTGAACTTGACATACGTTTGACCAAAAGGGCACGACTGAATGTAGGTATACCCTACTCTGGCATGATCACGAAAGAACGAATGGAGAACATCACGGATTGCACCGAAAGCTACCTGATGGTTGGGCATGGGATGAATGCTGACGATGGCGGTGTCAGGGTTGCGACTGGTGGGTCTTCCAAGAATCACCCGGGACATCACTTTGCGGTTTGGCACCATCACGCGATTGAACCCCCGTGGGATGAACGGCGCCGGATCGACGAACTGAAAGGCCATTGGATTATCTCCACCTTTGACGGATGGAGGCACTGTAGCAGCACTGGGGTTTTCTTGCTGCTGTGACCCAAGGCTTGAGGAGAGCTCTCCAACCGGCGGCGGCGACGGCGGCGGGGGTGGTGGCGATGTGGTGTTGGGTGAGGAGCGAGGGGGGCGAAGCTCCAGAATCACCGGAGAATGGCCCTGGGATGCATGTGCCACGGCTGCCGGAGAGGAAGGTCGGGCAGAGGCAGCAGGGAAAGAAATATTTGGTAAAAGCCAAGGAATCGAAGACGAAGAGGCAGGGGTAAGAACTGGCGGCGAGGCCCCACCTGTCTGTGGCTGCGGCGACTTGAACCAGGTTGAAACAACCACTGGATCCCATGTAACCGTGCTCAATTGGGAAGAGAAGATCCTGTCTTTGGTAAGTCCCGGGAAAGGCAGGAAACAGCAGGAAATTGCTACGTGACCCAACTTGAAGCACGACATGTAGCGAGTACTGGACCTGCAGCTGGGCCGAGAATGATGATTAGATAGACATCGCGAGCAGCTGGGCCTTCTCTGAAAATTGTCTTGGAGCGGCCTTCTTTCTGCTGGGCTCTGAGCTACAGCCTTCGGCCAATGATGACCCAGCGGGACCAAATTAGCCCTAGAAAGGAAAGGAGCTTGGGCTTCATTTGAATTCAAACCGTGCCGAAAATCCGCAGCTTGTTTCCCAGAATGAACTTGTTTCCCAGAAAGAGTTCGAGGTGAAGAACAGCGTGGCGAAGAGCCCGGGATTGTGTTAGGCTGCAAGTTGGGGTCTGGACCTGAAGCAAAATTGAGCCTCGAGAAGACTGATCGTGAACCAGAAGAACGAGCAGCACTAGAAGACCGATGATCATGAGCCTTTTGCTTTACAATCTCAGCATAGGACCTGTTGTTTTTCTTTGATTTCTTTTGAACCCAGCCATACTGCGGACCAGAGTCCGAAACCGCCGAAATCCGAGCTCGAGCAAGACCAGAGAGGTTCCAGAGGTGAAAGAACAATTTGAAAGAATCACAACTGTAAAATTTGAGGTCATAAACATGAATTCCAACTGCTCGATTGATCACCAAAAACTTGAAGAGTTGTTGTTCCAATTCCACCACGGAAAAAAGATCCGCAGAACCACCAATCACAGATTGGAGGATTGCTCCCACCGATTCAGCAGACAAGCGAAACTTGGATCGACTGAAAGCCGCCACCAACCAAAAACTCGAGGCATCATCCGGAGAGGGCGAGCAGATGGGGAGACCGAAAAGAGAACGTACCTCGTCTGAGAAAGAGGCCCCATGCGAAGAACCCAGAGAGGAGAGATCCATTGAAACGGAGAGGAGATGAAGAAAACCTTGGAGGATCAGAGATCGCCATGGCCAATCACAGGGGCGAAGTGGCAACACTCAGAGACGAGGAGACCCATTTTTCTCGCGGCATTCTGCCGTTCTAAGAATTTGCCAGGAGCCAAGAGCTATAAGGCATTTCCATGGGAATCACTGAACTTATAAACACAAGACAAATACTTCACTTACAAACGTTTCTGGCGATTTCTTGAGCAAATGCGGCGGCGCGCCGCTGGCCCTCGCCGTCATGTCCGGCTTACTGGCCAACAAGCCGTGTTCGAGGTCGGTATGGGAAGGCGTCGACAGGTCCATTGGTTACACTAGCAGTGGAGGTACCGAAACGACCAAGAACATATGCATTCTCGGCTACTATGCTCTCCCTCACCATCTGAGGACCTGCTTGCTGCACCTGAGCGTATTCGCGGAAAATCACTCGATCACCCGTGACCGCGCGGTGAGGAGTTGGATAGCTGAAGGGTTTGTTTCCCAAGAACACGGCGCGTCTCCGGAGGAAGCAGGAGGGAGATACTTCGACGATCTCGTTAGCAGGAGTGTGATCCAGACGGTTTCTGGCAGCTACGGACATGGTTGTAAACCGGAGGCTTACACGATCCATGGCATGATGCGTTACCCCATGAGACGAGAACTGGAACGAGACAATTTCGTCACCTTCTTGGACAATGGGGAGAATGGATGCAAGTTATTGCGCTTGCGCAGCAAGGTTCACCGGCTATCCGTTAACAATGCTAGGAAAGATCGTGGCGTCCCTGTGTCCGGTCACTGTATATCTTTGGTGGTGTCATGCCGAAACTCTCATTTAAGCATTTGACATTTTTGCGGGTACTGGACTTGGAGAGCTGCAAGGATTTGGAGAACCGCGACGTCGTCGAGATCCCCGAGCTTGTCCATCTAAGGTACTTGAGCATCCGAGACACGCCTGTAAGCGAACTCCCTGACCAGATCGGCCAGCTGCAGCACCTGACAATGCTAGATGTTCGTGGCACTTCAGTGCGAGAGCTGCCTGCAGGTGTTGAGCGGCTTCAGAGGCTGTCACACCTACTTGGTGACCAGATGAGGCTCCAGGAGTGGATCGGGAAGATCGCAGCGCTTTCTTGCTTGTCACAGTTCGACATTTTCCGGAGCGAAAGGATCGGCATGGAAGAACTTGGAAACCTTTCTGAACTGACAGAGCTAGGGATATGGTGGTGTCCTTGTGCAGAATCCAGTAACAACATCACTGAGAGATACGAGCATTTTGCCATCTCGCTCTACAGGCTGAAAAGGCTTCAGTCCCTATGTGTACATGGTGGTGAGATTTCAGTGGGCCTTTTGGATCACTTGCGCCATCCTCTACGTCAGTTGCACAAGTTCGAGCTCAGTGGAGGCTGCTACGCTAACAGGATCCCCGAGTGGTTCAGATCCCTTCCAACGCTTGCACACCTTCACATCGATGTCAAGGAGGTGAGGAACGAAGACCTGCAGCTTCTCTCGGAAATGCCTTCTCTTCGGCGTCTCTCGCTGTCATGCAGGGACGTTCCCACAGAGCAGCTTGTGATCGGTAGCAGTGGATTCCCAGCTCTTCGGGAGATTCAGTTGTGTTCTGTAAGGGCTGACCTGGCATTTGAGCCGCATGCCATGCAGAAGCTGGAGTCGCTGCTTCTGTCGCTCCGTGTAGTACCTGAGGAAACGTGTGGATTTTCTATCAGCATTGGCCAGTTCGTGTGTCTCGAGAAAATTGAAATCAGATTTGATGGCAAGGCCGGTGAAGATGCGTGGTCCAAGCTGTTTGAAGATGCAAATGTTGCTATCAGGAATGCTGCTGAAGAACATCCCAACCATCCCACAGTTAGCATCATTGCAGTGGAGACTTGATTGATTGTGTACCAGAGGAGGGGAAGGAGAAGCAGCAAAAGCTGCAAGGAATCAAAGGAAAAATAATCATATGCTGTGGGGCTAATCTGTGCTTCACAACACATAAAGTAGAGAGTAACAGAGACTGAAGTTTTGACACTAGTTTAGGCAGCCTTTCTTTATATTTTCATTGTCAGTTATCTGTTGCTAAATATCAGTGTGTTCATGTGGTAATTCTCTAGAGTCAATCTTGTACGATCTATCCGTACTGCGCCGCTAAACAGCAGCACCTTGATGTCCCCAATATCTGAACTTTATCTTCTTCTTTTTTTTGAAAATATATCTGCTACGGTTTTGCACATACATCTAAGATGAATTTCAAAAGAAAAAACTATCCGCTAGAGCAAAGAAGAATTTTCAGAATATTAGCTTATCACGGATAAGAATCTAATTTGAGTTCCGAACGTAAAATGTGATTTTCTCTTAAACCACTAATCCGTCTGAAATTCGTCTGAACCACCATGTTGCTTGGAATTAGTGCAACAAAATAAGATCCGATATATGAGTATAGTTTTATTTTATAAATATATTTTTAAAATTAACATTCAGATTGTACTATTTCAGCATTTTAACAATACCTTCAACATTTTGGACGCGCTTCAACATCTCCACACAAAATGCTTATCCAGTTATACGAATTGTTGAACTAACTATACGAAACGTTGAACCTAATGATTTTTAATTAACGGTACAGATTTGAATTTTAGATCTGAACATTGCGTAGATTATTTGAGCATGAATATAATTCTAAATTAAAAATATCTAAATTGCAAAGTTGTAGATCTTGTCGAGATATATAATTTTCGTATAAAGTTTTTCTCTATCCGAGTTCATATGAAATATTTATGATTTCTTTTAAAACGGCGGTAGCTCGCTACAGTACCGTGCTCGTGCCGAGTGAAATGGCGGTTGGAAGTGCTACAATACCCTACCGCCGAATAAAATAAAACGACGGTTTGGGCACTGTAGCACCCAAACGCCATTTCACTTGACGGTAGAGGGTTATAGTTTTGCAAAAATTTGTGGAGACCATATATTTTTACGAAATTGTAATAGAAAAAGTAAAAAAAATTCCATCCATAGGGACTCGAGGTGGCCCAGTAGCCTCTTGTGCCGAGACGGGTCGGCACGATAACCAAACCTGCCCGTCCGTCCTGCCATGATGCCTGGCCCAGTAACAACAGAGCGATTCTTTACTGGGCTAGGCTAGGTGGTCCATTCAGCCATCTATGTACATTTGGGCCAGCTTCTGTTAAGCAACATGACCTCCAGGAGTCCTGGTAGAATTTTTATATATATATTTTTTCTTTGATTTTCGAAAAATAAATAACGCGAACCAAAATTACGAGAAATATACATCTACCGCCGTACCACACGGCGGCAGGACCGGCGGTAGCTCTGGCGGCACGTCCACGTGGCACGGCGGCAGCGAGCACCGTGCCACACGGCGGTAAGTACCTTTTTATTTTTTTGAGATTTTTTCATTTTTTAAAAAACAAGAAACTGATAAATTTAAACATAATCACAAGATCATAATCATCGAGTAGATGCAAAATAGTTTATACAAGATCATGGTAAAAGTACTAATACATCTAAATCTGTCGGTGCCTCTTCGGCCTAACAACTCTAGCACCAGCCCAGGTGTGGTCCTGGGCGTACGTCAAGGGGTCAGGTGGCCTGACCACGCGCGGTCCGAGCTGGTCGGGAGACGGTGTCGCCATGGCCGCCTGCGACGAGCCTGCAACAGCCGGTGTCGCTCCGCCCGCCGGCGACGACCCTGCACCAGCCGGTGTCGCTCCGCCGGCCGTCGGGGTCGCTCCGCCCACCAGCTGTGTCTCCTGCGTCCCAAGAGGTGGCGCCTGTGTGAACTGTGACGCGCCAAGCTCCTCGCCCTCCGCCGCATCCATGGGCCCGAGAAAGTCGTTGAACCTAAACTCATCCCAGTCCAGCTGGTCGTTAGGAGTCGAGACCACGGTCGCGTCGAAACCTGCAACGAATAGTATTAGTTTTCCACGTATCGTACTTATCGAATTTTACTGTAATAGTTAAGGTCGTTACCATGCTGGAAGACAGGTGGAGTGGACGAGAAAGGAATATCTGCCGCCGGAAAGACCGGCGGTCTGAAACCTCCTAGTCCCGTCGGAAAGAGGGACGGTCTAGGTGCTGTCGTCTCCGGCTGTCAAGCCCCGGTGCAACCTCCTGGTCCCGTCGGAAAGACCGGCGGTCGCGCTGTACGATTAGAATATAGTATAACAAAAATACACAACAACTCTGTGCATTAGTTGAAAATAAGGTCCACTGAAAGTACCTACGCCGGGGAAAACCAACGGCCGCTGCACGTAGGTGTGCGGGCCCTGCGGCTGTGGCTGCTGTTGTGCCGTCGACGCCGAGAAAGCCGCACGTGCAAAGGTGGAAGGCGTCGGCTGCGAACAAGCTGTCGCGGCGGAGCTCGAGGACGACGCTAGGTGGCGCAGAAGAAGAGGAATGTCAGCGGCCCTGGCGTAGTTCACGACGGCGGTGTACCTCGTGGCAACATCGAGGATCCTGTCGTACGTGTGGCGGTGCTGCTGAGGTCCCTAGGTAAAACACGCCTCCCTCGCGGCCGCTGCGAGCCGCACGATCTCAGCAAGCGCGTCGTGCTGCTCACGAAATTAGTAGCACATGTTATAATGAATAGTAACATGAATTAAATATGATTGCAGTATCGTAGCTTACCGATGTGTCGGCGGTCTGGTCTCGTCGCACCGGGTACCTGGCGTCCGGCAGTAGCCTGTCGTGGTCCGGGACCGGTGGCGGTGGCGGGGCAGCAGGGACGTACGTGACCCGCGTCCGCATCCTCGGGAGGTACCACTTAAGGTACGCTACCCAGGCCGCGCCATCGTGAAGGCGGTGCTCGGTGACGACGTTATCCTCATGCGCCGCGGATGCCCACTCGTCCACGTACGGCTGCAACCTGTCGATGAACGACGTCGCCGCAGACACACCCTTACGCGTCCACCTAGCATAGATGAAACAAAAAATTATTTGCAACTGACTACTTGTAACGGAAAATAATTATAACTGGCTAATGTTAGCTCACCTGTGCGCTGTGGGCGGCAGACGTGGCGCAACAGGTACAGACGACTCCTGGTAGAGGCCGAACTGCCTCATCACCCGGTGGACCGCGTACTCCTCGACGTAGACGTCGAACACCAATCGTCGCCGCGTCATCCAGTACGCCTGGTCTCGCAAGCACAACGACGAGAGGCCCTGTGGTGCGCGGGCAGCGACCATGGTAGGAGTGTACGGCGTCCACCGGACCTGGGCATCGACCATCCGGTCGATCTGACCCACGAAGACCTTGTACGCCTTCTTCGCCTGCTCCCCAGCCCAAACGTGCTGCACAGAACATGAAAAGTTAATTGAATCGAACTAAAGAACTCATTAAGCGAAGAAAATGATAAGTGAGGTCATTACCTTCCGGAGGCACCACAGAGAACCCATGGTGGGGAGGTCCGCTGGGTCAGTGTCAGCTGGTAGTGGGTCGTACTCCGAGAGGTCGGCCTTGGGCCAACCGATGTCGAACCGCTCGTGGATCAACATCTGCAACAGGAGAGGACAACCCAGGAGGATCCCCTCCCTACTCGCCGGCTTCGCCACGCCCGACCACAACCCCCTGTAGGTAGCGGCCAGAACAGCGCTACCCCAGCTGATCTGGGGCATCTCGTCGAGGGGGGAGTCGGCGATCCTCTGAGCCCAGGGGAGCAGGTACCTCGACACCGAGTCTCCCGCTGACTCGCAGAACATCAGCCACCCGAACAGCCAGAGCAGGTACACCTCCAGAAACATGTCCGACGTCTGGTCGTCGGCCTCGTCCGCCATGTAGTCAGCCTGCACACACAAAAATTCCGTCGTCACATTCATTTAAAATGCATACAAACATTGAAAATAAGAGTTAGAAGCACGTACGCTGAACTGCTGGATCCAAGTTCAGGTGGGACCGTGGGTGTTGGCGAAAGGCACGTACAACTGAGGCACGCGATCGTTCCGAGGAACGTTCGCGAACCGAGCAAGGAAGTCGGCGTGCCACGTCGCGGGGATGTCGATCGGCCCTGTCGTCTCGCCAGCACACGGGAGTCCTCCCAACAACGCGGCGTCCTCCAGACTGAGCGTCATCTCGCCGACGGGGAAGTGGAAGGTGTGCGTCTCTGGTCGCCACCGGTGCATAAACGCGGCGATCAGAGGGGCGTCGTAGCTGAACTGCGTCAACCGCTCTGCCCGGGGAACCTCAGCTCGTAGCTTGTCCCCCTCGACCAACCGCGTGAAAGGCAGAAGTCCTGCAGCGTGTAGCTTGAAAAAAAAACAAAAATAATTTACTTAACGTGATTACTATTGTAAAGAAACAGAAATAAATATAACAAATGAATTACGTACTTTAGAATCCAGCGCTGGTGTATCGGCATCAACGTGCGGGTGGTCCGGTAACGTATACTACCGGGCTGCTGTGCAAGAACGGTCGAGACGTACGAGCGGTGGTGCCGGTCCACCGCCTCCTCGAACAACTCCGGCCGTACGTACTCTAACGGAGCCTGAGCCATAGCTGCAAAAAAAACAAACTTTAATCAATTAGTTGAATTATATCAATTTAAACGAATTATACAAATTAAAACTATTTTCTAACAATTTTAAATCAATTGTAATCCAATTATGTGAATTATAACCATTTTCTAGAAATTTTATATCAATTTAAACGAATTATGTGAATTCAAACTATTTTCTACTAATTTTATATCAATTTAAACAAATTATGTGAATTAAAACTATTTTCTAAGAATTTTATATCAATTTAATCTAATTATTGGAATTATAACTATTTTCTACGAATTTTTATCAATTTAAACGAATTATGTGAATTGAAACTATTTTCTAAGAATTTTATATCAATTTAATCCAATTATTTGAATTATAACTATTTTCTAGGAATTTTACATCAATTTAAACGAATTATTTGAATTATAAATATTTTCTAAGAATTTTATATGAATGTAAACGAATTATGTGAATTACAACTATTTTCTACGAATTTTATATCAATTTAAACGAATTATGTCAATTAAAACTATTTTCTAAGAATTTTATATCAATTTAATCCAATTATTTGAATTATAACTATTCCTTAGGAATTATATATCAATTTAAACGAATTATTTGAAATATAACTATTTTGTACGAATTTTATAAGAAGTTTAACGAATTATGTGAATTATAATTATTTTCTAAGGATTTTATGTCAATTTAATCAAATTATTTGAATTATAACCATTTCTAGGAATTAAATATGAATTTAAACGAATTATATGAATTATAACTATTTTCTACGAATTTTATTTGAATTATAACTATTTCTAATATTTCTAAACTAAACTAACTAAACTACACTAACTAAACTAAACTAACTAACTACACTAACTAACTAAACTACACTAAAGTTAGAAATATACCTGAGTAAAAAATGCTCCGAAAGGTTAAAAGCCGAAGTTTTAAGAGGAGAGAGGGAGGGAGGGAGGAGGGGGTGGCGGCAGCCGTCGCGCCCTTATATAGGGGTGAGGCTGCTGCCGTACCCCACGGCAGCAGACTCCTGCCGTCGTGTGGCACGACGATAGGGTTCCTGCCGCTGTAGGGTACGGCAGTAGGAAGCTGGCCCCACAGCCAGCCCTCCCAACCGTTAGCGACACCCCTGCCGCCGTGCCACACGGCGGTGTCCCTGCCGCCATGTGGTACGGCGGCAGATATATATTTCTTGTAATTTTGATTCGTGTTATTTATTTTTCGGAAATCAAAGAATATATATATATATATATATATATATATATATATATATATATATATATATATATATCGCTCCTGGTAAGTAGTATCGGCCCATGAAGTACTCAAGCCCATCTATGATAGACGATTACACATCTCATCAACATCCGGCGGTTCTTAAAAAAAAATCTCACCAACATCAGACAGTCTAATTCAGGGGAAAATAACATCCGACAGTCTCTTATGTTCTGAATCAATCAGGGTTATGTTCGGCTTCTCTTCTAGAACACTATATTTTTCTTCCAGAACAAACTTGTCGTACTGCTGAATCTTTCTCCGCGATGCGACAAGACAACTGACGAAGACTCCCTGTTCGTCTGGCTTATCAGCCACCAGTCAGCAGTACTTTTTTCTCAGAAAAACCATCCACCAGCAACCAACCAGCAGTACGTTTCTCTCAGAACAAACCAGCACCAGCCACCAGCAACCAGCCAAGCGAACAGACCGTCAGGAGGCGAGAAGGCGACCGGTGGGACAAGCCGGGTCCAGCAAGGTGACGGTGGATCGGAAGAGAAAAGGCATGCCAAATCATTTATGTCAATTTGTATTTGCTTAATACAATCAACCAAAATTCTCGACATTGGGGTTGATCCTAAATCATTTCTTTATATTAATATATAAACACACACTAATTATCCGCGGTTCTCATGTTTGGTGAATCTAAAAATTATATTTTGTTAAAATTTTAATTTGATTTTGAATTTTTTTTGTCTATCACCTTCGGTAAATATTTATTCCAGCGCACGACATATTAATGTGCAAAACCACATCTGTGTTATATTCCACGAATGAGTACAACCAACGACTTAGAAATTTACTAAGACCATCAACTTCAATGACTTTTAATTTGTCGTCTTCTTGCTTGCAGCCAAAATTGACCAAAAGATAAGTCACAACATGGCCATCAACATCCAGGGGAGACTTGCTTAAAGCCACACAAAAACAAAAAAAAATCGATTTAACCTCGACATCAGGAGACCAACTTTTATCTCTTTACTTTAGGGGAGCCTTTGCTTAAATGCTAACAAATTGACCACAGACCTGTTCCAACAATGCATGCAAGTGCAAGGGTCCTTCAAGGTCTGAACACATGCTCCTCAAGTGCAAATGGCTTCCTCCGTTGTTTGGGCACTGCTACTATTTCTTGCACAACTCCACTCACTCGCCAGTCACCACCCCCATCACCCATGCTGATGCCAACCTCACTCACCACTCTGCTCCTTCCCTATGCCATCCGGATCAGGCTGATATTCTGCTCAAGCTGAAGCAGTCTTTCCTCTTTGATTCAAACTTCATCACCACCCTTCCGTCGTGGCAATCTGGGAGCAACTGTTGTCTCTGGGAGGGTGTCGGTTGCAGCAACTCCTCGGGCCATGTCACCTCTCTAGACCTCAGTGGTCTTGGCTTGCACAGCAAAGGCATTGACACTGTGATATTTAACCTCACCTCCCTCAGGCTGCTCGACCTGAGCATGAATGATTTTGGTGGCATGAACTACGACGTGAGCCCATCAGATGGTTTTGAGAGGCTTTCTTTGCTTACCCATCTCAACCTCTCCAATGCAGGCATATCAGGTCAGATACCTAAAGGCATTAGCAAGCTCAAGAACCTTGTCTCCTTGGATCTTTCTTGCAGTTCCACTAGCATTGAAGCCTGTGATCCCTGGGAGCCTAACTTCCAGAACCTAGTGGCGAACCTCAGCAATTTGAGAGAGCTTAAACTCGATGGTGTTTATATTTCAGCTCGTGCAGAAGATTGCTTCAAAGCTCTTGCTAAATCTGTCCCACTTCTACATGTTCTTAGCTTGGACAGCTGTTGGCTCAAAGGTCATATTGACCACTCTCTCTCTCAGCTCCGATTTCTAAGTGTGATCAACCTCAGCAACAATTATGGTATGACCCCCGGTCCGTTTCCAGAGTTCTTCATGTATTTTCTCAATTTGAGTGTACTTCGACTAGCTGGTATTAACCTTGAAGGGTGGTTTCCTCCTATAACATTTCAATCAAAAAATGTAAGGGCTCTAGACTTGTCCCGCAGTCTGAATCTCTCAGGGCACATGCCAAAACTGTCTAATGCCAATTCTTTAGAAACACTAAAGCTGCACATGACAAATTTTTCCTACCATAAATCGACCAATTTCAGCAACTTCAAATCATTGATGGAGTTAGGTCTTGATGGACAAATTATTTCCATGGACTTCTTCTCTTCATTCGGTAGGCTTGAGTCCTTGCGGAGATTGGTCCTAACTCGACTGGACTTACAAAGAGAAATGGAGTCAACGTTTTTATGGATTGAAGGCATCAAGAACTTGACAAGCTTGGAATTCTTTGGATGTGACTTCTCTGTGACGGTTTCTTCCATCGGAAATTCCAGAAACTTGAGAAGTTTGGTAATCTCTAATAGCAACCTCAAAGCACAAACACTATCAGGAGTTGCCAATCTCAAGACCTTGAAAAGTTTAACCATCACTAGCTGTAGCTTATCAGGGCAACTGCCATCTGCAATTGGGAATATGAGTATCTTGGAAGTTTTGAACGTCTTTGATTGTCAGCTTTCCGGACCAATACCAAATGAAATTGGCCAAATAAAGAAATTGACGTCACTGGTACTAGGAGACACCCGTCTTTCTGGCACAATACCAGGTTCTATTGGTAATTTGACTCAGTTGACTGAACTGGTGATTTATTTTAGTCATCTCAGTGGTAAGAATATCACTCCTATACTTACACCAAACTAAGAATGTATGGTTATTTTCTCATATATTACCTCTGTTCCAAAATGTGAATCCATTCATGCTTTATGCTTATCACAGAATGTGCATTTCATTCCTTATACATTTTGTTTCTTAATTTAATAGATACGGATCCAATTTCTCTAGAAAAACAGGACAATAATTTACCATATTACTACAAAACAAACATGTTAATCTTAATTAATATACTGCATTGTCGGTGTATATTTCCAGAAGAGAATTACATGAATTTAAGAGTTCCTTTACGGCGACTATACTGGTGTTAAAAAGGACTAGTATATAAAAACATCCGACGGTTGAGATTAATTCTATACATACGGCTAAAAAGATTCGCTAGTGGTATGGGTAGTGTGTGTGAGTAGTATATGTGATAAAGGGTATTATAGAGAAAAAATATAAATGGCATATACATAATATATTTTCTTATTCTTTGAGATGGTAATATATTTCTCATTTGATAAAGTTACAATGGTCATCAGTATTTACTTATTTAGTAATAATTATTATATTACCATTTCTTTATACTATATACTTTTTTATACTATATAGCACAGAGTGCTGGTATTCTGTTCCGTAAAAGAGTTCGAATATAAATAGCATACCTGAAGAAGCTCAGAAGTTCTCTACTTTGTACAGGCGGAATTCCAACATCCCTCTTTGCTCTTCCGGTGTTACAGGACTTGTCCCTTGTAGGGAACCAGCTCTCCGGCCCAATACAAGAATTCAATGTGAGAAATTTGCTATTATAGGACTCCAAACGATGGTCTTTGCTATAATAGGACTCCAAATATAGACTTCGCTAAAACGACCTCTGAAACGTTGACACTCTGCTATTATAGGATTTTTGCTCCTTTTAATGACTTTTCTCAACTAAATACGTGTATTTTGACTTGAACTGACCTTTTTGCCCCTGGGGCTGTTCACGTAAGGGTTGCTCTGGCCGCTGTTTACGTGGGAGTTGCTGGCCGCTGTTCACGTAGTGGCTGGCCGCTGCACGGGCTGCTGGCCGCACCTGGACTGGCTGGCCGCTGCACGCTGCTGGCCGCCGCCTGCGCTGGCTGGCCGCGCTCGACATCGGGGGCGGCGGCCATGGCACCAGACGGGTCGACCAAGGCATGCACCACGGGCCGTCGTGGCGGAAAAGGCCAGGGCCGGCGCCAACGGGAGAGGACCGGTTCCGGCCGGCGGACGGATGGGCGGCGCTGGCGGACGGACGGGTGGTGGCGCTGGCGGATGGATGGGCGGCGGCGGCGGCGGCGGCGGCATTGTTTCTGCGGGAGGAAACGAAACGACGTGTAGAATACGATGTAATTCATTACATGTGATTCCTTACGTGAACAGACCCAGCGTCAGTTAAGTCAAAATACATGTATTTAGTTGAGAAAAGTCATTAAAAGGAGCAAAAAATCCTATAATAGCACAGTGTCAACGTTTCCGAGGTCGTTTTAGCGAAGTCCATGTTTGGAGTCCTATTATAGCAAAGGTCATCGTTTGGAGTCCTATAATAGTAAATTTCTCATTCAATGTGGTATCTTCACAATTGTACTGGATTGACCTATCTTTCAATACATTGACAGGACAAATTCCCCAATCGTTCTTTGCACTGACAAGTTTGAGGTATCTCGATATTGCTGGGAACAAATTGACTGGTTCAGTGGATCTTGCATCATTTTGGAGATTAAATAACCTCACTCATTTGTCTCTTTCAAACAATAAGCTCTCCATTGTGGATGATGAAGTTTCTAACTATTCATCTAAATATCTCTCGGGCCTTACCAAAATAGGACTTGCTAATTGTAATTTGACCAAATTACCAAGTTTCTTGATGCGCCTTGATCACGTGGCTTCCTTAGACCTTTCAAGTAATAATATCAGTGGAGATATACCAAGTTGGATATGGGAGAGATGGAACAGTAGCCTTACATGTATAGACCTTTCAAAAAACATGTTCACCGGTATGCAGCTTACTTCATATGTTATCCCATTCAGCAATGTGTTGGATAGTTTTGATGTCAGCTCGAACAGGCTTCGGGGACAAATTCCTATGCCAAGCTCATCAGCTAGTTCCTTGGATTATTCAAACAATTCCTTCTCTTCTGTTCTTCCGAACTTCACTTTATATCTTCATAACACCAACTATCTAAGTATGTCCAGGAATAATATAAGTGGCTATTTACCACATTCAGTTTGTTACGCATCCGCCCTGGAGTACCTTGACCTAGCATTTAACAACTTTAGAGGACTGATACCAGCATGCCTAATAGAAGAGGCATTTGTGATAGGTGTATTAAATTTGAGGGAGAATCACTTTGAAGGAGTGTTACCTTCCAATATTTCAAGTGAATGTTCTTTCCAGGCAATTGATTTGCACGGCAATAATATTGAAGGTCATCTTCCGAGGGCACTATATAACTGCAGTGGCTTAGAGGTTCTTGACATTGGAAGGGATAAGATTACAGATACTTTTCCATCTTGGCTAGGGGGACATTTTAATCTCCGTGTTCTTATTCTAAGGTCCAACCAGTTCCATGGTCCATTAGATTATATAAAAGATGGAGAATACTTCCCAAGGTTGCAAATAATTGACCTTGCCTCAAACAATTTTTCTGGCAGTTTGCATCCGCAATGGTTTTAATGGTTCAAACCGATGGAGAAGTATAACAATACAGGGCAATATTTTACAAAAGGAATTCTCCAAGAAACTGTGATAACATCATATAAAGCGTTGTACATGACATTTGACAAGTTATTGACTACCTTCACATCAATTGACTTATCAGATAATGCACTGGAAGGTACCATTCCGGGGTCGATCGGAAAGCTTGTTTCACTACATGAGCTAAACATGTCTCACAATTTCTTCACCTGGCAAATTCCACGCCAGCTTGGCGGCATGACTGCATTGGAGTCATTGGACCTATCCTCAAACATGTTGTCAGGTGAGATTCCACAAGAGCTGACAAAACTCACCTTCCTTAGTATCTTGAACTTGAGCAGCAACCAATTGGAAGGGGGGATACCACGGTCGCGCCAATTTCTGACATTCGAGAACAGCTCATTGATAGACTTAGGGATCCATCTAGGTGTAGATCAGTGGGGTCTGAACCTTTACCAGTGTTGAATCAAGATGGTCTTTATGCTAACAGAGAGGAGAAGAGAGATTTAGAGAGAGGTTCACCGTTGGAGTAGGGAGGTAGAGGATGGAACACGTCGATGTAGATGAAGTCCTTCGAGGCAGTGCCGTGCAGTGGAGTTCGTCGGTGGAGCGCTGTGCAGATACGTCGGTGATGGCCGGGGCAGGGGCTTCCCATCGCTGTCCGCTCCCCCAGATCGGTAGGGTCGTGGAGGTGGGCGAGTGGGCACGCGGTCTGTTGTTCGGCACACTTCCCACTACGCCCCCCACCTCCTGTATATATAGAGCGGCGCGACAGGGGCCCACAACCCGATTGGGTTGGACTCCCCCGATCAGGGAGTGATCTAGGGGCTCTGACTTGGTCGTTGGACCAAGTCAGACGAGATCAATACTAACATTCTCCCCCTTGATCTCATATTATACTTTAAACTTTATACTTTGACGTATCTCTTTTACATACTTTGCTTTTGGTCCTCATCTCAGTGCAGATCAGTACGTAGGGCGTGCCTCATCATAACAAGTATCAATTACTGTAAGACTAGACAGCCACAATGTACCTTTCTGTAGTGAAACAATACCTTAACTTTTACTTGGGCCCTTTGTTATCCAGAAATCATAGGCCTCCCGTGAAACCCATGTCGACTTGGGTGGTCGGCCTTTGTTAAGCGGATCCGCAAGCAATTGCTTGGTACTTTTGCTCAAAACTATCATGTGATTCTGGATTTTCTCCTTTGCAACATATAACACTTTGTCAATGTGTTTGGCAGCACACTTGACATGTTGTCATAGGAGAGAAAACTTTTAAATGGTATATTACTGTTGATTACCATTATCAATTCCGGGTAAGGTTTCTTCAACCATTTAGCCTGTCATGTAGCCTCATATCATGCTATAACTTTGGGTGTACATAACCCATCTTATCATAACTATTCAACTTTGGAGCTTTTCCACAATAAAACTCTAATCGTGAGTGTTAGCTACTACTGTGGGCTTCACTAAATAACTCACCAAAACTTAGTTCCTTTTACTCACAATCCTTTGAGAGTATGAGTTTCTTTATTACTTAGCATGAGGCTTACAACACTTTGCAAGAGTGCAAATCATTCTTTTAATTCCATTCCAGTGATCTATGCTGGATTGGACTTTTGCCAAAACATCCCGGATACAAAAACTATGTCAGGGTAAATTCTTGTGAGCACTGATTCTGCTTCCAACAGCTAAAGCAAATGGAACCACCATTCTTTCGATCGATCTCATATTGGTTCATGGAATACTTAAATTCCAAAACTATTACCCTTGACTGTAAGACATGCATAAGTTTGCTCGCATGCATACTTTATTTCGTTTAGAACTCTTTCTAAGTATGCCCTTTGCGATAATCTAAAAATACCCCTTTTCCTTTTATCTCAATGAATTTCCATTCCTAACTAGAGCGAATGGATTTTCAACAAGATTATATCTTTTGAACACTGTAGGTTATAACAACATTCTTCTTTTCCATAGTAGATTTGAACTTTACTACCAGTAAGTAGTGCATAATCTACACATTGAGTGTGGAAAAATATTTCCCATCTTTGAACTTTAGCAGATGAACAATTTGTCATCTTGACTTTTACTTAAACCCAAAAACTTTTCTTTGTTCTTGTAGAACTATAAATATCACTATTCTGTGATCCGATTTAATACATAAATCAGAAAGTACCATCTCATCAGGTGGTATCACAATTTTCTTTCCATAACAAAAACCACTTGGTTATGTCATGTTTATGCTTTCTCGCACAAATCTCTGTATATCATCACTCTTACATCTGTCTGATGTAATTCTATATAATGATATACCACTATAGTCATTTTGATTCTAAAAGAATCCTTTCATGAGACTTCAGAAATAAATCTCATTTCAATTTGTTCTTTCTTTGCATAAAGTCCTTTGCCACAAGACACGCTAGATTGCTTTTACATATTCCCTCTGGAGTCACGTTTCATCCTTGTAGACCCATTACAGTCTACTGTTTTGACTCTTTTAGGAATTTATTCTATGTTCCAAAACAAGTTTGAAACATCTATGTCTCATGACATTTTTAACAATATACCACTGGGTATATTGTTTTCTGTCTGGGGTTGTTGTAACTCTTTATGATTTTCCAAAGAAACAATTGTTACCACAGAGTCCTGAGTAACAAGAATTTCTTTGACTTTATTTTTCTTTTTAAAGAGTTAACGACGGGTGTTGAACTACATCAACATCTGTCGTCACCTCAACTTCTGTTGATCATACAACACCAACATGTATGTCGAGACAATTGATGTGCTTGAATCATTGGAGTAAACATATAGTCTCACTTCTCTTCAAGCATTTGTTCTCAACATTCTTTACTCCCCCAGATTATCCCATCTATCAATGAGACAAATATCTTTAAACTTTTGATTGGGTTCAGTCTTTACCAGCCTCGTATGATGTTTTAGGCATCATCCTTTTCTTTTCTTTTAAGTGCTTTGAGGCTCAACTATCTTTCTTTATATTCGTGGTGAAACAAAACTCGAGGAATTTTGTTTATTTCTATGGTTGGGGTATCAATGTTATGACCATTATACTCCCATTTCGGTCATACTTTACTTTAATAGATCATTCTTTAAATACATATAATGCATCACTTTTGACTTTGAGGAAATTTAATTTCTAAATCTTAATCTTTCTATCTTCCTCCCCCTCGAAATATGGCGTAAACTTTCAAGCCATAATTTCGAAGCTATTTTAACACTTGTGAATAAGGAGTCATCTAATCTTTAACTTTATTTACATGATCAAGTCATGCAAAATAATGGGAGTACCATTTCCTTGTTCCTTTTCTAAAACTCATCAGAGTTCTTCACTGTTATACTTTGAAGAACTCATCAGAGTTCTTCATATTGCTGTACTTTTGCAAGTCATGCTTGCTATCCTGACTTTTGAATCGTATTCAACTTTCATTTTTGTCCTTCGACTCTCTGTAAATCTCTATCCATCATGACACTATAAAAGTGCATGAGTATTACTGGGATAGCACAAAAGCTCCCCCAGACTTCTCGTCTTTTATGTGATATTCAAGTCACACATGAGTATCACAAAAACTTTGCCTGCTATTCAGGAAATGAATGACACAAGAGCCAAAACATTTTCCGGACTTATGACATTAAACTTTGAATGCATTGGCAACAACCAATGTATTAATTCCAGAATTAGATCTGAAAAACTTTTGTCAGGACACATGTTTTAATTTAACATTGGTCAAATTTCACATGTGTCTGACTTATTTCAACATAAAACTTTACTTTTGAAGGACAAGATACTATTTTACAATGACAAAACTTTATTTTAGTCACAATAACCAAAACATGCATATATACTCTATTTTCTGATTAAATCTTCTCGTTGGTTCCAATTTAATCAGAAAATCTTACAACCATAATGTCACGAAAAAACTTTAGTGAGAGAAAAAACTAAAACTCTTTTCTCAACACTTGGGATTCTCTTCCAAATCAACCAAAAAGGGTCAAAATGAAGAAAACTCTTTTCTTTCTTAACCTCAACTGTGCAGTTGAGTAAACTCAATCTGTGGTGTTGATGGAAATCAACTTTTATCAATTTCTCTCTACAGTGGATAATTGTATGTCATAATTTAACGTTGGTCAAATTAAAACATACAACATTCATGCACTTTGAATTCTATATCACCATAGAACTCGTGACTATTATAAAAACATAATGTTGGACATCATCAAACTTTTATAATAAGAAGACAACATCGTAATTAACTTTAAAACTTTGCATCTTTGAGCATTATCTTTAGATGTAAGAGCAAATTAATGCTCGATTTTAATATTTCATGTGGTATGAAAAAGCCAAAATCAACTTTTCTTTTACTTTAGTTATAAGAGAAAATTAATGCTCAAAACTTTGACGCTTCAAATGGCAAAAAAATGCCAATAAACAACTTTTCTTTAACTTAATAACAGCGGAAGCTTTCTAAACTTTAAACTTTATTATAGTTTTTACCCACAGGGAAAAGCTCATTTACAACTTTTAAACTATTCTTCCAATTAAATCTTCTCGTTGGTTTCGATTTAATTGAAAGATAAACAACAAACAGCAGCGGAAAAAACTTTAAAAACTTTTCTTTATTATTCTTTTCAGAAGCAATACTTTTACTAAACAATACTTTATTTCAAGAGCATCTCTTGATCTTTTCCATTCTCTGAAATTCCTTACTTTGATATTAAAATCAAAGATTTAAACTTTAAACAGAAAGCTCATAGAATTATAGTATTGTTATCATCAACGTTGGTCAGAAAAATAACAATACCATAATCTACTTTAAACAAAACACTTTCTGATAAAATCATAATATTGTTACTAAAACAAATAACAATACCATAATTAACTTTAAGTGAAACTATAATATTGTTATCATCAACGTTGGTCAGAAAATAACAATATCATAATTAACTTTAAGTGAAAAACTTTATATTCCTCTAAGTTAGAGAATGAAACTTTTACTTTTCAGCGGAAAACGTGAATTAAAATCCACTAAAACATACTATTCATAAATAATTTTGTCACCTTTTCTAATCTCTAAACAATATTCTCGTTCGTTCCAATTGAATAGAGACAAGATATAGACAAAATATATTCAAATATGCTTCTGAAAAAATTAATGAAAACAATTCACAAAAGATATTGTTCACAGCGGTTCTTGCGGCCTAGTAAAGAAAACTGGCCCGCGGCCTCTTTACACATGTGCGCTGGGCTTGAAGCCCGCAAACCAACGGGCGGGCCAGCATTCCGCCCCGCGCCGCGTCCCCGCCTGGGCCGAATCCGGCCTGCTAACTGGCGGCCATTCCTGGCCGTTGATTGCCATGGACGGCGATCCGTTTGTTTCGCCGGATCAAAACCCTGGCCGGCGCCCTTGCTAACCCTTGCCCTTCTCTTTCCCCTCTCCCGAACCACAGCGGCGGCACAGCCCTTGGCTGGCACGCTCGACGGCGCGGCCCATGGCCGGCGCGCTCGCCGGCGTCGCTGAGGGCGGGCATCACACCAGCATGAAGCCAACCCCCATCTCCACCTCCTCTCTCTCTTTTCCGTCCCTGAGTCTGTCACATGTAGTGCGGCGGGTGGAGTGGGTCCATGGCCGGCGTACTCGCCTGTGACGGTGAGGAGTTCCGCCAGCCCGGCGCTTGCCGCAACCAGCTCTCCCTTGTTCTTTCTTTTCTTCTCCCCTCCCTCCCCCTCTTCTCCCCAAAAATTGAGACAGAGCAGTGGGACAGACGGCCATGGTGACCTGGGGAAGATAAGGAGGTGCGCCGCCGCAGGCCCCTTCGCTGGTGCGCGCGTCCACCCGTGGGTGAGCACGCCGCCGTCGAATGGCCCTGCGTCGGTGCCTTTGGCCCGGGTCCAGAGTGAGGTCGCGCGACGGCGTGGCCTCGCATCGGCTCGGGTGTCTTGGCCGCTCGACGTCCATGCGGCGCGCCGACGGCGATGGCAACGCGAGGTAAAATCCAGGTAGGATCCATACCCCCCCCCCTCCCGCCTCCCTTTTCTCTCTGTAGATCTAGGGTTAGGGTTAGGGTTTGACTTTTCCTCTTTCTTTTGCCTTTTCTGTTTCGATTCGAAATCGAGTTTCGTTTCTGTGTTCTTTTCTTCTTTAGATTCATCTACGAATCATTCTTTTACGGTTCCGCTGTCACGGCGAATTCTCTTTTCCTCCCCCTCGCCCGTGGCGGCAGAGAAGGTGGTATCCTCACCTCTGCGAGGTGCCTTTTCTGTCCCCCAACAACTCGATCTACACACTAGATCGAGGTGTCTGATACCATTGATAGACTTAGGGATCCATCTAGGTGTAGATCAGTGGGGTCTGAACCTTTACCAGTGTTGAATCAAGATGGTCTTTATGCTAACAGAGAGGAGAAGAGAGATTTAGAGAGAGGTTCGCCGTTGGAGTAGGGAGGTAGAGGATGGAACACGTCGATGTAGATGAAGTCCTTCGAGGCAGTGCCGTGCAGTGGAGTTCGTCGGTGGAGCGCTGTACAGATACGCCGGTGATGGCCGGGGCAGGGGCTTCCCGTCGCTGTCCGCTCCCCCAGATCGGTAGGGTTGTGGAGGTGGGCGAGTGGGCACGCGGTCTGTTGTTCGGCACACTTCCCACTGCGGCCCCCACCTCCTGTATATATAGGGCGGCACGACAGGGACCCACAACCCGATTGGGTTGGACTCCCCCGATCAGGAAGTGATCTAGGGGCTCTGACTTGGTCGTTGGACCAAGTCAGACGAGATCAATACTAACACTCATTTGATGGCAACGTGGGGCTCTGCGGACCACCTCTCTCCGAACAATGTGGCACTCCGGATACTCCAAGCGAAGCACATCCAAGAAGCTCCTCTGATAATGTCGACGTTGTTCTGTTTCTCTTTGCTGGCGTTGGCTTTGGAGTGGGATTTGTAGCAGCTATTCTGATGAAATAGAGTTGGAACAGGAGATGGTTCCGTAGTGTTAAGGAATTGTGGCGGTGGTGTTTGGTTGGCTCAAATGTAAAGTAATCTGATTACAGAAAGTAAGTAATTCCATTACATATGTTTGGTTGCGGTGGTATAAATTGACACTGTAATCGAATCTCTTACCTAAATAATATATGAAATTGATTCGTACGCTATGCTCCTTTTTTTCAACCAAAGCATTGCCTCTCGATCACTAGCAAAGCCAATGCATTCGTTTTCCTGCCTTCCCGCATCACTGGCCTGACAATCCTCAATTCATCAGGCAAGCAACACCCTTCGTTTTTCCTGCCTTCCTGCTCCCAGCGTCTGCTTCCTCATCCAGTCATCCTTGCATTGCAGCAAGCAACACCAGCCCTGCGGATCGAAGCGGGTGATGGAGGTCGGTGCTGGTGTTCACCTGGAAGTCGGTGGCGCCGCCGGCCACACCGGGTTCATCTTCACCAATGCAGCCAAGTACCTCGCGGACCTGCACGCCACTAGTGATATGGAGCATTGAGGAAAGGAGAAAGATGGTGCAGTGCTTGAATTGGTTGTGCCTCCCAGATCTTGGAAAGCTGGAGATACTCAAGCACCTTGAGTTGGAAAATCTTACCAGCCTAGAACATATTGGTCAATCATCTGAAAAATCCTTGGCTCGTCGACATCATTGGGAAGGCTTGGAGACCTTTTACATCTTACTGGTTGTGATAAGCTGCCATCTGCTGCTGCTGAATCAGGTGAAACAGATGGAGAGTCATTGGCTCTGCAGGTCTACTTGCTCTGGGTCGACACGGTCTCCTTGTTAAACATGCAGCAGCCGCTGAGCAGATTGTGCAACACCAAGAGCTTGATGATCACCGTCACTGATGTTTGCAGTAACTCGATCCAGATGTCATTTTTCAGTTACCTATTGTCCCGGTTCGCTCAGTTTCTGCGATCCGTGCTGCCTCAACACAAGTCTGCGCAGGTGGCAGATCGATTCAGTTGCTTCACATGCTGAAAAAGGTACAGAGATGTAAAAATATGCAATGTACGATGTACCAGCAGCATTTCCATATGACAATGGAATAGTCAGGCAATTGGCAGCACACAGTTTTAGAACTCAAACGTCACCACAATTGAAACCTGCATCAAGCACTCAAGATCAGTCAACTGGAGTCACATATTCACTACTTTACTGGCATCGGCCATTGCTTGTTTTGTGAATTTTGAATCTACAATCTAAAACTGCACACATTCAGCAACTGCCGTGATAACTGAAACAGTAAAATGCAAAGAGGGAACTGCGCTGATATCATAGCTACAAATTGATTGAACATTTTAATTTCAAAAAAAAAACGAAACCTTATCCCTACCCCTCGGTCTTTCTCCCCCATCCATTCTCTTCCCCCGACGGCCGCCGCGCTCTCCCTCGGTCTCTCCGGCGGCGCATCCCTTTCTGGCCGGCCTCTCCCTCTCCGGCGGCGAAGAGGGAGGCGGAGGCGTCCGCTTCGGTCCGTACTCCCCATCTCCGGCGGCCGCATCGGCCCGTGCGGCGGAGGTCGGCGGCCGCCCGGAGAAGGGCGTCGCGGAGGGTGGCACCCGGTGAGCCCTCCCTCAGTTCCTCTCCGGAGCTCGTCGGAATTGAGCTCCCTCCCTGGTGCTTCCTGGAGTTTGCCTCCCTCGCCGGAGGTCACCTCCATGTAATCCAACGACGCCGGCGGCCCTCCCCTCATCTCTCCTTCCACCTCTCCCCGTCTCTCGGTTTCGCTGTCTGTCTGGCGTGTGGGACCCACCTGTAAGTGGCTCTGCACAGCGATTATCATTTTAATGGTGACAAATATTTATTTGTCTTCGATGTTGCGAAAGTGATACATTTTTACCATTTTTGCTTGCGTGGCAGGCCAGTCAAGCAGTCCACGTTGGATCGAGGGGGCACTGGTGCTTGAAAAATGACCTCGCTGCCCCTGTCTTTCTTCTTCCTCGCGTCGTCTTCTTCCTTGCGCTGCCCTTCTCCACTCCCTCCATGGCTGTCGCCGCCACCCTTCTGCGTCTGTGAAACCCGCTCCACCCATCCATCACCGGCACGGCCACCCGCTCCTCCAGCGCGCGCATCACGGCCTCCAACGTCCGCATCTCGGCATCCCGTGCTCGTATCTCAGCCTGCGCCCTTCCCCATCCTCCGGCGACCGGGCAAGGCGCAGGCAAGCCGCCGGCGCGAGGGTCTCCCGGTCGAACCCCTGGCTGCCACCCGCTTCTCCCCGGTCAACGAGGCGGACAAGGATGCGGGAAGAGCCAGTGGCCTGCCATGCCCTGATATTCTTGTTGGTTCGATAAAATTATGCAATCCCATTGCCTCCCGCTCCTGAATAATAACACAAATCGAGACGTAGTCATGTCATCCATTGCTAGATTCTTCCTCCCAAATCGATCGACACCCTATTACCCGAATCGAGAAATTTCTTCTCGTACCAGCAGCGGTGTGTCGGTGTGGAACGGCCGCATGCCCCGTGGGAGCGCGAGTATGCAAGCGGCGGTGGCGAAATCAATCGCAGGCTCCGTCGAATCAAGGTCAGTGACGAGAGTCTAGATTAGGGCTCTCTAAGCAACGAGATAATCACTTTTGGGGCGGAGTCTTCTGACATCATTGACAACGCAAAGGCGAAGATCCGGGACAGGGAGAGATGCAGATCTTCGTCAAGACCCTTATCGACAAGACACCTCATCTCCGACAACTTTCCGCCTCGCACGACAACTTTCCGCCTCGCCTCCTACTACTTGTTCGCACGAGTAGTCTCCGCCTCCGACTACCCGTTCGCACGAGAAGTCTCCGTCTCCGACTAAGGCGGGGCCCACACGTGGAGGTCGAAGCGCGGGATCAGGGGCCCCACACGAACGTGGTGCTGCCCCGACGCTCAAACTTCCCCGTGACGACACGCAAGGCTCCGGTTCTCCACGCCATGCAAACACCCCAGCTGGCAGGACACGAGGGCGGCTTGTTCTGACAGAAGCCGTAACACCGCACTGTGCGCCCGCGCAGCCACCAACACGCCGTCCTATCCAACCTCTGCAGCACGCCACCCCGTCAGAGCAGGTACTCAATGACCATCTACGGGTGGCGCCTACCCGCACTTAGGCCATAACGTGGCGGGCCTAATCAACTCTCAAGGGAGATGAGTCATCTAAGGAGGAACTGGGAGGAGGCTCCAAGTACTCTGAATATACAGTACCGCCCGCACATGCGGCAATCGCCAACACCACTACAGCTCAGCGCCCTTCAATGCTTCCTGACGGACATCGACATGGGAAAAGACCTCCCAACACCATAGCACTGTTGCACGTATTTGTATTCCTTTTTGCCCCTCACCCTTGCGTCTATAAAAGGGGGAGGAGTACAACCATTCAAGGGGCTGAATGATCGACTAGTTTGTAACCCCTACTACAGACTTCACTAGCATAAGAACACGATCGCTCGAAACTGGACGTAAGGTATTACTCTTAGGAGGCTCGAACCAGTATAAATTCTTGTGTCTCCTGTGCCAACCATCCGGGTCCGACACACGATCCGATACAAATTTACTGCCGGCGGTAGAGAACCCCGACAGTTGGTGCGTCAGGTAGGGGCACATCGTGTGTCTCGCCGAACTTCACCAGCGATCCTGATGGAGGGCCGCGGAGTTTCGCTGACTCCCGGGGCCACCATGCTGTTCGGCTCTCTCGGCTTCGTCTACACCGGGCCGGTGGAGCCGTCGTCGGGAACACCTTCACCCGACCCGTGCACCCCACCGCCTTGTCGGCGGCGGCGGGGCGCGCCGCTTTCGTCCGTGGCTTCACGGACGAGACGATCATGACCATGTTGGGGCCGAACCCAACACAGGAGCGTTTTAGGCTTGCGGCCTATTGCCTCACCGACCTCGTCTTCCAAGCCAGCGGGTCCGAGCCGCTGACCTGGGGCGAGTTCATGGAGCGGTACAGCGCCATATACCCCCACGGGCAGCAGGGCCTCCCGGACGACCCGGTGACGGCCTACGTGGACGCGCTGAGGGCTACCTACACCGCTCCGGGCTCCGTGGTTGCGCGGCGGGGGCCACCAGCGCCTCTGCCGGACTTCGCGCGCGAGTGCAACGTCTGCGAGATCCGGAGCGCTAGCAGCTCGACGGATGGCGAAGAAGCACCTCGCCACCGCACCGCGGACGCCCAACGTCGGGCGCGCCTCGACGAGATCGCCGAGGCCAAGCGCCAGCTCGACGAAGAGCTGGCAAACCTCCACCAAGCGCTCGGAGAGGAGAGGCCACGCGACCCTTAGCGTGAACAACACCGGGAGCAAGAGGATGAGCTGCCGGTACCACAGGCTCACGCACGTGCGCGTGATGTGAACCGGCGCATCAACGAGGACGCCGCCATCGATGGCGGCGACGCACCACTCTTCATGTGCGCGTCACAGAACCTCGCGGCCGCGGCCATGCTCCTGCGTGGCTGCCCCGAGCCGGCCACCCCTGAGGAGAAAAGGGTCCGCCAGCACCTCAAGACCCTCCTTGAGACGGCGGCCGAGCAACAGGTGGAAAGCTCAGCGTCGCGCCAACGCTCAGCACGTGAAGCGCGAGCGACGCAGTCCGTGCGACGCTAGGACCCAACTCCGTCGAGGCATCAGAGCCGCGACAGGGAGGCAAGCGAAGCGACGGTCAAGCAGCGCCTGGGACCCAACCGTGACGCCCGCGACATGCTCCGAGCCCGCCGCTGAGCTGCCAGCTACGACGACTACGAGTACGGCTACGGCAGTGATCACCACGACGGTCGCGACCACCACGACGAGCACCGCCCACACCGGCGGTACAGTTAGAGGCGTGGTGGGCGCTACGACGGCGAGGAGGATCGTGGCCGCAGCTTGACGCCCGATCCGAAAGGACCTCACGCCTTCGGCCAGAAGGTGCGCGATGCGCGTTTCCCCTCGCGGTTCCGGGCGTCGACAACAGTCCCCAAGTACGACAGGGAGACCAACCCTAGCGTCTGGTTGGAAGACTACAGGCTCGCGTGTCACGCGGGAGGAGCGACGGATGATCTCTTCATCATCAAGAACTTACCGCTCCACCTCGCCGACTTCGCGCGAACCTGGCTCGAACACCTGCCACGCGACAGGATCAACAGTTGGGCGGAGCTACGTCAGACCGTCATCGGCAACTTTCAAGGCACGTACGCCCGCCCCGACAAGCAGTGGGAGCTGCGAAACTGCAAGCAGAAGCCGGGTGAGAGCCTGCGAGACTACATCCGGCGCTTCTCCAAGCGCTACACCGAGCTCCCCGGAGCAACCGACAACGACGCCATTTCGGCGTTTCAGAACGGCACCACCTGCACCACCCTCATCCATCGGCTAGGGCGCAGGACCCCCGAGGACCACTCGGGAACTTCTCGACATCACGACCAACCATGCCGATGGGGAGGAGGCGGTCGCGGCAACTTTGAACACCCCTCAGGGCAAGGGGAAACAAGTCATGGACGACGGCGAGGGGCCCTCCTCGCGGTCCAAGAAGAAGAAAAAGAATGACAAGCGTAACCGTGATGACCACCTCGTCGTGGCAGTCGAGCGCAAGGCCACCCGACCCAAGAGCAATCAGAACGGTCCCCCGAAGGACCATTTCGAGAAGCTCTTGGAGGCGTCATGCACCCACCACGAGACGCCCGTCAAGCATGCGCTCAAGGACTGCCGCCTAATGAAGAACTACGTCAATGGCACGCTCAAGCCCAAGACTGCGGATCCTCCGAAGAAGGACGCGCCTCTCCCCGACAACGACGATGATGAGGCGGGTGCTGCGTACCCCCACGAAGACGATGCCGTGCACATGATCTTTGGCGGGACGCCGGCACGACCCTCAAAACGCCAAGAGAAGTTGATCCGGCGTGAGGTCTACAACACCAAGCCCGCGGCGCCATCGTACCTCAAGTGGTCGGAGACTCCGATTACTTTCGACCGTACAGACCACCCCGACCACGTGCCGCAGCCAGGATGCTACCCTCTCGTGGTGGCTCCTTTGTTCGGGACCAAGCGGGTCCATAAGGTGCTGATGGACGGGGGAAGCGACCTCAACATTCTGTACATGTTGACGCTCGACAGCATGGGCATTCCGCGGTCCCGACTGCGCCCATCGCCTACACCGTTCCACGGGGTCGTCCCTGGGACGGAGGCACTCCCAATCGAGCAGATCGATCTGCCCGTCACGTTTGGGACTCTGCAGAACTTGCGCACAGAAACCCTCACCTTCGAAGTGGTGGGATTCTTGGGGACGTACCACGCCATCCTCGGGAGGTCGGCCTACGCGAAGTTTATGGCCGTGCCCAATTACACGTATCTCAAGCTGAAGATCCCCGGTCCGAAGGGGGTCATCACAGAGGGGACTACGTTTCAGCACGCATACGAATGCGATGCGGAGTGTTTTCAGTTCGCTGAGACGCTCATCCGGTCCGTGAGGCTCCACGCTGAGCCTCCCTCCGAGGACCCGGACATCCCCGAGTAGTCCAAGCGTGCGGCCTGCTCTTTCGAGCCCGCCAAGGACGTCAAGGATGCGGCTGTCTCCGATGATGGCCGCACGCTCCGTATCGGGACGGCGCTCGATCCTAAATAGGAAAGCCCGCTCGTCGACTTCCTCAAAGTGAACCTCGACGTGTTCGCATGGAAACCCTCCGACATGAGGGTAATCCCGAGAGAGGTTGCCGAGCACAAATTGAACATCAAGCTGGGATCGAAACCGCTGAAACAACACCTCCGCTGCTTCAACGACGACAAGTGCAAGGCCATCGGCGAGAAGATCAAGAAACTTCTTAGTGTAGGGTTCATTCAAGAAGTGTTCCACCCTGAGTGGCTTGCCAACCCTGTACTTGTAAAGAAGAAGAATAAGAAATGGAGTATGTGTGTTGACTACACGAGCCTTAACAAGGCATGTCCCAAGGACCCGTTCCCTTTGCCTCGCATATATCAGGTAGTCGATTCAACGGCAGTGTGCGAAACCCTCTATTTTCTCGATGCGTACTCCGGGTACCACCAGATCGCGATGTGCATAGCAGATCAACTCGCGACGTCCTTCATCACTCCGTTTGGCGCTTATTGTTATAACTCGATGTCATTCGGACTCAAAAACGCGGGCGCCACGTTCCAAAGATGTATGCGACGCGTCTTTGGAGATCTTATAGGACGGATAATCGAGGCGTACGTCGATGACATCGTGGTTAAGTCAAAGAAAATAGGCGATCTGATCCCCGACCTCACGGAAGTGTTTGCGAAGCTGAGAGAGCACGAGGTGAAGCTTAATCTCGAGAAATGCATTTTTGGGGTTCCGAGGGGCATGCTCCTCGGCTTTGTCGTGTCGGAACGCGGCATCGAGGCTAACCCCGAGAAGATCTCGGCCATCACTGACATGGGACCGATCCAGAATCTGAAAGGCGTACAGCGTGTCACAGGCTGTCTCACGGCTCTTAGTTGTTTCATCGCCCGACTCGGAGAGCGCAGCTTGTAGTTGTACCGCCTAATGAAGAAGTCCGACCACTTTACATGGACGCCCGAGGCTCAGGAAGCGCTCGACTCGCTCAAGAACCTCCTGAAGAGTCCTCCAGTGCTCACAGCGCCGATGCCAGAAGAACCGATGCTCCTATAGGTGGCTGCGACAACCCAAGTGGTGAGCGTTGCGCTGGTGGTCGAACGAGAAGAGCCTGGAAGGTCGCTCAAGGTGCAGTGGCCGGTCTATTTCGTAAGCGAGGTACGCTCCGACTCGAAAACCCGCTACTTGCAAATTCAGAAACTAGTATATGATGTCCTAATCACCAAGCGCAAGCTTCGACACTACTTCAACGTGCATCCCATCACGGTGGTGTCCAAGTATCCGCTCGGGGAAGTGATCCAGAACCCCGAGGCCGAGGGAAGGATAGCCAAGTGGGTCCTCGAGTTGATGGGGCAAAATGTAGCATATGCACCACGCAGTGCCATCAAATCGCAAGTATTGGCGGACATTGTCGCTGAATGGACAGAAATTCAAACTCCGCCGGCGTCGATCGAGCACGAGACATGGACAATGTATTTTTATGGCTCCGTCATGAAGGAAGGAGCGGGGGTAGGCCTTGTCTTCATCTCGCCTCTAGGCGTGTACATGGTTTGACTGCACTTCCCCGCCTCCAACAATATCGCCGAGTATGAAGCACTCATCAACGGCCTTCGAATCGCGATTGAGCTCGGGATCCGCCATCTCGAGATCCGCGGAGACTCAGAGCTTGTCGTAGATCAAGTCATGAAAGAGAAAAATTGCATTGATCCGAAGATGGCGGTGTATTGTCGGACCGTACGTCAACTAGAAGACAAATTCCACGGGCTTGAACTCCATCACGTGCTGCGCGACTACAATAAGGCTGCTGATATCCTCGCCAAGACAGCATCGAGCCGCAAGCCTGTACCAAACGGTATGTTTGCTAGCGACCAGCACGCACCGTCCGTCCGGGTCGATGAAGAACAACCACAAGAGTCAGAGGTGCCGGAAGTCATGGAGATAGATCAACAAACAGAGCCGAACTTAGAAGATTCAGACTGGCGGTTCCCGATCCTCGAGTGGCTAGTCGAGGGAAAGCTGCCTTCCGACCACACGGAGGCGCGCCGCATCTCGCGGCGAGCCAAGGCGTTCATCCTCATCGACGACGAGCTCTACAAGTGAGGCGCGGCAGCCACACTCATGCACTGCGTCTTGAGGGACCAAGGCAGAGAGCTGCTCCAAGAGATCCACGCCGGCACGTGCGGACATCATCCGGCCCAAGGACCCTTGTCAGAAAGGCTTTCCGATAAGGTTTCTACTGGCTAACCGCAGTGGCCGACTCCAAAGACATCGTGCGACGCTGCGAAGGGTGTCAGTTCTACACTCGACAAACCCACCTCCCGGCGCAAGCGCTCCAGACCATCCCCATCACCTGGCCTTTCGCTGTGTGGGGGCTGGACATGGTCAGGCCGCTTAAGCAAGCGCCCGGGGGCTTCACACACCTACTCGTGGCTGTCGACAAATTTTCCAAATGGATCGAAGGTAGACCCATAGTGAAGGTCCGCTCCAAGGAAGTCGTGGCATTCTTCACCGACTTCATTTATCGCTTCGGGATCCCGAACTGTATCATCACCGACAACGGCACACAGTTCACGGGAAAGAAATTCCTCAGATTTTGCGACGACAACAACATTCGCGTGGACTGGGCCGCTGTTGCGCACCCGAAGACCAACGGG
Source organism: Cenchrus fungigraminus (assembly GCA_036936925.1). Lineage (NCBI taxonomy): Eukaryota > Viridiplantae > Streptophyta > Magnoliopsida > Poales > Poaceae > Cenchrus > Cenchrus fungigraminus. The sequence goes on along the minus strand of CM072779.1, from coordinate 121,894,568 downwards.
CAGGTCGAGAGGGCCAATGGCATGGTCCTGCAAGGACTGAAGCCTCGGATCTTCAAACAACTCAAGAAGTTTCGGGCAAGATGGGTCGCTGAGTTACCATCCGTCCTCTGGAGCCTGCGCACTACGCCTAGTCGAGCCACCAGCTTCACGCCGTTCTTTATGGTGCACGGGTCGGAAGCTGTCCTCCCGACGGACATCGACTACGGCAGTCCGAGAGTTCAAGCATACACCGAGGAGGGGAACCAGGTCGCACTCGAAGATGCTATCGACCAGCTTGATGAAGCACGCGATGTGGCACTCCTACATTCGGCTCGATACCAGCAAGCTCTGCGACGCTATCACGAGCGCAACGTGCGCAGCCGCGAGTTCTAGGACGGAGACCTAGTACTCCGACGAGTTCGGAGCAACAAGGATCGGCATATGCTCGCGCCCCCGTGGGAGGGGCCATTCATCGTTGATCAAGTGCTCCGACCTAGGACATTCAAGCTTCAGCACGAGGACGGCAGAGTCATCTCCAACGCATGGAACATAAAACACCTACGCCATTTTTACCCTTGAGTAACGTTCCTTGTTCTATCTTATGATCAATGAATAATGCCATATGCTTTTGTTCACGATTTCATAAGTTCGCAAGCTTTCGCGTTGGCGTCTTCTCTACATGCATCAACATTTTCTAAGGTTGAGCGGCAAGCGTCCCTGCACCCATGCAGAAAAGCTCACCGCTCGGGGGCTACCCGGGGCACGATGCCCTCCTTTCGTTTTTCCGTTTTTAAAACAAAATTCTCCGACGAACATGTCGTAACCAATCGCACGCGCGAATGGTTTTTTGGTGGAACGCCCTATCTTGCGAAAGAAAAAGATGTCGATCTGTGCGCGTCTCGGTGCTGCCGCTCGTTCAAAGCTCCTAGCACCCACGCCCCCGCGGCTACAGTGCGAAGACTTGCGAGTGCGGCCCAGGTCCGCAGGTCGTCGTCCGACCTCTTTCAAAAAGTGGTTGGGTAACCGCTCGGGCTCCGGCCAAAACGATTTTGACGAAAAATGCGCAAGTCACTTTTGAACCTCCCTAAGTGCTCGGGGGCTGCGAACACGTGGCTTCACTTTGCGGCTCAAGTTGGTTGAGCTCTCCGACTCCTACGCCCCCGCGGCTCCAGAGTAAAGTTCGATCGGCCTGAGTTTCTAAGTACCACTACTCCGTTCCGCGGTCGTCCCTGAGTGCTCAGGGAATGTTTCAGCAGTGACAGGTTTGAACAAAATGAAAATTGTTCGAGGCAATGCACATACAAGTTTGTCTTGGTTATCTACGATACAAACTAATACATCTAACTAGAAGGCCTGGAGTTGTCTTCGACTTCTGGTGTGTCTTTTGGGATCAGGTCCAGGTCCTTCATCGCTGCATCAGCCATGGTGCGGGCAAAGGTGGCGTAGTTCTCTTCGAGCTTGTCATACTCATCGTCCGAGTAGCCGGGGGCCCAGCCGCCGCTCAATGCCTTGCGGTCCAACCCCTTGTAGTGCGAGTCGAACATCCCAAGAACCCGGTGCACCACCTTCTGAGCCGTCGTCAGCTCTCGCTCCTTGGCTACACCCGGGAGAAGCGCCACTCGATCCGCAAGCGCCTGGGGAGGCATCTGGACGAATGGAACACCAAGATCCGACAAGATTCATTCGACAAACTTGCCGAATTTAGCGCGCTCCGTGAGGTCCTTCTGGCATATCGCCTCCGCCTCGCGCTGAGCCTTCCTGGACTCCTCGAGCTCGGCCTTGACCTCTGAAGAAGGAAAATGAGCCGAAAGTTAGTTGTGAGGAGCATAAGCAAAAGAAGGGAGGGACAAGGCTAAAGGATCGTACTCGAGAGCTGGTCCGACAAGTTCTTGGTCGTCCCAGTCATCTCGTGGATCTTGAGCTCAGCGGCGGTGACCTTTTCCGCTTCCTCCACGAGCCTCTTGGCCAATGCGGCGCGAGCCATGCGAAGCCCTCCCGACACGAGAAGACAAGTCAACATCACCGACAAGCAGCACGAGGAAAAAAGCGCTACAGAAGCTGAGAGTGCTCGATTGCTCACCTTGAAGGTCTTGCTCCAGCTTGGCATTACCATCACGAAGCCGGGTCCCCTCGTCGGTGGCTTCCTGCAGCTTGGTGGCGAGGTCACCCACCTGCTTGTTGGCCTTGTTGAGGTCCACCCCGGCGAGGTACAGGTCCTGCTCCAGCTCGGCCACCTTCTTCTCGAGCGCCGCCTTCTCCTGGGCGGCGGCCTGGGAAGCGGCTTCGGCGGCAGTTGCTGCAGTGGTAGCAGCCTGAGCGGCCTCGGCGGCGGTCGCGGCAGTGGTGCGCAGCTCCGCGGCTGTTGCCTTCGCTTGGGCAAGCTTCGCCTCAAGGGTCGTCCTCTCCGTCACGGCGGCGTCTGCGGCTGACTGCGCAGCTACTGCACGGTCCTCCGCGGACTTTACCGCGGCTTCAAGAGTGGTCCTCGTTGATGCTTCGTTCGCCACCGCCCCTGCAGCAGCCAGTCGGGTGGCCACCAACTGCTTTTCCAGCTGGAACTTCTCGGCCCGGAGCTCCTCGATGGTGCGCGCCTTCTTGGCGCTGCAGTTTGCGAGCACCTGTTCCAGGTAGAATATTATCCACGGTGACATTTGCAAAGACAAAGAAACAAGACTAAGATCGGGCTCGGCAAACTCACCGTTGTGGCAGGGAGGACGAGCTCATTGACCGCTCGTTCTGCCCACCTTAAGCCCCATTCGAGGCGGTGACGGGTCACGGCTTCTTCGTCCACGTCGTCGTGCGGCTCGGCCTCGTGGGTCCTGGTCCATGAGGAGCGCACGAGGTCGAGGATGATCTCTTCCCCCTCCGGTGGTGTCGTCAGCGGCTCCTCGGCCGAGAAGGGGTGAGCTCCCGAGCTCTCCCCAACTTCTCGGATCGTATCCGGGGAGACGCTGCCCGCCACATCTTCAGGAGCGGCGGGCACCTGCGGGTCTGGGCGGGGCGAGTCTGCGGCCGGCACCACCTCCGCGTCGCTCGCGGCAGGCACCGCCACGCTTGCAGGGGACACCGCCGCACTTGCGGTGGACGTTGGGGGCGCGACGGCGTCCGGCTCTGCCTCCGCCACCTTGGTCGTGGACTCCTCGGGGTTGGCCCCGGCCATCTCGACCGCGGCCGCAACCGTGGAGGTGGACGGCACGGTCACCTCGGCTGCCGGCTCCTCCAGCCCCGACAAGCACCGTTCCATCTCGGCCCCGAAGGCGGCAATGTCGTCGCCCGGGAGGCTGGGCCTTTCAAGGTAAGCGGCCTCCTGGGGCTGGACGGACGCCTCGGGAGCCGCCGACGCGCCGGCATCACGATCAACGGTGGATGCCGCCGGGGGCTCGACCTCCTCGGGGGCTGTTTGCCCCCCAACCCCTTCACCAACTTCCGACGCAGGTGGAGACGCCGCCGCCTCGAGGACCTTGACCGCCTCGGCGGTCCCGCTCTCGGCCCGCGCCGTTGCAGACGCGGGCGGAGGGGTCGCCAGGCGGGGCTCGGATGGAGGATCGCGCGCGGTCAGGACCACGCGTTTCCACAGCGCAATGCTGAGCGCGCCGGTGTCGGAGCGGCAGGCACGAAAAAGCGAATTGAAAGGTAAATGAAGAACAGCAAGAATGAAACAACAAGATGCTGCGAGACAGTACGTACGTGGAGGAAGTGATGCGGGCCCGCTTGACGGGCCTAGGAGCCACGCCTGACGACTCGGGGGCTGATCTATTGCCCGCCGCCACATCGGAGGATGGTCTCTGACCTCCACCTGGGGCGAGGGGGACCTGCACGGCTGGGGCTCCACCGCCCCGGATGACCAAGGATTGAAGGCGTCGCGGGGGTGTGCTCGTGTTTCCCTCCTGCGGCGCACTCGGGGAAGGCGTTAGCAGTGTCGATCTCGCCTTAGACGACGACCTCCTCTTCGGGGAGCGCGACTCCAGCCGTGTTGTGTCGCCGGAGGAGCGATGGGAGGACGAATCGCGGTCCGCCGACCGCCTGGACGGGTCGTCCCGCCGCGGAGAGTTCCTCCTCTCCCTTGGAGGCTGATGGTTGACGGAACTCGCCCGGGAGCGGGTCACCCTCTGGTCCTCTTGGATGGGGCGAGGGTTCGGGTGCGAGCTGGAACTCGACCCCCGCTCTCGGACGGTCGGCTCTGGCCGCCGTCTCGAGCTGGCCTCCGTGGTCTGCTGCCAAGGAGGGGGCGACGCAGACGACGTCGACAGAGCGCTCCAGTCAACGCTAGCACTCCTCTTGTCGCCGGACCACGGCGGTGACGACGAGGGGTCCTCATCCGAGGAGACAGCAATCTCCTTCAGCTTCCGACGCTTGGCGCCGCGGTCGTTTTGCTCGCGCTTCGCGATCTCCTCTTCCTTGTGCTTGGCGTTGCGGTCGGCCCTCCTCTTCTCCGCGGCGGCGTTGGAGCGGTTCCGTACCGCGTCCTAGGGGAAAAGAGGCTTCACGGGGATAGGGTCCGCGGACTTCAGCTAAGAACAAGAAGAAGGAAATGAATCACTACGATGGCCAAGAGCTCCGAGAAGACAGTATCAACGAAGACTCCAAAACTAGTCGGAAGGCTAGTCAGAAAGGGGGAAAACTTACAAGTTTTTTGGTCCCCTCGTGGGGAAGCATGGGCAGAAGCCGGGATGGTGGCCACGAGTACGACGCCTTCCCGATGGCCAGCCCCACGTGGCGCTGGATCTCATCCAATGAGGGCAGCTCGGGCGCCGTCATGGTCCCTTCGAAGGGCGCCCTGTTGGGCATCATCTGACAGATGCGCAGGGGCCGCCGCCGGAGCGAGACGATCCCCAACGCGTGGTACTGTCCGATGACGGTCGCCAAATCGAGCCCGGCGTTGCGGAGCCAGGTCAAGACCGCCCAGCAATCCTTGAGCAGCTTCGCATGCTCCGCCTCCGGGGGCCTGTGGCTCCAACTCCTCGGCACCTCGGCGATGGAGGCGCCGGTGTACTCCGGCAGCGGGTGCTTGGGGTCGTTCTTGAGGTAGAACCAACCCTTGTGCCAGCCGCTGTTGGAGCTCGTCAGCGAGAAGGGGATGTACTCCTCCCCCTACCTTGCTTCATCCGAAGGTTGGCGCATCCGATCGTCGCCGGGATCCCGCCATCCTTCAAGCACACGAACTTGAAAAAGTACCGGAAGAGGTGCCAGTGAGCTCCCACTCTCAGGTACCTCTCGCACAGCGCCTCGAACGCCGCCATCTGCTGGATGCTGTTCGGGTAGAGGTGCTGGAGTTGAAGCCTGTACTCCCAGAGCACCGCGCGGATGAACCGCCCGGCAGGGACGGAAAATCCGCGCTCGTGGAACGCCACGAACGAGACAACGTAGCCCGGTGGCGGACGCAGGACGGACTCATTCCCCGGCACCTTCCATTCCTCAGCAACGGTGGGCGCCGGCAGCTGCCCGGCGACGACGAGGCGGTGGAGAGTCGCGCGGGTGACGTTGGAACGGGTCCAGTTCGACATGGCGTCGTCGAGCTCTTGGACGCGACGCGGGTGGAAGAAGTGGCGACGACCAACAGATGCGAAAAGCAGAGGAGCGGGCGGCGCTGGCTATGGCGGAGATTGGGGGAGCAAATGGTTTGAAACTCCACCGGCGCACGCTTAATAGGGAGCGAACGTGGACACCGGCCTTAAATGTTGATCCCACCGCGCCGAAAAGCCACCCACTCAGAGAGCGCGCCCCCCGGGTAACTGGCGCACGACTGCGCGACGATTCGACGCCCGGTGGGCCCGCGAATCTGAACCAACTACGCACTGTCCCCTCAACCCATCATATCAGCCACGTCAGCCACGACCACCATGACAGGCGTGACCGCCGATGCGGCCACGACCGCCTTGACCAGAGATTTCGAAACGGCAACAACATTTCAAGATTAAAAACCCCACAAGCGAGTCTACAACTCCCTAGTGGGCTCGGGGGCTACTGACGAGGGCCTGGATTAGGGGCCCCTAAGCAACGAGATAATCACCCTTGGGGCGGAGTCTTCTGACACCATTGACAGCGTCAAGGCTAAGATCCAGGACAGGGAGGGATGCAGATCTTCGTCAAAACCCTCATCGACAAGACACCTCATCTCCGACAACTTTCCGCCTCGCACGACAACTTTCCGCCTCACCTCCGACTACTTGTTCGCACGAGTAGTCTCCGCCTCCGACTACCCGTTCGCACGAGAAGTTTCCGTCTCCGACTAAGGCGGGGCCCACACGTGGAGGTCGAAGCGCGGGATCAGGGGCCCCACACGAACGTGGCGCTGCCCCGACGCTCAAACTTCCCCGTGATGACACGCAAGGCTCCGGTTTTCCACACCATGCAAACACCCCAGCTGGCAGGACGCGAGGGCGGCTTGTTCTGACAGGAGCCGTAACACCGCACTGTGCGCCCGCGCGGCCTCCAACATGCCGTCCCGTCCAACCTCTGCGCACGCCACCCCGTCAGAGCAGGTACTCAATGACCATCTACGGGCGGCATCTACCCACACTTAGGCCATAACGTGGCGGGCCTAATCAACTCTCAAAAGAGCTGAGTCATCTAATGAGGAACTCGGAGGAGGCGCCAAGTACTGCGAATATACAGTACCGCCCGCACACGCGGCAATCGCCAACACCACTACAGCTCAGCGCCCTTCAATGCTTCCTGACGGACATCGACATGGGAAAAGGCCTCCCAACACCATAGCACTGTAGCACGTATTTGTATTCCCTTTTTGCCCCTCACCCTTGCGTCTATAAAAGATGGAGGAGTGCAACCGTTCAAGAGGCTGATTGATCGACTAGTTTGTAACCCCTACTACAGACTTCCCTAGCATAAGAACACGATCGCTCGAAACTGGACGTAGGGTATTACTCTTAGGAGGCTCGAACCGGTATAAATCTTCGTGTCTCCTGTGCCAACCATCCGGGTCCGACACACGATCCGATACAAATTTACTGCTGGCGGTAGAGAACCCCGACAATCGGGAGAGATTCTGCGCGCCCAGACCCGACGGGTGGAAGGGATTTTTCTCCTTCGCGCGGCGGGACAACGCTTCACGGCATGGCTAGAGGTAGAAGATAACCTTACATCTGGGCCCCACGTGTAAGTCACAGGGAAGAGAGAGGAGGAACAGGGCAGGGGATGTCTTTGCTGCCTTCGATACGATACATCGTGGATTGCTGTGTTGGAGTGCCACATCAGCAAAAGTGGTAAAAATATATTACTTCCGGAATATCACCGGTCTATAAATATTTACCTTCGTTAAAGAAGAGTGATCATCATCCGTTATAATGGTAAAAAGTTAAATATGCCGGCTATTTCAACTTCGTTCGCAAGAAGCTCAGGAAGCCATCAAAAGCGAGCGCGAGGAGGGGCAGGGAGGCGCCGACGCAGAGTTCCTGCTCTATCCAGCCAGCACCCACCGCCGCCGCCGCCGCAGCCACCGCGGTTGACGTCGCCGACAGGACAGGATGTTCCTCACGAGGTAGCCGATGCTTTCCCTTCCCCTCCGTGAAGTCGTGGAGTTTAAGATTTTATTTTCCTCTTTAAACCCTCGATTCGATCCGCCGGCGGCGCGTCGGGTGCTGACGCGGCTGCATTCTCCTTGCGTGCAGGACGGAGTACGACCGCGGGGTGAACACCTTCTCGCCCGAGGGGCGGCTGTTCCAGGTCGAGTACGCCATCGAGGCCATCAAGGTGAGATTCCTCCCTCCCGTTTCTGGCTCTCGACTCGTAGATGAAGGGCGAGTGTTGGATCGAATCTGGGGCAATGGGGAATCCGTGATGCCGGGCGCCTATGGAGACTGTTGGGGCAGTGGGGAATCGCTCAATTTTACTAGTTGGGGTTTGGAGTTCCTGAAGGTTCTGTGGAGGTTAGCTTTTCAGTTTGTTATCCTGTGTCAAATCCAGTTGAGATGTGGTGCCATCCTTGTTTTTAGGAGAAGCCGCAGATCCCTGCATTGTGTAGGAAATTGCTAAATAACATCTCCCGCACCACAATACACAAACACAAACCCCTACTGATTGTGACGCCATGCTCTTTTTCCTCCAAGTGATGCTTGTGCTGATGTTTCTTTTTTTCTTTTGCAGTTGGGATCGACTGCGATCGGGTTGAAGACAAAGGATGGCGTTGTCCTTGCTGTTGAGAAACGTGTCACCTCACCACTGCTGGTACTTACCCCCATCTACTTGGTCTTCCTTTTAGCTCATGATGCGCGAAACACTGGGATGTTCAATTCAGAACATTAAATTGTAGCTGACCGAACTTCTTTAATATGAATCTCCTCACATTTGGTCTAACATTTTACTCGCATGGCTTCTTATACAATACTTGGTCTTAGGTAGGTCTGTTAGGAATTAGGATGTTTCTCTTTCCAAATTTGTTACCTTGTTGGTGTAGCCCCTTATTCTACTACAACATTTTCACAGCATTTTGATCTCCAGCTGATGCAACTTTGAGTTTTAAATTCTCAACTTGATGCAACTTGGTGGCTTTAGCAGCTCCAGTTGGCCTCTGATTTTCATGTTATAGGTTGTTTAATGCTTAAACTGTTAAATGAATTCAATGTTTGTTTGCTCTTTGATGTGATAGGAACCAAGCAGTGTGGAGAAAATCATGGAAATTGATGAGCACATAGGCTGTGCCATGAGTGGACTTATTGCTGATGCTAGAACGCTAGCCGAGCATGCTCGTGTTGAGACCCAGGTACTTTCTTACTGATATACAAACTTATATGTTTGGGGAGCTTTATCTGTTAATCTTTATCTTACTTGACATGTTTACAATCAGAATCATAGGTTCTCATATGGGGAGCCAATGACCGTAGAGTCTTCTACACAAGCTATCTGTGACTTGGCTCTGCGCTTTGGTGAAGGTGACGAAGAATCAACGGTGAGCTTCGTTTATGTTATTACACCACCTCCAGAACATAAGAAACAAGATTAACCTGACTAAGAGGGTTTACACCTATATCTTTGTTTGCTGCATTCTAAATGTGGCTTGATGATTTTCTGCTTATTTTTGAAATGTTTTGACTAGAGGAAGTTGAATAGAGAAGAGGCGTATTCAGAATCACTTGCTGCCCTTTTTCTCATTTAGGTGTAACCCTAACTCCAATAATGGTTACTTGACTAAAGTAGGAAAGAGTTTAATTGGTGATTTGAGGATAATGATTCTACTATCTATATACATGTATGCATAAGATTTCTTAGTAGTGCTTGAAGCTTAGCAGTAGCATTGGAGAGAGAACACATACTACCAAACTTTATGAAATAGTGAGGAATTTGTCAATGTAGTTTGAAAATATTCCCATTTCCCAACTATTCTAACATGGCAACCCAGCCCCACAGGAAATTGTGTCGCCCATCTAATTTTATGTTTCCATTCAACTAGAACAGGTGTGCTAATATGGAGTGGGATTTTGATGTACTTATCTGCTGGTGCAGTCACGACCATTTGGAGTGTCTCTCTTAATTGCTGGACATGATGAGAATGGACCTAGCTTGTAAGTATTGATCCATTTAGCTCACTGCACTGTGTTTTTTTACAACTGACTTTAAAATCCATGTTAAGAAACAAACAGCTGTATTTTTGTTGTTATATGAAATCATTGTACTATCATGCAATTAATTGTAGCTGCTCTTTATAGGATTTTTTGTAAACTGTTCTGGGGCAACTTTACTTATTTTTCTATGGTAATTGCCTTCTGTTGGCTCTTTCTATTTGCACAGAGGGTAGACTTACCGATTCTTTGACTCTGGTGAAGTATGGTTGTTTGTTAGGCAGTTTTGTTTTAGGTCATTATCTTCAAATAGTTGGAAGAGAAAACACAATGCTTAAGTGAACACGGATTTCTATTCTGTATGTGGAAAGTAGAATTTCTAAACTAAGTAAAAACACAAAGTCATTAATGTGTTAAACTTGTGAACAAGTATTGTCCTAATGGTTATCTCATTGTGTATTGAGTTCCATTCTGTATGTGGATAAGATCTTAGCTATAAGAAGCTTAAGTGATATATATAAAAAGAAAGCTCAGTGTTAATTGTCTGCAGGGTTTTATGTGCTTGTGCTTTGTATCTGATCCACATGCGTATGTGTTGGGGAAAATTCATTATTTACCACTAGAAGTTTAGCCAAATTCCAGACATAGTTTGGTTATGGAATATTAATCCGGCACTTAAAGCAACCCTCTTTTCATTTTTGCTTTATGCAATCATGGCATCTTCATCCCTCTATTATGAGACATCTTTTTTCATGATGTCATGTTTTGATTTACACAAACCCGCTGAACTTCTAAGAATTCATCACCTTCTGTGTCCTGAAGGTACTACACAGACCCGTCTGGGACCTTTTGGCAATGCAACGCAAAGGCAATTGGATCAGGCTCTGAAGGAGCTGATAGCTCCTTGCAGGAGCAGTACAACAAGGTATAAATGCTAAGTTAATCAAAGAATTACACAGTTGTACATAGATATGCTGCGTGTCAACCCTAGTTACATGGAGTTATGCATCAAAAAATCTTATATGAACTCAGTCCAGTGAAACAGTGTCTGAGGGTAATACATCAGTTGTAATTCTGATTAGAATCTTTTAAGGCGATATGCTACTCACGCAATGACACCCCAAGATTTTATCTCATTGTTCAGATACCTGTATTAGTGTATGCATTACTGCCATGTTGGGAGCATATCCACAGAAAAAGTTGGCTGTTATTCCTATGAAAAAAATCGAGAGTAACAACTTGCTGACATCTTGGTGCAGGAACTGACCCTCCAGGAGGCGGAGACCATAGCCCTTTCTATTCTGAAGCAAGTTATGGAGGAGAAGGTACGGCGTGTCAGGCCACCACTCCAATACACCATATCTTAGCTCTGCAGGGGAACACCTGATCTTATTGTCTCATTCTGAACAGGTGACCCCAAACAACGTCGACATCGCCAAGGTCGCCCCCAAGTACCACCTCTACACCCCTGCTGAGGTTGAAGCCGTCATTGCAAGGCTGTGAAACCACTTCCAGATTCTTGCTATTACCATCATCAAACAGTAATAGACAGTTCTTTGTACGAAGCGTGGACATGTTTGATGCGGGCCAACCTGCCTAGTGTGTTGCTGTGGCTGTCATCATTATACTCTTGTCAACTCCACTAGGGCAGTCGCTGATAGTCTGATTCACTGTAGCCCTGTTACTCTGTTTCAACTAGTGTTGAGAACTTATGTACTGTCAGAAAGAAATTGCACTTCTTTTTACGAATTCGGCTTCCATTTCTTCTGTACAATCACTTGATCCTCCAGACCTTTGTGCCTTGTACCAGTTGTACGTGCCGTTGCAAACTTGGACTGGCTGTGCTTGCTGTTGTGCGAAATGGTACCAATGGAAAGGTCCCGTCTGGTGCTTTCCACGTCCAGTTGTTTTCGGTCTGTGTTATGAAGAACTTGCCAATGTGGCTGTTGAACCTCTCGAAGCAAAGGTACTCGTTACCGGTTCTTGCCTGCTGCTGCGGCTGAAGAGGAACGCCTCTCTGCTTCATTGCCGCGGCTTGACTGAATCTGTCGAGTGCTCTGAAAGTCTGAATGACCATGCCTCGGCATTTTCCTGAATTCATTGCCTTTCCCTGAAGCCCTGAATTAAAAATGACCGTTCAGGATAGGAAACTGAAAGATCAGGATTTTGTGGAGAGCAGCTGTGGCCTTCGGAGCTGCGTCGTCAGAGCGTTGCCGCTGGACATGGAGGCCCTAGTCGCGGCCGTTCCTGACACCGCGACCCGGAGATTCTGGACGACAGCTCCATCCGCGTTCGGCCCCAAGCACGCGGAGCTGCTCGACATCAACGCGGCGAGAACGAGACCTTCACTCAAAACGCTGGCCAGGAGGTCGTCAGCATTTTATCGACCAATAGCGCAACAGGAAGCGCCTGCCGCCGCCGGCGGCGACCCTGCGGGCGCCCTGCACCAGCGCCATCGTGGCGTCGAGGACGGGAAAAAGACCAAGTCAAGAACTCAAGATTGCTACGCTACCGAATCTGGGCCGCACGTTGTCCATGCGATGGTGTACAGGAACCAAGCCACCCCCGACCCTGAGCTGGGAGCTCCATGCGCGCCGCGCTCTGCTCCGTGCCTCGCCCGTCGCCATGCCTGGGCGCCCCGGGTCATGGCGTTCCTTCCCGGCTACCCGCGCACTCAGCTCGTCTCCACGACGTGAGGGAGGCTCGCCATTGCTCCCTGCTGGCGTCGTCGCCGTGCCTGCCGATGAGCTAGGCTTCGTATCCAGCGCGCCGGCCGGCTACCGATGCACCAGGACCTCACCGGAGCTTGCGCGTTCGCGACGCCGTCCATGTCGAGTTCATGTGCGGCCGGCAGTTGTTCGCGGACGACACTGCCGCCGGCGTTCCGCCGCGAGCGCCCGGCGCTAGCTAATTGCTGCGCGACATCACCGCCCGCCTCGAGAACGAGACGCTTGATGACCACCCGCGGACACCCGCGGACGCTTGATGACCACCACAGAGGCACAAAGCCACAGATACGCACCGGTGGAAGGCGGCGGATCGCGCGAGCATGGCGCAGTGGCGGAGCTCGGCCCGCGCTCGAGGTCAGTGTCGCGGGCGTGCTTCCCTGCGCAGTGCGCACCCGTGCAGGAGGTGGCCAGTGTTAGCAGCGGAGTGTAGGGATAGGCAGAAAAGGGGAATTCGAGAATAATAGCAGTGGCGAGATCCGGAAATTCGAATTTTTTTTTTATATTTTTTCTGTTTTGATTTTCGAAAAATAAATGGACGAACCAAAAATTTTGACAAATATACATCTGCCGTCAAACCTCACGGCGGCAGGAGTTCCTACCGCTATGGGGCACGGCGTTAGGGGTGGTCCCAACGGTCGGCTCTACTGCCAGGTGGGGTCAGATTCCTGCCGCCGTGCCCCACGGCGGCAGGAATACTAGCGCCGCGGCCCACGGCGGCAGGGTCCTGACGCCGTGGGGTTTGGCGGCAGCGTCACCCCTATAAAAAGGGGGCGACCGCTGCCGCCGCCGGCCCCCTCCCTCCCTCCTCTAAACCTTCGGCTTTCAACCCTTCAGAGCACTTCTGACTGAGGTATGTTTCTAAATTTAGTCTAGTGAAGTTAGTATAGTTAGTTAGTTTAGTTAACTTAGTTTAGTTTAGTTTAGAAATTTAGTTTAGTTAACTTAGGTTAGTTAAATTTAGTTTAGTTAACTTAGTTTAGTTTAGTTTTGAAATTTAGTTTAGTTAACTTAGGTTAGTTAAATTGATATAAAATTCGTAGAAAATTATTTAAATTTGCATAATTCGTTTAAATTGATATAAAATTCGTAGAAAATTATTTAAATTGATTAAATTGATATAAAATTTGTAGAAAATAGTTTAAATTCACATAATTCGTTTATATTGGTTTTAAACTTGTAGGAAATGGTTATAATTCACATAATTAGATTAAATTGATGTAAAATTCGTAGAAAATGGTTTAAATTCACATAATTCGTTTCAATTCATTTAAATTTCCTAGAAGATGGTTATAATTTACGTAATTAGATTAAATTGATATAAAATTCGTAGAAAATGGGGAAAATTCACATAATTCGTTTCAATTCATTTAAAATTCCTAGAAAATGGTTATAATTCACATAATTAGATTAAATTGAAATAAAAATAGTAGAAAATGGTTTATATTCACAAAATTCGATTATGTTATTCAAATAATTCAAATAAAATTCCTAGAAAATGGTTATAATTCACATAATTCAAATAATTGATGCAATTATGTTATTTTTTTGCAGTTATGGCTGCACCGCTGGAGTACGTACGACCGGAGTTGTTCGACGAGGCGGTGGACCGGCACCACCGCTCGTACGTGTCGGCTGTTCTCGAACGTTCGCCCGGCAACATACGTTGCCGGACGACCCGCACGTTGATGCCGATACACCAGCGGTGGATTCCGAAGTACGTAATTCATATTTATTATTTATTTCTGTTTCTTTACAATAGTAATTGCGTTAACTAAATTAATATTTTTTTTCAGGCTACGCGGTGCAGGACTTCTCCCTGTTGTGCGGTTGGTCGAGGGGGACAGGCTACGAGCTGAGGTTCCCCGGGCGGAGCGGTTGACGCGGTTCAGCTACGACGCCCCGCTGATCGCCGCGTTCATGGACCGGTGGCGACCAGAGACACACACGTTCCACTTCCCCATCGGCGAGATGACGCTCAGTCTGGAGGACGTCGCGATGTTGGGAGGACTACCGTGTGCTGGCGAGGCGATGGGGCCGATCGACATCCCCGCGACGTGGCACGCTGACTTCCTTGCTCGGTTCGCGAACGTTCCTCGGAACGATCGCGCGCCAGCGCCGTACGTGCCCTTCGCCGACACCCACGGGCCCACCTGGACTTGGATCCAGCAGTTCAGCGTACGTGATTCTAACTCTTATTTTCAACGTTTGTATGCATTTTAAATGAATGTGACGATGGACCTTTGTGTGTGTGCAGGCTGACTACATGGCGGACGATGCCGACGACCCGACGTCAGATAGGTTTTTGGAGGTCTACCTGCTCTGGCTGTTCGGGTGGGTGCTGTTCTGCGAGTCAGCGGGAGACTCGATGTCGCGGTACCTACTCCCCTGGGCTCAGAGGATCGCCGACGCACCCCTCGAGCAGATGCCCCAGATCAACTGGGGTAGCGCTGTTCTGGCAGCTACCTACAGGGGGCTGTGTTCGGCAGTGTCGAGGCCGGCGAGTAGGGAGGGGATCCTCCTGGGGTGCCCTCTCCTGCTGCAGATGTGGATCCACGAGCGGTTCGACATCGGTCAGCCCAAGGCCGACCTCTCGGAGTACCAGCCGCTGCCCGAAGACACCGACCCAGCGGACCTCCCCACCATGGGTTCTCTATGGTGCCTCCGGAAGGTAATGGCCTCCCTTATCGTTTTCTTCGCGTTATGAGTTCTTTAGTTCGATTCACTTAACTTTTCATGTTCTTTGCAGCACATTTGGGCTGGTGAGCAGCCGAAGAAGGCGTACAAGGACTTCGTTGGTCAGATCGACCGGATGGTCGATGGCCAGGTCCGGTGGACGCCGTACGCTCCTGCCATGGTCGCTGCCCGCGCACCACATGGGCTCTCGTCCCTGTGCTCCCGAGACCAGGCGTACTGGATGACGCGGCGACGACTGGTCTTCGACGTCTACGTCGAGGAGTACGCCGTCCACCGGGTGATGAGGCAGTTCGGCCTCTTCCAGGAGGCGCCAGTACCCGCTGCGCCACGTCTGCCGCCTACAGCGCACAGGTGAGCTATCATTTGCCAGTTATAATTATTTTCCGTTACAAATATTCAGTTGCCAATAATTTTATGTTTCATCTATGCTAGGTGGACGCGTAAGGGTGTGGCTGCGGCGACGTCGTTCGTCGACAAGCTGCAGCCGTACGTGGCCGACTGGGCGTCCGCGGCGCACGAGCAGAACGTCGTCACCGAGCACCGCCTTCACGACGGCGCGGCCTGGGTAGCGTACCTTCAGTGGTACCTCCCGAGGACGCAGACGCGGGTGATGTACGTGCCTGCTACCCCGCCACCGCCACCTGTCCCGAACCACGACAGGATCCTGCCGGACGCGACGTACCCGGTGCGCCGAGACCAGACCGCCGACACAGCGGTAAGCTACGATACTGCAAACATATTACATTTATATGACTTTTCATTATAACATGTGTTTCTAATTTTCTGAGCAGCACGACGTGCTTGCTGAGATCGTGCGGTTCGCATCGGCCGCGAGGGAGCAGTGCTTTACCTGGGGGCCTCAGCAGCACCAGAGCACGTACGACAGGATCGTCGCTGCTGCCATGAGGTACTCCGCTGTCGTGAACTACGCCGGGGCCGTAGAGATTCCGCTCCTTCCGCGCCACCCAGCGTCGTCCTCGAGCTCCGCCTCGACAGCGGCTTCGCAGCAGGCGCCTTCCACCTTTGCCGGCGGCTTCTCGGCTCCGACGGCACAGCAGCAGCCACAAGCGCTGGGCTCGCACACCTACGTGCAGCGGCCGCTTGTTCCCCCCGGCGTAGGTACTTTCAGTGGACCTTATTTTCAAGTAATGCACGTAATTATTGTGTGTTTGTGGTTATACTATATTCTAATCGTACAGGGTGACCGCCGCTCTTTCCGATAGCCGGGCCTCGACAGCCGGAGACGACGGCACCTAGAGCGCCGATCTTTCCGCCAGGAGGTTTCAGACCGCCGGCCTTTCAGTTTGCGGCGGCAGATATTCCTTCCTCGTCCACGTCCACTCCGCCTATGTTCCAGCCTGCTTTCGACGCGACCACCGAGGACCAGCTGGGCTGGGATCAGATGGAGTTCAACGACATTCTCGCGACCCTAGATGCCCCGCAGCAGGCCGAGGAGTTTGGCCCGTCACAGTTGACACAGGCACCAGTTGGGACTCAGCCGACACAGCCACAGGGCGGAGCGACCCCGGCGGCCGGCGGAGCGACCCCGGCGGCCGGCGGAGCGACCCCGGCGGCCGGCGGAGCGACACCGGCCGGCCGAGGGACACCGGCGGGAGGGACACCGGCGGGAGGAGGGACACCGGCGGGCGGATGGACACCGGATGCTGCAGGCTCGTCGCAGGCGGCCATGGTGACACCGTCTCCCGACCAGCTACGACCGCGGGTGGTCAGGGCACCTGACCCCTGGACGTACGACCGGGACCACACCTGGGCTGGCGCTAGAGCTGTTAGGCCGAAGAGGCACCGGCGCATTTAGATGTAGTACTACTTTTACCATGATTTTGTATAAACTATTTGCATCTACTCGTTGATTATGATATTCCCTTGTGATTATGCTTACACTTATCAGTTTGTTGTTTTTAAGAAGGTTAAAAGTGTTTTAAAAATGAAAATTAAAAAAAAATAAAAAAAGGTCCTAACGCCACGTGGCACGGCGGTAGGGGCCTGCCGCCGTGGCGCTGGGCGGTAGGGTCCTGGCGCCGTGCCGCGCGGCTTTGCCGCCAGAGGTACTCTCCTTCCGCCGTACCCCACGGCGGCAGGGACTTAACGCCGTGGGGCACGGCGGCAGGTACCTGTCGCCGTGGGGTTTGGCGGCAGATGTATATTTCTCGAAATTTTTGGTTCGTCCATTTATTTTTCGAAAATCAAAGACAAAAAAATATAAAAAAAATTCCGGAAATTCCGGTCAGGACCAAGGCGCCCTGCCGTAGGAAGGAAGATAAACAGTAGCGAATTCAGTTTTGTGTTACATCTTTCATACCCGACTCACACAGCTCTCTCACCTATATAACGCAACGGGCTACTCCTCACCAGTTACACGGGCTGGGCCCTCGACTGTGCATACAAGCACTGACTCCCATTCTGGGCCGGACCACTTGCGGTTGGGCTTCGGCCTCCTTGTGCTCTTGCGTGCTTCACCAGTAGTAGAGGCTGTAACATTCTCCCCCTCTTGGAACACCGCTTGCCCCCAAGCCGGTTCAAAAGGAAAACGCTGCTTCAAAGGTTGAAAGTTCTCCCAGGTTGCTAAAGATGCTGGCCAACCACTCCATTTGACGAGGACTTGCTGCATAGGCTCATCTCCATGGTATACCACTCGCTTTTGCAAGACAGATTCAGGAACCCTGGGCAGATCGATATCATCAGGCAAAGAAGCATGTACCTGGTCAGAGCTAAGGACCACTTTCTTCAGTTGAGAGACATGAAATACGGGATGGATTAAAGATGACTCCGGAAGCTTGAGCTTGTAAGCCACTTGACCAATACGTTCCAGAACAGGGAACGGACCAAAATACTTGAAAGATAGCTTCTGGTTGGAATGGGGTGCCAAAGAAGCTTGTACATATGGCTGGAGTTTAACAAAAACCAGATCACCCACCACAAAAGATCTTTCAGAGCGAGATTTGTCTGCCTGGTTCTTCATGCGCAATTTAGCTCTAGCAAGATGTTGTTTGATGAGAGTTGTCATCAACTTCCTTTCCTTCATCCAGACAGATAACTCCATAGATTGAATGGGTTCCAGCACTGACACACCAAAGTGGCGAGGTTTGTACCCATACAGTGCTTCAAATGGTGAAGTTCCAATTGCTGAATGGTGGCAAGCATTATACCAAAATTCTGCCAAAGATAGCCAAGAGCTCCATTTGGAAGGGCAAGCATTCACAAAGCAGCGAAGATATGTCTCCATAGTCTAATTTAAACGTTCAGTTTGGCCATCAGACTGTGGATGGTAACTGGAACTCATCTGCAACTGAACTCCTGCCAGATCAAACAACTCTTTCCACAAAAGACTTGTGAAAATACGGTCCCTGTCAGAGACAATTGCTATAGGCATACCATGCAGTCTATAAACATTATGTAAGAAGAGCTTGGCCACAACAAAAGCAGTGAAGGGGTGATGCAAGGGTATGAAGTGCCCATACTTGGTAAAAGAATCAACCACTACCAGAATACAATTAGCATGCCCAGATATAGGTAGTCCTTCCACAAAATCAAGAGAAACAATCTGCCATGCTCCTGAAGGGACAAGGAGAGGTTGGAGTTTACCAGGTAATTTAGCTCGGTCAGGTTTTGCTTGTTGGCAGATCATGCAAGCCTTCACAAACTGCTGAAGAGATGATTTCATACCCTTCTAGGCAAACATTTGTTTCATCCTCAAATAAGTCACAGGGATGCCAGAGTGTCCACCTAAGGGGCTGGAGTGACAAGCTTGTATCAGTTTCTGTTGAAGAAGTAGATTCTGGCCCACCCAAATTCTGCCATTGTGCCTAAGAATTCCATTCTTCAAAGTAAACCCAGGAATAGCATTGGGGTCCACAGATAATTTAGCCACCATGGACAGGGAACTAGGATCTTCACTATACCCTGCACAGATTTCCATTATCCATTGAGGTGATGCAACAGACAAGGCAGTATCATCAGAAATTAAGGCACACTGAGCAGGAGCTAGGGCCTTTCTAGACAAGGCATCAGCAACACGATTATCACACCCCTTTTTGTACACTATTTTGTATTGCAGCCCCAACAATTTGGTGAACACTTTTTGCTGCCAGGTTGTGTGTAAGCGCTGCTCTGAAAGATGAGAGAGACTCTTTTGATCTGTATATATAAGAAACTCTGCATGTTGAAGGTAAGACCTCCACTGCTGAATAGCTATCAGAATGGCCAAATATTCTTTTTCGTAAGCAAATAGACCCAATGACTTGGGGCCCAGTGCTTTGCTAATATAGGCCAGAGGATGACCATCCTGCATGAGCACTGCCCCCACACCTATTCCACTAGCATAAGTCTCAATAGAAAAGGTCTCGGAAAAGTTTGGCAATGTCAACACTGGGGTTGTAGATAGAGCCACTTTCAGAGCTTGAAATGACTGCTCATGAGCAGATGTCCATACAAACACCACATTTTTCTTCAACAAATCAGTCAATGGGCGGCTAATCACACCGAAGTTCCTGACAAACTTACGGTAATAACTGTGACGCCCCAGGTTTTTAATTAGCATCATTAGTGCTAATGCCGAATCAGCCGAGTCAAACACTGTTGACATTGGTCGAACCTTGGTCAACCTGGGTCATCACCTCGGAAACCTAGTCGACAATCACTAATGACCCTCTTAATCAAGTCAACACCCACCCTTGATCAAAGCTTGGTCAAAGATCTAGTCAAACCCCTAGTCAAACCCCTATGTCTTCGGACCTCCTTGGGAACTTTTGCCGCGTTCTCCAAATTTCACCTAAACACTTCAAAATCTCCCAATATAAAAGTCGTCCAGTTTTTCGAGGGACACAACTTTGCTTTTGGGTGGCATTTCAAAGTTTGAGTGGAAAAGGGTGAAAAACTTGGTCGACTGCAGCTGAGTACTATTCATCGGTGCCATGCAAAACAGGGACTTTGCCTGCAGTTTGTGCTCAAACCATTGAGCAAAACATAGGTCAGCCTTTGTAAAAGTTGTATAGGGACCTTTGATCTACAACTTTGCTATTGGCACTTGGGTGCACTTTAGTTCAAATTTTTGGAGAATTTGTCAGTCAAACGGGGCTAATTGGAACAAAGGCCGGTCGACGTCGCCCCGCATCGCTCACCCGCGCGCCGAGCGCGCCTGTCCACGCCGCCACGCGGCCGCCACGTAGCGCAGCCCGGTCTTGACGGCCGGGCCCTCCACGACGCCGCGCGCCCCAAGGCCGCGCGCCCTGAGGCCGCACGCGGACCAAGCACCTGGGAGCCGCGCCGTGGCGTGTCGCGCCCCTGCGCCCGCCCGCGCCGAACCCCGGCCGTGCCGCACACCGGCCAGTCGCATGCCTCCCCACGCCGGCCGGACCCCCCTCCTGGCGTCGCAGCAAAACCCCCGCGCGCCTCCTATAAAACCGCTGGCCGGTTCCCCCGCGCGTGCGCGCCCCTTCCACCTCCCTGTTCTCGCCGCCACCCTGCCATTGGAGCGCCGCCGCCGAGCTCCATCATCCGCTTGCAACCACGGCCTCCCAACCACCCTAAGCTCTCCCCTGGACCCCATAGAAGCTCGAGCCGTCGCACGTCGCCCGGCATTGCCTCGGCCTCACCGGGATTGCAGCCGCAGCGGCCGCCGCCGCCGAACACCCTCGCCAGAGCCGTCCCCGTCCGCGAATCCTCCACTAATCGACCCCACGTGAGTCCAATCGTACCCTTGCGCCATTTGTTTGCCTCGGCGGGCCCCACATCGCCGCCGGTGAGCCGCCGCCGCCGGAGGGCATAGATGTGAGGATTTTAGCCTCGAGGGCATATCTGTGAAGATTAGGAACTTTCCAGGGACCTTGTTGTAAAGTGAATCTTCAATAGTACTTGGTATTTTGCTGATTATTCTAAAATGCATAGCAAATTGTATAAAAATCAGAAAAATGCAAACTCAATTTTGTTGGATTCCTTGTGAAAAACGCTACAAGTTTTGTAAAGCATGACCATGCTTTTTCTTGATAGTTTTTGCATGAAAAATAGAAGACTGTTAAACCTTGATCTGTTGTAGTTCAAAATCCACATGTTCTCTTGAGTTGAATTTTGAATATGATGTGTGATATGCCATGCCTAACTTCTGTACCAAAAATTGCACAAAGTTGCTGTGTAGATCTTTTATTATAATTTGTTTTGTATTTATGCTGAATCTGACTTAATGATTTTTGTAGCTAAAAATAATTAGCTTTTTGTACTCACCTTCTGCATGTGAACTTTTCATGATTAAATTCACCTCTGGTGAATTAATCACAATTTTATATCTGACAGAAATATTTAATATTGTTTTATGCCTAATTTCCTTTGTAAATGCATAGCTCAAGATCTATAGTAGCTCTAGGTGTATATGTTGGATGCCTAGCTTAGTTTTGGACCAGAGGCCATGTGTGAGAAAGTTGGGATCCACTTGATGCTTATTTATTTTTATATGCATTTATCATGTTTTGGTAGCTAGCTTTTGTTATTTTCGGTATATTTAATTTCATAGCTCTCCTAAGTGTGCGTGTGTGTGCAGTGGCTTTGTATAGGCTTGTAGTGCTTCTTAAACACTTCCACTGAATTTTATGAATTTATTTTATGAATAAAAACAATGGGAGCCATTTAAGCCTCCTATTAAAGTTAATTAGGAAAAATCATCCTTGCTTCCCTTTTGACCTGGTTAAATTGTTGTTTAGCTTAGTTAGGGGCTAAATGCACCCTTGTTGTTTTGTGTGATTAAATAACTGTAATTGCTTAAATATGTACACAGTCACTATTAAATAGATTAAAAGAATAAACCTTCATATATAGTAACCTTAATGAAAAGAATTAGTAATCAAATGTTTGTCAAGGTGAATATGGCCAACAAGAGTTGGACGTAATAATTGATCTCTCACTCCACCTGAACCCTGCATTGCATGCCGTGTAGAACTCCCCGACGGTAACTACGCGCTCGTGCCGGAAGCCGAGGAAGGAGGAGCTGACGCGGAGCTGCAGTACGTGGAAGTGAGCGAGGACACCGAGGACCCCCAAGCTAATTGTGCTGACGAAGGCAAGCCCCGGTGCATTAACCTAAGTGTTTATGGAAATTTATGCAACTATCTATGGATGTTTGTGCATTTACGTTCAGGAGTTGAGATGAAACCCTAGATGCATTGATCCCTAAGTACCTATGTCTTTTACTAGTATGCTAGGCCGATAGCTGCTATGCTATAGGACCGTTACAAGTCGAGTGATACTTGTCACTCGCGAGAATAGGTTCTTATGTTGGAATCATAAGATCTTTATAAATGGATTGCTCATGTGGTAAGAGCATGGGATGTGGGCTCCGGTCCAATGACTTTCGTGGGTTAAGTGTTTGAACGTACTAAACACTTGTCGGAAATGGGCACGGTAAGCCTAGTACCTAAATGAGGCGGTGCGGGAACTTTGCGTTACTAATCTTAGGGTTGCGGCCCCGGGCTCGCCACCTGAGTACATGCGTGAGACTGGGCGACCTTGGTGGTGTAGCCCAGTAAACCTTGTACTTAAGACTGTAACATCTGATCCCAATCCGAGGAATGACGGGAACCGCCTGGTTGGTGAACTCGTAGTGAGGGCACCTCCCGTGTGTTTAGGTCTACCTTGCAAGGTTTAAATCAATCGTTTGTCGGCCTCTCACCGTTATCTGAGACTACTTAATCTACTGGCCATGATATCCCTAATGATGGAATGTTGTGAATATTTATGCTTGATTAATTGTTTGCACAACTTATGCTTGTAATAGCTTGCTCATGTAGTAAAGAATGATCAATTAGAATCTGAGCTAAAATCTTGAAAGTAAGGACATACTCTTTGTTGCTTTTCAGCAAAAGGAACCCCACTAGCCAAAAAGCCTTTCATGCCTAGAGTTGGTGATGTAGTTGTCACCGACGGGTAAGTCTTGCTGAGTATTAGTATACTCAGCCTTGCTGTAATTTGTGGTTTTCCAGGTAATGCTTTTGGTGACGTGTGGCCTGGAGAGATCCCGCCTGGCTGGGAGCTGGAGTGGGTGGAAGACGAAGAGTAAAGGCATCATGGCAGGCCTCCTGTGATGCTCATCGCACCGTTTAGTTTAATTCCGCTGTTTTCGAAACTCTGAACTACTTTCCCTGTCAAGTATCTTGGTTTGTAATAATTAAACCCTTCGGGGCAGATTTGGATGTTTAATCATGTGTTGTACTCTGGACTCGCCTTCGCGTGAGTTTTAATGCATATTTGTCGATCCTCGTTGCTATGTAAGTGATTTCACCGGGCGTTAACCCGGCAACTAACGACAAGATGATACTTTATTATTGCTTAATGACCAAAGTGGATTGGTTTAGGCGATAGTACGGTATTTTCCTGGGCGGGTTGTCACAGCTGGTACCAGAGCGATTATATGCACCAGAGTTTTATTAACAACCTTAATCACGAGTTTTTGAATAAAACTTGCCAAGATTGTTTGTATTTGCAAAATACGTTGGATCGTTAAGGATGGATATAGACCGAGAGGCCCTAGAGGGAATTTTTGGATTCTTTCAGGTGGCTTACAAATCTGTGGTTTATTTTGCTAACTTCCAGCACATTTTATTCTTGTCAGAACTTACTTTCTGTACAACCATACTAGTTCATCACGTTTTGCCATACGTGGTGGTGCCACAGGGAAGTCCTGTGAGGGATGGATGGGACCTAATCCAAAGGGAACCCACCATCGCGTCTGTGTCTCACCACGTTTTGCCATACGTGGACGTTCCGCATTGTGAAGATGCGAGGCAAGGATGCACTCCATTCAAACGGAGAGTGTCTGAGGTTGGACGCTGTCCATGCAGCGGCTTGATACATGGATACCGTTTCTATAGTGAACGGTACTGTATGTGGACGCTTTCATGAGTGCTGGCACGAAAGGTTCGATGTGTTCTGTGATCTTTTGCAGGTACACTAACCACGTTTCGTAAGTCGCTAAGTGAGTATCGACTAGTTCTCGACTAGTTATTATAGGGAGAAACGAGTATATGCCTTGCCACCGGCACTAACTTCGATTTTTGGCTTGATCGCCTTGTGAGGACGAATAGGACGTCTTGCATCATGTTAAAAATCGTGAAAACTTAAAACTGAACCCCTGTTTGTTTTATGTGCTCTCTAAGGTGAAATTTTGCTAGTGTGCATTTTCTTGCATAGCCTCTCATGTGTAAATGCGTTGCTGTCCAAAATTTTGATAGGGCTGTTTGCTTGATCTTTGCACCCTGTTCAAGAATCAATTTGCCTAGGTGATCTCTACCAAAGTTGCTCCATATCTGATCTAGTTTCTGCTCGCAAAAGTTGACGGTCTTAGCTTTTGTATATCTCAAGTTATGCTCAGATTAGTGAACCTCCGTCCTGCTGTTTTTCCAGGAATCTAATCTGAAACCTTGCTTAGTTGAAGCACCTTCCTAACCTTTCTAGCTCAACCTTTGCATACCAAAAATGTGTCTCGTGATCTTGCGGAGTTGCTACAAAATTTGGGAATTTTTGGGAGTTCTGGTTTCTAAGTTATGAATTTTTATTCACAACTGCCAGAACTTTACGACGTTATGTATGTATGCTCGTCTCGAGTTCTAACATACACTTGTACTTTTGTACACATGACTACCCCAGTTTTTACTCATCATGAGGAAAGAACTTTTTCTATTCTACCATGTCAATTGGGTAATGTCTTGATCTTAGAGTTCAATCTTCAGTTATCATCTCCGCCTGTCAAAATGTTATCTCCATCGACATGTATCACTTCCACCCCCTGGTGTTTATACATGTTGGAGCACTGAGCTATTCTTTGTATTGATATCCTTGTCATGATTACTTCGATCTTTCAATCATGAATTTATTCTTCTTGGTCTTTCTCACAACATTTTGAAAAAAAAATGTCAAATTTGTGGGTATGCATTTGCATAGCACGTGCATTTGGGGACCTTGGGTGAACTAACGTGCATACGCATGGAAGATTTCAATACTCCTACTCTGTCCTTCTTATGATTGGTGATGTTGTCGTCCCATAACTAAAGGTGTCACGACGGAACCTAGGGCATCATGTGCGCTGCAGCCATATGATTGCCACTAGGAGCGCGCTAGGTATCTTGGTTGTGAGAATGCGACTCGCCACACTTATACTCCTTCTCAACCTATGATTGCCATCTCAATCACTAACTCATTCTGTGGGTAACCGAGTCATGCTAACATGCATCATGAGCACCATACCGCATGAGCATGTGCATCCTGCCTTAATAAGCATGTGCATCACACCAACTTTTAAAACCATTGCACCGTAATGTAACGAGTCGATGCCACCCAAATTCACAAGTTAAATAACATGTGAGCAAGATTGTTCTGAAATTCCCATACTAATTTGTCTTCCATACTCTTCCTACCTCTTATTCGTAAGCCATTCCCTGCGAATGCCCTTTACGAATTCACCTTCCAGACTGTTCTTATGAACCACTCAACCGAGTATGGGGAAACTTTTGACCCATAAATCACATCCGTGTTGCTTCCAAAAGAAATTACGGAAATCTTTTACTAGCCTTCCTTTTCTTCATAGAAATCTGTTTTGGTAATCACTTTTCAACTTGGTCTCCTTCCGCCCGATCTCAACGTTCTCTTAGCATCAAATCAATTCAGCCAGCTAAGTTGAGTAGTAGAAGTAGAGTTTTTCTTGAGCAATCATGGTTCTCTAAAAGTCAAGGTATGAGAGTCTTCCATCGCTTATCAATCCCTGATCATACCCTCCAATTCCTAGGACTCAAGAAAGGAGCAAACCAAGGGTCGGTGGAAGTTCTTGCTAAATTCTCCTCGTTGCGCTCTCGAGCCTAGAGGGAGGGTACCGTGAGTTTTTCTCGCTATTCCCCCATCTCGGTCAGTCCTCAGACTGTTGGACCGTCTCCTTTTCAATGCCACGACTGTACGACACCGTGGCGTCACTCTGCTCGCTGTCCAAATCAGCTAGACAAAACCTCAGCAATGGAATTTCCTTCTAGCATGTTAACCCTGGAGTTTGCCTCGGAGTTGGATACCCACTTTAGAGCTGTCAAATCCTACACCTACTGACAAAAAAAATGAGAATTTTTCGGTGCATGAGCAGAGATTTATGAATTTTATGCTTATGACCGCTGTGCTGTCCGGTTTCACCACACTTACCATAAATGAGTTTTCGTCGTGCAGGTTCTACTTGTTAATTTTATGAGCAAGCTTATGAATGTGTGTTAATGGGAACTCACTTTTCAGATGGTCGGACCGACACGCAGCACCCCCAATGGTTTTGGTGCCTCGAGTAGGGGTGACCTACCGCCGCCACCGCCCATGACCCTGGCAGAGGCATTCGTGGCAACTCAAACTGAAGTGTTGCGCCAGATCCTGCAGACGCATCAGCAGATGGCCCAACAACTACAACAGATGCAACCAATGCAACAGAAGCCTGGATCCTTTGAGCCTTGCTCACCAGGAGTACCTACTCAGCCTGATATAGATACCATTGTCGGTGCAATCCATATGTTGGAAGAACAAAATGCAGTGCTAAGTCAGATAGTGCACAATATCATCCAAGGTCGTTATCAGGGACTATCTCAAACTAGTTTGGCCGACGGTCTCTCTCAGTCATTATCCACATCTATGGTTGAGCAGGCCCGCTTATTCAATATGTTGGTGGATCATATAGATCAGGATCGACTCAACACCTCCGACTCTATACTACCACCCTCGAAACTACCAATGGACCTTAGAAAGGAAGAGAGAAAAGGTCGGAGCAACAAGCGAGTATTCTCCGAGATGGATTTAAGTGAGTGGGGAATTACCTATAAGGAAATTCGTCCACGTGAGGGCAAACGAAGTTGCGACATCGGCAAGATCGACCAGCTCCTCGAAAATGAAACTCGCTCTCAAGCTGAGATATTAGAAGAACGAATGGGAAAGAAGTTCCGCTTCGTCAAGAAGGATACTCAGGGGTCTTCACAACCTCTTCATCTGGACACTAGAGAGTGACCCCGTCCCAGAATAAGCCTTCGGAAAATTTCCAGTACCAGAAGGATCAGCAACAAGTTTCGAAGCCTAAGAAACTTCCGCCCCGCCTTTGCTACAATTGTAGACAACCCGGGCATTATGCAAAGGAGTGCCCGAACCCTAAGCAGCACAAGCCCCAGCAGCAGCATCAGAACCCCGGAGCAGATAAAGGCAATCTCGGCAAGAAGCCGACAATCCAATTGAAGCAAGACCAGCTTAACTTCATGGGTAACAACTCTATCCGAGAACACCTTTCCCTACCTTGTCCTTGGATTTTCGAATCTCGGGACGAGATTCTTTTTAAGGGGGGTAGGCTGTGACGCACCAGGTTTTTAATTAGCATCATTAGTGCTAATGCTGAATCAGCCAAGTCAAACACTGTTGACATTGGTCGAACCTTGGTCAACCTGGGTCATCACCTCGGAAACCTAGTCGACAATCACTAATGACCCTCTTAATCAAGTCAACACCCACCCTTGATCAAAGCTTGGTCAAAGATCTAGTCAAACCCCTAGTCAAACCCCTATGTCTTCGGACCTCCTTGGGAACTTTTGCCGCGTTCTCCAAATTTCACCTAAACACTTCAAAATCTCTCAATATAAAAGTCATCCAGTTTTTCGAGGGACACAACTTTGCTTTTGGGTGGCATTTCAAATTTTGGGTGTAAAAGGGTGAAAAACTTGGTCAACTGCAGCCGAGTACTATTCATCGGCGCCATGCAAAACAGGGACTTTGCCTGCAGTTTGTGCTCAAACCATTGAGCAAAACATAGGTCAGTCTTTGTAAAAGTTGTAGAGGGACCTTTGATCTACAACTTTGCTATTGGCACTTGGGTGCACTTTAGTTCAAATTTTTGGAGAATTTGTCAGTCAAACGGGGCTAATTGGAACAAAGCCCGGTCGACGTCGCCCCGCGTCGCTCACCCGCGCGCCGAGCGCGCCTGTCCACGCCGCCACGCGGCGCAGCTCGGTCTCGACGTCCGGGCTCTCCCCGATGCCGCGCGCCCCAAGGCCGCGCGCCCCGAGGCCGCACGCCCCGAGGCCGCACGCGGACCAAGCACCTGGTAGCCGCGTCGTGGCGTGTCGCGCCCCTGCGCCCGCCCGCGCCGCACGCCGGCCAACCGCACGCCTCCCCGCGCCGGCCGGACCCCCCTCCTTGCCCTCCTGGCATCGCAGCAAAACCCCCGCGCGCCTCCTATAAAACCGCAGGCCGGTTCCCCCGTGCGTGCGCGCCCCTTCCACCTCCCTGTGCTCGCCGCCACCCCGCCATTGGAGCGCCGCCGCCGAGCTCCATCATCCGCTTGCAACCACGGCCTCCCAACCACCCTAAGCTCTCCCCTGGACCCCATAGAAGCTCGAGCCGTCGCACGTTGCCCGGCATTGCCTCGGCCTCGTCGGGATTGCAGCCGCAGCGGCCGCCGGAGCCGTCCCCGTCCGCGAATCCTCCATTAATCAACCCCACGTGAGTCCAGTCGTACCCTTGCGCCATTTGTTTGCCTCGGCGGGCCCCACATCGCCGCCGGCGAGCCGCCGCCGCCGCCGGAGGGCATAGATGTGAGGATTTTAGCCTCGAGGGCATATCTGTGAAGATTAGGAACTTTCCAGGGACCTTGTTGTAAAGTGAATCTTCAATAGTACTTGGTGTTTTGCAGATTCTTGTAAAATGCATAGAAAATTGTAGAAAAATCAGAAAAATGTAAACTCAATTTTGTTGGATTCCTTGTGAAAAACCCTACAAGTTTTGTAAAGCATGACCACACTTTTTCTTGATAGTTTGTGCACGAAAAATAGAAGACTGTTAAAACTAGATTTGTTGGAGTTCAAAATCCAAATTGTGCTCTTGAGCTGAATTTTGGATATGTTGTGTATTATGCCGTGCCTAGCTTCTGTACCAAAAATTGCACAAAGTTGCTTTGTAGATCTTTTATTATGATTTGTTTTGTATTTATGCTAAATCTGTCTTAATGATTTTTGTAGCTAAAAATAATTAGCTTTTTGTGCTCAACTTCTGCATGTAAACTTTTATGCTTAAATGCACCTCTAGGGAATTAATGACAATTTTATATCTGCCAGAAATATTTAATCTTGTTTTATGCCTAATTTCCTTTGTAAATGCATAGCTCAAGATCTATAGTAGCTCTAGGTGTATATGTTGCATGCCTAGCTTAGTTTTGGACCAGAGGCCATGTGTGAGAATGTTGGGATCCACTTGATGCTTATTTACTTTTATATGCATTTATCATGTTTTGGTAGCTAGCTTTTGTTATTTTCGGTATATTTAATTTCATAGTTCTCCTAAGTGTGCATGTGTGTGCAGTGGCTTTGTATAGGCTTGTAGTGCTTCTTAAACACTTCCACTAAATTTTATGAATTTATTTTATGAATAAAAACAATGGGAGCCATTTAAGCCTCCTATTAAAGTTAATTAGGAAAAATCATCCTTGCTTCCCTTTTGACCTGGTTAAATTGTTGTTTAGCTTAGTTAGGGGCTAAATGCACCCTTGCTGTTTTGTGTGATTAAATAACTGTAATTGCTTAAATATGTACACAGTAACTATTAAAAAGATTAAAAGAATAAACATTCATATATAGTAACCTTAATGAAAAGAATTAGTAGTCAAATGTTTGTCAAGGTGAATATGGCCAATAAGAGTTGGACGTAATAATTGATCTCTCACTCCACCTGAACCCTGCATTGCATGCCGTGTAGAACTCCCCGACGGTAACTACGCGCTCGTGCCGGAAGCCGAGGAAGGAGGAGCTGACGCGGAGCTGCAGTACGTGGAAGTGAGCGAGGACACCGAGGACCCCCAGGCTAACTGTGCTGACGAAGGCAAGCCCTGGTGCATTAAACTAAGTGTTTATGGAAATTTATGCAACTATCTATGGATGTTTGTGCATTTACGCTCAGGAGTTGAGATGAAACCCTAGATGCATTGATCCCTAAGTACCTATGTCTTTTACTAGTATGCTAGGCCGATAGCTGCTATGCTATAGGACCGTTACAAGTCGAGTGATACTTGTCACTCGTGAGAATAGGTTCTTATGTTGGAATCATAAGATCTTTATAAATGGATTGCTCATGTGGTAAGAGCATGGGATGTGGGCTCCGGTCCAATGGCTTTCGTGGGTTAAGTGTTTGAACGTACTAAACACTTGTCAGAAATGGGCACGGTAAGCCTAGTACCTAAATGAGGCGGTGCGGGAACTTTGCGCTGATAATCTTAGGGTTGCGGCCCCGGGCTCGCCACCTGAGTACATGCGTGAGACTGGGCGACCTTGGTGGCGTAGCCCAGTAAACCTTGTACTTAAGACTGTAACATCTGATCCCAATCCGAGGAATGACGAGAACCGCCTGGTTGGTGAACTCGTAGTGAGGGCACCTCCCGTGTGTTTAGGTCTACCTTGCAAGGTTTAAATCAATCGATTGTCGGCCTCTCACCGTTATCTGAGACTACTTAATCTACTGGCCATGATATCCCTAATGATGGAACGTTGTGAATATTTATGCTTGATTAATTGTTTGCACAACTTATGCTTGTAATAGCTTGCTCATGTAGTAAAGAATGATCAATTAGAATCTGAGCTAAAATCTTGAAAGTAAGGACATACTCTTTGTTGCTTTTCAGCAAAAGGAACCCTACTGGCCAAAAAGCCTTTCATGCCTAGAGTTGGTGATGTAGTTGTCACCGACGGGTAAGTCTTGCTGAGTATTAGTATACTCAGCCTTGCTGTAATTTGTGGTTTTCCAGGTAATGCTTTTGGTGACGTGTGGCCTGGAGAGATCCCGCCTGGTTGGGAGCTGGAGTGGGTGGAAGACGAAGAGTAAAGGCATCATGGCAGGCCTCCTGTGATGCTCATCGCACCGTTTAGTTTAATTCCGCTGTTTTCGAAACTCTGAACTACTTTCCCTGTCAAGTATCTTGGTTTGTAATAATTAAACCCTTCGGGGCAGATTTGGATGTTTAATCATGTGTTGTACTCTGGACTCGCCTTCGCGTGAGTTTTAATGCATATTTGTCGATCCTCGTTGCTATGTAAGTGATTTCACCGGGCGTTAACCCAGCAACTAACGACAGGATGATACTTTATTATTGCTTAATGACCAAAGTGGATTGGTTTAGGTGATAGTACGGTATTTTCCTGGGCGGGTTGTCACAATAACCTGCTAAGCCTAAGAAACTCTGAAGCTCTTTGCAAGATGACGGAGTAGGCCAAGAAACCACAACAACTATCTTGTCTGCGTCAGTCCCAACCCCTTTGTCACTGATAGTGTGGCCCAAATAGTTAATCTGTCGTTGAGCAAAAGCACATTTGGACATCTTAATCTTCCATTTATCTCTGGCCAGCAACTCAAAGACCGCTCGGATATGTTGGATATGTTCCTCATAAGTTTTAGTGTAAATAAGGATGTCGTCGAAGAAGACTAAGACAAAATTCCTTAAGCATGGAGCCAATGTTGAATTCATTGTGAACTAAAAAGTACCCGGAGCTCCTGATAAACCAAACGCCATTACTTTGAACTCAAATTGACCGAAATGGGTTTGGAAAGCAGTTTTGAATTCCTCTCCTTGCTTGATTCTGATTTGGTGGAACCCGGCACGAAGGTCCAGGCATGTGAACCAGCTTGCTCCTGACAACTCGTCCAAGAACTCATCAATGATCGGCACTGGGAATTTGCTCTTGATAGTTATTGCATTGAGGTGTCGATAATCCACACAAAACCTCCACGACTTGTTTTTGTTTTTAACCAGTAGGACAGATGATGAGAAAGGACTACTGCTAGGCTGAATTACTCCATTCTGCAACATCTCCCTGACTTGCTTTTCAATCTCGTCCTTAAGGGCTGGAGCATAGCGGTAAGGACGTATCTTGACTGGAGCTGCACCCTCCACCAAGGGTATTGAGTGATCACAGGCTCTTTCTGGAGGTAGCTCTGTAGGTACCTCAAACAAAGTAGCAAACTCTTCAATTAGTTGTTGAATCTCCTCTGGAAACTGTGCTTCCACTTTATCTTGTGTAGATATCTGGACAGAGCAGACTTGAACTACAGATCCCTCAGGCAACTCATCCACATCACCACATAATAGCACATAAGAGCCTTGATAGGGAATGGACATCCATCTGTACTTCCAATGCACTCTCATAGGACTATACAATTCAAGCCAATCCAGCCCCAGAATCATGTCATAAGAAGACAGAGATAAAACCTTCAAGTCAGACTGAAACTCATACCCACAGATAGACCAAGTTGCCTGTGAAATATGTGTGTCACACTGCAATTTCTGACCATTAGCTACCCTGACCTGAACATGAAGATCAATAGCAGATACACCCTCCAATTGAGAAGCCAATTGATTGCTAATAAAAGTGTGAGAGCTCCCAGAGTCAATCAGAATCTTCATAGGTTTACCCTGAATCATACCCATCATACACATTGTTCTAGGGGAGGGAGCACCAGTCACTGCAGCTTCAGACAAGGTGAGGAATATCTGGTCCTGAGAATAGCCTTCCTGATGTTCTGGGTTTGTAGGAGTATCTTCACCCTGAAACATTTCCAGGACTTCCTGAAGGGCATGTAACTGCACCTTCTCAGCACAACGATGGTCTTTGGATCACTTTTCAGCACAGCGCTGACATAAGCCTTGAGCGCTACGGAATGCCCGCACAGTAGCCCATTTCTCCTCCACTGACTTGGATCTGGCTGCTTCGGTTCCTCTGCGATCCTCAGCGGCAGACTTGTCAGCTTTAGAAGGACCTTGAGCAAAGGACAGAGTAGGCACCTCCTGTTTGTGCTGATAACTGTAATCAGGCTTGCGAAAGTCTTTTCTCTTGGGCGGCAAGGACACCTCCTCCTGCAATTTAGCAAGCACATAAGCAGTATCTAGCTCTGCAGGACGCTGAATTAACACAGCAGATCTTATATCATCATGGAGACCATCAATGAAACGCATAGTATAATGCAGAGGATCTGGTCTGCTTTCATAAGCAGTCAACTCATCAACAAGGCTAGCAAATTTTTCTATGTATTCCTCCACCGAACTGGTTTGCTTGATATGAAAGAGTTGTCTAACAAGCAAGGCATGCTGGTCTTTACCAAATCTATCTAAAACCATAGACTCAAAAGTTGCCCAAGAGCAAGACTGCAACCTGAACTCTACAGAGGGTAACCAGCGTGCTGCAGGCTCTTTGAAATGCATAGAAGCTATCTTAATCCACTTATGTGGCTCTACCTCATACATTTCCAGATAATCAACAGCTCTAGAGAACCATAACTTGGCCGGGGGAGAATGTAAACGATGCGCACCCTTGACGGGGGGATGCACTACGGTCGTTACCGATCCGAAGCCATCCACCCGGTGGCTGTTGTGGAAGCAGTGCCCGTTGGGCCAGTCGACCTTGCCCGCAGCAGATGGGCGCTCGGGCGTCGACAGAATCGTGAGTACTTGCGGCTGATGAAGGATTGCGCCGCCGCTTGGTGCAGAGAAGGGCGCTGCCATCGTGGCGGCGCCAGCGGCCGCAGATGAACCCGCCGGTGCTGTAGGGAAGCCGGTGGAGATGAGCGCAAGCGAGCGTTCACGAATCGACCTCTCCTGGAGCTTGGACACCCGGCGCACCTCCAGACGCGTATCCTCCACGAAGCTGTCGATCTCCGGGCGCCACTGCTCCACAGCCCCCACGGCGCGCTCCAACACGCCCAAACGCGCATCCTGGGCGACCGTGAGATCGGCAAATTGGCGCTCCCACTTGTCTTCAGACGCGAGGAACCGTGTGTCCCACTTCTCCTCAGCCTCCGCGAAGCCCTGCTCCAGCTTCTCCCCGGCCTCAGAGAAGGTCCGCTCCAGCCGCGCCTCCATATCGTCGAAACGCTTGGTGAGCGCCTCGAGCACCAACTTGGTCTCTGGATTCATGGCGCCGAGGCGACGTTGAAGACGAGTATAGTGATCGTGAGCTGAGTGTTTATCCAGGGTAAAAAGGATGTCCCAGATCGAACTGAGGTAGATGGGAATTACAGGCCATGAACTGCGATTTCCGAAGAATCAAGCAGCCGCGCTCACCAAACCCGATCCGGTTGCAATTCAATCAATAGGATCGCTGCTTTGATACCAAATGTTAGCAGCGGAGTGTAGGGATAGGCAGAAAAGGGGAATTCGAGAAGAATAGCAGTGGCGAGATCCGGAAATTCCGGTCAGGACCAAGGCGGCCTGCCGTAGGAAGGAAGATAAACAGTAGCGAATTCAATTTTGTGTTACATCCTTCGTACCCGACTCACACAGCTCGCTCTCTCACCTATATAACGCAACGGGCTACTCCTCACCAGTTACACGGGCTGGGCCCTCGACTGTGCATACAAGCACTGACTCCCATTCAGGGCCGGACCACTTGCGGTTGGGCTTCGGCGTCCTCGTGCTCCTGCGTGCTTCACCAGTAGTAGAGGCTGTAACAGCCAGGAAGGAGATGGCCGGCCGCCGTCGAGGTCCACCGCTGGGCTCTACACGTCGCGGTTCTCACCACCTCAGCTTCATACATTTCCAGTCTCGTCCCTGTCGGCTGTCGCTACTTGAGGCGCTCCAGCCCGGGATCGAGTCTGATGATGTCATCTCATCTTCATATACTCTGGAAGCAACTGCAAAAGCAAAAGCAACTGAAAACAATCAAAACTCTGGCATGTTAACCGGAGCAGGGCACTCTGCCCGCCGTTGCGCGCACTTGTCTCCGGGTGGCGCTTGCCGCTTAGCCGCTTTCTGGTGGCAGCGGCGGCGGCGGCGGCCGGCGTCCTCGAGCCAGCTCTGTCTGACGGCCGAGCGGCACGATCACGCCTCGGAGCTTCGCTCTTGCCCCCGCCGGTGCGAGCTCAGTCGTGGTGAATGGCATGCCGCTGGGGTACGGTTCATATACAGCTGCAATTGAAGAGCTCAGATGAGTCTTTGCGGCTCTGAATGGCGAGGCGGGCAATGACGGCGGCAGGTGACGCTGGACGCATGGGGGAGGGGGAGGTGACCCAGACCAGGGGCATATTTGCAAATAATCGCGATCCGAATTAGGGGCTATATGAAAATTGAAGGGGGGTTTATGTAAATATTTGGATCGCGATCAATGGTCTCGATCCAAATGAGGGGCTTACATGTAAATGTTCGAAGGTCGCCGGAGCGCCGCCTGGCGCTGGCCGTCCGTCGGGCGCCTCTTATTCCCTCCGTAGCTCCCCTTGGATCCCGCCCCGCGCCCAGCTCGCACCATGGTGTCTGGACTCTCCAACTCAGGATGACTCATGAACTTCTGAAGCTTGAACATAGCAGACGTCATGCTCCATGGCCCGCAGAGCGGCGCGAGGGAGGGAGGCGACGTCCCCAGCGTGAACTCGCCGGAGGCGAAGGCCACCACGTTCCGGTGCACAGAGGTAGCTGCTGTCGCCTGTCGGCCACCTCCAGGGCAGTAGAATTCTGGTCGAGCTTCGGAAATGGTGCTGGTAATTCAGATGCTTTATTCGTTTTGCAGGAATTACGAGATGATTTCTACTATTTGAGCGAATAATTATGGAGAACCAGATAACCTGAAGGTCACAATTCCTACAGGCGTAGAGAAGCACTCTGTTCTCTCCCTGTCTTCAGTCTTCTGATGATACGATAATTCACCTGATAAAAGAGGAATCTGCTCATTCGGATTTTACCAATGGTCATGACTCATGAGTGTGAGAACGTGAGTAGTAGTGGATTACGAAGGCCGGAGTGGCGACTGTATTGTCACTCAGCAATCTTTCAAGAGCTTGAATTCACAAGAGAACTGAATCATGAAACACATCTGGGTTTCAGGCACCTGCAGGATGGATCACCACTTATCAGAAAGTTCAGAAAAGGGAAATTGGGGAGACCAGCCGGCTGCCTTTTGATCCAGAAGCTCTGGAGCAACAGCAAAACCAAATCCATGAATAGATTGCTTGATGCAGTGAGATATTTATCCTATGCATATGTGCTGGATAGTTTCATTCTTCAATGGAGCCTGACAGACTTGGCGTTTTTTCCTTCAGATTTTGCA
This sequence comes from Cenchrus fungigraminus, assembly GCA_036936925.1. Lineage (NCBI taxonomy): Eukaryota > Viridiplantae > Streptophyta > Magnoliopsida > Poales > Poaceae > Cenchrus > Cenchrus fungigraminus. Next base: position 121,858,580 of record CM072779.1, on the reverse strand, counting down.
CTATTTCGCTGATTCCAGATGCACCAAGCTGCCATGATAAATAAAAACACACAAAAATGTTGAGGCCAAAGGATTCTTTTCCTTGTTGGATTATTGAAAAGAAGTCAAGCTGACTGTCCCCATTTTGTGCCAATGGTAAACCAACAGCATATACTTGTCGTGCAATAAAAAAAAGTCTTAGTATATACTTGTCGTGCAATAAAACATAGAACACAGTTATACCCAGATTGGAGCACATTTTATCTTCTTCTCAGAATGTTCCTGGTATTGAGTCTAACTTGTATCAATAACAAATCAAAAAAAAAGTCTTAGTATACATTTGCTTTTCCATATGAGCTGCGAAGGCTTGGAAGCATGACATGAGGCAAATTGCTAAGGCAAATGCACGGTTTTTTCCAGATTAACAGACAGCAATTAACTGATGTTCTTCTGAAGTCTGAAGCCTGAGAACATCTCTCCAACAAAGAGAGCCTTTTTTCTTTCGCCATATGAGGTACTTCTGAACAATATTTATGTATTCCAAATTAGCTGATGTCTCTCTGATTATAAAATTTAACCAAATGTTTCGAGAGTAATGCTTCATTCTTGAGTGGTTAGCTTGCTTACACCTGCCTGATTTTGTCCTTCCCTGTTAATTTCAGAACCCCTCCGTAGGCTTTTTTTTTTCCCTATAAATGTCAACTTCCTTGATGATTGCATCTGGTAACTTGGAAATGCAAGAGAAATAAGTAGCCATCAGGTAGAATAGATCAGGAACATAAAACATTTTTGAACTAACAGGAACATAGAACTAACGAACCTGATGACTATAGTTCGTTCCAGCAGGCATAAAAACTTCTTTTCATCTATGAAACAATCGCTGGATAACAATATCGATCAACCGCAAGATTACCATTCCGAACAGAAAGAACATCATGCTGTTCCCATGGCTGCTGCCTGCTGCTTGTCAACCGAAGTTGCTGACATGTCTGACATGTCAGCCGGAGCAGAGCATTCTGCCGTTCCGCGCCAATCACCTCTCGGCGGCGCTTGCCGCTTGGTTGTGGCGGCGGCCGGCGTCCTCGAACATGCTCTGTCGTCCGAGGCCGAACGGCACAAACACGTCCCGGAGCCGCCACCGCGCCACCTGCAGAGCTCGCCCATGCCCCGCCGGTGCAAGATCAGTCGCGCAGCTAATGTCGCGAGCCTCCGAGAGGGCTAGGAGGGCAAGGATGGCGGCGTCAGCGGCAGGCCATGGCGGCGGCGGACGGCGGCCGGCGGCGCTGGAGGGGGTGAGGAGAAGACGAGCCAAACCAGGGGCTTTTCTACAAATATTCGGATCGCGATCATTGATCACGATCCGATATAGGGGGTTATATGAAACTACTAGGGGGTATTTTGTAAATATTCGGATCGCAACCATAAACGCGATCCAAATGAGGGGGTTAATTGAAAATATTCAGGGGTGCGTTCTGCAACTACGGATCGCGATTCCACCCTCCGCCGCCGGCTCGCCGGAGCGCCGCCTGTCGCCGGCCATCCCTCGGGTACCTCTTACTACTTCCGCACGGCTCGCACCCCGGCTCCATCTCTCGTTGGCAAACGGTGTTCGGAGCCCCAAGAGTAAGAAGAACCTTTCGCCTGCGCCATGGTGGCTGTCAGGTCTGGACTCTCAAGCCAACTAACTGAACAAGGCAGACATGAACCAGACATGGAAGAAGATGGCCTCGCCGTGGGGGCGGAGGCAACGCCCTCGAGCTCGAAATCGCCGGCAGCATGGTCCACCACGCCCTGCAGGCAGCGGAGTGCTTCTGCCGGCACGGCCGTCGCAAGTTCAGAACGAGAAAGCAGAGTGGCTGCCGTTAAGTTTTAGATAGTTCCTTAATTTTGCAGAATTTCGGAAGATGATTTCAAATCTTCGAGCGAATAATGGAATTGAGGAAAGGTACATGTGGAGAATCAGTAAACCTGATGCGAAAAAAGAATAAAAGAGGAATATGTCAATTCGGATACTATCAATGGTCATTGTGCGAGGAAAATATCATTGTATGGTGGCTGATGACTGTTGTTGATTTGTTCTAAAAGAAAAATACTGTTGTTTGGTGGCTGATAATCCAAACGAACGAACGGGAATGAGAGAATGATAGGAGAGCACATTTCTTTCACGTATTTTTTTACCATGTAAAGTAAAGTAAAGTAAAGACACTTTTGAATTTGCTTCCTCCAACCTACTTGTTTCATTGTGTTCACGACGTGCACATAAAAAGTCATCGGCCGTTGCATTGATGAGGCTGTTTTCATTTCTCATAGTCATCGCTCGTTGTACTGATGTGGCCATTTGTATCCATTGTTGTCATTTCTTGGCACCGTATAAACTTCTTATTCCACCGCAAATCTTAGTAATGTAATAGTCTTGGTACGTCACTCACATACGGGAGAAACATATGGGTGTCATCGTTTCCTGCGGCCCGACGATGTTTTCTTCTGTCCGAAAGGGAGGTATCGAGCTTTATGCTTAGTCTAAGAAAAGCCGGAAGGTTCAATCCATGGTTGCATTGCAAATATTGGAAAGAAAATTTGAGAGGCCGGAAGGCGGAAGGAGAGGGGAGGCATGTGCCCTTAATAATGCATGTTTATGATAGCATTTGCAATTGTCAAACTTTTAGTGGGACATTCTCTTATAACCAATGACAATCATTATATACCCACCCATGACGAAGTGATACAAAGAAATTTTGCATGTTAACTTACGCATGTCTAAATCTCTGAGAAATAGTGTTGAACTGACTTGGTGAGGATGTTGCTTCTTACGATCTTGTGCCAGCGAGTTAAAGCTTCTCAATAATGTGTCGATTACTCAAATGAATTGAAGCACTACCATTGAAGTCTAAGTAAACTCTTTTGTTCATTCAATGAAAACTAATTGCATTACGACATTCTAATGACAATATGGGAAAACCAACAAATCATATCGGAGAAATAGTTCGAACATGTAGCCTCCCTCCTCTCCACGAGATTCTAATGACAATAGTCATCTCCATGAAGCGGGATATGGCTACAATTGTCAATGATGTTGTTGACATAGTTCTTTTATCTTAGAGATATGATGTGCATATTTTTCACACCACATAATGCAAGTAAAGGTGTTACCATGTGTCTTAAGATGTGACTCGATGTAACGGAATGTGACGAGTGAACAGTAAATTGAACTCCAAATCGAAAGAATTAATCATGCCTGGAACATAAAAATTGAAAGAACTAATAACCGTGTGTTGGAACGCGTGTTGTGAGAAAATATGTGACTCGATGTGACAGAATGTGACGAGTGAGAATTGAATTCAAACCAAACTTTGCTGCTTTCAAGTTCAAGCTCCAACAACATTTGCTGCTTTTTAATATTTGGTCCTGGTACGCGAAGCAGCATTTTTATGTGGCATTTGTCAGCACAGTACATTGCTTGGCCCAACTACCTATAAATTCTGCCACGTGCGACGGCCAGCCCTTCCTCACCAAAGAATCTCTCTTTTTCTCGGCGCATGCATGCACAAAGCTGTGACGACCGTTCGTTCGGTCCAGCAAGCCCCAGCATCTCTTTTGTAGTTAATAACTTAAGTTTACGGCCAAGTTTATTTTGATGGAGTTTGTGATGACCTTGTCTCGCACCAATGCAACATTTTATCTTAAAAATCGACCCACCCTCTAATTGAAAACAAATGATCATAGATTCATGAAAGGCAAAAGAAGAATTAGTTTGGCGCTTATGGATTTCATGCAAACTTGCATTTCTTTTTAAACGTGACCACTTTGCCATGCTTCCAAGCGAAACAAAAAGGAGAGTGAAAAAAAAAGACACGGCGTAACTTTTTTTTTTACTTTGCGAATCACATGGAACCATGAGTTTTACCTTTTCAGACCAAGCTCCAAGTGTGCGCTCCTCACTGTCACGGTCGCACAGGACAATGCATGCTCTGCTTGCCTACTCTGCACTCCATCCATCACTCATCAGTCAACAGTAGTGCTCCAACTGCTGCCGTAACGATAAAGTTCTGAAAAGACAGGTTTGCCCCTCTCTCTGTTTTCTGTTATTGGCATTTATCCCTCACAAGCAATTTCCTCAAAAATCCATGAGGAGGAAGAACCGTGAAAACTTGTGATGTTTGGTAGATTTCACGTTACAGAAGTGTTTTGGTCATTTAGATCCTCTCAGTAAAATTAAATTGCATATTCAAATTCAATCATGTGAATGCACAATTATTCACATATTTTTTCCTTTAATTGAGCTCGTCCTACTTGACAACCATATTAGTTTGTATTCGTATTCATGAATCATGATAAAAAAAATAAACCATCTTCACCCACTTATTATGTTGTTCTATCGACATGCTCGTCGCACTACACCTTCTCTATACGTGTTTAAAGCATGGTGTCATGGAGATGCGTTGAGATAAACTGCGAGTCAAGGCTAATATTATACTATTTTTGCACCAAGTAACATCTAGACACAACTAATACCAGATGAAATACAAATTTAAGCTCCTCATCCCCCACACTATTGGCTAAGTAATTAATGTAACCACGATAACTAACTCACCACAATATGAAAGTAGAAACTTTTGCCGGACAATGAGACGCGTAGATTGAATATTGCTTTAATGGTTTCTTTTTACCTCTCTGAGCAATGAAGGATGATAAGACGCCATGAATGCTATAATAAACTCTAAAATGCTAATAAAATACATGTGTTGCACATTCTCGAAAAGAAACGGTCCACTACGATTGTGCATGCATTTAAAAAAAAAGACAAGAGTGGATCTTTCATTTCACGTGTTCAAAAGTATATTTATATTGATGCATACAAGCTACTGAAGACATGCAATCGACCGAGAAGAGCTTGCACGCAAGAAAAAGTTTAAATGAAATACAAGACAATTGGTGAATCAGTTTTTCCACGTGAGTCGGAAAATAAATAAATAAATTCAGCACAAATTATCCTGGATATTTCCCTATCTGACTAACTAGATATTTCACTCTGCAGCTGCAAATATCTAATACTCCCTCTGTCCCAAAATAAGTGCTCATCTCACATTTTGAAAAGTTAACAAGTTGTAAGTTTGACCAGATATATAGAAAATAATATTAACATTTGTGTCTCTAAATAAGTTTGTCATGAAAATATATGACATGATTAATCTAATGATGTTTATTTAGTATCATAATTATTAATATTTTTTAATATATATTTGGTCAAATTTTAAAGTGTTTGACTCCTCGAAGTACGAGATGTGCACTTATTTTGGAACGGAGGGAGTAGCAGCGTCTCGATAAAAACTAAAAGGCATTAGTATCATCATCATCGTAAGGGTTACATATGTCTCGTTCTAGACGGGCGAGGGCAAACTCGTCATTCCCTCTCTCGAGCCTTTTTCTCCGCATTGCTTTTCCATTCTGAGAGGCACTTCGTACCAAGTTGTTTGAGTTACTCTGCTGCGAAATTTCCTTCTTCCCAACTCCCGGTAGTACCACAACTCGAGAAATTCTCACTTTCACCAACTCGAGAAACCTTCGAAAAGCTAGCGACGAAGGCAAGATACGCCGCTCCCACCCACCGGTTCCGGCGGAGCCCACGGCGATGCAGCAGCAGATGCCCATGCCGCCGGCGCCCGCCGCTGCGGCGGCGCCACCGGCGGCCGGCATCACCACCGAGCAGATCCAAAAGGTACCAACCGCCCCCCTTCCTCTTCCCCTTCCCCTTCTCGCTAGGGTTCGCCGCGCCTGAGAAAGAAATGTTTTTTTTTCAGGCTTCAGGGGTTGGTTCGATCAGAGATTAAATCTTTGCTAGGGAAATATTGGGCGCTCTTATTCTTTTCCTGTTTTGGGGGTAATCGAAGATTCCTCGGCTTAGTGCTTTTTGGTCAATCGGTGAGTAACATCAGGTTGGTGGCGTGTCTTGGGTGTTTGGAGACGGGACAGCCACATGCACGCAATCAAGGGTGGATTAGGCCAATAGAATAGGATGAGCTTGAATGGGGAATGGAGGGTAGCTACCAGTTCAAAAGCTTTGGACTTTCTGTGATGGTCTTGGGCTGGTCAATAGTGGGCATAAGTGTGCCTTGGGAGCTTAATGCATAGCGAAACTTGCTGGCCTAAGGCCCTAGTCATCTGGGGCTGAAGGTTCTGGTCCATTGATGCCAAGAGGGCGTCCTTGAAGGCCCTTTTTTGTGTGGCACCATTATCTGGCTGCCATACAGCAGCCCCTGTGGCACTCTGCCACGCCGCGAGCTCTTTGCTCGTCTTGTTGGGTGATAGCACATCAACCAATGCTTACCAGTTGGCTGTGCTATTTACAGACCATGGCTCTTTGCCATGGAATTTGGCTTCAATCTCTGTGGCCTAGGGTATTTTATTTTTTGCGCAATGGCACTGCAATGTGTCATTCAGATGTTGATTTTGAATTTTCGGCGAAGGCCAAATGTTCAGTGACGCCATAATGTGTCATTAAGATGCCAATTTTGAATATTTGGTGATGGCAAACTGTGCTGTAACAGCACTGGAATGTGCCATTGAAGTGTTAATTTTGGTTCTTTTGGCAACAACCAAATGAGTAATGGTATGTGTTGTTCAAATGCCAATTTGAATTTTTGGCAGAGGCCAAGTGTGGCCACCGGCTAGCCCTCTGCCATGCGACAGAGATTTTCAGCCTGTGCTTCCTGTTGCCCTGTGGTGGGGCAGCTGACCAGCCCTGGCAGTGGCTTGCCTGCCTGCCTGCAGTCACTTTTACTAGGGAAATTTCTAAAACTCATCTGCATTGGGGGTTTGTCGAAATAACCTACGACTTCTGTTCTGCCTGCACCTGCTCTCTTCCTGTGTGTCAAATTGCCCCTTAAGGATGCTGACCACATGGTATTCTGCTTGTGTGCATTCGAGCATGGTATGGTGGCTTGTAGTGTGGCTTTCTACATCTTTGGGCCAATTTAATCTGATCTGGAGCTCCTGTTCTGCATTCTTTAAGAGGGATTCCAAAGCTCAAGTAGAGAGGGCAAACAATGGGGTGCTAGCTTAGATTAAATGGTACAAAGATGATATAAGACATACAAGAAGTGATCATGCCATGTTAGAAGCAACACAAGCAGCTCACCATGTGGTCAATGGCCTTGGGGAGATAAACACTAAGGTAGAGTAGCAGGTGTAGAATATGAAAATAGAAGTTCTAGGGATGTTTTGACGAATCCCCTTTGACAGGTGGGCTTTTGCAATTTTCCATTTTTGCACGGTCGTCGGGCGATCATTGTTCAGCAATGCTCGTCTGTCAACCGTGCTTAATTATTTTTGAACGATAGCCCTGTGCCATGGAATGTAACTTGCTGGTATACAATCAGCTTTGACAGTCAGTCAGTTACCCTTCTCTATGGTGACTTGGTGCTTAGCTGCAAGCCTGCAATATGATGGCAGTGTGGCTGCTAACTTGTGGCTGTCTGCCATATAGCAAACCAACTTAAGTTGCCATTCCTCAGTCCTATTGTCTTCTCCATGGTGGGGGCTATTCGCCTCACTGATATATAATGATCTGCATCGGTAGATGTGTGAGTCATGAATAATGGTTCTTTGAGGTTAAATTAGGTGCATCTCTGCTGTAACTGAATTATTTGGGTGGCATGCAAGTCATATGGTCTGCGGCATACAAAGTCATGAAATACATAGCTATCATAGATGTAGGTCGCTTTTTTCTCGGGCTGCATTTATCTACTATTCCTCACAATCCAGTGCAACTCAGTACCAAATGCTCGACATTAAGATACAATTAAATTTGGTTTGCAAGAAGCCAACCATATCTGTATGGCAAAATAAATAAATCAAATGGCAACTTGTGAATGAAATATTTTTCATAATTCTTACACAGAAGGTAAATTGCTTGACTTGCTTCATGATTATGCATAAGCCTAACACTATATTGCATGACATCATTAACTTCAGATATTAACTAACACTAACTGAGTTTGTCGTCTTTCGCAGTATTTGGATGAAAATAAGCAGCTTATTTTGGCCATCCTGGAAAATCAGAACTTAGGAAAGTTGGCTGAATGTGCTCAGTAAGTATCTTCCTGAACAATATAACTAATTTTACTGCTGGAAATGCTTTTTGTTGGCTTTAATTCTCACAATGATGAACCTTTAATTCACCCGTTGCTTATTTCATTGACATGCTGAAGTATGCAAATTCATGAATTATGAGCATTAAGATGTGGATATCACCAGCAAAAAATTTCCCTTATCCAAGCTGTGTTTATGATCTTCATAAGCTGCACTCCCTTTTCTTTTATATTTAATGATGTAGGTTTGTTGAAAATGGTTTGGTTGTAAAAGTTACGAGCTTGGACAATTTGACTACAGAATTGTTCTGTAAATATAGTCCTGTATGAGTCATGGATTTTGGAGTACAATACAAGCTAACCTGTATAATAATTAGATCATACACAATGTTTTGGAGTATCTTTTAACAGCAGCATCATTGACAGTCATATGGCAACATTGTGTTAACTCTCAGGATTAATGAATCCCTGGTAGATGAGTGATTTTTGACCTATTCTCATATACTTGTAGCTTCTGAAGTGTTATCATCCTTATGAAGTAAAAAAGGTTGCATTACTTGGCTTTTCTATTGATGATTTATAATATATATTGTCTACACCAACTGATGATCCTACTGTGACTCTCATCATCAACTATAAAAATGCTTGAAATTTTAAGATGGATATCAGAAATTCTGATTCATTTGCGAGGTACCTCATTTTCCTGTACTAGTTTCACCCATCAATGATTAGGCTGTCTGATTTTCCTCGCAAAAAAAAGGCTGTCTGAATTAGATTAACTGTAGGATGTTTGAAATTCTGAGCCATATTAGTTTCAGCTCTCAATTGAGCGGGATGCATGTGCATTTCTATTTCACACCCTCTGGATGCATCAAGACTTCATGACTTACAAAAGCTTAATCTTGATCGACCTGCCTTTGTAAATGCCATCTTCTAAAACGTATCGGTCGCAATGCATTCTGGATAACAGTATCTTCCATGCTCTTAACTTTCAGATATCAAGCTCAGCTTCAGAAGAACCTCTTGTACTTGGCTGCGATTGCAGATGCCCAACCCCAACCACAGAACCCTGCAAGTCGCCCACAGGTTAGTAGTCCTGTTCAAGTTGGTGCTATTTCACAAGCTCCACTTGCAACATTACTTATGCTTCCATTTGTTTGCAAACAGATGATGCAACCTGGTATGGTGCCAGGTGCAGGGCACTACATGTCCCAAGTACCAATGTTCCCTCCAAGAACACCATTAACCCCACAACAGATGCAAGAGCAGCAGCAGCAGCAGCTTCAACAGCAGCAAGCACAGGCTCTTGCTTTCCCTGGACAGATGGTCATGAGACCTGCTACCGTTAATGGCATGCAGCCTATGCAAGCCGACCCTGCCGCCGCTGCTGCCAGCCTACAGCAGTCAGCACCTGTCCCTGCTGATGGGCGAGGAGGCAAGCAGGACGCAACTGCTGGTGTGAGCACGGAGCCTTCTGGCACCGAGAGCCACAAGAACACCACTGGAGCAGATCACGAGGCTGGCGGCGATGTGTCAGAGAAATCCTAAGTCGAACAGCCTGGTAGGGTGAATAATGCCTTGTATACTAGCGACGAAACGAAGGGACTCTTGAATGACAACTACTAGTCCTTACTGTGTGGTTTAGACATACTATCGGTCCATGTAGAACAAAGTTTAGATTGGTGGTGATGATGTAATCTGTCCAAGATTGTTACTGCGTTCTTACATTGATGTAGTCATTATTGAATAATTTTCACCAGCCTGTTGTCCTAGCGTATTTTATTATGTTTACCAGCTAATTTGGTAGTTTAGTTAAGAGTGGCTTCAACATGTCTTCTTTACAAGTTTCCTTTTATTACTGATATTTGAAAAGATCAATTGTGGGGATACAACAGTTGTAATGATGTCTCCATTTTTCAGAATATTTGTATGGTCGGCATGTGAAGTAGATGATTTACATCAGCCATCAGTACAGATGAACATCCACAGGATATTATATCCAGTAGCAAGGACGAACAAAGTTTTATCGTCACATGATCAGATGAATTTCTGAAAAGCATTGTGCTGTCCTCCATCGATCAAATCCATAGTGTCTAACTTCATCGAACTAGCACTAAAATGTACCCGAAAAAGCAAATAAAATAAAATAAAATGCACTCAAGTAGAGATATAACCATCAATGCGTAGATATGTTTTCTTTCTTGAAATCGATATCCAGACACCAGAATACAAAATGAAACTTGAAACAGCTTGTCATTTTCAGTACATTGCAAAATTGGGCCAAGCGCCTACAGGCTTAATGTGCCTTTGATAGCAGTGTATCATAACTCAGGGTGGATCCAATCACACTCAAGTAATAATGCCACTTCTGAGATAAATAACCATCGGTCTCTCCATATGATGATTACCGCCGTCGCTTTCTCCTTGTAACATCCCCTGGGAACTTGAGAGGGGCTGGAAGTGTCATGACAGTGGACTTGAAAGCACCTGCGGATACAGATTTGCATCCCAACTGGTCATAGTATGGTTTAAGCATATGGCGGGTCATTTTCAGGTCCGCACATATATCTTTAGGATCAGATCTGAAGTCATCAGCAAAGAGTGTCAGGACCAAGATGTAGTTAATCAGAAGCTCGTTTTTCTCTGATGACATGGAACTAGACCCTGGTTCTGTAAAAATCAGCAACAGGTTGCGATATACAGCCAGCGGGGTCCCTGGTCCATGGTCTGTCTTGTATTCCTTTCTGTGCTTCCTGTGATGCTTGGACATGCCACCGTTCCGTTCATATAAAGATAGGAGATGTTGGATGTAGGACAGTATCCAAGCAAGCCTCTCTTTATCTTGACCCTAACACAATGTACGTCAAAAGATGATTCTTTTTTGTCATGCTAACCAAGGGGAACAGATATATAAACACACCTAGTGTTCAACGAAATTAAAAAATGGCATAAGAGCAAACCATAAACTGTCATTGTCTAAAGAGGGGACCGAGACAAGTAAAATTCAACATGTCAATATTGCAGTGGTAACAGTTCCAGCTATAATGCTATTGGAATGCTATGCGAGTAAAAAGTTGTGCATCACTGTAAAAAAAACAACTGCTAAGTATCAATTATAAACTGTTGAGGGTTCCACAACAAGGAAAAAACATGTCCTTCAATGTCCACAGGAATGTCAAAGTCAATCGAAACAGTATCTTTCCATATGACTATGACTTCTTATCAAGAAAAAGGCTCTTGACTTCCTCCACTTTCTTACCTAGCTTATAAATTTCATTGTTCTAAGAACCTAAACTGATCAGGTGACAACTGAAAGTGGACAACTGGTGAACTGGACAATGAGAAAACGCATACCACAAATGTAAATAATTACCTCAAGCTCCTGCAACTTCTGCACACGATTTGAGACAAAACTCGAGTAGCCTTTTGAGGAAATTTGTCCCGATTCAAAATGGTCCACAATTTCCAAAAGGTGCTGCCGCATATTCTTTGGAATAATCTCATCCAAAATATATGCCTTTTCTGATGTAGCTGCTGTAGGATCATATGGTGGAATGTTCCGAACAATTACTGGTTCCTGACCGTCATTGGCATGGACGTTACTGGTTCCAAGGTCAATGTCCTCATAAGCAGAAGGATCATTCCTTTGTTCATTCAATGACCTCCACTTGTTATCCTGCAAGGAATATATGCATTAATAACCACTGTGACATGCTGAATATAGTGACCAGTGCAACATAGAAATTACCATGGTTAGATCATTGGTTCAGATAACTAACAAAAATCTTTCCTTTCCGCATGCAACCCAAACCAAGAATATATATCGACAGAAAACTAGCAGAAATTACACCAGTAAAATGACAGTTCTGCTTTAACAGAATTATTGTACGTGGCTTCGTTTTAAATGCTACCCCCTCCATTCTCTTTTGATAGTCCTATACTCCTATTTCATCTTGGCACCATGACCAAGGAAAAACAATCCTACTTATCATCCATTTAAACATGCCATTAGCTATTCCTGGTAAACAAGCAATTCATTAAGATTTGGACTTTTTGATACCCACCTAGCCAATCATGGGTTAAAGAATGAAGGGTCACATCAAACACGAGACAGAGACATTTGGATTGAAATAAAGACTAAAAAAAGGAAATTTTCAGATTTGAAAATAACCCTACCAAAAGAGAATGGAGGCTGCATTCTGTTATGTGACTGTCTTAAACGCTATCTTATAAAAACCTAATTCACAAGAAGACAAACAAACTGGGGCACACAGAGGAAACTTATGATTGACAGTTTGACACCACTAATCAATTCGGAAACATAGTCGCAAACAGCAGACTAGTAAAACTCGATACAAATATACCTTGTCCCTGTCTGTCTTGGTTCCATACATCATGGTAAGATCTTGAACCTTCAATTCATCATTTCCTGCAACTGAACCTGCTTCTGATACCACCTCAGAGTGCTGCGAATGTGCTGGCCGCTGCACTTCAAGATGTGGCTGGAGCCTCAGAATCTGTTATGGAGTACAGATGTCCAGAACATCAATATCAGCAATGCTAGCGTTATTTGTGCAAAAGTATTTCTGTAGCTCTTTTAAAATGTATGGCATTGTTATGCTGAAATGAAAACATCACAGCAAGAGCTTTCCTTCATTAAAAAAAAATTCAAAACAAGATAGCAGCTGTAATGTTACTCTGCTAAAATCCTAACTATGTAGGCATTATCACAGCACCAGTAGACCATCAAATTGCAAATTTTGCACAATTAGGCAAAAGGGAATCTTTAGTATTTACTTGTAAACTAAAATTCCTCAATAAACAGCTAGCATCTCATGAAACCTATGCTATAATAATAGCCATTTCGCTTCAGCTATCAACAACCATTACAAGAAAGATCAAAATGAAATCTAACCGATAATAATCAGACAAGATGCTCACCTTGTTGGCGGCTATGGGGACGATCCTGAGGGTGCCGGAGGCCTTATCAAGGACTCCAAGTGCGTACTCACAGAGCTGCGGCGTGGCGGCCTCACCAGCATAGCTCCGGCCGACGAAGTCAGGGCCTCTGCCAGAGCTCCCAACCACGAGGTCGACCCAGGTGGGGTGCTTCTCGTGCCGGAAGAGAAGCGCTTTGGGGGCCGACTCGTCTTCCTCTGCGGCGGCGGCAGCGGCGAGGGGGTCGTAGCCGGTGGGGAAGTAAGCGACCGCGGGGGTGGGGGCGGCGGTTCGGCCGCCTGTGAGGGAGGCATCGACGGTGACGTTGAGGGAGGGGGGCTCGTCGGCGGCGGCCTTGGGGGGATCGTCGGCGTCGGCCTTGGGGGGATCGTCGGCGTCGGCGTTGTCCTCGGTTGGGGTGTCGGTGTCGGCGTTGTCCTCGGTGGGGGCGTCAGCGTTGGCGTCGGCGTGGGTGTGAGCGTCGGCCTCGGTGGAGGCGTCGGCGTCCGCGGCGGCCTTGCGCTTCTTGTGTTTCTTCTTGGTGGACGCGGAGGCGGAGGCGGTGACAGGAGTGGCTGGGGTCTGAAGGTCCACCTCTGGTGGCTGCTTTAGAATTTTTGAGGAATTGGCCTCGCCGTCGGCGGCCTTGCGCTTCTTGACACGCTTCCTGGTGGAGGCGGAGGCGGGGTCGGGAGAGGCCATGGCGGCGGGCCGGCGGCTCTATGGTAGCAAGTGGCCAAAGGTTCTCGGAGAACAGGGCAGATAAACGCGGCGGGTCATCCGAGAAGGGCAGATGGACGCGGCGGAGGAAGAAGGCGAGGGCGGAGTGGAGGGTCGAGCGGCGGCGTTGGTAGGGATCGGGCGGCGGGTTTCGGTGGTGGGCAGCCAGGGACGGACCTACTAGGGTTTCTCAATGAATGCTGCGTTTCTATACGAGGTGGGGTTTCGCGGGCCGTTAACGGGCTGCATACTGTTTCGCGGGAGGCCACCATGATTTTCCGTCGAGTGCTCACAAGGCTTATGAGGTATAAAAAACACATGCTTATTGCCATAATGGTGTATGATTTAAAATCTAGCATATGAACAGAGATGGCTTTCTATTGCATTATCAAACTGATCTTGTACAGATTACATGGCACCACAATTTTATACATCAAAGAAGGTTGAAATGAAACTGCGCCGGAAACAACACTATCAGATTCCTCCATTCAGTTATACAACCTTACAGGGCGTGGAGGAGGTTCAGTCCTACAACAGACGGGAGTCACAAGAAACAGCTACATTGCTTCTGCTGCCTCATCAGCGTGCAGATCGCTAGTCATCTATTATGATCCTATATATACAGTTTTTTGCAGGGGCTTATACCAGGAGCATGCACATCTAGCCAACCAACAATTGGCCTGCAGAAACAGGTGGCAAATGCACCAAGCATGTTAGACACAAGCTCATGAAGAAAAATAAAACCTCTAGGGCAAATACCATGAAATACCTCAGGGTGCTACCTTCACTATGATTTTCTCATCGCCACTGCAGCACTGCTGCACATAATAAAATTAGCGCAGCACTGTTGTGCAGACTTCGCTTGTATCTCACATATCAACATCAGGCAATGGCATTTTCCAGTAATTCCAGGTATTGTAGTCCTCCTGAATTGAATAAGGACTTTTCAGAATAAGAAGCACTAAACGTAGTAACTAAAGTTGAAGGGTTTTTGGTCTGTGGCACACCCTCAAATGATGTTTTTGTACCCAGCACATCCTATTCCTTGATTTAGTGTGGTGCACACTGAGATTTTGTTTCTTTACCTCCAACACACTGCTGCACATAGATGGACTTCTTTGCCCTTGCAAAAATTGGGCCCACCCGTCAGCTCTTTCCCTCTCCTTCTTCATGTGGCTTTGTCCCTGCAAGACCACCAGAGTGCTCCGCACTCGACAGCCTGCCCCGACCCACTCGTGCCGGCACCGCTACTCGACCTCCCCTCGTCGGCTGCACGGGCCACAACCGGCCGCGGCGTCCCGCGCCGACGCAAGAGGGGCGGCCGCGGTGGCCCTACGCCTATGGCTCCGTTCCTGCAAGACCGCGCGCGGCATCCCGCTCCTCCGCGCCGCCGCACGGGGCCGCACGCGAGCTGGTCCCTACTCCGTCGTGCGAGCTGGTAGGGAAACTCCTGTCCTTGGCAGGGACTGCCTGCGGCGCCCCGCTCCTCCGCCGCCGCACAAATCGGGAGGCGGAGCAGGCATGGGCGAGGGAGGGCGCCGGCCGGATCTGCTCGGACTCGCCGCCTCCGTCGTCACCACGCGAGATGACCACGCAATCGGGTGGGCCGGACGGGGGCGTCGCTGCGGAGGAAGACGGGGCGGGCGGGCTCCGCTCTGACGGCGGCGTGGGTGCGCTCAGAACAGAGGGCGGCGAGCGGCGAGCGTCCTCCTCTGGGAGGAGGAAGAGGCCGGAAGCAGCAAGGAGACTAGGAGAGGGAAAGAGCTGATGTGTGGGCCCATTTTTGCAAGGGCAAAGAAGTCCATCTATGTGCAGCGGTGTGTTGGAGGCAAAGAAATAAAATCTCAGTGTGCACCACGCTAAATCAAGGAATGAGATGTGCTGGGTACAAAAACATCATTTGAGAGTGTGCCATAGACCAAAAACCCAAAGTTGAACGACTGACAAATACTGCATGGGAATGCTGACCTGCTCCGAAGATGACAATATTGGAGGGAACATTCCATGGACAAGAGCATGCAGAGACGTGTATGACTTAGTATCAACCCGCCGATTCACTGCAACTTCACCCTGTATCAAAGGAAAATTTCAGCACAGATTCGCTAGATGCCATCTCCAGTGCAAGGATGGTCTCACTGGCTGAACTCCAACACAATTATGCAGATAGAGATGCTAGCATGAGGGACAAATCATTTTCATGTCTTAGGCTGTTACCTTGGGGTTTATTATGAAGATCTTGCCCATAGGAATACCAACTTTGAGGTAACTAAGCTCATCTGTATCTCTATTTCCAAATCCAGCATAAAATGGGTTTGAGTCAGGAGGAAATAAATCTTTGATAGCCTGTAAATGATAGAGAAAATCATGAATAGAACATCAAAGAAGCCAAGCCATTCTTCCCTTCTTGTGTGCGCTAGGCTGCTGGGGAGTACTCACCTCTAGGCATGAAATCTTGAATTCATGAGGAGCTCTTCTGATAACTATAAACCAATGCCAACAAAATATCAGGATCACTCAAACTTATAGCTAATACTTTTTATGTCAACATGATTGTACTATGAGAACTTATCATAGACTTGGTATCCAACAATGGTTGTGGGGGTACAAAAAGAATGGTTTGGAAAAAGCTACCCCACACACCAAGTTTCAGTAAAAGCTTGTACTCCAAGATTACTCATGTGAACCCAGACTAATAAATAGAGATAGTGAATTCAATTTTTCTCTCTCATTGGCAATTAACTGAATAGAAAATAGTGAGAATATGCCAGGATGTGCTCACCTTCTCTGTAAAGTGAAGGAAAGAGACCATCTGGAGATATGACAACAGGGCCATCAGGAAGTGCTTTTCCATCCTGAAATCCAAATTCATGTGGGAATAAGATAGATGAGAACCATGTTCTATTTATTAGTTTCGCTGTCGTGTCTTTGTGAATGTGCAAGCATGATCAGACCCAATGGGCATACACTAAATTCATGATCACCACAAACAGATTATGGAAATATAGGATTGACTAGGACTGAATTTCAATGTACCTGCTTTAAGTTGAAAAGAAATTGCCTTGTAATGTGGGCTTGTGAAATAGCACGCGCGCTTAGAAATAGAAGCTGATATCCATTTTCCTGCGGATGCAACACGAACAAGATAACAATAACAAACTAAATCAACAAACATTCTAGACACAGTTAAGCACATAAGTTCACAAACATTAGAAAGAATCAATCAGTTGCTATGGCATGATTAGATCTGTAAGTGAAACTGAAATTATGCATATTTTGTTACAAGCATGATCAGCATGAATACCTTTATTGCAGAAAACAAATGAGCGACTCCATTTTGAGACCAATCAACACCAACCAGTGGCATGAACTGGCCAAGAACATCAGACCTACAATCACATTAAAAAAAATGTGGACAACTGTAAGAATTGAATATACAGCATTTGTAGGAGTTAAGGATCAGATTGCCCCTATAATTTATATATAATGACTATAAACTGCATTAGTTGCATGAAATTCACTATCTTCCTTTTTTTCCCTCCATCTTTGAAGTAGACAATATTATCCAATAAAGAGAAAGATGGAATAACAGCTACTCCTGGCAATCAGGTATCCAAATCATAGCATTTATATTAAACATAAAACATAGGCTTCACTGCTCCAGTTTTGTGACTTACTTGGTGATAGTTCCATCCACATCTGATATGACAATGCGTGTATTCCATTTCCATAAAAATATGTGACAATCAACCTGTTTATGAAATGATAAGAAAATGTGAAATGCAACTTAGTGGAACTTAAAAACAATTTAAGTAAAACTAACCTGCTGTTTCCCAACAATTGCAGTTGAGAAGGTAAATGTTACCACATTCCTGCCCTCTCTGAGATCAAGAGATGCTAGCTCCTCAGACGTTGGAGTGAGTGAACGCACCTTCCTCTCGATCCTCTTTGGCCTGGATTTATTCCTTTCTCTATCTGATTCACTAAATGGTGTGGATTCCTTTACAGGACTGGATACAGAAGTCTCAACAGTGCTTTCACAAACTGGCTGGACAGCACTAATAGCCCTTGTCCGTCTGAAACTAAATGGCCAGATTCTCCAGCTGCCACCTGGTGCTACACTTGGCTCAATTCGCTCGACCTTTATCATGCCTTTGGGTTCAAAAACTTGTTCCTCGCTGAAAGAAATTAAACCAAGCACTATAGGCGCAGCTGCATCCCAGGGAAAATAGCGGCCAGCAATCCTAACAACTAGCTTGTTGTTTCTCATCAGTGACTGCTTCATGGTATGGAACTTCTCTAAGGTCACCTTCTCAGAATCAAATGCACTGCGGGCGGCATCCTCCCCCATGCCTTCATATAACAGGTGCCTGCATAATGACAATTCTGCAAAAATGGCACAGATAGAGATTGTCATTGCTGCCTACTTCAGTAATATTAAGACACTGCAGAAAATCACAGAAACTGCTACAACATTAAAAAAACAGTCTTTATCAAAGTTCACTGTTCACTTGTTACAACTAAATTATTGGGAAATTTTTAATAAAAGAACATTTACTCTGCAAGATAAAGATAATTGAAACTAGTGTTAAAAAGAAATAGAAATGCTAGTCCTAGCAAAAAGAAAAAACTCACCTGCAAAAGGGACGAATGAATCAATTTTCAGGTTGTCAGCATGCTTGTCATCAGGTACTGCATTGCTGGTAACCTCAGGTGGGCTGGAATTTTCTTCTGAATTACCAGTAACTTCTGGTTTCTGCTCAAGAAAAGAAGAATTCATACTCTTGACTGGGTCAACCCCATTATTTTCAGCAATTGGTTGTAGTGAGCGGCTTAGCTGAAAACAATCAGACCTTTCAAGATCATCTATGTGAGAACGGAGATTTGGTAGAGATTTAGCCTCCATGGTATTATCTTCTGACTGCAGATTGCATGTAGGAATAGAAACAGGGCTAGTCACAGGCCTAAATGAATCAGAGCAGTTTTCCAATTCATTTGCAAGATCTAAATCACCTCCTTCCTGTTTTTCTGTGTCACAATCAGATTCTTCATGTTCTCCTTCACATGCTGTTTTGTCAGCCACTATGTCATCCATGGTCTTTCTATCAGCAAAATTTTCAGTATCACTAAACTGAAACTGAATTTCTTCTGTATACTCAGAGAATGACACTCTCGCTTCTGCTTCTTCCTCAGGCTCAGCTGTTGCCTCAAGGACAAACCCAACTTCATCTCCACTCACAGAACTGGATCTTCCTGTTTCACCTTCTGTTTTCATGTTTTGCACTTCACATACCAAATTGGAAGACCCAGTAGCAGTTGGTGAACCCTCCTCTAATTCTATTTTATTAGGAGCATTAGCTGACTGAGCAATGAATTCTGTAGATCCATCTCCTATTGTTGAGGTCAGAGTAACAGAAACATCAGGCTCTCTGCTGCATGCTTTATTTTCCACAATTAAGTTTTGTGTTACATCTTCAGGATCATTGACCAAACTGGAACACCCGGTAACAATTTGTGAATCCTCTGTTTCTATTATATTAGGAAAACTAGCTGACTGAGCAATACATTCTGTGGGTTCACCTACTATTGTTGAGGTCAGAGTAACGGAAACACAAGGCTCTCTGTTGCATGCTTTATTTTCCTCGATTAAGTTCAGAGCTACATCTTCAGGATCATTGACCAAACTGGAAGACCCAGTAGAAGTTGGTGAACTCTCTACTTCTATTTTATCAGGAAAATTAGCTGACTGAGCATTGCTTTCTGTGGATTCATCACCTATTGTTGAGGTCTGAGTAACAGAAACATCAAGCTCTCTGTTGCATGCTTGATTTTCCACAATTACGTTATTTGTTAGACCTTCAGGAACATTGTCAGGCGCATAACTTGATGTGTCTGTAACACTAGAAGAAGCATCAGGACAAACCACATCATGCCGACAAACTAAACCATGAACCACATCAGTATGCGAAAGTGAAACACTGTCCACAGAAGAATCCATATCTGGACCATTACCTTGCAAGATTTGGGAAGCTGGATCTTCTAAGATAAAAGCTCCATGTTCTTCAACAGCCACTTCAATCACGTCTTTTTTGTTGCTGTAAGCACCAAAGAATGCTGCTGACCTTTCCTCAGAAATTACCTGTTCTTTACTCCCATCAGAGACTCCAGAATGCTCCTCGTGCTGTACACTATCAGCCAGTGAGATATCTGACGCATCATGAACTTTGTCATCTGAACTATTGGGCATAGCATATGAGCTCTCCAGAGTTTCAGAACTGCTGAAAATGACCATTTTCTCTTGAACCGCATCTTGTGAAATCTCCACAGTTTCAGAACTGCTGAATATGACTACTTTCTCTTGAACTGGATCTTGCGCAGAAGGGATCAATGTAACCTCATGCTTTTCATCTGTGGTTGCACAAGCTGGTGAATTGGAATCTGTCGAATTTTGGTTGGCTCCATAAGAATCTACAGTAACAAACTGAGAAACCACCTCACTCTTACCACTTGTAGTGTCTGTCTCAACAGTATGGATTTCAAAAATGCCATTGGAAAAGGCATCCTTTGTATGTATTTCCCTTCCTGGAACATCTTCCAAATTATGCAGTAACTCACCTTGAGTATCGACAGACTCATGTAAACTTTTATCTGTTCCCGCATCATTTGAAAAAGATTCTGATCGTGGCTGATGCACAGTTGAGATGATCATATCAGTGAAGTCACTAGTCTCACGTGTGTGTGTCTCAACAACCTCTTCCTTCACACTAGTGGTTTGTAAACGCTGATCAGTTTCATCTGCTGAACTGTTTCTTCCTCCATGAGGACTACAAGAATTGCAGTTAGAGTCGGTCTCTTTCCCATGATCCAAGCTATGTTCTAGCAATACAGTCTTCGAGGTTTCCACCTGATTACTGTTGCTAGCTTCTGCCAACTTGCTCTTGGAAGATTCATCATTAGAACTATGAGGTTTCGAACTACGTGGGAGATTTGTCGACCATTTTGAATCAAGGAGTTCGGCAGCAATCTCTGCTCGCTCTAATGAGCTCACTCTATCCACAGCATGCACATTGTTCTTTACTGTTTTCCGACCAAACATCCGTTCAAGTATGGTGGTCCGCCTTGAGGTTGTCCTCGCGAGTATCTTGCCCTCCCCAACATCAGCCTCCATCGTCGAGCTATCACAAGAAGTGCTCTTCGACTTCCTCAGCTGAGCTTCCTGGATCGGCGCCTCCCGCTCATCTCCCGACGACGCGGGGGACACAACAAATCCACCTTCCTCACCGTTCAGATCCGCGTTCCTGAGGAAGTAAGCCTCGCCGTTACTGTCCAAGTACATGTGGAACCCAGCTTCGACGCCATTGACGGAGATGTTGACGACCTTCTCCCTCGACTTGAGAACTCCCTGGAACTTGCCGAACCGCACGTACCACGGCGAGCTCTTGAAGCTCCCGTCCTGCTGCTGCACGACGACGATGTCGACCGCGCCGCCGAACGGGTGGAACGGCCCCGAGACGGTGTACACGCTGCGGGAGATGACGCTGCCGACCTTCCCCACGGCGTACATCTTGCCTCCCACCGCCGCCGCCGAGCTCCCGGACAGCACAGACCATCAAACCGTGGAATACTTCAACCTCGAGCAAGGGCATCACAGGCGTCCACAGCCACCATATCAGGAGGAAAAGAACCAATCCTTTCACCACGACCAGACACGATTCGCAGCAGGCATGATCCAATTTGACGACAAAAATGCAATTCCTATCCCTTTCAATCACAATTTGACCGAATCGACGGAATCTAAGGGCGCTCAACTCCCAAAGTAGCAAAAATCCGGCACAGAATTCGATCCTTACCAGAAAATCCTTCCAAAAATACGCCCTTTACGCCAATCCAGCAAGCGATTATGGCTCGGGTACACAGTCAAGGAACCACCGGTCGCGGCGCACGGGATCAGGAACCGCCCGCCGCCCACCAATCCAGAGCTGCTCCCCCAATCCTCCGCCTAATTTCGACGAACACAGCAGACTAAACAGATCAACCCAGGGCGGCGACCCGAACTCAATGAAGAAGAGAGCAGCAGGTAACCGAATCCAACAGGATCAAGGAGGATTCCCTATCCGACCCGTACAAGAACCGGGAGGGCGAGGATGCAGCGAGGTCGGATTTGCGAATCGGGGGTGATTGGGTGGAGGGGAATGGTTGATTGGAATTGGAGGGAGCTCGTGGAGCATATTCCGGGGATCGAAGAATGCCGGGGAAGGGATGATTCCTCCCCTCACCGGCGTAGGAGTAGTTGTTCTCCTGATGACGATGCCACTGTATTTGTTTACTCCCCTGGAAGGCTGGAATTGGCATATATGTGACGCATATTATCTCCCTCGGTGTTTATTTTTTTACTATAGCAAAAAAAAGTTGAAGTTAGAGCTGATTTTACCAAAAAAAATTAAAAAAAACAAAGGTTGCAGCGGTGAAATTTAGTGAATTTACATATTTCTAAAGATTGGAAGTTACATTTTGACTATTTGTTGTAGGATGGTTTAGTTTATTCGATGCCTCTTTAGAAAAATGAGGCAAGTTCGTAAGTAAAACATGAAAAAGAACGAATAGCAACTAACATGGAAAAAAACGAATAGTAGGACGATCGAACATATTCAAAAGCATGCCACTCTTGCTCCCGTGCGTGTCAACAAACATAGCAACTAAAATTCTATATTCAAAAGCATGTCACTCTTGCTCCCGTGCGTGTCAACAAACATAGCTAACTGAACAATCTAAAAACAGCTCAAAATCTTACTTCAACAGATAATCTATATGAATTGGTATTTTAGGTCATGACCTAAATTGCTCTCTCCAATATGTAAATATACATATCCAACACTAAATTGGTATATGGATTGGTAAAACATGTGGGAAGACCGACCACTCCGGATTGAAGCTTCAACGCCCTCCATCGCCGCCGTCTTCATGCCGTTGTTGTCCTTGCCGCCTCCGACCACCATCAACATATGTCCGCAACCCTACTGACCTTGATTCGGGGGCGCAGCTCGTTGATTTTGCACCGTCGTGAGCATCATCACCTCCATTGAGCCGTCGTCCGCTCGCCGGCGCGCACCCGCATGTCGCACGGCCACACGCCGCGCAAACTAGATCCCACGCTGCAACCCCAAGCCTCCAGCTACGTTGTCAGCCACAGCCCACGCTATCGACCACGGGCGCGCATCGTGCCTCCGACCGTGTTGTCGACTGCTCTTATTCTAGCAGCGGGCGAGACAGAGAGGGGAGAGCGGTGGCGCAGGGAGGCAGGTAGTGAGCCAACAGGGAGAGAGCGGCGGCGCTTAGAGGAGCAGAGGAGAACGGGGGTGGAGAGCAAAGAGAGAGAGAGAAGCGGGCAAGTGGTTCATGGTGTGTAGATGCAGAACGGCGGTTGGTGGCGGAGGAGGATAAGTTGATGGAGTTTTTGCAAAAAGGTCCTCAAGAAATCTTGTATTTTTTGATAATTTTTCTGTGTCTTAGATATTTTTTACCAAAACACCTAAAACTTTGAAGTATTTTTGTAAAACTTTATTGGTGTATCTAGTTTTAGATATGTTGTTGCAGAGGAACACAAAATCATAACCTAAATCCTCTCTCCTATACCTAAAACAAGTTTTAGGTATCCAAATTTAGGTGAGCTACTGGAGATGCTCACCTAAATTTATTAGAGAGAGAGGATTTAGGTGAGCTACTAGAGATGCTCACCTAGCTATGATCTATCCAAATTTATGGCCGTTTTCAGGAAAATTCACCCAAGGGTGCATATGCCCCCACACGGCTATCTATTTAGAAGAAAAGGAACAAAAATGGAACAATTAAAAAAAGAAAAAGAAAGTTTGCACTTGAAGCCAGAGGAAACCTAGGAGAAAAAAATAAGCTGACGCTGCAAACATTTGTAATGCAGAGTGCATGACGTCAATGAAACGCAGCTCCATCCCGTCCGTCCTTGGCAAGCCGTTGCTCGTCGTCATGGGCCCACAGCTACGTAGGCTCTAGTTACAACGGCAACCGCGGTGCTCTGTTTGGATCGTCTAAAATTAATTTTTAGTTGGGACAAAAGTTTAGTTGATTGAAAGTGAGCTTACATTTTTAGATGACTAAAATTTAGTTGTCCTATTTTGATCTAGGACTAAAAGTCAACTAGAAGATGCATAAAATCTATTTCACTCGTGAGTAGGAACGAAGAGAGAAAGAGAAGGGATGGATTGGTGGAGCTGGCAAATTAAAGTGACTTTTGCTACATGTTCGCTACTACTTCTGTTTCAAAATACTTATCATTCTGATTTTCTACATACATTTCATTTATTATGTATGTGGACATACTAACTATCTAGGTGCATAACAAATGGGATGTATTTAGAAAAATTAGGATGACAAGTATTCTGAAACAGAAAGAGTACTTTATGTGAAAAAACTTTAGTTCGGTTAGAACTAAAATTTAGTTCACCCGTTTGAAACCTCTAAAGTTAATCTTTAGTCAGCTAAAATTTAGTTAGAGTCTCCAAAGTCCAAACAGAGCCTATACAACCTTGCATTGAAGTTCTAGGAGAACTAAAAAAGGCATGAAAAAGGGTGTACAATTGATGAGATATTTTCTGGAAATAACATGAGGGGCAAACGTTTGCGTCCTTGTAAACTAACCCAGCACCTGATATTCTGATTGTATATTCTCACTTTGGGAATTTGTGGACTTGTTTCGTCTTTTATTTGAATTTTGATGACTCAAAGTTTACAATCGTTCTTGTGTCAATCTCCAGTGGTACGTGCATGACGTCGGTGGAGGATAGCACAGAATGAAAAGAAATACGGAGTATCATATATGCATTCCATTGGGTTCACATCATGCATGATGCATGTATCTTGGAGTTATTTCTTTGCCTTTCTTAAAACCTTGCTTCTCAAGATGGAGCTCTTCATGGCATCATTCTGGCACCACTTACATTGCATGAGCATATTCCTTTTGAGTGAGCTTTATTGTAGGTTTGTAAATTTTTTTAGATCTCATCTAGGTCCACGAACTAAAAATAGTCATCTAGGTTCACGATCTATTAAAAAGGATCATTCAGATCCAAGAACGTTCACGAAAGTACCTTTTGCCTACGTGGTGATATTAGTGTGGCAAAAATTTGAAAAAAATCCTCTATATCTTATTTCTTGCACTATTCGAGCTCTTGACCATCCTTCATGGCTTGTGGCACCGTTCAAGACCGGCGCACCTCCGTTCGGGGGCACTGGGCACTAGTGCCTGCGTCTCAGGGTTCTACGGCCTCCACTAGCCTCCCTTGCCCCTTGAGGCTGTTGGCCATAACCCACTACCATCGTTGTCCACACGCTTCAAGGTTGCCAACCATGGCTGACGACGATGCCTCATGGCTCATCGGCACCACCCTCGTGCACTCTGCTCTCGGACCTAGATGAACGATCTTTAATGAGAGAATTACCTATTTGACACTAGAAATAATGATGCTTGCCTATTTGACATCCAAAACTTGAATTCTAGCATGTATGTCCTCAAGCCGAGTTCTTTTTACCTATTTTACACTTGCTATCAGATCTGTGAGCAAGTGACTTGTGGGCCTACGTCTTGCTAACGGCAGCTGCTCTGTTCGGCAGCTGCAGTTCCTTCAAGTTTGGTCGTTTTGTGTCTCATACCCGTGTGTTGGTCGCTCGGCAGCTCTGCAGTGTGCTTCACATCAACGACTGGTATGTCACTGCCGGTGATCTGTCGGCTGCGAGGTCCCGAAAACCGGAGGCCGAGAGGGAGAGCAAGTGGTCGCGGTGGACTAGCCGTCTTCTCTCATCCTCCGTCCATGGACGACTTGACCGCCTCTTTGCCATCTCCACCGCTGCCCTCACGCTCCACTCCCACGCTTTTCCCTCCGGGCGGTCCTCACAAAGCTATCACCACTTGTATATAACCACTGTCGGCCGCTCTTGCTCTTCTGCTGCTTCTTCTCAGCACGCTGACCGCGTACTGCGATGCCAAGGGCGGCGGTGGACGTGGAGGACCTCCTGGTCCGCGTCAAGAACGGCGACACCGACCTCGCCGCTGTCGCGCGGGAGGTGGCTGGGCTCGCTGAGGAGGGCAGGCTCGGGGAGTTTCTTGGAGTTGCTCTTAGATGATCCCTCTTTAATAGATTGTAGACCTGACCGGTTTTTTAATTGTGAACCTAAATGGAATCTTGAAAAAAATTTAGGAACCTACGCTAAAATTCAATCTTCCTTTCAACTCTTTTTCTCCTGATGTTCATCGTGGTGAACCTCTTTCGGTGATGTTCATCGTGCAAGCACATTCAGTACTTGACACATCCCAAAAAGGGAAAGAACCAACCAGGCGTGCAACTTCAGGAAAGAACAATCCTCGGAAAAAAGTAGAGACAGTGACTGTAATAAAAAAACCATCAAAGGCGTGACAGTTGTTCGAACTGTATACCGTGAAGTAGTTGAGGTTTGAATCCGGACCATCCAGATGTACCTCGAGATAGGAGCCGGGACCAGAGGTGGCAGGTGCAGCAATCTGACATTATGTCACATCCATGTATTATGTACGCGATACATACTGTATGTGTACAGAATCAATACATTATAAATGAACCCTCACATCCGCTCTGCATCGATTCAAAATCATTTGAATCTTCGTGTTCTCTCTCCTCCTCGTCTCTCTTCAGATCCGGCAAGGTGGGGGTGGGGGGTGCCGGTGCCGGCGCCGGCGCAGACGAGCATGGCCTTTGCGGCTGGCGCACCACTGGCGGGTAGGTCGAGGCTAGGAGATCGAGTCCAGGCGGACAGCTCGGGGTGGAGGCGACGAGCTCGGAGGTGGCTGTCGGCGGAGGGCGACGTCCCAGCCGGCGACTCGCGCCGCCACTGAAGCTCCGCGCTATGGTGCCTGACGGCGACATGCAGATCTGCACCGAGGCGAGCTGTAGCCGCGGTAGCCCAACAGTCTGAGCCCTCTCCTCCAAATCTGGTGGTCGACGAGGAAAGGAACGGCGGCCACAACAGTCGCGGGGATGGAGCGGCGGCACATCCGGGGTGAAGCGTGGCCGGTATGGTCCCTGAGGACCAGATCCGGGCCCCACGCGGGCCGATGCGCCTCGGGGACTTGCTCTTCGACTTCTTCGCCGACAACTGCTTCACCTTCGTCGGCGTTGGGGTCCACAACGACATCGCCAAGCTGCGGGCCGGGTACGGTGCACGGATCTGCCCCGTGGCGAGCCGGATCCGGTGAGGATCGAGGCCGGAGGTCGAGCACGAGGTCGCTGCCTTCTTCTTCCCCTGTCGGCGCTGGCCGCCGCCACTAGGTGCGACACGATGGCCTCCGTGCGGCGCAGCCGTGTTCCTGCATCAAGGAACGGCGAGGTTGCGGTCCGTGCGTCGACCGTGTGTGAAGCTCAGGGGCTGCCCCTCGCAGGTCGCCGGCCAGGGCGGTCAGATCCGGAGCTCCTCGGGTCAAGGCACGCTCGCCGGCGCACAGATCCACCGGTGACCCACGGCGCCGAGCTCGAGGTCGCCATGAGCCTCCACGTCGCCGCCGCCATCCACTACGACCTCGGCAGGCACGGCGACTCCATACCGGCGGGGCTAGCTCCAGGCCTTGGCGCCGGATCCGGTGTCCCTGCCTCCTGCCGTTCTGGACCCTGCGGCCGTGCGTGTGGAGCCGTGCTCCGGCGGCTTGACGCGAGCACTGGGCCGGAGGAGCAGCTGCGGCGGCGGCGGCGAAAGCCTCTCCTCCGGCATGGGGACGCGGGAGGTGTACGAGGAGAAGGTCCCCAGCGGCGCGCACCTCCACCGCGACCCCACCATCAACCCTGGCCTCGGCTCTCCGCCTGCGATGCCCAACCCCCCCAACCCCACCGCGGTGCGTGTGCGTCTCACCCCTTCCCCCCTTCCTCTCCCGATTTCGCTCCGGCCTTCGTTCGCGGCGTTCCTTCTGACCCCGTTTCTGTGTTCCGCTGCGCAGGGAGAGGGGGACTGTGCCATCACCTCCGTCCTGCACGACGCCACCGCCGTGGTAACCACGAGATCCCTCAGGGCGCGACAGCTCGTGTCATGGCCGTGGGTCCCCGTCAGGAGCAGCACGACGACTGTGATGAGCTGGAGAAGAAGTGTGGGAGGCAGTAGGAAAGGTAAGCACGTGCAGTTGCCCATGGCACGACGACTCCGGTTGATTCAGGCATAACGTAGATGGCTTGCTGCTGTACAGGCGATCATGCTCATTGCTCAAGAGGTCCCTCGCCAGTTTCTATTTAGTTTTTAAGTCTATTGTGAGGTTCTTTTCCTCCTTGTGTTAGCTTTTTTCTTTTGATAATCGATGTTGGCCGGTTTGATTTTTTTAAGAACAACCTTGGGTCAAATTTTTGTTCAGCAAATTAGATGGATGTCCAAATACGTAACAAATCAAATTATTTATTTTTTATATGTAATTGAGAAATTTTCATTTAGTTATATTCAGATGAGTACACATTTATTATTTTTAAATTTTGTTCTTGTTTAATTATAAATGTCAGAAATGCAGATTATATGTACAGAAGTTCTTTCTTGTCTACTGGTTTGAACATTTAAAGTTATTTTTAAATTTGATATTTTTGGTCTTTTAATTATAAATGTTAGGAACTTGGAGTACATGTACAGAAGTTAAATTTTTGGTCTTGAGCTGCTTGTTCCCGTCTATTTTTTCTTCATTTTTTGGTATATATGCATCGATGTACTCATCAACACATCTCTATTTGTTTACCTTTTGATGATCAAGATGTTCTTTCAGGCTTTGGGTTGCTGTAGTGAGGAGGGGAGGGTGATGTTGAGGACAGATTGAAGCTTTTGGTTTTTGTAGGAATTTTATGTGCCAAATTTGATGTTGATGATGACAGATGTTCTTTTCTGTCTGCTACTCTAAGGCTTTCCGAGGTTTTTTTCATTAATCAATCTTTTTTTTCCTACTGTCCGGTAGTTGTACATGAGAAGTTCGAAACCCGAACAGACAACGGATGTTGGTTGGTGACTGGGTGAAAGACGGGCGTCTCGTTGGAATCTAGTAGGAACAGTGTAGCATTAGTGTGTCAGAATGCAAGTGAGGTGCCGCGAAAGTGAAAAAAAGTCATCTCCATCTGTACTGTGTCACCAGGCTTTTGCTCCAAACAATGAACCTTTATGTCAAATCATGTAGGCAGTGCTTCAACCTTTATCAGACCTTGTGCCAGAAAGGACTGGCCTGTGCCAGATACGGTGCCAAAAAAAATGGATTACAAGCTGTATACGTACGGACAGGACAAAAACGCACGCGGATATAGGTAGATGGACGGCCCGGATTCTTGCCCTTGCAACTTCACGGAGTAGCACAACATTTCTCTTCGAACCGAGCGAGCATGCCAAATGTGCGTACTATGGAAGTACTCGTCACGGAGTCATGGGAGAGCTGCACTGTTTTTTTTAATCTTTCTTGAAGAAAAATGTAAAATTTTCTGGCAAGGATGGTGACAGACTTTGCTGGTTGGTTCCGAGGAATATAACTTTATGCACCTGTTAAATCCGTGAGCTTTCTATTTTCTTCCTTTAAAATAAGCTTTCTTTTTATTAGAGTGAATGAAATGAATGTACCATTTTTTTTAGAATAATGAATGTAGACCATTTTTTAAGAAAAAAGTGACTGTACCTGTTGATTGTTTTTTTAGAATTACACAGTACAACGCAGACGCTCACAACACGCACACACACTCACCCCTATGAACACATGTACGCAAACCCTACCTCTATGAGCACCTCCGAAGGACTGAGCACCGACAGATCTGGAGATTTCCGAAGTCACCACTAGTGCCTCGTCGTCGATGGGAACATCGCTTGCCACTTAATGCATAACGCCGGAAAATTCCGAAATAAATCCAGAAAAATGCAGTCGGATATTGTCAGCTTGGGTTACATGAAAAGATCGAGCCCACCTTGCTCTTTCCCGTGCTAGTTGGGCCGTATCGGAAGTTTCAGCCCACGCGGGGGCTTGCGCTTGCGGCCTTGCGGTAGGAGAAGGAACGACGAACGAGCGACGGAACGGGCGTTTAGTCCCAGACCGGCCAGCGAGCCACGCGAAGACCAGCTTATAATCCCAGCTGAGGCAGTTGTACTGTCTTTTCGGAGACGTCCAATAAAATTGGAACAGGAAATTAACATGGCATCTATGCAAGGATGACACGCACAAATTGAGAAATGATACAAATTTTTTTGAGATTTTGCGCGCTCCTTTTTCTTTTACAGATACACCCCTGGCTGCATGTTTTTCCTTACAGATGTGCTCCAAAGGCCCGAAACCATTCTTTTCGGCCCCTCGCTACTTCTGGTGTGCTACAACTAGGTCCAACTCGTTATGCACATTCACGTGGCGCTCCCTGAGAGAGTTTTCCCTTACAGATATGCCCTTTGAGATTTTGCGTGCCGCTCCTTTTTCTTTTACAGATACACCCCTGGCTGCATGTTTTTCCTTACAGATGTGCTCCGAAGGCCCGAAACCATTCTTTTCGGCCCCTCGCTACTTCTGGTGTGCTGCAACCAGGTCCAACTCGTTATACACATTCACGTGGCGCTCCCTGAGAGAGTTTTCCCTTACAGATATGCCCTCATCACTTCTTTTTGGCCCCTTGTTCACGCTTAGCCCCCCAAATGCGACTTTTACCTTTTTCTTTTACAGATACACCCCTGGCTGCATGTTTTTCCTTACAGATGTGCTCCGAAGGCCCGAAACCATTCTTTTCAGCCCCTCGCTACTTCTGGTGTGCTGCAACCAGGTCCAACTTGTTATGCACATTCACGTGGTGCTCCCTGAGAGAGTTTTCCCTTACAGATATGCCCTTTGAGATTTTGCGCGCCGCTCCTTTTTCTTTTACAGATACACCCCTGGCTGCATGTTTTTCCTTACAGATGTGCTCCGAAGGCCCGAAACCATTCTTTTCGGCCCCTCGCTACTTCTGGTGTGCTGCAACCAGGTCCAACTCGTTATGCACATTCACGTGGCACTCCCTGAGAGAGTTTTCCCTTACAGATATGCCCTCATCGCTTCTTTTTGGCCCCTTGTTCACGCTTAGCCCCCCAAATGCGACTTTTACCTTGCAAATATGCCCCTGTCTGGTCATTGTAGGCTCTTTGTACAACGTAGCAGCTGTACACCTCCCTATCCAATTCAGTCTTTAGTTGTTTTTTTGGCATGGTTCAAATATGCCCCAACTCTTTTTATATGACTAGTAACGTGCACGTGCGACACGCACGTATTTTTAGAAAACTATTATTGAGCACATGTTATTTTTCACAGAACATGTATAGTAGTACCAATCTCTTTTATTCAACTAAAACTTATTAAGTACATTCGTAATCAAGCATTAGTTGATGATACTAAAAACCAGTCTCACATATTTAGTTTTGTTGGTGCAATATTACATTTATGCAACACATTTTTTCACACTCAAGATACAAAATCAATAATAATCGGGTCAATCTTATATCTTAGATCCGCTAACCAGATAAAGTAACCGACAAAATTAGATAGAGCATGATCTTTGTTTTTTCCTCTTCTTTAATATGCATGCACTACTGTCATCTCCTATATGTTGTACTCAATATCAACTACCACTGGTGGGACTCACGTACCAGCCACCCACCCCTTCCCCTCTCTTTCCCCCGGTCGCTCTGTCTCTCCGCGGTTTCCCCCGGTCGCTTTGTCTCTCCGCGGTCACTTTCTCTCCTCCCCGGTTGATGCCTCTCTGCTCTGTATCTCCCTCCCGGCGGGGCCCGGGCCGTCGGCGGTGGCAGAGGACCTCCAACTCGCATCAGCAGCCACCTCCCGGAGGCAGGGGCGTGGCGGCACGGCCCCGGCCCTCCCGGCCTCTATCCCTCCGCCCTGACCGGCTCCCTCATCCCCGACGACCGGATCCGAACACGCCGTCGAACCGGGGAAGGAGCGGCGGCGGAAGAGGAGATGGGGTTGCTCCCTACCCGGCATGGCGAGATCCGCGGCGAGGACCAGGGTACGACGGCGAGGCGGAGTGCGGTGGTGTGGCGGTGTGGTAGAGATCCCGGAGCCGGAGCCAGAGTCGGGGCCCCTCCCCTGCTTTTACCCCGACGGCGAGCACGACGGAGCCGGGCGCGCCGTCCACCTCGTCGTCGTCAGCCGACACGCTGAGCTCACAGCACGCCGTCGGTCGCCTCTCTCCCTTCCGCCGCAAGAGCCGTCCATGCGGGCCATGCTCCTTGCCTCCTCCGTGCCGCCAGTCGATTCAGCAGCGAACGCCCTGCTCCTCTGCCCCGCTTATCAATTCTGACAGCGGTGGGGACGGGCGCCGCTCGCCGCCGGCAGATCATACATGTCCTTGATCTCTGCCAACCTGGGTCCGGAGGAGCGGTGACCAGGGCACGCCGGTCGGTTTCGGGGGCACGATGGCCATGGTGGGCCGGCCTTGATTCGGTGGCGCGGGCGCCTGGATTTGACGGCGCGGCAGGGTGGCAGTGGCGCAACAGCAGTCGACGAGGCTCGCGTAGTTGCGGCAGGGGAGCAGGCGCAAGGTTGGTGCCTCCCTAGCCATCGCAATGTAGGATTTTTTTTTGAAAAAGTCACATGCCGCATTAACATGAGGCCTCCGATGGCTAGGGAGGCGGCGGCGGGCAAAATCAGCTGGGACGGGTGGCAGGTCTGTTGATGTGTTCTTTAAAAAAAAGGCAAATCTCGTACGGAAGCTGAATGAGAGGGTAATTTTTTCGCGTGTGAAAAAAGAAGGATCCAAGTCTCGTATGGCATCGCTGAGAGGGAGCCGAATCCTCCAGCAATGAGAAATCACGGGTGGGCCCAGAGGTGGGTATCAAGGGTGGGTAGAAGTCATCACGGTGAGAAAAAAATTAACATTTTGGCAGAAACGCTCTCCAAGTTGCGATTTTTTGGTACTTCATGGTCCTTCCACCCTATCCACTTCCAAAAACATATGACGAATGAGTCCGGCGTGAGGGGTAGATGGATCCGATTTGGGTGAGAAAAGTTTTCAATTGTCTTCGCTCCTTATAGTATAGATTCTGCTTTGTCAAACTCAATATTGTTTACATGGTTCCGATCTTGTCCGTGATAGAAATTAATAAGGGGACTTCATTTACTGGCAAAGGAAAATACAAGTGATCATATCATACTCAATTATTCATATATATAGACGTGCACAACTCCTTCGGATTTACAAAATTAAATTTCGCATTCCATTCGATGGATGGTGGCAATCTTAAGATTCAACAGCATTCACCAAACAAATTCTCACAGTATATATATATAGACGTGCACAACTCCTTCAGATTTACAAAATTAAATTTTGCATTCCATTCGATGGATGGTGGCAATCTTAAGATTCACCAGCATTCATCAAACAAATTCTCTCACAGTATACACATTCACCTATACGCACATACAAATGTTCCTGTCAAAATTTTCACAATCTCGACCGCCGCACACATTTCATCGGATTGAAGCTGCCATGTTGACGCGCAACGGTATGCATGTGCCTCGAAGCAGGCTTGAGGTCCCAGTCTTCTACGTTCTTTGGGACGCATTCATCATACATCACCTGCCCAAGCACCCCATGCAGGCTCAAGCTCTCCACACTTGGCATGTTGAACAGCTCTGGTTTCGGTCCATCGCTGCTTTCATGGTACTCCATGGAGCCTGGTAGGAAGAACTGATCCGTTGAATCGATCGGTGCTTGACTTAGCCTGTTGTTAGAGCTTGCAGCAGTCCTGTTGTGATCAGAGATGGACGGAGGCATGTCGCTGTGCTCACTTGTGCCCACCTCATATCCGTTCAGTTCTCTTCTGCTCGCATAAAGCGCCGATGCTTTCATGAGTAGCTCAGTCACCGCAGTTCGGTATTCCTCAGGGTGGTACTTATAGTGGCCTGCATATAACAAGAAAGGAGAAAGAGATAATAAGAAGAAATCATAAAAGTGTTATACTCATCAGTTACACATGGCTTGAGACATTGTGCATCCACATCTTTTATGTTAGGCATAAAGCACCCCCTATAAAATCTTTTACATGCACAACATCTGAACAGAGACATGCCTGATGAAAAATTTCAGATAACTGAACTGGTGAAGCCACCAGTATTAACTATTGCAATGGGGAGGTAAATTAGTTAATGAGCCATGTTTTATGTGTTGGTGACTTGACATTATGTAAACCTACAAAAGACCTGATATACTACAGATATTGGTGGATTTACAGAACACCATGCACAAAATTCTTTACAATTCGGCCTTAAGAAATTTGTAAGTACAGCAGCATATCCAGGAGTTCTGAATGTTGATCTCCAGTGAGGGGATTGGCATAACGAAATGGGGAAGTCTATCTTTGAATAATCAGTTAATATTCTGCACACTAGGTCCAATACTTTTTGTAGATGAACGCAAGATCGATATTTATCCAAACCACATCTTGACATCTGGATAGACGGAAACAAGCTCCAAGCAACATGTGCAATTCATGATGTCTTTACCTATAACCTTTTAGCTTACAATAAGATGGGGAGTATTTTTTATTTCTCCGAATAAACTTTGTTTTCCCCCATTTTTGTAAAATATTTCCCATTAAAACTAGAACCTAGCTGCTTTTCAGTTAGCACCATAACCAATTCTGGCAAGCTGTACAAGCACCTTTACACCAGACATGTTGCTTTGGGGAGAGTTATAAATGAGAAGTGTGGTTGCAGGTTGACTTAGATGGCTAGGCGAATGTTCAACATAAAGTTTCAGAAAACCATCATGATCTGGCCGTTTGCTGAGTGTAGACTCAAAATCCTTCAGGTAAATTAATTAGCAGCTTCCAAGTATTGAATATGATCGATGGGGGCTATTAGTGGCAGTAAGCACCCTGGGACTAATACAATGTTTGCTAAAAGTTCCAACTACGCTTTTCCAGTTGAGAGCTTGGAGATCTACCGATACAGTACTACTAGAGCAGTCCTGCATTTGGGAACTAGTGCCATCATACCATCATGATGCATTCTCCTCTCATCACATTTTACCTAAAATCATTGTGCACTTTATAGATTGTTGTCAGTACTACCTAAAACAACTGAATGGCTCTTGACCTCTTGTCATGTTAAAAAACCAAGATAATAACAAGTTTAATCTTTGCATTTCTTTTTATAACCTAGAGGCATGATAAGTGAGGTAAACAACAGTCAATGGGGACAATGTTCAGAAACAAAGATACAAAGGTTGTCAAAAACTCTAACTAGGAAGTCATAACAATTAAAATGGCTATGTACATAAATGGAGTAAAGATCAACAACTCCCTGGTTAATACTGCTACTTCAACTACGTTAAACTACCTAGCATCAATTTTAGTTAACTTAATATAGTATTAAGTAGACTGTCGACAGAAAGGGGGAGAAGAACATACCTACATGAGGAGAACTGTGCCATTTAACTAGGTTCACATCACCACCAAGCTCCAGCAGACGCTTGGCAAAAATTTCAACAACCGAATACGGTGCAAGTTGATCATCCTCTGAACAGAGTATCAGTATTGGCCCAACATTCTGCATGTACAATGGGCTATATTTACAGAGACGCGAAAAAAATCATCTACTAAGCAATGTTGTCAATAAAGGGGCATACCACTGATGAGTACAGTGTTTCCCAATAATCTTTACGTTGTTCTTCAAATTTGTTTATGAAAAGAGCGTCAAGACCTGAGGCAACACCTTTAGCCATCCATGACAAGACACGCGGAGGTTCAGACATCTTCAGGACACTTGGGTCAAGGAGAAAGCGAGTGCCTAAATCACTGACAAAATCCACAGGACTTGAATCGAACATTTGACCGCACAGACAATCCCGTACAAGCTGATACTCATCCTGTAGAAACCAAAAGCACACAAAGCTTTCTTCAAAATGAGTAAATTCAAACTGGAATACCCAAATCTCTGTGTATAGCTCATTTGATTTACTGAACAAAGCTTCAGCTAGCATTTCAGCAATGAGTGAGAGAGGAAGGCAATAAGTAATAGTCATACCAGACTTAGTTGCCCTTTGCACCTTCGCTCTATCAGCTGTCAGTGAACAATAAAAGCTTTAGCCTAGAGATTCCAAACCAAGCTTTAACCTAGAGGTAATTGCTTCAGAAAAATGGTGCAAAATGCCATATCGTACCTGAAGAACCTTGTATGTGCAACCCTTTGGCCCTCCTGAAAACGATGCAAACACAACAGGTACAGGCCTAATCTTCAGCTCCTGTGTTTTCAATGAGCAGCATAGCATCAGGTGCACGATTGCAACAGCCTTTTTTTTTTTGAAATGGATTAACTTTTTTCTTAACAGGCAATAGCCAATTAGACGCGCCCAAACATACACATCGACAAAAATGTACCAAACCAGGTCGAAATTGCGATCCAGTGAGGTCAGCATACCTTTACAAGCTCCCCAAGCACCCTGTCGGCAAGCAGCGCAGCCTTCTCGGGGAAAAACCTGCTTAAGCAAGCCTATGCATTAAACAACAGAACAACCGATTACTTTGTACGGAATATCGAGACAGGGCACCAAAAATAGGAAAGTAATGACCCAACAAATACTTTAAGCTCATCCAACCTAGCTATATGAAATGAAATTTGGCATTCCCAATCGATTGGAAACCGTGAAGCAAACCCATCTCATGTCTAGCTTCAGTTGCGTTTACGTGTCCCCAAATACCCCCCAACCACTCAACTGGAACTGGAAGTCTGTAACGCACAAGAAACTGAAGCTTCCTCCCCTGAATCCCCCAGACCTCCAGCAAATCCAAGAACGCCTAGACATCGGAACAAACGAGCTAAAAGCCATCTTTCCTCGCACTACCGCATCGAATCGGGCCGGATCCTCTAAAGATCGCGGGGTTTCACCGGAGGCAACGGATGATGGGAGGAAGGAGATCGGGCAGGGGGGGAGGGCGGGTGTTACAGGGTGGGGAAGTCGGAGTGGCAGACGAGGCACGCCCACCCGCGCGCCGCGTACAGCTCCACGTACGCCCGCACGTGCCGCTCCTGGCTCGACAGCCACGCGAACATCACCACCACGCCGGCGGCGGTCGGGCCCGGCCGCCGCCCGCCGCCCCAGTAGTGCCGCCCCCACATCCCCCCCTACTGCCTCGCGGCGCGGGCCCTCCCGGAAGGCCCTGGAAGCTTCGGAAGGTACTGGGGGGAAGAGGACGGAGAAGATGGCCGTGCCCGCTGCCCGCTGCCCGGCGTGCTGGTGGGTGCGGCGGCGCGGGCGTGTGGTGCGCCGCGCGGGGGGTATCTTTTCTGGGGACGTGTGGCGGGGTCGATGTGGAAGTGCTGTGGGAGGGTGGTGGTGGTGGAAATGCACCGGAGCACCGAGGAGTTCACACGCTGGTGTGGTGATGGGGATAGGTGGCCGTTGGATTTGGAGTCAACCCCATGCCAAATCACGATCACGCGGCCCCGACCCCGCAGTCCCGCACGCTTGTGTGTCTCCCTGCAAAAAAAAAGTTTCATGGATAAACGCGCCATTTTCTGTCCTGGAAAAGGGAAATGCAAACAATCAAGTTTGGATTTGTTAGTAGATTTGATTTGGAGGTGCTCTTTCCATTTCAAATTACTGGCCGTTTGACTTTGACTACTCATATTATTAAAAACTAATTTGCAAAATTTAAAAAAGTCAAATGACTTATAATTTAGAACGACAGGAGTACGTAGGATCAAATGCATAGTACTACACAAAGTTTGATTTTAATGTGAATCTTTCCGTTATACCACCACGAACACTCTTGTACGTGCGACAAATTTCAACTTATTACTACATTGTTCCATATTTTGGTTTCTCGGATATTATTTGGTCAAATGGTTACACTTAGCACGTGGATAAACTCGAGGGACAAAATAAAAATCATTCAAGGATGGAATCACTCTGGCATGCAGGACAGCAGGAGGCAGCATTATTTTATACTCGCGTTTCATTGGAGGCAACAAAAAAAAAGCACCTTGAAGGAGATCTCTTGCGAGCTGACGTGGCGCTGGCCATTGTTTTTTTACGGCGAAAGCAAACGATTTGACGTTAACGTCATTACGTGCTCTTTGTTAACTACTCAAATGATTTGAGTTTGATGTGGGGAGACGGCGTCATCATTTATCAACTCGTCTAACTATGTTTCCACGTATATGGAAAAAAAGAGCATAATATACACCTGATGTAGTAGGCACTACACTACAAAGTATAGATTTGAAATGGTTTCGTCCTTCAAGCTTTTGTTTTCTTCAAGTTAAGCAATTTTTGAATGTTTTTCGGTATAGTGATTTTTGCAAACTTGAATATATGTTTTCTTAATTCTTATGATCGTGATTTCTTTTTTTTTTCTTTTTTTTGAGAGAGAGAGGTTGGATGTTTTGTTCGTCATTGGAACGGTATTGTCCTTCAAGATTTATTTTATTCAATTCAAGTTAAGCAGATTTTTATTCTTTTTCGGTACAGTGATTTTTGCAAAGTTAAATATTTGTTTCTTAGTATCGTGATTTTCTTATCTTTGAGAGGTTGAATGTTTGTTTTGTTCCTTGCTTGCTTGAACGAACGTTCGACAGCCCAGCCCAACATGGATGTAGACCAAACCACTCAGGGCAGATAATGGGCTTCCATTGGGCTATATTCTGTGATGAACTGGGCTCCCTTGGGTTTGTGCATTGGCAGGTTTTGTAAATTTGTTTCAGGTACTGAGGTACACACACGACGTTTGGGGGAAAAGGATGAGATTTTATCGCGACAACTTTGTCAGATGAACAGAGATTTTCACCTCTTTCAATCCAGTATAAACTCTCTTTGCAACGCTTTAACAATAAGAAAAGTTCTTTGAGATTTTTCTAGAAAGAAGCACACACCAAATTAAAAAGAGAATGCACGAACAAAGCCAACGTTGGGTGTGTTTAGTTCCCTGAATTGGGTTCCGAACTGAAAAGCACGGTAGCACTTTTCATTTGTTTGTGATAAATATTGTCCTACCATAGCCTAACTAGGCTCAAAAGATTCGTCTCGCAAAGTACATCCAAACTGTGTAATTAGTTTTTGATTTCATCTACATTTAGTACTCCATGCATGTGTCGACATTTTTGATGTGATGTTTGATGTGATGAGAAATCTTCTTTTTCATAATGAATTTTGGGGAAGTTGAGCTTCTGAACACACCCGTTTAAGCTTTGATCGAAAAAGGCCTGAAATCGTACGTAGTGCATCCGAGGCCATGCTGAAAAAGCGCCTTGGAAAAACATGAACGAATCGACCTCTTGTACGTACAGCAAAGGCTAGGCTACAGCTACTGCTAGCTTCTCCCTGCTGCTGACATGGTGGCCCATAAGGATGAAAACGGTCGATAAACGGTATCACAAAATTCGCAAATTCTACAAATATATCACAATTTTGACAAAATTTTTATTTTATTAAATGATTAGATCAAAACAGAATAATACGATGAAAAAAATTAGTTAAAAATAATAAGTGATATAATACGGTTAAAAACGATAACAATGAAAATGGTTACCGTTTTCATCCCTAGTGGCCCATGCATGCATCGTATCTATCACGTCTCTGCTCTCTCTCGCACACCCGGCCAGTCACATATTCTGAATGTGCAGAGGTAATGCAGGTACTACCTTCCTGTATCATCATCATTCCTCTCTCACGTGCACATCCACTCTGGGGCGGATCTAGGAATCGAGAGCACCGGGGTCGGCTTCACTAGGAGATGGGGTCATTAGTGTTAATGAATAGCTATGAACAATGATGTTTTTAGAGTTTACGAGAAATTATCAGGGTCAGCTGACCCCGATGACATTGGCTGGATCCGCCCCTGCATCCACTGTTTCTCGGGGAATCCAGCGGATAACAAATGGAGAGGAAGAGAAGCAAAAGGGGAGTTCTTGGCAGTAGAGTGTGAGGCGGTAGATGTGACGAGGCCCCCACACAGTGGCCAGGATCAGTGGTTGTCATGGTACTGAGATGGGAGTATGTGCTGAGGCTTCTCTGGATCTGAGAGATCGACGATCTTGTATGTGCAGTTTGAGTGTGACAGTCCCATGGTGGAGGAGTTCAGGGGGCCGTTTGAGTCTGCAGCGGGTTGCGCCTCGGCGTGACACATCGTTGGTGACGACGGCGCAGGTGTCGGCGGTTTATTTCGGTCTTCTCTTCCATGTGGTCGAGGATGGTGGTGTGTTGTGTCGTGTGCGTTTGTTCCTGTCCTGGGTTTGTTCGTGTGGTGGTGTCTGCTTCGGTCTGTTATGTACCAATGTTGTTTCTTCTTATATGACATAGCAGTGCTCCTGCTTTAATTTTTTTTTTAAAAGCAAAAGGGGAGGTGGTCATGCGAATCCAATGAAGCAAACGTACCATAGTATGTTTATTCGTGTATATCCATATATGTTTGTTGGGTGATGGAATATATATTGGAAAAGGTTAAAGTAGCACAAATTAATGAAGAACAAAATTGAGGTGCATGCATAGTTGCATCTCTTAGAAGATGTGGATTCTTGTGTTAGGAAGCTGGCATTATATTATTCTCCCTATATTTAACCTTCATTTAGCTTGAACTTAGAAGATGTGGATCTTGTGTTAGGAAGCTGGCATTATATTATTCTCCCTAGAATTAACCTTCATTTAGCTTGAAAGTTGAAACTATTATGGTCCTTGTCTCTCCTTGCTCCTACCAAACAAGCCAACCAGCTAATGACACCCTGTTCGTCTGGCTTATCAGTCACCAGCCAGCGGTACTTTTCTCTCAGAACAAATCAGCCACCAGCTACCAGCCAGCGGTACTTTTCTCTCAGAATAAATCAGCACCAGCCACCAGCAGCCAGCCAGACGAACAGGGTAGATGAAGCTCCAGACCCAAAGCAATGAGTATCTGTTTCTTAGTATATATTGTGATATATTTTCTTCTTTTTTTTGAGAGAGTGAGAGAGAGGTGTCCAGTGTTTTGTTTCTTGACGGTTGACAATGGAATTGTTTCGTCCTTCGAGCTTTGTTTTATTCAAATTATAAGCAATTTTGAATGTTTTCCGGTATATATAGTGATTTTTGCAAGCTTGAATATCTGTTTCTTAGTATCGTGATTTCTTGTCTTTTGTTTTTTTAGAGAGAGGAGGTTGGGTGTTTTGTTACAGTTGACACACTTTAATCTTTCGTTGATAGTGTCATTGGTCTACTACCAACCAATTCACGTGCACCCTGTCGCACTTTAATCTTTCGTTGATGGTGTTATTTTATTTTATTTACAAATTTATAAAAATATACACCTCTTCTAATGTTTTGCAAAACTATATCTATGCTGCCATTTGAAATAGCGGCAGGAATGATAGAGACCTACCGCCCTTTCCAACTATGGTAGGCACTCCCACCTGCCGCGCGGGTATTGTAGCCGCACTGTAGCAGTTCCTACCGTCATTTCAAACGGCGGTAGGACCAGTACATCTTCAAAAAATCATAACTTTTCTATATGAACTCGGATGGAGATAAACTTTATGAAAATTGTAGATTGCGTCGAGATCTACAACTTTATAGTTCAAACTTTTTTCATTTGAAATCATCTTGAGGCTCAACTAATTGATAAACTATCCAGATATAAAATTTGAATTTTAAATCTAAATATTATGTCAATCATTTGAGCACAAAAATGAATTCAAATAGACACAATTTGAACTACAAAGTTGTAGATATCATCGAGATATACAATTTCAGTGTAGAATTTACCTCCATCCGAGTTTATATGAAAACATTATGAGTTCTTGAAGATATGTTACCGACAGAAAAAAATTCGTTAAATTTTAGATTTGAATATAGTGTCGATTATTTGAGCATCAATATGATTTCAAATGAAAAAAATATGAACTACAAAGCTGTAGGTGTCGACGAAATCTACAATTATCATATAACTTTTATCTTATCGAGATATACAATTTCGGTGTAGAATTTACCTCCATCCGAGTTTATGAAAACATTATGAGTTCTTGAAGATATGTTACCGAGAGAAAAAAAATTCATTAAATTTTAGATTTGAATATAGTGTCGATTATTTGAGCATCAATATGATTTCAAATGAAAAAAAAATATGAACTACAAAGTTGTAGATCTCGACGAAATCTACAATTATCATATAACTTTTATCTCCACTCGAGTTCATAGGAACAAAATATGATTTTATAAAAAATATGCTGTCAAGAGAAGAAAAAATTGTGTCGATTATTTGAGCATCAAAATGATTTCAAATGAAAATTTTGAACTACAAAATTGTAAATTTTGACCAAATTTACAATTTTATATAATCTTCATCCGAATTTATATAAAAAGTTACGATTTTTTGAGACGTACTAGTCCTACTGTCGTTTCAAACAGCGGTAGGGACCGCTACATTACTCGTTGGCGGGTGGAGTCCCTACCGCCGGTGGAAAGGGCGGTAGGTTCTTACCGCCATTTGAAGCGGCGGTAGGAACCCTGCTGCTGTTTTAAATGGGTCATAGGTATAGTTTTGCAAAACATTATAAGGATGCATATTTTTGTAATTTCGTAAAAATATAAATATAAAAATAGAAAAAAATTCGTTTGTTTGTTTTGTTCGCTGCTACCGAACGGTTCGACAGCCCAGCCTGCCCTACCAGGATGTAGACCAAAACGCTCATGACAGAATCTGGGCTTTTATGGGGCTATATTCTGTAATAAAACTGGGCTCCCACCTTCGGGCCTCGAACGCGACAGCCATCGAGGATTCCCATCGAGGCTTTGTTGTACTTATTTCGTTGAGATGGGCTCCCTCTAACCAA
The DNA here is from genome assembly GCA_036936925.1 of Cenchrus fungigraminus. Lineage (NCBI taxonomy): Eukaryota > Viridiplantae > Streptophyta > Magnoliopsida > Poales > Poaceae > Cenchrus > Cenchrus fungigraminus. The sequence goes on along the minus strand of CM072779.1, from coordinate 121,816,031 downwards.
ACACGAAGAAGCGGCGAGCCCACGAGCGAGCAGAGCAGGCCTCACAACTGCACGATCTTCCGCGTTTTTTCCCATTCTAATAATCATTTGGGAGGCCCAAAATCTCGGAACATTAACAGGTATGAACACACACTTTGTTCTAAAAAAAAGATGTACACACACTTAAGGGAAAAGATGAGATTTTATCGTTACAACTTTGTCAGAAGAAATTTTCACCTCTTTTAATCCAGGAAGAGATTTTCACCTCTTTTAATCCAGTATAAACTCTCTTTGAAACACTTTAACAGTACGAAAAGTTCTTTGAGCGAGATTTGTCTAGAAAGAAGCACACACCAACGCAAAGAGAGCGAATGCACGAATGAACAAAGCCGTTACGTTCAAGCTTTGATTAAAAAAAAAGGCCTGGAATCGTACGTAGTGCATCCGAGGTCATCGAGAATGAGTGCATTTTGTACTCGCACGTCCGAGGCCATGCTGAAAAAGCACCTTGGAAAAAACATGAACGAATCGATACTTACTCTCTCCGTCTCTAAAAGAGTGTCGTCATTAGTTTTCGTACCACAAATTTATCCGGATTTGTATAAAATACGAGCAAAATTTGTATCTCTAAATAAATTTGTTAAAAAATTAGATTCAAATATCTACCTAACTACATTAATTTTGTACCATAAATATTAATATACTTCTATATATAATTAGTCAAAATTATTTCATAGAAGCGAAAACGTCAGTTTTTTAGAAACGGAGGAAGTATATCCCAATCATGGATCCGGAGGCGCAGAGAATGAAGATGCCATCGTCCAAAGGCTAGGCTACAAGCCTACTGCTAGCTTCTCCCTGCTGCTGACATGGCGGCCCATGCATATATGTCTCTCTCACGGTCACGCACTCAGTCATGCACATATTCTGAATGTGCAGAGGTAATGCAGCAGGTACTTCATTCCTGCATCATCATTCCTCTCTCACGTGCACATCCACTGTGCACTCCATATCTTTCTCGGGGAATCCAGCGGAGAGCCAATGGAGAGGAAGAGAGGCAAAAGGGGAGGTGGTCATGCGAATCCAATGAAGCAAACGTACCATAACATAGTATATGTTTATTTGTATATATCTCTATATGTTTGTTGGGTGATGGAATAATATTGGAAAAGGTTAAAGTAACACGAGTTAATGAAAAACAGAATTGAGGTGCACGCATAGTTGCATCTCTTAGAAGATGTTGATTCTTGTGTTAGGAAGCTGGCATTATATTATTCTCCCTAGAATTAACCTTCATTTAGCTTGATACTACTGTGGTCCTTGTCTCTCCTTGCTCCTACCAAACAAGCTAACTGCTAACCGGCTGATGATGAAGCTCCAGATCCAAAGCAATGGACACCAACCAGGCAACCAACAACCTACAACCCCAGACCAATCACCAGCACAGCACCGGGTTGGTTCATTGTTAAAAAGGACAACTTTAAGCTCTTGTTAATCTTTGCTTTTTGTAGTACTCAAATGAGCTATTTGATTCGAGTGTACTACTATATTGACCAAGGGAGAAGCTAGCTAGGGGGCCCCACGATCGAGTGCACCAAATGATCATTGAGCACCCAGAAAAAGTGCAAAGGAAGAGCATATGTATCAAGGCCTGGTTTAGATGGCTAAAGTTTCTAACCTTTTTTCCACTCTCTCCATCACATCACATTAAATACGCCAAAAGACATATGTTCGGAGTATTAAATATAGGTAAAAAAATAACTAATTACACAGTTTGGATGTCCTTTGCGACACGAATCTTTTGAGCCTAGTTAGGTCATGGTAGGATAATATTTACCACAAACAAACGAAACGTGCTACAGTGTGCTACAGGAGTTCCAGCAGTTAAATTTGTAAATTTTTCAACCAACTAAACAAGGCCCAAGATTCCATCTCTGCTTTGGCTTGTTGCTGCCTAGCTTTGGAGGGTGTTCTTCTTTTGGTTGCTGCAGCAATTATGCCCCCAACAACCAGCTGATGTGTGCCTTTTGACTTGTTTATCATGACTGTATATGTCATATATAGAAGATGGGCCAGTTACTAGTTACCCCAAACCCATATTTTCTGAATTCACAAGGAAAACACACTAACATTTTGCAAATTAATTTTGTTACAACAAATGTAGATATATATTTTTAATTAGTTCCCTGGGCTATGCAACATCGTTTGTGGAATCTCGTGATGTGCAAAATATTAAAAGTATGAAAATTGGCTTTGTTAGTTTGCACTTTGCAGTTTCAAAAAGAAAAGGTAAGTGAAAAAGTAAAAGGAAATGCTATCAGTCCTAGAGGTTTATAGGGCCCTTAGATTCTAGAAAGAAGACTGAATGGAAATGGACAGGAGTGAGGAGGAATGTTGACAAATGTACTTTTGAGGTCATAAATGGGCTTTTGAACCTTTTACGCAAGAAAAAGAAAATAGCATCTTCCAAACATGAAAGCCTACAAATCCTAAGTGGTAGCGTTGCAGCGTTGAGTACGAGGGATTTTTTTTCAAAAAAAAAGTCATTGCAAAATTTAGTAGATCAAAAGATCAGTGAAAATTAGCAACCGATAAAGAAATTGCATCAAAAAGAGGGTGATCGACATGCCCCTGCAAAAATCTACCAATGCATAGGAAAATCCCTAAAATTATCTTTTCAGAAAAGTAAAGATATATAAAGATGAAAACTGAGTTTTTACTCAAGGGAAAAAAAGGACAGGTTACATGTAGCATGCATGTCGTCGTGCAGACGAGGCAAAGTACCACCCCTAGAACAAATAGCACACTGGACCAGCAGTCAACGCACGGCCGGCTTCAAGCCAAGGTACATTCACATGTCAGTGAGATTCTTGATCGAATCGGAAATGGCACGCAGCCCCGTTTGGATTTTCCAGCTAACTCCAACATCTAGTACTGTTGCGTGCTACATACCTCACTATAGCCGCTTGAGAACAAAGCTAACTCTGGACCTATCTGTCTGAGTAATTCAGCTGCATAGATATGCTTGTAAAGAAAAATCATGTGTGGCGACCAAGAAGTCACAGATTGTAAATTAAAGAAAATGAGTAGAATTTCATGGTGGAAACCGATCAGCAGCATGGGGAGCTCTGAAGCTTCCTCCAATGGTGATCATCTTATCCTATACACAGACTATATGGTTGTCAGAGACAGTAGTACAGTGATAAACAACCGATGAACTGATCGAGCCAGTGGCAAATTAAACTATACCTAGACAGTAATACTAGCTAGAAAAAGCAGCAGTGGCAATCTCTAAACGACATCAGTAGCAGGAGAATCAAAGGACTAACTCCAGTTTCCCAAAGCTAGGACGATAAGCATTTCTTGATATGATTGACAGTTTTACCCCGTACCCTCACGTGCTCACCGGCGCCCACTCGAACCGGCCTTCCAACGGGCGGTCGAGGGCAACGTCGTAATTGTACCTGCAAAAAGGCATGCCAAGCTCTCGTGTTATCTAGATGCAACTTTAATTTGTGCAGAATTTTAATTTTGTGTATATCCAACTGTAAGAATGATCAAGTAGTGCTTTACGCTTCTGCGAATCGCCGGCGCTCGGCCAGCTCCGCCGCGGCGAAGAAGGCCTCCATCTCGGCTTGCACCAGAGGCGACGGCGACGGCGACTGCTGGCCTGCTGGGACGACGCCGGCGTTGCTCCTCCCGTGCTCGTGTTCGGATTTCACCTCGTCGCCGGAGAGGGGCGTGGTGGTCGGTCTAGTTATTATTTGGGTAAAATTCAGAGGAAAGAAGAAAGTAGTTAACATTTGTGTCGATCGACAATTTTGCGGAAATTCAAACTTTGACTTGTTTTGTGATGATTGTGAATGAACGCACGAAACTACACTTACGCGCTGTCTCCACGGTCGCCGTCGACGTAACGGGCAGCGGGGCTCGCCTGCGGCGACGGCAGCTCACCCTCCTTCTCCACCTCCGGCCGGTCGCCGCCGCCGCGGTCGGCGCCTCCTGCGAGCGCCGCCGCCCGACCACGGTGCGGCCTCGGTTCCGAGCACTTCCACCGGCCGGGGCTGCCGCACGCGCGCTTGGCGCCGCACCGGCGGTGGCGCCTGCTGCCCGGCCCCGGCGGGCTGCACGACGACGCGGCCACCGGCACGCGTCGGCCGCTGCGCAGCGTGAGGCACGCCGCCGCCGCGGCCTCGCCCGTCGACGGCGACGGGTTCTGCTTGCTGCCGCGGATCCTGACGCACTTGCCCATCGGCTGCTGCTGGTTCGTTGGTTGGTGTGGTGCGTGGCGTGCACTGAGCTAGCTCGCTGCTGGTGGTCTGTGTCTTTGTGTGGTGTGACTGCGAGAGAGGGAGTGAGGTGGACGGTGAGCTGAGCACATATGAAGGGTCGCCACGTCACGGCAGGGTAGAGCGTAACGGCAACCGCGTTTCGAGCTAGCTCGCGGGCGTGGGGAGCCGGCGGATAACGGCGGCCTCAAGTTGGGATGATGCTGGTGAGAAACGCAAATGGCGCCTGCAAAGATTCAGGGGTTAAACACTTAAACTCCAAGCATATACACCCTTCTTTTTTTTTGATAGGTCTATATTCACAAAACTACGTTTTCTTTTTTATAGTTCTATTTGGGTTGATGTCTCGTAGATGATTGTTCGATTCTCGTGCAGAGTAATTTTTTTTTAAAAAATTGGTGGAGGTATATGATAACATCAACACCGAAGTGCATACATGTACTACCTTCATTCTTTTATGTTTGGCATTAGGATAGTTTTGTTAGTTAATTTTTGAACTAATTAATCTTGCTTTCTTAGCGTCAACTATATGAAAACTGAGATAGTATAGATAATGGAGAGTACATAATAATGACATGAGTCATTTGATGATGAGTAGGTTCTTTTTTTTTGTCATTGTGCTAAGATGAAATATGTCTATTAAAAAACGGAACAGAGGGAGTACCACAGTTTATTCTCTAAAGGTCATAGCAACAATGTGATTCTAAGCGCGGCGTCATACGCCACTACTGTCTGTACTATATCGCTGAAGCACAAAACTAGCCACCAGTTGGCTGTTCTACCATCCAAAATCTTGCTTTTCATTTTTCTAACGCAAAAAATCCAAATCATAGAGTTCTCTTTATCAAAAAAAAAAAATCATAGAGTTCTCTAAAGCAATATATGCAATCGATTTTTGTAATCGTAATCTTAGTGTGCTATAAGTCCTTTGGACGACTCATACATTTTTCCTCCAACCAGCAAAGACCCTTCATAACACAAAGTGGCGGAGCAATTTTCAAACATGATCGTGCAAAGTAGTATGTCCCATAGATTACGAGTCTGCTGGGTTGCAGGCGAGCAACCAAGCACGCCCTACAATAGATAACTCGCATATAATGGCTTTGCATCTCTTGTTACCGATTCCTCTTTAAGAGGGAAAATATTGGGATGTTTGGTTTTAGGATCAGAATTACCACTTCTAGGTGAGGTACGGTGGTACATGATGAGTCTATCCAATTAATTTGTTAGGAGACACTACTACACAAACTATTTGTAGGAGCACTTCGTTTTTTTCAAGAGCGGCCGTTGCCACCTGCACTTACAAAACAGAACGATTACTGTAGCATTTGACCTGTTCTTGAAAATCACTTTCGGGTGCAGTGATATCATCACCCGCACTTGAAAATGATTTTGGGGAGCGGGTGATGCACCCGCTCCCGAAAATGATTTTCAGTTGCGGGTGATGACATCACCCGCTTCTGAAAATAGTCTCGTGCGAAAAAATTTGTAACTTTTTCATATGATCTCGGATGAAGACGAACTTTATATCAAAATCGTATAGCTCAACGGGGTCTAGTTGACAACTTTTTCATTTGAGATAGTTTAATATTTCAAAAATATCCATTTAAGTTCTGTAGTTTTAAAATATATAACATACCATAATTTTGAAATAACTTTGTAAAGCAGTCAATTCATTCAAATAAAAAAGTTTCCAATTATAAAGTTTCATAACTTCTCACGATGTACAACTTTTATTTGATTTGTTTGTTCATTTGACAAAGTGGTAGTAATTTTGTTCACCAAACATATATCTCTTATATAGTTTCATGAAACTATATGAGATGTATATAAGATGAGTGTTACTACCACTATACCGGATGAGCAAATGACTAAAATAAAAGTTGTCCATCTTCAAAAGTTATAGAACTTTGTAGCTGAACCATTTTTAATTTGAATTACTTCCGTCAACGAAAAGTATGTTTGAAATTTCTCGAATTTGAAAATTTCAATATTTCAAACGACCTCGAATGGAGAAACATTCTAAATAAAAGTTGATTGAAAAGTTATGAAACTTTGTTCTTTACAACTTTTTTATTTGAAATCGTATTGTCAACGAAAAATTAAGTTTGAATCTCTCAAATTTGAAATTCAAAATTTATAAACGACCTCGAATGGAGAAACTCTCAAAATGAAGTTGTAGATCTCAGAAAGTCATGAAACTTTGTATTTGAAACTTTTTCATTTGAAGCTATTTAGAGTTTCAAAGAAACAATTTACACTCGGTGTAGTATAATATGAGGAGGATGCAAACGAGATATGGACCCATGTGAGAGTGTAGTGCAGTGGTAAGAGAGGGTACGTGCGAGGAGGTCGCGGGAGGTGCGGGTGACGCCATCACCCGCATCTAGAAATGGTGTTTCCAGGTGGGGGTAACGCCATCACCCGCACCTAGAAATGGATTTCCAGGTGCGGGCCGTTTACCTGCTTCTGGAAACCTCTATTTCTAAAAGACACAGCTAAGAGCGGGTTTCCTACGTGCACCTAAAAATGCTATTCTACCCGCACCTAAAAACCTTTTCTGTAGTAGTGAGAATGACTTTTAGGTTATCTCCCATTATTTCCATTCAAACAAACAAAAATATAATGACTACCTCTTGTTATCTTCAAAGTTCATGTAAGTATGTAGTTTGGACGACCTCGCTTTGTGAGACATCACAATCAGAAACTCTAATATAACCTCCAGGAGACACTGACAGCAGAAAAGTCTTGTCAAGCCGGATGGATTGTACCACACAGTGCTGTTTGCTCCCTTTTATTTTATTTTTTGTTTCGGTACAGACGATGCAGACTTGGCTACAGTAGGAGCCACCAGCAGCAAACAAATGCATGCGGGCACTCACATGCACAGAAAGCCTTGGAACTGATCCTGACCAATAAACAGCAAACGATACAGTTTGCAGGTCGATCAGGCCCCGGTTTTTGTCTCTGCCCCTATCATCCATCCAGGCTTATTTGATCCCTAAACACCATGATGGCGAGCTCCCATCAGTAGGTACAAATCTTTACCGAAGCACGCGAAAGCTCGCAGTACTAGCTAGCTGCCTGTTTATCAGCTCATCAGGGCTCACCAAAGCAAATCTGATCTTGCACTGTTGAAGCTTCGTGCATCTTCATCGACCTCGCCTGCAGACATTAAAGTAGCGGCAGTAATCATGTAGGAACTCTTACTGAGGTTTAAGGTGCACTGACAGCAAGCATTTGCAGAGCAAAGCGGCGGCATCAGAAATAAAGCACACACTGGATGGGTTATCATGAGGTGCCAAAGTGGCCGTTAGGACTCATCAACCTGAGCGTTTCAGAGATTATATCATAAGCTTTGGGAAGCAAATTAGAATCCTGTGTCGTAGGGGGGAATCTAAGGTAAGCAGCTAGCACCAAAGCCTGACCGGGGAAAAAGTGCATTTTGCCACTTACCTAGGTAATAAAGCCAGTTTAGCCACTGGTGCCAACAATGATCGTCCATTGTTCATGCCAAGAAAAGAATGTGATTAAGGTCGCTGAAGACTCTAATTGCCAGCAGGTTAACGAGGGGCGAAACCTAGGATGTAGCAAAAGGCCGGCCACCGAGGACCGGAGGAAGGCTGTTGAGACCTCATCCATGCATGTGCACTGATCTGACCGTCTCTGGGTTCAGAATAGTAAGATTCGATCAAACCCCATTGGGGCTCCTCCGCTGCAGGCTTTCCGGAAGACGTTCTTGGACGAGGTGCGCCGAATCGGCATCAGCATCGGCAACCGATGCTGTCACATCTGGCTCCTGCAGGAACAGTGGAAAAACTCAAGGACCCAGGGGTGAATGATGTGGACCTTGAGTGAGGGCAGCCGCAGTAGAAGATTGGAGTAGAGTAGAGATGTGAGTGACTGAGTGAGCATCATGGTGCTGACTGCTGAAGAACGGATTTGATCACTTCCTTCATTTCTTTGTGGGGGACGACGACGATTCTGCGTGGAGCTAGAGTGCGTACGAGAGGCATGCATGTCAGCATGGGGTACCTCGGAAAGGCCGAAAGTTGCCTGTCGTGGAGCGAGCTATTCTGGAATTTTCAGATGGGTAGCGTAGTAGGGGGCGTATATGTTCTTGTGAACTCTGCACAACAATGCCACCTGCACGAACGGTAAGCGTCGTGACGCCATCTCTATCTCTGCTACTAAAAAGAATAAAGTAGAGATAAAAATCTGGTAAGTCTTTTACCGCTCGGACGATCACGGGACGACAGCGACTCCCCCTCCGCTCCCCTCGCGCCCCCTCCGCTCGTCAAAATCAAAAAAACAAAAACGTCCGCTCGTAAAAAAAAAAGCCTGCGGACATCCGCTTTCCCGTCCGCTATCCCCCGTGCCCATCTCGTCCGCACACCCCCGTGCCCACAACAACGCACCTCGCCGCCGATCTCGCCTGGAACCGGGACAACCCTAACCAATCTGGTCCGCCGCGTCGTCAACGTCGCCGTCTGGCTGCGCCGCCCGTCTCGCCGGGGACCTCACCAGGCCGCCAACCCCAGCCGCGTCCGCCGCCGTCGCCGATCGCCGAGCTCGCCGGGGCACGGTACCGAGTTTGACGCGTCGTCAACGTCGCCGTCTGGCTGCGCCGCCCGTCTCGCCGGGCCGCCAACCCCAGTCGCGGCCGCCACCGTCGCCCATCGCCGATCTTGCTGGGGCACGGTACCGGGTCCGTCGCGTCGTCACCGTCCCCTTCTAGCTGTGCCGCCCATCTCGCCGTGGTGGTGCCGTCGCGTCGTTGCCGTCCTCCTACACACCGCCACATCCCCAAATCCCCAAACCCTTTGATCGACTGCAGGCTCAGACGGCAGAATTTGGCGGCGGTCACAGCGGCCGGGTGGCAGAAAGGTATTGTTCTTCATTCTAGGTCCGCCAGGGTACATATTTTTTGTCATCAAAGACGCATACTAGGACAGAATACTAAGACAGAATAATATAGTCGATTTATGTAAGCCTGATGGGTACTACCTTATGTTTTGCCCGTAGTATCAGTATCATATATGTTTTTTTGTTTAGTCGATTTATGGATTCTAAAGATCAATGTCCGGTTTGTTAGGGAAAAATTCAATGTTCTTAGATGTCTCTAAATATATCAGTTTACCATTTAACTCTGCACAAGCGTAAATGCATGGTGTCAATGATAGCAGTAGATATTTGCACAACCTACCGTTTTGCCAATATCTTTGATTCCGGTGGAGAGACACCCATACACAATGCACCTTGCGGATTTACAGCAACGACTACTTGGTTTCATACAGACAATTTCACTCTGAATTACGATGGATCCCTCGGGAACAGGATATAGTTTGACCCCACTTGCAGAAATCACAAACAATATAAATCAAGGTTCGATGTAACACTTTTACATTACACACCTCTGTAATTTATTTATGTTTGCGCAATCTGTACGTGTCTCATGGTTCAATTTGTTGTCAGGAGTCTTGGATCGTAATGAGCGGAGGAGGCAGAGGTATGCATCGATGCCAAAGGACCAAAAGGATGAGCTCAACAGGAAGAAACGAGAGAGACGCCTGGAGAATAAACGAAGGGAACAGGAAAACAAGTCAGGTGATGGAGGTACTATTTTTATGAAGCAATGTATACTAATTAGGTTTGGATGGGGACTAATAGGGTTAGGACTGTTTAATGTACTCAAGGGCATCATACCTTTCTGCCACCCGAAGGTGAACATAGCATCCTGCAGACCCCAAACGATACAGGTCCCATCTTGCTATTTTTTTTCTTGAAAACTATGAATCACATGTGTATGCCGTCTTGGGAGGAAATCATGTTTTAATTAAAATTTGACCAGATGTAACTATGGGTAAAGATGAAGAATGGCTCCACAGGGGACATTTGGCTCCAAACAATGACATGCCAGGTTAGTCTTGTAAATAATAGTCATTCATTTTCTTGATGGATCACATGTGTGTGCGGGGTTGAGATAACATTGTATACTAATAATGTTTCGAAGGTGACTCGTAGGATCAAGACTGTTTAACGTGGGTGCAAATCAAAGGGATCATAGCCATGCTCCATCCGATGCAGACCATACCATCATGCGGACCGCAAATGATACAGGTGCCATCATTGTTATTGTTTATTTGAAGCTGTGGATCTCATGTGTCTCCATCGTTAAATGCATGTTTCATTTTAATTTGACAAGGTGTTAATGTATCAATGTGATGTTAATAATTATCATTACCTCTTATGATTAGCGACATATGCTCTTTTTTTATTTATGAAAATATATATGGTTTAACTAGGATAGTGCTCATGCGTTGCTACGGGCTACAAAATATATATGTAGTGTCTTTTTCATTTTTCAGAATCAATTAGTGGTAATGGAAACTGCAAGCAAAGGAAACAGATGACCATAACCTCTTATCTTCTTATGATTAATCACATATGCTATTTTTTATGATAATAATCATACTAGATAAACATATGATTTACTGTTGTGCATCGTTAATTTGACCAGATGTTAAGCAGTGCGGTCAATTCCATTGGCCTACATGCATAAATATATGATTTAATAAGTAAATGCATTGTCTAATTTCACCAGATGTTAGTGTGTCAATGGAAGGAGATGAAGATGAAGAATAGCTCCATAGAGGAAGTTTGACACAAGAGATTGAACAACCAAGTTAGTCGAAACCAATAATCATTTACTTTTTGTGATGACCTATGTGTATCAATGGATGACACTATTGTGTAAATCATTAACAAGACATTTAATTTGGCCAGTCGATGGTCGTGTAGTGCATGTAGATGAAGATAATGCAATGCTCCATATGGCAAATTTAACTCAAGACAATGAACAACAAGGTTAGCCTGAGCCACTAATCATTCAGATTTGTCTTGCACCACATGTGTATACGATGTACTATCGCCACCCACATATTCATTATTATCTACTTGACAAGCTGCTTGTTTTTTTAGATGGGGGCGAGACATTGGCCGGTGCAGAGACAAACGAAGATGGAATTGAATGTACTAAAGCAGACGGAGGTACATGATATGTTCAGTTTGTGAGCTGTTAATCCTCTTCTTATGTGTTGTGTGATAATCATAATCTGTTAATGTCAATATTATTAGGGTGTTAATATGATAAACTGCTAATCACAAAATAGTTGACATGTAAATTTGATTTTTTGCTGCATTTTGATAGTCTATTAATCTGGTAATGCATGTTTATTTAAATCTCTTAATCTGATAATCCGAACATATATTAATTAATCTGGTAACCTGCCAAACATTTACATTCAATGCCATCAACGTAAATATTTTAGATTCAATGCTAAACGTTTACATTCAATGCCAAATGTTTCGGAAAAGTGTTTTAGAATATTCAATGTAGTTTATTGTGCACGCGTAATTGAATTTAATGCCAACATTTAATCTTGGTGAAACAACCACATCTTTAATTTTTACGACCAATCATTTGTTCTTTACTGGCTGGAGCACCTCGTACTAGACGATCAGATTTATAGGCATGAGACATGAAAATTTGTGGTTTTAGGTGCGGCTGATGAAACAACCCCCGTATACGACCAAAACCTCTCCCCGGGTGAGCGTAGGCGTAGGAGGGACAGAGCACGTAGGGCGGCAATGTCTCCTCTTCAGAAAGAGGCGCTCAATAAGAGGAGGCGTGATGCAAGAGCTGCAAAGAGACTATTTAAGACGCCGCAAGAGAGGAAGGATTCCAGGAGACAGTCCAATATCAATTACAAACAGAGGATTAAAGAACAACGTGCAAACAACTTGCATCCAGACTCCATCGCCATGGCAAACCCTCAATTTAAACCAGAGCTAATATTCCCTCCTGGTGATAAGCCTCCCTCAAGAGTATCGGACAAGATGGAAATCCCCGATTTTGGTGGCACACCTGTTTACGTCGAGGCGGATGTACAAGAACCTCCTCAGCAAGTTCAAACCCCCGAAGACATTTCTATCCAACACTATCCATACGGCCCACCTAACTCCAGGTTTGCGACATTCTCAATGAAAGTGTCGTAATCAAGAGTTTGAAGCAACCATTGGAAGAAACACCAAAGGGACCACTGGTGAAAATGAGAACATTGCGAGTCCGCCGACACAGTCGTGTGTCGTTGACAATGGTAAAATACTTGCCAAGCTATATATTACAACAGATAAGTTAATACACATTTAACCAAACTGTGTTTTAATGCTATATATAAAGGTAACACACAGACCTACCCTCATGGTGACGGAACATTGTATCCAGCGGGAGCAGGTGACAACACTACTTGCTTCAACTCGGTCTGCACTTTTGGACATGCATCTCTTAATGAAAGGTGTACTCAGACACAACCATCTGTTGTTGATGAGCCTGATTCTATGCCACCACGCGATTTGCACAGATACCCTTGTCAAGGTATGTGTCCATGATGGTATGCTCTTCCTGTTCATATTGTGCATAATCACCTATGTCCGTCTCACCACTCATGTGACATGTGTTGCATCAGCTGGTGATGAGAACATCATTTTCGATGAGGACGAGGAAGTGGATGAAGGGTTCCTTTTTGCGGGACAAGGTATACCTCGCTGCAATTATTCTCACATTAAGATTCTATTTTAACCAGCAAATAACACCATTGACCAATGCTAAATACTATCAGAGGATGCGGCTGATGACGTCGTGGATGTCGACCTCCCAAGGGGTGATGAAGATAATATTGAACCCAATGCACTGGATCCATTTTGTGCGGTTTACGGCAATGTCCCAGAAGATGGTCACACGCTAAAGCCAGTAGATAATTGCGAGTTCTGCAACGCAAAGAAGTTTGAGTACGAACCACCGGGATTCTGCTACCGTAGCGGAGCTATTCATCTATCCACCCCGACACGCCCCCTGATGAACTCGTGAGGTTGTGGACGGCCTCAGACGCTGATGCCAGGCATTTTCGTGATCACATCAGATATTTCAATGGGCACTTCTCATTCACTTCTCTGCACTGTAATCTTGATAGTGCGACCACTGACACTCGAAAGTGTCCTATTTACACCTTCTGTGCGCATGACGCCATTTATCATAATCTTAAAAACTTTGGCAAAAAAGAGAATTATGAACCTAATCACCTCGAGCTTTATTTCTACGATGATGATCCAGATCTTGATTTTAGGCTCAGCAAGTGCCGTGAGAAGACTAAACAGAAAGAGGTCATTCGTACGCTTGTAAACATCTTCAATACTGGTGTTAATCCCTACTCGAATCATCTTCGCACTATGGGAGAGGTAGAGGATTTTCGGATTACCATATGGAGTTCAACCTTGATCAACGACTTGACCAGAGAACATACAACAAGCCTCTAACATCAGAGGTTGCAGCCGTTTGGATTGAGGGGAGCGAGCATCGAGGTCAATTTGAAAATAGTGTCATTCTCCACGGGAAGGATAGGTCATGGAAAGGCATCCGTTCGTATCATGGCTGCTACGACCCCCTCTCGTACCCGCTCTTCTTTCCCAGGGGAGAGTTCGGGTGGCACAACTGCATTCCCAAAGTTAGTGTGACTGAGGCGCAGGTCAACAGAGCCCGAGCGATACGCAAGGCACATGCTCAGGGCGGTGGTGATGATGAAGGTTCTGTCGGGAATAAATGTGTTTCCGTGTGTGATTACTATTGCTATAGAATGCAGATGCGACCTGGGATTTTCAATCCAATACTATATGGCAAGCGACTGTTCCAGCAGTTTGCTGTCGATACCTACGTGAAGATTGAAAGCTCACGTCTTGACTTCATCAGAAACAATCAGGATACTGTGAGGGCTGACCTGTACCAGGGTTTGGTTGACAGCTATCGTACGGGGGTGGAAGAAGCGAACGAGGTTGGGAAGCGTACCGTGCTATCACCGACGTTCATTGGTGGTCCCCGTGATATGAGGCGTCGGTACATGGATGCAATGGCTCTGGTGCGAAAGTATGGCAAACCAGATATCTTCCTCACCATGACGTGCAATCCGGATTGGGATGAGATTAAAAATGAGTTATATCTAGGACAGTGCGCGCAGGATCGTCCAGATCTCGTGGCTCGAGTGTTCAGAGCCAAGTTGGAGGAGCTGAGGCGACGGTTGATGTACAAGGACATACTTGGGAAGGTAAAAGCCTACGTATATGTCGTTGAGTTCCAGAAGAGGGGCTTGCCGCATGCACACTGGCTACTGATAATGCAGAGAAAGTTCAAGATCACCTGCCCTGAGCAGTACGACGCGATTATCTCTGCAGAGCTACCCAACAAGAAGAACTACCCTGAGCTCTACAAGATGGTCACGAAGCATATGATGCACAAATCATGCGGGGTGCTTAATCCAAACAGCCCATGCGCAAAGGATCGTACTTCGTGCAAGAACTATTACCCACGACCATTCTGCGATTCAACATCGCAAGGCAAGGATTCGTACCCAGTGTACAGGCGGTGCGATGATGGTCGTAAGGAGATGGTTCGAGGTCACATGCTGGACAATCGATGGGTTGTCCTGTACAACCCGTATCTCATACGTACTTTCAACTGCCACATTAATGTTGAGGCATGCAGCAACATTTAAGTCCGTGAAATATTTGTTCAAGTATATCTACAAGGGCCATGACAAAGCATCTGTGGCTGTTAGGGAGAATGGAAAAAAAGATGCCAAAGGGAACGTTAATGAGATCGCGGATTACAAAGAGGCCCGGTGGGTGGGGCCTCCAGAAGCAATGTGGAGGATATACGTCTTTGACTTACATAAGTGTCACCCACCGGTGCTGGCGTTGCAATGTCATCTCCCCGGCCAGCATATGGTTTCATTTTATGCACGGGACAAGGTTGAACGAGTTTTAAAAAAGCCACGAATTGAGAACTCGATGCTCACAGAATGGTTTAACTACAACTACCATCATCCGGAAGCTTGCAGAATCTTGTATCGTGACTTTCCAAAGTATTATACCTGGAACGTCAAAGATAAATGTTGGCAACCTAGGAAAAACTCAAGATACCAGGTCGGGAGACTTGTGTCTGCGAATCCGGCAGAGGGTGAACACTATTTTCTTCGAGTCCTCCTAAACCATGTTCCGGGAGCGACGTCATGGAGGGATCTTAGGACTGTGAATGGTGTGCATTATGATTCATTCCGTGACGCTGCTTGTGCTGCTGGTCTGATCGAAGATGACAACACGCTCGATGATTGTCTTACTGAGAGTACTATGTTCTAGATGCTATCCTCATTGCGTAGGCTATTCGTTACAATATTGGTGTTCTGTGTGCTGAAATATGTGGCCGGTTTGTGGACAAAACACTTTGATGCAATGGCAGAAGACTATAAGCGCACCAATCCAAACCCAAGATGGATGGAACTGATGGTTTTGATTGACATCAGGAACATGGTGGAATCTATGGGTAAAGAGTTTGAGAAGTTGCCCCTACCAAAAATAGATGATGCATACGATGACGCTAGCGCGGTCCCTCGTGAGATATTTGAGGAGGGCAGTATTGAGACAAATCCAGAAGATGTGGGGCTATCATCCCTACTAAATGAGGAGCAGAGGGTTGTCTATGATGAGATAATGTCCATAGTCGACTCCAAACGAGGTGGCTTATTCTTTGTAGATGGACCAGGCGGCACTAGAAAGACTTTTTTGTACAGATCGCTTCTCGGAACTGTTCGCAGTCAGAACAAGCTTGCCGTTGCTACAACTACATCTGGTGTCGCAGCATCTATAATGCCTAGTGGGAGGACAGCCCACTCACGTTTCAAGATTCCTCTAACGCTCGACGATAAACAAGGATGCAGCTTCACCAAACAGTGTGGAATCGCCAAGCTGCTGCAGCAAGCGTCTCTCATCATTTGGGACGAGGCATCTATGACAAAGAGGCAGGCTGTGGAAGCACTGGACTATAGTATGCGTGATATAATGGGACGGAAGGATCTTTCGTTCGGTGGGAAGACAATTTTATTTGGTGGAGATTTCAGACAGGTCCTCCCTGTTGTATGTAAAGGATCCATAGCTCAAACTGTGGGTGCTTCCTTGCGAAAGTCAGATCTTTGGGCATCCATGCGACATCTTAAGCTTGTGCACAACATGAGGGCCCAAAGTGACCGAGCGTTTGCGGATTATCTTTTGCGCCTTGGTAATGGCACAAAGGAGGTTAATGAAGATCGTGATGTACGCCTTCCTGACGAAATATGTGTCCCGTACACTGGAGATTCCGAGAAAGATCTTGACACACTGATCGAGAGCATCTTTCCAAATCTCAATGAAAACATGACAGAAAAGGATTACATCACCTCCAGAGCCATTTTATCAACACGTAATGACTAGGTGGATGATATTAATTTGAAGATGATCAACAAGTTCCGGGGTGGGGAGGTGGTGTACCATAGTTTCGACGAAGCGGTTGATGATCCACATAATTACTATCCTCAGGAGTTCCTTAACACATTGACTCCCAACGGGATACCTCCACATGTCCTTAAGCTAAAGATCGGCTGCCGGGTAATATTGCTTAGCAATTTAGACCCTGCAAACAGACTCTGCAATGGAACGAGGCTTGTGGTTAGAGCGTGCCAAAGAAACTCAGTAGACGCTGAAATTATATTGGGGCAACATGCTGGGAAGAGAGTTTTCCTCCCTCGGATACCCTTGTGCCCCTCTGATGATCAGATGTTCCCATTTCAATTCAAGAGGAAGCAGTTCCCAATTAGGCTCAGCTTCGCCATGACGGTCAACAAGTCACAGGGTCAAACAATACCAAATGTAGGAGTGTACTTGCCCGCACTTGTGTTCTCCCATGGACAGTTGTATGTTGCTATGTCTAGAGCCACAGCCAGAACGAACATCTAGATCCTCGCCCTCCCGCCTAATGCAGAGGCAGAGGAGGAAGAAGCTCGAAGGCAGGAAAAGAATGATGCAAAAAAGACGGCAAAGGGCAAGGGTAAAAAAATGACGTGGTCAAAAAACAGAAAAGAGTACTTCCAGTGAATGGCACGTATACGAAGAATATTGTGTACAAGGAGGTTTTGACATTGTAGTCAGGTAATATTATGATATTTGTTATTTATGCGTATCTTACTGATTAGTGCGTATGTGGAATAGAATGATGCCATTTAATGCTTCTTGCTTTCTCTCCAAGTAAAATTAAATGCTTTACGATACTGTGCATGGGATGGTGTTTCAGCTCCACATGGTTTATCTCAATTCAATCATCCAGGTAAACAAAAGTCCAATTTATGCTATGGTATTTACTCTTATTTTCTTGTACAGAGCTACAAATAGTGAGAATGATGATCTGAGTCAAATAATGTTCTGTTTTATTTAATTGCCCCTGAATATATAAAGATAAAATATGAAAAGTTTTTTGCATGATTGAGAAGTTTGCTTTTAGCATATTATTTGGGTTCATGAGTTATTCATTCTATTCTGCACATGGCGACTGGAGCAGAATCTTTAAAATGAATAGGTAACTGGAACTATATTATTTGGGCTCATGAGTTATTATTGGCACTACTGCTTCATATGTCTACTCTTTTTGTGCACTTCTTTATGGACCAT
The DNA here is from genome assembly GCA_036936925.1 of Cenchrus fungigraminus. Taxonomy (NCBI): domain Eukaryota; kingdom Viridiplantae; phylum Streptophyta; class Magnoliopsida; order Poales; family Poaceae; genus Cenchrus; species Cenchrus fungigraminus. Next base: position 121,798,179 of record CM072779.1, on the reverse strand, counting down.
CGATGCATCATTGGTTCAACCTGTGTTATAATCCTAAATCTGTAAAGCTTTTATTGGGCAACATAGTGGTGTGGGTTTGTAAAGGAGCTTTCGAAGAGTGCATTGATCCATTGCTTACTTCATATTAATTATCAGTTATCTGTACTATCAACCTATGGTATATATACTTCGTTTCAACCAAAAAAATCCCTGTTCTGAGGTGTTAGTAACTGTCAATTGTGATACTTCCTTTTCTATTTAGTAGAACTGTATGAGATTGTTACTTATATTCACACAGGATGGTGAGATCGCTAAATGAATGGCTTGCCAAATGTGTAGAGTGATCACAATGGTGATAAGAAAAAACTGTTGGAAGTACTAATATGCAGGAACAACTGCTATAATTTGTTCCTTATACTATTTCGTTGTATGCCAAATCTTTTCTTTATTAATCGACTATTTACAATTCTCAGGTTGCTACAACAGGACATTAGGTGTTGAGGTGTGTTCAGCTTCAGAGGAGTGTGGCTGCACTTAAATTAGTTTCGCCAGTCAACTTAAGGTGACAATTATGTACTTATGCAACAGTGGTACTAATAACATATTCTGGCCAGTGGTTGTCTTTGACAACTCTCTGATACTGCTGATAACACATTAGAAAGCATGCACAGATTCTTTAGTAGTAAAAAGTAAATTGTATATATATTCAAATTTGATGTGTAATGGAATTATTGTGCCAGTTTTGACTACTAAAACTTTGACCGAGGGGGTCCTTATGCATATCGATAGTAGGGTTTCGCATAGAACTTCGATCAGCTATTAAACATGTGAGACCTAATTCATGGGTGGATGTTCACAAATGGAAATTTGAACAGAAGGCTGGAATATCAGAAGATCCTGATGGGTAAGACCGGCTCAGACTGAGTTATTAGGTACACTATCAATTATTCGTAAATATATGTTTGCATTCTCTAAAAGCTTACGATTGTTCTTACCACATATTTTCAAGTGGATGGCTCATTCTGCAATACATGACTAGCTGGAAAAGTGATAAAAAAGTTGACATCTGTACGGTGAGTAAATATACTTTGTTGATTGTTACTTTTTCATAATCTAAAAATATGCAAAAAGATCTATTACATATCGTGTTTTGACTTTAAGAAAAAAATATTCAAATGTTTCAGGATAGTCTTGCTGTGCGACGTAATTTCTTCGTCGATCTTGTGGCGCATGAAGCAAATGCTTGGAGAAAGCGCATACCAAGCATTGTAAAACACTATCTTCGACGCTCACAGGCAAAGATTTTGAATAGACATAGTGTGTCATTTTGGCTGTCTTTGTCATAGTTACTTAGGCAGATTACCAGATTAATAGATCAAACTGTACGCTCAACTTCAAGTCGTTCTTCGGATGTGATGTCTTCCATTGAATTTTTTTTGTATGATTTGAGTATTGCGCTATAAATAATCGGATGCCCGTCAACGCACGGGCACGGACCTAGTCCTATCCCAAAGTCCGGCTTGGTTCTTCTCGCTAGCAATTAATTTTGTCTTCATCAGTTATGCCATTTAGATTTTTGTACCTCATTATGTACCTTCTAGATTTTGCTCATTTGGTAAGGTATTTATAAGAAGAGAATGAAAAGTGTCTAGTTATTAATTTAGATGGGGTCTTTTACAGTAGATTATACAACCTCATACCACTATTGAAAAAGGATTAGTATGGAAGGATCCGACGGTTGAGATTAATTGTATACCACCACAGCTAGCACTAGTGGTATGAGGTGGTATACATAAGTGGTACGGGGGTATTGTTGATAGTTTTTTGTCAGTAGCATAAACGAAATATGACCAATTTTTCATTTTCCTCTTGTGGTATGGCCAAATTTTTTAAAATTTCAAACGAAAATTTTCATTTCAAATTTCATAAATTTTTTTTTCAATTTTTACAAAAACGAGATTTTTTGAAATTTCATTTCAAATTGTTTTCAAATTTCAAAAATGAAAATTTTCATTTCAAAAATAATTTTTTTCAAAAATTTTCATTTCACTCTGGTGGTATGGCCAAATGTTTTTCAAATTTCAAAAACAAAAATTTTCATTTCAAATTTTTCTTGGTGGCATAAACGAAATTTGTTTCTCGGCCCGATGTTGCAAAAAATATCTATTTACCCTTACAAAAAATAATCATATACTGCATACCTGGTGGTATGGTCCACTGTAAAAGAGCCCAATTTAGATAGCGGTGCAAGGAAATTGTGCACTGAGACGGATCTTTGTATAATTTTTTTTAGGAACATAAATGATCTGAGGTTAATTAGGACTCCACTGAATCACGTCAGTGATCTCCGGCAAAATTAATTTGTGGAGCTGGTGAAAGCATGAGAGGAAACCCAAATGTGGCTCCATCGATCGTGCTCACCAGTTGAATTCCTTCCAACGACTGTTGCGTTTCCTGAAACTGACGGAACGCTTGACTACTGAAAGAAGGAGACAACTCCTTTTGCGAGACAGCACAATTACAAACTATGCACTGTAAGCAGTATTGAAGTAACACGCATCATTTCCCGTGTTCTCCTCAGACGATCGATGGATGCTGCTGCGGCATCGTCTTCGGGTGTGTTTAGATTCAGATGAATTGGGGTGTGTTTAGAAGTCTAATTTCCCCCAAAATTTACTATGCAAAAAAAATTTCCCATCACATCAAACATCACATCAAAAATATCGGCACATGTATGGAGTACTAAATGTAGATGAAATCAAAAACTAATTACACAGTTTAGATGTACTTTGCGAGACGAATCTTTTGAGCCTAGTTAGGCCATTGTAGGATAATATTTACCACAAACAAACGAAAAATGCTACAGTGCTTTTCAGTTCGGAACAGTATTTTCCAGCCTAAAATCCGTGCAAAATCCAGAATTTTACATCCTAATTCAGAGAACTAAACACACCCTTGGCTGAATTGGGGAAGAATTGGAGAAGAATTGGTGTAAATACAGATAAATAGTGAGAGGTGATGTGATAGATGATGAGATTTTTTTTGCAACTTTTTGAGATCTAAACACACCCTTCATCGATGTAGATCGAGTATAAAACCTGACGCAATCATGTGGGGTGCTTCAGACCTTCAGTCCTAAACTTGAGCTGTACTGAAAAGCATGTAAATGCAGAGCAAAGCGACAGCAAACCCAAAGCATCATCCGTGCACTAGTTCAGGTTTCAGAGATGCTGTTACCCTGAGCCTCAGAGATGTGCCAAATACTCTTTTGCATCGAGACTCGATTACTGGTGAGAATTAGCAAAAGCCTCGTATGATTTTGGGGAATGCAATTAACTAGCACCAAAGCCTGACTGCAAAAGCGCACGTATTGGCATTTTGCAAATGCCAGTGTCTGCTTTGCTTCAAGGGCTGCCGCTGCTCTACTGTCCCCCAAAGAAAAAAAGAAGTTGCTCGGCTGACTTGAATTGCTAGAATGTGTGTCAGGCCAACCATTTTTTTTAGAAATAGGAAAAAGTTCCTTCCCCGGTAGTCTGCTGTTGTAAAAAAAATCTCCTCGTCTGTCCCACTCCAAAGCACAGGTTCAAGGCCGGTCTAATCTCACGGGCGGTGCGGTGCCGCTGTGTATGGGTGGGATAGGGGTTCGAGGGTTTTCTCGACCTGTGTGAGAAGGTCTTCTTCTTAATACAATACCGTGGGAGTGGTCTTACTCCCCACAGGTCGAGTTTTTTATAATCCTCATTTATCGGAGCAGTCTGAGTTTCAACCCCCACAAACACAAAACCAACAAAACCAAGTATCCGCGACCCTTAAACTTTTCAAACCGGACATTTAACACCCCCCTCGGCGGATTCGTGAGCTGTTTTGGGTGGTTTCACTAGTGTGGCGCTGAGTCCCACATATCAGGCACATGTGGCGGTCTCCATGTCACCTGGTTTCCTCTCTCTCCCCCGAAGCTCGAGCCAGCCGCTGCCCGGGCCCCTTCCTCTCTTTGCCCCGGCGGCTCTCCTCCTCCGCCACTGGCGGTGCTGCTCTCCCTCCTCCTGAGGACAAGGCGACCACGGGCCTCCCTCTCTTCGGCGGCCGCTCCCCTCCAGTGAAGGGATGAGAAGGGCGTCTTGCTGCTCCCTCCACTAGTTTCTTCCTCCACCGGCAGGTAGCATGGCGAGGAGCAAGCGAGGGTGCCCACGACGGGACGACCCTCCAGTGACGGAGAGGTGCGCGGGACGTCATGCGCCCTGTACGTGCCGTTGAAGGGGAGGGAGAGAAGAGGAGGAGGGAGCCGGACGTGTGCCGCCGCGCCAGAGCCCGTCGGCCGCCATCGCTGGAGAAGATCCTCCGCTTGGTAGGGCCACATGGAGAGGGAGGGTCGCTCGACGATGAGCTCCATGGACTCCGCGCCGTCGTCGGGGAGGCAGGCGCCACTACTCGTCCGCGCCCCCCGCGTCCTGACGACGTGTTGCTGCTGCCTGGAGCTCCGCGTCGTCGTCCTGGATCCAGCATGGGGAGCAAGGGCGCGTGGCGTCCAATGCACCTCTCCGTCACGGGCACTCTCGCCTGCTCCTCACCGTGCCGCTCGCTGGTGGAGGAACGGACCGGTGGAGGGAGCAGCAGGACGCCCTTCTCCTCCCTCTGCCAGAGAGGAGCGGCCGCCAGAGGGAGGGGGCCCCACGGTCGCCTCGTCCTTACCGGCGCCGGGAGGAGGGAGAGCGGCATCGCCGCCGCCGGCAGCGAAGGAGAGCCGCTGGGGCAGAGAAAGGAACCCAGGTGGCAAGGGGCCTACCGCCACATGTGCCTAACATGTGGGACTCATCGTCACATCAGCGAAAAAAATCACCCCAAAACAGCCCACGAATCCGTCAAGGGGGTTAAATGTCCGGTTTGAAAAGTTCGAGGGTCGCGAATACCTGCTTTTGTGGATGGGGGTTGATACCCAGACTGCTCCGACAGACGAGAGTTGTGGAATGGACTTTTTCTTTAGGAATAATCAGTGATGATCAGGCCCAGTGTGCCGGACGGCCCACCTCATGGCCTAGTGATGGATGTTTAGTATCAGTACTATAAAAGGCTGAAACATGGGCCCATCCATGAGCCCCCGGCCCATCTGCGTTTCTGTTTGTCCACCTTGGTAATTCTTTTTACTCGTACTTTGGAATGCATCAATTTCTTCTTCAAGTAATATCTGTGTTGCTATGGTATGACCGTTTCTAACTGACAACGTCTCAACGTTCAGAACGAACCAAAGTCTACGGTGCACTCCTTGTACAGTGGGGGTGCCTCCCCTTTTATAGAGCGGTCAACCTAGTTTTACATGCCGTAGTTACCTCTAACCAACAACTATATTTCTCTGAATATGCTAAGTCACATCACTTGGAACACACCGTTCACGCCACCTTAGTCATGCTTGCAACGTGACCAAGATTCCCGGGACCTTCATAGGGAGAACTTATGGTCGACCATGAGCCCTTAACCTTCACGTAGAAAACTTGCAGCGGTGTTTATTCTCTGCTGGGGACCCGTCTTGATCCACGTCAGTGCGAATTTGTGACTGCCGTCTTATTGTTCCAACTTCCAAGCAAGTCGCCTGAGACATTCAATTCGTCGTGTCACGAAGCAGGTCCGTCCCGGTAAAATCCGAGACCCTGTACAGAATTCAAAATGAGACCTAATAAATTAAAATAATAATTATAATATACTAGTAAAGTGCACGTGCGACACGCACGTGTTCCAAAAAACTATAGTAAGCAATAAGTCAAAAAATTATGTTTTAAGTAAAGATATACACCTAAAAAAGATAGACTTTTGGAGAAAAAAATATCAAAGCACGTATTTAATTCAATAACCAACAATGTAAATAATAAAATTCTTCTGATTAAAATAAACATAATACATGCCAAAATTTGAAATGTTGTGCTGTTAGAATTCAATGGCACCAGCACCTCAAAAGGGTAAGGGTAAGGACAGTATATAAATATGGTGTGTGAAGGACCGAATCGAGCGACCAGAGAGGGGGAGTGAATGAGAGCCGATAAAAATTCTTCCCTAAGGTCGAATTCGGCCTATACCCCGATTGTCACTCCACAAATCCGTGCACACAAAGGAAGCTCCAAACAAGGCACACACAAGCCTAGAAGATCAACCAAGAAGCCTAGGAGCAAAGAGCAGAAGCACCGAAGCAAGAATCAAAGAGCTTGAGCACTGCTGCGAAGCCCCTGGCGGACTGTCCGGGGTGACCGGACGGACCGTCCGCGAGGAGGGCGCGGACTGTCCGGCAGGTCACGGCGGACCGTCCGCAAAAACGTCTCAAGTCACCAGTAGCGCACCCCCGAAATTCGGACTGTCCGTGGTGAGCATGCGGACCGTCCGCCAGAAAACCAGTCACGCGGACCGTCCGTGAGACCACCGCGGACTGTCCGTCAAACGCTTTCCAGCCAAACCCTGGGATCCAACCGGATCGAAACGAAAGCGCTCAAGAACACGCGACGAACACGAAGAACACGGGATGAACCCTAGCCGCGCGGACCGTCCGCCAGGGACTCGCGGACCGTCCGCCAAGCACGAACATAACCGAAAAAGCTCGAGCTCGGGAGTCAGCCCAACCTTTCCATCACCGGATCTCCCAAACGGTTGAAGCTCTTGAGAGAAGATTTTGGGGAGATGAAAAACGTCACACAAGGATGCTATGCTCCAAAAATCTCGACTCCTAAGCCACTAAATCACCGGGAATCGCGGATCAACCGAACCACCACCATGAACTCGGGCACCAACCAAAAACGCACGAATCGAAGGCTCTTCACAGCGTTTGAGGGGTCAAGATCACACACAAAGATGCGCAAGGCATCCACCCATGATCCCCTCAAAGAAACCCGTGAAGAAATGCCTCCAAATTTGAGGGGTGAAGAATGCCCGCCAGTCTTGCACCACACGGCTCGCACTTGACCCCATCGGCCACCAGGTCCATCGAACCAAGCCTACTTGCCTCTCCATCACCCGAAGGCCGCCACGGCTAAGACCTTTCGCACTTGTTCTTCACCTGCACCGACACGAGTCAAGCCGCAACCTGTACCTGCACACTTAGCCAAGCATCAGTCCACACAACGTTGTCAATCACTTATCACTAAGGAGCGACCCTCCACTGGTCCTCGGACACACCTGGTCCTCAATCTCCCCCTTGATGAGTGCATTGACAACACCCATAGTAATGATGATAGAGAAAAGGAAAAGAAAACAACCACGAACACAAACCTCCAAAGCAAGTGATCCAAAGCCAAAGAACAAGGGAAAAACTCGATCACTCGCCAATCTAAGTCTCGCCCCCCTAAGACAAGGGCAACGGCTCGACACAGCCGAGACAAAACAAAGCTCTCAAAGAGCACATCACAAAGCACAAAACTTAGGAAAGTCAAAGGAGCTCCCCCTGCACATGTGCAAACTCCCCTTGAGCAAATGCAACCTCTTCTTCTCAAATTTTTCTCCTCACATGCCACATCTCACAAATGCATACCAATTTTGCATAAAAACTCCCAATGCATGAGAATTCTCCCCAAATGCATAACTCTCCCCTTATCATACAAATCTAACTCTCCCCATATCATACAAATCTCTCCCCCTTGTTGACAATGCATGAATCAAGGTATATGAAACTCTTCCCTTTGTTTTCATGAAAAATGCATGTCAAAGCATATAGACAATCTACTAAGCTTCTCAAATATACAAAGAGCACAACAAAATGCTATACATGAAACATAGAGTAAGCAGAGTAGACATGGTGTATCTAGCACATTGCCATCAAGAAGGTAGAGACATATAAGCATGTGACATGGCTAAAAACAAATTTAAGCAATTTTCACGAAGAACCATGCATCTCATGAGCAAGATCTTATCCATACCAATTTGAACATAAAGGCACTAGATCATTCAAAGTTTATGCAAGATTACAAATTCTCATCACAAGATCATTATAAACGCCCACAAGCTACTCAAGTCATGTTAAAGCCACCGAGCCATGTGTCTACTTCTTAAGATGAGACTTCTCATGGTAGACAAGCATGCTACGGTTTAGCACCCAAGATATGAATATCAACCATAAAAACATGATTAGGAGCTCATTTTTCAAGCATAAGGCAATTCATACACCAATTTTATTTTCAAGATTAAACATGGTACATGAAGTGCCTTTGCGGCAAAAAGAAGCTTATGCTCCTCCCCGAGCAAGCAAAAAGGGCTAAACATTTACAATGATAAAGAGTCTTTGACCCCAAGCAAAAAGAATATGATCCTCAAGCACAAACTGATCATGATATAAGCATTTAAGCGCAAATTGAGCATAGACAAGCATCTACTCATGAGAGAGACAGTTTTATCATTTTCACAACCAAAATGCTATCTCATCATACACATATGGCAAACCCAACAAGAGCATAGCATTCACATCTACAAGCTACCAATCATGCACATATCTCATCCATAGCACATCAGTGATCAATGTATATAAGAGAAGCTCATTCCTAGCTCAAGTGATGCAAAGATGGGTATCCTACCGGGTTTTGTACAGAAAGTAAAGTGCATGAAGGAAATACAACAAAATGAACATATGACACATATATACATGAGAAGCTCCAAGACCCAAGCTAGAAAGGAAGGCACACCCCAAGCTCACCCCGCAAGCGAGTGAAAGTGGTTCGGTCAAGTGGTTTGGTGAAAATGTCAGCTAGCTGGTCTTGGGTAGGAACATAGGACAAAGATATGTTTCCTTTCTCCACATTGTCTCTCAGGAAGTGGTATCTCACTTCTATGTGTTTCGTTTTGGAGTGGAGGACAGGATTTTTGGCTACGCTTATGGCACTGGTGCTGTCACAGAAAAGTGGAACCTGGGAGCACTCCTCACCAAAATCACTCATGGTATAGGTCATCCAAAGCAGCTGGGAACAGCAACTAGCAGCAGCTACATACTCAGCCTCGGTGGTGGACTGAGCTACACTTGATTGCTTGAGAGATGACCAAGAGACCAAAGAAGAACCCAGGAACTGACAACACCCAGAAGTGGACTTGCGATCCAATCGACACCTAGCAAAATCCGCATCAAAAAACCCATGAAGCCTGAGTGTCGAGGAGGCAGAGTACCACAAACAAACTCAGGAGTGTAGTTCAAGTACCTGAAAATCCGCTTGACGGCTTGCCGATGTGAAGTCCTCGGTGAAGCCTGAAAACGAGCGCACAGACACACGCTGAACTGTATGTCTGGCCTCGTCGTCGTCAAGTAGAGGAGGGAGCCGATCATGCTCCGGTACTACTTCTGGTCCACAGATTCGCCGTCCTCGTCCGTGTCTAAAGCCGTAGTCGTACTCATCGGTGTAGTTAGCGGCTTGGAGTTGTTCATGCCAAACTTCTTCACCATGTCCCTGGTGTACTTCGCCTGATGCACAAAGGTGCCGTCCTTGCACTGCTTGATCTGGAGACCCAAGAAAAACTGCAGCTCGCCCATCATGGACATCTCAAATTCCCTGCTCATGTCATCTGCAAATCTGGCAACAAGATCATGAGAAGAGCCACCAAAGATTATGTCATCCACGTATATCTGAACAATCAAAAGGTTATTCCCAAGCTTAAGGAGGAAAAGGGTCTTATCAACTGTGCCCATCACAAACCCCTTACTCAGCAAAAAGCCTCTCAACTTGCCATACCAAGCTCTAGGTGCCTGTTTCAACCCATAGAGCGCTCTCTGGAGTTTGTATACATGATGTGGGTATTTTTCACTCTCAAACCCCGGGGGTTGCCTCACATACACTTCTTCCTCTATCACCCCATTCAAGAAAGCACTCTTGACATCCATTTGGTACAACTTGAACCCTTTAGCCACGACAAAGGCTAGAAGGATCCTAATTGCCTCCAAACGGGACACAGGAGCAACTGTCTCCTCATAGTCTATGCCCTCTTTCTGGTTGTACCCCTGCGCCACCAACCTCGACTTGTTCCTCACAACCATCCCATTCTCACCCTCTTTGTTCTTCCACACCCACTTGATTCCTATGGGACGGCAATTTGGCGGTGGATCGACTAACACCCAGACTTGGTTTCTCTCAAAGTTTTCCAACTCCTCATGCATGAAATTCACCCAATTCTCGTCAGACAAAGCGTGTCGAATATCTTTGGGCTTGAAAGAGACAACAAATGCAGAATGAGCGAAATGAGAAGTATTCCTTGACCTCGACCGTGTAGTGCGTTCATGAAGGTCACCAATGATGGTCGTCGGTGGGTGATCAACTTGTACTCGCCGGGGAGCCTCATTGGACACAATCTCCCCCTCAGTAGCAGTCTCTACTCGAACAGCCTCAGTCGTAGTGGATGTAGGGGATGGTCCGTCCTCGATCGTCGTCGTAGTAGTAGAAGTAGTACGTACACGATCAGCCGCTGGAGCATCATCACCATCATCGTCGTCGTCTCCATCTCCGTCCTTCTCATCCTCGAAGATCCTCGCTCCAATCTCCTCGTCACCTGCACACTCAAAAGCAGAAGAGCTACATGGCTGTGTCTCGTCGAAGGTTACCTCGCAAGTCTCCATGGTTCGGTTAGTGTCAAGGTTGAGCACACGATATGCTCTAGAATGAATCGCATAACCAAGGAAAATCCCATTCGAACATCGAGACTCAAACTTATCCAACTTGCCCTTCTTCAGAATGAAACACTTGCAACCAAAAGCTCTAAAGTGACTCACCTTGGGTTGTCGTCCATGCATCAGCTCATAAGAGGTCTTCTTCTTAAAGGCACGAAGGAAGATGCGATTTGAGACATAGCAAGCGGTATTGACCGCCTCGGCCCAGAAACGCCTAGGAGTCCTATGCTCATCGAGCATCGTCCTGGCCATCTCACAAAGGGTCCGGTTCTTCCTCTCCACTACGCCATTCTGGCAAGCGACGTACGGAGATGAGTACTGATGATCAAGACCAAGATCACTGCAAAAGACATCAAAATGAGAGTTCTTAAATTCCGTGCCATTGTCACTGCGTATAGCTCGAATGACATCACCATGTCTCTCATTCTTCAACCTCAAGATCAAGTCTCGAACAAAGCCAAATGTCTCACTTTTGTCTTCCAAAAAGAAAACCCAAGAGTACCTCGAAAAGTCATCAACAACCATAAGAACATACCGCTTCCCACCAGCAGAGCGAACACAAGCTGGCCCAACCAAATCCATGTGCAACAGCTCATGAGGTCACTCGGTCATGACAGAAGTCAGAGGGGCGTGAGAAGCGGCAACCATCTTTCCATGCCGACAAGAAGCACAGACCAAATCCTTCTCGAATTTCAACTTAGGCAATCCTCGGACAAGATCAAGACCACTCAAGCGGGAAAGCAACTCAAAGCTCAAGTGTCCCAATCTCCGATGCCATTTCCAAAGCTCAGCTGAAACGCCAGCAACAAAGCATCGAGGAGGACCAACAGACTGGGAAAAGTCGGCACGAAAGATTTGACCCTCGGGGACGATCGTACAGACAAGATCGCCTCGAGAATCAAGCACACGAGAACCACCCGACTTGAAACGAACCTCAAAACCTTCGTCAAGTAATTGAGATACTGACAACAGGTTGAAACCAAGTGACTTGACCAGGGCCACACTTCTTAAGGTCACCTTGCTACTCACCTTCACCATACCTTCTGCAAGCACTCGTCCTCTCCCATTGTCCCCGAAAGTGATGTACTCCCTCGTACTCACCGGGGTGAGGCTGGAGAACCACCCACGATCTCCGGTCATGTGTCTTGAGGAACCGGAGTCGATCAACCAAAAGTTCTCCAAGCCTCCCACCTACAATCAAAAACGAGGACGAGTATGAGCAAGCGACTCAACACTGGGGTTAGTACCAAAAGAGTCAAACCAGTGCTGAGCCATTTGCTCAAAAGAAGGGTTAGCAAAATCCATCCTCCCAAAGCCTCTAGGCGGAGCCCTCTCACGCCTACCACCGAAGGACCTGTCACGTCTCACTGGAGGAGTATGCACACCACGAGGGGGAAAACGTGGCCCGTAGTCCATCTGAGACCCAAAGCTCTGATCGTGCCTCCAAAACTCGTAACGGTCACGAGAAGGAACACGTCGAGCCAACTCACCACGCCCAAACCCAACACGCCTGTCTCTCTGAGGTAACACACCTCCACCTCCACTTCTACGAGTGGGAACTGTCCTCACAAACACATCACCCCTAGGTAGAGGCCCTCTACGAGGCTCAGGCACACCACGATCAAGGTGGTACCTGTCCTTGTTTGCCATCTCCCTAGCAAACCGCTCATCCCTCTTCCTCCGAAAACAGAACTCATCCTTGTGCCCATCCCTCCCACAATACTCACAATGGAAGCGGATTGGCACTGGATTAGGCTGTGGCTTCTCTACAAGCTTCTCTCTAGCTTTCTCTCTTGTCTTCCCATCAAAGACACTCCCTTGGGTGCTCACAAACTTGATGGGTTTTTGGTAGTTTTCAGATTTGTGGGGGAACACTGGAGGATCTGGGGTTGTATCTAGCTTGTTTTTGAGATGGTTTGGCTTGGGTGCAAATTTGTTCATTGGTGTGGTATGTGGTGGAATGGGGATCTCTCCGGCTTTCTCTCCTCCCTCACCACTCTTCTCACCACACTTGTCAGCCCCCAACACCTGACCATCAAACCTCTTAAACTGAGCCAACATCATACTCAATTGTGGCTCATGTCCAGACAACCACCCCATCAATTTTCTCAATTCATCATTTTCATCATGCAGACGATCAACATAGTTTGCAAGTTCCATGTTTTTCAAAGCATGCATTTCACAAGTTGAACATGATGTAGGAAGAGGAGCTTTCAATGCCGCCTCAAGAGAAACAATTCTAGTGTGAGATTCATCTAGCCTAGCATGCAAAATAGGACATGATGTACAAGCTCCTAACAAAGCTGGCCTAGACTTCAATTCATCACACTCAACCCTAACCACATCTAGTTCCTCAAGAACAGAGGCATGTTTCTCCTTGAGGGCAGTCAAGTCAGCAAGAAAAACTGAACAATCACCACAATCAATTTCATCCGTCACAACAGGAGCAGATTTCAAAGCAGCTATCTCATTTCGAGCATCCACAAGTAAGGATTCAAGTTCAGCTACCTTGTCCTTAGCATCACCCAACAAAGACCTAAATTCCCTCTTCTCCTTGTTGGTCTTTCTAACCACATCGTCACGGTTGTCCAGCAACTCATTCAGCCTAGCATTCTCCTCTAACAAGAAGTTGGGATCTTGTCATACCTCGTCATCGGAATCGGAGTTCGAATCCGAGCTGTGCTTCCCACCCTTCTTGGAGTGCGCCATGCCGCAGAAGCCTTCTTGCGCGACGAAGCTCAAGCCGGTGATGTTCTTGCCCGTGTGCCGCTTGTGCTTGCGCTTCTCTTGCTCTTCCTCGCTGCTTGAGTCGGAGGAAGCATCACTTGATGTCGAGTCGATGTCGCTCGCTCCGGCCACCATCGCTCGAGCGGTCTTCCTCTTGTGGCCGCCACCCTTCTTGTGCCTTCTCTCGCTCTTGTCCTTGTGCTTGTCCTTGTAGTTGTTCCGGGAGCGGTGCTTGTTGTAGTCGTGCTTGGGCTTGCCCTTGTAGTCGTTCTTGATCTCCATTGCTTCAGGGCATTCGGCGATGAAGTGCCCGTGCTTCCCGCACCGATAGCACATCCCCGAGCTCCGCCTTGCATTCTTGCGGTTCTCGCACATCCGCCCAAACCTCTTGCTCAACAAGGCGAGATCGTCCTCGCTCAGCACATCAAAGTCCTCATCTGGCAAGGACACAAGACAAGACAAAGAGAAACCACTAGAGTTAGCGTTAGTTCTCGATCCTGAGACGAGAGCCAAACTATGAGGATCAGTGGGGCTCTCGCTCTTGGCTCTCAAGTCACGATCGACCTCTGAAGACCTGAGCTTGGAAAACAGCTCATCAAGCGAAAGCGTATCATACGCGCTCGACTCCTCAATGGTCTCGATCTTGGCTTCCCACACGAACCTATCCAGGGCATGCAAAAGCTTGATAGCTTGATCATGATCCGTGTATGGGAGCACTGTCACATTGGCCCTCATGTTGTTGACTATGCAAGTGAAGCGCTGAAACATAGCATCGGTCGATTCACCGGGGAGATGAGTGAAGTTCTCATACTCTCTCTGGTAAGTGGTAAACATCCGGGCTTGCACTTGGGTATTGCCAACATGAGCATTCTTCAACTTGAGCCAAATATTTCCGGCCACATCCTCTCCGTACACTCGATCAAACTCCGAGGCACAGAGAGCACGGAACAAGTAATCAACGGCCTTGCTGTTGGCCTCAAACATGTCCCGCGATCCTGGAAGCAGAAAACTATCTGAGATGACATAATGAGGATTCTGAGTGACTTCCCAGATAAGAGTTCCCTTCACTCGCAAAAATGCGCCCATGCGCCTCTCCCACATCGGGTAATTCTTGCCATCAAAGTGCGGAGGACCCGACCCCTTGCTGTAATCGCCCATCTTTGGATCTTAGACTGGTTAGAATCACGAAGATCCGTAACCGGCTCTGATACCAATTGAAGGACCGAATCAAGCGACCAGAGGGGGGGAGTGAATGTGAGCCGATAAAAATTCTTCCCTAAGGTCGAATTCGGCCTATACCCCGATTGCCACTCCACGAATTCGTGCACACAAAGGAAGCTCCAAAAAAGGCACACACAAACCTAGAAGATCAACCAAGAAGCCTAGGAGCAAAGAGCAGAAGCACCGAAGCAAGAATCAAAGAGCTTGAGCACTGCTGCGAAGTCCCTGGCGGACTGTCCGGGGTGACCGGGCGGACCGTCCGCGAGGAGGGCGCGGACTGTCCGGCAGGTCACGGCGGACCGTCCGCAAAGACATCTCGAGCCACCAGTAGCGCACCCCCGAAATTCGGACTGTCCGTGGTGAGCACGAGGACCGTCCGCCAGGAAACCGGTCACGCGGACCGTCCGTGAGACCACCGCGGACTGTCCGCCAAACGCTTTCCAGCCAAACCCTGGGATCCAACCGGATCGAAACGAAAGCGCTCAAGAACATGCGACGAACACGAAGAACACGGGACGAACCCTAGCCGCGCGGACCGTCCGCCAGGGACTCGCGGACCGTCCGCCAAGCGCGGACAGAACCGAAAAAGCTTGAGCTCGGGAGTCAGCCCAACCTTTCCATCACCGGATCTCCCAAACGGTTGAAGCTCTTGAGAGAAGATTTTGGGGAGATGAAAAGCGTCACACAAGGATGCTATGCCCCAAAAATCTCGACTCCTAAGCCACTAAATCACCGGGAATCGCGGATCAACCGAACCACCACCATGAACTCGGGCACCAACCAAAAACGCACGAATCGAAGGCTCTTCACAGCGTTTGAGGGGTCAAGATCACACACAAAGATGCGCAAGGCATCCACCCATGATCCCCTCAAATAAATCCGTGAAGAAATGCCTCCAAAATCACGAATCGAGCGAAGAACGAAAACTCCCAAAAATGGTCCCAAAAATGACACGAAAATCACAGAGGACTAGGAGATCACCGGGACGTCGAAAGCTTCCATACATCCAGAGGTCAGATTCTGTACAAGAGTCTAGCCTAAGGAATCTAGAGGGAAAAGAAGCAGTTCAGAGAAAATCTACCGGGGGAGAAAGCCCTAGGAAGCAAGAGAGAGATATGCCATCCACCTCTCCGCTATTTATACGAAGTCCATCGGAGGGAGGTAAATGACCACGCTACCCCTACTGCTTGAAATGAAGATACAACCCCTCAGGGGCATTTTGGTCAAGTCTTCATCGAGCGGACACGCTTCCACCGCGGTCTTGCTTAGCTTCGACGCAAGCCCCGCGATCACGCCACGTGCCCCCCCGCCTCGATGCTTCCCGAAGCTCTCGGATCACCGTCTCCGTCGCCTCGGGCCTCCGGGCTTGGTTTTGCGGCCCAAACCAAGAAACCGTCCACCTGATGGTTTTGTGGGCAAACCACCAAACCCCGTGTGCAAGCTTCAGGCTTCAACCGCTACCTTGCACCGGCCCAGTTCACGACTTCAGCCCGCCAGTCTTGCACCGCACGGCTCGCACTTGACCCCATCGGCCACCGGGTCCATCGAACCAAGCCTACTTGCCTCTCCATCACCCGGAGGCCTCCACGGCTAAGGCCTTTCGCGCTTGTTCTTCACCTGCACCGACACGAGTCAAGCCGCAACCTGTACCTGCACACTTAGCCAAGCATCAGTCCACACAACGTTGTCAATCACTCATCACTAAGGAGCGACCCTCCACTGGTCCTCGGACACACCTGGTCCTCAGTGTGCGAACAGAGAAGTCATTGCATATAAAAAGAATTTTAGCGTCTGTCTCGGTAACAACTACTCCATTATCTCTGGCCAGTAAAGGTTGCAAGTCATGGTTAAAAAGTAATATGAACGGCCATATCGACTATCGTGCAACTAAAGCTATTGCGTCCATGAAACGACAATGGACATCTCGGTCACATAGGAAAGTCCTTGGATAGTACAACTCTTTTACCGGCTCTTAAGCCATCAATCTCACCAGAAGCAAGCATGTCAAGCATACCCTATTTTACAAGAAATTATTCAAAATCGATGTTGCATATATGTAAGGCGCAACAACAGTCTTGGACTACCCCGCTGCCGCAGGCTGCGGTTCCCGCCTTCTCGCTGGCCATGTCCACAGCTGCCAACAACGCATAGGAGACGCACGTCCCAAAGGGTCGGGCACCCGCACCACCACTTCGTCATCCCGCACCCTCTGTTCATGTACGGTCTCACAATCCATGCTAATTTGGGTGAAAATTTTGAGTCTTCATGAAAATTGTATAAATTACATGCACAATATGTTGAGATTGAAAATTCTTTATTGTCATGAATATTATCTAGAAAATAATTAAATTCTAAAATTTTGTTGGCTAATGAATTTGTTGACAAGAAGTTGCACAGATAAGCCTAGATTGTATTGAATCCCCGGTATGTGTTAACATCACCCAAGGTAGTACAATTTTGCAGCGCATGCATAATATGAAAAGAGATCCAAAGATCATCAGAAAAGGAACAATTTTACGAGAGAGATCAGTTTGCTTGCACAGAGGAAAATGACCATATGTGTTTCATTGAATTAAGAATAATTCCACACTTATTGCCAAAAACAAATTAGTTTTTGTGGAACAGGAAAGAAGAGAAAACAAGAGGCAAATTCATTCTGGTGCACATATGAAATTTGATATACACAAATAGTGTCTTTCCATTTAAAAATGAAAGGAGCATTTTGATAATAGATATTGAATCTAAAGAGCTTGCTTGATCAGTAATATACATGATGAACAAAAATAATGCATTGATACCTGCTCAAATAGTCCTTTAGGTAGGAAAGTCAGGACACTGTACTTTGTAGTTGATACAGAATTCCCCTAGAAATACAAATAAAACGTGCAAAAGAACATTAAACGGGGAAATAACATTAGTTGCCAACGGTAAAAAAAAACAGCTAAGATCAAACAATTTTCAGAACAGTCTGCTCTGTTTGTGTTCCACTGACATTGATCCAGAGTTAACAGGTACAATATGATTCGCATTATTTTTTTTAAAAGAGAACAACCGGAACTTCTTATCCTCACCGAGCTTTTCTGTCATCCGCTCAAGGACACAAGCAAGCACAGACGGAGACACCTCCATGGGTAAGGCGTTGACCCAGCTCGCGAGCTCGATCGTGAACGGCCTCGTCACAGCGGAGGCGACCTCCTGCTGCTGCTGGTAGTGCTTGAGCTCGACGAGGCCGCGGTCCTTGGTGCGGTAGCGCATAATCCAGTTCGGGGTCAAACCTTCACGACGCGGCTGCAAGCGAATCGAACTCAGCTTCAAGCCTGGTGGCGGCTAAGGCCAGGTGGACAGCATGAGCTGGAGTTTCCAGCGCCCCCACCCCCACGCGTGCGAGGCGGCATGCTCCGACGGGCGGCGAGGCAGCCGAGTAGGGGGTAGGGGCTCTGGCGGGCGGCGCGGCAGGGTGAGGTGTGTCTTCGGCCACCTGCGCAGGGGCGTTCGATTGGAGTGGCGGCTCCAGTCACCAGGCGCGGCAACGACAACTCGAACCACCACGCACGCCATCTGCGGCGGTGATGGTTCCGACCACCACGCGCTGCTTCGCTCCTGCCTGCCCTTCGGCGGGCTGGCGGCAAAGTTCTGCTCCTACCCGCGTGGTTGCAGGCTCTGGCGGCCGGCGCGGCGAGAAGGCTTGGGTCGCGATCACGCCGGCGCCACCCCAGGGTCGAGGTCCCCCGTGGAGGATGGAGCTGCGGGCTCGCCGCCGCCGCCACCTAGGGTCGCTGGACCGACGCGGGTGGGCCCACACGGGTACGAGAGGTGGGTAAAGCGAGGTTAGGTGAGAAAAATAATTCGTTTTTGGCAGAAATGCTCTCTAAATTGCGATTTTTCGGTCCTTCTACAGTCCTTCCATCCTATCCACTCCTAAAAATATATGATGGGTGGGTCCGGTGTGAGGGGTACGACAGACCCGAATTGGGTGATAATTGTTTTCAATTCACTACAAAAAATCCTGTGGTCTATGACGAAATTCTCATGACGATCTCATATTTCATCACAGATCACATTGATCCATGACAAAAAGTCAGATTTCGTCATAAATTTGCAGTGTTGGATATGAAGCCCGATATGAAGTCCAAACACTATGACGTTCTACCAATTTCGTCATAGATTTCACCCAGATCACACTACATCCATGACAAACAGTCAGATTCCGTCATAGACTCGCAATATTGGATATGAAGCCCGATATGAAGTCCAAACACTATGACATTGTGCCAATTTCGTTATAATCCGATCCACAATGTGTTTCATCATTCGTCTTGATCAATAAATGAAAAAAAAACTTTAATGTAATGTGTGAAAAAATGGAGATCATCACGATCAATAAATTAAAAAAGTCCATGTATTAGAGAAATCATGGAAAAAATAGGGACCGGCCGCACCAAATCACCAAGCCCGCGCTCATAATTTAATCCGGCGCAAAAAATAAAAATAGGGGCGGATGGGGATTCGAACCAACAACTTCAAGGTTAGGAGGTGGGTGAGTTACCACTGCACTACAAGGAATTTTGTTACACATCATTTTGTTTATTCCTTTTGGATGTGCTTGTTACCTTTGTTTATTACACTATAAGGCCAACGACGCCACTTCAGCCGCCAGGGCCGCGCCACTTCAGCCGAACGCCCTCCACACTCAACGAAAAATGAAAAAGAAAACATGCGCCGAGAAGGATTCGAACCGGGGTCTCTGCGCTAAGACTCCCATGAGTTACCACTGCGCTACGACTTCAGTTGTTCTAAAGTTTGGTATTTTGCTATTTATACCCTACCGACCGCGCCCAGCCAGATTTTGGAAAAAAATTACGGCGAAAGGGGGGTTCGAACCCTGGTCTCAGGGTACAAGACTCAGACGCCTTACCACTGCGCCGCTACTAGACTTGTGCAGAAATTTGGTATTATTCTTGTTATATGCTCCAACAGAGATAAAAAGCAACACGCACAAATCCGCGTGTTCATGAGCCAGGGCCAGTAGGATAACGCCATGTGGCGACATCTGCTTGCTGCCGCTTGAACAGATGTGTACTTCCTCTTTGTTCTTTTAATCCGGAATTAAAATTTGTAATTGGTATTTCTCACTCATATGAACTCCAAATTCGATGATTCTTTTCCCCAATTTTTTCTAAAATCACGTTCTTCTATATAATTGTATCTGTTAGTATGTTAATTATTATTAATAGTATATTCTTCATACGGCTTGTTTCCTTCTATTAAAGCATATAATATAAATACAAGTTTTTCGTACCAATTAGTAATTAAACTTCATAATTCTTAAAGTCAAGGTCAACTTAAGTTTGTGCAAAAATTTTAGATGCAATGGAGTTTGAAAATGTTATGAGGTGTTCAAATATCAAAGTTTGTGTTGAGATGTATGAAACAATGTGGGGGATCCATTCATTTTGTGAACAATGTACACTTCTTTTTTGCAAAATCCAATGAAACTTTTATGTCAAGTTTAAATATCTATAAAATAATTCTACTCCAATTTATATAATTTTTGGATAAGTTTTAGATATTATTATCATTATTTTATAATAAGATGGCTAGTAGAAGTTTGAATTTTCCCTATATGTCAATTGAATTTTTCATTAATCTCCTAGATGTGGGATAGAATAGACCATAGACACCTAAATATAATTTTTTGCATCTTATTATAGGTACATATAGGTCAATTTGGAATTACTTTTGATAAACATGTAGAAATTCATTTAAATTATAGAAAATAGCAAATTTGTACGAAAAATCTTGAAAACTCTCGAAGACAACTTAAATGTGTTCTTTTACATGTGAAAAATGTGTTTGGGGTATATAAGATAACAATTTTGCAACTTCCTTCACAACGGTGTACTCATTAGTGATTTAAAAATAGAAAAATAACTTTTTTGCACAACAAGTGACAGTGTAAATCCACAAATGTTAATAAGATGTAAAAAGTAAGATTTTGTTCAATTTTGAAGTACGTATGAGTCTAAACATGGTATAAGGTATTCAAATCTTGAAGTTCAAGTTGAGTTGTATGAAACACTATGTTGAACTATGTAGTTTATGAACAATGTATACTCCAATTTTCACAAAATCTTATGAAACTTTTTTTCAAGCTTGTATACCCGTAAAATGATTCTATGCCAATTTATATAATTTTTGGAGAAGTTTTAGGTATTATTATCATTAGTTTATAATGAGGTGACTAGTAGAAGTTTTAATTTTCCTTATAAGTCAATTGATTTTTTCGTTAATATTTAAGACATGGGCTATCATGTAGTATAGTAGCTTAAATATATTTTTTATGGAATTCTTCAAATATTATTTGACATACATGTAGTACAAAATTTAATTATTTCCAATAAACATGTAGAAATTCATTTAAATGAAGAAAATAGCAAATCTACTTAAAAATTCTTGAAACTCTTAGGTGACAACTTTTATGTAGTCTATTACATATAAAAAATAAGGTTGTGTGTGTAAGATAATTATTTATGTGTCTTACTTCACAATGATGTAATAAAATAAAAAAGAAAAAGAAAAATGTTAAGCATTAAAACGAATCAAGGCCCATTTCAGCCCAAAACGACCCAGCTTTTTTTGACCGTCCATCATCAATCCGAGGCCCTAGTCGTCTTGCCATCGTATATAATGTGCTCCCTTCGGAACCCTAATCCGCGTCGCACTCCTCCCTCCTGTCTCCTCCCCACTCCTCAGATGACCGCTGCTCCTCCCCTTCTCCCTGTACCTTGCCTCCAATGCTCCTCCCCTCCCCCCCCTCCGTTGAAGCCGCCCCGCCCGGTGGTGAGATCCAGGCTCCCGGTGGTGAGATCCAGGTGGCTGGCGCCGGAGAAGCCGCCCCGCCACCGCACGCCGCCGCCACCGACGAACCGCGCCCCGCCCTCCTTTTCCCTCAACGCGTACCAGGCCGCCGTGCCGCCCTCGGCCCGCGCTGGCGCTGGCAGCGGGGGGTGGAAGAGCAACAGGGGGAGGACGGCCAAGTCGCATCGGTCATCCTCGCCCCACCCCTTCGCCGGCGGTCTTCCTCTATTTTTGTCGTGACGGATCTGCACGGGACGGTCTCCCAAACCTCCTCCTTCCCTCCCCCTCTCAGATCTGCTCTGGCGAGCTCCACCGGCCAGTCAAGCACAGGCGAGCTCGGCGCGTGGCCGTACGTCGATGAGGGCGTAGCCCTGTGCCGGCGGAGGAACCCCTTGATCTATTGTATTTTTTCCCGCGTTTTGTGGATCAGTGATGCGAGGCTGGGATTTATGCATCTCATCCCCTTCCCTAGGATTCTTGCTTGTTTTGTAGTAAGCTGCAACACCCCCAACCAGCCAATCTCTGGCATGGGTCGCAGAACCTTTGATGTTCCTACTGCTACTTAATTTGATCTCGTTTTTTTGGTATGTGCGGCATCTCTATCTCGCGTCCTGATGCTTGCCTGGTTTTGTGGGCTCGGTTGTGTAGCGAAGCCCAAGGCCTCGAAGAAGGCATCGACGGTGGACGTCTCCAGCTTCAACCAGCTTCTCGGCATCAAAGGGCTCGAAGCAGGAGATTGTGAGTTTTTGCCACTTCCTCTCCTTGTTACTCTCATTCTACCTGCAATGGTTACCTGCCTTTGTTTGGATGCCGGAAAAATCTATTCCTTGAGTAATCTTGCATAGCAGCTGTTTATCTATTTATCTATTCCAGTTGCTTGCCTATCATTCAGTTTGTGATTACTTTGAACTGACAGTAACAAAGCTAGCTGCTATATATTTTTTGACAACAAAAGCTAGCTGCTATTTAATTACTCATGCACAATGTTCAGTCAAGCTCAAGCTTTTTAATTTGTGCAGTGTTACTTTCATGCTACAGGTTGCATAGCATGCCCCGACCATGTGCTTGTTTCCTTGAATGCACGTGGTTGGTTATATGTTTAGCTTGCTCCTATGTTTAGGTCATAGCTAATTAGCTTGAACGGTTCTAGTGCTTGTCCACAGTAGCAGCGTGTTAGGTCTACATTTTTCTCTGAATTTCATTGCAGGTCCAAAACATGCTAATATTGCCATTGATTTTTGCAGGCATTGCTGCTGAGCATTAGGTCTTATTGTTGTTTGATTCTTACTGGTAAGTCTATCTGATTGGGCACTACTGAGCATCGTAGCAGTTCAAGTGATGCTAATACAGGGCTGGACTGCAGTACTTATTTTAGTTGTATATAAACTGAAGACTCGATAAAGATGCACATTTCATTGATTTTTTACCACGGCTCATACATTACCTAAGTATACATAATGAACTGCCCCTTAGTATACATAATCAAGTTTTTTTTACCATGGTTTGAACAATTTCTCATTTCTTAAAACAGAAAAAATTAACCTCCATATAATTTGAGGCTTGGTCCTGTGCCTGTTCTTCCTGTTTGTCAGCATGTTTGTCAGCATGTTCATCTGATACCTGTTGGTGTATCTTGTGGTAGTGATATCTGAACTAAATTTAGGTACACATTGGAATTGGAATCTCTATTAATAGAATATTAGATAACACCGATGCTTGATTCTTTGGTAGATACCTGTTGGTGTATGGCACTTAGGCACTTTGGTGCACTAACTGAATACCATTTACTGTGAATAGTGGTTATTAGTAGTAAAGAAGAAAAGTCCTAGTAACGACAGTAGTTTTTGTTAACCCTGTAGTGTTTCTTGTTTTGTTCAGTCAACTTCACTTCTATATTTTTTTTGGTTCTGAGTCTCAAAACATGTGGAAAATAGGAGTATTTCTCTTTAATTACCTTGTATTTAAGTAATGTAGTTAAGTATCTAATCACATTTAATTTATTTTCAGGCAAGCAAATTTGTAATTGTTGGGCACCTTGCAGCATGTGTGGTGTAGAGGTTAGTTTCTGCCATATATAAGAATGCCATGAGGTAGACCTCTAATCAGATTAACACAATTTGGGTGGAACTTAACTTTGCAGGAACCAAGCTGTGCAGTGGCTGCAACTGGTGTTTTGACCAAACTTGTCTATACTGCCTTACATGATGGTGATATTCTGGTAGATGTAGTCTGGTAGTTTTGATGTGCCTTGTGTCAAATGGTGGATATATGGTGATCTGGTGTTTCTGGTGATATGTATGGTGATATAGTGACACTTGGTAGGTTCTGGTAATATAAGGTGATGTGGTGATCTGTTAGTTTTTGTTGATATATGTTGTATATCGTGTTGTGGTGATCTTGAGTCAAATGATGGATATATTTTTGGGCCAGATTTGATTTGTTTTCTGGGATTTATAGCTGTTTTCAATCTGTTGAACATTATTTGTTGGGCTGAAATGCATATGGGATGTGCCAGGAATGTATGTGGGCTGGGAAATGTATCTGGGCTGAGCTGTAATGGATTTATATGGGCTGAAATTCAGTATGGTAACAAATTGCATAGGCTGACGTCATTTGCCACGTTGATGCCACATCAGCGCCACATGGCAGCCCTGTTAGTGCCATGTGGGTGCCACGTCAGCGCCACGTGGTTGCCACGTCAGCACCACGTGTCCACCGCGTCAGCGCCACGTGTTTGCCACACCACCTCCACGTCATCTGCCACATCAGCGCCATGTCATCTGCCACATCAGCGCCTCTCATCTGCCAACTCATCTCTACAAGTGATGTGGCAAGTTAATCCATGACGGTCACTTTCGTCACAGATTTTGGGCTTCGGGCTGGGTTCAATGGGCTTTACACCAATCTATGACGAAAACGTTAGTTCGTCACGACGTCTAATCTGTGACGCTCAATACATGACGTTCTGAAATTTCGTCATAGATGCCGTTTTATGACGAAATTTTGATGACCCGTGACAAAAATTGATCGTCATGGACCGCAGGGTTTTTTGTAGTGATTGTTTTCGCTCCTTATAGTATAGATAGACTATAGTAACTTATTACACATCAATAGAATATATCAAGAATAACTGATTAATTGACAAACCATTATAGCATCGTTTTAACTAAAATATTAATTTCTTTTAGAACTGATGGCATCTCGAGAAATTGGTTCAAATATATCAAGTTGATAAATTTATGAAAATATAAAAGTTTATTGTTTTCTTCAACAGGAATGGAGGGAGTATATATAGGTGAATAATCGAAGTCAATTAACATCAACACAACACTAATGCCATAACCACTTGTACACACATTGAATCAAAAGAATATAAAAGGTTTATCATGAAAAATGCAAAATTCAAGAACAAATATGTAGATAGTGCAGCTATGCCTATGAGTAGCAACAAACCAACCTAAAATCAGTGCATTATTTTATTGCTAATGAAGCCGCCACAATGGAATATAGACCAACTTGCCGATCCAAGGTGCAAACTCGATGGATTTGAGATTTGAAGAAAAAGATATGTGCATATTTGCATAAATCAATGAACTAGATTGACGAAGCCAAGGTGGTTCATGCTCTCAAATTAGTATCAGGAACAGGAGAAATCAAAAGGAGAGGGGAGACAGAATTTATTCACGGTTACATGATACTATTTTATTCTACCTATAAGTACTAGCACTAATAAAGTATTATGAAGATTAAAATTTGAGGCCCCTTTCATTTGGAGGCCCTGTTCAGGCGCACTGTTCGCACGTGCCCAGGGACGGGCCTGCATGAAGCCGAGTTGGGAGATGACTCTTGAACTTCCGTCATCCGTCATTCCTTGCAACTTCCCTTATAAATGAATCGTTAGCCGCTAGTACTCACACGAAATCTTAAACAGGTTAGACGATGGTGACTTTATTTTTTGCCCATCATTCCAAATTCTCAACAGCGGACCTTGACCGAAATCTGAGACAGGTCACTCCTAATAGATAGTAAAAATTTTAGAGTACGAAAGGGTGTAAAATTGTTGCTTAGTGTAGCTAAAAACATTGAGTGAGGGGGTATGTGCCCTCACTGGCTTGAACATGGGTCTACCCCCCTGCTTTGAAGTTGAATTCTGCATTCTTCAACAAGATGATCTTGTTGTGTTGCACCGAGTGGTGGCAGAGACGATATCACCTTGATGAAGAGTGCGCAGCTCAGCTACAAGGTGGACACCAGGCCAGTTGTTAGTGACGAAGTTCTAAATCTTTCTTTTAGGTGCAACACGTGCGGTTCTATTGCTCGACCTGATGACAAGATAAATACTAGCAGGCTAATGAGTATTTTTATCCGTCCCTTTTTCCCTTCTTTTGAGTCCTCTGTTGATGTTCCTATCTATCTTGTGCGGAAGATGACATATGCCCCTCAACCTAATAGTTCCCAGAAATAAATAGTCCATCAATATATAATAGACCATAGCTCAAATGAGTAGGATATTTTTCATTTTGTTTTTAATTGTTCTATCTTTTATTCAAATCTTTATATTTGACAATGTTTTCTGGATTATGACACAAGTGAAATGCTATGTATAAAGGAGGGAACGTAGATAGAATATTAGTACCTGGAGTCTGTCACGAAAGAATAAAGATAAGAAAATATATTCATGAACTATATTTATTAGAGTGTGAATAAATAAGATGTATTAAAGGAAATTGAATAGCTTACACAAATTTGTGTTTATACAGCATCAATATACCTTAACATTACTAGTCTCATAGGAGCATGGATTGGTGGGCTAGCTAAATTTTGTTCTTACTGCTACACTTTTTTACTGAAAACAAGTATTAGAGTTTTATCTCTTATGCTCCATCCGTTCCAAATTGTTGGTCGTTTTAGCTTTTCTTGGCACATAATTTTTGCTATGCACTTAGATAAAGTGTATGTCTAGATGCATCCGTAATATCTATGTCTCTAGCCGGAACGACTTATAATTTGGAATACAAGGAGTAATTTACAACTCATTTTGCATGAGACAGCGCAACTACAAACTATTTATGCATATGTAAAAATATACACAATAATTAGGAAAAGAAACAAGCGTTGACATTACAAACTCTTATCAAGATTATCTTGTGCAGTGTTTGATGCAGGATCTTTTAATTTTTTGTTTCAATACTTGATTGCAAACCTCCCAATTGATCATTGGCGTATTTGGTCAAAATAATATTAGTGCAAATGAGCCAACAAGTTATATGTGTATCATCAGGCAGGTATGGATCCAGTGGTAGGGTAGGGAGGCTTGAGCCCCCCTACCAGCTGGAATCCCTTGGTGCCCTCCTACAAATTTAAGGAAGAAGAAGAAGGGAAAGGAAGACTAGAGGAAGTAGAAGGAGAGGAGAGCCCCCTAGGGCTCAATCCTAGCTCCGTCCCTGTCACCAGGCAATTGAAAAACATAATTGGTTGATTAATAGAGCAACTTCATATCCCTTGATCTCCAAACATGTTAAAATAAAAATTAAATTAGTGACGACTCAGAATAAATGAACTCATTAATGAACTCTATACGTGCTTTATTAACTGATAGAATACATGTATCATGATCAATGGAATAACTCAATGTTCCTTGACCTTTAAACTTGCACTGTTGAAATAAAATTAAAGTTATTATGATTCCAACGGTATCCTTTACTTTAAGACTTGGATTTTCTATATTCTTTAATTCCTTTCTAATTTCCTCAGAGGTTAATTGGAATTCCACGGGAATTATGTTTATGTGCACCATGAAGCAATGAAAAGTATATAAATTACATGATCAACGGAGTAACTTCAGATTCCTCGTCTCCAAACACGTTAAAAAACACACACACATAGACATAGCCAAAAAAAAAGCACATAGCCAACGAGCCATTGCCAACTGTTCAATTTCTGAATGAATGCTGAATACAAAAGTTAACCGGGTGACAGATAGATAGTTTGGTGCCTGTCTGTCCATGCACTGGTAGTTAGGTCAAAATATAGGTCGATCCAGCAATTAATCCCGGGCCCAAACGCACACGTTCTGAGATTCCTGCTCTCCAAAAAAAAAAAAATGTTGTTGAATTGGCACTCTAAAATTTGCATTTATTCATTATCTACTAAACTCAAGTCATATTACAACTGTTATGATCGATTACAAAATAACGCCCCTCATGTTAATTTTTTTTATTGATATTCACAAATTTTGCGGGTTGGCAACAAGCAAGCTAAGCAAACTAAGAAAGCTAGTAGGAGTTCAAGTTTTTCTTGCGAAGCTTGAGCTCGTCGGAGAGCTTCCTAGCGAAGCGGTCGAGAGCCTGCTCGTTGGTGCCCTCGCCGGCGACGGGCTCGTACATCCCCGTGTCAATGTTCACCCTTGCCACCGGCTTCTTCAGAAGCTCAGTTCCGATCCCGATCAGCGCCTCCATGTTCTCCTTCGTCGCGATGTCAACCGACGACGCGTGCCCCGTCAGAGAATCGTCCTATAATCATACATGTGTCACACTAAACACAATCTTTAATGAGGTGGTACGAATAACTCAGTTAAGCTCTTGGATCGAACTGAACATTGAACCTGGATACGGAGGTAGTTCTTCTTGCATCCAAGTGCCTCGAAGAGCACCTCGGCGTGGATGTCGACCATGTCGGCGCTGGCGTGGCAGAAGATGTCGATGAGCGGGGTGAAGCCGCCATCGTAGAGCCACCGGAGCACGCCCCACTTGGCGCACTTGGGCGCCGTGTACATCTCCGCCTGCTTGGGCGTCCCGGTGCCGACGGAGACGATGAGGAAGTTGCCGTACTCCACGGGGCGGAAGTCCGGGTTGTGGCGGAGCACCTCCTTGGTGAGCATCGACACGGCGACCATGGTCGGGTTGTTCGCCGCCACGCCGCCGTCGACGAGGTGGAACTCCCGGGAGGACACGCCGCCGGGAGCCTCGGTCCTGAAGAAGTGCGCCGGGAAGTAAGTCGGCGCCGCCGTCGTGCTGATGCAGATGTCGGAGAGGTGCGCGTTCTTGAGCGGGTCGTGCTTGGCCTCGTAGGTGCTGAAGATGACCGGCTGCAGGCACTTGACGTCGAACGCCGGCACGACGACGTTGGTCACCGTGTCCCCGATCCGGACGTCGCGGGTGAGGCTCTTGATCTTGCCGTGCAGAAAGGCGCCGTCGTACTTGGGCCCCCTCATCACGCTCAGGAGGTTCGCCGCCGGCTTCAGGAACCCGATGCGGCGGCTTCTCTGGGGGAAGATCTTGGGCCCGTTCTCGAGGTAGAAGGCGGTGATGTCCCTGGCGGCGAAGAGCGGCCGCTTCGTCTCGTCCGGCGACGCCAGCATCGCCGTGATCAGCGCGCCGGTGCTCGTCCCGGCGATCACATCGAAGTAGTCGGCGATCCTGGCCTCTGGCCCGTCGAGCTCCTGGAGCTTGCACTACGAGAGAAGCAAAATTCCCTGAGTGTCCCATGCTTCTCCGAGTGCCAAAAATCGGGCACTCGGGGAAGAAAATCTTCCCCGAGTGTTGCATTCGGGGAAGAAATACATTCGGGGAAGAGGTGCTTCCCCGAGTGTCGTAGAGTCCATGGCACTCGGGGAAACGAGACACTCGGGGAAGGCCCTCTTCCCCGAGTGCAACACTCGGGGAAGAGAGGCACTCGAAAAAGAAAATTTGTATTCGACGGCGGAAGGTGACGGAGCTGTATGGGAAAAATCTTCCCTGAGTGCCTTTCTCTAGCACTCGGGGAAGGTTGCCTCTTCCCCGAGTGCCTTCACCTAGCACTCAGGGAAGCAAGCCTCTTCCCCGAGTGCCTGCATCCGGCACTCGGGGAAGACTCTCTTCCCCGAGTGCTAGGCAAAGGCACTCAGGGAATTATTTTATTTTTTTAGTTTTTTCCCCATTTTTTTGTGAGGCCTTCCCACATTATTTAAAACTCCTTACTCAAATTTGGGGTAATTTTGAATTTTTTAAGTATATTTTGTTAGTTTTTTCTTTTGTTGATTTTTTTTTGCATACTTTAAATTTGAACTACATGTGCATGAAATCTTATAATTTGGTGATTCAAAAAATGATATTCATGATATTTGGTGTATATTGAGACCGTATCTAGGAACTCACATGAAATGTCGAGCATCTTGTTGCCGTGGCATGACGAACAACTTATGTAATTTAGAAAATCTTCCCCGAGTGTTGCACTCGGGGAAGGCTTCCCCGAGTGCATTTGGGCCTTCCCCGAGTGCAACTGGCACTCGGGGAAGCAAGTGTCTGCTGTAGTGTTGGCCTCGAGGGAGGCGATGATGGTGGCCGGGATGAGACTAGGGTTTATTTTACCGGTTTGGAAAAAAAACCGGAGGTCGGTGAGAAACGTGTTTATCGGATTTCTCGGAAATTTTTCGGATTCTTCGTTTTCCTTTCGGATAAAATTTAGAGAAAAAATCTTCAATTTATACACAAAACAACCTAGATTGTTTCCAAACAACCTAACATGAAAGCAATGCATAGAAATGGGATCGGATAAGTTTTAGAGTTATAGAAGGTCGGGAGGTAGTTTTAATTGGTTCAGAAGATTTTTTGGTGATAAAATAAAAAACCGCTCCCAACTGAGAAACGTGATTTTCGCGTTTCTCATTTTTTTCGCCGAGAAAATAAACCCTGGATGAGACCGCGGATGCCGCCACCGTCGATGCTCAGTACGGTGATGAGCCTCCCCTGCGACGGCGGTGGGGCTAGCGCCGGCGCGTGCGCAGCGGCGGTAGTGGCGGTGACCGTGCTGTTGCTGCCCATGGTGAACTGATCTTGGTACGTAGCAGGAGCCTAGCTCTTAGCTTGGTGGAGTGATCTGAACCAGCACTTTTTTTTTTGAGGGGTCCTGTTCTAGAATACAAGGTTGTAGTATCTGAACTCAGCCGTAAACGCACACCGCACCCACACACACCAAACTCAACACCCCCTACAACTAAGCTAAGATCTAAACCTTGTATACTAATCTTCGCCTGCGCATGTGCTCCAGCACGGTCGGATGGGCCACCTGAGAAACCGGGAATAAATCCCGCAGTGAAGCACGGGAGTTCGGTCTGGGACTCGAACTCGCGCGCGGTTGGTTCCGCACCTGGGATCCCAACCACCTGGGCTATCGCCCAGTCCTCATCTGAACCAGCACTTGATGATGCATTGGGTCTTTTTTGAGCCTGGGTTGTTGGTGTCAACGCTCTCAGTCGAGATGTATATGCGCCAGTGCCAACGATGATAAGGCTGGGCTTAGCTTGTAAGATACATTTCTAATCCCATCTTTTTTTTAATTACTGTCTCTCACATCTTCCGAATCATGAGTGCGACGGAGTGCCTATTGGCCAAGGTCCTGGGAATAGCCAAGAACACTTTAATGGGGTCAGATCCGGATGAGAAAATTAATCTGCTGAACACCAACAGCTTTTTAGGACGATCTGTATGGAAACATTCTACTTTGTTCTAAAAAACTGATACATGCGGGATCACGTGAGTATAGTTTATTTGGTAGATCAACTTTATTATTTTTTTAATCAAAAGGAGATGTGCATAATCTTGCGGCCAAACAAACCAAGCCAATTGTCCCCTGACACCACTAATTTTATCTCGAGGAATCTTGGACACCATCATTTTCTAGAATGAAAGCTCAGATCATCAAGTCCGGGTGCGACCAAAAGATGTGGGCATGCCCTCCACTAATTTGAGTAGTACCAATTCATAGCATCGAGATGCAACGACAAAATCTCCAGGTCAGCACCACGTCATCATGCAGAAGCTAGATTTTTGGAGAACCTAGATTTTGTATGATTTCATCGTCCTCTCTCCATGATCAACGGATGAAGTAAACTTTCTGCATTATTTTTTGATCCTAGTATTGGAAGAACCTTAATTTTTTTCTTCAAGAATTTTCCTCTCTGGGAGGGACAACTGCAGTGGCTGTACGGATGCAGGGAGAAAGACTAGCAGAACCGGCCGGGGGCATCAGCAAACCTTTTATACAGAAAAAGTAGACTGATTTGAGTGCATGTGGTCCAACAAAAAGCCAAAAAACTGGCGTAAAAAAAACTAAGCCAAACTGCTTCGTCCTTCAGTCGATGGTGTGCATTTCTTTTTTTTGTCTTAGGAATCTTTTACACTAACAATAAATTTATGACACCGAATAGGTATATATATATAGGTAATGTATATTTGACACACAGTGTGTTGAATAATATTCAACTCACGGTGGAGCGCCGCTCGTTGCCAGCGAAACCCCGCGAGCGTAATTGATGAAATGAAACCGTAAAAACCTCTCTAATAAAGACTCTCCAAACCCCGCCATCTCTCCGTTGACCATTCATTTAATCATCCCGTTCTCTCTTCGTCGTGGTGCGGTGGCCAGTCCAGCCCCTTGCGCCCCGTACTTGACGAGCCGTCGACGACTGTGGCATCCAGACTCCCTGTCAAGGGCAGATCTCCGGCACCAATGCACACATGGCCTCTACAACTCGTCCAGGATGCATGGTCGAGCTCAGACGGTGTCAGGTCTTGTCATCCTCCATACTCTCATGCCCAAGCAACGGTGACCACCTACCTCCACCCTCCGGCGTCCGAAGGACATCACTGCAGTGATAGGCGGCAATGCTCCCACTCCCCGCCGGGATCCTGGTTAGTTCGATCTGTGTTCCCCATCCCAAATCAAATTTATGGTTCAAATAATCTGTGGAAAGTTTATGGAGATGTTTTTGGATTTCTTTCCCAGGGTTCAGGCATAGATGCTGCAGCGGGTTGTGTTCTCTCCGTTGGGATTCTAGCCATTAGCATCACAAGCAGGGCTGCAGGAGCAACACTCGCTTAGGAGCCGATGTGCTGATGTGTTCACTCGCCAATTACGCCACCAGCGGACGAGAAGTAGGGGTTGGTGGAATTTAAGGTACCTTAATGAGTAATTCCGTCCTATCATCTCGCGAATCACTGATTAAATCGAGTTCTAATTTCCTGTGCATTGTGCAGATCAGAGACTTGTTCTGCCTCACAGCGCTCATGGATCATTATTGTGCAGATGTACATATGGCAAGAGGTCTGCATCGATGTGGAAAACTTACTGCTTGCTTTATACCAATATACTCATGTGTATTGTCTTTTGTACAGGCGAACGAGTAAGACTATCAGACCAGCGGTAGCATTGTGGACATTACTGCATCAAACTTCTAAAATTACTTCTTCAATGACATTGTAGCTATTACTTCTTCCTGTTTTCCAGTAATATTTTTCACAATTTTGGGTCTTCACATTCGAGTAGTAATTTCCACAATTTAGAGTTTTGTGTACAGCTTTTGTGAGAAATCCTAGTCGGCACGGGAGATATGAAATACCCATTGCCCAGATTCAGATTTCTACACACTTTGCCGGCATCTCGCCTGGGTCATGAATGAAATAAAGAATTCCATCACACATAGTGATTTACTCCTTTTTAGGTTACGAGAAGTAAAAAGAGCTGAATTTTACTGTCGGCCAAGAAAAAAGTAATTAGTGGCCGGCAATCCATTAATGAAGCGATTTGTAGCATGCCTAGGGTCAAGACCCTCATACGTTAAGTCGCTCCAACCACTTTCAAGTACTCCTTTTTATCAATTGGAAAATACTCTTATCTAGTGAAAATTACTCCTGCTTATTGGAGGGAAAAGAGATACTCTTATGATGAGTTAGAAAATACTCCCCAAGTCTATTGAAAATACTCCCAAAGTCAAACTCATTTAGCAACATGTACGTCCGGATAGTCGATCGTTTCATTTTGCAACTGCTCTTAATATTGTTTTATCCTGCAAACTGGGAATTAACTGCACGTCCTAGAATCTTTGTTTGAATTTTTTCGCATCCATGCATGCTGGCTGTTTCTCACCCTCTCTTAAACATTCATAATTTCATACAGGGAAGCTTTAACTGTGCCTCAAATCCCTCCTTTTTTTTATTGCACGCATGCTGCTCTTCCCTTTTACTGTTCATTCACGGTTTACACTTGCATGTATCCTTGACCATTATCTTCTGCCCCTGCACATTCAATCCTACTAAAAGAAGATAGCTGCATTGCAGGTCGGTAGAAAAAAATTCAAATCTACTAAAGTATATTCTTCACAGGCCGGGTATTACATGTCTTCATGTCGTTGCTTATCTGCAGGCGGCTGCCGACACCGCCGCAAAGGGATGATCTGATCGTTGCGAAGTTGGCGACGATGCATACATAAAAATAGCAGCAGCGCTGGTGTGGAGCACGGGCACCCAACCGAGGCCACCAGCACGTCAGCAACGCATGCCCTGATGAATGATGATCGAGCACCAGCCACTAGGACAACTGCCGGCTGGCCTTCGACGACCATGGCCGCCGACCAAAACGAATCACACATTTGATCATTAAAATAGATACGCCACACAGATGAGATCTTTTTATTCTCAGAATCGGAAAGGAGTAAACTCGCTTCAACCAACGTTCCCTGGACGTCCGGCCATGCAGAATAACAAAAATCAATCATGTAGGTAGCAGCCGCCTTCAATTCGCCCTGAATCCCATGCTTTGAGGAGCTACAGGCTGCTGCACTTCGATGGGCGCCACCGCATCGTCTTTCACTTGCCATCTCGGAGTTTCGAAATCCACAGCCTCTTGCATGTCTTCGTGGCCGCCGGCATGCTCCCGCCGGGATGTCGTAGGTCCGTAGTCAACAAGGATTAGCTTCCTGCAGATATGCATGCAAAATGGATTCAGAAAACCACATAGATCTGATTTTACTACCGAGAATTGAAAAAGAGTAATTTTGTGACTACATATCCTCACCGGAGCTCCGGCCAGAGCTGGTGGCGCGCGTTAAATAATATTCACCACGCATCGTGGTGAATATCCATGTCATATATATATATATAGAGTATTTATATTCCATACCCCGGGTATGGAATAGTTATTCCATACCCGAGCCGGCCTATGACCTCCCACGCGCCACCAGCTCGCACCCACCGTCTGTTTTTTTTTGCTTTTTTCCATCCCCGGTCCTCCCATGTCTCGCGAAAACCGCCGACAGTTCCCGAGCCGACCCGGTTCCGTCAACACCGCCGTCCACGCCCGCCCCCCACCCATCCGCCTCTGCCCCTGTTCCATCGCCGCCGCCGCCCCGGCCCCACGCCCGCCTCCGCCATCTCGAACTAGGGGATGAATGCGCAGCTCCTCGCCATCGGCCTCCGCCTCCTCCAGCCCGGGTCCGTGCGAACCGCATCCTGCTTACTACCCATCCAGCCGAGGAGCCATCCTCGTTTCGCCTGTAGCGCGAAAAAATGACGGCACGGCGGAGGCGTCCAGACCCGGCGGCGGCAAGGTTCGTGGGTGGCGAAAAAATGACGGCACGGTGTCATGAACGCCAGGAATTCGACGGCGACACTATGGCTCCATCTTCTGCATAGTCGTCCACTCCTTCAGCAGATCTCGTGTTGTCCAAAGCTTCCCTAGGTCGCGTGTGGTTTTCGTTCTCTCGTGCACAGGCACGGTGGTGCTCCCTCCTGTAGGCCCACGACTGGATCCGTGCAGATCTGGTGTGGTCTGGTACGGTGGGCTGCGATCTCCTCATCATCAGACTCATTGGTGAGGTTGCTAATTTGCTGAACTGCTCAACCCCATTCCCTTGTTCCTCAAAGGTTGATCTTTCATTTGGCTGCATACCCTATATGTGTAGGTGGAGAATTCGTTTCCTCAAAACCATATTCTACAATGTCAATTTGTGTTGGTCTCTTGGGAATCTTCGCCATGGGTTGGTG
Organism: Cenchrus fungigraminus; assembly: GCA_036936925.1. Classification (NCBI taxonomy): domain Eukaryota; kingdom Viridiplantae; phylum Streptophyta; class Magnoliopsida; order Poales; family Poaceae; genus Cenchrus; species Cenchrus fungigraminus. The sequence goes on along the minus strand of CM072779.1, from coordinate 121,762,983 downwards.
CCAAATCGCCTGTAAATGAACTTCTATTTTTCTCGTTCTGAATTAATTGATCAAAATTAGATGTTATTAGACTTGTATAGTAGTATACATCGTCGCTAGTCGAATTGCAATGCTCTGATGAAATCTCCTAGTAACGCAGAACATATATTTGTTATATGTTAGTCTTGAAGAAACAGACATTGTGTTGCCTTGTCTTGTTTGATTTTTCTTAATCTTGCAAATGAAATCTGGGTTCATGGATTCTGCAGATCCCGTGAATGATTTATTAAATACACTATCTTTTTCTCCTCTATATGCCTGTAGATGAGAGCCTTTGGATCCAATCTCACTATCTGATATTTATTTTTTTCTACTATAATCTGAAAAATCTTCATTTCCTTTGTATATGCAACTTGACAATGTGTTCTAGTTGCTCAGATGATTCTAGCTTACTGAAGTCTATGGTTGAATTGCTTAATGAAAGTGTGGTGCATCTGTTCTGATACTGTCCATTCTAGTATTGTTTCCTAGTTGCAAATTTATTTATCATTTTGACAAGCATTTCCACACAATGTGCCCAGGTCGTGCCGCTCTTGCCCTCGGCCGCCCGATTCGGCGTGCCCCAGCGAGAGACTCCACCGCCGTGAGTGCTACTTAGCTCGTACGCAAGCTGTTATCTTCAATTCACCATTTGAAGGAACCATCGCGAGAAGATCGAGCTAACACCATTGGGCTTTGACCGCCAGCTCCTGCCGATTCCCCCAGTGTTCGTCGTCGGTGAGCCCTCGTGTATCTCCACCCATTCTCTTCTCTCCTCAGTCTTCACTCGTTCTTTTGAATCCCTCACCGATTGGAAGTGATTTCTTTTGACATTTTGCCTTTTAATATCTGAGATCCCTCACCAATTGGATGAGATTTCATCAAATTGGCTGCGTGCTATTCCAATTCTTGACGTGGTGAGTTGCTGCTGCAAGTGACATACAGGGATGGCGGGATCAGTCTTGCTGCGACGCCCATCCCTTGCCGTCGAGCTGGTGGTGATGAGCAGATCCACGACGATGTGTAGTGATGTGGAATAAGGACTGAGCAGGTTGGGCAAGTGTGGCGGTCCCTGCTTTCAGGTGCCTTGCCCTGCTGTTGTTTCTTTTATGGCATTCGTTTCTGTAAAACTCCACTGGTGCATGTGTTTGGGAGGGGACCATTTTATTTGGCTAATTAATTCCTTTTAAACTTCTGTGGATAGATCATCACATTCGTTCTAGAGTTATGATTACTTGCTTAGCTAGAAAATATTGGGCAAATTTTGCTGGTTGGTGGAAAGTTCAGTTTAGTTTTAGCAGGCAATTGGCAAATTATTACAGCGTCAGTGTGGTTGTGAGCTGCTACCTGCTAGCCTGCTACTGCTTGTGGGGTTCTGGCCGCTGCATTCAGTATTGCCCTGGTGTTATGTTCTCTGGAAATATATAATATCCCATGAATTCTTGTGACTTTTGATTGGCCATACAATTTGTATCAGTAATTTTTTTCTTTTGTTTTACCAGAACTACTCTATACAATACCCGCATGTTGCTAGACGCTCACTCTGTGCATGTGACCGTATTTTCGTTGTTCTGTTTTGGATTTGTGCAACTAATGATGCTCGATTAACTATATATTTTGGTGGATTAATCAGGAGCATTCTTAAATTACCTTGCCATGGCCATTTTAGTCGAGTCAAAATAACTTGTGTCCATTGCCTTTTGGTTTCAGACTGCTTTTCAGTTAACATGCTAAACTTGAACATTAAAACAGATAATGTGCTATACCTGGATCTATGGTTCTTTTGCGATATAGACGTACTTCTCCTATTTTTGAGATACTCCATATATACTATATCGTTGCCCCATTTGATTTCCATTGATTTGTCAAGGTTGTAGTGCAAATTAGGTCGTTGGTTGTTGTAGCCGGTAGCTGCATCATCCTTTCCTACTGTGTATCGCACCTGACGGCAATGTTAATTTGCAGGATGGGTTCTCGGTAAATATTGGTGAACAGGAAGTATGGTAATTGCTATTTCGGTTTCTGAACTCAATTCCTGTCAACTAATTTTACTGGTCATAGATTGTTACTAGCCAACTAATGTTTTATTCTGGTACTGAATTTTCTTGAGGGAAACTATTCAACTGAAAGTCTAAACCTAATTAGGATTTACCAATTTTGGTATACTATTACATTATGTGTATAGTTTAATGTTGAATCATAGATATACCTTGAAATTGAACTGAAATTATAGGGAATATAATGATAAACTAAATAAGTGATCAAAAAGAAAATCATTGACGAGTAATATGCTGGATTGGACAAAAAATCAGTAGTGCTGTTTTGATGTCTAGACCCGAAGCTTTAGCTCGATACGTTTCCCCCCTGTCTGCAGCTAAGCCAGCTAGTTGCTGAACATCCAATTGTTGCCATGAGCTTTTTTCCCTGCCATGAACCTGGACTACCTCAGAGTATGTATACGACATAGTGCTACATACTGCTCGAATTTTTTTCTTCTTAACTATATTATTTGTCTGACTATTTCCGTGTATAAGAAATCAAGCATGCTATGATGCTGAGTTCATATTCCGGTAGTAAGAAATAAAAATAGTCAGTTCACTTTTGTTATTCCTTACACATTTTTTTGGGAATGCCTCAGCTTTCATTCACTCATCAAGAGGGTTACATTCATTTAAGATCAGTCCCGGCAGCTTAGTTGGTGTTTCATGCCACGCCTCCATTTGCTGGCTGCTAGAAACAAGCTTGGTACATTTCACCTTCTGAACAATACTGTTTTGGAGCTTGTGTTTATGACACTTTTGACTCTAGATTGCCACTCCATGTTTCTTGGTGGAATGTTTTGGAGTTAGTTATTTGGACGCAGGAAAGAAGGCCAGATTGGGCTAGCAGGGATCAGAAAGAGCAGCACCACTACACAGCTTTTATGAAGAATTAGCAAAGTACACTGAGTTTTTTTGTGAACTCTTATCTTTTGCTCAGTTCAACTTGGTCAAAGTAATAGCAATGTGTACTCAGTTTTTGCGACTGAAATTGAGACCAATCAGTCAAAATCATTGTATTTCATACATGGACGGGTGGTGTTGCAAATTGCAAAACAGAAAACTATGGTAAATGGAATCGGATATATGTACTTATATATGGATGGAGATTAACGTCTCCAGATTGGAAACTCTGATGTTTTCAGGTAGAAGCTATTGTTATTCAAATGGTTGTAAAATTAAATCCCCAAACAAAATTCTTGGAACATTAAATCCCCAAATTGAAACGGTTGTTTTTGCAAATTAGGTGTGTGAATGAAATTTCTGATCTGTCGCATCCAATTAAAAAAAGAGGTGCCTCCTCTCAGCACGCCACGTCTTTTTTATTAACATTCAACACGCCATTTGCATGCAAAGAATCAATACGATCCAAACTGCTAAGATCCAAACTGCAAGTGGTGTATGTGGACCCACTCGCAAAAACCACTGTCCGTAAAAAAAACCAGGTTGCTACGAGCTGGAAACCATCGCTCGGGAGAAAAAACCGGCAACCAGACGATCGCGCCGCGGGTGGAGCGCGTGCGAGAGATGGGGTCGGAGGCTGGCTCGGGTATGGAATACTGGGTATGGAATAGCGCTACCTTATATATATATATATACACACGGAGAGTATACTCTGCGGCCTGCCGTAGAATAGCTTATTCGGTGGCCACGCCATCCGGCCGTCCGATCCTGGTCCAGGGAGGTACGGAGCCAATTCCAGTTTTCCCGCGAGCGCGTCCCCGTGAGCCGAGCGCGGACGGTCGCTTGGGTTACGAGCGAGCCGGGTCAGGGAGTAACGAGCCGAGCGCGGCTTGTGCGGCATTAGCGTCGTCAATCAATCGGACGGCGTGTTGCCAGGAGGACCGGCCGAGCGAGGTCATAATTACGACATTAAGCCGCGCAGTTTCACCGCTGATGCAATTCTCGTCCATCGGTTTCCTAACGCCATGTTAGCTCACGCTTCTCCTCCCTTCTCCGTCTCCGGTGATTTCGATCAAGCTTCCTTGGATGCGGTAACTTCAGTAGCTGCAGGGGCGACTACTACCTCATCATCAGCGAGTACGCCTTCCGGTTTAGTTTTACTCCCTGGCCCGACGGCACAGCTGCCAGAGTCGACGCAGGTAGTAGGATGTTCGACTCCGCCGGCGGCAACATCGACGCCGCAACGTACTCATGCAGGATCATCTTTCGCTTCACCGTTGGTGTCACCAGCACCGGCGGCAAATCCCGTGCGGCTGGCCGCAGTGACTCCTCTCCAATCTGTTTCACCTGGGACCATGGTGACGCCTGAAGCGGACAGGACGTACATGCATGTGAGTGTTCTAAACCTGCAGTATTTTTCAGCTATATCTCCTTGTTTGGACCATTATATTTTGCCTGTTGAATGGACTGTGTACATGTCTGGTAATCTGTTTAGTAGCTTCTTGCGAGACGCTGTTTGCTGGACATGGTTGGGTTGTGGTAAAAATTATATGTAGGAATACACCGTTTCAGTGACAAGTAACTGTAGTCTCAGCTGTATATTTTTGTACCAATTTTCCTTTTTACTACCGGAAATATGGACGTAGGTTGTGATTTACGGTATGTTGTTTCAGGACCCCTTAATGCCTGCAACAATTGTCCCAGGTGAAGAACGTCGTTTTGCGAGCAGCGATGAAGTTAAAGAATTTTACAATCATTATGCGGGCAAGGCAGGATTTTCAGTGCGCATAACCAAGCACTGGAAGACAGTACTAGAGTTGTCGTGCAATAGACAAGGGCATTGGGATTTCTACAAGCCTGATGAGGAGAAGGTACGTGAGAAAATGTCAATGAGGTGTAAATGCAAAGGTTTTGTGAAGATTAAAAAAAATGAGAAGAAAGGTTATTGGTTCTTTGAGCGGATAAGGTTGGAGCACACTCACCCATTGAACCCATCGCCGACATATACACAATTCCTGAGGACACACAAGAGCAAGGACCCTGTTGTCATGGGGATTGTTGATCAGATGCATAGGTGTGATGCTTCCCACAACACTACAGTAAACGTGTTGTCAGAATTATATGGCGGTCGTCAGAACTTCACATTCACTGCAATGGACTTGAAAAATAGGTATTGCCTACAGACTGAAATATATGTTATTTAGGTTAGCAAACATGGAAGGTATAGTAATTAAGGTGCTGTTTTCTCAATTTCAGGAAGGCTGCAGCTGCCAGGGAGGAGAGGGAAAATGATATACCAAAGCTGCTTCAGTTCTTCAAAGAGATGAAGGCTCAGAATGAATATTTCTACCACGAAGTGCAGGTGGACAGTAAGAATGTGATCAAGAATGTGTTTTGGAGTCATGCGAGCCAGCGTGCAGAATATAGAGATTTTGGAGATGTGGTTACATTCGGCACCACGTACAAAACCAACATGTATAGCATGCCTTTAGCTATGTTTGTCGGGTCAAACCATCAACTGTAGAATGTTGTGTTCGGTCAAGCATTATTGCAGGATGAGCAAGCTAACACATTTGAGTGGTTGTTTGAGGCGTTCCAAAATTGTATGTCTGGTAGTCGTGACCCAAGGTGCATACTAACAGGTGAGATATGTTACTACTAGAATTTCTTGAGTGGTACAGGAGGTTGGTTTTTTGTAACTGTCACTTGTATCATTTTACAGATCAGGACAATTCAATGGCGGCAGAGATCAAGAAGGTGTTCAAGAAAACCCAGCACAGATTGTGTCGTTGGCACATGCTGAAGAAGTATAAAGCAGAGTTGAAAAAATTGTACAAGCTACATGATGGTCTGAAGATAAAGCTGGTGACAGTAATCAATCACCCACTGACACCTGTAGAGTTCGAGGCTGCATGGAATGCGCTGGTGGATGAGTATGGTATAAGGGAGGATGAAACTATCAACGGGCTCTGGAAAAGTAGGAAATTGTGGGTTGCTGCTTACTTCAAACACTTGTATTGTGGTAGGATGACCTCTACACAAAGAAGTGAAAGTGTTAATAAGATGGTCAAGAGCAGAGGCTTCACAGGACATATGACATCCATGAGTAAATTTGCACGCAAGATGCTTGACTTCATTCAACGAACAAATCACATGGCGGCTGGAGAAACCCATTGGTCTCAGGTAAGAATGACAGTCTATTGTGTTTTAACACGCTAGATATGTAACTTGTTTGGAATCTGATATTTACTGGTGAGTTATTTTATATGATTGTCCATCAAACAGGCAGGCAACTTGCGGCTGACCTTGCAACCCTTTGATGCCCATCTGAGCCGGGTGTACACACGAGCTGTATACAAAGTATACAGGGAAACTTATATTTACAGTACTGCATTCCGTATTGATCCTCATCCGGATGAGGATGATGTTTACTTGGTGACGCACACGGACCAGTCATGGGGATATGCATGGTTCCAACATTCATTCAGAGTGGAGGCTGATGTAAAATCAGCTAGATATACATGCGAGTGCAGACGAGTGGAAATAACGCATCAAATTCCTTTTGAAGGTCAACATGTGCACCCTGGTCGACCTCGAGGTTGGTGTGAGCACCTGAAAAATATGGATGAAATTATGGATTAACAAAAACTGGCCGATGCATGTTTAACATGTTGGATCTGATACGAAACAACAAGCGTGTGACCTACCAGCAGACATACCATTTTCCATTGTTTCAGGTCGAAAGCTTGGCACATCAGAAGCATGTTCAGATTGTATATTATGCACACTGTTGTGGCCATCATACATGTCAACGTCATCTGCTTGAGCTGCATACATGAAGTAACATGTAGTATGAGAAAAAATAGTAAAGCAATGTGATAGCTGTGGGGAGAGTATATGTGTCGCTACCTGCATCACAGGTGTGGGGCTGATCATGATGTTCTACACTATTGTTGCCATGGACCTCATCATGCAAAAGTGAACGCAAAGTGTGAATGACTGACGCATGTGCATCCTGTAGCATTTGTTGCCCAATGTCCATATAGTTCAATGCTTCCTTAGCTTTGCCATCAAAATTTGCCAATGTTTGCATTGCCTGCGTCTTCCTAGATCCAATTCCAATCTGAGAAACTAGCTCATGCAATTCTGCTTGCAGGCTTGGAAAATAAGGTGCCAATGGCTCAATAGGTGGGACACGTGAAGAAGGGTTGTTAGGCATATGGTAGCAAGTATTGATGCTGTTCCTAAGCTGGACAGACAAAATGTAAATGGGGGATAACATTAATACATGTCGGAAATGACAGAATAAATGATGTAATAACTGGTAACATGCTATAATAGACTGCACCGGTGACAGGTCGAATGTAGCCTTCCCTTGCTGGTCTTTGGTCCTATCGACACGAATTAACTTTTTTATCACATCTTGATCAAAGTACTTTGCGCGAGGAGTGTTGGTGTGCCCAATCTGGTGTGCGCATTGTAGGTTGTCTAGGTACAATATCTACAAAATAAAAACAATAGGATGGATAAATAGGTGTGCACCAATATACTTTTAGTAACAATGTTACTAGTTTGCAAAGCACGAAAATGTATACTCACAATCAATAATATTGAACAGCCTGAGAGAGATTTCTTTTCTTTGTCAACCTGCCATGAGAGTGCAGCATCTCGTAGGTCATGGACAACTGCCTTGCACCAGTTTAACCCCGGCAAGCGAGACTAGTCCCTAGTCAGGTATGCATACTTGCACCTGACATTGTGGGGGATCCATTCATTTTGTGAACAATGTACACTTCTTTTTTGCAAAATCCAATAAAAATTTTATGTCAAGTTTAAATATCTATAAAATAATTCTACTCCAATTTACATAATTTTTGGATAAGGTTTAGGTATTATTATCATTATTTTATAATAAGATGGCTAGTAGAAGTTTGAATTTTCCCTATATGTCAATTGAATTTTTTATTAATCTCCTAGATGTGGGATAGAATAGACCATAGACACCTAAATATAATTTTTTGCATCTTATTATAGGTACATATAGGTCAATTTGGAATTACTTTTGATAAACATGTAGAAATTCATTTAAATTATAGAAAATAGCAAATTTGTACGAAAAATCTTGAAAACTCTAGAAGACAACTTAAATGTGTTCTTTTACATGTGAAAAATGTGTTTGGGGTATATAAGATAACAATTTTGTAACTTCCTTCACAACGGTGTACTCATTAGTGATTTAAAAAATAGAAAAATGACTTTTTTGCACAACAAGTGACAGTGTAAATCCACAAATGTTAATAAGTTGTAAAAAGTAAGATTTTGTTCAATTTTGAAGTACGTATGAGTCTAAACATGGTACAAGGTATTCAAATCTTGAAGTTCAAGTTGAGTTGTATGAAACACTATGTTGAACTATGTAGTTTATGAACAATGTATACTCCAATTTTCACAAAATCTTATGAAACTTTTTTTTCAAGCTTGTATACCCATAAAATGATTCTATGCCAATTTATATAATTTTTGGAGAAGTTTTAGGTATTATTATCATTAGTTTATAATGAGGTGACTAGTAGAAGTTTTAATTTTCCTTATAAGTCAATTGATTTTTTCGTTAATATTTAAGACATGGGCTATCATGTAGTATAGTAGCTTAAATATATTTTTTTGGAATTGTTTAAATATTATTTGACATACATGTAGTACAAAATTTAATTATTTCCAATAAATATGTAGAAATTCATTTAAATGAAGAAAATAGCAAATCTACTTAAAAATTCTTGAAACTCTTAGGTGACAACTTTTATGTAGTCTATTACATATAAAAAATAAGGTTGTGTGTGTAAGATAATTATTTATGTGTCTTACTTCACAATGATGTAATAAAATAAAAAAGAAAAAGAAAAAAGTTAAGCATTAAAACGAATCAAGGCCCATTTCAGTCCAAAACGACCCAGCTTTTTTTGACTGTCCGTCATCAATCCGATGGCCCTAGTCGTCTTGCCATCGTATATAATGTGCTCCCTTCGGAACCCTAATCCGCGTCGCACTCCTCCCTCCTGTCTCCTCCCCACTCCTCAGATGACCGCTGCTCCTCCCCTTCTCCCTGTACCTTGCCTCCAATGCTCCTCCCCTCCCCCCTCCGTTGAAGCCGCCCCGCCCGGTGGTGAGATCCAGGCTCCCGGTGGTGAGATCCAGGTGGCTGGCACCGGAGAAGCCGCCCCGCCACCGCACACCGCCGCCACCGACGAACCGCGCCCCGCCCTCCTTTTCCCTCAACGCGTACCAGGCCGCCGTGCCGCCCTCGGCCCGCGCTGGCGCTGGCAGCGGGGGCGGGGATGTCCCGACGTTCGCGGAGTTCTCCCTGGCGGAACTCTGCGCGGCCACGGGCGGGGATGTCCCGGCGTTCGCGGAGTTCTCCCTGGAGGAGCAGCAGGGGGAGGACGGCCAAGTCGCATCGGTCATCCTCGCCCCACCCCTTCGCTGGCGGTCTTCCTCTATTTTTGTCGCGACGGATCTGCACGGGACGGTCTCCCAAACCTCCGCCTTCCCTCCCCCTCTCAGATCTGCTCTGGCGAGCTCCACCGGCCAGTCAAGCACAGGCAAACTGTTCAAGCGGACTAGACTGTTTGGGGGATTTGGGATTAATTCTTCATTGATTTCCTGATTGCCCCAAAGGAGATACAATCTCATCCTTATATAGATGAGAAGACTTGACCCCGAAGAAACTAATCAACTTGACCCTTAAGAAACTAATCTAATTTTATCTTAACTAACCCTAATCTCAGATTACTGTTCACGTGTACTATTCACGCGCTACAGTACCTCGTGGGCCAGGCCTAGCTGGTCCCACTCCCATAACACAAGAAGTAGCTATATGACGTAAATTTCAGACTATGGCCCAGGGAAATCAAGGTAAATTTAACGCAAGATGTATCAACCAAAATTATAGGAAAATGGGTTTAAGTAGTAAATCAACGTAACTCATAAAAGTAGTAAATTGAAACTGAATTGACCTATGTCCAGGGCCAGTGCTAGGCATAGTAAAGTACAAGAATTATGTACTGCGCAATAATTTACTAAAAGAATTTCACAAAGACATGATAAATCTGCATTTGGAATTCCCAATGCAACCGGTCTAATCAATTGAAAAAATAAAAAACATAATAAATCTAGCATGTGCAGCGTCACAGGAATTACCACCGTACTCATCGAGGGAGGCAGAATCTCGTGATGCTTACCTCAGGGACTCTCCGCTGGCTTGGATTTGGATGGCCCAGTCACCCACAACCCAAGAACTCTAGCAAGAACGCCAGCAGCAACCTTAGTACGGATGGCACAGACCAGCGAGAAGGCACCAATTCAACCGCGGGAGGACGATTATGGAACCGGCGAGGGTCCTCTCTGGTGGAGGATTGGGGCGCCTCCAACAGCAACGAAGCGAGGTTCCTTTTGGGTCGCGGGATTGGGGCAACCCAGGTTTTTGTGGTGTGAACTTGACTAGCGATTGAAGCAGCTGCGGCAATCGGGGAGTATCTCTTCTTGCAATGCTCCATCGGCGGTGTCTTTGGTGGATCGCGCATCCCGCTTCCTGCTCGGAATCCCGACGGCGGCGTTTCTGGGGCGCCCCTAATGGGGAACGGGAGAAATTTCAGGGATTGTTTCCGCGTTGAGCCGATTTGAGCCGAGAGATCCGAGTTGAGCCGTGAGGAGTTTGGCTTCCGGAGAAGCCGTGCGGGGATGAGTTATGGCGTGGATACAAGTTTGATCTGAGGGAGGATGGTGGATTGTGACCCGGCCACAGAATAAGTTATTCCTGAATTTTTCATTTGTCATTTTTCTGGCAACAACATGTGCACATCTGAGCGTGACATCCTACTAAAGGCACACTTTGTATGAAATTTTAAATATGTGCTCATCCCCTAATTTAATGAAGCCCTAAATGGAAATTCATGTAAATAGATCACTGAAATAAATTTGTAAGAAAAGCACAACTCAGATTAATCCTATGCAACTAGACTCAATTGTCATTTTTTCAGCAAAGCATTGGTTCGTCTTTTCCTTAGTAGCCTGGGTAACCATTGTAGCAAGATATCATTGAATTCCAAGTGATCAGTAATGATTTTGCAGAGCTGTAAATGGAAGTCCCTACATATCGTTTTCTGAATTGAAAATACTACACTGAATCAAATTCAATATAGCTTTAAATTTCTTTTTGCAAGGGGTTATTGTAGGGTTGGACATTTATATATTAGTTGGTTGACAGATTTTTTGAAGGGCTGCTGCTAATTTCAGAACAACTATGTGAATGCAAGACTCTGCTTCTAATATTTAAATTTCTGTTAGATGTCAATTCCCTCATATGAAACACTGCCAAAAATTACTTTTACAATTCTATGTAAGCTTCTCAGTAGCACCGAACAGTCCATTAAGGGGGTTCCAATTGTCCCAAATGACTGGAACTATTTCCACTAAGATTTACTAGCTAAACTTGTAGTAGATAACTAGTTTATTTTCTTCTGGAAGACATAACTGATTTAGTCATTTACAAATACCGACAAGTGGCAACCAAAAGTTGGTTCAAGCATTGCAGCTCCATGTCTCTGAAAATTTAGTGTTCAAATCTATTTTATTCTATGGTGGTGTTGCTGCTGTACGCCTCTGGAAAATAGTTGAATATATACAATATACATTTTGTTTCTATAGTATTGTACAAGTAAAATGTGCCTTTTGTCTTGCCTATCGTTTTGACTTTTGATATATATTAGGTTTAATATTTAATTTGTTCTACTATAATTTGACAACAATTGTTTCCCTTTTCCTTGGAACTTGGCATCCTTTAAAATTGAGTTGAGATAGGTGGCGAGGTCAAATTATTACACCATTTAAAAAGGTACATTCATCTTACACCATATTATTGATCAAATGAGTTGTGCAATTTTGCGGTTCATGCATTCTGATAAACTTTGTTGTTGCACAGGACACAATACCGGTGTGTTCAAGGCATAAAGAGTTTGAAGAAATGATGATGGGATTTGAGTACGAAGAACAATGCCTAGTGGATGGGGAACTTCCAGACAAGCTGGCAAGGAATGGAACTACCGAGGGAGTGATTGTCACGGTGCACTCCTAGCTTGATCTTGGCAATTCAAAGCGTTGGCAAATTAATTACCTTGCAGGGAAAAATATGTGATATTAATTATATGTTGTTGGTACATGCAGGCTAATGAGAACACGGAGGATGGGGATGTGAGCAGCAAGGCAAAAGGTGGGGAGTGACACCGATGAGAGCAATAAAAGATGCCGCTCTAAGTTTTTTTTTAAATCGAGTTTGTAAGTGAATCTCCAGGAATGAAGAAAAGAAAGTCCAAGTACTGTACGGAATCAAATTGTAATGCTAATACGTGCTTGATAGTCTTTACAAGTTAATGTTTAAATAAAGCACAAGTAGATTTGAGTCGGAGAGCTGATTTGTTTAATCATGTGGACTATAGCATGTTATCTCAAAAGAGCAATAAGGGAAATGACGGCATATGTCAATCTGTGCCCCCTCTTGTATCATTGGTAAGGCGAGGGCAACATTCTTTACATTTTCAGATGGACACTTGGCATGTAAAGTGGAAGAAATAAAAATTGCTGGCACCCACAATGTTGAATGTGGAAAGGCATTTTTATTTTAATTTAGCAGCATGTAATACATGACTGTGCATAAGGTGGGAGGGGGCTACAAAGGAAAACTATATTTATTATAACATGGAAATACAAGTGAATGAGAAATGCAACATATGTATAGCACAACAAATTCCAACTTGTTCACGGTTGTACATAGGAATGGGTGAGTGGGGAAGGATAGAAACTAATAGAAATAGGGATGGTGGTCGTCGATACGGAACTGGAGTAGTTCTTCAGGCAGCTCGCCAAAAACTTTGTTCTCCGAATGGTATGTTATATAATACAACATCTCAGCACGCAACTCTTTTGAACGGTCCTGCAAACAGAAAGACATGAGCACATGGAAACGGATATAAAAATTATGGTAAAGAGTTCGGATGGATTATCTTACAGTGTCGATATTTGTTTGAAGTGTTCCGTGGCCATCCCCATCATACCACTCAAGGAACTTCATTGCAAAGAGTGCGCTGTCAGACGGTGTCTCCTGTGCAGGCACCTTCACTTGTACATGTCTCCAGTTCTTGAAGCACACAAACTTGTGCGGTGCAGCGGTGGACAATGCATCACAAATACGACCAATTATTTTTTTTTACCCAATTGACCATGGTACACCTGCCAATTGTTTATCCCATGGGAATTATAGTCCCTGGAGTCGAGGACATCTATGCGAGTATGCACAAAGTTGACACAATACATAGACCAATGGTCCTGGTGTAGGACAGGTAAGAGAATCTACAATTGGGTATACTGTAAGATTAGTACGAGGTGAACGTCACACCAAAGTAAGCTGTCGCAAATCACAAGGCAGATACTACTCAGGGTGGGGAAAAAAATTCAAGCACATGTACCATCTTTGCCTTCTTGAGGTCTGTAAAGGCGTAGAGGAACCTCGAACCTTCAAAGACAAGGAAGAGATTAACCAAATATGAAGGACCAGGGTCATGAACTGTGGAAAAACAATCATGATGCTAAGCAATTGAAAACATGTGGACACCGCTCTTGTGTACTAATGAATGCCATTGTCCTGGGATTGCTAGGCATCCTATCCACCAACCGCTGACCAGTTTCCATCCTGACATAAAGACTAGTTAGAAAACAAACTAGGAAATTAAAAGAGACCACGGAAGTAAAGGGAATATGAAAAGTTAAACAGCTAAATTAAACAACTATTTCTCAAGTGGTGTTCGCACTGGCGCATTAAATCACAGGTGTGAATCCCCAACATAGAACATATTAAATAGTGAAAGCATGTTGCTGCACGCGACCTGAAAGATGAGCACTGGGGTGGTGAAGATCGAGGAACACCATTTGAAAGGGAGGGTGTTGGATCTACACATACAATAAATAAAAATGTAACTCGGAATGATCTACCAGCTATGGAAAGAAAATTAGAATGTAACATGTATAAACTGCCTCACCAGAAGATTAGAATGTAACATGTATAACATGTGTAAAATTAGAATGATAGTGAGTAAGAATGCTGAATTAACAGCAGATCGACATACGGGCGCAAAAGGATGGAACAACTGACATGCAAAACAGAGGATGGCTCAGGTAATGCACTGGAAAGCAGGAAGGTGAAATCGGGGGGACAACAGCAACATACAAATATGGGTCTGCAGGAACCAAAGCACCAGTAGAATAATTTTTTACACTGAATCTGTGCTTATCAAACCTGCAACGAAACATTATTATAATTTCAAAAATTAAAATGGGAGATGTTTATCAAAAATTAAACTGGTGTATTGGCCTGCTGGGATCATGCGTGTGCGCGCGTTGCTATGGGCAAAACAATGTATCACTTATGACCACATGTTTAGTTGGCTTAAACAATATAGTTATATTAGCATTGAATTCGATAAGCACTGAGATTAACTGATTTTAACTATAACATGGATGTGCAAGGAAGTTTCACAAAGCCACATGATAGTGAGAACAAATTTCTATACAAAAAGGGAAAAGGTAGATGGAACATTCAGTAGAACACTGTACTATTCTCTAATAACGAAAGTCACATTATAATTAGATTTGAGAATTAACAGCCAATAAATGAACTTAGAACCAATACAAAATTTAGGAGCTTTAAACATGACTATGTACGCTACGGTGCTGTAAGTTTCTAATTTTGTCGAATGAGACACAGTACAAGATATACACAACAATAACTTACCAAATTTCAGTTTACCAAACCAATTTTGCAAAACAAAATGTTGACCCATAATAATATTAAAAACTTATGCAGAGAAAACATGGAGTATAAAACGACATTTTTGGTTGTCCAAATTAATGAGCGGTGGGCTGACTAAGCCCAGCTGAACATTTCATTTCATCGGGGCCATATTACATAATCATGCACATGACAAAAGTTACCTGATAGTGATAACAGTCAGCACTACTCTTGAAATTGGAGCTTCGAAACTTGGCCCAAGCTAGCTACATCAACTGTGTTCACTGGCAGGGTGATGGTTCCACCGCCGAGGAACCTTTCCAACACAGCTGAATGTTTCTGTTCACTCCTGTCTGAATTCATAAATCAATTGCAGAATGCATTCCACTGGCCAAGGACCCTCTGCCATGTTTTAGAACCAATACAAAATTTAGGAACTTTTAACATGACTATGTACATGTGACTACAAATTCAGAAATGCGGATAAGTTTTCATGACGATTGAACGTGCACTATGCAAACTGTACATAGCATTTGTTTTGTATATACAGAAAATAAAATGCCCACGTCCCTGCTCTGTAGCAAGGAGCACCATAACGGGGTCATGGCTGCAAGGAGGCTGCTGCCGGCCAATTCCTAATACCTTGGAACATAGCCTCACTCTATTTGCTCTGCTTTCGCAGATTGTGGAGCATCCATTGCATTGTTTCCGTTGTAGTTGAAGGCAAATATGGAAGTTTTAGCCAAATTTGTGACATATATGGTATGCCACTAATACTACATTAAAAATCAATGGCACTAAAGAGGGGGACTGAAACAGGTTCTTGCCAAGATGCTTTTGAAACTATTTGACATCGAGAATATAAATTAACTAGCACTAGGCCCTGTGGCACATGAATGAAACTACTTCACAGCAACTAAAACCTAAGTTTAATTAAGGAGAAAACTATGTGTGCATAAAAACACTGTGAGAAAGAGCTACATCTATTTATCCAGTAGAAAGATGCACAAACAACTAAATGGGTGAGCTTTTCCGACAGAAACTCACTATGCTATGGTTGAAGCACATAGGACTGAATATCACAATCCCATAAACAAGTTCAAGGTCTCTAATCTGCATTCATCTCTCAACTAAAACCTGTTGGGAAAGAGTAGAACAACTTAGGATGTAATAGGTAGCACAAGAAATAGAAATCATCCAAACGCCCCACAGCAGATCTGCGAGGGCGAGAACCTTGTGATCAGGTGCCGGTGGAGTGGAGGTTGTGGGGCCGGAGCTCGACGGCGAAGCGGTGGATGAAGGTTGGAACCCCGACCTCAGCTGGAGGATGCACAGGCCCACGGGGATGAGAAGTCCAGAACCTCGATCTGGAGGGGGCGGAGGCAGGTGAGGAGGAACCGCGTGTTCCTCCCCCGTTACGAGCAGTGTGAAGCGGTGCCGGGCGAGAAGACGAGGCGGCGGCGACGGAATGGGCTGCCAGGCCGGAGCTGGGTACCTGGAGCAGGGGAAAAATTGGGGAGCGAGCTGCCAGATGCGAAGGGGAACGGCGGCGAGGGGTCGGGGTCGGATGCGGCCGTGGGGCGGCGGCGAGGGGTCGCAGGGGAGCGGGGCTGGCGTTGGAGGGGGTGGGGGTCGGCGGTGGAGGGGGGTGGGGGTGGGGGTCGGCGACTAGCAGCGAGCGGGCGGCGCAAGGAACTACCGGGAACGTGGGGGTGACCGGGTGAGGGGGAAAAACCGGGTAGAAAAAAAACCGATGAAAAAAACCGAAGAACCGGCGGGTGCCTGGGGTGGCCGGGTGCCGCGTCGTGCGCCGGTGGCTAGCTCGGGTATGGAATAGTTATTCCATACTCAGGGTATAGAATATAAATATCCTATACCTATATATATATATATATATATATATAAAATATGGAAACACACATCACGTTCAATCTATTGATATCTTTCTGTTACATAAATATTGGTATAATAAACATGATCAAACTTATATGATAAAACTAAAATAATCTTTTTTTAGATGGAGGGAGTAGATCAATTATTGAAGGTGCCGTGGATCAGTGAGATGGGTCCATCTTGAGTAGTGCTTGTGCAGCAGCTCTGCCTTGTTTGTGTGGGGCTATATCCAGGGTTAAATTTACCGACCGAAACCGCACGGTTTACCGCGGTAACCGCTAAAACCGCTGCGGCACGGTTACGGTTTCGGCTGGCCGGATTCAAAATTTCAAATTTAATTCAAAAGAATAAAAAAAATGTCAAAAAAAATTCCAAAAATAGTTCAAGTTGTCACGAATCTAATGGTGTTAAAATTTTTCAAATATTCATTTGTTTAGTATACTTTGCGGGCATTAGAAGTTCAACCATACTGGTTGAACTTCTAATGCCCGCAAAAAATACTAAATGCACTACTGTTTGAAAATTTTTGACACTATTAGATTCTATGCACCTTGAAATATTTGTAGGAATTTTTCTTATATTTTCCAATTTTTTAATTCAAATTTGAAAACACACCAAATTCTTCACTGCGCCGGTTTTTTGTCTCTGCCAATGGTTTACCGCTCAAACCGCGTGGTTTACCGCTCAAACCGTGTGGTAAGCCGCTCGAAACCGTTTGAACTAGTGGTTTGGTTTGAAAATTTGAATTCGAGCGGTTTGGAGCGGTTACCGCTCAAACCGCTTCGGTAAACTGAAACCGCCGGGCGGTGGTTTTGTCCCGGCGGTCGGTAAAAAAACCCTGGCTATATCTTCTTTTCATGACTTGCATGCAGGGACACTTCCTCTCTTTAGCCAAAACTTTGGTGTTATTATACTCACCCACTCATTCACTTCCTCATCTTTTAGGTCCAATCATGCATGCTTGCGAGTGCCTATATTGGCCAAGGTCCTGGGAATAGCCAATTCCACTTTAATGGGGTCAGATACGGATAAGACCAACAGCTTTTAGGTGAGGAGTGCTCATTGCTTGGTATTGCCGTTACCTTTTTTCCTCTGCGACGGCCTATTTTGTCTTCAAATTAGGTGCCATGTGTTCAACCTTTGAAGCAGGCTCCATTTAAAATATGAGGATCGGAGATCCCATGGTTTGTGCATGTGACATGTGTACACCACTGACAATTTATTTTATTGATTAAATGTCTGAGAGGCTTACGTAACAATTTTTAGTATGTACACTCTCACATATTAGAAAGACTCGATTTGTCGCATTCTCTTAGTGCACATTAACGTGTATTTGTAAAGGATTTTGTTAAGGTACTCTGAAGTAATTGTGGGCCGTCGATTTGGATGATTTTACCACATATTACCTCCTATGAGATAATAAGAGATTATTTATTTATTTATTATTTTTAAAAGAGGCGTGAAATATTTGTTATTTAGATCTGACATGCATGGTACACGTACGCTAGATGCATGGATCCAAAATACGTCAACTTTTATAGTGCTGGAATGTGCATAGTTCATTTTTACAACTAGTGAAAGTGCACGTGCGCCACACACGTGATATAGAAAAATTGTAAATAAATAAAATATGTTTACAAAAGTAAAGATATATTATATTATCATAATAGTAATGATTACTAATCTCGAATTCATAATTTATTACAAGAATGGTAGGGAAGGATGTGTCGGCCAAGAGGAATGCAAGGCACACCAGGAACACGATGGGCCACATGAGATTAAATAGATGCTAAAAGCATGCGTGTGTCCTACATGGAAAGATGAGAGACCAAATAAATCTAATCAGACCAGATTGGTTATTTTCCTTTCTTGCTTGAAAACCGAAATTCATCAAATATTGGTCAACATTTAAAGTCTTGGATCAATTTTTTTGTTTCTAAATAAATCAGGTGTCAGTTTATATTGTGACAATGTCCAGTGCAAAAAAATCCAACCTTTTTTGTATTAGTAACAATTATCAATTAAAATAACGCACCTCAACAAATATATATCCTTCATACAAATGACATCAATCTAACATTCTTTGTGCCCTTTCCACTTGTCTACCTTGCATACCAGTTAACAGATTAAATTAAATTATAACAATTTGCATTGGGAAAACTAAGATATTTGATAAATAACAATGCTCAAATAATACAACGTACCTCATGCTTCCAAGACATCCCTATACACAATGTTCTTTGTGCCTTTTCCGGTGGGATCGATGTTTGTGTTCTTTCTAACAAGAACCCACGTAGTTGCACGGGAGATACCTCTAGATAGTGCCACATATAGCTGTCCATGTGCAAACACAGGCTCTGGGAGGTAGACACCTACATTTGGGATCGTCTGCCCCTGTGCTTTGTTAATGGTCATGGCAAAGCTCAATCGGATGGGAAACTGTTTGCGCTTCAACTTGAAAGGAAGCGTCAGATCGCGGAGACCCTAGAGCCATTGTTGCACAGGTCGCGACTGACCTCCATGCCGGAATTGCCGCAGCCGACGAAGAGCACATTATTGCCCCTGAAATCATCCCCTTTCTTGTACACTACGTGAAAACCTCAAATAGGTCACGCAGCATTTGTAACGGGCCCTTAACACCCGTTACATGGACCGCATCTGTAACGGTTGTTGTTTGGCGCCCGTTACGCATAAGCGTGGCAGGCTCGACCCCGACGTGGCCAACATACCGCCCGTTACCAATGAGGACTTCCAGTAACGGGCTTCTTAAACGCCCGTTACAGTTATTCTTTGTAATGGACGTTAAAATGCGGCCGTTACGAAAGTTAAACCTATCGGTAACGGGCCCTTTGAGTCCGTTACCGATCACTACCCCTATCGGTAACGGGCTCTTTAAATCCGTTACCGATCATTGTCATATCGGTAATGGGCTCCTTAAGTCCGTTACTGATGACAATTTGATGCCCGTTACTAGACTCAGAGCTCAATAATTGAAGTCCATTAGCACTCTCACTGCCGTCAAATATTTGACTATGTCATCATATATAGCAAATATTAGATATCACACAAACATATAATCATGTCTCTTAATAAGATGGAAACCACATGTACACATAGATAGTAGTCATAAGAGCATATTCTACATACTTAAGATGCATATATAGCTAGCATCACATGTTCACATATGACATGCATAATGTTCAGAACAAACATATTCACATGATCACATCTGACGTGCATCAGCAGGGGCACTAGTTAGATGATTTCTTTTGTGCTACAGCCTCAAGTTCAGCTATCTTTGCCTCTAACAGTTTTACAAGTCTTTCCTGTAGCTCAGCATTCTTCTTTGCAGCTTCAGCAAGTTCAATATCCTTCATCTTCTGTGCGCCTTTAAGCTTCTCCACCTCAGGTTCTAGTATTTTCTGACCATTTGGTAGGAGACTTATGTCGTCCACAGCCTTGTCATCCATCCTTCTATCCACCTTGTCGAGTACTTTCCAGATGCAGTCAAGATCCTCCCGAGTAATAACACATTTCTACAACAAAGTCAAATTGATGCAAGTTTCATAATTAGATTGCCAAGTTTAATATCATGAAAGATGTAACTGGTCGAACAAGAAAGTTGTTTAGCTGGAACTGGGTTCAAAGCTTGGTTGATCCTGTGGATTTGTTTCCAGATCATGTCAATGTCCTCCCAATCTACACCACCTCCCTAAAACAAAGGCATTGGATGTTCAGTTAATAAAAGTCGATGTAGCATGGAGATTCAGAAATTGAAGTAGTATATAGAATAAGTTCAACAATTTTGTGAGCAGCATATGATGAGTACCATGCATTAAATTTGAAGCATAACAAAATTTCTACTCAAAAGGTTAATAATTTTCCTCCCGAGTAACAACACATTTCTAAAACAAAGGCAAATTGAAGCAAGCTTCACAATTAGATTGCCAAGTTTAATATCATAAAGTTGTAACCGGTCAAACAAGAAAGTTGTTTAGCTATAACTAGGTTCAGAACTTGCCTGCTACTTCTCTTTACCAATGTCATCCTTCATTCTTTCCATCCTGTTTAGGAATGTGCAGATGTAGTCTAAGGTTTTCTTGAGCCTGTCGATTTCTGTCCAGATCCTGACAATGTCATGTGCTGGTACAACAACTTCCTAAAACAATGGAAAATTGATGCATTGGAACCATTGATCAGCGAAGGCGAGCAGCATATGATGAGTACCAGGAATTCAATTTCAAGCATAAACCTAACTTCAAGCATACCAAACTCGAGGAAGGCTCGGCCTCTGCCTGCGGGCGTCGCCGGAGTGCACCCCCTTGGTGCTTGCGCGCGTGTACGACCTTCTCCCCCTGGCCGACGAAGAACCGACCTCTTCACTGCGGAACCTCACTCTCTTGGCGGGGGCGGCGGGCGGGGCCTTCTCCTCCTCGCCGCGGAACCTCACTCTGTTGGCGGGGGCAGTGGGCGGGGCCTTCTCCTCCTCGCTGCAGAACCTCCCTCTTGAGTCGCGGCAGAACGACTGCTTTCCGCCGGCCATCTCTGCGACGGAGACGAGGAAGGAGAAGGGGAGAGAAGGCGACGGAAACGAGGAAGGCAGAAGGTTTGAGAAGGAAGGTAGAATGGCAGAGTGGCAGGGGAGAGTGGCTTTTGGTCAAACATTAGGAACAAAGGATACGTGGATAAGCCAAACCGCGTCTCCAATGCACGGGGGCGGCGCGTGGGGCCGGCTCCTCCTCGTCGTTTTGGAGGGGCAAATGCGACGCAGAATAACCATCCCACGTAGTCTCCTTTGTGTCTGTCTTGATTGACAGGTCAGCCCGATCTCTCAGGGCTCCCATTTCGACATACATGCATAATCAACAAAAAATCTTTTGAGACAAAACAAACATAATATAGATAAAGATAACTTGTCCACATATATAGATAAAGATTACTTGTTCACAAAGATCCACACAGATATACATAATTATTACAAACAGTTAACTTGTCCATCTAGCTAGGCCTTAACTTGCCTGTCACATTTTTACAATGGTCATGCTATCTGACCATGCACATCAACAAAAGGATGCCCTCTTCAACATCAACAAAAGCATGGTATTTTCAACTAAGGTTTGCTTTTTTTGCAGCCTCTTCAAATGCAACCAAGGTATCTTGAAACACATCGAGCGCACCTTCCATGGGCTGCAGATTTTGTTCAGCCACAAACTTGTACCGCCTCATGAATGCAGCCTTTTTGAGGAGGATGTGCATTTCTTCCGTAATATTATCAATCTCAGGTTTCACATATTCCCAGACAGTGTCATGCCATTTTGATTCCTATGGAATGAAAAACATAGGAAAGTTGCTACATTGATCATTTGGATGAACCATAGGAATGAGAAGATAGAGATAGACAAAGGAACAAGTCATTTCATAGGAACAAGTTGCTACATTGCTACATTCATCATGTTAGAAATCCTACAAAATCTCTATGGAACAAGCCATTTCATAGGAACAAGTTGATCAAGCTCAAGCTCAAGCTCAAGCTTCTCCATTTATAGAACAAGTAAAAGGCACTGTGATTCAGAGAAACTTGCCTCGCTGTCGTCGTGGTAGTTGCCAGCGTCGGATATGAGGTCCTCTACACCTTCGCCGCTCCCTCGACCCCTCTCCGTCGTTGCAAGACATTTGCTGTCGCAGACGTGAGGCATGCGCCTTGCCCTCTTCGCTGCCCCCTCGCCGGCACGCTCCTCCCTGCCGTTGCTTGGCCCCTTGTCGGAACCCGAGAGGATCCAGTCGATGACGCTCATCTCCGGCTTTGGGTTCGCTGCATCGCCGCTTGGCCCCTCTCCGACGGTCATCGTCGTCTCCGTCTTCACCGCAATCTTGCCGGCACGCGCGCGGATCCAGTTGCGGCACCGCATCACGTTCGGCTTCTCCTCCTCGATCCACGGTGCACGGGGTCGTCCGCTGCTTGGCCCCTCACCGGCGCTCAGCGTCGTCTCCCCGCCTCCGCTCACCTTGCCGGCGCCGCCTCCGCTCACCTCCGCTAATCCTTAGTGAGAAATTAGGAAAGCGTCATGTGTGCTGCGCTTATCCATTCGGGATGTTATATTCATTTTCCAAAATGGAGAGCCATTGCCGACGCGGGTTCGAGAACCTGTGTCACAATGGTTGTCACGAGGGTCCGGGCGGGCAGGCAACAGTTATCTTTTTTATATAGGCTGCTGACTCTGACACGTGGGCCCGATACTAATTTATTTAAATGAAACTTGCTTCCCTCAAATATTAGAGCCCATAAAACAACACCTATTAATTCATTAAAAATACGAACAATTCGTAGTTGGTCATTTAGTATTCGAATAAAATATCAACAGGCACACTTGTGTAACCAAAATTATCAAAATTCGAATTTTTATCTCATGGTTGGGGTATAATAATTCTAATAACATCTTAGGTTAGTCTAAAAATTCTACAAATTGACTTGGCAACATAATTTGGGTCCCTAAACTTGTCATAAAAATTTCAAATGGTTTCTCAAAAGGAAGATCATACTTGTGTACAAATGTGTACATCTCTCACATAGTTTCCTTGAATGTTATACTTCAACACTGAAGTTTTCCATACTTCACAACATGTTCGAACTCATATACATTTGAAAATTTAACACAACCCTGTGTTCACCTTAACATTACGAAATACAAAGTTTCATTAGTAATGGTTGTGTAAAACAAATATTATTTCTATGTTGTACTTGTAAGAAACAAGATAAAGGCGTATAAACAACATCCAGGAAATGAAGTTATATACAAAATAATGTCATAAATGAATAGAAGTTGATTTTAGAAAAAATCAGAAACAAATATCATCAAATTTGGGTTACGAATGATGGAGAAATACGTGATTCAAATCTTGATTGCAGATTAAAAGGGGAAAAGCGATCTGTTCTTCATTCGAATAGAACTGGATCCGCGTCTCCTTTGTTGCTCTTCCATAAATTCACACAGATAATACGAGCAACATAGATTTAATTTGCACGTGCAAAAGCAAAAGCAAAACATAGATCTAGTTTCCTATTTCGATACTCCGTTCGAACTTCAATAATTCGCAGCAGAGCCTACAGGCTTCGCTGCAAAACAGAGCAATTACATAGCAAAAACAAAAGCAAAAGCAAGGCTAATTCACTGATCAGTAGTAGTTGTTTCCTATTTCAATTGCCCATTCGAGCTTCACCATTTCACGACGGAGCCTACAGGCTTCGCTGCAATACAGAACAATTTCCTCAAATCCTTTATCCACGCTGCAGCCGTTGCCTGCGCACGGCTGATCTCCGCGCACCTGTGCCGGCGGCGGCAGCGGGTCTCCCCAAATGCACCACGTCGTCCTCCAAATAGCTTTCGCGGCCTTCTTGCGCAAAGGCACACAGCCCTCGTTGCTCACCCGTGTCGTCGTGCCACCACCGCCCGCGACCCGCCTCATGTACCGCTTCGCGGTGTCGTCGACGACGGCACCGCCATTGTCCCTGTATAGCAAGATGGCGTACAGATAGGCTGCCGCATCGTGCCCACCATCGGCGGCGCGCCGGAGATCATCGCTTTGACTGTTTTCCATGAACACGGCGTTGATCCCGGAGTAGTAGCAAGCCCCCGGATTGTCGAGATCGGTCAGCATAGCAAGGAAGACTGTGTAAGCGGTGAGGTCCCACATCCAAGCAATCTCATCTCTTATCGCCTCTATCAACAAACGCCGGCCGACGTCGCGGTGGCTGCACAAGCGACGCATGGTTGAGCAGGTACCTCGTAGGCTGCGGAGGACAGCCAAAGGCCGCTCCGAGGTCACACCGATGAGCACCGCAATCTCAATGTGGACCTCCTGAGGGAGGTCCTCCAGCAGCGACGGCTGGTGCGGCCTGCTAGGCATCTCCGGGAATGGCAACCACCGTCTTCTCGTCCCTAATCTCCTGCCCCCGCGCAGAGAGAGAACACACCGAGGAATGAGGACAATGAGAAGTGTATGCAGTTGTGTTTTTTTCGCAGGTAGATGAAGGGGCCAGGGCAACAGTATTTATTTGTGCGTCTCCGATGAGTGGATACTACTAGTTGCACATCTCGCTTATCGAGGAGTCAAACTCTTTGAAGTTGGACCAAATATAGATCAAATAATAATATTTCGCACAATGGAGAGTTGTTGGCGACGCGGGTTGGTGAACCCGCGTATTCTTTGTTGGGTGGGTAGGGTTATCTTTTTTATATAGGTTGCTGGTGCTGACGCGTGGGCCCGACACTAATTTTTTTGAAATGAAACTTGCTTCCCTCAAATATTAGAGCCCATTAAACAATACCTAAAAATTCATTAAGAATACGAACAATTCGTAGTTGGTCATTTAGTATTCGAATAAAATATCAGCAGGCACACTTGTGTAACCAAAATTATCAAAATTTGAATTTTTATCTCATGGTTGGGATATAATAATTCTAATAATGTCTTAGGTTGGTCTAAAAATTATACAAATTGACTTGACAACATAATTTGGGTCCCTAAACTTGTCATAAAAATTTCAAATGGTTTCTCAAAAGGAAGATCATACTTGTGTACAAATGTGTACATCTCTCACATAGTTTCCTAGAATGTTATACTTCAACACTGAAGTTTTCCATACTTCACAACATGTTCGAAGTCATATACATTTGAAAATTTAACACAACCTTGTGTTCACCTTAACATTACGAAATACAAAGTTTCATTAGTAATGGTTGTGTAAAACAAATATTATTTCTATGTTGTACTTGTAAGAAACAAGATAAGGCCGTATAAACAACATCCAGAAAATGGAGTTATATACGAAACAATGTCATAAATGAATAGAAGTTGATTTTAGAAAAAATCAGAAACAAATATCATCAAATTTGGATTATGAATGACGGAGAAATACGTGATTCAAATCTTTGATTGCAGATTAAAAGGGGAATATGAAGCGAACTATTCTTCATTCGAACCATATGTACATATGTGATTCAAATCTTTGATGACATATTTGGTTTTGCTCTTGTTCCATATGTACATTTGGACATTCTATCCATGTTGAATAAGTACCTCATCAGCAACAGAGGCAGCGAGCATCTTCCTCTTTAAAATGGTAAGGTCGCATTGCCTGAACTAATTTTTTGGTTTCTGAATATTGCATTTATGTTAATGGTTTACCATAGAACCAATGAGATTATAGTGGGCTAAACTAGTTACTGTAATTATTTTCTCATTTGTATGGGCTTGTACGCAGTTCTGTGGGTGTTGATTAGATAAATGCTTAGATGTTATGCATGGTTAACTAAAAATGTGCTCTACTTGTCTCTTGTTGTAGCCTGTCTCCTGGGAGAGCTAGCAGTATGGTATGCTTTTTGTGCTATTCTTGGACACTGAGCTGACCTTTCTCATAATCCCTTGACAATTAATTCACAGGATAAATCTGTCGAGGACTATTGACCTGGGCAATTTGAAGAAGATGCATATAATGAAGAAGATGGATATGCCACTGCAAGTGAAGAACAAGAGCAGGTGGGTGGGGCTACGGGCCGAGCCAGAGTGCCAAGGACAGCCACAAAGTGGCCAAGAGACAAAATGGTAGTCACTGAGGTTGAGAGAGGGGGATGCCAGTACCATTGACACAAAAGCGCAGGTTCAGGGCGCTTGCAGGGCTCATTGCTAGACAAAAGATACCTTTGGATTTCCCAGAAATAAAAAAACTAAGTGATGAACAAAAGTGGTACTTGTTTGAAACCTATATGCAGAAACACTTGGAGTTCCAGGAAGACATGAAAGAGCAGGCATTCAAGCTTTTGTGGAAGATTGCAGCCAAGGCATGGAGACAATTCAGATTTCAGCTTAGGTGAGATTTTGTCAGAAAAGGACTCGAGCCATTTGGAAAGCACGACTTTATCAAGCCGGAAGAGTGGATAGAGTTTGTGAAACAGCAGGAAACCGAGGAAGCCTCATCTGTTAGTGGCAACTTTAAGTCACTTCGAAGCCTGAACACAAACGAGCACAACATGGGTCCAGCTGGTTATTGTGGGAAACTACCACAGTGGGAGGAAGAGGACAGGAAATTAGCTACAGCTGGGATCGCCAACCCATATGATGCCATCACTGATGATCGTTCTAGGAATTGGGTGCGAGCAAGGAGTAAGCTAGTGGTGGAAGACGGTGTTGCCGCGGTAGTGTACAACAAAGTAGCAAATGAAAGTGTGGCTGCAGACATCATGGAAAAGAATGCACATGCAGAATCTTCAGGAATGACTTCATGGCTGAGGAGAATGATGTGCTAAGTCAGTGCTTGGGCCGCCCGAACAACCAGGTCGCGTGCGTGGTGTCTCCAGCTACCAGGGCTAGAAGTTTGCATGGCCTCAGCACGCTTCCATGTACAGGAAGAGGAAGAGGGCCAGTACTGACTCATCAGTTGATAAGCAACAGATGAAGGAAGAAATCAAGCAAGAACTAAAGGCTGAGATGGAGAAGGATATGCTTGACATGATGGCACGAGGGTACCAGGTGGTGTTTGCACCAGTGTCCAATCGCACAAGCCCTTCACCCGCCGGACTGAAGAGCAGCTGTGCATCCGCAGATAATGTAGGTTTGATCAACGGCGCTACAGAGTTGTCGACAGAGGTAGTGCACATTGCTTCCCCCACACAGGAAGACCTTATAGGCACGTTGACTGAACCCACAGATTGTGGCTTATGGATCATATTTCACGGTGTTGAATGTGAAGCTGCAATTGGTGTGGTTCAACCAGAGCAGACTAGGCTACAAACAGTCCTGATTCATGAAGAGTGTGCTGTGGTCAAAGTGCTGCATGTATATGCTGTCTTTAGGGATCACGCGCTGGAATACCCTCCTAATGACGAGGTGACGACACTTGGACAAGCTCTACACCAGAGGATACAGTGGAAGAGGTGTCACATTCACATCAAGGGAGCACCAATTCCAAAATTTTGTTCACACACTACGGAACAGTTTCCTTCTGGTTCATAGACAACAGGACAAAACTCTTCCTCACATGGTTTCTTAGCTCCTCCTCCTCCTCCACCCCTAGAAAAGCATATTACAGTACAGATTCATTCCCCACCTGGTAACCCACCACCACCTCCTCCTCCTCCTCCACACCCAGAAACACAAATTACAGAACAGATTCGTTCCCCACCTGGTAACCCACCTCCTCCTCCTCCACACCCAGAAACGCAAATTACATCCCCACCTTCTTCTCCTCATGAAAGAACAAAACCTCCATCCCCAAAAGAAAGTGCTCAAAACAATGATGCCAAAGCAGGAGCCCAGAGTCATGTGTTGGCTGATGCCGAGAAATCTGTCGATGACAGTTCGAAGAAAGCTGCAGGTACATCTGGGCCCAATATCTCTATAATAGCTGCTGGTCAGACACCACCTGAGAAACCTTCTTCAGTCATCTCAAAGCAGTAGGAAAAGAAACTTGCTGAAAATAAAAGGTCTACCAGAAAGCGATCTGAGAAACCTTCTTCAGCCATCTCAAAGCAGCAGCAGAAAATTGCTGAAAATAAAAGGTCTCAGAAGTCTACCACAAAGCCTTCTTCAGCCATCTCAAAGCAGGACGAAAAGAAGCTTGCCGGAAAGCCATCTGAGAGAAATGCCAAGAAGAAGAAGGCCAATGTTGCTATGACTTATATTAACCCACACTACAAATTTGGAAATGAAATGCTCAGTCCTGCTGAACTCAAGCATCCGGATACTGCTCCTTCTGTCACTAATCTCCACAATTTCTACGTGGGACGTTGCAAGGACGAGGATGAGTCTCTGATTCAGGGCATAGTATGGCCCAAGCACGGCTGGTGGCCTGTGAGAGAAGATGAAAAATACGAGCTGTTGGCTGTGTTCATCAGCAACTTGTACGATCTCTTCAACTTGGATGCTTTGGATATGGGACTTCTCCGCTGTTTCATCCTGTATGTTGCTTGAAAATTTAATCTGCTTCTCACTAATCATTTTCTATCTAAATGTGCTTTCTACCTCAGTTCATCTTTACTATGTATTTTGCCTCCTTACACTTTATTTTTTCTTAATATTAGGAATATGGCTGTAGAAGTACGGCAGAAGAAGGAACCCGTTACCTTCCTTGATCCTGAATGCTTTAGCAAGTCAAATATAGAAAATAACTTAGATTTTTTTGTGTCCTATACGAAGCGTGCCTACCAGTCATATGCTAAAAAGAGAGTCATCATTTCCTGCTATAACACAGGGGAGCACTGGATTGCAGCGGCGATCTTTCCAAAGCAGAAGACGGTCTTGTATCTTGATTCATATAGGATCCTACGCACTAATTTCTCCGAGTTGGTACTTTCCATTGATGAGTAAGTTCTTTTTCTTTCTTAACCTACAAACTTCCTCAACAAACTCTGCAGAGTTTATTAATGGTGCTGTAACCATTGTTGCATGTTTTGTTGTAGTGCTTGGAATAGTTACTACGATGACAACAAGTTGCCCCGCTGCGCCTTGAACCATGAGAAGGCTTTTGATGTACGTATTACTTAGTATTTCCTGCCTGTGGAAGCTAGTACTAAAGCTTGAGTTTATTTCTTCTTAGCACTGTTTGTCTATGTATATTTATCGCAGTGCCACCAACAACCTAACAAATCCAGAGTCTGCGGCTTCTATTGTGCCTATCACATGCTTACAGTGAAAAATAAATTGAAGGACCCTGAGGTACTTTCTTGGGATCTGCAATTGTAACACCTGCAACTGAGCACAGTTCTTGCTTATTAGCACGTCACATGTTTGGTAACCACATGTGTGCTGACTGCTGACATTGTTATATTCAGGCATTTCACATACCTACTTGTCAGCTGCACCGAGGCACGCTGCTCCACATCAGGGAAAGAACTGCCTCATTCCTCATGGACCAGGTGATCACACCCTCAGGAAAATTTCACATTAATGATGCTATGATGGCTCGCATTGTATTAGATACCAATCCACATGGCCAGTGATGATATTGTTGTGAACCTTACTTAGCTTGTTAGAAGAGGATACTGAATGCCTGAATTTTGACAGATTATGCATGTGAATCTTGTGGATTTCTATTCAGTTTGTGGAGTTTTGTGAATGTGGATGTTGGACCTAATTTTTGTGAAAGTAGACAACGCGTCTCCTTTAGTCGAGACAGAGGAGATGCAAGTTCACAGTACTCGTCTCCTTTGGTCGATTAGAGGAGACGCACGTACACAGTAGGCGTCTCCTTTGGTCCAGACAGAGGAGATGCACGTACACAGTACGCGTCTCCTTTGGTCGAGATAGAGGGAGACGCGTACTGACAAGATGCGTCTCCTTTGGTCGAGACAGAGAGAGACGCGGGTTCACAGCAGACGTCTCCTTTCGTCGAGACATAGGAGACACGCACTGACAAGACGCGTCTCCTTTCGTCCAGACAGAGGAGACACGCACTGAGGAGACGTGTCTCCTTTCGTCCAAACGGAGGAGACGCGCACTTACACGACGTGTCTCCTTTCGTCAAGACAGAGGAGACGCGTCATTTTTCGCGTCTTCGATGTTGAGTTCATGTAATGGGCTCGGTTTCTGTGGCCGTTACCAAAGGTCCATGTGGGCCCAGAGAAACATACATTTCAGGTGACCGGTAACTAGTTTCGGTAACGGTCTTTGTTAGACACCCGTTACTAATACGTGTTATGAGTAACGGGCTGAGTGTCTGCACCTGTTACCAAAGGCTCCGGTGGGCCCGGAGAAACAGCCATTTCAGGTGACCGGTAAGTAGTTGTGGTAATGGTCTTTGTTCGACGCCCGTTACAATTACGTGTCATCAGTAACGGGCATCAGCCCGTTACCTTTGTTGGCTTATTTGTAACGCTTGATAAGTAACGGGCGTTTTGCCCGTTACCAATAGCCATCCGCACCTGTTACCAATGTCTGTTTTTCACGTAGTGTGAGAGTGGATCCTGAAAATTCAGCATTCAGCATCCTTCCTTTTTTAAATTCCAAAAACCCTCAGATTCTCGGAACTTCTTAGATTTCTGAAACTTCTCAGATTCCTGAAACTGATCTTTTTCCTGAAAGATCACAAAAAACAAAGAAAACAGAGGTTGCTCGGGGACTTTACTTCTCCGAGGGTCATATGATCTTTTCAAGCAAGGAAACAGGTGATTGCCACAGCCTCGTGTGTTAAGATTCTGAGAAACTCCTCTATCACTAATAAGGAGGACGTGATCCAGGCTATTGCTGCATGCATTCCGTAAATCATAGACTCTGGATTAGAAGCTCAGAATAAAACCACAACTTTACAAAACCTTCGAATGGAATCTACGGGATTTGCTAATCTTGAATCCTGAAAGGAAAAAGTTCAAGAAACACGGGGACTTCAAACATAGCGTCCTCTAGGGTCACACGTGCTCTCAAGATTATGTTCTGGAAACTTTCCTTATCCTCGAGTTCGAAAATATTTTTTTCATATCTTTCGAAACTCACATAAGGTAGTAAATCTATATCACAAGATATTAAGAAACCTTGAGTTATAGTATTTCCAGAGTTTGCAGAGAGAAACAAGCAATGAAAAAAAATTGCTGAGCTTTGTGGACGTATGCGGATAGTTGGAATGTCGTGGAGTCATAGCCTCAAGCATCTTTTTTTTGAGTTTGAAAATATGGCCACAACAAATTGTTGTCCTCGTGGCCTCTTAGTTTTTAGAAATTAGCCCATACAACTTACTGTTGCCTCTATTGGGCCATAATAGTAAACTTTGGAACTCAGTCCATACAACTTATTGCTGCCCCCTCTGGGCCTTGATCGAAATTTTGGGGTATGGCCGCAACTTATTGTTGCCTCCTAGCCTCATGGTTTTTCTGGGTAACCACACTCTTTTTGGGATATGGCCACAACTTCCTGTTGCATCCTGGCCTCATGGTTTTTCTGGGTAACCACACTCTTTTTGGGATATGGCCGCAACTTCCCGTTGCATCCTGGCCTCATGGTTTTTCTGGGTAACCACACTCTTTTTGGGATATGGCAGCAACTTCCCGTTGCATCCTGGCCTCATGGTTTTTCTGGGTAACCACACTCTTTTGGGATATGGCCACAACTTCTCGTTGCATCCTGGCCTCATGGTTTTTCTGGGTAACCACACTCTTTTGGGATATGGCTGCAACTTCTCGTTGCCTTTGGCTCAAAGTAAAACTGAGAATAACTCATGCAATGCAATGCTTTTGATGCATGCTGATGCATATGAATGAAAATGCTTGGATGTGTATAGATTTATCTCATAGTAGAGGGGAATGTTCAACAGAATAGTGTCTTGAATAGCCTTGATCAGCTTCCAAAGATTATAACTTGGTGGTTTGAGAGCCATTCTTTTCATAATAATCCATTAACCAATAGAGATAATTCCAACGGATGATGAAAACCAAGTGTTGAGATAATTCCAATGGATAACGAAATACAAATGTGTATCTGAACCAAAGTATCATGTTCCAATTTGATGAAAACCAATATACCTGCAAAGGAGAAAGCATCAGTATTTTTTTAAGGATGTTTCGATCAGAAGCATAATAGGATCACAAATAAAGAGATAAGTCGACAAAAGCTTGATCGAAAGCTTTTGTGGACTTACCTCCAGCTTTAGTCGATATACCAACTCTTGGTTGCTTCGACTATAAACTTTGCACTTAGCAGTATGGGGGAATTTTTTAGTGAAAGCGAGTTATATTCTAAAGTGTTAACAATATTTTGGAAAGCTTGAGTAATTGGATGTGCACATGGTGCAAAAACGATCACATAATTGCCTAAATTAGTTTTACTAGCAAAGGAATACTCATATTGGTGAAGTCCTGCAGGTTAGCAAAAAATTTCTAAGGAATAGGCAAAAAATTTCTCAATGTAGCCCCCTCTAGGGCTCTAGAGAAAAGTTTTAACATAGCAAAAACTTCTAAAGGAGATGAGAATACGCAAGTATGAATAAATTGTGTATTTTTAAAGGATAAAGCCTGCGAACGTAGGAGTTAGCATAGATAATAAGTATACTATTATTTTAAGAGTTTCCGCTTGAGGCTGCGAGGTTCCGAGATTCCTGAATTCCTCTTTTGCGCTGATTCACGGAATTGTCCACATTCCTGAAAAAGTAAACACAATCACAACTGAAAATTTGCGAACAGTTGAAGCTTGGGAATCAAGGAGAAGAATGTGTTGCTCAAAAGTGATAAAAATCACCACCGAGGGTGATGAGGTGAACATGGTAATGCAAAAAATCATGCCCAACACTTTCGATCTTTCGAAAAATATTTTTGGTTGTGGTAATCGTGAACTTTGTTTCCTGCAGGCTGCTCACTCCAAGATTCCAAGATTTCGCTTGTTCTAGGATTTTGAGATTTTTTTCTCATTCTGAGATTTTGAGAGTTTGAGATTCCGAGATTTTGCTTGTTCCGAGATTCTCGTTCTGAGATTCTGAGATTCTGGGAAATCACTTCCTAAGGTGATGGAAAGATCATACCTACAACAAAAATCATATCTGGTACCTTCGATCTTTGAAGAAAACTTTTTTGTCGTGGGAATCTTTGTTTTCTTACTATTTTCTTACTCGAGGTTAAGAACCTTTCAAGGAATATTCAGCAAACCAGACTCTTGACGAAATAGGCTAAAAAAGCAAATATTTTCTTAGAAAACATCTCTATTCTCCACTCGAGGTTCGCAAAAATTAGGAAGTTTATAAACATGAAAGATCATAAACCCTAAGTACAAAAATAACCGGAAGTTTTCATAGAAACAAGAAAACTAAACGAGTGGGCAAAGGTTTCTGAGATTTCGAGATTTCAAGATTTCTAAGATTTTATGATTTCCGAGATTTCTCGATTTTTGAGATTTTTGAGATTCCTAGAAATCACCTATTCTGAGATTCCAAGATTTCCGAGATTCTGGTATTTTTGAGATTTCCTAGATTTCAAGGTTTCTAAGACTTCTCTCATTCTGAGGTTTCGAGAAATCACCTCCTAGGGTGATGGAAAGATCACACGGGCAACAAACATCATGTCTAGTACCTTCGATCTTTGTAAGAAATGTTTTGGCTATGGTAATCGTGAACTTTAATCGTGCATATATTTTCGAGATTTCTCTCGTTCTGAGATTCCGAGATTTTTCTCGTTCCGAGATTCTGTGATTTTGAGATTTCTCTCGGATTCTGAGATTCTGAGATTCTGAGATTTCTGAGATTTCGAGATTCTAAGATTTCGAGATTTTGAGATTCTGAGAAATCACCTCCTAGGGTGATGAAAAGATCACACCAGTGACAAATATCATGTCTAGCACTTTCGAATTTTGGAAGAAATTTTTTTCTATGGTAACCGTGAACTTTTTCGTGTTCCGAGATTCTGAGATTTTTCTTCTTCTGAGATTCCGAGATTTTTCTTCTTTTGAGATTCCGAGATTTCTTTTTCTTTTGAGATTTCGAGATTTTTCTTCTTTTGAGATTTTAAGATTATGAAAATTTTGAGATTCCGAAATTCCGAGGGTGCTCAACGAAAACTTCTAGACTTTTGCGACTAAATGGAATCCTTCGATTCTTAAAATCTCTTTTTCTGTCATGGTAATCGTGAATTTTATTTCGTGCGAGACCACGGTGGGTGCCACTGTTGGGATTTAGGAAATCCCAATCAGACAGATAGAGAGGAATGATGAAAGTACTTGAGACAATTGAACAAGAGATCAATGAATACAATGGCCAAGCTCCCTCCTCTTCCACCTCTTGGGTCCTATTTATAGGAAGAGGAGCCTCTCCCTCCTCCAACCCTTGGGTCCTATTTATAGGAAGAGGAGGCGCCCTCCCCTTCAAACCCTAGGAGAGAGGAGGTGGCTGTTTATATTATTTCCATCGGTGGGCTTGAATATTACATTTGGGTCCTTAACTATTACAATTGAGTTCCTAGATGTTACAATCAGGTCCTTGGCCCTTACAAATACGCCCTTATATGCCTTATTTGGGCCTCTTTTATACACATGGGGGTCCCTAGCCTTAGGTATCCTAAGGCGCACCCCCAACACGTCTCTTGCTTGTTCGCCCTTGATTGTGAGGTTGCCAAACCTAGGTCCTAGACCCTGTTCACACGCCAATCATATCGTAAGTCTTCCCGCTGAGCTGTATGGTCGGTAAGCCGTCCTCTCTGTGAGTAGTGGTTAGTGAATTGAAAACACAAGTGCTTCTGAGCCATCAAGGTCGAACAAGTAAAAGACTTGACATCACAAAGTTGGATTCATTGCATAAAGATTTTTTACGCAGCACAGAGACTGTTGTGCTCCGGCCAACAAGGGCATGCAAAAGCTAACCTATTTACAGGTCAGGTCTACTACTCCTCGTCATCCTCAAGGACAAGGCTCTCTACGACCTTGTTGGCGGTGTCCTCGACTTCAACTTCGACCTTGTTGGTGGCGTCCTCGACTTCAACTTCGACCTGTTGAAGGTCGACTCCAGCATTTGGACCATCGGCAATCTTCTGGACTTCTACCTCGGGGAAGTGTTACTTCACCTGCACCGACGTCTCCAATGTTGTTGCCCTGCTTGCAGTCTGCAGCAGCTTGTCGACCTTCTCTGGAGCCGCCGTGAGTCGCTCCAGCAGAGACTTTGGCTCCCTTTCGGTGGGCTGCGGGACGATCTTATCCATGATAAAGCCCGCAGTGTTCCGGAGGTCGCCCATCTCCACTTCATGACCTGCAATGATCACTTGATCATTATAAAGTGATTGCATCACAACCACGAGGTCGATCTCCAGATCCCTCCTGATTTGCTTTTCATGTGCAAGTTTTTGGCAAACAGTGTACTCACTGCTGATCGCCCTTCTTCTCCTCCTTGAGGGTGGCAATGGCCTTCTTAGTTTCCTGGAGGTCTTCCTTCAGGTGCTTCTCTATGGCCTTAGCATCTGTGAATAAACAGTTGTCAGCATAAGTTTATTGCAAAATAAACACACTTCACGACCTGTGAGAAACTTGGTCTTACCTTCGCTGACTGACCTCAAAGCCTCATCAGTGTTGGCGGCCAAGCACTTCTGCTCAGCCAGCTCATCAGCGAGCTTCTTTTTCTCCTCCTCGAGCTTCTACTTCTCAAGGGCAGCTTCCTTCTTAACCCGTTGGAGCTCTTGGTCCAACTAGTGCGCCTCCAGCGTCATAGCTGCGGCGCCTTGGTACAAGTCTGCCCAAGCCTTGGCTCGGGTGGCCATCCTCTGCAAAGACCAAAACATAATTGTTAGCTCGCTAGCAAAATAAAAAGACCTTCCTATATCTTCAGTGATATCAGTGACCTCTTACCGCAAAAGCCTGCGATAGGCTGACGATGGAGCCCTTGATCACCTTGGTGTCTTCGTAGTCGTCGAGGATATCATCCTCGAAGGGAGTGTCATTCCAGTCCAGCTCCTTGCCCTGGTATGTCTCATATTCAGGCCAATAACAGGCCGGACCTTGGTCCCCCAGTGCGGCTGTCCCTTGGCGTGGCGGCAGGTCGAGCTGTGCTTGATCTGCTGCAACACCGTGAGCCTCCTGCGAGGGTTGCACGCTGACCGGCTTTGGATCCAGCACGACCTCCGGACTCCAGCATCGACCTTTGAGGTCGTAGCTGGTGGAGTGGAGCTTTGGGCTCCCATATCAACCACCTGTGTCGAATCTTTCGAGATTGACATGCTCAGAGAAGATGTTGCCGACCTACACATATCAATCTGTTAGCATCCAAACATTTGGAGTGAAAGCAAAAGACAAAAGAAGGTCGTTAGATCTACTTACTTCGCAACTGACTTGCGGCGTATCTTCAAAGACTTGGGGGAAGGTCTTGGGGGTACCTGCGACTGAATTCCAGATTCAGCCCGGTACTTCTCCTTGATCTTCTGCAGGTCTTCCAGGGTGGCCTTCATCACCTCCTCCTTGCGACGCTTGGTGTACAGACTTGGCTCCGTGACCTCCATCACCTCGTGAACATCCTCGGAGTCATCATCCGCGGCAGCCTCCTTATCCTCCTGCTGCTCAGGCGACGGGGTGGAGCTCTTGCCCCTCTTGCGCTTCTTCTTGGCATTCTTCACCTTAACCGTCTTGGCGGCCTCCGCCTTCGACTGAGCAATCTTGCTCATAGTATGCCGCGCTCGACGGGTCTACCGGCTCGTGCTCTGTGCGACCTCCTGCACGTCTTCCCCATCTGCCTCAACTGATGAATCGGACAAGTACTCGTCCAACAGCTGGGCCGGTGGCTACTTGACATCCTCTAGCGACCTTATCTTCCTCCGCGCCTCCTCGCCCTCAGGCAGCAGTGCGGGGGACCAGAATGCAGCAACAAGTGCCTGCACAATGATGAGAAGACAACACAAAAGTTTATTAGTGAGGTCAACCTCCTAATAATTGCAGCAAGAAGGAACGCAGTAAGATCGGAGACTTACTGTATCAGCTGGGCACTTCAACGAGTGAGCCTTCGGGCAAGTCTTGTTGCGGATCACACCGCGGAACAACTCCTTCACCCGAGTGACCATCTCCTCCTTGGAGACCTTCTTGTTGGCCTTACGAGTCGGGTCCGTCTGACCCCAGTACTCGTAGGCTGGATGCACCCGATCCCTGATCGGTTGGATCAGGCGACGACTAAAGCTAATCGCCGCTGCACCTCCCGTCAGACCGACCTCCTTGAGCTTGGCGATCCTAGCGAGGAGTGGTGCAATCTCCTCCTTTTCACGGGATGTCAACACAAGATCCCATTCAGGGACCTTAGTTGGCCCGAACCCAGTGCGCTTCGTGAGCTTCGGCTTCTGGTTCGCTATGTAGAACCATTCTGACTTTCTCAACAAACTCTGCAGAGATTATAAATGGTGCCGTAACCATTGTTGCATGTTTTGTTGTAGTGCTTGGAATAGTTACTGCGATGACAACAAGTTGCCCCACTGCGCCTTGAACCATGAGAAGGCTTTTGATGTACGTATTACTTAGTATTTCCTGCCTATGGAAGCTAGTACTAAAGCTTGAGTTTATTTCTTCTCACTACTGTTTGTCTATGTATATTTATCGCAGTGCCACCAA
This sequence comes from Cenchrus fungigraminus, assembly GCA_036936925.1. NCBI lineage: Eukaryota > Viridiplantae > Streptophyta > Magnoliopsida > Poales > Poaceae > Cenchrus > Cenchrus fungigraminus. The sequence goes on along the minus strand of CM072779.1, from coordinate 121,725,255 downwards.
CAACCTTACAAATCCAGAGTCTGCGGCTTCTATTGTGCCTATCACATGCTTACAGTAAAAAATAAATTGAAGGACCCTGTGGTACTTTCTTGGGATCTGCAATTGTAACACCTGCAACTGAGTACTATTCTTGCTTATTAGCACTGCACATGTTTGGTAACCACCTGTGTGCTGACTGCTGACATTGTTATATTCAGGCATTTCACATACCTACTTGTCAACTGCACCGAGACACACTGCTCCACATTAGGGAAAGAACTGCCTCATTCCTCATGGACCAGGTGATCACACCCTCAGGAAAATTTCACATTAATGATGCTATGATGGCTCGCATTGTATTAGATACCAATCCTCATGGTTAAGCTAGTGATGATATTGTTGTGAACCTTACTTAGCTTGTTAGAAGAGGATGCTGAATGCCTGAATTTTGTCAGATTATGCATGTGAATCTTGTGGATTTCTATTCAGTTTGTGGAGTTTTGTGAATGTGGATGCTAGACCTAATTTTTGTGAAAGTAGACAACGCGTCTCCTTTAGTCGAGACAGAGGAGGCGCAAGTTCACAGTATGTGTCTCCTTTGGTCGATTAGAGGAGACGCACGTACACAGTAGGCGTCTCCTTTGGTCCAGATAGAGGAGACGCACGTACACAGTACACGTCTCCTTTGGTCGAGACAGAGGGAGACGCGTACTGACAAGATACGTCTCCTTTGGTCGAGACGGAGGGAGACGCAGGTTCACAGCAGGCGTCTCCTTCCGTCGAGACATAGGAGACGCGCACTGACAAGACGCGTCTCCTTTCGTCCAGACAGAGGAGACGCGCACTTACACGACGCATCTCCTTTCGTCAAGACAGAGGAGACGCGTCATGGAAGTATTTTCCGCATCTTCGATGTTGAGTTCATGTAACGGGCTCGGTTTCTGTGGCCGTTACCAAAGGTCCATGTGGGCCCAGAGAAACAGACATTTCAGGTGACCGGTAACTAGTTTCGGTAACGGTCTTTGTTAGACACCCGTTACTAATACGTGTTATGAGTAACGGGCTCAGTGTCTGCACCCGTTACCAAAGGCTCCGGTGAGCGCAGAGAAACAACCATTTCAGGTGACTGGTAAGTAGTTGTGGTAACGGTCTTTGTTCAACGCCCATTACAATTACGTGTCATCAGTAACGGGCATCGACCCGTTACCTTTGTTGGCTTATTTGTAACGCTTGATCGGTAACGGGCGTTTTGCCCGTTACCAATAGCCATCCGCGCTCGTTACCAATGTCTATTTTTCACGTAGTGGTAGCTGCTCGTGTGCATGGCCATGCCGCAGTACCGTCCATCCCCTCGACACCCTCGGGCCACGCGGACTCTGCATTCTCTCAGGTAGCCACGACGAGCCACCACGACACGAACTCCGTGGTGGTGGTGGCCGTGTCGTCACCCTCGTCGATGGTGATCCTCCAGAACCCGATGGCGGTGTCGTAGGTGGCGCTGTGGACGCGCACACCGAGGCGGGGCTCGATGCCGTGCATAGTCGTTGAGGTAGGCAATGAACTGGTCCTGCGTCGGGTACGGCGCGAGCGGGAGCTCACAGAAGCAGTAGGACAGGTGGAGCTGGGGCCGCTCGTACGTGTTGTGGCACCACGATGACGCCACGTAGCAGGGCCTTGAGGCACGCCGCCGTGGCGAGACCCGACCCGACAGGCCGGCGCTGATGATGTAGGGCTGGGGCACTGGGCACACACACCTCCCTTGTCGGTGCCGCTCCGCCGCTATCACCACCGCCGGAGGCCTCATGCCTGATGCCACCGCTGTCGCCCTCACCGCGGTGTAGGATGGTGGTGGTGGTGGGGTGGTCGGGTTCTTGTCCTACCACAGGGAGGGAGGAGTCGGCGGCGGTGGCGGCATGGCCGTGGGGGCAACCCACGTCCTAATCTTCTTCAATTACGGGGATGAGGTCTGAAGTCGGAAACAAGCCAGGTTCATCACCGGGGAAGGATTGGAGCATCTCCTGCAGCGAGAATGTGGTATGCAAGATAGAGGAGCGTGCCTGGCGTGTGGGCGGCGACGGTGATGTCATATGGTAACAGGAGGAGGATGTTTGGAGTCTCCTCACCTAGGGTGTCGACCTGGTGAGGTACGACGAAGTCCATGACGACAGTGGGGTAGACGCTAGAGACAACAGCGGTGGGGTAGACGCTGGAGACGACGGTGGCATCCACTGGCAAAGGAGGCGGCCGACGGCGGCATCCACGAGTGATGGCGGTGAGCGACAGCGGTGTGTGACAGGGCTCTCCAGCTTCCTCTCCACATTCTCGTCGGCCGGGCAAGCAAGGCGCCACCACCCATCCGCTCACTCCGAGCTACCATGCCGCCAAACATCAAGACCACCACATGGATGGGGACAGAGGCAAATAAGGGTGTGATGCGGCGAACAGACGCGAAAGAGAAGGAAAGAACCAGAGAGAGAGGAGCGGGATTGAAGATCACGGGCATGCGACCGGGTAAGCAAAGCAACATGCAAGGAAAAGAATGGGAAGGAGGCGTGATTGATTGTGCTAATTTTTTTCACCACCCGCCATGCATACCCCACATCAACAGTCAGCGCTATGTTTCCAACTGCAAGGCCTTTTATTTCTCTCATAATTCCTTTCCATCAAAGGCTTTTATTTCTTTCCTAATTCCTTTCCATCCAAAAAGCTAGGGCTATGTTTCCAATTGTGAGACATTATATATTTCTTTCATAATTCCTTTCCATCGAGGCTATTATTTCTTTCCTAATTCCTTTCCGTAAGCAAAGCAGCAGGCAAGGAAAAAAATCGGAAGGAGGCTTTGATTGATCGTGCTAAAAAAAGAAACACATCTTTGCAGCTGTTCTCCTCTATAAATTAAAAGGAAACACACAGAGGTGCGCATGCTAAAAAAGAAAGAGAACCGAAGTTTGGACGCCATGGTTGACGTGGACATTGGTGGGTCCGACGGGTACACTCTGTGTGAAAAAAGTTTTGAGGTGGAGGCGATTTACACATGAAAGACGACTAAATGACTCTCCTCCCACCCTTCGTCGACGAAAACCTTCCTTATATGGGGATTGACAAGTGGGGCGCGTATGACATGTGGGCCACTCTGTGAGGAAGGAGGTGTGGCCTACAGTTGGTGAGAATTGATACCAATTCTTTCGTTTCTTTATAGTAGAGACGTGACTTAAATTAGGTGGGAAGCACAAAATAGAAATTCTCAACCGCTAAAATCCAATCGATGACATGTGGGGCCCACAAATGACAAGTGGAGCCCACATATTATTGTACCTAATGGTGTGAACATCCAATCCAAATACTATCTTTTTATACTTTGTACCTACTCCCTCCGTCCCGAAATGATAGTCGTTTTTAGTGTTTGTACCACAAATTTGATCAAATTTGTAGAAAATACGTGCAACATTATATCTCCAAATAATTTTGTTAAAAAACTAGATTCAAATATCTATCTAATGATATTAATTTTGTATCATATATATATATATATATATATATATATATATATATATATATATATATATATATATAGTCAAAGTTGTTTCTCGCGAAGTGAAAACGACAGTCATTCCGGGACGGACGGAGTACCAAATAAAGAACTGGGACGGTTCTCCCTCCCTCCCAAACAAACATAAAACGGGACGGTTTCGTCCGAAAAAATAGAGACAAGATGGTCTCGTTCCACCTTGTATCCAAGCCCAAAACATATTAAAACCTCCAACCATGGCTGGCTGGCAAAGATGAGCACCACTATAGTATACTGCACTATACAGATTAGATCTGTGTTAACTTCCTAGATCTCCCGGACGATCTTTAATGGAAACATCTACTTTCTTGTAAAAAAATGATACATGCCGGATCACCTTACTATATTGTTAGTTCGATCTCCACTGGTTGGCTCAAAGGTCAACCGGGCTCTTGACCGCGTCCTGATCGGGGATGCCCATCCCAAATAGATGGTTGTGGGCCCCTGTCATGTAGCATCATAAATGGGAGGTGGGGGCCACAGCACAAGTCACGAGGTTCGCCGCCACCAGTTTCCCTACCGTCCTAACCCTAGACCGATCGAGAGGGAGGTGCTGAAGCGTCAGGAAGCCCACCGCCGGCCGTCACTGCGCTCCACCGCCGGTCGCCACTGCACTACACTGCATCACCGGACTACATCTACACCGACGAGTTCATTCTCTACTTTCTATACCTCATGGTGAATCCCTCTCTAACCTTTCTCCATCCCTCTAGTCAGTCTCGGTTAACCACAAGAACACCATGTTTTACATCACTGCCAAGAGAACACCCGTCTAGATCTACTACTAGTTATCTTGTGAATCTAACAATGGTATGAGTCGCCTACTAGTTAGTAGATCTCTAGATTCGGGTCACTAGTGTTGAAAAGAAAAAGAAAAGACCCCGAATCAAGAGATCCAAGGGAAGAAACACTAGAAATTGAGAAAAATTGATGCAAATCGAAGATGAAAAGCGAAGATTCAAAGCGAATCGAGATGAACGAGCAAACCCTAACCCTAGATCCATATCGAGTTAGGGGAAGAAACACGAAAAGAGACCCCAAACCCTAACCCTAGATCTGATGTGCAAAGAATCGAAAAGAGGACCGGCGGGACCTACCTGTGGGTCTCACCGACGCCACCACTGTTGGTCGCCACCTCGACACCGAGCAGGAAAGACGAGCCAAGCTGCTGTTGAATGTACCAATGCCGGCGCGAGGGCTCAGACGAAGGGCACCGTCGCAGGATCTCTCGACGGTAGTGCGCTCACTCTAGGGCGAACGTGCACGTCGGTGAAAGAACTGGCGGCGGCGCTGCCACCCTCCTCCGGCCGCCATGGCCACTCGCTCACTCCCTAGATCTCGCGTGTGCGGGGCTAGAGAAGTGGGGAGGGAAAGAAAAGAAGGAAGTGGAGGGCCGCAGTCTTGTGCCGGTGGTGCCGCCCCTCATTGTTGTCGGCAAGCTGTCGTGGACGGAAGACCACTCCTCCGGGCCACCATGGGCGGCCATCTCTGAGCCTTGCTGGATGCGGGGCTAGGGAATAGGTAAGCGCACAGAGAGAAAGGAGGGAGACCACCGTGGCCTCGGGTCGGCAGCGCCACCATCACCATCACCGGCGAGCCGCCAGCATCGGCTCTCCACCCGCCGCCGCCGAAGCGCGGTGCAGAGGGGCAGTGGAGAAAAGCGAATAGGGTTAGGGTTACGGGGTCCTGGTTGCCTGCTAGTTTTGTCCCAGCGAGAATGCCGGCAGTCGTCGGATGAAGGACGACTCAGATCGACGGGCAGGAGCAGCCGACGCCTCGCAGGCCAGATTGAGCCCAAGCGGATTGCGTCAGTGGGCCGAAATGGTGGCCCGACTGGAGGTTTTTGGGCCTCTGGCCCAGGAGGACACCAGTGCACGTGGCGCGATAGTCGGCAGTGGGCTGTTTTTCGCTGCTGGGCCCAAATGAAGTTATGTACAATGACTTTTTGTTTTAATGTTTTGGTGTTTTCAAAAGTGATATTTCGAAGAATTGAAAGAAAGTTTGATGATTTTATCTCTATTCAATTTGCACCAATGGGTTAAATTGTTTCAGAGAGTAGATGAGAATAAGAAATGCATCTGAAAGTAAAATATTTCATGTCAAAGTTTCCTCTGCAAGTAATGTTTTATCCTCTGATTAAATTAGAGGAGTAGAAAGACATTTCTTTAAAGTAATAAAGTTAATTATGATATTGTTATTTTTCGACCAAAGTTGATGATAGCAATATTATAATTTTATCTATGAGGTTAAGCTTCAAGTTTGTATCTGTGATTAATTTTGCATCAAAATGATCAATTTTTCAGAGAGAAGATAAAGGTCAAGAGAGACTCTTAGAGAAGGAAAAGTATGCTTAATGCTTCTGAAAAGTAGATTTTAATCATGTCTGTCATGAAAAACATTATTTTCTGATTAAGTCAGATCAAAAGTTGATTATGATGTTGTTATCTTCTGACCAAAGTTGATGATAACAATATTATATTAAGCATTAGTTCTATTTCTGCCCAAAGGTGATGTAGAATTAGTGTAGAAGAATGTTGTATGTTTTATTTTTTAACCAAGTCAAGATAAGACATACAATATTTACTTGAGACCTTGAGAGAAAAGAAAGAGAGTGTTGATTTCCATCAACGATTGATATCACTCGGCTACAATGCTGAGGTATGTGACTAAAAAGGCTTAATCTAAGCAAAGTTTTAGCATGTACAACTTCCTCTGTTAATTAGTTAATTAATTTTCTGTTTAACTCGGGACCAAAGGGAAGATTTAACCATAAAAAGATGTCTAAGTGAATGTTTTATATGTCATGATTAAGTATGATGTGAGTTGTGATGCATAATATGCATGCCTAATTTTGATCAAAGTTAGATTATACATGTGTATAACAGAGTATTAAAAGTTATTTGCAGACACTTCCAGTGTCCTGAGAGCATATCCCGTATGACGGGAGAAGTTAGGCATAATATTTATGCTGGTCGATCCTGCATGTCAGGAGAAGTTTGAAAGAATTATCATGTGTTGCCAGGAGAAGTTTATGATGACTCCAAAAGAAAGAAAATCATTACATGAGGGATTTTGTCTGACAAAATGTATTTGTGGACATTGATCTAATAATAATGGCTTAGAGTAACACATTTTAACTTATTAATGTTGGTTGAAGCGTGTGTGTTGCAGAATATTTAGATTTATTTCTGAATCAACTGAGTGAACACGAACCAATTTCGGCATTTATGTCTTTGAAGGAAGTTACCCGCATGGCAGGAAAAGTTTAAGATAATATCCGTATGGCGGGGTAAAGCTAGCACGCTGTAAGAGTCTATTTATGTCATTGTCATTTTTTTTACCAAAGTTGTTAATAGCAATGTTATAAACAACTAGGATCGTACCCGTACGTTGCTACGGGTAAAATATTTTTCACGGAAAATGATAAAAATGTATATAGACAAGTTATACCAGAACACTGTATATAAACTCCTTACAAATAGAAAACATGTTTATGTTGCTATTACATCTCAATCAAATACACTGGGAAAGGTTTGGCACCCCATTCTAATGGCTCAAGTGTAACTTGGTTTCCTTGTTGCCTCCAATTTCAAAGATAAACTACGTCCTGCAACCAATTGGTTTAGTCACACCAAAAAAATGAACATAAAAGGGCACATAAATAATGTTGTTGGCCTGTTGCTATATAAAACTTAGAAGCTATTCGATGGTATAATTAAAAAGATGGCTCCTACAAAGCCAAGCTCTTGCCATAAAGCTCAGTAACTCCAACAGGTCATACACCCTCCAGGTAAACTTGTTTCTCAGAAGAATAGAGGAATAACTGCATCCTAAATTTCTCTGAAAAAAATAAAATGACAAAATTGAAGCAACACGGTCCCTGCACCATGGTGGGTGACTGTCCCAAAAAAACAACAGCGGAGCATGGCGAGGGACTGCTCACCATGGTGGCATGCGGCATGCTCGAGCATGGATGAGTACCTGAACTAAGAAAAATGCTCAATGGTCATGCAATCCTACTATAGGTACTATTAATTTCTCCTGTTGCCTGCCCAACTTAAAAGTAATATCCAAAACAACTGCATATTCAAGATGTACCAATGCAAAGTGATGCTTTGGTTGTCGTGGTGGTTGGTGCGTAGTTGATGAACAGCATCTCAAACGGATGAGCTTCCAGACTGCACATGGGTTTCTCCTGGTGCTGATAGCCTTCCCTGAAAAAAGGTTATTCTTGATAGAAACTTACAAATAGGTGGCCGAAATGAACTGATGGAAATCATTGTTCAACTAAATACTGCTATTTCAGAAGACCAGAAGCATTCAGCATGTGTATGCCTACCAGGCTAAACAATGCAACAAGTGAATATAAAAAAGAATCTTGTCATCAAAATTCAGAAATTTGGATTTTGAATACTTTATAAGTAAAACTGATCTGACGCGAAAATGTTGTGTAATCTAAATGAAAATTAAGGTCAGTGAGAGCACCGATGGATTACTTTTTCTACAGTTGGACGGTCCGTCCTTGGGATAAACAGCTAATAGCTTTCCAAGAATATGCCATCCAATCTCCATTGGGAAACTTCTGAGAAATGGAACTGAATCTGTCTTTCTTATGCTGCTCAAGTACCATTTTGCTTTCTCAATCTGGGCCTCTTTAATCTTAATTTTTCTTTCTTGCTCTGTCACTCTGTCATGTCCATAAGCCAGTTTTGGGACAGTGGCGTATAGCAGCCCAGGATGTTAGCTTGGCGGCAGGAACTAAGAACTGCAATATGTAAAGAAAGGACTTCAAAATTCTAATGCTAAGTGATGTTTTATCAAGAAAAGGAGGCTTCTGCGCGGGAAAATACATGTATTTTGTCCACTATGGGGTTGCCATGGTCTCTTCACATAAAACATGGGCCAATTGGATGTAAATAGTTAGATAACTACCCAACCACATTTGACATGTTCGAACAAAATAAAACTTTTCAGCATACTAATTCACTTTCATTACCTAGAAATTTTCATCATATAAGAGACATTATTGATTTAGCTTGCAAGAACTGACCTTTGGCAACACGGAGGACAAATGTCAGCCTGATTAGCAAATAGCAACCCAATCAAAGTCTCGCTCCTCCATTACCAGTATGAGCCCCCCTGCAAGGTTATCTCTGTCGTGACGTCAAATGCCACCGCAACCACCGTGTGCCTCTCTATCTTGCTAGGGAGGGCTCGAGGCCGCACAACCATCGTCGCCGTGACAAAGTTCCAAATTATGCTAACACTTGATGAGCAGCAGGGTCTTTGGTTCAAACTATACTACTCACTTGGAGCATATAGGGGGCAGTTGATCGAAACAGCTAGGGTGGAAAAGCATGAAAGATAGGCATCAGCATGTCTAACCTCCAGAATTCAGCATGCTGCGACCACGACCACCAGCACAACGATCACCATGGTGACACATGAAACAAAGTTGAATGTTTCTTCCACAATTGACCAAACATATTTGAACATCGAGTAGCAATACAGGCATCAAAAACTCTAAACAGTGCAGCTGCTGGGTCCCCCATGGCATTTCATTGAATGGGATACCTACATGGTCATGGCGGAATTGTGGGCGATAAGATACTTCTGGTCATTTTAATCACAAGATTCAGGGACAAACTATATTGGCTTTTTGCTCTGAGTGTCTTCCTTTGTTTTGTTCTAGACAACTTGCATAGGGCTGAAGGCGAATGTTAATTAGTTGCATTACCTCCGTCAGCTGTTCTCATTATAGTTCCACCAGTTGGGTCATTTGTGCTTCCATCAATCCCAGCAATCTTCAGGGCAAATGAGTTGGCTACTCCCATATGACCATCCATGAGTGAGAGCCAGACCTGCAGCACAAAATGTAGATCAAAATACTTCAAATCTGCAGATCAGTTACCATCAACATTAGCAAAGAAACAGTTGATGAGGTATAGAGGAGACAGAAAAGGACCTACTACAGATACTCCACTGGCTTTGACTGGGCTCCATGCATCTGGTGTCCCCTCCGTGGAAGGATGGTGGAGGTCTGGAATGGAAGCGTAGTTACAATTACAATGAACTGGAGGAACTTCAGAGACGAAGGGCACACAACGAAGTCATGTGTGCTGCTTCCAAGATCTGGGCCGCAACCACTTGGAGAGCACGGCGGGGGGCGAGGAGTTTACACGGTGACAGTGTCCATGCCGTCAGTGGCGGCGGCGGCGGGGCGGGCGAGGTGGCTGGTATCCTGTTAGAAGTGACGAACGTGCTCCGGTGAGTAGTACTGGTTCACGACGTGCTGCCCACCTGCGTGCACACGGGGAGAGAAAGAGAGCGGACGGGATCGAGTCAGTGCGGATCCGGCGGGCGACGGCAGCATCGGTGACGCCATCGGTGGGTGGAAAGGGTAGGGTTTTGGGTAGGGAGGTGGCGGCTGCTGCGGCTCCGGCAGGCGGGCGCAGATTGGGAGAGGGGTGGCTTACCAGCGGTACGGACGGTCCGGTCTTCACGGGGGTGCGCTCCATCGACGGAGCAGGGACGACAACCGGCAATGGAGCTCCATCTCGGCGTCCCGGAACTCATGGCCTGCTCCTCCTGGTCCGATGGCAAGGCTCGCGGTGGAATGACACCGAAGATGGCCAGCGACGCCTTGAGTCAAGCGGCTCGGGCGGACCGCGGTGCTTGCGCAGGCGAGGGCGTGCGAAGTAGCGGCGGCGTGGGAGGGTCGCGGGGGTAGGAGGCTGTAACACCCTGAAATTTTCCGATTTCAGAATGTTAATAGGAAGAATAATAAAACAACGATTTCTCATAATTTTAAAATTTTACCAACATTTATTTTGTTTATAGGAAATTTAGTGTAGGAAAATAATTGATTGTCTTTTGGAATTAAATAAAATAGTTCTCTGAGTGTTGCATTTATTTCGTTTGCATGGTTTTTGATTGTTGTGTGTGGTTTTCAAAAATCATAAAAAGATCAGACCCAAATTTCTCTCAATCTTTCTCTGTATCTTTTTATGGTCCAACTCATCCTCTCTCTATACCTCTCTGTTTCTTTTCTATCCCAATCTGGCTCTCTTCTCTATTAGACCAGCAGTCACACGCGGCCCACCTTTAATTCTCGCAATCACGTTTCTCTCAGCTGGCCCAACAGTCGGCTCAATCCATTTCGCCGCCCAGCTTCATCTCCCTCTCTTCCATAGTTACTGACAGTCGGGCCCACCCATCAGTTCCATCCTCCACCTCCAGTCGCCACCGTGTCGCACTCGTACTCCTACACCCACCCAAGTCCCGTGCGTTGTGCTTCGCACCTGAGCCGTGCACTCTCGTGCGCCTGCACAGTGCGCCGCCCGCTTGGCCCTCGTGTTCGCGCTTCTCTTGCCGTCTACCTCGCGCCGCACGCTGGCTCGGCTCTACGCACCCGTGCACTGCACCGGCGCTCATCCGTGCCCGAGCCGCTCAACTCTCGTGCCGCTACGCCTGTCTTCAGCCCGTCCTGCGGTACCACCGCACGTGCTCAGCTCCCCGTGCCCGCTCGCACCCTACCCGCGTGTCGTGACGACATGGGTCCATGCGCCCGATCATTCCCAACCTTCGGCCGCATCCGACCGTGTCGCCCGAGCCAATCCTCGTGTCATCGCCATCTCGTCAGGCGCGCCCAGCAATCTGCCTGCCCGCGCTGCTAGCTCCCCTGAGCCGTCTGCCCATAAATTCTCCATGGGGCATTCAACAGCGCCCCTCCAATTCCCTTCATTCCTCTGGTAACAACCGCCACTATCGCTCCACCTTCAAAGCCACCATTAATGGTTGGCCTCCTCTTTAATCCTCCCTGGAAGCTTCTTGCTCACCTCCCACGCATGCATGCGCCAGCACACGAAACCGTCACCTCCTGCACTCCATCAGAAACGGCCGTCGCCACTAATGCCATCAATGGCCGGCTGTCACTGCCTTCAATCCGCCCATCAGTGACCGCAGCTGGCTGTTCCTCTTCCTCAGCGTGAATGCGCCGCAAACCAGGGTGCCCTGCTCATGCCTATAAAGGGCAAGCACCCAGCGCCTCGCGTGCCCTGCTAGCTCTGCCTCCCATCGCCTCGCCGCCAGCCGCTCGCGACTCCTTGCTGCTCGCCTCATCCAGCGCCTCGCCTCGACTCGGCAGTCTCCTCCTCGCATAGAGCCGTCGTGTTCCGAGCTGGCAGAGCCGGAGGGGCCGCCGCACACTTTCGTCGCCGGTTCACCGTCCCTGTTGATCTCTGGACTGAATCCGCACCGCTCTGAGCAGTGAGCACCATTGCGCCGAGCTCCGCGGGCTTTCTGTCTGTTTCGCCGTGCGCCACCTGAGCAACACGAAGCTGCCAGGAGATCTGCAAGACCAAGGCGCAGCTCCACCGCCGGCCCTCGTCGCTCGTCGCTCGTCGCCCACCGGACGGAGTACTGCCGCTCGCACCGGCCGCATAGTCGCATACCACCAGTCGTCGTCTGCTTCAACTCCGGGTCGTCTCCGTGATCTGCTGCCACTGGTGAGCCCAACATCAAGCTCCATGTACGCTTCATCAACCAAATTTTCAGTGCCGATCACCTTTCAGTTCTCTCTCTCCATGCCTATAAATTAAACAAACTCATTCGTTCCGTCTCTGCACTTCTGCAGCTGTGCAGCATCGAAGTGTGTCTCCCAAGTCCCAATCCATCTTGCTTGTCCGGTGGGTATGCATGCTAAAATCACTGAATACGCTTGCCGTACGTCCGACGATTGATGCTGCCATGTTTGGATCAAGTCTCATCATTTCTGTACAAGCTATCGTCAGCTCCTCGCCGTCGTTCACCATGAATCATCGTCATCACACAAGAAGGTATACAAAGCTCCATCAGTACGTCATCGTGATATAGATGCCCTATTTATCTTGCTGTCAATAGCTCTCTGAACATGCATGCCTGTGTTCCAAGAAGCAAGCCACCGCATGTTCCATACTGTTTGCGTACAAACCAGTATCACTTGTGAAATACAATAGTTCCATTCTTGTCGACATCATATTTGCTGAGTCACACGTACGTGCATGTGCTCTCTTTATCTAGAAGCTAATAAACTTGTAGGTTCACTTATTCGTTCAGCTCATACTACCTTGCTTGATGTCAGCATTTCATCATACTGATGTCATATACATCCTGAAAAATATCTATCATGTAATTCTATAAATATTCATCTAGCATGTTATCTCTGATTCTCACGTTGGCCACCACTTGCAGTAGTTCTACTGAATGCAAACATCAATAGTTTAATTCTTGTTTGACTCCATAATGCTTATAGTTTTTCATCCTTTGTCATGCACCCGTGATCATGAATTAAGTTCTACCAATGTCTGTTGATCTGTTGTCCATCATCACTCCACTGTCGACCATCACGCACACTGGTGAGACTAGTTGTGCCTCTGCTCGGTTTATATATATATCATCATGATCATTCGTTTCAAACCAAATGTCATGCATGCTGTTTAGTGATGATCAAAAGCTAGCTGCAAGCATGCAGACCAAGCAGTAGCATGCAACTGATGGCGTGCATGTGCTTGATGTTCCTGTGTAGACCAAACAGAATAATCAAACTAGTGTTATTTTCCCTTGCATGATGTGAGCATAACATCATGCTGATGTCACAACACTTCTTTTGCCTCAACAATCATGCATGTGCTTGTCTACGCTAGAAAGCAAGCAATATAATCAGTACAAGTTCGTCTTCATGATGTCATCAGTACATAGTCACTCCTTCAAAAATATCATTCCGGTAAAATTCTGCATGTGTCCGTCAGCAATATAGCCTGTCCTTTCTTTTATCTTTATCTATATGTTATCATCTGCCATCTCTTGTGTCTCGGAAATCATTTTTGCCAGACCTTCCAATCTATAGTAATCATATATATATCCTTTCAACCTTGTTTAATCTATAGATGTCACGTTTTAGCTCAGTTTAACCTCGTTCTTGTTGCGTAGTTTCGTCTCACAATAAAATACACGCTAGTCATGATGTTTACTCTAAAATGAGTTTTGATAATTTATTCTATATTAACTTGGTTAATGCCTATGAAACTTGTTTTCTAAATAAAATCTAATTAGAGTTGAACCTCGTGTTTTTCATACTAAAGCTAATTTGATTAATACTTATTTAAATAATCCTTTCAATTAAAAGCTAGTAGGGTTATACCTCGGTTTTTATAATCAAATTTAAATTGATTAATATTATTCAATCTGCTTTCTAAATAAAAGCTACATAGGGTATCCCGAGTTTTATTAATTAAATGTTAATTTGGTTAATATGAATATAAATGTATTTTTTGAATTATAATATGTTTAGTTGAACTCGAAACCTAAAGTTATACGCTTAGATGCTTTACATGCTTCTTTTGAATTCAAATGTTTAATTTGCATAAGTCATACTTGAATATTTATAAATAAAATATAACAAGCACATATAGCCTTTGTGTGTTAAAATCCAAATCTCTCGATAGTTCCGAGTGTTTCTTGTGTTTGCGTTCGTAGAATCGAGCCCTTTCCATGTCTGCTCTTTTTAAGCCTTTTTCTTGATTGGTGTATTGTTCTTAGTTGTTCTTGTTTGTCTGCTTTGCATGTGTTGTGCCCGATGTTTGCTTCGAGTAGAAGATCAAGCTGTTGTTCGGAAGTCTTGAAGATCAAGAGTATCAAAGAGCAAGAGCGGAAGAACATAAGAGTAGTTTTTGTTGGAGAAAGGCAAGTGGACTTCTCTCTCTGCATATTCCTCTTTGTCCTAGATAATTGCATGTTAACTAAAATTTACATTTAAATGTTGTATTGCATGAATTTGATGGGAAATCACCTTTTTAAGGACATGACTAGATTTTATCCTTGATTCCTTGGAACAACCTGGTTTAAATAAATGTTTTGGGTAGACAATGCTTAGTTGCTTTACCTTGGGATGGTTGCAAATAAATCTTTTATACAAATGAAAGTTATGCGTGTTTATGATGAAGATCATGGTTAATACAAGAACACCTTGTTTTAATCGGAACATGGAGAACCACCCAAGAAAACAGTGCAACCACAGTCTATATGGCTCTGGCTTAGCCAATTAATTAGGCGTGTGGAACTATCTGATAGCCTTATCCGAAAGGAGCACAGGGGGCCGGAGTTGAAGGGGTATAGCCCGGTTCTTTTGGGGTAGCAGCCTTTGCTAAGGTGCTGACCACTAGGGAGGGTTATGGTCCGCTCCGCTGCTGTAACTGTCGCGGGCTGTTGGTTTTCTGCATACCTTTGTAAAGGCTTCGTAGTGGACCCCTAGCCACTCACCTCGGAAGTGTTTAAGGGCCTTGCAAACCCGGGCGACATGGGGAACACGAACTGTGGGTAAAGTGTACAACCTCTGCAGAGTGAAAACTGATCGATCAGCCGTGCTCACGGTCAAGAGCGGCTTGGACCCTCACATGATAATCAAACTTAAAGATGGAATTAAGTCGTGGTTCTTGTGGTTTTGAGATGAGATGTTTTCTAAATGTTTAAGTGGGTTGGTATGAACTTATATCTAGTAACTAGGTGCTTGTTAATTAAAACTTGACCAACATTAAAATGCTAACCGCTGTAAACCTTAGCCTATCCTTGATAGCCTTGCATCTTCCCCCACTTGCTGAGCTCCAACCATAAGTGTGCTCACCCTTGCTAAACCGCTGTTCAGAAGAAGAAGGTGTATGAAGTCCAGAAGATGGTGCTAGGCGTACGCAACCCCCAGTCGATTGCCTGTGAAGTTTGGAGTCTTTGCTTCCCAGGATTCTGCTGTAAATCTCTGATAATCTCCTTTCTTTTACGTGATATTATTTCTGTTATTCACTAATGATGTCACTATATGTATGGAACTAGATCCTGGCATACATATAGGCAGCACTTGGTTTGTTTTGGAAACCGGGTGTGACAGAGGCGGAGCAGATCACGGCACGAGAGGGCGAGCGGAGGGATGGTGGGACCGGGGGCAGTGCGAGGAGGGGAGCCATGGTCGTCCCCTCGGCAGACCCGCACGAGGGGAGGGGCGTCGGGGCTCGCCAGACCCACGGGAGCGGAGGATTAGGCTCGACCGGAATTTTGTCTACTCTTCACATTTTTTAGGAGTAGAGATTTATAATGAGTTTATGTATTACTTCTATTTTCTGTCCAAAGGTGATATAGAATTAATGTAGTAGCAAGATGAAGCAAGGCAACCCTTATGTTATTTAAGTATATCTTGCATAGCAAGAGAAGTTTAAGGTAGTTCTTAAGCTGTCCAGTTTTGACTGTGCACTTCCATCGTGACATGTTCATTAAGTACTCAATGTGTTGATGCCATAAGGGGATTAGTCCCAAAAACACACCATTTCTAAATATGGAGGTGGAGAGTCGATTAACTGACTCTTTACACACGTATGCGAGCACTCTAATTGAGTTGCCCGTTGCGGAGTTACCGAGTAATGGTGGAAGGTACATATTTTAGATGTGTAAAGTGGCTAATAAGAAAGAGTCATCAAGTAAAAGGAAAAACGGAAGTTGTATACAAGTCAAAGTATAAGAAAATATGCGAGTTTAAGTTGCAAAAGTATCATGGATAATGTACTCTGTTAAGTTCTTAAAGTGAAATGAGGAAAAGTGTACTCCCATATGAGTTAAGAAATAACTTTGTTTACATGACACAATCATGTGAATGAAGCAAGTTAAGAAAAACTCCTCGTTCACAAAAGATTTTGTTTAAGTTTCGAAATTATGGCATTGACCAGCTCATGTCATATTTCGAGGGGGAGAAATGATCCCTATATTGAATGTGATGCATAGTAAGCATTGAAAGAAAAGAGATGATCTATTAAGTAATTATGCATTGAAGTATGCATTGAAAGAAAAAAGAGTTGATCTATCAAGTAATTGTGAGCATTAAGGAGAGTACAACAGTCATAATAACCCCTAAGAAAAGAGATAGCATAGTCGGTCAGTATTTGCACTGGTCAAGAAAGTTTAAACGTAAATAAGAAAGTTTAATGATACACCATCTTTACAGAAGATGGCATAATCTGGGGGAGTATGGTACAAGGAGACCTAACTCCACCTAGAGGATGAAATGAAGAGAAAGAATGTTGTAGCTCGAGAAATTGACCTTGAGGAGAAGTGGGTGAGTGTGCCCACTCTAATGATTTAAGGAACCATTTTTCTCACTACCTGTTGTTGCTACACTATCAATGCCTGACATTGTGGTGCCAACGCCTGTTGTTATTCCACCTGTGGCAACCTATTGCCACACATGTGGGGGAGCATGGCATGTCCAGTACTCCCGTAGCGACAATAACCATAAAGTAGGCACATGTCCTTCGGGATCCTATAGTTACCATTGTCACATGTGAGAAAGAACAACAACAGTTCTGAGTAAATGTGTCCGAGAGAAGTCTTAGACAATGAAATGAGATTTATGTGTACCAACATTATTTTGGGACTTACAAGAAATTGCTAAAGGAGTCAAACTAGTGGATTGTGATGGGTCTACAAAACTATATGTGACCCCGAAGGCAATGAGAATAAACATGATGCATGTCTTAGGTCAAAAGGCTTTATGCAAAGAAAAAGGAAATAAGATACAATGAGTCATTTTCTCATATAAGGATTCTTCAGAATCATAATGAAAAGACGACATTTTTTAAAAATATGAGTATATTTACATGGCATGACCCAAAGGTTTTGTCATGGAAGGCAAAAGTATATGTGAGATGCCGCCTAAAGTAAGTTTTGGGTTTTAGTAAGTATCATGAAGACAATTGTGTTTATGCAAAGTTCAAGAATTGGAAACATGTTTTCCTCATCACGTATATAGATCACTACTCTCTAATAGTGATGTTAGTCTGTTGTTGCAGACAAAGAAGTTATTATCCTCAAAGTTTGGTATATCTCGGTGAAATATCATTCGTCCAAGGAATTGAAATTTACCGAGATACAACTAAAGGGGTATTAGGAGTATCACAAAGAGCATACTTAGAAAAGAATTCTAAAGAAACATAGTATGCATGCGAGTCAGCCTACGTCTGTTCTATATGAAGTCAAGGGTAATAGTTTTGGAATTTTAGTATTCCAGGAACCAATATATGATCGATCGAACAAAAGTGGTTCCAAGTGCTTCAGTTGTTGGAAGCATAATCAATTGCTCAAGAAAGAAGTTACTCTGACATAGTTTTAAGTATCCGGGATATTTTGGCAGTAGTCCAGTTCAGTTATATATCACTGGAACAGAGTTAAATAAAGATTTTGCAATAATCTTGCAAAGAGTTATAAGCCTCATGCTAAGTAAGAAAGTAACACATACTCACAAAAGATTGTGAGTAAAAAGGACTAAGTTTTGGCGAGTTGTTTAGTGAGCCCACAATAGTAGCTAACACTTGAGCTTGGAGTTTTATTGTGGAAAAGCTCTGAAGCAAAATAGTTGTGATATCATGGGTTAAGTATTCCCAAAGTTGAGCATGATATGAGGCTACAAAACAGGCTAAATGGTTAGAGAAACTTTTGCTCGGAATAGATAATGGTAGGCAACAGCAACATACTATTCAAGTGTATTGTCTCCTATAGCAACATGTCAAGTGCGCTGCCAAACACAGTGACAATGAGTTATATGTTGCAAAGGAGAAAATCCAGAATCTTTTTGAAAGTATTGAGCATATCAGTACCGAGCAAGTACTTGCAGATTTGCTTACCAAAGATTTACCGCCCAGTGTGTTGAGAGAACACACAGTCGACATAGGTCTATGGTAGAACCTATGATTTCTGGATTACTAAGGGCCTAGATTATGATCCGTTCAAAACAGGTAACCGTATTGTGGCTGGTTAATCTGAGGGTCATTACAGGAAGCAGAGAGCTGAAGTTTAAGAGACATAAGATGAGATCAAGGGGGAGAATGTTAGTTTGATCTCCACCTGTTGGCCCTTGACTGCGTCCTGATCAGGGACACCCAACCCAAATAGATGGTTGGTGGGCCCCTGTCGCGCAACGCTATAAATGGGAGGTGGGGGCCACGACACAAGTCACGAGGTTCGCCGCCACCAGTTTCCCCTCCGTCCTAACCCTAGACCGATCGAGAGGGAGGCGTTGAAGTGACAGGAAGCCCACCGCCGGCCGTCACTGCGCTCCACCGCCGGTCACCACTACACTGCATCACCGGACTCCATCTTACACACACGAGTTCATCCTCTACTTCCTACACCTTTCTCCATCTCTCTAGTCAGTCTCAATTAACCACAAGAACACCATATTTTACATCACTGCCGAGAGAACACCCGTCTAGATCTACTACTACTGATCCTGTGAATCTAACATATATAGTTTATTTGGTAGATCAACTGTTTATATCAGAAGGGGATAGGCAGAAGGCAACATATCCTATGCACACCAACTTCATATGCACACTATGCAAACTCTCACCACAGACGCTGGATCTCCATCCGATGGCCAGATTGATAGGCGGGCATTTTTAGCACTTAAACCCCCCACCTCTACTCTTTACTAATAAAAACTTGTCAAAAAAAAACCCCACGGCCGTGCACCTCGTGACGCATCACGTTCTGCTCGCTGCCGGCCCTCACGCGATTCGTCAGGCTGGTCGCGGACGGAGCCCTCGGACGCCCAATGGCCAAAGGGCGTCGTCATCCACCGACCGTTGGGACACCCACAAGAAGCAGACTCGGGCGGCGGCGCCAGTGCCGGCCGACGAGCTCGACGACAGCGACAACAGCACTGGAAGCAAAGACGTGGAGCTGGACATGCCACGGCCGCCGCCGTTGCCAGTCATTCTACAAGCTTTATCACCTCGCGGGAGCCGTGCATGCACCCCATGCCATCGTTCTGCAGGATCCGTGTTGCCTAGAAGCACGCACGCACGACTCGTGATGGTACAAGTGTTTAGCAAGTAGCGACCATCGAGGCCGGCCTGACGAATCGCGTGAGGGCCGGCGGCGAGCAGGACGCGATGCGTCGCGAGAAGCGCGGTCGTCAATTGCTCCTTCTGCTACTGTGGGGTTTTTTGACAAGTTTTCGTTAGTAAAGAGTAGAGGTGGGAGGATTGCTAAAAATGCCCGCCTATCAATCTGGCCATCGGATGGACATCCAGCGTCTGTTGTGAGAGTTTGTATAGGGTGCATATGAAGCTGGTGTGCATAAGATATGTTGCCTAGGCACAATCTTGCGTCCAAAAAACTAAGCCAAATTGTCCCCTAACACCGTTAGCAGTTTTGTCTCGAGGAATATTCGACACTACCTACCATGCATTTTCTAGAATGAAAGCTCATCAGGTCATGAAATCTTGGTGCGACCAAAAGATGTGGACATGCAAATCCGTCCACCAGATTGCACTTTGTAGTTTGTACCAACTACGAAATTCCACGTCACAACCATGTCATCACGCAGAATAATGTAGTATAGATCATCGTGTAGAAGCTAGATTTGTATAGCTTTCCATATTGTATTTTTGATCCTAGTACTGGAAGAACCTTAATCTTGTCTTGAAGAATTTTCCTCTGGGAGGGACAACTGCAGAGTGGGCTGTACGGATGCTGGGAGAAAGGCTAGCAGCACCAGGGGCATCAGCAGCTAATACATCAATATTTCTTTTGCAGATAAAATACGCTGATTTGGGTGCATGCGATCGATCGAACAACTAAGCCCAAATTAAAAACTGGCGTAATAAAACTAAGCCATACTGTTCCTTCAATCGATAGTGTGCATTTCTTTTTTTTTTTGTCACAGGAATCTTTTACACTAACAAGAATGAAAAAATGGTCTTGATTGTTGAGAACCTGATGACGACATTGAGACTTGATGTGACAGTGTAGAGATATATGCATGGACGTCCAAACTCCAATTACACAAAACTCATTGACATCCATGTGTGGCTGATACACGAGCGTAGCATTGTTTCTTTGCTTATGTCTTCACTAGCAAGAATTTTAGACTAAAGGTAAACTAGGAAACACGGCACGAATGTACATGTTTGTCAAGGATTGCAAGTTTCTTTTTACTAGGCCCTCGGAACGAAACAATTCAGCTGTCCATTCCTTCTGTCCCCAAAACAAAGTTTTTTTTTCTAGTTTGTTCTAAGTCATTTTCCCTAAGTTTGACTAAATATATAGTGAAAAGTATAATTTTACAATTATTTATGACACCAAATAGGTATATCATTAAAACACACTTCATGTTCAATCTAGTGATATCTATCTGGTATCGTAAATATCAGTACTTTTTTAATAAACTCAACCAAACTTTAAAAAGTTTCACTTACGATGAAACCAAAACGACTTAATTTTTTTTCAAGATGTAGATTGTAGATCAATTATTGAAGGAGCACAGATCAGTGAGATGGGGTCCATCTTGAGTAGTGCTGGTGCAGCAGCTCCGGCATCTCCTAAAGCTTTGCAGATCCTTCTTAATGCGACCGTGGGCTATAATCTTCTTTCAAGTGGGGCTATATGTTTTTTCTTCTGAACTTGGACAAGTGTAGACTGTTTGTCCCTGCTCGATTTCATTCAAAGAGGATGAAAAATGATTACTCACCGGATCTAACATTATTGGTCTCGGTTTCGTTCTAATCATTGGCCAGCCGTTCCATTTTTCAGGACAAAAGAAAATAAAAATACAACTTGCCAAAAGAAAGACCGGATCGGTGGGAGTGAGAAATTGAACCCACAGCCAGCCTGCAGGGCCCATTGGTGCTGTTTGGAGGCTCAGTTAACCCGGGCCAAATCCCTTACTAATTGTTACCCCATTTAGTCAGTCTTAAACAATACCATCATTTGCATTCGTAGGTTAACTAACTTCCCATGTAAGATGATGTTTGGTTTCCACGTACTTATAATCTGCACCGCGAATGATAAGCTATCCTTTAGATGAATTAAATACAATTTCATTATAAAACTAATTGCATAAGTACTAGCTAGGCTTTTTCGCGAGATGAATCTAATGAGGCTAATTAATTTATGATGAGCACATGTTTACTGCAGCATCACATTGTTTAATCATGATCTAATTAGGCTTAATAGATTCTTCTCGCGAAAAAGTCTATGATTATGAAATTTGATTTATCATTGATCCATATTTATACTCCTAATTAGCCTCAAGCAGTCGATGAAATGGGACTTATATTTATTACTGCAGTAAGCAAACGGGATCTAATATGATTCCATATGTAGGTTAACTATAGGGAAAATATTTGGTGCAAACCATCATCTCGGTGGAAACATGAAAACCCCATCAAAAGTCATATTTGTAAGTATTCAAAAAAATATGAAACCACACACACCCATAATGCATCCATAGATGTACTTTGTGGTAAAAATTGGGATGCAAACTCAAACTAGAAAATTCAATTGACAATGACAAATTCCACGTGCATAAGCACTAAAAGACAAAATTGTGAAATTTGGTCTTCTAGTGCATATGCATTTGAAATTTACCATTTTTGTATGAACTTTTGCAAAATGGTTTTTGCATCCCACCTTTTGCCACAAAGTGCGTCTATGGATGCAGTATGGATGTGCATCACTTCAAAATCTTTTAGTACAAAAGAATTTCCACGTTTCCACCGAGAAGGAGGTTTCCACCGAATATTTTCCCTTAATAGGACCATGTAGATCAATTATTGAAGGTGAGTAGATCAGTGAGATGGGAGTTTTGGCATCTTTGAAGATAGAGTGGTCATGTCTACATGTTTTTTTTCTGAACTTGGACCAGTATAGTGCTGTCAGAGGTTTAGTTCTGCACAGTCAAGGGGGGGGGTTAAACTCGGTGGTTTAGATTTGGATGGGGGCGATCAAGAACTAAGAACACGATGGTTATGCTGGTTATGCTAGCGTAACACACGGAACACGACGAGACACGGCGATTTATGCTGGTTTAAGCCTCCAGAGAGTAAAACCCTACGTCCAGTTCTTGATGTTGTATTGCTTGATGATTGCCCCGCCCCTCGGAGGGACGCCCTTGGCCGCCTTATATTGGCTGACGGACAAGGTCGGTGGACCGGAGTCCAAGTCGGTTACTACAGGGAAACCTATCTCTAGTCAGTTACAACATGGAAGGCTTATCCGAGCTGCCTTAATCCGTCTAGACTGCACTGGCTTACACGCCAAGCTGCCTTCTCGTCTTTGAGCCCACATGTCAGGTCGGGCAGGCCTACTGACAGGTCGGCGGGTCTTCTGGTGGACCGAACCACTTGTCGGGGACAGCCGTGAGACTGGTCGGTGGGGACCCAGGGGTACCCATGTTCCACAAGCCCGCGAGCGATGTGTAGGCACGTCGAACTGGATGGAATCATGATGAAGTCGTTGAGCCATCGAAGGGTCGATAAGCGTGCACATCAGTCCAAAAAAGAAAGAATCTTTAGTTGCCGACCAGTTTGTAGAATCCTAAGCGTAGCAAGGTCAAGTGACGACCTGTAGGAAGCAGACTTCCAATAGGTTGAAGCGATGATGAAAAAATAGAGGGCGTTTGAAAAGCACACTCGTATAGTAGTTTCCGAGCATTGAAGTAGGCAGAAAGACTGCTTCGATGATCCAAAAAAGGAGAAAAAGATGAAGAAATCAGCTCAAGAGCCGACTTGATGAGAAACTAGGTTTCCCAGAAGGTCGAAACAACAAGGAAAACTAGAGGATGTTTTGAAAAATGCTCTCGTATAGTAGTCCCCGAGCATTGAAGTAGGCAGCAAAACTGCTTTGATGGTCAAAAAAGAAGTAATCCTGGTCGTGAAGAAGCGATTTCCGTTGTAGTTGTGAAGAATCAGTTGTAGAGACACCCAGATGTCTTGCATGGCTGCAAAGAGTCTGGCAGAGCCACTCGAGGCATGCCGACCTTAAGAAGGTCTCACGCTACGCCCAAGTTCCGGAGATACTTGGCAGGGCCAGTTTGGCACGCACCCCACAGAGAGGCCTTCATTCCTTAAAACTGACGCTTCCAATGGTGTCCAGAGAAGGCTGGCAGGACTAGAAACGCACACCGACTTGTAGGAGGTTATGCATCCAGGGCGCCCAACTAGGTTGGCGGGACCAAAACAACACCAAGGTATTGAAGGACCTAGGAACTGTGGCACGCCGACCTCCAGGAAGGCCATTTTGGTGCCCAGACGACCAACATAGCTACCAATTATCTAGCAGAGCCATTGTACCGTGGTATTGTCGACCAATGTAACGGGCACACCGACCTTCAGGAGGCCCATCGAAATCGTAGAATATCGTAGACGTGGTTGATGTAGACTCCAGGCGCCCAGACGAATCTAGAAGAGCAGCGAGGCACGCCTACCCCGGAAGGTCTTCAATCGAACCTACGACCATTCTGCTCAGGAGAGAAATATAGGTTGATTGGTACAAGGTCTGTTTACGTGCAGAGCCGTAGCGGGTGCACCAGGACGTAGAGCCACAGAGGGTGCAAATAAGACGCAGAGGCGTAGCGGGTGCGAATATCGTCGGATGAAGTCGTAGCAGGTCATCGAACTGAAGAGGTCGTAGAACTAGCAAGTATAAGACCATATGGCAGCGGGGACGTCTAACGTGGAGTCAGGCTAGTTGGAGATGTGAACTGTAGGTTCACGGGGGCAATAGCGCAAAGTAGCATGAGGTCGTCGGCCGTCTCGCTCGACACAACATGTCGAAATCGCATCCGACAAAAACTATTGTCCGAGCGCAACAGACAAAGTCTGGCAAAGGCGCATACTGTGCAGGTCACTAGTGGTGAAATTGGCGGGAGCTCACACGCGAACAGTGCACTTTGCTGACGAGGTGCAGGACACCTAGTGGCAGTAGAAGATGCGAAGAGCACCATGTGAGTTTGACGGACAGGTCCGCCGACTTAAAGCAGGCGGCGACGAGGATGCCGGAAGGTCCACAATGACGAGGATGTCGGGAGCTGCAAGGAGGTCTAGAGACCTGACGAAGACAACGACAGAGTTGCCGGGAGGTCTAGCGACCAGACGAAGGCGACGACGGAGCTGCCGGGAGGTCTAGCGACCTGACGAAGATGACACTGGAGTTGTCGGGAGGTCTAGCGACGTGACGAAGGCGACGACGGAGCCGCAGGGGGGGTCTAGCGACCTGATGAAGACAACGACAGCAGCACCGGGAGGTCTAGTGACCTAATGAAGACGACACCGGAGCTGCAGGGAGGTCTAGCGACCTGACGAAGATGACAACGGAGCTACCGGGAGGTCTAGCGACCTGACGACGACAGAGCTACCGGGAGGTCTAGCGACCTGACGACGACGACGACGACAGAGCCGCAGGGAGGTCTAACGACCTGACGAAGGCACCGATCAAGGGGCTGGACCTGTTAGATAAAATAAATGCCAAGGCGGTGTATCAATCTGTAAATATATGATGAAGACCTAGCCTGAGCTAAGATATGTTCATGCTGATATGTAATGCTAGCCGGAGCAAAACATTCTTGTGCTATGTTTCGTTTGAAAAAGCATTTCCCTTTATCATGCAAGGTCTTTTACTTATTCGAACTTGACAGCTCAGAAGCATTTGTGTTTTCAACTCACTAACCACTACTCATGGAGAGGATGACTTATCGACCATATAGCTCAGCGGGGAGACTTACACATGATCGACGCGTGAACGGGGTCAAGGACCCAGCTTTAGCAACCTTACAATCAAGGTTGAACAAGCAAGAGACTTTATTAGCAATTAAAAGGTAGAAGAACAATCCTCAGGTCGGGCGATCCTTCAGTTGGCAAGGCCAAGCCCCGAGCATGTCGAGAGGGAGGAAAACACATAACCCTCAGGTCTAACGACCCAATAGTTGGCAAGGCCAAGCCCACGAGCATGTCGAGAGGGAGGGGAACATAGCACAAGCGAAAAAAAATTGAACCCTCAGGTCTAGCGACCTACGTTTTGGCAAGGCCAAGCTCCCGAGCATGTCGAGAGGAAGGGGTTGGAAGAGCAGAAAAAAAGCATGTAGAGCAGGTCTAGAAATTGAAGCTGTAAAATATTTAATTAGAACTGGCACTTAGCTTGCCGAGTCGGAGTGGTCGAGTTGAAGTCGTTGTAGTCGTCGTTGTGGCCGGAGCCGCGCCGAGCGTCCTGTCGAGTCGCTTGCCGCTAGTGACAGATTTGGCAGTGGGGCGGGTGGGGCTCAAGCCTCCCTTACCGCCAGAAACTCCATAGAAACAAGAGGGAAGAAGGAGGAGGAAGAAGAGGAAAAAAGAGGGAAGAGGAAGAAGAAGAAGGGGGAGATGGAGGAAGAATAAGAGAAACGAGCCCCCCCAGCTCACCATTTCTGCGTCCGTCACTGATTGCCGCCGAGCCGGGTGTAGATTAGATCGTGAGTTTAGCAAACACAACAGCTATTGATGTAGAGGATCAGGACTCAGGAGTCCTGCCCGGTCTCTGTGCTTGACGGTGACTTGCCATCTTGCTGTACACGGGCCGCCCGGCCGCTTGATGCCGAGTCGCTACAGCCGTCACATGTGTAGCGAACATGGCCTCATACGCCATTTGTTCAAGTTTGATTTTGGTGATTAAATGACAACATAATCAATGGGACTAACCATATTGTTGAGCATGTCTTTGTAGACATTTCTAGGTCCCGTGGATGCAAAAATACTACATGCCAAAATGAGAAGATAGTATATTTTTTTGAGGCAAAACCGACAAGAAGAAAACGAAGAACAGAGCACCATCGGATGAACCGACGGTACCATAGAAGCAAGCGTCGGTGCAAGCGTCAGTGTATTTATTACACTGCGAGAAGTCTCAAGTGAACAGGCACCGTCGGATAAACCGGCGGTCCAGTTTCTAGATGCGCCGGATGAATTGGCAAGGAGAAGCAGTGAAGACGAAGGCATCGGATGAACTGACGGTCCATTGGAGGGCACCGTCGGTCTATCTGGTGGTTCAGCGGCGCAAGACAGAGAGACACTGGCGCAACGGCTAGTAGCACCGGATGAACCGGCGGGGCTTTCAGCGGTTCATCTGACGGCGTCAAATCAGCTAACAGAGAGGTTTTTGTCGCCAGTCCTTCAGCACCGGATGAACCGACCGCATGAGAGAAGAGCCATCGGTGCAAGCGTCGGAGCAATTATATCAATAGGAGGCAACGGTCTTGTGACGTGGAGGGCACCGGATGAACCGACGCCTGGGAAAAATTTAGCAGCGGTTCATCCGACGGTACCAATTTCAGTAGCCGTGAGCCAACGACTAGTTTGGTTGCTTGGGCTATTTATACTCCCTCCACTCACCTATTTGAAGATGCTGGAGTGTGTTGAAGTGCAGAGGTGTCCAAGACACATTGAAGATCATATCCAAACCATCCAAGAACTAAATTGCTCATCCATATACTTGCACATGCTTTGTGTGTGTGCTTAGTGTTAGGCTTAGCTTAGGGCTGAGTGAGTGCAAGGTGTGCCTACCTTGTGAGGTGATTCCCGAGTGGATCAAGCTGTACAAGGTGTGCTGGAAGCCTTGGAGCCTAGGTGGCTCTCCGGTAAACGTCTTCGACCCTCCGGGTTGGTGTGGAGCGGCGAGGACACTTTGTGTGGGGGACGTGGAGACCTCCTTCCCTTGGTGGAGAAGCTCCTTAGTGGAGGCGGCATCAAGGTGACCAAGGGAGCTTGGCGAGAGCCTTTGTGGCCAGTCAAGTGGTGCTCTTGGGAGAGACTTGGTGACAGGGAAGCAATACTCTTCTGTGGAGTGCTTCAACAACGTGGACTAGGGGTGGCTTAGTGCCTACCGATACCACGGGATAAATCGCGTGTCAAGAGTTTGCTTCCTCTCGTCCCCCTTTACGTTTCCGCATTACTCTCTTGCATCCTTGCTTGCCTTTACTTTCCTAGAGTAGTATCTTACTAGGATTGGCTATAGGTTGCAAAACTTGTTTTGGGATGGGAGTTTCACACTAGAACAATCATAGTTACACATCTAGATAGCATGTTCCAGTTTATGTTTTATGCAAAGTAGTGAAAGCCATAGGTTAAGTTTTTAAGTTACCTAATTCACCCTCTCCCCCTCTTAGGCTATGAGCATCCGATTCCTTACAAGTGGTATCAGAGCCGGGACTCACTTCCTTCACAAGGATACGCCAATTCAATTGGCAATTTGTGAAAACCGGCTCATTTGATCGGTTAGGCTTCACCGTCTAGTGAGTTGCTCTTTAGAGGATGAAAGGGGTGGATACCTTAGGTTTGGCTCCACATTTTGATGGCATAGGTTATCCTCGTTGGAAGGTCCTCATGGAAGCTTATTGACAAGCTAAGGATATTGATGTTTGGAGGGTCACCAATGAGGGTGTTAGAAATGGTACTAGAAAGGAGAAGCAATTTGATGTTATTGCAAAGAGTATCATTTTATCCTCTCTAGATGTAGGTGTTTTCAATAGAGTTTTTACTAGTGAAAATGCTCATGTGCTATGGAATACCATCAAGGAACAAAATGAGGGTTCAAAAGAAGTAACTAATGAACGCTACGGTTGTCTCCTTGAGGAATTCAATAGCTTTAAGCAACTTGAGAATGAAAATGTCGAATCTATGTACTCACACCTAAATGTTCTTGTCAATGATATTAATGCTTTAGGTGTGAAGGACATTACGGACTTGAACATGAACCGCAAGATCCTTCGAAGTCTCCGGAAGCCCGAGTATGACTTGGTGAAAGCTATTATCTATGAGAAGAAGCTTGAAGAGTTGAAGCCATCTCAAATCTTGAGCAAGATCATAGCACATGAATTACAAATCATGCCCAAGTCCAAGATAGCTTCCAAGGATGGGCTCAAGACAAAGGAAGAACCAAAAGTTGAGCTCAAGCCAACACCCCAAGAACCATCCTCTCCAACCGCAAGTCATGCTCTTTCAAGCCAACAAGAGAAGAAGTTGAGAAGGATGGCGATTCATGGAAGCTCAAGTGAAGACGATGATGGTGATGACAATGAAAGCTCCTCAAGAGATGAAGAGATCGAGTCGATGGTTGCCATGTACGTGAAGAAGATCTTCAAATATGTGAAGAAAGTCAACATGTACGGCTACAACATCCACTTGAGAGAAGGGTGTCATCATCAACACATCAAGTTCACCAAGATCAAGCGCAATAAGAAGGTGGTCAAGGAGAGGAAGCCGAAGCAAGAAGCATTCACCGCCATCGGTGAGTGGACAAGTGGTAGAGAATCAAGTTCTTGTAGCTCAAGCGATGAATCAAGCAAGAACTTCACCACCCGCTTCATGCAAGGTCCCCTATCATCATCACATATGTGCCTTATGGCCCAAGGTATGGAAAGTGTTGTAAGTGATGATGAATCTGATGCCACCTCAATTGATGATCTTGTTGAGATAGTCAATGAGCAAAAAGAAATCCTTGAAAAACAAGCTAATGAAATAAAAGAACTTAATGCTCTCAATGATCTTAGTGCTACCCTTGCTACAAATTATGAACATTTGTTGTGCAAATTCAAATTGCTTAGCGAGGAGCATGAAGAGCTAAAATCTAAGCAAGAGAGCACTGAGATTAAGACTAATGATTTCTTTGAGCTCAATGAATCATTTATCCCTTACGCAATTCCTATATCCATGGTAGATGCTTCAACTTCTTGCATTGATTTAATTGATGAATCTTGCTCACCATCTTGCAATGAGAATGTTGTCGTAGAAAAATGTGATTGTCTCATAAGCATGAAGAATGATGAGCTCAAGCAAGAAGTAAATGGCTCCGAGAGAGGTTGGTTAGCTTGATGAGCAAAGGCAAGAACAATGAGGAATAAGTAGAAGCCTCTGAAGACATGAAGAGCAATGTCCAACCTTCTCAAGATAACCGTGATCACATGGTGAAGAAGCTTGAGAAGGGTTCAACCGTGACGTGCTACAAGTGTCATGAAGAAGGGCACAAGTTCTACAAATACCCTCAATTTGTCAAGAGGATGGACAAGGGTGAGAAGAAGAAGATGAACACCACCATCAAGAGCTCTCTCATCTACACCAAGCCCAACCGCAAGAACAAGATCAAGAGCAACTCCTATGTCATCAAGAAGAAGGCTAATGGTAAGGTGGTTGCACACAAGGTTGGGAAGATAAAGGAGTGGGGTTGGAACCAACCCATTTGGGTGCCTAAGGAAGTTATCACCAACATGAAGGGGCCTCAAATGGTTTGGGTTCCTAAGGCCACGTGAAGGCCATAAGTACGGGGACTTGGGAGGCTTGGCACAAAGAAGAAGTGAAGATTCAAGTCTAGAAGCCAAGCTTGCAAGATTGGACATGTGTTGCTCAAGGTCCCTGGTTAAGGTAATGGAAACAAGAACTCATCCCATGTATCTTTGTAGCTCCATTACCTTGTTTAGGTTGCATTTGTTGCTGTGACTAGTTATTTACATATGGTAGGTTGCTTGTGTCATGTGCTAACCCATAAGCAACCTACATGGTCTGTTTAGTGTGTAGGAAAGCTACACTTGTTCGTTCATGATGCATGTTTTTCATATATATCTCTTTGCATCATGACCAAGCTATAGGGTTAGCTTCCTTTTTGTTGTCATAAACAATGTGCATACATTTGATTAGTGATTCAAACACTAAATGCACACATTTGGGGGGAGCTCATCCTATGGTTTGTTTGTGGGACTAACATCATTTCAAGTTTATCTTGTGTAGTCCCTTGGTGGCGCGTTCTGGTGCGGTATTTCATTCTAAGAGAATGCTATTTCACTCTAAATGGAGTGAATATAGCAATATGTGTTTCATGCTATTGAGTCATGTCCTTGCGAGCTTATGTCTCTATATAAGTTCAAAGGCAATGTACTCATACATTCCTAATCCTTGTGGTACCCCAAGTGTCTTCTTTGCAAGTTTCTTTCAAAGTGGTGTCATCTCCAAGCGATATCATTTCCAAGCGGCTTATCTCAATGTGGTGCCAACAAGGTAGAGAGGAAACCCCCGGAGGTATGCAATGCTCAAAATCTACAAGTGGTAATGTTACAAGAACTCTCTTGTCTTATCTCTTATTTTTTAAGATACCTCCTTGCATGATATGCTCTAAGCTTCCTTATCTTACAAGTATTTGTAGTTGTGCACTTGATTTTCACACTATCTTTTTGTGCACACACTTAGGGGGAGCTTAGTTTGTATCATGCTAGTCTCATGAGCTTGTGATCCACCTTAGTTATTCACGCATGTGGTATCTTCATTGATATCATACACATGGATCATGATTCATGCGGCTTTCTCCCTTGTATTTAACATTTCTCTTTGAGCTATGATAGCTAGGACTTGCTACATTTTCTTTGGAGACCCTTTTTGTTTTGGACACTTTTTGGAGATTTTATTCCAAAGGGGGAGAATTTGGAGCCAAAGCAAGCTAATGTTTCCAAAGGGGGAAGTAACAAGCTATATGTGAAGAGAAGATCATGAAAGAGAGAGAACACATCTAGAGGGATTGGATGATGGTAAGCATCCAAGCAAGTGTAAGTGGTTCAATTTTGTCAATTTTTGCAAATTTATCCTTACTTTGATTGTGTTGTCATAAATCACCAAAAAGGGGGAGATTGTAGCGAACATGGCCTCATACGCCATTTGTTCAAGTTTGATTTTGGTGATTAAATGACAACATGATCAATGGGACTAACCATATTGTTGAGCATGTTTTTGTAGACATTTCTAGGTCCCATGGATGCAAAAATACTACATGCCAAAATGAGAAGATAGTATATTTTTTTGAGGCAAAACTGACAAGAAGAAAGAGAAGAACAGAGCACCATCGGATGAACTGACGGTACCATAGAAGCAAGCGTCGATGCAAGCGTTGGTGTATTTAGTACACTGCGTGAAGTCTCAAGTGAACAGGCACCATCGGATAAACCGGCGGTCCATTTTCTAGATGCGCCGGATGAATTGGCAGAGGAGAAGTAGTGAAGACGAAGGCATTGGATGAACCGACGGTCCATTAGAGGGCACCGTCGGTCTATCCGGTGGTTCAGTGGCGCAAGATAGAGAGGCACTGGCGCAACGGCTAGCAGCACCGGATGAACCGGTGGGGCTTTCAGCGGTTCATCCGACGGCGTCAAATCAGCTAACAGAGAGGTTTTTGTCGCCAGTCCTTCAGCACTGGATGAACCGACGGCATGAGAGAAGAGCCGTCGATGCAAGCGTCGGAGCAATTATATCAACAGGAGGCAACGGTCTTGTGACGTGGAGGGCACCGGATGAACCGATGCCTGGGAAAAATATAGTGGCGGTTCATCCGACGGTACCAATTTCAGTAGCCGTGATCCAACGGCTAGTTTCGTTGCTTGGGATATTTATATCCCCTCCACTCACCCATTTGAATGTGTTGGAGTGTGTTGAAGTGCAGAGGAGTCCAAGACACATTGAAGATCATATCCAAACCATCCAAGTACTAAATTGCTCATCCATAGATTTGCACATGCTTTGTGTGTGCGCTTAGTGTTAGGCTTAGCTTAGGGCTGAGTGAGTGCAATGTGTGCTTACCTTGTGAGGTGATTCTCGAGTGGATCAAGTTGTACAAGGTGCGCTGGAAGCCTTGGAGCCTAGGTGGCTCTCCGGTAAACGTCTTCGACCCTCCGGGTTGGTGTGGAGCGGCGAGGACACTTTGTGCGGAGGACGTGGAGACCCCCTTCCCTTGGTGGAGAAGCTCCTTAGTGGAGGCGGCATCAAGGTGACCAAGGGAGCTTGGTGAGAGCTTTTGTGGCAAGTCAAGTGGTGCTCTTGGGAGAGACTTGGTGACCGGGAAGCAATACTCTTATGTGGAGTGCTTCAACAACGTGAACTAGAGGGTGGCTTAGTGCCTACCGATACCACAAGATAAATCGCGTGTCAAGAGCTTGCTTCCTCTCATCCCCTTTATGTTTCCGCATTACTCTCTTGCATCATTGCTTGTCTTTACTTTCCTAGAGTAGTATTTTGTTAGGATTGGCTATAGGATGCAAAACTTGTTTTGGGATGGGAGTTTCACACTAGAACAATCATAGTTGCACATCTAGATAGCATGTTCTAGTTTATGTTTTATGCAAAGTAGTGAAAGTCATATGTTAAGTTTTTAAGTTGCCTAATTCATCTCCTCCTCCTCTTATGCTACGAGCATCTGATTCCTTACAACATGCAAACTAGAGACGCATGTGCACCTCGCACATTAATGAAACACAGAAAAAAATATTGTTTTTAGGCAAATACGAAGGTTCGTGTTGGTTAGAAGGAATCATCAATAGTACATCAAAATAAAATAGATAAAAGAAAACGGAGCAATGATAACTTCCCGAATCTGTCTTGTAGATCGATCAGGCCGGCGTGTAGAAATTATCAAGGGTCTTGTCGCCGACCAAGCCAACGCCGTGGATGGAAACATGGAGTCCTGGTCGCGGCTCGACGTAGATGAATACGACGAGAGAAGCAATAATGACCAGATCATGTCGCCAACTTGGAAAATTTGGTCGACGATGGAGTCGATGACGAATCCTGCTGCCGGCGACACGGCCGAAGGGCTTGGGTCGTCGATCGCCGGAGCGAACTGCCATCACGCTACACGAAGAGCTCCCGATCATTCTTACCTGGCGCGCCAACTGTCGGAGGTTTAGTTCTGCACGGTCCATAAGGGGGTTAACCCCGGTGGTTTAGATTCGGATGAGAGCGATCGAGAACTAAGAACACGATAGTTATGCTAGCGTAGCACACAGAACACAATGAGACACAAGAGACACGGCGATTTATACTGGTTCAGGCCTCCGGAGAGTAAAACTCTACGTCCAGTTCTTGATGTTGTATTACTTGATGATTGCCCCGCCCCTCGGAGGGACGCCATTGGCCGCCTTATATTGGCTGACGGACAAGATCGGTGGACCGGAGTCCAAGTCGGTTACAACAGGAAAACCTATCTCTAGTTAGTTATAACATTGAAGGCTTATCCGAGCTGCCTTAATCCGTCTGGACTGCCATGGCTTGCAAGCCAAGCTGCCTTCTCGTCTTTGAGCCCACATATCAGGTCGGGCAGGCCTACTGACAGGTCGGCGGGTCTTCTGGTGGGCCGGGCCCACTTGTCGGGAACGACCGTGAGACTGGTAGGTGGAGACCCAGGGGTACCTATGTCTTACAAGTGCCTCTCTTTATTTCTCTTAACAGTACTCCTGCAGTACTATGTACGGTATAGACTGATCGATTTCATTCAAGGATGATGAAAATGATTTGCTACACTGGCCGGATCCAAACATTATTGGTGTCAGTTTCGTTCTCATCGTTGGCCAGCCGTTCTATTTTTTAGGACAAAAGAAAAAAAAAAACCTTACCAGAATACACTGGATCGGTGGGAGTGAGAAATATAATGAAGGAAAAAGTCCTTTTAACATCCCTCATTTATCGCCATAGTTTGAGTTTCATCCCTCATCCGCAAAACCGGTTATCTAGCATCCCTCAATTTCCAAATCCGTTCGTTTTGGGTCCCTCGCTGGATTCCATGGTGGTTTTGCCTGACGTGGCGGTGGGTCCCACATAATTAGGTGGGTCCCACATGTCGGTTATCTCTTCCTCCTCCCTCCCGAGCGGCACAGGGCAAGGCCACGGCCACTCCACAGCAGAGGGCCACGGTCGGGAGCTCCCGATGGCCACTGGCTGGGGTCGCCGCCGCCGCGCGAGAGAGAGGCCAGGCCGCCGCCCGCCGCCACGCGCTCGCACCGGAGATGAAGGGGCACCATGGCCCATGGTAGCCGCAGCGGGGGAGGCACGCTGTGGCGGAGGAGTTGAGCTCGCGGAGGAGGAGGTGGAGGTGGAGGAGGCCCATGCCGCCGTACCCCCATCTCGCCCCGCCGACGCATCCCACGCCCTCCTCGCCTTTGTTGGAGGCCGCCCATCGGGATCTGGCACTAGGGCCGGGGCAGCGAGAAAGGGGTGGCGGCCCTCCTTCGGTCCTATCCCCGAGGACGGCTGCGGCGGTGGCGACCTCGGCCAGCGGCCAGCGCGGGGTCTCGCCCCTCCTAGCGTCCATGGAGCTCCTGGGCGTGGCCCTCTGCTGTGGAGCGGCGACGGCGACCGGGGCGAGGAGATGCTGCGGATGGGCTCGGGCGCTGCGGCGCGACGGCGGCAGAAGACTTCGGGTGCTGTGGCATGACGACGACGGACGAATTCGGGTGCTGCGGCAGAACGACGGCGGACGGGCTCGACGGCGAGGTGCTCCTACCGGTGGCCCTGCCCTGTGCCGCTTGGGAGGGAGGAGGAAGATATAACTGACATGTGGGACCCACCTAATTATGTGGGACCCACTGCCACGTCTGGCAAAACCACCATGGAAACCAGCGAGGGACCCAAAACGAACGGATTTGGAAGGTGAGGGATGCTAGGTAACCGGTTTTGTGAATGAGGGACGTTACTCAGACTATGACGATAGATGAGGGACGTTAAAAGGACTTTTTCCTATATGAACCAGCCCAGCCTGCAGGGCCCATTGGTGATGTTTGGAGGCCCATTGGTCAGTTAACCCGGGCCAAATGCACAGTAACTGCTGCTGGCTGGCCGGTACCATTATTTGACCGAAGGTTAATTAACCTGCCATCTAATGTGATTGCCAACTACCACTTTTAATGTGCCTGAAATCTCTCTCTCTCTCTCTCTAAACTAGATACAGTACTAGTATAAAAAAGTATATAGGGTTAGTCACATGAAAATTTCACAGTTCATCAGCAAAATTACTTTCATATAAATCTCCTTTTTATTTTTTTTCGACGTTATCGGTCATCATACACACCAGATATATATGGAGGCAGACCAGGGGCAGTAATCATCACCTAGGAACATGACACTTGTTCGTCCTCAAGCTTCTGTCCTTCAACTTCTTATAGTACTATTTGCAAACGAAGAGTAATACACAACAACAACAGAGAGCCAGCAAATCAAAGCTAGTAGGAGTTGAGATTCTTGTTCCGTAGCTTCCGCTCCTCGGAGAGCATCCCGGCGAAGCGTGCGAGCGCGTCCTCGTTGGTGCCCTCGCCGGCGACGTTCTCGTACATCCCCGTGTCGATGTTCACCCTCGCCACCGGCTTCTTGAGGAGCTCCTTCCCGATCCCGATCAGCACCTCCATGTTCTCCTTGGTCGCGATGTCCACCGACGACGCGTGCCCCGTCAGCGAGTCGTCCTGGATCCGGAGGTAGTTCTTCTGGCAGTGTAGCGCCTCGAAGAGCACGGCGGCGTGGATGTCGACCATGTCGGCGCTGGCGTGGGTGAAGATGTCGATGATCGGGGTGAACCCACCTTCGTACAGCCACTGGATCAGCCCCCACTTGGCGCACTGCGGCGCCGTGTACTTCTCGGCGAGCTTCGCCGACCCCGTGCCGACGGAGATGATGAGGTAGTTCCGGTACTCGGTCGGCTTCCCGGGGTTGAAGTCCGGGTTGCGCCGGAGCACCTCCTTGGTGAGCATCGACATGGCGATCATCGTCGGGTTGTTGGCGGCGACACCGCCGTCGACGAGGTGGTACTCCCTGGAGGACTTGCCGTCGGGGCTGTGGGTCGTGAAGAAGTGCGCCGGGAAGTAGGTTGGAGCCGCTGATGTGCTGATGCAGATGTCGGAGAGGTGCGCGTTCTTGAGCGGGTCCGCCCTCGCCTCGTAGGTGGTAAAGATGACCGGCTGCAGGAACTTGACGTCGAACGCCGGCACCACGACGTTCGTCACCGTGTCCGCGATCCGGACGTCGTGGGTCAGGCTCTTGATCTTGTCGTGCAGGAACACGCCGTCGTACTTGGGACCCCTCATCGTGCCGACGAGGTTCATCGCCGACGTCAGCCACCCTAACCTGCCGAGGCAACAAGAACAACATCGTTGGAAATTTTGGAAAACCAAATCGTACGTCATGTGAGATCGATTTGCAATGGATTGGGAGCCGCCCTTAATTACTTTCTTTGGGGGAAGATCTTTGGGCCGTTCTCGAGGTAGAAGGTGGTGAGGTCCTTGGCGGCGAAGAGCGGGCGCTTGTTCTCGTCCGGCGCCGCCAGCATCGACGTGAGCAGGGCGCCGGTGCTCGTCCCGGCGATCACGTCGAAGTAGTCCGCGATCCGAGCGTCCGGGCCGTCCAGCTCCTGCATCGAGATCGCTCGTCAGCTCAAGTTTACAAACCAAGCGTACATAGTGTGACAGGTGCAGTTCTGAAGGAAAAAAAAACTTTGATTATTACCTGGAGCTTGGCTTCGAGGCAGGCGATGATGGTGGCCGGGATGAGCCCCCGGATGCCGCCGCCGTCGATGCTGAGCACGGTGATGAGCCGCCCCTGCGACGGCGGCGGCTGCTGCACCGTCGTGTCGGCGGTGGCGCTCGTGCCGCTGGCCATGGTGTGAGTGAGTTGTAGCTCTTCGCAGTAGGGACAAGGACGGAGATCGAGGAGATGAGAGAACACTTTAATAGATGCTCTTCTTGGATCATGTGCTCATCCCGATCTGAAGAGCCTGTTTAGTTGCCAAAAATTTTTGGCAAAAAATTTTGGCAGCCCCTTCAAAGGTCTATTAGAGGTAAAAAATGTAGACTAATTACAAAACTAATTACACGAATAGATGGGAAATCGCGAGACGAATCCATTAAGCCTAATTAATCCATCATTAAAGATTGTTTACTGTAGCACGACGTTGTCTAATCATGGCATAATTATGCTCGTTAGATTCGTATCGAAAAATTAGGTAGGGGTTATGAAATAGATTTTGTCATTAGTTCATATTTAATACTCCTAATCAGTGTCTGAATATTAATGTGACGGGCAGTTGGGAAAATTTTTGGAAACTAAACGGGGACTTATAAACCAGAGCTGGCCACTCCTTGCAGCATCGTGAGCGAGCCGCGTCATACGCTGGCAACTGATGCACGAATCTCGCCCTATCTCTCTCGTTTCGGGGAAAGAGAAAATTCTCAGCTCATCTCTTTTCTTGCACATATTCTATATGCTTCAGGGCAGTCCCAATGGAAGAAACTGGTACGATTTCCATAGTACAAGAAATCATGTATAGAAACTATCTTCCATAGTGGTAGTGTCTTCGAGTAATAATTGTTTTCTCTTTCTCTTTTTAAATTCTAACTTCTTCCTCCAATGAGAGTGTCATGAGTCCTCTAGAAACTAGTAGTTTCTTCCCAATGGTAATTTCATGGTTTCTTGGTGTATTGGTTCAAGAGAAGACTTGGTTTCTTCATGAAGAAACAATTTCTATGATTCTTCATCTCTTTCTTCATTAAATAGGCTGCCACATCACCATTTCAATTAATTGACAAGTTATTTAAGAGAGATAGAAACTACCATTAATGCACCATTGGGAGTGCCCTCATGTTTCATGCCTTAGTCTTCTGGTTGGTCACGGTCCTCGAACACAGTTGTTGATTCCTGATATTTAAGGGCAGTCCCTATGGTAGAAACTATGTGCGAAGTCTAAGAGATTCACATCATCAAAATTCAACTATAGACCTACTTCTCCTCAACAGTTGGTGTCTTTACCTAATAAATGTCGTTTTTCTCTCTCCCTTAACTCTTACCAATGGAGAGGAGGAGCAAACCCGCAAGACTCTAGTCAGGTATTCCCAATGGTGATTTTGCTGGGTCTTGCGGCTTTGATTCGCGTGAGGTCAAGTCTAGAGGAAGAAACCAGGTCTTGTGTTTTCTTCATCTTTCTTCATTAACTATACTGCCATGTCACAAATTTGCTGATGTGTCACCTTATTTATTAGGGATAGACTTCATCCTACGTGGGCCATTGGGACTGCCCTAAAAAGTTAACACGATATCCAAGTATCCGCATAATATAACACATTTTACAAAAGGCGTTAAACTTTTATTTTGTGATGAATAACTTTTATATAGGCAATGCATATCTTAGAGCATCTCCAAGAGTTTGCCAAATTTTACTTGATAAATTTTATGTTTTACCAACTTCTAAAAAGATATGCTAAGTAAAAGAATAGCTCATCTCCAACAGTTTGGTATAATTCATTTGCTAAATCTAGATCTAACTTATATCAGGAACCTGAGAGAGAAAAACAAAATTATGTTATGCCCTTCCACCTCTTGAAAACTTACATCAGAAACCTCGAGATAGAAACAAAATTATTTTTATGTCATTTCACCTCTTCTACTACGGAATGGATGCGCCGCGGATACAAGGGGAGAGATGCCAAGTTGCTATTGATGTCAAGTTGTTTTGTCAAACTGTTGGATGCTAATTTCTTATATTTTGCCAAAATTATATGGATACCAAGCTAAGATAGCAAACTGTTGGAGTTTCTCTTACAAGCTGGCGTACTACCATGGTCAATGCATATATTGTTGATTGGGGTTTACGTATTTAATCAGGGCCGCGATTTGGTTTGGAAGTTGTGATGAAGCACTCAGTTGCACTGAAAGTAACATCATATCGGAGAACCACTATATTTTTCGCAAACAACGTGTTGAGCTGAGTTTACCCATTCTAATGGTTTTACATCGATTTCAGTTTCAATATCTTCTTTGTAGGGACACGAGTTCTGCAAAAGTTCACGCCCTACAATCATTGAAATCCATAACTTGTTTGCTATATATGTTTATCAATAACCACATGTATTGCTTCGCGAATTAGAAGTAGGATAAGGCGGTGTGCAGGAAAGACACTCCAGGTTAGATATCGTGATAAATTAGAGAACAACTCACGAACTGAGCATAGCTTAGTTGTGGTAGGCGACGTGCCCGTCGATAACGAGACAGAAATGGTGACTTCGTTAATCTCGAGGATTTGCTGGCTCAGTTTTTCGAATGTGCTCATAAAGGTAGGTTTCACTACGGGAAAACCAACGATTGCCGTGCGTTAGACTCTTTGCCGTGCGTTTTCTATCGCGCGCACGGCAAAGAGCATCCTTTGCCGTGCGTTTCGACCCAGGCGCACGGCAAAAAAAAAACGCACGGTAACAAAATTCTTTGCCGTGCGTTTCTCAGGAGGCGCACGGCAAACACAAATCTTTGCCGTGCGTTTTTCCGCGACGCACGACAAAGAGCTATAACATGTGCGTCCCTCGTGCCACCGCGGACGGAGGGGAACGGTCGCTAACGGTCGTCAACCGGGCGGTGCGCGTGATAGGCATGTGCGGCTCTTTGCCGTGCGCCTTATCCACGACGCACGTCAAAGGTGAATCTTTGCTGTGCGCCTGAGGTAGGACGCACGGCAAAGGTGAATCTTTGCCGTGCGTTTGGGTCGGCGCACGACAAAGATTTTTAAAAAATCGTGATTTCTTACCTTTTTAAAATTTGTTCTCAACAAATACATTACTTTGTACTATATATTTCAATTTGGTAATCATCTCGATCTTTTTGTTATTTTTAATAATTTTCTTTCGTTGAAATGATTTTTTTCACATAAATCAAATTTGAACTACAAGTGCGTAAAATAATTGAGTAAAGTTTGAAGAAAAATAATATTTGTGTAATTGAGTTCTTTTTAAGACTTTACCCATGAAATTACTTGAAATTTCGAACATTTTGTTCGCGAAGAATGAAAAGCCGCATCCTTTTGAAATATATTTTACTGTATAAAATGCAAACGAAGTTTGAAAGTCACGAGATTCGTCGAGAGCTCGTGATATCCTATGGGAAGGTTGTGGTAAACAATAGAGAAGGTTTTGAACAATTTGTCACGCAATGTGTTTAGAAACCGATGCATCTCACTCGAAGTTTTAGAGTGTTTAGAGCCATCTCATGTGGTTTGTAGTCTTAGTAACATTCGAAGTTGGTTTTTGACTTGAAAAATTTTTCTCTAGTGAACATACAACATACATTGTCTCTAGTTAGTTTATGGTAATTTTTTACATCCATTTGGTAATTTTTGTATACTAACTCTAATTAAGTAGTTTAAATGGACATACATTGAATTTTAGCAATAACTTCGTAACAAACTATAATAAAGTGTTGTAAAAATTACATTCATGTTTTTATCAGCAGTGTAAAGCTTCATATGAGATTTGAAAGAAAATTTGAATATTGCATTGATGAAAATTTTAATTCAAAAGAAAAGTTGAATAGTTGTTTGTCGTGCGCCTGGCCGTGCGCCTTAGTTTAGGCCGCACGGCAAACGTATGCCCCCACCGACCGGACTCACGTGCAGCGACCGCCCCTTCTTGCCCAAAGAATCGGCCGTGCCCATTAAAAAAACACATCAAACTTTGCCGTGCGCCGTGGCCTAGGGCGCACGGCAAAGATCGGGCCCCACCTGTCCGCTTACTATCCCGCCCCGCCCCCCACGCGAAGAGCAAAAAAACGCAACATAGACACACATGCGCCCGCCCGACGCCCGGCAGTGCCCGCCCCCCGCTCGTCGCCGCCGCCGCACCCCGGCCGGCGGCGGCGCCTGCCCCCAGCCCGGCCGCCGGCGGCGCCCACCCCCACCCCAGCCGCCGGCGGTGCCAGGCCCCACCCCGGCCGTCTCCGGCGCCGGCCGTCGAGGCCGTCCCCGGATCCGTCCGGCGCCGCCCCGTCCGGCCCCGCCCCGTCCAGCGGCAAGCTCGCGGTTCCCATATCTCTTACAGCTGCTGCCGGAGTTCTCGGCATGGCTACCTCCTGCGGTTTTCTGGTGGTGTGGATGCGTATCCCTTTCCCTCCCTCTTTGTCTCCTCTTCGCTAGCCGTGTGCGGGATTCATCGATCTACTCTCTTCTCTCGCAGGTCCTGATGCTGCTGCTGCTACGAGCTGTTCGGTTCCAGCGGATAGACTAGCGTGGGCATCTGGCCGTGCAGTCCGCTTATCAGCGTGAGGCAATCAGATATTTCAGTTTTTTCAATTGATGAATCGATCGATTTAGTAAATCCTTAATGTATATGGAGTGGTACGTCCTTGTTTGTTGATTTGATTCATACTGCCCTTAATTTTATCCGTTTCTTCTTACGGGGTTGCTAGCGTCCGGACGTCCGTTCCGGGCGCTAGCATCGGACAGGTTCGCAACCGTCAGATTTAAGTCACTGTAGCTGTCAGATCTATTTAAAGGAAAAAATATCTCACCGCAACATCAGACATATTGCACGCAACATGAATCTGCGCATCACAACATTTAAAATCAACATTCGCAACATCAAGAGCATGATGATAATCATCAATCAAAAATGAAGAAAGACCCACCACAACATCCGATTCATATTTCGTGGAACATTCAAAATCCACATGAAACTTATCAATGAAAATGCAACATTCAAATTAAACCCATGCAACATGTGTCTTAAATATTTGCAACATCGCAACATCAAGATCAACTTTTGCAACATTCGCATGGAACACTTGCAACATTTTTCTGAACATCCGAAACACGTGGAACATACGCCTGCAACATGCACCAAACCTGGCAAAAAGAGGAAGTGGAAGGGGTGAAGGATGGCGCCAGGAGCTTGCCACCGGGAAGACACAGAGGGGCTCGACCCCGGGGCAGCGGCGCTGCCGCCGGTGAGCCACGGCCCCCATCTCCGCGCAGACCCCCCGGGCACGGCGTTGGCGACCCCTAGACTCCGCTGGGGAGCGCGACCCCTGCGCGACGCAACAGCACCGGCAAACCGCGGCTCGACCCCAGAAGCGGCGGCCATGGAAGCTCCTCACAGGCGGCGATCGGCGACGGGTGAGCGGCGGCTGGAGCACCATGCCTCGGGCACACCCCGTCCCTCAGTCGCGGGGAGCGGCGGCGCTCGCCCCCGACGACGGCGCACGGGACGGCAGCGGTCGCGCATCCTCCAGGAGGCAGAGAGAGAACCGGGCGCTGAAGATTTTCTCGAGAGGAAACAGAGGAGAGAGACGACGGGCGCTGGAGATTTTCTGGAGAAGAAACAGAGGAGGAGAGAGACGATGTACCAACGAATGGATGAGAATAGATAGGAGGGTGGACGGCAAAGCGGCGTCCGATATTTTTTTCCTTCCGGACGACCGGGTAGGAGTATTACTGTTCTTGTTATTTATGTATGTATATATGTGCGTTAATGTTACGTCCTTACTTCTGGTGCCGATGCGTATCCTTTCTCTCCCGCGTTGTCTCCTCTTCGCTAGCCGTGTGCGAGATTATTCATCGATCTACTATCTTTCTTGCGCAGCTCCTGATGCCTGCCTGGATCCTCCTTCCTCTGGTAAGGTTCCCCTCCATTTTCTCTTCGCTAAGATCGATCCAAGTCCGACTACAAACCACGCCCTTTAATTTGCCGCCCTCTCAATGTTTTCCCCACCCAGGTTGCTGTAATCAGACTTATCTGTCTCCGTCTCCGTCGGACCGCGCGTGCTTCCGCGGTGGGGCGACGCGGCTCCACTATGCTCAACAAGGTAGAATGTTTATCTGCTCATCCTTCTCTCATCGACTCCATGCCGTTCACCCCTTTCTTTCTTTAGAAAAACGACTAGCCCCTTTCTCTCTTGTTGAATCTCCAAGATTTCTATCAGATGCTCCTCGCAGTGACTCGTGGAGTAGTGTTGCTATGCAGGATGGTGCCACCGCTATTCATCAGACTGGTAATTAATTGATCGGCTTGTTGATGATTCCTTCCACATGTTGCTTGCTCTTGCCGGCCTTGCTTGCTACCTCTCTCTAACTCTTTAATTTGTTATCTCTAATAATTACTGTTGTCAATTCCATGAGTGCAGGTCCTCCTCTCAATGGCCCCTCAAGCAACACATGCTAGAATCAGTGTCATACTGGATGATCAAGAAGATGGCAAGACTAGTAAATTCGAGGAAGGCATGAAGGAGGCTTCAGTGGTTTTCATTTACATTGGGTTAACATATTATCTCCTGCCACTGTAAGTACATGACTACACTGACTAATTGAGTGACAACTTAGTCTTCTTTTTAGATCAAGACATCAGAGTGGCAAATTAGTCAGATTTCGTAGTTTACTAGTACTCCATAAATAGTCTTTTTTTTTCTGCCTTTGTAGAGTCTCCTCAGGTTCACTGCTGATTGGAAGGTCTTCTTTGACTGCTTCATCCCGTTGTCCATGTGGCTAGATTCAGCGCACTGCATATGTGTGCTAATTCTTGGGCTTTTTTCATTAAGGACATTGGGGAGAGGTATGATGAGATCCTAGCTTTGTTTGCTGGGCTTATGGCATCATTCGAGGCTATTCACCATTACCTTGAATTGAAGCTGCTTGAACTGAATCAGACACCAGCTCACCTTCAGATGACACGAGTGATTGGAAAAAGACATGTAACCTTATCGTTCTACGACATTCCATTTTCATAGTTACAAATTGCAACTGCGCACTATATATGAACTCTTACTTTATGCTTCTTCTTGATGATGAAAAGGCATGTACCTCTGATGCTTGTTTTGCCTCCTACAGGTCACAGCAATCTTTCTGGTGTACTTGGTTTTCCCTCCTCTCGTGGTTCTTCAGCTTGACAAGAAGTGGCTTCCTCGGAGGCCTCTTCGGGTTCCGTCTTGCCGCCCGCCCCCGTCTTCGGCCTCTTCGAGTTACTAGGTGAGCATGTGCAGATGCCCCATGTTTCCAATTCATGTACCTAGGTCACGTACCTAGGTGGACTTTGTGGACATGTTGTGGACATGTTGATGAAGGATTTGTGAACTTTGTGGACACATGTGATAAACTGTGGACGTGTGTATGTACTTGATGCTTATTGTGATATATATGATGCGTGTGATGGTTATTGCGATATATGTTATGCCTGTGATGAATAATATGAAATATATATTATGTCTGTGATTTTTGGGAATTTTTATACATGAAAAACAAAAAAAAAAGAAAAATATAGGTCACTTTGCCGTGCGCCACACAGGAGGCGCACGGCAAAGTGACCTAAACTGCAGCCAGGAACAGGGCCTTTGCCGTGCGTTTCTGCAGGCGCACGGCAATGTAACCATTCATTGCCGTGCGTTTTTCTCCCGACGCATGGCAAAGGTTAGCTGATTGCCGTGCGTTTTCCTTCCGACGCACGGCAAAGGTTAGCTGATTGCCGTGCGTTTTCCTCCCTGGCGCACGGCAATGGGCGCATCTTTACCGTGCGTTTTTTTGCAGGCGCACGGCAATGATGTTTCCAC
Source organism: Cenchrus fungigraminus (assembly GCA_036936925.1). Lineage (NCBI taxonomy): Eukaryota > Viridiplantae > Streptophyta > Magnoliopsida > Poales > Poaceae > Cenchrus > Cenchrus fungigraminus. The sequence goes on along the minus strand of CM072779.1, from coordinate 121,680,744 downwards.
GCCGTTTGAACCGGAGCGCCGTCAGTTGCTTTTGTTTGCCGTGCGCCCTTTGCCGTGCGCCCCGATGAAAAACGCACGGCAAAAGATTTGCCGTGCGTTTTATTGTGTTTGCCGTGCGTTTGCTGTGCGTTTTATTGTGTTTGCCGTGCGTTCGGGACGCACGGCAAACACCTTGTTTCCTGTTGTGTTTGCGTGCGTATGTTAATTTGTAAATGTGAGTGTGTACGTGTATGTCAGCATCTCTAATAGGTAATTCGCAATAAACAAACAAATAAATAAATAATAGAGAATGACTCATCTTGGCCAAATCAGTTGTGCTTCGATGCCTATGTTTTTCCTGTCCTACATGATCAATCGACATCTCTAATGTTTACTTGATCAAATGTAAAATATGAATTAGACACTTAGATAATGAATTGAACTTGATTAGCTTTATGCACGGCCGGAATGATATTGATATTGTCATCAGGGGAATCAATCAATTGCAGGCTGACACGTGGTCCAGTTCACATGCATTGTATGTTGCCACACATTTATCTAGTTGTACTAGGAGTCTGTCTGATATGAAGATCGGCTGGCAGGAATGGGTCAATAGTACATGTCACATGCAGAGAATAATGCCGTTGAGATTGGAGAAAATTGTTAATGTTATCGATCTGTTGCTCCATGCCCTGGAGGCTGTGGTTGGTTAGAGGATGTGAATGCTGGCGATTTCTTAAATCTCTAACCAGCTTCCAAGAAGGCATTATTTTCATATATATATGTACACACACTGATAAATAAGATCGACTCGTATGTCGTATGTAAATAGTTTTTCCATGTAAAACATGGTGTCAGATCAGTTTTTTCTGCAGGTAGAATGCTCTAGGCCCGAGAACATTGTGCCATAATAAAACCCCTGCTGCGTGTTGGATAGAAGAGGACTGAAAATGAACTAAATTTTCGTTTCAATCCTTCTCGTTCCACTCCAACGAGGTTTGTGCTGCTAGAAAACAACACACTCTACTACATCAATTTCTTTGTGCTTTAGCTGAGGAAATTCATGCCAGCAGCCATAAGTGGAGCTCTGCAGCTCTACAAATCGTTGTTGGACTAATTTGCACCTACTTGACAAGTATTGTATGGCTGATGTAATTAACTTATTAATTAATTGTTTGGAGGTACAGCTGTTCTCTCTTCGAGCTCTTTTTCGGTACACAATACCACTCTTTAGTAGTACGGTGGTATTGTCGGTTTTTTGCTGTGGGTTAAATGGTAATTTGGTGAATGAATATTATTTGGAAAAACATACCGCCGACGAGTACAATACCTAAATCATTTCATATATCCAATTTCATATATTACAACAAAAATATTTTCCATTTCCCATAATACCCATATGCTACCAATACTACCTATGAATACCACCCGTACCACACAAAAAAACCGGTGGTACAAATTTAATCTCAACCGTCCGATCCTTACAAATAGATCCTTTTCTATTACATACGAGTCCTTTTAAAACGGTGGTATAAGGTGGTATTGTGTACCGAAAAAGACCTCTCTTCTGATGTCAACTGTGATTGGTGTATGCAACGCAATGTGAAGGGTAGTTCCTGGCTAAGAACTGAACCAAGCAGTGTAGATCTTGTGCATATACCACTTCAACTTTCGTGATGATGTGCCAGTGCCAAACCAGGACACTAGCTTGGTCTCTTGGTGAAGCACTTAATCTTGCAACAGCTCATGGAGGTCTGTAGGTTGAGTTGTTCCAGCTTGAACAACTATTATATTGGTCGTGCGTGTCACCTGTCAAATGAATTTTTGATGATCGTTGGCACTAGCCTTTCTAAGTACACAATTGCTACATCAATTTGGGTGATTTTTAATGATCATATCAGACACAAAATGACAAGATCTTGCACCCTCCATTTTTATGAGTACGTACGCTGATCTCATTTCAGTTCGTAAACTGAACTTCTGCTAAAAAGAAATGGTGGGTACAACCACTAATGTCTATCAGTTAATTAAGCTCAAGTCAAGATATTCCCTAGTACAGGTACACTTAATTTCGCACCAGAATTTTCAGAATGGAAGAGTTCTTGATTCGAATGACATATAAAAGCAAGGTTGCCGCAAATTAAATCCTCTACTATAATATCAATCATGTGTGACGGCTCCATATTGGCATCGAGCCAGCCAACACATCCCACACTGGCAGGTTGTTCGAGGAGAATGGGCAGCGGCACAATCTCGATCGCAAGACGGCCATCCAAAATTGACTAAGAGGATGGGTTCGAATCACGCGGAGAATAGAGTAATCGATCACATCAGAAGGGAATGATTTTTTGATCAGAGCTAGGTCACATAGCAATGAGTAACATGTTAATATATATGTATCACACAGACGTTTATTTATTGCAAAATTTAGGTATCATGCGCTTTGTATGGATGTACATGATCTTTTGATCACCAAAACTCGTCTATTTGAACATATAGTCCGTTCACCCGTGACTTAAGTTGGTAGCACGTCGACTTCATTGTGAAAATGTATTTGGTATAGGTTGAAGACGATGATGCACACGTGTCATATTCAGAATGTTCCACACGTTGTTCAATGTGGGCACGACACTACTAGGGAAACAGTAATTAGTTGAGAACCCTCTTAATACCAGTTTCAGAATTGGTATTGTCCATCCGGTACTGATGTGGGGGCACATTAGTACCGGGTGGCTCACTCGGTACTAATGTAGTCATTAGTACCGGGTGGTGCTACGCCCCGGTACTAATGTACCGGGCACCGTCAGCCCTTTTTTCCTTTCCTTTTTCTTTGTTTTTTCTTTTCCTTCCTTTTCTTTCTCATTTTCTTTACTTCTCATTCTCTCAGTCACTAGGTGATACCCCGCGCGTTGCTGCGGGAATTTTTAAACAAAATATTAAGGTGAAATATGAAAGTAGAAACACCAAAGCGATTACATGGCGATATTCATCTGTAGACAATATTATATATGTTAATTTTATTGAGAGAGAACCATTTTTAAATGATTGATCCTACATGTATTTCAACTGCGAGAATTTTATGATGTGCTACTCGTAAATACAACATGCTATTAGTCACAGAAAATCGACGAAGACATAAATATATGGTTTGGTGGATGTTGACATGACTTGGTGGATATTGACATGGTTTATAGTGGAAAGTGACATGGCGTGTAGTGAGTTATGACGTGATGCGTTTAGAGGCAAGAGAAATCGTTAGTAAGTACCAATTATATAGTTTATATAGATAAGAACAAGCACATACAACCACAAGATTTTACAAGTCTTCCCATACATCATATACAATCTCACACAAATTCAATACTATACATTTTCATCACATGCATTATTTCACACAAATCTATCACATGAATCACATCACACAAAATCTCACAAGAATCAACACCAGCTCCACCAAACACTAGCGCGCCTTCACCAAAATCAATAAGATTTCACAAGAACACAAGAACCACTCACAAATTTGACAGACAATTCACAACTCCAGGCCATCACCGTGCTGCCTTGCCTCACGCCTCTAGGCCGCGCCGCTCGCCGCACAGCCGCCTTGCCCGCTCTGTGCTGCGGTTTGCCGCAGCCGCCTTGCCTCCTCCGTGCGCCCACTCGCCACGGACGGGGCGGCTTGGCCTGGCCTTGCCTCGTCTCCGCGCCTGTCCTGAGAGGAAAAGCAGTGCATGAGATCTAGAAACGAGAGAGGGAATGAAGAAGATAAGGATGGAAAGAATATGAAAGACACAGGCAGCAGGGGTAAAACAAAGGGGTAGGCGAGAGGGGTTGCACCAGCATGGGGAAGTACCGTGTGGTTCTACCGCCCGGTATTAATGCGGACACATTAGTACCGGGTCATCTTCTAGCCCGTTACAAATGGGCACCTACCACATTAGTACCGGTGCCCGACTAGGCCCGGTACTAATATGGGTCACGAGGGGATGCGTCGGGGCTCTTCCTTCCCACCTGATACTAATTAATATCCACATTAGTACCGGGTGCCAAAATAATCGGTAGTAATGTGAAAAACTGATTTGGACAGATGCTTGGTTCCCTGGTAGTGCGGGTGTCTGTTTAAACTATCCAAGTGCCCATGTGATCTTGGTTAGTGGACCAAAATAACTTGTAAACTGATCAAAGATGGCAGTCAATGAACCAAGTAAAATAATGTAATTAGTACAGATTTCTTACACTTTCGCAATCAAAATTCATATAGCTTTAGAGATTGGAGAAATGTAAAGCTAAAAGGTTTCCTGCTGGAAGTATTCCTAATTCACACGTGCACATTTTACACGATTACATATCAACAGCCTACACACTATCAGTTCTCACAAACCTGATGCAGCCTTTATTTCCGGTACGTAGCAAGTCTCAACTCAGTTTCAAACACTCTCTCTGCTCTCAAAATTGCTGAAGTTTCAACCTCAATTTAACTAAAAGTGTAAACTCAACAATTAGTTCAGAACTACTCCCTCCGTCTCAGAATATAACTTCGTTTAGACTTTTTCAAAGTCAAACTTTTTCAACTTTGACCGTAAATAGCGAAATAATTATAAATGCTAATAACATAAAAATGATATTGGTAGATTTATTATGAAACCAAGTATCAAAATATGTAATCTTCTTTATTTCAAATAAATTATTTTAAAAGTTATCGTTGGTCAAAGTTGAAAAAGTTTGACTTTGAAAAAATCTAAACGAAACTATATTTTTGGACGGAGGGAGTATTATATATCTACAAAAGAAAAGGAGAGCCTCAACTCAAAGTTGTAGTGCAGAAAAAGTACCTGATGAAGAAGTCAAGCTCTTTCATATAAATTTAGGACAAACAAATTAGTTCAAAATGGAACTACTTAGCTTGTTCTAAACATCATATATTTAAGAATGGAGGGAATAAGACCTAACTACATTACACAGGTGGGAATTATTTTATTTTTCGTCGAATCTCGAAAGGCGCGGCACCTTTAGTGATCCTTCAGGATCAGTTTACATGTCCATCCACAAATATGTTACGGATTATATTATATCAAGGTCGAGTGCACTTAGACAACCAGTAATCTGTTTGTGAAATACAGTGCACAAACGTGCCCACATGCTATCACTCTATGCTTACCAGCTTACATGTTTATTTGGTTCATATACATTGCTTTATTTTTGATCAATTATATAAAAAAAGAACTAGTGCTTAGCACTTCACCTACCATCGCACACCCATCTCATCCACTTTGCAATTCCATGTCTGTCTGCAGAATTTGTTGGCAAGCACCAAGCTAGGTAGCTAGCCATGAACAAGATCTTGCTGGGACTTGATGAGTTTGCTCTGGCGTAGCCTGCGCTCGTCGGAGAGTATCTTGACGAAGCGTGCTAGCGCCTCCTCGTTCGTTCCTTCGCCGTTAACAGCCTCATACATCCCCGTGTCGATGTTCACTCTTGACACGGGCTTCTTCAGCAGATCATGGCCGATCCTGATCAGAGCCTCCATGTTCTCCTTCGTTGCGATGTCGACCGATGACGTGTCCCCCGTCAACGAGTCATCCTATACATGCACATGTTTGTACACATCGTTCAAAGTTTCGTGCTGTGAAATGTAACAACTTTATAAGGGTAAAAAGAACACGTATATATACTGTGTAAAACCTGGATGCGAAGGTAGTTCTTCTGACAGTGCAGGGCCTCAAAGAGCACGGCGGCGTGAATGTCGACCATGTCGGAGCTCGCATGCGAGAAGATGTCGATGATCGGAGTGAATCCGCCATTGTAGAGCCACTGGAGGAGACCCCACTTAGCGCACTGCGGCGCGGTGTACTTCTCCGCCTGCTTCGCCGATTCGGTGCCGACGGAGATGATCAGGTAGTGCCTGTAATCCGAGGGCTTCCCGGGGTTGAAGTCCGGGTTGTGACGGAGCACCTCCTTGGTGAGCATGGACATGGCCGCCATGGTGGGGTTGTTGGCCGCGACGCCGCCGTCGACGAGGTGGTACTCCCGGGAGCCGCCCTTGCCGTCGCCGGTCGTGAAGAAGTGCGCCGGGAAGTAGGTCGGCGCCGCCGCCGTGCTGATGCAGATGTCGGCGGGTGCGCGTTCTTGAGCGGGTCGTGCTTGGCCTCGTAGGTGCTGAAGATCACCGGCTGCAGGTACTTGACGTCGAACGCCGGCACGATGACGTTGGTCACCGTGTCCGCGACCCGAACGTCGTGGGTGAGCCTCTTGATCTTGTCGTTCAGGAACACGCCGTCGTACTTAGGACCCCTCACCGCGCCCAGGAGCTTCGCCGCTGGCGTCAGGAAGGCGTCAGGAACCAGGCCCTGCATGCGCCGCCACGATTTGTGTGTTCGTTCGTGTCAATTTGTTTTGTGTGGTGCAGGTGTGTGTGTGTGTGTCCGTCATGTTAATGACCAAGGACGCACGTACTTCTTCTCGGGGAAGATCTTGGGGCCGTTCTCGAGGTAGAAGGTGTTGAGGTCCTTGGCGGCGAAGAGCGGCCGGTTGTTCTTGTCCGGCGCCGCCAGCATCGACGTGAGCAGGGCGCCGGTGCTCGTCCCGGCGATCACGTCGAAGTAGTCCGCGATCCGAGCGTCCGGGCCGTCCAGCTCCTGCCGAACAAAAAAAGAGAACGAAATCACTACATGATTGTGGTACCAGAGACTGACTATTTTAAAATCAAGAGCAGAATGAGTGGTGAATACAAGACATCTACCGTTTGGAGCAGTACTATGTGTGCTTAATTTTGATGGCGTGGTTTTGCACACGTGCCTGCAGCTTGGCCTCAAGGAAGGCGATGATGGTGGCCGGGATGAGGCCGCGGATGCCGCCGCCGTCGATGCTCAGAATCGTGACGAGCTTCCCCGTCGACGGTGGTGGCTGTGGCACCGTCGTCGTGTCGGCGCGCAGCGGTGGTGGCCGTGCCGCTGCGGCTGTCCATGCCAGGCGCTGCGCTGAGAGATCACAGGTTACAAGAGAATTCAGGAAGAGATCACTTCTGCACCTAGCTTTCCTAGTCAGAACTCAGACGCGGACTAGTGAAGGAATCTGTCACTTTTTCCTCATACACGTTTCATGCCTCCTCGAAACGAGTTGAACGGATGAGAAAAAATTTGTCCATCATATTAAGATATCCGATTGCCTTTCACGCGAATGATTGCCTTTTTGTCCATGAGCATCGATCTTATGATCACCCACTAGCACCATATATGATGCTTGTGCACAAGGGTTAAATATAGCTAGAGATCTATTGTAATACAACTTCCACAAACCCAACCCAAAATTACACTAATAAGCAACTTTTTCACTCAGGCAAACGTATTACAGCCTGGAGCGGACGAAAAATACTCTGAGCTTCTTTGGTAGTAGCAGTTGCTGCCTCTGATCTTACAGAATAAAGGGTATGTTTGCTTGAGTTGTGACTTTTGGAGAAGGTGTTGTGGGCTGTGAAAAACAGCTGTGGAAAAAGTAGAAGGCTGTATGGTGAAAAAGTTGTGACTTTTTGGAAACACTTATGAGCGGACCCACTTATGAGGGCCGTTGGAGGGAGGGCCGGAGGGGCACCGCGAGAAGGATGGGCACCAGGACGGAGATAGAGGGAGGGGCGCCGCGGGAGAGATGGCTGCAGGGATGGAGGGCCACTAGAGGGAAGGGCGCCCGCACCACCGCTGCGGAGGAGCAGGGGCTAGCGAATGGTCCGCAGAGCGAGCAGGAGGCGACAGAGGGACCGTGTGTCGCGGGCGGGAAAGAAAGGGGAAAATGAACTGTTATGTGTGTAATCAGTGGTAGTTGGATAATTTTTTAGTCCAAAATAGCTTTTTTGGTAAAAACATATGTGGTTTTTGACCCTCTTTGGCTGGCTTTTGGCTTTTGCAAAAGGAGAAGCAGGTTCAAAAGCCCAACCAAAGGGGGCCACATAATCCTGCAATCTGGTGCCCATCTACAATATCTAATTAAGATATATGTACAACATTTGAATTCTTAGTTTATTTGGTCAATTGTCTTGGCCTCTTGGGGCGAGACAAATTTATCCATACATGGTGTTGGTTCGATATGTTCAGCTCTTCATATCCATACTTATAATACAAAACTTTGTGCATACCCATGAACTTTGGGACAAATGTTGTATCCTAGAATGACATATTTTTTGGGATGAGGGAGCACATGATTACTTAATAAAGATTGGAAAGAGGTAGAAGAAATATTTGAAAGAAAAGCTCCTGTGGTAGGAGGCTAACAACACTTATAAACTTATAGTTCTAATAACTTGTCTATGTACATGATCTCCTTTTTTTTGAAATACCAAGAAAAGTTCTTAAGAGACTAGATTGCATTAGGTCAAGACTAACAAAATGGAATATTCTTTGTATGCCAAAAAAACCAAGGAGGTCTTGGAATCTTGGACTTAATTAGAAATCCAGAACAAGTGTCCTTTATAAACAAATGGTTGTACAAACTAATCAATGAGGATGGCCTCTGGCAACAAATTCTCCAGCAGATCAAGAGATATTTTCTATCATATACATATAGTACCGACTAGTTGACCTCACAAACATGATGGATGAACAGCCTGGAGTGGACGGAAATGCTAAACTCGTTGGCAGTAGTGGCGGCTGTCTCTGATCTTAAAAAATCGCAAATCTGGCACCGATCATTCATACTCTATAAGAAGGATCTATACAAAATTTGGATCTTTTAATTTTAATCAGGCAAAGTTGTCGTGAGGCGACAAATAGTGGTGGTTTTGATATATACGATCCAGTCTGCATAGCCTGCTGTGATTCCTTTTCACGCTATTAATATTGATTGACGATTACCTTTCTTTGTGGCAGCGCCTTCCTATAATTTGCGTCCTTTAGAGCCTTCCTTCCACCAAATTATTTCCAGTTTTCCGTCGTCCTACTTGCGGGAGCTGCCAACCACAAACGACAGAGAATCGTCATCATCATAACTCCAAACCCTGGTGTTGGAGTCGTACCCTAGGAGAACATCATACGTATCCAATCTGAGCTCGCCACCCTGTCATCGCAGTGCCTCGGCAGCCAGTTTGACGAGGAAAAGCAATCAGGTTAGGCTCTAATTCTTCATTTTCTTCCAATGTGCGTGATTAATTAACAGGCTAGGTATTCCGATCCGTGCTTCATATTTGATCACGTATTTGGCTTTTTTAATTCCTTGTGCAACCTAATTTCTTACTAACCTGATTTCCTACTATCAATGATGCATCAAATCAGCTGCGTCCAGACAGCAGTACCCATCTCTGCTCTAGATCACGGCGTGGTGTTTCCATCTGATTTGCGCCTTATTTGATGTTAGAGAGAACACGCTGACGAGGTCCTCAACCACACGCTGTGGGTCGCTGCGCCGCTCGTTATCATGGTGGACACTGCCGTATAGCACATATGTCTGGTAGCGAAAGGTAATAAATAGATTGTCTGCATGTGGTTTTTTTATCTGTAATTTAAAAGGTTCCTGTCTCATGCTGATAATCATGTTGACAAAATGCTAGATTAATTCATCAGTGTTACGTGATTCTCAAGGTTCCTTGCATTTACATTTTTTTGTTTATCAAGCATCAAGACTCTTTTTCACATTTCGTATACGTTGCAGAATGAAACACTGTCAATCTGTCATGGTATTTGTATTGTTCTCCAAAAGTTATTTTTATTGGCCCTCGAAGGTACGTACATAGCCATCGTTTCATGTTTCTTTTAGTCAATGCGCTATGCATGGTCGTGCAGGGACGCATCTGGCGGTGAGGGAGAGGGGGTGAATTAGGCAACTTAAAAACTTATCCTATGGCTTTCACTACTTGTATGAAACATAAACTAGAACATACTATCTAAATGTGCAACTAGGGTTGTTCTAGTGTGAAACTCCCATCCCAAAACAGATTTTGCAACCTATAACCAATCCTAGCAAGATACTACTCTAGGAAAGTAAAGGCAAGTAAAGATTGCAAGAGAGTAATGCGGAAACGTAAAGGGGATGAAAGAAAGCAAACTCTTGACACGCGATTTATCCCGTGGTATCGGTAGGCACTAAGCCACTCCTAGTCCACATTGAAGCACTCTACACAAGAGTATTGCTTCCCGGTCATCAAGTCTCTCCCAAGAGCACCACTTGACTTGCCACAAAGGCTCACCACGAAGGCACTCGCCAAGCTCCCTTGGTCACCTTGATGCCGCCTCCACTAAGGAGCTTCTCCACCAAGGGAAGGGGGTCTCCACGTCCCCCGCACAAAGTGTCCTCGCCGCTCCACACCAAGCCGGAGGGTCAAAGACATTTGCCGGAGAGCCACCTAGGCTCCAAGACTTCCGGCACACCTCATACAACTTGATCCACTCGAGAATCACCTCACAAGGTAGGCACACCTTGCACTCACTTAGCTCTAAGCTAAACCTAACACTAAGCACACACACAAAGCATGTGCAAGTCTATAGATGAGCAATTTAGCACTTGGATGGCTTGGATATGATCTTCTATGAGTCTTGAACTCCTCTGCACTTCCACACACTCTAGCAACTCCAAATGGGTGAGTGGAGGGGGTATAAATAGCCCAAGGTGTCCAAAGAGCCGTTGGCTAACGGCTACAGAAAACTGTACCGCCGGATGAACCGATGGTCTCTTTTCCATAGGCGTCGGTTCATCCGGTGCCCTCCACGTCACTTAGCCGTTGCAAATCTGCTGACGATATTCATCCGATGCTTGCACCGACGGTCATCTTGCCTAGCCGTCGGTTCATCTGGTGCTGATCGGTTTGCTTCCAAAACCTCTCCGGTAGCATTTTCGAAGCCATCAGATGAACCGTTGCTTAATCCTTGTATCCATCGGTTCATCCGGTGCTGAAGACCTTCGCGCCAGAATCTCTCTGTTAGCAAACACATGGCCATCAGATGAACTGCTGCTACACCGTCGGTTCATCCGGTGCTACTGATTCCTGCGAGCTGACTATTGCTTGGTCTCTTGAATTCATCCGGCGCATGTAAAACTGGGGGCGTCCGTTCATCCGGTGGTGCAAGCTGACTTGCGTCTTCTTCCGCAGTGTACTACTTCATCCGGCCATTGCACCGACGTTTGTTTCCAAGGTGCTGTCGGTTCATCCGACGGTAGCATTTCTTTTCTTCTTCTTCCGCGGTTTTGACCCTTGAAAAATATACTATCTTCCCATTTTGGCATGTGGTATTTTTGCATCCTTGGTACCCTTGAATATGTTATGTTATATTGCATTGATTTGATAGAATCATCAATCATGCTCTTTCTTATCATCACAATTTTCTTGTCTTTGAATTGTCATTCATTGAGCATCTCCAACAAATCACATGATTTGCCAAGTACAAAATAGCTAGAGAGAGGTTCTGATAGCTTGGCAAATCTTTTGGGGTTTAACAAATCACAAGATTTGACAAGTACAAAATAGCAAATTGCTTAAGATGCTCTTACAGCGCCTTATATATTTCTTATGTGCTAGATTGTCCTGTCCTTTGATGGAGCTACATGGCGGAACCCGATTGGAGTCTGCAATGATTGACATTTTAATACTTGAGCCTCTTCCTTAGTTGGATAATTGCTTCTTTATTCTCCCTGAAATTATCTAGCAAGTGTACTTTCAAATGAGGTAGTAGTCGCAGTTAGTTAAATACAATTTTTTATTTACTGTGATTTTTAGTCACGTGCGTGCCGCACGTGCATTTTACTGGTATGTTGAAATATCAACTCCATCCATCATCTACAATAGCAGGATTCGATTTGTTTGCCTCCACAAAACATACCATGTACTCTCTACATTCATCTATGCAAGGCCTATTATGAAATCTCAAAAATTCATTTTTGCAAGGTCTATTCTCATTTTTCTTTGGGAGTGACGCTTTGGGAATTGGTGTGGCAGTAATTCTTCGCATGCATGCATCGGGAATGAAACACATGCAGAGAGTAATCAAATGTGCAATAAAAGCTGACTATTTTTCCCAAGAAAAATCAACGATGGGAGAGCTTCCCTCGGTCTTTGAGCCAATAGCGAATCTAGAGTTTGGAGTTAGGGTGGGCCAAGTGGCAACGTTTGTTAGCAGGCCAAATGACCCAGTGCTACCTGGCTGGTTTAAAAACTCATCAGGGTGAAAATCAATAGGGTAAGCTTCTTGGACCGATTCTTAGGGTGGGTTGTGGCCCACTCGGCCCACCCTCTAGATTCGCCAGTGCTTTGAGCTAAACAAAAATAGATCTTGCATAGATGAATGGAGTACTAGTGTAAGGAATTGATCTTAGTTTTTTTTCTCTAAATAGATTAGTAGCAGTGTGAAAAGACCTTCACGTTCTTTTATTGACTATATAAAATGAATATTTTAAAGCAACTAGCTAGGCTTTCTTTTTTTTAAGGAAACACGAGGGGTGTGACCCCCTACTAGTTATATATTTATATAAATTTAAAGACAAGTACAACTGTTTTGGGATAAAAACATACAAAGAGATAAAAAAATAAAAAGATTACAAAGTTGTGTTCGACCATTGAGTCATAGCTGATTGCGAGGATGACTTTGCTCTTAGAATAACCAGAACAAATTCACGCTTGAAGTTTTCCTTTACTAGCTAGGTTTTCTAAAATAAATATTTTGAAAGTACTCCATCTCTGTTATGGAAACTGGGGACTCATATATATTGGGTAAGTCTCGTAGTCATGCTGGAAAGAAAAACAGACATGTGTCGGGCCTTGTAAGAGTACGTGATACATGTGCAGGTTGAAGTTGGGTCTTCTCTTTTTTGGACGTTTTTTTTAGAAAAGTTTCAAAACGTGAAGTTGCCCTAAAAAAAGAGATTAACAGCGATCCCATCACGCGTGGCCAGACATAGCAAACGACGAGCCAGAAGACGCCCGTACATAGAGGGCCCCAACCTCTGCCTTATCTCGCGAATGTGAAAAGATATTTGCAAAGGTTAGTAAGATCGCTTATTGTGAAAGAGTCTCTAACCTACCTACCTAGAGCACCTCAGTAGCACTCAATAGGTCGGAATTAATTCAACCTCTCATGAGATCCAATTAAATAGAGTTGACATATAAAAAATATAAAAAATATGTAGGAACTTCTCCTGCTGACTGGTAAAAACATATAGGTGCAACTCCTACTCCTGTAGTCTTTCATGTTAAAAGATCAACTCCATTGATCTTCTACATCAGAATTGGATTTTTTTCATGCATAAAGCAATTCTGATGTAGAAGCTCATAAAAAGTATAATCTTAGTTTTTCTCTCTCTCAAAACAGATTAGAAGTAACGTGAAAAGCTTTCAAATAGTACGTTCTTATTTATTGACCATCTAAAACGAATATTTTTTTTGCGAGCACTAAACACTACTAGGGAAAGGGACTTCTGTACCGGGTGGCAACCCACATATTAGTGTCGGGTGGCCACCCGGTACAGCTAAGGCGGCACTAATGTGGGCGGCCACATTAGTGCCGGCTCTCATTGCCGCCCGGTACTCAGTATATCCGTTCCGTCGCCGTCCGTCCCTGCCTTCCTCCCTCTTTTTTTCCTTTTCTTTATTTTTCTTTCTTTTTTCTTCTTATATGTTCTTCTCTTTTCCGTTTATTTTCTTCAATCATTCCCACAAAAAGATCCACACATCACACATCAAAATCATTCATACAAGTTACAACATTCAACATCGATTTGATTCAACCAAATCATTCACACAAAATTGACAACACCAGAATCACAAGCAAGAACACAAGAATCACTATTATAGAACACACTCACAAGACCAAGATTCGATCCACCTTGTGCTTGGCCGTGCGCCCGTGCCGCCCGCCGTCCTGCCTTTGCCGCACTGCCCTGGAGGCCAACGCTGCCGCCGGCCCCTGCCTAGTCGCGGGCGCGCCTCCAGGGCCAACGCTGCCGCCGCCCCCGCGCCGGCCGGAGTTGGCCGGAGTCCGCTGAGCCCGCGCCCACCTGCCTCCCGCCGACCGGCCGCTGGACGAGCCCACCTGCCCGCCCGCCGGCCGGCTGGCTGCCGTGCCTGCGCTGCCCAGATGCGCCGGCCGGCTGGCCGCCGCGCCCGTGTTGCCCAGATGCGCCGGCCGGCCATCCGCCGAGCCCGCCCGCCGACTGGCCGCTGCGCCCGCGCTGCTCAGATGCGCCCGCCGGCCGGCTGCCCACCGTGCGCGCCCAGAGATCCTGCGAGAGAGATGCGGGTCAGAAGGGGGGAAATGAGAAAGAGATAAGGTGGGGAGGGGGAGAGCGAAGAGATAAAGGTGAGGAGGCCGGTGGAAGAAAATTTTCTAAGTCTAGGGGCGCATCGCGGGGCAGCAGCGGTGGCAGATAACATTAGTACCTGGGGTTATTTTGCCCCGGTACTGATGTGTCCACATTAGTACCAGGGCTAGTTCCCACCTGGTACTAATGTGGAGTACCGGGTGGGAACTAGCCCCGGTACTGATGCGTCCACATTAGTACCAAGGCTAGTTTCCACCCGGTACTAATGTGCTTTCACAAGAGCGTGTCGAGACCCTCCCTTCCCACCCGGTACAGATGTGAACATCAGTACCGGGGGACAAAATACCCGGTACTGATGTTCAGGACGGAAGGTTGGTTTTCTAGTAGTGAAAACGAATATTTTGAAAGCAACTATATATAGCTAGAATTTCTGAGATGAATATTTTGAAAGTCCATCTGTTAATGAAAACTGGGGATTCATATTGGGTAATATTGTTGTAGTCGTTGGAAAGAAAAACAGACGTGCTGAGTACGTGATACATGTGCAGGTATGTGAAGAAGATGGGTCTTCTCTTTTTGGATGCCTTTTGGGAAGTTCCAAAACGTGCAGTTGGTCAGCGGTCACGGATTAACAGTGACCCCATCATTGCGTGGCAAGCCTCCTCCTTATCTCGCGAAAGTGGAGCCACATCGACGTACGTGACACCAGAATTATGTTATCGATAATGCTATATCACAGACGTCCGATGAGAAAGAAAATTTTCGGACGCCCTTCATGTGGCCCCACCCTTTTTATCGCTACATCCTTATCTTTTCACTGTTATTTCCGCATCGATTATCAACCTGTTCGCACCCAAAATTGGCACAAAACCGATCAAGCTGTCGCCACCGGTCAGACTGGTGTCCCTCAACGGTCTGACCGGTCGGGCGTCTTGTAGCCGATCCGGCAACGGCCACACCGGTCTGACCGGTGGGCCTGACCGGTCTGACCGGTGGACCCCGAGTCCGAGCAGAATTGAGGAGTCCTAGCGAATTTCGACTTGTAAAAGGATTCCTTGCGGGGCAAGACCTCCCCACCCTATAAATATAAAGGGCCACGGCTGTTTGAGGTGGAATCACCCAATCGTACATTACTTTCTACAACTTTTATCTCTCAAACCCTAGCTTTTCCAACCTTGTGCTTTCCTTGCTTGTCTCGACGACGATCAGGGACGTTCTGAGTGGCCTTGCCGACCTCAGAACAACCCTAGGCGCTCCACCTCCGACGGGGTCCCTCCCGAGGCGGCGATCTTAGGTTTTCACTGTGCCTCTGCAGCCACCGGTCAGACCGGTGCCCCTGACCGGTCAGACCGGTCCGGGCAGGAGTTCAGCGAGTTCAGCGTTTCGACGTTCCGCGCGATCTAGCGCTCGTGTGTGTTGACCAGAAAAGCGTCAACATACTTTTGGCGACTCTGCTGGGGAAGAAAGATCAAGTTGCTAAAACCGTTCAATCTGACCTCAGCTCGATGGGTGCTCGGTGCGATCTCGACATGAACAACATTGTCACCGCGTCGCTGGAAGATCTCTCTCCAGAGGAGCAGCAGAAGTTCAAGACGCTACAAGAGTACATGCAAGTACAATTCCTAGCTGGCGTCAAGAAGGATCGATCCGGCAAGGTGGCAAGATTGAAAGAGTTCGAGCTGCCGGCGATCAGGCTAAACGACAGCAATATTGAGGTAATTCCCACTGTAAGTAAGAAACCCCCGTCTGAAACTTCTTCTATGAAATCTACAGTGGAAAGTGATGAATTGCTTGCTTCTTACATTGCTCGTTTAGAACGGTTAGAGGATCTTGAAAAAGATAGGAGTTTAGGTTTTAATAATAATGAAACTAATAGTAGTACTCCTAAAGCTAATCCTCAAGGGTCTCATCCTAGCTTAGCGCCTTTGCCTGTAAATAATGGTAATCATGCATATGGTTTGACACCAAATCCAGCATCTGGTCAGTACCCTCAGTTTCAACCGCATAGGCCAAACATGGCCGCACCGGTCGAACCGATGCAGGGTACCGGTCAGACTGGTGCTATGGAGTTGGTGCCCGACCAGCCTTTGCCAATTTCTGTCGTGCCAAATCAGATGGTCCCTACTTTTTCTAATACAATCAGTAATGTTGGACCTCATTATAGTACGACAGTGAATACATCGGCCTCCAAAAACATTATTCCGGACGATGTGTTTGAAAGTTACAGGCTAGCTCAAGCTAAGATAGCTCCCTACTTAAATAAGATGAATTTGGAGAATCCTCAACCACAACAGCCAAATAATCCTAATTGGGCGGAATTTAATAGATTTAAGGAAGATTTGGCTAATGTGGTAAAAACCAAACTTGGTGTTGATATTGATAACACTAATTTGTATCAAAAACCATACGATCCCGAGTTTGATAGATTTCCTCTCCCACGTGGTTGGCGTATGCCTGACTTGATTAAATTTAGTGGTGATGATGACCGAACCACATGGGAGCATATTAGTCAATACACTGCACAACTAGGTGAAGCTGGTGTCTATAATGCTTTAAAAGTGCGCTTGTTCTCTTTATCTTTGACTGGCACCGCTTTTGCTTGGTTTTCCTCGCTTACTCCCGGTTCTATTATATCTTGGGATATGTTAGAACGTAAGTTTCATGATCATTTTTATAGTGGGAGCATACAATTAAAATTGACAGACTTAACATCGGTTAGGCAAGGAAGAGATGAGACTGTCTCTGCCTACATTAAAAGGTTTAAAGAAACTAAAAACCGGTGCTTTAATTTGTCAATCACTAATATGGACCTTACAGACATTTGTCTGAAAGGTTTAAGATCATCTATTAGAGATAAGATAGAGGGCACTGACTTTCTTTCGGTTGCACAAGTTCAAATTAGAGCTTTAGTTATTGAGAACCGAATGAATAAAGAGAAAGATATTTTTAAATCACGTCGTTCTAATGTTCATGTTATTGATTATGATTCTGATAGTTCGGACGATAGTGATAAAGAAGTTTATGCTGCTGAGTTTGTTTGGCCCTCTAAAGAAAAATCTTATTCTTGTTCATCTCTTAAGCCGGCTAGTAAAGGTCGGCAAGAAGAAATTAAATTTACTTTTGATGTTTCCAAATGTGATCGTATATTTGATGAATTGCTTAAATCTGAAAATATCAAGTTAACTCATACTATTCCTCCACTTGAAGAGTTGAAAAGACGTGCATATTGCAAATTTCATAATTCATTTTCTCATGCTATTAATGATTGCAATGTGTTTCGTCGATAGGTTCAATCGGCCATAAATGAAGGTCGTTTGACTTTCCATGAGATGCAAGTGGATAAGGCTCCTTTTCCAATCAACACCATGGATTTACAGCAGCCTAAGGTACTGGTTCGGCCACATCAAGTTGAAGCAACTAAAGACAAGAACGTGGTAATCGGGGAAGCTAAGCCCGATTTGAGAGGAAAGGAGCTAGTTCGCAAAGTTGAGTATGAGAAGACTCCTGATGGCAAAGAGACCTTCAAGGTTACAGTGAGTGCCTCTGAACATGGGGGGCAAGGGTCGTCTACACCCGCCGACCAGCGACCGTCTGAGCCATCTCTGGCCAGACCGGTCAGACCGGTGGAGGTGACCGGTCAGACCGGTGCACCCCCAGGCCGTCCGAGGATGATCAAACCAAGCCGTCCGGAGATTGGAAACTGGAAACTTAATGTAGCAAAAAATCAGGGGAGTGGTCCTAAGCCGAAGGTCACTTTCGACATGCTATTTGACAAGTATTCCAGGCAAAAGGCCGTTACAAGTGATCGGCCGTTAAAAAAAAGGATGAGGTCACCTACACATCAAGGAGGGTCATCTTCACCTCCAAGGGCTGCTACAAGACTCAAGGGTGAATTATCACAGCAAGGGCAACGCTTTACTCCACCATGGGCGTCATCAAGTTCAAATGCACCACGCCCGATATATGATGACAATGGAGTGATGTGGGTGCCATATCAACAAGCCTTTCATCCTGGATGGGGAGGACAGAAATCAGCGTTCGACAGGATCTCCAGACCTATCCAAGACCGATTGGCTTCTCGCCGTTCTGGTCAGGGTCACCAGACCCAACCGGTCAGACCGGTCACTACCACCAGTCAGACCGGTGCGGCCAGAAAAGACATGCCACCTCCCGTGAAGCAAGTCTACAAGCCGAAGCAGAAGGAGGAGGTGCAGAAGATGAAAGTTGATCTAGAGAGGACTACGAGTCAAGACATTATTCAGATTGGATCAATGGATGTTCACATTGGAGAGGATGGCAAAAGACCGATTGTTCCAAACAATAAGGTTGTGACATCAACTCCGAGGGTGTTTGCTGCTACCAATGACCATGAGGCCAGTGGGAGTGGTTCCGACTCCAAATAATTCTTGCCAAGGTGGTGTCCTCCCGGATTGACTCGCACACAAAGGAGGAAGCTTCAACGCCTAAGGTTTCAAGAGAAGAGGGAGAAGGAGCTAGAGAAGCAAAGGGACGAAGCTTTCAACCAGTACAGGCCCATGGTACCTCAAGGGAAAGAGTGGAGAGTCAAGACCAGCTCCCAGCCAGCACCGGTCAGACCGGTGGAGGGGTCGGTCAGACCGGTCACACCGGTCAGACCGGTGGAGGTCGACGGTCAGACCGATGACCCAGAGACGCCGCCCGGTTTCTCTTCTTCGGTTCCCATGGTTTGTGATGACAAGTCCACATCGGATCCTGCACCAGAAGACGATGAGGAGCTTGTTGACTACAGTTCTTCGCCCGAGCGTATGAATTTGGACATCAACGTGATCCATATGTCTATGGATGGTTATGGGCTCTCGGAGGAGGACGTCGCGCATCTCGACTTTGGGCCAAAGGAAGCTACTTTCCAGAAGCCTAAAGCTACTGAAAATCATCTGAAGGCTTTGTACATGAAGGGACACATCAATGGGAAGCCTATCTCTCGCATGCTGGTGGACGGAGGAGCGATCGTCAACTTGATGCCGTATTCTTTGTTCAAGAAGCTGGGAGGTTCAGATGATGAGCTGATCAAGACGAACATGACCGTCAGCGGTGTGGGAGGAGGCGAGCCGATGGGAGCTAAAGGCGTCGTCTCTATGGAGCTCACCGTTGGGAGCAAGACGTTGGCTACGACATTCTTCGTCGCTGAGATACAAGGTAACTTCAGTCTCATCCTTGGTCGTGATTGGATTCATGCAAATCAGTGTGTGCCTTCTACTTTGCATCAATTCTTAATCCAATGGGTAGGCGACGAGGTAGAGATTGTTCATGGTGATACATCGGCTTGTGTTGCAGTGGCCGATAGTCGTACTATGGATAATCATGAGAATCTTAAGTGCTTAACTTGTTTAGATTTATCTAATTTGAGGCTTATTGATTCTACCAAAGATGGCTTTGCTACTATTGTCATGAAGCCGATCGTTGATCAGGCTAGAACTTCTCTGTCGATTTGATGGATGCAAATCTGGAGTGGTTGCAACAAAGGCGAGAGCACTATCGGGCACATAAGAACGATATGTGTGAGGCCATCGAAGACTTTGATGATTTGAGCAAGTTAGGACAAGGGTTTACGTCGGCTGATCCTTTAGAGGAGGTTGATATTGGTGATGGCACTTTACCTAGGCCGACATTTGTAAACAGGAATCTTGATCCTTTGTTTAAATCTGAGTTAATAAAGCTGTTAAAGGAGTATGTTGATTGCTTTGCATGGAATTATAATGAAATGCCTGGTTTAAGTCGTGATTTAGTTGAGCATCATTTACCTATTAAACCTGGTTTTAGGCCTTATAAACAACCTCGTAGAAACTTTAATCCTGATATTTATGACCGAGTGAAAGAGGAAGTCAATCGGTTACTTGATTCAAAGTTTATTAGGCCTTGTTGTTATGCTGATTGGATCTCTAATATTGTGCCTGTTGAGAAAAAAGGAACAAAAAAGCTTTGTGTTTCCATTGATTTTAGAGATCTTAATAGAGCTACTCCTAAAGATGAATATCCTATGCCTATAGCCGATTTTCTTGTTAATGCTGCATCCGGACATAGAATTCTTAGCTTTGTTGATGGTAATGCTGGTTACAATCAAATCTTTATGGCCGAAGAGGATATATCCAAAACGGCTTTCATATGTCCGGGTTTTGTTGGCTTATTTGCGTGGGTTGTTATGACTTTTGGATTGAAAAATGCGGGTGCTACTTATCAAAGGGTTATGAATTTAATCTTTCATGATTTGCTTGGCATCATAGTAGAGGCTTATATCGATGATATTGTTGTCAAATCGGCTGGAGATGATTCTCATTTAGCTGATTTAAGACTTGCATTTGAAAAAATGCGTCGGTATAAATTAAAGATGAACCCACTCAAATGTGCTTTTGGTGTATCGGCTGGGAAGTTTTTGGGCTTCATTGTGCATGAGAGAGGCATAGAGATAGATCCTAAAAAGATTGAGGCAATCCGGAATGTTAAAGCGCCTACTTGTAAAAAGGATTTGCAAAAGTTCTTGGGCAAGGTAAATTACTTGAGGAGGTTCATTTGTAACTTGTCTGGGAAGGTGAATGCTTTTACTCCTTTACTTCGGTTAAAAAATGATGTTGACTTCACTTGGGGGGCAAAGCAACAAGAGGCATTTTATGAGATCAAGAGCTATTTGACTTCGCCACCCGTTCTTCAAGCGCCCAAGAGTGGTATTCCTTTCAAGTTATATATAGCGGCTGAGAGGGATGTCATTGGAGGTGTTTTGACTCAAGAGACCGAAGGCAAGGAGTACATTGTTGCATATGAGAGTAGAAGATTGCTAGACGCCGAAACAAGGTACACTTTCATTGAAAAGTTGTGTTTATCGCTATATCATACTTGTACCAAGTTGAGGCATTATTTATTACCTAGTACTTGCATAGTAGTATGTCAAACCGACATAATCAAATACATGTTGCATAAACCAATTTTGAGTGGTAGAGTCGGCAAATGGGCTTATGCTTTAGTTGAGTATGATTTGCATTGTGAACCATTAAGCTCCATGAAAGGTCAAATTGTAGCCGACTTTATTGTTGGACATAGAGTAGATAAGCAACTTGATTTGAATGTCGGTTATGCTACTTTTACTCCATGGAAATTGCATTTTGATGGATCGGTTTGCAAAGATGGTTGTGGTGTTGGAATTGTCATTATTTCGCCAAGTGGGGCTATTTTTGAAGCTCTTAACCGATTGGATCATGATTGTACTAACAACCAAACCGAATATGAGGCTCTTCTATTTGGATTGGAAATTTTGTATGACATGGGAGTAAAACATGTGGAAGCATATGGAGATTCTTTATTGGTGGTGCAGTAAGTATCCAAGGTATGTCAATGTCTAAATGGCTTCTTAAATGCGTATCTTGATAAATGTTTAGACATCATATCTTATATGGATGAATTTGTTATATATCATGTGCCACGAGAGGAAAATCCTAGAGCTAATGCTCTGGCCCAGCAAGCATCTGGTTATAATGTTCGAAAAAGAAATTTTCAAGAACACAAACCGTTGCTTGCGGCCGAGTGTTTTGCTCTAGAGGCACCGGTCAGGCCGACGCAGCCGACCGGTCTAACCGGTGACACCGGTCTGACCGATGTCACCGACCGGTCTGACCGGTCCCCTGGTAAAAGTTCCTCCTCAGTTTTTCGTGACAAAGATGAGGTGGAGGATTGGAGAAAACCTCTGGTTGATTATTTGCATAATCCTAGTAGTTCAGTTGATAGAAAAGTCCGACGATGGGCTCTTAAGTTTGTTCTTGATGATGGTGAATTGTATCGTCGGACCACGGATGATTTGCTCTTAAAGTGTTTGGGTCCTAATCAAGCTAGGTTGGCTATGGCAGAGGTTCATGAAGGTATTTGTGGTACTCATCAATCGGCTCCCAAGATGAAGTGGCTCCTCAGGCGGGCTTGCTTTTATTGGCCTACCATGATAGCTGATTGTTTTAGGTACTACAAGGGGTGTGAAGAGTGTCAAAAACATGGAGATGTTCAGTTGGTGCCTGTTGCGTTGATACATCCGATTATCAAGCCTTGGCCTTTCAGAGGATGGGGTCTGGATTTTATTGGCAAGATTCAGCCTTCGTCGTCGAAGGGGCATTGTTTTGTGATCGTGGCTACTGACTACTTCACCAAATGGACTGAAGCTATTCCTTTGAAGAATATGACGCATAGAGAGGAGATTGAGTTTATTACTGGGCACATCATACATAGGTTTGGCATTCCGCAGACTTTGACTACAGATCAAGGGACTTCGTTCGTATCCAAAGAGGTGCGTGATTTTGTTGATTCCTATGGTATTAAATTGCTCAATTCATCTCCATATTATGCTCAAGCCAATGGTCAAGCCGAGTCTAGCAACAAGACATTGATGAAGCTCATCAAGAAGAAGATAGAAGACAATCCTAGAAGATGGCATGAGGTATTATCTGAAGCTTTATGGGCTCATCGTATTTCTAGACATGGTGCTACTAAGGTTACTCCTTTTGAGCTTGTGTATGGTCAAGAGGCCGTTTTGCCCGTTGAGGTGAATCTAGGCGCATATAGACTTGCAAAGCAGAATAATCTTGATGTTGAATCATATTATGCTTTGATGATGGACAATATTGATGAAGTGACCGACAAGCGTATGGAAGCTTTGGAGGAAATTGAAAAGGACAAGAGGAGAGTTGCTAGAGCATACAACAAGAAGGTAAAAGCCAAATCTTTTCAGGTAGGTGACTTAGTTTGGAAGACGATTTTACCTATTGGATCTAAGAGTAACGAGTTCGGCAAGTGGTCCCCAAGTTGGGAAGGTCCATACAAGGTTGTCAAGGTTTGTTCTGGGAATTCTTACATGATGGAGACTTTGCAAGGACAGCGACTTCCAAGGGCTCTCAACGGGAGGTACTTGAAAAAATTTCATCCAAGTGTCTGGCAAGATGCTTCATAGGATATGGCCGATTTAAAGCAAAAGTCGCCCTTAGACCAAAAAATGGCCGGTGAAGTGTCACATCGACCTTAGAATTATTTTTTAGACAGCAAGCTTTACTAAAAAACAGGGGGGCATATGTTCGCACCCAAAATTGGCACAAAGCCGATCAGGCTGTCGCCACCGGTCAGACCGGTGTCCCTCAACGGTCTGACCGGTCGGGCGTCTTGTAGCCGATCCGGCAACGGCCACACCGGTCTGACCGGTGGGCCTGACCGGTCTGACCGGTGGACCCCGAGTCCGAGCAGAATTGAGGAGTCCTAGCGAATTTCGACTTGTAAAAGGATTCCTTGCGGGGCAAGACCTCCCCACCCTATAAATATAAAGGGCCACGGCCGTTTGAGGTGGAATCACCCAATCGTACATTACTTTCTACAACTTTTATCTCTCAAACCCTAGCTTTTCCAACCTTGTGCTTTCCTTGCTTGTCTCGACGACGATCAGGGACGTTCTGAGTGGCCTTGCCGACCTCAGAACAACCCTAGGCGCGCCACCTCCGACGGGGTCCCTCCCGAGGTGGCGATCTTAGGTTTTCACCGTGCCTCTGCAGCCACCGGTCAGATCGGTGCCCCTGACCGGTCAGACCGGTCCGGGCAGGAGTTCGGCGAGTTCAGCGTTTCGACGTTCCGCACGATCTAACGCTCGTGTGTGTTGACCAGAAAAGCGTCAACACAACCATTCACCCGTGAACCCACATGTCTTCTCTCTCATCTCGCCTGCACTCTTCTCTCTTTATTCTCTCTCATCTGCAACCATGAAATACGCCGAGGGAGAGGTGCTTCGCCGCAGGGACAATTCCGCTCGGGTAGAGCCTGAGCACCGA
Source organism: Cenchrus fungigraminus (assembly GCA_036936925.1). Taxonomy (NCBI): domain Eukaryota; kingdom Viridiplantae; phylum Streptophyta; class Magnoliopsida; order Poales; family Poaceae; genus Cenchrus; species Cenchrus fungigraminus. Next base: position 121,656,715 of record CM072779.1, on the reverse strand, counting down.
GGAGCTGCCCTACGCCGGCAGCAGGGGAGGCGCTCCACCGTCCTGTCGCCCCCCTCCCCGCGGTAGGGTCGTACCTCGGCGGCGGCGCCCCCCCTTCCCCGGCTGGTGAACCACCTCGTCCTCGGTCAGATCCGGTGGGCAGCTCCTCCCCTCAGGCCGGATCCGGACTTGTGGGCCCACTCCTATGTAGATCGAGCGGCGGCGCAGAGGGATGACCCCGGTGGAGCTCGGCCAGGCGGAGCTCCCTGCGGCTGGGCGCGCGGGTGTGCAGGCTGCCGCCTCCGCGCGGAGCTCGCCGGCGTCCAGTGCGGAGCTCTCTGCGGTCTGGCGCGGGGTGTCCCTGTGGCTGGAGGGCGGCCACAAGAGCTCCAGGCCGGCGGCGAGCTCCAGGGTGATGTTGCATTAAGCACCCTACGGTGTTGCAATAGTTTTGTTTGATGTTGCAGAACTCTATGCATGTTGCAACATTTGTGTTTTGATGTTCCATCTATTGAGTTTTCATGTTGCAACCTTCGTGTTTCAATGTTAGCTAGCGCCCCATCAATGTTGTGGATGTTGATTCTCCCTGTCATAACGTTTGATTCTCAATGTTGCGGGTGTTGTTTTCGAACGTTGTGTATGTTGTTTTTGAATGTTGCGAAAATTTTTCTCCATGTTGCATGCAACATGACTTGATGTTGCGACAAAATTTTTTTCTACAGTGTTTGATCTGACGTCTACAGTGTCTCAATCTGACGGCTGTGCATGTTGCCCTGCTCCGGACGTCCGGGCGCTAGTAGCCCCGTTATGTTATAGGTGAGCCATTTTTGAATCTCCGTCACTTTCTGCTTGTGGCCTTGGTTACTTTGAATTATGTGTTTTACTTTTGAGGTATATCTAAGGGACCTGACACCTGACAATGCTTACTTTGAATAAAAAGGTATTTGCACAGGTCAATAATTAAGATTGCTCACTGTGAAAGAGTCTCTAAACCAAGTGGTTAGAGCACGTGAGTAGCACCTAGCAGGTTTGGATTTGACTTCTCAATAAATCGAATTAAATAAAATTGAAATAGAAAATTATAAAGAAATGTAGGTGCTTCTCCTGCTAACTTTGGTAAAAGAAAAAAAATATGATCGCATCTTGCTCATGGCTGGTGCCAGAGAAACTTGAGAACATTCAACTATAAGGTAATAAATCTTTCCTTACAAAGGTCAACTTTAAGAGCATCTTCATGGGTCTTCCTTTCACAAATCCAACTACCATATTGGGTGACTTGATACAAAAATAATGGTCCATCAAGCTCCTTTACCTTTCCCTTTAATTTTCCCAATAATTATTGGAACAACCAAATAATTCATTCCAACTCTCCCTGAATAATGGAGGCATTGTAACTCTCCAAATACAATAATTGATTGAGATAAGATTATTGGGAGAATGCAAAATCAACTCTATCAATAACGGTGAAAGTGTTAATATGATATCCCTATTAACTAGTTACTAGTGGAAGTGCATGTTCGACACGCACGTGATATAAAAAGAATTGAATATAGAAAACTATATAGTCATTGAAATTGAAACTAAAAACATAGAACTAACAATTCGAATTAAAATCTAACAATAGTGATGTTGCGTATGGCCATCTGTGTGGGATAAAGGTTATTCTTTGGGTGATGACATCAATTGTATTGCTCTTTATAGTATAGATAAAGTGGGAAGAATATCCAACGAACATGTGTCCAAAATTATTACATTTAAACTAAAATCTAAAACTAAAACAGCTTCTGAACCTAATAATAGTTCATAATACTAAGCAAAATCTAGTCCACAAATGCATTTATTTCAGTCCATTGCCACTTATCATGTAATCATATAAATCCATAAGGACATACGGTGGTTTAAGCAGAGTGGCGTGGCTGGTGCTGACTTGTCATCATGGCTATATCATAAAACTTCACCATGCATTCCTATAGGAACATTAGATGTATTTAGAATACTATCCATTGCAGAAAAACACCGATTATAATGTAATCTAAAAATAATAACAATCGCATCATAATCATAAATTTAAAACAATGCACCTCATATTTCCAAGATATCCTTATAAACAATGTTCTTGGTGTCGTTTCCACTGGAATCAATGTCGTTCTTTCTAGCAAGAACCCATGTAGTATCACGAGAAACTCCCCTAGACAGTGCCACATAAAGTTATTCATGTGCAAACAAAGTAGATACCTACATTTAGGAATTAGGATTGCCTGCCCTTGTGCTTTGTTAATGGTCATGGCAAAACTCAATCGGACGGGGAACTGCTTATTACGCTTCAACTTAAAAGGGAGTGTTAGATCCTCAGAAGGCGACATTGGTATCTTTGGTATGAACACCCTCTTTCTTACATGCTGCTCGTTAACAATCTCAGCATCAATAGTATTTTTCATTAATCCTTTAACGATCAATCATGTGCCATTGCACAATCCATTATGAGGGTCTAAATTACATAGCAGGATGATATGACCGTTCTGTTTAATGGTAAGCTCGTGAGGAGGCAAACCATTCAGTGTTAATGACTTTAAAAATCCAATGGATAATTATTACGAGTGTCATCATCCACCGTATCAAAGCTATAATACACCTGTTTATCATCTGGAAACCTATCAATCATAAGCTTGTTGACAGCACCAACGTGCTAATTCCTTGTTGAAAGGATAGCACGCTCCCTCATGTATGATGCTGACCTACAATTGTTATGAAGGTATGGGAACACACGATCGATGAGCATATATACACAAAAATCCTCTGAAGGGCTATCTATAAGTATATCATTAGGAAGAAGAACATAGTCATCGGCAACATACCTGAACACACCCAAGCAGCCGGAATAAATTTAATCGCATTACGTGTGCAGCATGCAATTTGGATCGAACTTCACGTACCTTGCATGACGCCGTGAATTGTTGTACCGGCACCGGTGTGGGTGGTCACGATGCCAGACCTCATTGTAGTAGAGGGCCTCGCCGCCGTCTAGGGCCTCAATGCCGACGACCGACGCCAGCGTGGTGTGATTTGTTAAGATGGAAGACCTGAAATCAAAGTGCACATGCTAAGCATATGATTTAAAAATTAAAAAAAATATAATATATAAAAATGGAGAGTGCATGGACACATAAATCAAAATGGAAAGTGCATGCACCCAAAAGAATAACAACAATCCATAATCAAGTGCATGCACACATATAGTATAGAAAGAATAACAACAATCCATGACCGAGTGCATGCGAGCATTTATTGAATTTTATGATGGAAGATGAGAGTATTAGGAAAGAGTGATTGATGGAAGGCAATAATTTTAAATTACCCACCGATACTATTTTAGCAATTTAGCGGTCCTGATATATATCTCTTTCCAAAAAAAAGACCGGTAAGCATTGTCATGATTTGGCATCACGTATGTCTAGTTTCCATTCGTAATGAGTTTTCCTTTTATTTTCAAATCGAATCAAATCCTTGCGTTGTCACGTATGTCCAGTTTCTATTCTTAAAGAGTTTTTCTTTTATTTTCAAATCAAATCCTTGCGTTGGCAATGGTCATTAGTGCGTGAGCTCCTAATGAGAAAATGATGGGAGAAATTATTCTCGCTAGTCACTTACTAATTCTACTTGGCCTATGTAGGACACGCCTATCTACCCTAGTTGAAATAAAAATTCCCATAACAAAAACGAACAACCAGTTGGTTCCTAAAAATTGCACCTAACCTTACGATTAAGACAATCAGCAAGCAAATCAAAGGGGCAAACCGTAAAATTAGGTGCTTTTTTGAGAAAAAATATGAAGATCTGGAACTCATTTTAAATAATTAAAGAGTTCTGAATTTGAAAGAATAATAGGAGAACTGGAATCATAAAAATAAACATAGACTGATCACTGGAAAGAGAACCGTAGATGGGTGGCCATATGGGATTACCTGCATGCAGATGGAGTAGGAGAGGGCAGCTGGAGCACTTCTGAGACGAAGTTGAAGACGACCAGTAATCCACATCCCACATCCACCTAGGAAACGACCAATAGGAAGACATACGATGGCAACATAATAAACCACGGAGACCCACGTACCTATGTCATGAACCACTCTGACAATGTTGTATCCTGGACAGAAGGTGACTGGAGGCAGGACTGCTGCAACCTTACAGCGGTCACAGACGGTAGCAGGATTGCAGGAGGATGGATGGCCACACACAGATCTTGTCGTCGACGGCAGGGAGACACGAGAGGCAGCGGAGGTCAGGGAGGCGGTTGTTGTAGAGAGTGTGCGTAAGTGAGGCGGTGTGGAGGGCAGGCAGGCAGCGGGAGAGAGCCAGAGAGGCGCACGGGGTTATGTAGATGAAAGAAAATGTTTGACGGGCTTAATTTTGAACCTCCCGTAGCTATTTCCATATGAGAAGGTGGACAAATCGAAACACGCGAGGGAGATGTGTTGATTGATTGTAGCGTGAAAGGAAAAAAAGAAACTTGATCAAGGCTGTAATCAGGGTATATCTTGTTTGAAGTAATAATTAAAGAAAGCAATTTGAGGCTACCAATCACGTCCATAAATACACAACACAATTATCAAGGAAAGCAATTTCAGCATGGCATGATTAGTGGCCACACAAGGAAAGTACTTTCAGGACAGCATGATTAGAGGCCACACAAGGAAACTATATTTGTCAATTCGAGGACGGGATTGGGAGTCCATAATTATCGTGCGCTTGCAAGAAAAGATGGTTGCGATGGTAATTAACCTTCCAAAACTTGAGAATCTCAATCACGGCAAGTCTGGACATGGGTGAAAAGAATTCGGAGGAAGGAAGGGGACGCGAGGGGGGGGGACGACCAAATGTGGGACTGACAGGTACAAAATGGGGTAGAAAAGCCTGCGATAACAAAAAAAATAGGGTGGGAGTGCGATTTACAACGTGGGAGTGACTCTCCCCCTCCCTTCATCCTCAATTTTTTTGTCTCTTAAGTGGGGTCGCACATGACATGTGGACCGCTTTGTGAGGGGTACGCGGGTACAACTTTGGGTGAGAATTGTTTTCAATTCTTTCTGCTTTTATAGTATAGATTGACAAATATTTACTAGAGGACTGCTAGAGATGCTCTAAGCAGGTAACTTTCATCTCTATTTTCAGCTTCCTCGCACAACATTTCAATGAGCAATGCCACAAAGCAGTATATGGGTACTCACTTTTTTTATTAGGGACTGTTTTTCCACTAGATTTCCGTATATAATACTTCCTCCGTTTCAAATTGAATTGTAGGTCGTTTTGACTTTTTTAAATAAATATTTTTTATTATGCATCCAGATCTATACTCTTTACATACATACATACAAAACTGAACTCATATACAATGAGATCAGCTTGGCCTGGGATGGCAGGGCAGGGACAATTTGTTTCCCCATGTATATGATGTCTCTCTATTGGTGTACACACTTATTACACCAACTTCAAATAATTTCGGTAGCTCGTTAGGCATATTCACTGTATCTGTATCACATCTCATCACATCTTGATACGTTCAGTCATCGATGTCTCTGTCGATCATTATAATTGCTGCTAGTAGCAACTCGATCACAAAATTATTGCAATTCAGAGCTGGTTGAACTGATTTTGCTTGCATCATGTGGATTACTATACTAATCAAACACTTGCATATATCATAAGGGGATGATTCTTTTGATCATATATAGTACCTAGGTTAGAAAGCAACTTTTTAAAAACATTGATTACAATATTCTTTCAAATATTTTGATTGGAAACATAATAAGAAGATGTGCAAAACTTTATTAATTTTATTACTTTCATAAATATAATCCTTGGGGGCACAAACTAATCTGTTGATGAAATAATCACAACCTGAAACATCGATAAATTACTTACACAGGTCCACCATACATGCATGCAAATATCTTGCTTGCTTATTTATGTAATTATAAAAACAAGTAATTATTATCGACGTCGCTGCTGATCGCTTGGCTCAATTTCTTGGCAAAAAACCAAGCTGTAATTAGGAGGTCTCACGCGTTGAGATTCTTCTTGCGTAGCGCGCGCTCTTCAGAGAGTATCCTGGCGAAGCGTTCTAGCGCCTCTTCGTTCGTGCCCCCACCAGCAACCGTCTCGTACATCCCGGTGTCGATGTTCACTCTCGCCACCGGTTTCTTGAGCAGGTCCTTGCCGATCGCTATCAGACTCTCCATGTTCTCCTTGGTCGCAATGTCCACTGACGACGTGTTCCCAGTCAACGAATCGTCCTACACACATAGTATAATGCACATCATTGTCGACAGCAAACTCTGTCCTGGAGCTATCAAGAACAACTTGAGCTTTATCAGTGGATTAATTGACTAGTAATTTTTGATGTGTTTTTAATCAGTAAATATACCTGAATGCGAAGGTAACTCATCTCACAGCGGAGGGCCTCAAAGGTCACGGCGGCATGGATGTCGACCATGTCAGAGCTTGCATGGGAGAAGATGTCGATGATCGGGGTGAAGCCGCCATGGTAGAGCCACTGGAAGAGACCCCACTTGGCACACTGATGCGCCGAGTACTTCTCCGCCTGCTTCGCCGACCCGGTCCCAACGGAGATGATGAGGTAGTCCCGGTAATCGGCGGAGTGCCGGCTCAAATGGAAGTCCGAGTTGCGGCGGAGCACCTCCTTGGTGAGCATGGACATGGCCACCATGGTGGGGTTGTTGGCCGCCACGCCGCCGTCGACGAGGTGGAACTCCCGGGAGGACTTGCCGTCGGGAGACTCGGTCTTGAAGTAGTGCGCCGGGAAGTAGGTCGGAGCTGCTGATGTGCTGATGCAGATGTCGGAGAGGTGCGCGTTCTTGAGGGGCTCGTTCTTGGCCTCGTAGGTGGTGAAGATGACCGGCTGCAGGTACTTGACGTCGAACGCCGGCACGATGACGTTGGTCACCGTGTCCGCGATCCGGACGTCGTGGGTGAGGTCTCTGATCTTGTCGTGGAGGAACACGCCGTCGTACTTGGGGCCCCTCATCGTGGACACCAGGTTCATCACCGACGACAGCAATCCTGCCCTGCAGAACCCAACACGTACCGGCGATCTCAGTTCCCAAATCTCTTGATTCTTGAACGGATTGAGAAGTTAAAAATGGCAGCTTACTTTCTCTGGGGGAAGATCTTGGGGCCGTTCTCGAGGTAGAAGGTGGTGAGGTCCTTGGCGGCGAAGAGCGGGCGCTTGTTCTCGTCCGGCGCCGCCAGCATCGACGTGAGCAGGGCGCCGGTGCTCGTCCCGGCGATCACGTCGAAGTAGTCCGCGATCCGAGCGTCCGGGCCGTCCAGCTCCTGCAATAATCGTTCACATCAAGTGCAACTAGTCTTTCAGTACAAAATTGATCATATGCAGAATGGTTGTTGAAAAAATTAATCACGTGCAAGTGTCACTGTGTGTTATGTGCTTCTCGGGTTTCTGTACCAGCTAGCTTAGTACCTGGAGCTTGGCCTCAAGGCAGGCGATGATGGTCGCCGGGATGAGGCCGCGGATGCCGCCGCCGTCGATGCTCAGAATTGTGACGAGCTTCCCCTTTGATGGCGGTGGCTGCGGCACCGTCGTCGCAGAGGCGGCGTTGGCCTTGCCGTCGTTACTAGCCATGGATGGAGAGAGAGCTTATTTATGTGCCTGATAGCCTGTTTGAGTAGACTGATGAACTGATGAAACTGTTGGCTATGAGATGAAGAAGAAGAGAATCTAAGGTGAGCTTATCACTTCTAAGAATATGTTTCTTATTAGATCTTGTGCTTTGGATCCGCAGGCTCTGGTCAGCAATATATAGAGAACCTGAGACGGTCGGAAGAGTTTGTGTTTGGTGAAAATGGTAAAGTTGGGCTCAGCTTGCAGGCAGCATGGGCAGCTTTCGTTCCAGCCACATGCTTTCCCCGTGCTTCTCGTTTCCTGCCTCCGAGATCCTTAATTTCCGCCATCTTGGAACAGAGAATTGAATCCAACCGAAGAAACAATCAGTGCTACAGATTGTATATGATTGCCTATGATGTGTAGACGACAGTCACTGGTAATTTTCATATTTTTTGTAGTTTATTTTAAAAAACTTGACCTGCCTGGGTAAGATATTAGTAAGAAAGAAGAAAACATAGATCTTAGACCTATATATGGTGTGGCGTGGGTCAACAGACGGTTTTCCAGTATTTAATTTTTGCTAGTCAAATTATTGCTTCGAAACTGCACATGCTCAATTGCTCTGGTTATTAAGACTCTAAAGAAGATTCCTATTGTTAAACATACACCTGCTAGTTGTGGCCCAACATCATATTTGTCGTGAGGCATCGGATGATTAGTGGTTCTAGACTATTTGTCATGGACTCTAGCTCTGCATGTGTTGCACACTTGCACTACGCTTTCAGCTCATCTTTTTGTTTGGAAAAAGTCTATTTCACTATCCTAACTTATTCACTTTGTCCGCTTAACCCCTCAACAAAATTTAGGTTTACTTTACTCCTTTGAACTATTTGATTTGATCCAATCTACACCTTAATTAGTTTTCTCTTTTTTATTCCTCTTTGTATAAGTTGAATTTTGAATTCAAATTTTATGAACAGATACAAAACATGATGTCTTATGTTAAAAAATTATACTAAGAATTTTGATGATTATTTTCATATGTTAGAAATATTTAATACAAAATTGATCTGAGATATAAAAATGTACACAAATTAGTCATGAAAAATTGCTATTGTATTTTTCTACCATAGAGCATCATGTTATAAGTCAACTGGCAAAATTTGAAATTGAAACTCAACCTATAGGTGAAGGAACAAAAAAAAAAGAGAAAACTAATTAGGGTGTAGATTGGACCAAATTAAATAGTTCAAGAGAGTAAAGTGAGCCTAAATTTTGTTGCGGGGGTTAAACGGACAAAGTGAATAGGTGAAGAGAGTAAAATGGACTTTTTCCTTTTTGTTTCATACACAGGGATAATTTGATCAATTTGTACAGAAAAATTTCGATTTCGTTAGTACAGCAAAATAAAGCACATCATTTTATTTAGGAAACTTTTTGTAATTAAGTCCCCGATGCGTAGAGCGTTTTGTGACCTGGCCCCTTTGTAGCTAGATCTCTGAAGAAATTCCGACAAGATGCATGCATGAACGTGTGGGGCTCGAAAAGGACACAATGGATTCACAGCCACGAGGTTTTCCTGTGGAAATGGTGTTTGTCCTTGGAATGAAAACCACCAGACACACGGTATCCCTTGCAACAGTAGGGCCCTGTGGTACCAACCATTTGATGAAGAATCGAGGTGTGTGTAGAGCACACGCAACGAACTCATGTGAAACATGTGTAGGTACGGACGGTTACACGTTGTTGTACCTAGTATAACTGTTCGAAGGTCCTACAATCATCAAGGTCAGTGGCGGACCTAGTCAAAATTTTAGCTGGGGTGAACTCGCACAACGAACATAAGTAGTACAACAATGTTACTAAGCTAAGCTAGTATGGAAATGACAAATGGATTTTAATATCCACAAGGAAGGCGAAGGACATGATCCAAAAATGCACACCTATCACTGGTGGAAAAGAGGGCTTCAGTCCCGGGTGGTAAAGTCCACCCGAGACTAATGATCAGAGACAAAAGAACCCCTTTATTACTGAGTGTACAACCGAGAATAAAGGGGTCCTTTAGTCTCGGGTGGTATTCCCACCCGAGACTAAAGGATTTTCCAAGAAACAAAAAAAAAGCATCCGTGCTCCTCATCCTCATCCATCCCTCATCCCTCCCATCCATCCACCACGGAGCTCAAGCTCCAAATCAAGAACAAGTTCATCATTTTCACTAAGAACAACGAAGAACAAGTTCATCATTTTCACTAAGAACAACTAAGCACTTCACAAATTGTTCCACAAATCTCACAAAAATTCATCAACGATCACAAATCTTACAAGATTTTCTCAACACAATCACAAATATCACAACATTCACCGGCCGCGCACTTCACAAGCATTCGATTCACAACATCAAAAGTTCATCAACAAACACAAAAAAAAACCGAACCAGTGCCGCGTGCCCGCCGGGAAGCCGGCTTGGCCGCGCGTCGGCTCCGCCCCGGGCCGCGCCTCGCCAGGAGGCCGCGCCGAGTCCCCGGGCCGCGCCTGGCCGCGCGCTCGCCAGGAGGCCGCGCCCCTCGCGAGGAGGCCGCGCCGCCGCGTGCTCGCGAGGAGGCCGCGCCGGCGGCCCCGGCCCGCGCCGCCGCGCGCTCGCCAGGAGGCCGCGTCGGCGGCCCCGGCCCACACCGCCGCGCGCTCGCGAGGGCCCACGCCTGGTTCTCCGCCCGCCGCCGGTGGCGCCGCCGCCAGCCTCCAAGATAGGATTCCCTACAACCAGAGAGAGTAGAGGATGAGAAGATAGAAAAGAAAGAGACAAGGAAGAAGGGTGGTTGCCGGTGGAGATAAAAAGGAAAGAAGAGAGAGAAAGGGGAGGGGAGGTGTCGGTGGGTGAACTGCATTTCGTCCCGGGTGGTGTTTCCACCCGAGACTAAAGACACCTCTTTAGTCTCGGGTGGGAATGCTACCCGGGATTAAATCTTTTATCTCGGGTGGTGTCTCCACCCGAGAATAAAGGGTGAGTCTTTAGTCTAGGGTGCAAATACCACCCGAGACTAAAGGATTTGCTGCCACTCTAATTGTTGGACGCCCCCTCTTTTGTCTGGGTTGGTAATATGAACCGAGACAAAAGGGTAGAGGGTGTTCGCAGCCAATTTGGGCCACGTCGATGCAAACCCTTTTGTTCCGGCTCCAAGTTTCAACCGGGACAAAAGGGTTGGATCAAAGGTAGTTTTTCCACCAGTGTATCGCTGGAAACATACATGTAACCATGTAGGAACATTATCTCCCTCACAAAGTATTGGAATGTAATCACATTAGTAGGAGAAAGATTTCCAACAATCACACAAACTCTGTAGGAAGCAATGGAATATTTCAATGATTTCTGTAAGCAATAGAAATATTAAACCTACCTCGATGCTCTGTCAATTAATGGGGATTTACACCACCCAATTAGGCAATAATTACAAGTTCATCAAGTACCGGAAGAAAAATGGTTAAGATTGAGGACTAACCTTTTGTTCCAACGGCAAATTTGCTTCACCCGGCACTGAGCAGCTGCGAGGCAGCGGAGGGCGGCTAGGGTTCTTGCATTGGGCGGCCAGGACAGCGCAGCACGCAGGCACCGGGCATATGAGTCGAGCAACAGCAGGGGCAGGCCGGGGAATTTTTTTATATATTTTTTTCTCTATTTTGCAAAAATAAATCGTCCGCCAGAAATTTTGCAAAACTATAGATCTGCCGCCGTGGCCCACGGCGGCAGGGACATACCGCCGTGCGGCACGGCGGTAGGGGCCGTGGCCCACGGCCAGACGTGGGCCCGTAGCGTGCGACGGACATACCGCCGTGGGCTACGGCGGCAGGTCCTAGCGCCGTGGGCCACAGCGGCAGCAGGCCTGCTGCCGCCGTGCCCCACGGCGCTAGGAACTGCTGCCTATATAACACCGAAATTCAGCCGAAAATGTCATAATAATTCGAAAAAAAAGAAAGAGAGGGGGAAGAGGAGAAGGGAGTGAGGAGGAGGTGGTGAAGGTGTGAAGCTCTGCCGGTTTTTCGTCTCGTTAGAGGTAATACTCTGGTACTTAATAGTTTGAACTGTGATAATAGTAAAAATATAGTTTTAGTGTAGATCTGCTTAGTAAAAATATAGTTTTAGTGTAGATCTGCTTAGTAAAAATATAGTTTTAGTGTAGACCTGCATAGTAAAATTATAGTTTTAGTGTAGATGGATTAGTAAAATTATAGTTTTAGTGTAGCTCTGAGTAGATATATTTTGTAGTTGCAGATCCACTTGTTAATAGCGGTTTTTTTTCATGCTGTCAGACATGTCGGATGCAGTCAGTGTCAAGTTGTATTTCGGTAATGGGCAGATTAGATATGGTGAACATGGAGTTGACTTGTCAGAATTTAATTCGGTTGACCATGTGATTAGAAGAGCAGCCGAAAGAACTTGGGGGTCCATTACCAACTTTTTTTATAGGGCATTCCATGTAGATGCAGAGCAACATGACTTATCCATTATGACTCTAATCAACAGGAGTGAGTCAGTATATTGGGAGCTTATGCCACTTCAAGGCACTGAACATTGGAGGAGTTATATCAAAACAGCATGTGAAATTGGTTTGCTTGTGATGTTGTTTATCCAGGTTGTTCATAAGGCTGGGTCTAGTAGTCAAGTGCATGAGGAGGGTAGTGCTGCTCACCAGGGTGAGGCTGAACTACAAGCAGGAGATGGTCCTGCAACTGAGCCACAAAAAGGAGATGGTGCTGCCACTGAGGCAGAAGAAGGAGATGGTGACACACCCTTTGAGGTCCGTGGTGAAATTGACGAGGGGGAAGTTAATGAAGAAGTACTCAGGTAGTACGAAATGGAGGCTGATGAGGATGAACGTGGGTTGGAAGAGGACTCCTCAGATGATGAGGATGACCCGCTAGTTCCAAGGGACTGGGACAGTTATAATTTCTCACAGCTATCTGTCAATCCTGGTGAGAATGTGTCCTGGGAGTATAGAGACAATCAGGTTTCTGTTGGCGCCATGTATAAGAGTGCAGTAGAGGTGAAGGATGCAGTAAAGAGGTGGGCCACCCTTACTCTGCAGAGAGAGTTTAGGGTAGTGAAGAGTTCTCCACACATATATGATGTACAATGTGTGAAGCCCAACTGTCCTTTTCGAGTGTATGCTTCCAAGGGCAAGTGGAAAAATTACTGGGAGATCAGATCTGTTGTGGATCACACTTGTGTACTTGAGCAGCTAGATGCAAGCCATCGTAATTTGTCGGTCGATTTTGTGGCCAGCAAGATGTTTGCTAAGATTGTGGAAAATCCTGCTTATGAGCCCAAGTCCATTATCTTGGCAATTGATGAGAAATTTAGGTACCTGATAAGTTATGGTAAGGCATACATGGCGAAGAAGAAGGTATTGGAGATGAGGTGGGGTACTTACGAAGCATCCTATGACAATCTGCCTCGATTGCTGAACACAATTGCCACGCTCAATCTTGGTAGTTATTATGATATGAAGACTTATAATCTTGTATCAAGGCCAGGGAAGCAAGTCTTGCAGCGGGCATTCTTAGCATTGGGTCCAACTACTACTGCCTTCAAACAGTGTCGACCAGTCATTTGCATAGATGGCACATTCCTAACAGGAAAATACAAGGGCACAATCCTTACAGCTGTGGCTGCAGATGGCAACAATCAATTGTTGCCATTGGTAATTGCTTTTGCAGAGGGAGAGAATGGTGACAGTTGGTATTGGTTTCTGGAGAGATTGAAGCAGATGGTGGTAGGAGATGTGTCAGACGTGTGTGTGATACATGATAGACACAAAGGTATTTTGCAGGCCATTAATGACATCAAAGAAGGTAGCCAAGAACGTCACAGAGCACCACAATGGCCAGATGTGCATAGCAGGTGGTGCATGAGGCATATGGCAGCAAACTTTCATAGCCAGTTCAAGAACAAAGAACTTACACAATTGTTCAAGCGCTTATGTTCGACCAATCAGGAGAAAAAGTTCTACGAGCTATGGCAAAAATTAGATGATCTGACGAAGAAAGCATCAGAAGAGATAGCTAAGAAGCCAATAAGTACTGAACCCGGGGAAGAGCCAGTTTCTCTGGAGGACGTGGGGCTAGATGCTCCAAATGTCAGAAGGAGAAGGGGACGTGCTGTGAAGACCTTCAGCCAGTGGATTCAGAATGAGCCTAAGGAGAAATGGTGTCTCCTGTTTGATAAGGGAGGTGTGAGGCATGGGATAATGACAACAAATTTTGCTGAGGTCTACAACGCGGTTTTGCGTGGTGCCAGAGCTCTCCCTCTTGTTGGTATCATTGAGTTCTTCTTGTACCGCACAATGAAGTACTTTCTTGAGCGTGCTACTGCAGCACATGCAGCTATACAGGACTGTCAAAAGGTGTATTCAACATGGATGACTGAGTACTTGACCACAAAACAGAAGGTTGCTCTTGCTCACAGAGCTTACCCACAACCTCTACGTCGTGATCCCGGCGAGGAAGTTCAGTAGAAATATCGGATAAATTGCCAGTCCAAATCACAAAAAGCAAATGGTGAAATAACAATACAACAAACAGTTATTGGGAATCAGACATGCTCATGCTCTTGTCAGAAGCCACTACTGCTACACTACCCCTGCTCACATGTGATCGCTGCATGCCTTGCAACAAAGAATAACCATTGGGGTCGCTACGTGCCTAAATACTTTTTGAAGCAAACCATTCTAGACACTTGGAACCACACTATTGAGGGTTACCTGCATCTTGGAACTTTCACTCAAGACCCCAAAGACAGTGCGTTGTACATACCAAATCTAGATCCAACCATGTGCCAAGGTGTCGGTCGACGCAAGAAGAAGAGGATTAGGAACAACATGGATGAGGCTGAAGCTGGACCTCCGGTGCAGATATGCTCTAAGTGCAACAATCCAGGACACTCCTACAAGAAATGCACCGAAACATCTTACTTTTCCACTACCACTTCTCCAGCACCTTCAGCTAGTGCACGTGGACGTCGTTCCCGTCGCTACGACGAAGGAATGCAGTGATCGTACTTGTTTGTGCTACCGTGTTGTAATATTTGAAATACTTATGCATGTTATCGTCTTGTAATATTTCAACCATTTCATTTGGCAAGGTCTTGTAATATTTGAACTTATGCATGTTATCGTGTTGTAATAATTGAACTACCTTTTCATTTGCTTGTTGTTTTCTTCTTGCTGTCAAATTTATTATCATATCCTGTTATGTATTGTTCTCTAATTTCAAATGAAACATGTAATGAATTATCATATTTCTCATCTTTTTTGTAGGCTTTCAATGGCTTCCTCGGGTCGTGAGTTGGACTTGGAGTTGCTCACCAGTAGGAAGGACAAGGTTGCGGTGCCAAAGGGGATCCACACTCCTATGTGCTACTGCGGTGACAACTGTAAGCTTGTCAAGTGCAATGTTCTCGGGTACTGCTACGGGATGAGGTTCTTCATGTGCGTGAACTACGAGCATGACCCCCTCCCACCATGTCGCAATGTTAGACCAAAAGTAAGAACAAACTGCATTACTAAATAAATAATATGTCATTGCTATTTTATTATGTGCTAACTTGTCTTTGAAAAAAGACTCCACCTCCTCTCTCTGATTTTATGCAGTGGCTAGATTGTGAGCAGTCCGAACAAGACAAGTGTTACGTCGAGGCGACGGGTCGTTCAGCACGTGAGAGGTGGCAAAGGATGGTTGAGGCAGAAAAACAAGAAGAAAAACGTAAGGAGCAGCAGGAGGAAATTCGCATTCGCCGAGAGATCAAAGAACGTGAAGCGGCCGCGGCCCGTGAAGCAGATAGAGAGAGGAAGAGGGAGAGAGCTCGCCGGGCTAAGGAAGCTGGGCCGGATGCTATGAGGAAGGGGAAATCCCCCCGTTGTACCCAGTAGACGTAGAGTACTAGACGCCGAGTGCTACTGTATCCATAAAAAAATATGATTTCATTTCATCATTCTCTAGAGTCGGGTTGTATCTTTAAGAACTTGATTTCAGATGCATTTCAGATGCAAACAGTAAAACTCGTACTAGGGTGTGTTTTCTGTGAGTCACTGCACCAAACAGTGAACACATAGGGTGTGTTTTCTGTGAGTCACTGCACCAAATAGTGTACCTAGTACTAGGGTGTGTTTCCTCCGAGTCACTGCCCGTTTTTCTTGCCCCGGATCGAATGGCCCACCGTCCAGTCTGCTTTATTGCCTACATATATGTGAGCACTCTTCTCCAGTGTCACTTCATAACACAACAAGCACCAATGAGTTCCTGGACTGGGGATGATGATGACTCCCTCGGTCCAGCACTGTGGAGCCAGCAAGATCTAGAGTTCAACAGCAATTTTCCAGTCTTAGATAAGAGAGATTTCAAATCCATGCATGATGTTAGAAAGTACGCACCAAATCAAACGGTGAACTAGCCAAGGTGTGCACACGGTGAGTTCTGTGTGATGCAGGTTTACCAGGGATGGGACAACTCTGGTCGACGCTTCTGGCATTGCTCACGAGCATGGGTAAGCAAAACTCCATGACCTCTGTCCTTCATCATTTTATGATTTACTAATGTAATCATGGTTTCTGCAGTACTCCGAACAACCAGATAACTGCGGTTTCGTGCAATGGGTGGATCCCCCAGCTATTGACCCGTATCAAGAGTACATCAACTACCTCGAGGATGTTGTCATCTTCAACCTGAGGCAAGAACTCGCGTCGGCATTGGCTTCTCCAGATCCGACATCTACCAACGACGACGACGGACCGGTGACCGGACCAATGGTGGTGAAGACGAACACCGGGTGTGAGGACGAGTTCTGCTGTTGTCCGTGCCACGAGAAGAAGGACAACACTCCACCAGCAACTCCACCCCCGCCACCGTCTGATCCAACTCCACCCCCGTCGGGGTACTACATGCCCTCCCAGCACTCCGGCGAGTCTATGATGTCCGGGTTCTCCGGGTACTATTCGTACAACTAGACTACAAATGTTGTAATCGTTTATCTAAATTCCCTAAGGCACGTTAGGACTAGCAGCGGCACAAAGTTGCTTGTTTCTGTAATTCGTCGTTAAGTATTAATGGTTCGTCGTTAAGTATCAATGCTTCAAAAATTGAAATTTACAAAAAAAAAATCCTACCGCCGTAGGGCACGGCGGTAGGGCCATACATACCACCGTGGCCTACGGTGCTACCTGGAGGCCACGCTGCCACCTGGCGGTAGGCTCCTACCGCCGTGCCGCACGGCGGTAGGCCCCTAACGCCGTGGCCCACGGCGGTATGTGCCCTTGCCAGTGGGCCACGGCCCCTGCCGCCGTGCCGCACGGTGGTAGGAACCCTACCGCCGTGGGACACGGCGGCAGATGTATAGTTTTGCAAAATTTCTGGCGGACCATTTATTTTTGCAAAATAGAGGAAAAAAATATAAAAAAAATTCCAGGCCGGGACTGGGGTGTTTGTGCTGCGGTTCTACTGCTGGGCCAAAGGGCAAAGGCCGAAGCTAATTGGGCCTCTCCACTTAGACCTTCTGACTGGCTCACAACGGGATTTTCTTTCCCCTTCTTCCTTCCTCCTCCAGCCATCGGACGCCAGAACGCCGTCGGCGCTCGCCTCTGAACTCGAAATCCATGCTCCGGTCGCAAAAAAACTCCATGGGAGGCATGGTCCTATCCGACGGTAGCTGGGGTAACTGCCCCACCCTGCTGTATGGGTAGGTACGCCTCTGATCAAGGTGATGTATTATAGCACTGGGCTGTTTGGTCATCACACATGTGTGATGGAATCTTAAGGACTTATTCGGTTACTCTTGAATGGTTCACTAATTAGTATAATCTTGATAAATTGGATTGGTTCTTGTGTACAATCCTAAGAGTATCTCAAATAGATCTGATATTAATGGATTGCTAGACCTAAAACTGCTAGAATACTTAATAGCCACAAAAAACGGCTTCATCAGATGACCTATATGGTTTGACATACCTAAATATTTTTAGGCTACCTACACTATCAGGGATTGACCTTTAGTACCAGTCCTCAACTCCCATTAGTACTACTAGTATTGGACCTTCGAGACTAGAGGGGGGGGGGGGCTGCCCTTTGGTACCAGGTAAATAACCAGTACTAATGTGAGCATTGAGTACCGGGTGTTGTTTACACCTGGTACTAATGGCCATGCCGTCCGTCCCTTTTTCTTTTTTCTTTTCTTGTCTTCCTTTCTCAATCATTTTTCTTTTCTCATCATCTCAATCAAAAATCTAGAATGCAAATCACAAATATATATACATCTTGCAATCACATACATCTCACAATCACATACATCTCAGATTGTATAGATAAAAAATCATAAGAATACAAGAACACAAATACATCTCAGATTATACTAGATCAAAAATAAAATCACAAGAACGCAAGAAGAAGCTTTGTAGGTTTATCAAATCAGATACTCTTGCGTTAGGAACTTTATCCTCTCCCCCCCCCTAATATTTAGTATTCAACGATTTAAGCTTTGTAGCTAGAGAAATTTACATTTTTTTAGATTGAGGACTTGGGAGATTTTTTTCATTTATACATACATGGAGATTATAAAGAAGATTTGTTAGTTATGATAGTGTGTTAGATTTTTGAGAGATTAATATTTGATGAGAGATTTAATTTTATTCAAAATATTTAGACATAGTTATGTTAGCTATAAATTTAGCGATATTTAGGTTTATTTGAAAAACAATCAACTAATGTAATTGCTTTGCGTACATAAAAAACATAGTTGAGCTCAAGCTGAGGGCAATTCGGGACAAAGGGAGGTGCTGCTGGACTTTAATTTGCTCATTGACAGTGGATCATAAAAGGTTAGAAATTTTTTATTAAAAAGATTTTTTTATATTTTTTCTCTACAAATGGAGAAATAAATTAATACTTTTTGCAGATCAACCATCCCCCACCGCATCCTCTTCCCCTCTCCTCGGTACCGCGAGTTAGGAGCGAGCGAGGGAGGGGTGAGAGAGAGAGAGAGAGAGAGAGAGAGGTAGGGAAGGGCCTGGTAGGAGGAGAGGAGGGATCTGGATGAGGTATGGAGGGGAGGGGGAGGTGTGTGTGGACGGGAGAAGGAGGTGGGAGTGGGGGAGAGGCCGAGAGGAGAGAGAGGAGTGTGGGGAGACTGACGTGAGGTGTACCAAGTTAATTGGTTTGAAATTTTTTTCTAGGTCCATGATGGCTTTCACAAACAAATTAAGTTATAAATTGGGGGTGGTACTTTCACCATCGGTTTCAATGTTTCCCGCTCCTACTTCCTTCTAAACACGTTGTAATAGTCCATCACTATTGGCTCACGCAAAACTGGTTGTGATGGGCCGGTGGTGATAGCAGGTTCTGTAGAAGTGTTATTGTGGATAATGTTGGCAACATTGATATCAAGGGCGAAAAAAGATGGTCCAATCTTTGGCATGATCCCCCATATCGTTGATAACGTCATACCTGTTCTTCAACATGTACTTGATATAGTTCCTTTTATGGAATATAATCTCAAAGAAGCTAAGAATATGAACCACTTACAACTTTCAAGCAATATCTGGCCTCTAGATAAATTCTCATAGGAGTGAGTTATTCTGAAAAAGGGAGGCAGAAGGGGCACAACAAGAATACATGGATTTTTGTTTGGATGTCCGGCCAATTGGGAATCGAAGGCTCCATTTTAAATTTTTTATCTGATTATTCCAATGCATCCTACATGATTACTTAATAAAGGTCGGCAATAGGTAGAAAAAAATATTTGAAAGAAAGCTAAGTACTTGGCAAAGCTCCTATGGTGGGTGGCTAATACTTAGTATAAACTTAGTTGTTCTAACTTCTAACTTGTCTATGTACATGATCTCCTTTTTTGAAATACCTAGAAACAGGGGCGGATCTACATTGGGGCCAGCTAGGGCGGCCGCCCCAGCTAAAGTTGGGAGGGCACAAGTATATACTTTTCTTCTCCGGCGAATTTCTAAACTCCGGTGGGCGGCGTTCGACAGCAGCCATGGCGGATTGGCAGCGGTCTGTTCTTCAGACGGACCAACGGAGAGGACGACGACGGTTCATATGGATGTAGAAGAAGCCAACAGCCAACTGGGCCTTAGGCCTTTAAACATTTGTTTTCTTGCCTCCTCCGCCCACAGACCACTGGCCTAGGAGCTAAGACAGGCCCATCCGGCCATCCGCCCACACGTCATC
Source organism: Cenchrus fungigraminus (assembly GCA_036936925.1). Classification (NCBI taxonomy): domain Eukaryota; kingdom Viridiplantae; phylum Streptophyta; class Magnoliopsida; order Poales; family Poaceae; genus Cenchrus; species Cenchrus fungigraminus. Next base: position 121,636,875 of record CM072779.1, on the reverse strand, counting down.
AGCCAAGCCAGCCAAATTCGCATTCGCACGGGCACAGCGACACGAGTGCACGGCCACAACGCGGCGCAACCCTAGGCTTCCTGCGGCGAGCGGCGGCTCAGGCCTTTGGGCAGGCTGATGGAGGAGGACGAGGTTGTGCCGCCGCCGGTCGCAGCCGGGGCTGGGCACGGCCGCAGCGGTCGGGGGCTCGGGGTTATAATGTTGGCTGCGGAATCGGAGCTCCGACGGAATCAAGGTTGGCGGGAGTGACTCCGGTAGGAGTTGGCCGAGGGCGAGGGAGTGGCAGGCCAGTGCTCAAGATTTCAAGAACCCCATTGGCAGCAATAAGAACTATCAATTTATTCTTCAAATTTGAGGTAATATCTCAACTTTGTATTAAAATTGTGTGATTGCAATATATGGATGCATTAATGTGATCGGAATTGCAATGTTCTTTATTTCGATTTAGTCTGTCATTAGAAGTTTGCCCCAACTCAATTTTTTTCCTGGCTACGCCACTGCCTAGAAACGTTTTTAAGAGACTAGATTGCATTAGGTCAAGACTCAAGCAGAAATAGACTAACAAAATGGGATATTCTACGTATGCCAAAAGAACGAGGTCTTGGAATATCACGGACTTAATTATAAATCCAGAACAAGTCTCTTATAAGCTAATACAAACTAATCAATTAGGATGGCCTCTGGCAACAAATTCTCCAGCAGATCAAGAGAGATTTTGCTATCATATATATAGTACCAAGTAGTTGACCAGCCACATGATGATGAACAGCCTGGCGAGTGGATGGAAATGCTAACTTCTTTGGTACAAGTGGCGGCTGCCTCTGATCTTTAAAAAAATAATATTCAAATATGGCACCCATCATTCACATTCTCTAAGAAGGATCTATTCATCTATATACAAAATTTGAATCTTTTAGTTTTAATCAGGCAATGTTGTCGTGAGGCGACAAATAGTCCATATGTTGTGGTTCAATATGATCCAGTTTGCATATGTCATCATGCTTATAATAGAAAAAAAATATTTTGTGCATACCCGTGAGCTGCAGGCCTGCAGCCTCATCATGCATGTTTTCCTATACATGTGGATATTATTGAGGCTACATTGTCCAATTTAGCCATAGAAAAGTTGGTTCATACCCGTTTAGTAAATCAAACACTATACCTAGAAGGCATAATTTTGGATATTTATTATATATTTACGAACAAGTGTACAAGTATGATCGATAAATAGAAATTTTTATATATGCAGCATTTTTTAGGGAAACAGGAGGGGTCTTCCCCTACTGATTATATAAAATAAAGTAGCAGCAGAGATTCTAACCATAGATGCATTTCCAACTGAACTCTGGGCTTTGCACGATGGATAACAATGGCAAATTCACTTTTAAACCACCTACAAATAGAGATCGACGTCAGGTACAATTCCTACGAAAATCAAATCATTGCTTGACTTCGAATGGAGGAATACTCTTCGTGTGCCAAATGAACAAGTAGGATTCGGTATACCAAACTCCAGTAATCCACTCCTTTGAATAAAAAAAACTCCTGTAATCCGCTCCATACACTATATTGATTAACTGGTAACATCTTTATCATCACCAACAAGGCATCGATCCTTGATGTGATCATCAATAGATGATGTCGACATCCAAGCTAAACGGGTATTTTAGATACGTAATAACAATTATGAATCTAAGTTTGCTAAAATGACCTACAATTTGAAACGGAGGGAGTAAGTGTGAAGTAGGCATATACCATTCCCTCATGGTGTTGGGGGATCATGTGGATGATTAAAGTAGCTAGGGAGCCGCATCATGAAGAGGCCGGACAACTTGGGAGTGCTCTTGTTTCATAATATGGTTGCATTGTGAGTCACGCGTGTGGTTAAACTAAATAGAGAGAGTTGGAACCATTCGTGATTCGTTTGCATTTCGGTGTTAGTTTGGTAAGTCCGGAACAGGACAAACACAGCGTCAGCTTACAAAATCAGATATACTATAGTGTGATGGTATATATAGGGATAATATATCACTGGTGGAAAAACGACCTTTGTTCCCAAGCATTTGTCACGGTTCAACTTTGGAACCGGGACAATTGAACCGGGACAAATGCTTTTGGGGCGACATGGCCTCGGAAGGCTGTTTGCGCCGTCCCCCTTTAGTCTCGGGTGGTAATACCACCCGGGACTAAAGGCCTGGCGTCCAACGGCTCCGAGCCGCAATTATTGGCGCCATACTTTAGTCCCGGGTGGTGTTACCACCCGAGACTAAAGGGTGAGCCTTTCGTCTCGGGTCGTAACACCACCCGGGACTAAAGTTTTTGTCCCGGGTGGTATTACCACCCGAGACTAAAGGCTCATCTTTAGTACAAGGTGGTAATACCACTCGGGACTAAAGGTTGCGTCTATATATCTCTGCCTCCCTTCTTCTTCCTCTGCCTGAGCTAAACATTCACCCGAGAGCTTAAGTTCTTCTCCTAGCCACCCGAAAGCTTAATGTCCAATTTTTTCGTCATCCATTTGTGAAGATTTCTCTCCTCCAAAGTGTTGCTAAGATTTGATTCTTAATCCTTCCTTCATTTGTTATGATTAAATTTCGTTTTTATGGTTAGAAATGGAGAAAATATGGATTTAGATTTTTAGGTGGTAGGAGGAGCTAAGAGATGTTTTAGATTTAGCTAACATTGTATTTAGTTTCACATATTTTTTAAGCATAGTTTCACATAGGGATTTATCCTCTCATTTTATAGTTTTTGCTATAGAGATAATTGATTTTAACTTTTAGATGAGAGATGCATTTAATTTTACATTTAGCTTAATTTATGAGAAGTTAGTTTATTAAAAAAATGGTCATTACCAAACAAAAATATACTACCTACCTATTTCATTTATTTTTGTTAAGTATTTCTTGTTTTAATTTAGAATACATTTAGACATTCTCTTATTTTTTTTCTTTTTTCCATATACAGTCGGTTGGTTCTCTACCAGTGGCCTTACATCACCAAGCTACATCCCAACATCTCCTACCTAGCTACGTCACCGGCGAGCTGGGGCTATACGTGGCTCGGTGACGTAGGACTGTAGCTAGATAGGAGATGTTGGGCTGTAGCTAGTTGATTAGGAACTGTAAGTGGGAGAGCGATGTGCGTGTATATGATGGTGAGGTGAGGCTGTAGTTCGTAGATGATCAGGGTCATTAGAAAATGTATAGTATAGACTTATGTCGCCTCCGGGCTCACTGCACCTGAACGAGCTCTTGCACTTATCTGTTTAATTATTAGAAAATGAGAAAATAGGTCTTATATATTTTGTTTTTATATAGAATAAATTTAAGCATTCTCTTATTTAAGCATTATTTTATATATATTACAGAGTAGTCCAAAATAACGATGGCAAGTTATTCTGGTCACGGTGGTCGCCGTGGAGGTCGCCATGGCGGCGGTCGTGGAATCAGTTTTGATGACCGGCCACCTTTGGCTCGTCGTCCAGGCATACACTTCACCCATGGTGTGATTGAGTTACCTACTGGTGATCGAAGCCAGGGACCTCGTCCCAACATAGTAATATTCTTTCGTTGTATAAATTTGATGTTTACGTACTACACACGGATAATAATATTATTTTCATATAATGCAGGTTCTCAATCATTTGCAGTGGCTCGCACATGTTGTTGAAAATTTAGGTGGTACCCCTCTTATTACACAATGCGGCATTGTCGGTCCAAACAATTGCATACAAATAAAAATCTCGTTTGACATAGCCGTTCGAGGACAAAATCACTCCTCGCTGTCTTCAGAACCCATCCAAATGGTATCGATTGTTGGGTGGGGTGCCCCTGCACTGGTTAAGAGGACTTATGAAAGGACCGCCGTGCAGGCATGCTTGCAACAACTAAACGCTAATGGGTATTTTGTGCCAGATTACTCTTATTTTCTAATAAAGTCACTCGAGGAAGGAGAAAGTGTCACCACGACCACAGAGAGACTTTGTCGGCTAAATGAACATGACATGGTATGGAGCACCATTTAACTTTTTTAAATTTTCTTATTCAGCATTTTTAATGCGTCTTAATAACATTATTCTTAACTGTAGGACATGTTTGGTCAAACCTTTGCGGCAATGAGCTTTCATGCAATTCTAGAGCAAGTGATGGATATTGTGGGATTTTCTTACACAGATTCAAATGCTATACAAACAAGAAATTGGAAGTATCAGGCTCATCTTTCATTTTACAGGCCATATCAGTCTTCCTCGCCACTGTTTGACATTTATGGAAGTCCATGTGACCGTAATAGTGAAGCGATATAGAGTGCACTGATCCATTCTCTGGCATATTTCGCTGAAGTTCTCGACTTCAAGATCGGATACTTCAACTATATGGACTATCTAAGGAAGAAGAATGAAGTATGAAATATGTGTCGTGTATTGATGCACCTCTCTATCTCTGTTAAGACCGTACCTTAAGTATTCATGTATGAACTTTTTATGTTTGTAAGACCTTAATTAAGTATTGATGTACAAACTTTTTTATATTTTTTGTTAAGACCTTAAGTATCGATGTTAGGCCAGTGACTAATTTATCGGAAACCTTAATATTAGGGTTCTCATCTCCGAAGTATTGATTAAGCCTTAATATTAGCCTCTATCACAAATTTTGGAGACCTTAATATATATTAAACTTAGAAAACAACAGGGTCATTGGGGGACGACCCTTTAGTCTCGGTTGGTAATCCAACCCGGGACTAAAGGCCAGCCCTCCACGACCGCAATGATTGCGGCCGGCCTTTAGTCCCGGGTGGTAAACCAACCCGGGATTAAAGGGTTGGCGGGGCCGGCCTTCAGAGGCCTTTTGTCCCGGTTGGTAAAACCAACCGGGACAAAAGGCACCCTTATACAAAATCGACAGCACGCTCCCTTCTTCTTCCCTGCCCGACCATTATTCACCGAGAGCTCAAAGAGCAAGCTCCTCTCAGCTCCATGGCGCCTCAAACCTAGGGAGGTGCTGCCCAAATTTTTCGTCATCAATTTGTGGAGTTTTGTCACCTCCAAGGTGTTGCTAAGGTATTATTCTTCCTCCTCCATTCATTTGTTGTGTTTAAATTTCGTGTTATGATTTAGAGAAGGAGAAAATAGAAATTTTGATTTAAGAGCTAAGAGATGAGGTTTTTAGTATACTTTAGATTTAGTAATTTAAACGCCGTCGTCGTCGAAGCTCGCACCCCGCCGTCGCCCCTGCCTCCGTCGTCGTCGGAGCTCGCACCCCGCCGTCGTCGACCCCGTCGCACCCCGCCGTCCCTGCCCGCGCCCGGCCGTCGACACGTCCGGCCGGTCCCGCGCGCGCCCTCCGTCGCCGGAGCTCCCGGCGGCCGCCGTCGTCCGCACGCCGCCCGTCGACCCCGCCCGCGCCCGGCCGTCGTCCCCACGCCCGTCGACGTCTCCGCCGCGCCCGGCCGACGCCCGCCGCCGCTCCCGTCCGCCGTCGCCCCCGCTCCGCCACTGCCGCTCCCGGCCGCCCGTCGACCCCGTTCCGCCGCGCCCAGGCGCCGTCTCTGCGCCGGACCCCACGCCCGGCCGCCGTCTCCCCCGCGCCCGGCCGTCGCCCGCCGCCGCTCCCGGCCTCCGACGTCGTCGCCCCCCTCAGCCCGCCGTCGCTGCCGGTGAGGGGATCTGCTGACGTCAGCCCCTGATGGCTGACGTCAGCAATTTTTTTAATGTTTTCAGTTAATTTATTTATGAATTTAGATTAGAATTAGAGATTTAGATTTGAATTTAGAGATTTTAGAATTGAATTTAGAGATTTTAGATTTCAATTTAGAGATTTTAGATTTGAATTTAGAGATTTTAGAATTAGAGATTTTAGATTTGAATTTAGAGATGAAATATGTATTTCGAGATGAAATGTATTTAGAGATGAAATATGTATTTAGAGATATTAATTTTTTCGCTCGCCCGACAATTAGGTAGTATCGCTCGACACGCTCGATTCTTTCCCGACTCGCTCAACCCCGCCCGACACTTAGGTTTTCTCGCTCGACTCGCTCGACTCCCGCCCGACTCGCTCGACTCCCGCCCGACTCACTCGACTCCCGCCCGACTAGCTCGACCCCGCCCAACACTTAGGTAGTCTCGCTCGACTCTCGCCCGACTAGGTCGACTCCCGCCCGAAACTTAGGTAGTCTCGCTCGACTCCCGCCCGACTCGGTTGCGGTGGTTACGCGGTTGCAACACCCAAGTGGCGGAAGATTGAACAAGACCTCCTCAACAAAGGTATCGTACCAGCGGTCATTGACTGAGAAGAACGATCGAAGAATTGGTATTATGCCCGCGGTGGAAGATTGAACCCTGATGATGGTTCCCTCGAATTCCCACCCACGTTACGGGAGGCGGCACATGAGATAATAAAAAAGAATGAAGACATCAAAGCGGGCAGATTGGTTCCTGACAGAGACATGGATGAGCTCACTTTGGCGCTCGGGAATCCGGAACACCCAGGACGTTGCAGGGGCTACGGGGTAGTCCCGTGGAAGTTTGCTTTCAAGGGAAGTGCCGACACCTATAGAAGCCGCAAAACAAGAAGGGAGCGTGAAGAGGGGCGGTGGTGTGAAATGATGGAGCAGAGACTTAAAGATCAAGAAGATCGTATGAATGCAGAGATTGAACGACGAGTGGCCGCCGCGGTAGCTCAGATCACCCTTGCCGGAGCACTGCCCCAAGCACCGGTGGATCCCGTCATTAGCCCTTCCGCTCGCAAAAGCAGCTGTGCTTCCACAGAGGCCCCCGAAGAACAAAGGGCTGCAAACCAAGAAGAAGTTCAAGTAGAGGACAACGAACGGTACCCTGTGGATGAACTCTGTCATCGCACCGCATGTGAGCTGCACAAGCCGATCGGCAACATCACAATGAAGGTATTTATAAACCTGATTATACGTGCAATTATCTCAACCTTTGATGCATGTCTCAGGCATTTAATAACTTCATCATTTCTCTACATATATATAGGTGGCGTACGGAATGGCTTTAGCACATCTCCCAGGACGTACAAGCCACGGCATGGAGATTCCAGCTGGCTACACCTCAGTTGGTTTGGAGGAGATTGTTGACCCAAAGTTTAACGACATAGAGCTAGACATCCAAGGAGGTGACGGGGAAAGGACACTCCACGATGCGCTTCACAGTATCATATTGTGGCCCAAACGTTACATCATAATACCTAACATGCCGCCACTGATCCCTCTGAGTGTTGCTGAGCAGCAGCCACTATCTCCCGGGCCGTCAACGATCCCTCCGAGTGTTGCCGAGCAGCAGGCACCATCTCCCGAGCCGTCACCAGGCCGGTCGTCGCCGAATGATTGGAGCTCACCGTCTCCACAACGAGGGAATTCTCCTGCCGCGAGCGATGACGATCATCAGCAATCACCACCAAAGCATCAATCACCACCAAAGCAGCCTTCACCAAAGCCTGCCAAGAGGTGGTCCCGATCAAAATCTACCGCGTCTATGCCCGTGCCAAATCCGGATCCCCCGAAGAAGAAAGGGAAAAAACTGCCTGTTAAAAGGAAGCTGCCATGTGACATGACAGCATCAGAAAATGAGGCGGAGTGTGATAAGCAACTCAAGGCGTGGATTGAAGGGAATAAAGAGGCTGCTAAACAAAAACGGCTCGAAGAAATGGAAGCAGAAAAGAATAAAGATCGTCTGCAGAAACTCAAAGCTTTCATAGACAAGAAGGAAGCAGAAAAGAGACAACCAATTATAAAACCCCTACTAAGTGATTATGACCGGTCGCTACACAAGTCCCTAAAGAAGAAGAGACAAGGAGGGTCACCAAATAGTTACATCGACCAAGTACCGGGGTCGACGATGCCACAGGATTATAGGAAGAAGAAGAAGGCAACACAAGCGTCGACGTCGACGAAAGAGCCTTCAACGAAGAAGGCAACACAAACGTTGACGTCAGCAAAAGAGCCTTCAACGAAGAAGGCAACACAAACGTCGACGTCAGCGAAAGAGCCTTCAACGAAGAAGGCAACAGAAGCGTCGACGTCGGGAGTACAGACTTACGTCGCCTCCGGCCTCACTGCAACTGAACGAGCTCTTGCACTTATGGACGCAGAACAACTAGCCAATGTCATTGCAATGCAAGAAGCAACAGGGTTCCCACTAGAATATGTTCTCAGCCACGAATCACCTCCTCGGGACACAAATTTCGTACCTAGATGGCACTACGAGCATGAGAAATATTTTGTCAGGCCTGAGTTGGTGAAGAAACTCTCTACTCAGATGCGCAGATTGCATGACATCTACATGAAGACGTCTAAGGCGGGCCTGGAGATGATTGGCATGCTTGTTAAACCGGGAGATTTTGCTGGTGAAGGCGAGAAGTTGGCCTGACTGCGATTCAAGGGTATTTATGAAATTTACCATCTTGACACCTTGAATACCGATCTTGTCATGGCCTGGTGCCTGTAAGTGACAGTGCAATACATACCCTGATTAACAAATTTATGCATACTCTAATTATTAACTTTGTCTTTCATTTTCTGTAGCCTGGAAATGCATAACATGCGGAAGAATGGTTACCAACGAATAGGTTTCATGGACCCATCTTTAGTTAATCAAGATCAAGTAAAGCACCAACCAGAAACTACATTCAAAACAATCCTAAGGACCTTGTGTGAATTGCATTACAAGGATTTGATACTTCTACCTTACAACTTCGAGTAAGTGTGATTACCATCTTAATTGCTAAGGGTTCGCATTTCTAATTATCTTAGTTAACATTATTTAGTTCTAATCTTTTGAGCTTCTATGTATATACAGTTTCCACTGGATTCTTCTCATAATTGATGTCAACAGAAGCAACGTCCTTGTCTTTGATTCGTTGAGAAGAGATCCGAACAAATACTTGGACCTTCAAGATATGTTTCAAGAGTAATAATTCTATCCATACGTTCCCTTTTATGCAATAGTGTGCTTTTACTAACACTATCTAGCTCTAACTTTCATTATTTTCTGCCAGAGCTTGGGAAAAATTCAAGGCTATCAACCCTGGACAATGGAAACCTAGAATAAACTTCTCTACAAATTTTCCGGTACGTAAACCAAATAACAACTTCAGCTTGGGCAAATTAAAAATGTATAACACTAATTTTTCATAATTATCTTCTTCAATTTAGTGTATGAGACAGGAACAAGGGACACATTTATGTGCATACTATGTGTGTGAGTTAATCCACAATTTCTGCGAGGCAGACCCGTCAGATTATACTGTAAGTATTATTTTAAACCAATTAATAATACATTTTTTTCTAACTGCTTATATATTTAATTCTTGTGTGTAATATATTAAATTATTTGCACATTGCAGAACAATATGATTAGGGACGCAATCATTGAGAAGGACCGACTCTTGGCAATTCAAGAAGGTCTCTGCGGATTCATAATGGACTAGGTAATTAATCCACAAGGCAGAAATCACTATGACGGTCATCCAATTCATAAAGTTTAATTAGCACCTCCGGTGGAACTTTAGACTAGAATTAGTATGAAACGGTATTTTGATGTATATATATATACTACTTTCAGAAAATACTATCTATATATGCTTTCGATGTAATATAATGTGTGTATATATTTATTTATAAGTTTATTCTCTTCATATAGTACGTATAGTAGACACGTATAATTAGTGCAAACATTTATACATATACGTAAATTACACCCAAATACGTGAGAATATACACGTATAACATTATTAGAACAATTGGAAATGAAACAAAAAAAATTCACAGCGGGGTCTTTAGTCCCGAGTGGTAATACCACCCAGGACTAAAGGGGTGGCACATAGGCGCTGGTGTGCCTCTCCTTTTGTCCCGGGCGGGGCTACCACCCGGGACTAAAGGGGTGGCGCACAGGCGCTGCTGTGCCCTCCCCTTTTGTCCCGGGTGGGGCTACCACCCGGGAATAAAGGCCACCCTTTATTCCCGGTTGCCCACCCGGTGACAAAAGGGGGGGCCTTTTGTCTCTTCCTTTTCGTCCCGGTTGGGCTTTAGAGACTTAAAGTCTTTACCAACCGGGACGGAAGGGTGTTTTTCCACCAGTGTATCCATGCTCTCGTTTATAATACCTGCAGATATAGTAGCTAGTGTGTATGGGTATATAAAAACGTATAGGTCCCCCAACTCCTTACTCATGTCTTCCATATTGAAAGATCAACTCCATGGATCGTCTACAACAGAATTGGATAGTTTTTTTGCCTCCATTAAGTATAATATGTACTCCATCCATCTCATAAAAAGTATGATGCTAGTTTCTCTCTCTAAACAGATTAGTAGTAGCGTGAAAAAGCCTTCATGTTCTTATTTATTGACCATCTAAAATGATTACTTTCAAAGCAACTAGCTAGATTTTCTAAAATGAATATTTTGAAAGTCCATCTGTTATGAAAACTAGGGACTCATATTGGGTACGTGTCGTAGTCACCGGAAAGAAAAACAGACTGTGCCGGGCCTGGTAAGAGTACGCGATAGATGTGCAGGTATGTGAAGATGGGTCTTCTCTTTTTTTGATGTGCCAAAGGTGAAAGGTCATCTAGCCTAGGGGTTGAGGCATGGTTGCACCGGTAGACTCATGTTCGATTTCTCGTTGGAGCAGATTTATGGGTGCTGATTTAGAAATATCTCCTCACTGGCTTTGTCGGGGTTTGGAGGTTTTCTCGGAGATGGTTACTTCATCTTAACGAAAAACCATGAGGTTCTTCACCTCAACGGGTCTAGTTCTTCTTTTCTTGAATGTCTTTTTGAGAAGTTCCAAAACGTGTAGTTGGTCATGAATTAAACAACAACCCATATCATGGATTCATCGGTGGCCGGGCATCACAACCTCTGCCTTGTCTCTCTCTGCGTCCAATCCAATCTTGGAATAATTATGGCGGCCAAACATCATAATCTCTGCCTTGTCTCTCTCTGCGGCCAATCCAATCTTGAAATAATTTCGGTGGCCATACATCACAACCTTTGCCTTGTCTCTCTCTGCGTCTAATCCAATCTTGAAGTAATTTTGGTATCACATCACATCACATCTCTATTGACTGATACGTTCAGTCGTCGATGTCGATCATTATTGCTGCTAGTAGCAACTCGATCACAAAATTATTGCAATTCAGAGCTGGTTGAGCTGATTTTGCTTGCATTATGTGGATTACTAGACTAATCAAACACTTGCCTATATCATAAAGGAATGATTCTTTTGATCATATAGTGGTTGTCACCGGATCCGGCATCCCCTCCGCAACGACAACGGCAAGATGAACAGATGTCACCGGTGCTCTTGCCTCCTATGTGGGGACCTCATCGCAATCTCTTTGTGGTGGTTGATGGCACATGGTGATTTTCGTGGTAACAGTAGTCAACAGCCGGAGTGACGGGTGCGCATGGTGGTTTCTAGGGGTTTCTTCAGCGGTGGTGTGAGGCTGTTGCCTTGCTCTCCCCTCTTCATTGTGTATGGAGGTAGTGGTCGGGCAAAAGCCTTGCCCAACATCACTGGTGTTACCGATGGCTAGGGCAAAAGCCTTGCAAAAAGATGAAAGGGAGTGTGCTGCATAAAGAAAATGCAAGGTGGAAACATGGATGTAGAAGATTGAAGCTTAGTCTTCTAGTTTTTTTTTTGTTGTAGTGGTTTCTTTTTTGTGTTTTTGAACCTCAACTATGAGGATAGAGTCTAAGAACTCCTGTAACCATGAGCTGTATATGTATATCCACGTGGATATAGAGGCTGCATTTATCCTTTGTCTATAGTAGGTTAGAAAGCAGAGTACCAGGTTTCAATGATGAAATATAATGAAAATTTATCGATCTCAATACATAGTTAAACTTTTTTTAAACATTGATGACAATATTCCTTCAAATATTTTGATTGGAAACATAATAAACTGATTTTCAAAACTTTACTAATTTTATTACTTTCATAAATGTAATCGTTGGGGCACAAACTAATTAATCTGTTGATGAAATATCACAAACTGAAACATCGATATTTTACCTACATATGTCCACCATACATGCAAATATCTTGCTTGCTTGTTTATATTATTAAAAAAACAACTAATTATTATCACCGCTAGCTGCTGATCCTTGGGCTCAATTTCATGGCATAAACGAACTGAGAGCTATCACGCGTTGAGATTGTTCTTGTGTAGCGTATGCTCTTCGGAGAGCATCCTGGCGAACCGTTCTAGCGCTTCTTCGTTCGTGCCCCCACCAGCAACGCTCTCGTACATCCCCGTGTCGATGTTCACTCTCGCCACCGGTTTCTTGAGCAGATCCTTGCCGATACCTATCAGGGTCTCCATGTTCTCCTTGGTCGCAATGTCAACCGAGGACGTGTTCCCCGTCAACGAGTCATCCTAAACACAAATATAATTCACATCATTGTCGTCCACAAACTTTGTGGAGCTATCAAGAACAACTTGAGCTTTATCAGCGGATTGACTAGTATTCTACAGTCCCAAATTATTTGTCACTGTTAATTTTTTATCACAATATTTGATCATTCGTTTTATTGAAAAAATAGTGCAAATATGTAAAATGTCAAGTTATACTTAAGATACCATTGATGATGAAGTAAGTTACACACAAAAGCCACAGTGACAAGTAATTTGGAATGTAGGAACTTTGTTTAATGTGTTTTGTAAATATACCTGAATGCGAAGGTAACTCATCTCACAGCGGAGGGCCTCAAAGGTCACGGCCGCATGGATGTCGACCATGTGGAGCTCGCATGCGAGAAAATGTCGATGATCGGGGTGAATCCGCCATGGTAGAGCCACTGGAAGAGACCCCACTTGGCACACTGATGCGCCGAGTACTTCTCCGCCTGCTTCGCCGACGCGGTCCCGACGGAGATGATGAGGTAGTCCGTGTAATCGGCGGAGTGCTTGCTCAAATGGAAGTCCGAATTGCGGCGGAGCACCTCCTTGGTGAGCATGGACATGGCGACCATGGTGGGGTTGTTGGCCGCCACGCCGCCGTCGACGAGGTGGAACTCCCGGGAGGACTTGCCGTCGGGAGACTCGGTCTTGAAGTAGTGCGCCGGGAAGTAGGTCGGAGCTGCTGATGTGCTGATGCAGATGTCGGAGAGGTGCGCGTTCTTGAGGGGCTCGTTCTTGGCCTCGTAGGTGGTGAAGATGACCGGCTGCAGGTACTTGACGTCGAACGCCGGCACGATGACGTTGGTCACCGTGTCCGCGATCCGGACGTCGTGGGTGAGGTCTCTGATCTTGTCGTGGAGGAACACGCCGTCGTACTTGGGGCCTCTCATCGTGGACAGCAGGTTCATCGCCGACGACAGCAATCCTGCCCTGCAGAACCAACAACGGCGATCTATCTCAGTTCCCTAATCGCTTGATTCTTGAGTGGATTCAGTTGCTTGAGATTAATTCGCACTTTATTATTGTGTATTGAGAACGAACTTCTCTGACTGCTTACTTCCTCTGTGGGAAGATCTTGGGGCCGTTCTCGAGGTAGAAGGTGGTGAGGTCCTTGGCAGCGAAGAGCGGCCGCCTGTTCTCGTCCGGCGCCGCCAGCATCGAAGTGAGCAGGGCGCCGGTGCTTGTCCCGGCGATCACGTCGAAGTAGTCTGCGATCCGAGCGTCCGGGCCATCCAGCTCCTGCAATCGTTCACATCACGTGCAACCAGTCGTCTTTCAGAGTTTCAGTACAAAATTGATCAAGTGTAAGTGTCACTGTATTATATGTGCTTGGGTTTCTGCATGATGCACCCGTTTGTACCTGGAGCTTGGCCTCGAGGCAGCCGATGATGGTCGCTGGGATGAGGCCGCGGATGCCGCCACCGTCGATGCTGAGAATCGTGACGAGCTTCCCCTTTGACGGCGGTGGCTTCGGCACCGTCTTTGCAGCGGCAGCGTTGGCCTTGCCGTCGTTACTAGCCATTGCCTAAGAGAAAATATAAGGGTAACCGTGTAATTAAGGTGAGCTTATCACTTCTTAGAATATGTTTCTTAGATCTTGTGCTTGTGGATCCGCAGGCTCCGTGCAGCAATATATAGAGAACCTGAGACGGTCGGAAGAGTTTGTGTGGTGAAAATATAAGGGTAAGGTTGGGCTCAGCTTGTAACGTTGGCAGCTTTCGTTCCTGCCACACGTTGGGTGTAGTGATGGAATCATCGGTCTCCAACTCTCCATTCTAGCAAGATTTTCCCGTGCTTCTTGTTTCATGCTTTCGAGAGCTCCTTAAATGGCCAGCATCTTGGAATAGGAGAATTGAATCCAAGCGAAGAAACAATCAGTGCTACAGATTGTATATGGTTGCCTATGATGTGTAGACGAATCAGTGCTAGAGCTACAGATTATGTGTGCAGACGATGGTCACTAGTACTTCTTCAAATTTTTCGTTAACAAAAAACTTGACCTGCGAGGGGTGTTTTCTGCTTCAAGCTCTTTAATGGCCGCCATCTTGGAATAGAAAATTGAATCCAAGCGAAGAAAACAAGGAATAATTGGATCCATACCATTAAAAGATTCAAAAAAAAATAGATATTTATCATTGACCCCACATGTCATTGACTTAGCAATGATATATATATCTAACTTCGGGATTTTTTAATGGTATGGATCCAAATTTCTCTTAATTATTACAAATTGTTGTTTACTTTTATTAGGAGCATTATAATAAGGTTCACACAATTTTGCAATGTGGTCTGTAAATATAATATATTAATTAGCATTTGGTCAGCATAATTGGGGAGGGAGATCCTTATAATTTTAAGATCGTATTGCATAATATGCTTCAAAATAATAAGTACAATAAACTTTGTTTTATTAAGAGATCCACCGCAATAATAAGACGCAAATCTCAGAGTTTCTTATTTTCTTCTTGTTATAGTTTGCTTCAAATGTAGTAGTTATCGAGAGGCCGGTCTTTTGAAACTCAACCGCATAAATATTTGCATTTAAAACGGCATTAGTTAGTTCATGATCTATAAATGAATAATTAATAACTAATAGTTGTTCAGATCATTACATGTAACGGTTCCACCAGTGTATTATTTCTTTTATGTGTTTCATGATTTGCTTCATTTTTTCTTGGACCATGTTACGGTTGATGTGGTATCACTGGTGAATTATTTTGATAGGCACGATAGAACATTTTTTAATACAATGGAGTTTTTGAAGCATGCATGTAAGTGTTGAAAGTTTTACAGTTACATTCTATGGAAGAAAAGAGAATTACTCGATCAAGAGCCTAATATCACCGATTTTGGTAAATCCGAAATTGTTTCCTTTGTTTCTTCTACGGGTCCAATGTGTGTACTGACTCCTATAAAATCTATGAAACATAAATATAACCTATTATTAGATGGTCGTCAAATGAGTGAAAGTGTAGAAATTATGAAGTCAGTAATGTTTTACCTGATAGGTACGTGTCCACATTTATTCTTGTTGAAAGCTTATATGTGATCACGAACTTGAAACTATACTTTGGAATGTCTTCATTATCTTTAAACCTTTTTAGAGTAGTTGTGGCAAGAAGATGACGTACTATCCTGTCATTTTCCATTGGCTGATACTTCTATGCTGTTGGCGTGACTCTGACATTTGCATTTTTTTGTTGAACAGAACACCGTGGGGCAAAGCCCCCCAACAACAATGAATTAATTAAAATAGAGAGTTTAAGGGACTTACAAATTCCCAGCCAGAGATTGGACAGGAAGAAAAAGCTAAAAACCAGCAAGCTAGCAGACACTAATCAACTAGAAAGCAAAAGGGGGGATGCTACATAACACCAAAGCGAACGCAGCGTAGGAAGGCTGGCAAAGGGAATAGAACAGAGAGCAAGAGCTATAGGGAATCAAGCCACAACAAAATCGAGCGATGGAACTCTCTCTTGATCCTGACGAGATGGTTTGTAACTTTGGCTTTGAAGGAGGCTTTCCATCTAGCAATATTCAGAGGCTTGTTATCGAAGACAAGGTCATTTCATTCCTTCCAGAGGCACCAGGAACCGATCATAAAGACTTCCATGAAGAAGGGCTGAGGGAATTGCTACTTGGCAATATAGAGCTTCTGGTGGACATTGGAGTTTTTATCCCAAAGAATCCCATGTGAAAGCCATCGACTGATAGCATAATGACAGTCAAAGAAGAGATGTTCCCTGGTTTCCTCAATATCATTGTGGCAGAGGGCACAATTATAACCTTCCTCTAGAACCTTGTTTCTCCTCTTTAAGACATTTCTTATGTTAAGCCTATCATTCAGGAGAAGTCAAGTGAAAAATTTTATTCTAGGAATATACTTGGATTTCCAGATCCACACGATTGAATTTTTTAGGCTGAATATTCTTAAAATGTTGCTGATAGTAATGGCTCGAAGAGTAGTACTTCTTTCCCCAGATAAATGTCCAACTGTCATTACTACCAGGATCATTGAGTGGTAGATTATTCAGAGAATCCCTCAACAAGATGAATTCATTATATGCAGGTCATTAGGATTCTGCAACAACTAAGCAGATCATCAGGTTGCTTCATCTTCCAAAGAGAAATGCAGGGGTCAATGGCAAACTGAAACAAGTTGGGGGCCTCAGAGTGTATAGTACCAAAGATAAGATCATCCCAAAATCCAACAATATCTCCTTTGGCAGCATCACAAGCTGCAACACCTCTATAAAGCACATTTAGCCTTAGAATGTCTTTCCAGCAAAAGGACCCTTTTTTCCCTAGCCAAGTGTGGAATAGAGTTTTAGTAATATTTCTGCCAAATAAGCTTTACCCAATGCACATTCTCCTTTCTATAGAATTTATCCAGTTGCTTGAGGAGGAGGGCATCATTCTGAATGCTGAGGTTGATAACACCTAGGCCACCTTTGTCCTTTGGCTTTCAGACCAAATCCCAAGCAGCAAGCTTGTATCCCTTGTGATTGAAATCTTTTCCCCTCCAGAGGTAGTTCTTTCTGTGCTTATCAATGATTTCAATGAAAGTAGTTGGTAGCTTTAAGAAGCACATGTAGTATGTGGGCAGCGAGGACATAACTGATTTAATCAACTAGAGTCTACCAGCATAAGAAAGGAATTGAGAGGATGCTGACAGTCTTCTCTCAATTCGGCATATCAAGGGGGCATAATCTTTAACTTGTGGTTTTGTGAGACCCATAGGAAGGCAAAGATAAGTGAATGGGAATGAACCAACAGAGCATCCAAAAGTAGATGCCAGAGTGCAGGCTTGGTCATGTTCAATATTAATAGGCAGTAGACAAGATTTATGAAAATTAACCTTCAATCCACTCGAAAGGGTGATCTTGTTTAGAATGCCCTTGAGCAAAAGGAGCTAATCTTCATTGGCCTGCATCACCAGAATGGTATCATCGGCATACTAGATGATAGGAAAGGGAGTGCCTTGATCTTGAAGGAAAGGAGAGAGCAGCTTTCCCTATCTGTATTCATGGTTGATGACACATTGCAGAAGGTCAGCAACAATAGCAAAGAGGAGAGGTGAGAGAGGATCACCCTGCCGAACACCCCTTTTGCAAATAAAATGTTTTCCACCAGTCCCATTGAGGAGGATAGAGGAAGTTGCAGAGCAAAAAATATCAGAGATCCAATTTATACATCTATCAGGGAAGCCTTTTGCCTTTAACATTTCAAGGACTAGCCTGTGCTCTACCAAGTCAAAGGCCTTCTCAAAGTCTAACTTGAGAGTGATAATTTCCTTCCCAGAATGATGACATTGATGAAGGTACTCAAAGGCCCAACCCAAAAAATCCTGAATTGTTTTTCCTTTGATGAAACCATATTGATTTTCATGAACCACATCGAAAGCAACAGCCCGCAATCTATTAGCAAGCAACTTTGAGACTAATTTTGGTGAGGAATTCACAAGAGAGATGGGTCTAAAATCATTGACATTTTCAGGGTTGTCCTTTTTGGGAATCAGAGTGATGTAGGAATGATTGACACTCTTAAGATCAATTCTAAGATGGAAAAAAATCCTCACAAAATTTGTACATATTCCCCCCTAATTATAGGCCATGTTTTTTTGAGGAAAACATTGTTAAACCCATCAGGACCAGGAGCCTTGTCACTAGGAACATTCAGAATGATTGCATCAATCTCTTCTTTGGAAAAAGGCAAACATAGCTGATCAAGGTTGCCATGAGCAGGGTTGATAGAAGGTAAGTCAAATTGCATGGATAACTCCACAGGGGTACCCAGCCTCTTTTTGAACTCCTGAGATAAAGAACTTTTTTCATTGTGATCAGTGACCATTCTGCCAGTATCATCAAGAATTTGGCTGATTACATTTTTCCTACATCTTTCAGTGGCCATGGCATGAAAGAACTTTGTGTTTTCATCCCCAAATTGCATGACACACTGAGTGAAGTGTTGCCTCCAATAATCTCTTTGCATGCTAAGGAGGTTGTTGATAAGATCTTTAATGATGCGTCTAAAAAGAAATCCATGAGGGAGAAGGCACCTTAGTTCTTCCAATCTGTCAAGAAAGGCAATGGTCATGTTGCAATTAGAAATGAGCTTGTTAAGGTTTGAGAGTTTCTTAGCCCAGAGCTTCAGAATTCTTTTAAGGAATTTGAATTTTTCACTAATAACATGAGCACTGACAGCCAAGCATTTGACACTTGCTCCAGAGAGTTGGGGTGTTTAAACCAAAAAATTTTAAATCTGAAGATGTTGGCTTTGGGAATGTTGGTTCCAATTTCGACCTTGCAAGGGAGATGATCTGATGTGATTTTAGCCAGAGGAAGAACCACAATCATGGGAAACTGGGAGGTCCAAGACACATTTGCAATTAATTATGTACACATTTCCTTCTTCAATCAGTGGTTTGAACTTTTCTATATAGGTCTTATTGATAACACCGCGCATCATGCATGGTTCCCTATTTTTTCATGTTTATTAATAGTTTGTAATACTAAAAATAATACAAAAAGGTTATCAAACTAAACATCTATCCTCAATTTGGTTACTCTTTCCTTGATATTCCACAATTCCTTTCCCGGTCTAATTTAACTTTAGGTTTTGTTCACCACTGCAACTTGTTCAACTGCATTAGAAAAAGATGGTAATGGATCTAATTGTGTTATTTTCCATACAAAAGACATAATACACAAATCTGAATTTTTTCTATACATAAGTTATGGTACACAAACAACAACCAAGTAAAATATAATTCAATAAAGAATTGAAACTTGAAAAGAATAACAGTTTGAGAACAATGCTGAGAAGCAAGTCATCTATACCTAGTACGCAGCATGCCTAACAATAAACAAATAATTTAGTAGTCATAACATATGCCATGAAAAAATTAATCTAATTGTAGCGTGCAGCGGGACAAACAATACACAAATAATTTAGTATTTGTAACATATGCCATAAAAATTAATCAAATTCTAGCACGCAGCAGACCAAACACTAAACAAATAGTTTAGCAGTCGTAACATATGTCATAAAAAGTTATCTAATTATAGAAGAGAATTCAAACAAATTTCAAAAACAATATCTCGCCGTGGATTGATCTCTAGTGTAATCAATGGGTGTTAAAGATTCCGTGCAGTCATAGAAGAATGATTAGGTTGATTGTACATTTCTATTGAATAGCAGCAGGGGACCTAGCTCCGTTGATGAAAGTAGCAACAGGTCCTAGTTGATGAAAGCAGTACACAAAACAGATGTTTCTTGAAAGATGTTAGCTCTTTTTTATAATTTTATATATGCATGGGTAGAGTATATAATTTGTTGATAGCTAACAACCTTTTATGATAGATTGTTTTTATGATTAAAGTATGGAAGAGAGATTCAAGGCAAGAAAAATCTGATCGGCAGGCATATACATGTACGTATCTAGTTTGTTAGTTGTATTAGCTAAAGATCCTTTTATGATAGATTCTTTTTATAATTTAAACATGGGAAAGAGATAAAGGGCAAGAGACTAAATATGTTACATTACATTACATGTGACAGACACGATAGGATAGCTGGACAATTTTTATTTGAAGCAAAGATATTTATTGTGTTAGATGTGACCGGGAGATGATTTAGATTTAATTTTTTTTATAGTGGCACACGTGGATAATTTAGACAAAGATATAGGAGGGTTTTTTTTGTTAATTCTTCATAATGGCATAGGTGGGTAATTATAGAAACAAAATACATTCAACAACAATTAAAATCAATGACATTTTTTCTAGAGTGTCCACATAGGATTCCTAGGTGGCTTCATGGTGGCATAGGTGGGTAATTTTAGAAACAAAATACATCCAACAACTATTAAAATCAATGATATTTTTTAGAGTGTCCACATAGGATTTCTATGTGGATTTACGTGGAAGCTTCTTTTTTAGACTGTCCACCTAGGATTCCTAGGTGGCTTCATATGAAAGCTTCAAAAGAGCCTCCAATTAGTAATAGTAAGATTGCCTATGATGTGTAGATGACGGTCACCAGTATTTTTTCATATTTTTCCTAGTTAAAGAAACTGACCCGCAATGGTAGAATCACCCTCACGGGAATTGTATTAAGAAAGAAGACAACATAAATCTTACACCTATGCTTTGGCGTGGGATATATAACATGTGGGTCTTGTTTCGACGTGCATATAGATGCACACCTCCAGCAAGAAATTCGTTCCCGAGAGGAATCGAACTGGTGTAGCTCCTTCTCCATATTTTTCCTAGTTAAATTATTGCTTCAAAATTGCACATTCTCAATTACTCTTGTTAAGACTCTAAAGAAGATTCCTAGGGTCCCTTTGTCACAGCTCCGGGAGCAGCTCCAGGAGCTGTTTTCGGAGGAGCTGTGCCAAAGACCTCCCAAAAACAGCTCCGAGCGTGAATCTCCTGAGTTATGCGCTCTCTGAACCAAGATCGGTGGACGAAACCGAAAAACATTGCTTCCCCCAGCTCCGTCCGCGCACCTGCCCCCTCGTTACCAAATTATCCCCTCCACTTCGCGATAATAACAACAAAAATGTCATCCTCCTCCTCTGCTTTCTTTCCAACGCGAACAGAGACACCCTGGCGGCAGCGGTGCATGGAGGACGGGGATGTTGCGGCGCCGGTCGGAGAAGGAGCTCCGACGGGAGGAATGGGTAGATCTGGTGAGGGCCTCCAAGATGCGGCCAGTGGAGGGGCTGGTGGTGGCCCGTTCGTGCCCGGCGGTGGCGCGCCCTTCCTTTGGTCGGGAGGCTCGCCAACAGGTACCCTGGGCACCCTGCTAGCCGCTCTTGGACCAGCGGTCGGTGGCCGGGCACGGAGGATGGTGGCCAGCAGCCGGAGTAGCCACGTAGGGAACGACGCCGGCGCAGAGACGCGGACCGGTGGCGGGCACAGAGCCGACGGTCGGTGTCCAGCGCAACCACGTAGGGGACGGTGGCAGCACAGAAGAGGTGGAGACCACGGTCCGCGCCGGCGCATGGGCGGTGGCCATGGCGCCCAGCTGCAGCACACATGCGGTGCACAGCCGGCCTCTAATGGCGCACGAGCGGGCGAAGGCGAGGTGGCTGGTGGGCGCTGGCGGCGCGTGTTGGTGGCAGGCGCAGGGCCGGTGGGCGCAAGAGAGACGGCCAGCGGGTGGATCCTGGAGAGGGGCGGCGGCGTGGCCGGCCGACGGCGGGTGGAGTCTCGAGAGAAGGCGAACAGCGGTTGGGAGGCGGATGAGAGTGGTCAATGGATAAGGAAGATGAAAAATAATAGAGAGAAAAAATAATAGAAAGAAAAAAGAAAAGAAAAATAAAACAAGAACAAATAAAAAGAAAAGAATAGGGGTACTGTGGACATTTCATCGTTGTATTCATATTACACAGTCAGAAAAGCTGTTTTGCCAAATGTTTCTTCAAAACAGTTTCAGATTCACCAGAGAATCCGCTCCACCAGCACAACCACAGTCGGAGCTGCCACAGCCGGAGTCACAGCTGTGCCAAACGCACCCCTATTGTTAATCATACACCTGCTAGTTGTGGACCAACAAATTTTGTCCTGAGCCTCAAATGCTTAATGGTTCTAGACTATTAGTCATGGACTCTAGCTGCATGTGTTGCACACTGTCACTACACTGCCAGCTCACTTTTTTGTTTCATACACGGGGATATTATAGATTGGATTTTTTTACGGAGCACCATACCACTAGTTGGAGAATGGATGAATTTGTAATTATAAAAAAAATATGTTATTTTGGGTACTGCAATTTTTTTCTAACGTCGTTTTCCGATGCACGACATTTTTCATTTTCCTCGTTCGAGATAAAATTTTCAATAATGCTCCTATATCACCCATGTATACCACCCTAGTGCAAGTTTTAGTGATACACAATTAATATCAACCGTCGAATCTTTTCATACCAGTCCTTTTGAAACAGTGGTATATGGTGGTATGGTACACTATATCTCGAGGATACATCAATTTGATCGTATATAGTTACCTAAGGGTGCATATGGACACGGTAATTAATCAACTTGTCCATATACTGAAATCCTATCAAGTACATGTAACTTGAAAGTGATAGGTCATGAGAGGGCAGAGTAAAGCTCCTTTTTGCACAGTTTGACAAGCTAGAGTTTTATTACCATAGTGTATATGTTTCCCAGCTAGAGTTTAATTGTCACGTTTGTTCCAATCAGGACCGGATTCGTTATTATATTTGTTATTTATATGAGTGTGTTTGGTTGCACGGACCATTAGCTTTCTGTATGAAGTGAGTACTCTAATATGGATGGGTGAATTATTGTACCAACCCATCGAAAATGAAATCATCTAACTTTTTACTCTTCTTAATTGAAACTAAATCATATTGTTTGCATTCTGTTGATTGATCAAGACATCAGATGCATATGCATGGTGCTGGAGTACGTGCTAGTACATACTCCTCATGAAGTTTTGCTATCTTCATTAAACCATGAGGGAAGACAGCTCGATTGTTTCTTGTACAGAAAAAAAATTCCATTTCGCTTTGTACAGCAAAATAAAGCACACCATTTTGCTTGGAAACTTTTGTAATCAATAAGTCCCGGCATGCTGTGTAGAGTACTGTTTCGTGACCTGGAACACCCCCCCCCCCCCCCTCTAGCTAGCTAGCTAGATCTCTTAAATTCCGAGAAGATGCGCATGCATGAAAATGTGGGTCTCCAATCCAAAGGACGACGATGAATCACAGCCACGAGGTTTTCCTGTGGAAAAGGTGAATGAAAACCACCAGACACACGGTATCCCTTGCAACAGTAGGGCCCTGTGGTACCAACCGTTTGATGTATCGAGATGTGTGTAGAGCACAAGCAATGACCTGATGTGAAACATGCATGTGTAGATACGCACGGACGGTTACACACGAACAGTTATTCTGATCTGGATCTGAAAATTCACATGGTTGAAAAAGAATAATGAAAAATACTATTTACTTATCATATTTATCACACCTTCTTTCACAAAAAATATTATTTCAACACTATTTATTTGCAAATTATGACGAGCTGTAATAACTGTTTGAAGGTCCTACAATCATCAAGGTGAGTATGATGTGTACAAGAGCGAAGGTGGGCCAGCCAATGGAGACTACGGGCCACCTGCATTTGGCCTCTTGTAGCTAGAGTAGTCACAGTTTAGAACCTGTTCGGCTGATGTGGGCTCGGCTTATCTCAACTTATTTCCTCTCACACAATACTATTCAATCTACCAGCCGAACGACTCCATAGTGGCCTATGGCTGAACTTAGTTGGCCATAGTGGCCTAGGCGCTCCTCGGCCACTTGATGTATAGCATGGACTGTGTTCTTTTTTAAAAAAATATGGGTTGTGTGTTTATCACATCTACTCCATCTGTCTCTAAATATAAGTATTTATTGACTTTTTCTGCTCACGCTTAACTTTTCGTCTTATTAAAAATATATAAAAATATTATTTATTTTGTTATGACATGTTTTTCATCGTATATATTTTAAGTACATCGTAATTATTTTTATATTTATAAATTTTTTGAATAAGACAAACGAACAAACATGATACGCAGAAATAGATAACTATTTATATTTAGGACGGAGGGAGTACTATGCAATCTGGAACACGAGTCCTTGACATGAGTACCAGTTGGAATGGTTCACTAATAGTTTAATTAATTTGTTTAATCCTGATAATTTGGCCTCAGCATTGGCGAGTGTGTTGTATCAGCAAACTAGTAAAATTTTCTGTTCTATACCTAAAATTGTTTTTAGGTATCCAATTTTACCAAATCTACTGGAGATGCAATGGTTCCATGCTACTAACATTCGATGAATGGAACTTACAAATTATAATTAGCACCAATAATTAAGCCATTAAGCAGCAAAGCTGCTCGATCGTTATCTTAAGCCGAACCAAACATGGCGGCCGGCTCCGGACCACATCGGAAAAGCAAGCAAGGGCACGAAAATATCAAAAGATGCTCATCGTACGGTCGTCTCGTCTTCCGAAGTGTAGGCTGAGTTCATGTCTGTTCATCCACCACCACGATCATTATTGTCCATCCACACACCATCCGGCACGTCGTTCGTACCATGACCACGACCTCCCTGCAGCATCCGCTGTTTTCGAGAAAGTGGTGGGCCAGCCGCTGGCTGGCTAGCTGCTGCCCCCTCACTAGCTACTACACTACACGCAAAGCAAAACGACGTAGTAGTACACATACTACACGTGATTTCCATTAAATTCATGCAATAATGCAAGGCTGGCAAGGTACTGATGGATGACGATGCAGCATGATGATGGAGACACGTACTATATGGTATGCATATCCTCCCCTTGACAAGATCATCACGTGAGTGCATAGTCTACGGCTCTACGCTTGGTTTTGAGACCAACAGAATCTAGTTATCAAGATGCTTTGCTTTAGTGCATAATACTGCATGCCTCCATCCCGAGTTATTCGTCATGAGACCAAATGAATAATGAAAATTTACATTGGAGATGTTTAGTTTGGCAAAAATGGTAGGAATGTGACGGGTGAATGGTGAATTGGAATTCAAAGACAAAATGAATGTCAAAACCCCTAGATTTTTTACGCGAGACAAACCTAGCTATTAAGCCTACTTAGGACATGAGTTAGCCTATGTGAATGCTACAGTAGACATATGCTAATTATGTATTAATTAGATTTAATAGACTCGTCTCGCGAAAAAACTAAGATTTTTATACAATTAATTTATAACTAAATTATATTTAGTCTTACTAAATGACATTATGACATTCAATGTGACAGAGCTAATTATAAGCCTCGTAACCAAACGCACGCTCTTAGGGTGCGTTTGGCACGGCTCCGGCTCCGGCTGTGGCGGCTCCGACTGTGACTGTGCTGGTGGAGCGGATTCTTCGGTGGAGCTGAATCCGTTTTGGGAAAACGTTTGGCAAAACAGCTTCTCCTGGCTGTGTGAGGTGGATAAGACGGTGAAATGTCCATAGTGCCCTTCCCTTTTCTTTTTTATTTCATTTTCCTCTACTATTTTTTATTTTTCCTTTTTACCTTTTTCCTTCACTTTTTTCTTTTTTTTTCTCCCTCCCCTTCCCTTTATCCCCACGACTCCACCGCTCACCACGCCGCCTGCCCATCCATTCGCCCCCAGCTCCCTGCCCCACCTGCCCGCCCGTGGATCCATTGCCGGCTCGCCGCCGGCCTCCTCCGCCCTGGCCGCAGCTCGCCCCGCCGGCCTCCTCCGTCGTGCCCGCAGCTCGCCCCACCGGCCTCCGCTCCGCCCGCCTCCCCTACAGCTTCGGTCGCGAGCTCCGCGCCCGCGGATCCATCGCCGCCGCTCTCCTCCGCCCCACCCGCAGCTCGCCTCGCCGGCCTCCTCCGCTCCGCCCCGCCGGCCTCCTCCGCTCCGCCCGCCTCCCCTGCTAGCTTCGGCCGCGAGCTCCGCCGCAGATCCACCCGCTGCTCCGCCCGCAGATCCACCCGGCGGGACTCGCGGCGGCGGGACTCGCGGCGACGGGCCTCGCACCGGCGAGCTCCTGCGCGCTCCAGATCTGGCGGCGGAGCTCCCCCGACGCCACCGAGGTCGCTTCAACTCCGCGTCCTCCGCCGACCTCCCCGCTGCTGCCAAGTACGACTCCGTCTCCGCCTCCGTCGGCCACTTCTTCTCCAGCCACTTCTTCCGCGCCGAGCAACTGCCGGCCATTCTTCCCGCGTTCCTGCAACCGCCCGGGGGCAGGGCTGGCAGAAGGCAGGGAGGAGCCGCGGGAGCTGCCCCGGAGCCAGTTTTTCCAGCTCCCCCCCGGCGGAAGTGCTCCAGAGTCGGGAGTCCCGAGGAGATTCGCGAGTGGAGCTATTTTCGGAGGCCCTTTGGCACGGCTCCGCCCAAAACGGCTCCGGGAGCCGCTGGCGGAGCCGTGCCAAACGGACCCTTAGATTGCCATGAAGTTTATTACTGAAAGCACCCTAGATAAGATCAAAATGACAATACACGCGCATCAGCCTACAAACTCCTCCAGATCCATGCACCGGAAACATGTGTACATATAAAGTTTATTTATTGTTTTCATATACAGTAAAAAATGGTTTACATTTAATATGGTACCGCCCACCAATAATGGTACCGCAAAACATTAGAAAAAACGTTGTAGATATTTCCTTGTAAAAAAATAAGAGTACCCATGGACCCACCGTTTTGTACCATGCGGCTCCCATGCGTGGAGCCCAACTGAACAGTAGTACTATGGGACCTTGTGAATAGTACTCTTGGGACCCACAATACCCTTACGGATACAGACAGTATAGGAGGACCCATGAGAGCTTAATACATGTATTAGATTTTTGCATGTTCAAGAGAATTGTTATCCATTATTTTCTAAAAAACAGTTTTGTCTATCATCTAAAAACTACAAGCAAGGATCCCGACAATAAGTGTAGCCAAACCAACGACCTAACGGTGATGTCATGAAAGTGATGTCGAGGAAAGGAATTTAACCTTTTAATTGCAAAGTATGAATGATATTATATTTGATAATTGTTAACCAAACTCTTATTAGTTTTGTGAAATAAAATCTTATTAGTTTCCATGTCCTAGTCAAGAGGGGATCCAGTTTAGTGGGCAACTGCAGTGAACTGATTTTTTCATGCCTCACGCCGGAATATGAAGCTATGCAAAAAAAGAAAAAAAGCCTCCCAATGGGCTTTCTATGTTAGAATTGGTTAATGTCATTAAATTCGTTTTCTTGTTTCTTGTTATGGTTTCTTCTTCACCACTTATTGTTGGTAGGAGTACAGTGTGAGTGTGTGACCCACTCGTTTGTAAAATGTTTAGTTTAAAAGTTTAAGTTCTTCCAATGTCATGGGATGTATTTTGTACTCATGAAAAGAAAAGGATTCCATAATTGAAGCCCATTTGAATGGCCCTAGCTAGCAACAAGGCCCGATGATGTTTCAGTAATACAATTCGGGCCTTAGGTTCTTTGAATATGGCCACGTCACACTACTGGAAACTCGAATTTCCTTGTGGGTGACAAATCCGATAGGAGAATTCAAAAACTCGAATTTCCTATGTTCCATTATAGTCCATATATTGGAGATTGATGAAAAATTCAATTGACTTATAGAGAAAATACATATTTCTATCTCCAAATTACCACATATTAATTAGAATAATATCTAAATTTTATCAGAAAATTTTACAAATTGATTTCACAAACCATTTTCGACATATAAGGTTATAATAAAATTTTAAATGATTTCAATAAAGTGGCATTGTACATTATTGTTCCCAAATGGACACATCTATCATATAGTTTCTTAGAATTCAAGTCAAACTTTAAGATTTTAATGTCTCGTAGTATGTTCGAAATCATATGCAACTCAATTATTGACATCACCTTATGTTGACTATATCATTGGAAAATATAAAGATACATCAACAGTTGTTATGCAAAGATATGTTTTTCTATTCTCCATTTATGTGGAAGAATAAAAAAGTTGTATAAGAAAGATCCAAAAAATAACATGCAAACATACGCTATTAAATAAGAGATCATGATAATTAGGAAAACAATCCATCAAATTTTGTTTTTTATAAGGGACAAATACTAATTACAAATTTTAATTTTGGATTTTAAAAAATTATTGATGTGTTCTTCCGCTCAATCCAGATCGATGAATTTCTCTGTTTGTTTTACCTAACACACAAAGAAATGAGAATTTTCTCTTCGTGCCGAGTCAATTTCCCTATGAGTTTTGGTATTTCATTCCCTATGTGGTTTGTCAAAACCGACAAGGAAATTCGGCGATGTCCTCGCCGCCCGTCCCCTCCCATGCCTCCTCATGATATTCTCGCTGCCCGGCCACTTCTTTCCTTCTCCCTGCCCTCTCTTCGACTCGGTCGGATCCTCGCTGCCCCAATTCTCCCCCCTCCGCTTGACCGTCACCTCGTGACTGTGGCGAGGACCAGCGGTGGGGCGAGACACGATGGCAGTAGCTAGAGGTCCGCACAGAGGTGGTGGTCAGAGGTCTGCGTGGCGGTGAAGCAACGGCGGGTGAGTGCGATGCTGATCATGGCAAAGGCGGCCGGAGATCTGCGTGGCGGAGGAGTATGATGGCCACAATTGTTCCACCCGAAGCAAAATAAAGGTGGTGAGGCGGCCGGATCAGGCAAGGTCCTTCTCCCTCCCTCCTCGCTATGTGGGGGCACGATGAGGAACAGCGGCAGCATGTGGGGGCACGTGCATGTCCATAGGTCAAGATTTTGATTTTTTATTTCTGTTATAATATAAAAAGTGTTGCGACAAAGTAAAAAAACATCTAAAAAGTACTTCAATAAAAATCTTTTGATGCATTTTCTGTACACTAGACAAGCACGTCCAGTTTTGACTTGTATATTTCTTTACTTTATAACAATTAGCCTCCATTTTGACTCATATTTTTTTTACTTTATAACAGTTTTTTATAACACTTTATAACAGAGTTTAACAATTTACACCTATGGAAATAGTACTTCTTTACTTTATACCAGACTTTAATGTTGGAATATTTGGCCTAGCCAAGCTATTGTGTGTGCCATTAGGCTGCAGCCCATTGGGCCACTACTTTTATATAGGAAAGTCAATATGGTGTGGAGAGAATGTATTAGAGGTTTAGTACCATCTGCTATTCTGTAGAGGTGAGGATCAACATATAATAGAGACTCTTGTAAAGGACTCTAAGAGCATCTCCAAGAGTTTGCCAAATTTTACTTGGCAAATCTTATGTTTTGCCAACTTCTAAATAGATATGCCAAGTAAAAAAAGAGTTCATCTCCAACAATTTGGCATAATTCACTTGCCAAACTTAGATCTAACTTACATCAGGAATCCTGAGAGAAACAAAATTATGTTTATGCCTTTCCACCTCTTGAAAACTTACATCAGGAATCCTTCTTTATTCTTTATTTCTTTTTTCACCCTCTCACCTACAGGGAAACGACGATGGCAACCACGATCCGCGCGCGCATATATGCGCGTGGGGAGGTGAGTTTTGCCAAGTTTCTATTTTTGCCAAGTTGGTTTGTCAAACTGTTAGAGGCCAATTTTTCTTGTTTTGCCAAAATTAGATGGATGCCAAGTTGATTTGCCAAACTGTTGGAGTTGCTCTAACTATTTTCGTTTTTCTTTTGTTTTGGTCTACATTGCCAACACGTAGATGTTGTCACTCATTATTGTCACCTTTTTAGTGTCATATTAAATGTATTTTTTTACTATTCATATACTAACCTGCCACTTGACACATGATACATTCTTATATAAACTTAGTCAAACATAACATGGTTTGACTTAAGACAAACTCAAAGGGACGGTCTTTGTGGCACAGAGGGAGTACCTAGTAAATGGGACAAATAGAGCGACAACGGTCCCCGACCTGTTGAACATATGGTTCTGTAATTAAATTTTTTGTCCTACAATAAGCACCATTGTTTAGTTCAAAGTTACAGGACAAATGTGGAGTACCTCTGAAAAGAACTTGCATTTTTGAGTGCTTGAATTCAAATTTTAGTTGAATTCAAATTTGTTTGAGGTTTCAAAAGAATTCAAAAGGTTTCTTTTCTCTCCCTTCCCTTTTTCCTGTTTTCGCATCGGCCCAGCTAGCAAAGTTCGCCGGACCTCCCTCAGTTTCTCGGCCTAGCTCCCCCGCTCCCTCTTCCTTTCCGCTTCAGCGCGCAGCCCACCTAACATCCGGCCCAGCTACGCCCGCCGTCCGCCAGCTGCTGACGCGTGGGGCCCGGGGGTCATCCCCGTCCTTGCGTCCGACCCCGGGACGAACTCATCCCGAGTCCGTACGCCGGCGCAACCCCGCGTCCGAGCCGCCCTCCTGCGTGGCCCGCACGCCAAGGGAACCCTCCCTGCCCTATAAATACCTCTGCCGTCGCAGCCCCTGAACCGCTTTCCCAAAACCCTAGCTTCCCGAGCTCCAGCGACGCCGCCGCCGTTGAACGTCACCGTCACCGCCTCCCTGTCTACGAGAAGGAGTTCCGGAGAACCGCAAGCTCACGAGGAAGCCGAAGGTGCCGCTCGTTCATGTTGTCGTGCCCCGGTTCGTCCTCGAGTGCTCGCCGGAGTTCCGCCACCGCCGTTGTCCGCCCCGCCGTGCCGTACGCCGTCGTCGACAAGCTTCATGTCGAACCAGTGCCCCTGTTTAGTTTGCTTTGACGCGCTTTACGTTTCGGTGCAATCCCCGCAGCGAATCGAGCACCCAAGCTTGATTTTCGCTCTCGCCAGTGAGTTTCCCACCGAGCGCCGCCGCTCGCCGTCGCAAGCGCCGCCGTCGGCCGCCTGCACACGTCCCCAGCCATCCGATCTAAAACTGACGGTCCAGATTAGATCTAGCCTCGGTCAAACCAGCCGCATACCGGTCAACCCCGCTGAGTCGTCGTCGTTTTGCAATAGAGCCCCTGATGTTTTTAGTTTTACAAGCCGGTCCTCCCACCGTTTATAGATCGTTACATATAGGTTATGTTTCTTACGGTTTGAACCCTGAACTCTCTGGTTTTAGTGCCCAAGGTCCATAGCTCAAGTTTTACGCATTAGCCCCTGAGTTTATACGCTTAATTATATTTTAGCCCTCGGTTTTTAGCAGTTAGGCCCCTGGAACCTTAGTTTTCTCACAGTTAAGCCCTTATACCTTGTTTTAGCTATATCTTCTTTGTTATAGTTCTGTTTTTAGCGTTCTTTATGTCCAAACGATCGTATCGAAGAGTAGAATAGCGTTACGCCTCTATTTTGCTCTGTTAAAACTGTTTGATGCTTGTTTCTTATTTTATTCTATTATTTGTCTGTATGTGAATGATGTGGTGCGTAGACGACGATCGTTACTTGGATTTCGCTGCCGTTGAAGACTTTGAAGATTTTGAGCAGCCACCCGAGTTTGTGGAAGGCAAGTCCTTGCTGCATGCCCTTTTTCCTACACAACTGCATTTTAATTACACTATTTACTTTATTGCTTTGCATTAATGAGATGGGACCCTATGATTAAGGTGCGACTAGTGTTGTTTTACCATGTCCTTGATAACCTGGGTATTTTATTTATGTTGGGTAGCACATGCTTTGCCGCTAACTACGGGTTGTGGGTGGTTTATAATGGTCACAAAGTAAATTTGATTTATTTTATGCTCCACCATCATTAAACAAGACTACTCTTATTAATTGGAATATGGAGCGACCACCCAGGACAATAGTGCAACCACAAGACAAATGGCTCTGTCTTGGCCAATTAATTAGAAACCTTAGTATGTGTATGCTTTACGTGATAAGGGCGAGGGGGTGCCGGTAGTTGGTGTATAGCCCGGCCCTCAGGCTGATCTGCTCTGTGGTAGCTTTGCATTCTCGAGAGAGGGTTATGCATTGCGCTGTCATGAAACCTAGCGAGCAGCTCATATTAGGGAATCTTTGTAAAGGCCTCGTAGTGAATCCCTAGCCACTCACCAAAGGTAGTGTTTAAGGGCTTTCCAAACCCGGGCGACATGAGAAACACGACTTGTGGGTAAAGATGTGCCACCTCTGCAGAGTGTATAAACTGATCGATCAGCCGTGCTCACGATCACGAGCGGCCTGGACCCTCACGTGAGTAACTTATGGAATATGGATTTAATTTTATGCATTGCATCTTATTATTGTTGCATTTATTAATCTTTGGGTTGGTATGCACTTACATTGTTAGTAATCAGTTGCTTAATAAAATCTGACCAACTAAAATTGCTTACCGCTTTAACCATGTCAGCCATCCACCCAAAGAGCCTTGCATGTTGTTATAGTTATATTCCCTTGTTGAGTACGACATGTGCTCACACTTGTTGATTTTTATTCTTGCAACTACACTACTCGGACTGCTGCTCAGACGGACGCTTTGAAGACTTCCCTGAAGACTTTGAAGAGTTCTAGACGCGTTTCTCCGGTCGACTGCTTGTGGTGGACGACTTCGTTTATTTTCCGCTGTTAGCTACTCTTATGGTGTGTTAGATTATTGGACAATTGGTCTGTAATAATAATAACACCATGACACTGCGATTTGGTACTCCACTATGTCATTTGAATGTGTGAACATGATCCTGACCACATGCAAACTTATGATCTGATTTTGCTTCCAAAACTGGGTGTGACAGGCAAGGATTTTCTTCCTGAGCCAAGCAAGCCCATCGGGCAAATAGGCGAGGCGAGGCGAGCCGCCGGCAAATGTACAAAGTGTGCCCTTTATCCTAACATCCCTATCATATTCTAAAACATATGCTTAGTTCGTTAACTGAAGTTAGAGTTGTATTTATATATATTTATTTTATAAAAATTTATACAAAGCATAACTTCTAATGAGATCGAGAGGTACATATGGAATTTCAAAGTTTATACTCAATGTACTATATTCAATATATTAGAATTGTATATATCTTTCCATCTTTCATTCTAAATTTTTGTTCCAAGGTTAGGAGGGTGAGATGGTCTTTTTTGTTTACTCAGGTACACCATCCGAATATTAGAATCTTTGCTTTCTTTTTAATTCTGAATCTGTATTTTGTTAATGTAGTTTCTTTGGATTAATCTAAACCTTTGGATCTTTATTAAATCTAAGAGTGATATTCTTCTCTTTTTTCGATTAATGTGGGAATTTCTAGACACTTTCGGCGAACGTGGTGGTTTCTTCTAACTTTATTACATTAAGATAATAGATTTCTCCGACAAGCTGCCAAGACAGAATCACATGGCTTATCTCTGCAGTATTACGAGGCATTTCAACTAGCACTCCATAAAAGAGCTGCATATTTAAAGTTTCCACACACACGAGGGTACAAAAGGACAAGGTAATTACAGCTGCAGAGCTCGTCGCACCTTTTCAGAGCAGTGCTTACGGAAACAAGTGTCCCAATACATCAAGAAGAAAAAAACTGGAAATCATTGCTCGTGATTACTCGAAGATCAAGACGGTAGCAAGCTTGGCAAGAAGCTCCTTGAGAACACCAGGGCAGGTATCGATTAGCTCCTCGAAGCCATCTGCTTCAGTGAACTCCTCAAGATTGGTGCTAGAACTGAGGAAATCGAAGCATGCTTCCTGAAGGCCGGGGCAGTGATGCCGGTCAGCTAAGGCCAGCATCCTCGCCACGGAATCTGCATTTATGCGCCTGCACAGCTTCTCCTGGCAGATCAGCTTCATCCTCTCCAGGCCATAACTGTCGGCTACGACAAGAAGCCAATCATGGAGGCCGCAATCTCGATGATGTGGTGCTCACTCGCCATGAGGATGGATGGATGGATGGATGGTGAGGCAGATGGTTAGAAGAGGGAAATGGAAGATGGGACTATATATGAGAGTGAAGTGGTATGAGCTGCAGTGGTGATAACCTTGTGAAGCAAAGGGCCCAAAGCGCTTGCATCCCATGCAGAGCTGACGATGCAAAGGTGCTTTGGTTAGCAAATCTCGGTAACTAAAGTCCCTTTATATTCAGAAAAGGAGAAGGAGATGCGCGTATGTGGCCAGTCTCTTTTTCTTCAGAGATTCTGTCGGTCATACTCCCTGGGTACCTATACGAGGAAGGATGAAGACGGACTCCTACTAGAATTCCCTTGTAATCCTACTAGGACTCGTTCCGTGTAATCCTACTAGGACTCCTGCCTTGTAACCGACTAGGAACCCGCCCCCTGGACTATATAAAGGAGGGTCGGGTACCTAGGAGGACATCTCAACCCAACACCAAGCGCAGGGCGCCATACTTGATCCCCAAACAAGACGTAGGGTTCGCCACCACAGCGGCCCGAACCTGTATAAATCTTGTGTCCCGTGTCCTCGCGCATACCTTCGAGTTCTCAGTCTCCCGATCACGATCCTCCACTGCATAATCAACTACCTCGGGTACCCCCTTGGTAGGCTTGCCGGTCTAAAACACCGACAGCTGGCGCGCCAGGTAGGGGTGATCATCACTACCGGGCGAATTCGAAGGACCTTTTCATCATCAAAATCAATCTACTCGACGACAAGCAAGTCAAGTCGCAATGCAAAGCAAGTCGCCGAGTTCTGTCGAAAAACGGAATCGATTTCCATACTCTGTTCGCGCGTCGGCAGAACACGCTTACCTACGCCGTGCGATCGGGTGCCTCGGCTCGTCGCGCGGCTCGTCGTCGGCTACTTCGCCTACGCCGCGCGTCCGGGTGCCTCGGCACGTCGCGCGGCTCGTCGCGCAGCTCGTCACGCGGCTCGTCGTCGACTACTTCGCCTCACGCGGTTCGTCGTCGACTACTTCGCCTACGTCGCGCGTCCGGGTGCCTCGGCACGTCGCGCGGCTCGTCGTCGACTTCTCTTACGCTGTGTGCCGCCGCGACATCGTCTTGCGGCCACACCGGCTCGTCGTCGACTACTTCGCCTACGTCGTGCGTCCAGCCTCGTCGGCTTGTCGCACGGCTCGTCGTCGACTTCTCTTACGCCGTGTGCCGCCGCGACATCGTCTTGCGGCCACACCGGCTCGTCGTCGACTACTTCGCCTACGTCGTGCGTCCAGCCTCGTCGGCTTGTCGCACGGCTCGTCGTCGACTTCTCTTACGCCGTGTGCCGCCGCGACATCGTCTTGCGGCCACACCGGCTCGTCGTCGACTACTTCGCCTACGTCGCGCGTCCGGGTGCCTCGGCACGTCGCGTCGCGCGGCTCGTCGTCGACTTATCTTACGCCGTGTGCCGCCGCGACATCGTCTTGCGGCCACACCGGCTCGTCGTCGACTACTTCGCCTACGTCGTGCGTCAAGCCTCGTCGGCTTGTCGCACGGCTCGTCGTCGACTTCTCTTACGCCGTGTGCCGCCGCGACATCGTCTTGCGGCACACCGGCTCGTCGTCGACTACTTCACGTCGCGCGGCTCGTCGTCGATTACTTCACCTACGCCGCGCGTCCGGGTTCCTCGGCACGTCGCGCGGCTCGTCGCCCAGCTCGTCACGTGGCTCGTCGTCGACTGCTTCACCTCACGTGGCTCGTCGTCGACTACTTCGCCTACGCCGCGCGTCCGGGTACCTCGGCACGTCGCGCGGCTCGTCGTTGACTACTTCGCCTCGCGCGGCTCGTCGTCGACTACTTCACCTACGCCGTGCGATCGGGTGCCTCGGCTCGTCGCGCAGCTCGTCGTCGACTACTTCGCCTACGCCGCGCGTCCGGGTGCCTTGTCTCCTCGCATGGCTCGTCGTCAACCACGCGCCGTCTCACCACTCGACTTCTCGTCGGTTGGTCGCACTGGCTCTCGCCGTGCACCCGGTCGCTCCGTCTCGCGGCTCGACTACTCCGTGCGCTGCAGCTCGACTTGTTGTCCGGTCGCACTGGCTCTACTTCAGCCACGCCGTGCGTCGTGACTACTTGTCTCGCGGCAACACCGGCTCTACTTCGAGTACGCCGCACATCGCCGCGACATCGTCTTCCGGCCGCATCGCGTCGACCACTCATCTTGACTAGTTTTCCAAACTAGTCGAGAATGACAGAAACGCCCCAACAACTAGTCGGAATCAACTCTGACTGGTCAAACTTCAGCAACAATCGTCGCGGCTCCATCTCTGACCGCCACGGCTTCATCTACAAGACCGCCCTGGCGGCAACAGCTAAGTCATTTATTTAAATGATTGTTTTTTCCTCTTTGGCTTGTCTTCCATGCACAGGACAAACACGCCAAAGACTACCCGTCTGTGCATGCTTCTACACGGGAACTACCCTTCAGAACTGCACAATCTCAAGTCCGCTACGGCGGCACAAGTCGATGCCAACGGTCGCAATCTAAAGTCCGCTACAGCGGCACAACTCGACTCCGGTCGCATCAACAGTCTGCCCAGGCAGCAACAGCTAAGTCATTTATTTAAATGATTACTGTTTTCTTTTCTTGGCTTGTTCTCCTTATCATGTAGGACAACATGCCGACTACTCATCAGTGTACGCTTCTCGGCGGGTTTTTCATGAGGGCTACACTCTGCTGACTACTCTTGGGGTATATCGATCAAGTCACCACGAGCCTACTTCATCAACTCGGGGGCTATCCCAAGGAGGCAGCTTCTAAAGTCCGCTCCGCGCGGCAACCGTACCTTGGGTCTAAAATCCATGGCTCAGGTACTCAAGTCGACTCCGGTCGCACCCAAGCCCGTTCCGGCGGCAACCGTACCTTGGATCTGAAATCCATGGCCCAGGTACTCAAGTCGACTCCGGTCGCACCTTCAAGCCCACTCCGGCGGCAACCGTACCTTGGGTCTGAAATCCATGGCCCAGGTACTCAAGTCGACTCCGGTAGAACCCAAGCCCGTTCCGGCGGCAACCATACCTTGGGTCTGAAATCCATGGCCCAGGTACTCAAGTCGACTTTGGTCGCACCTTCAAGCCCGCTCTGGCGGCAACCGTACCTTGGGTCTGAAATCCATGGCTCAGGTGCTCAAGCCCGCTCCAGCGGCACAACTATTCGGTTTCTCTGATTTTTCGTTCGATTTTGCATTCCGAAAGTGCTTTTTGTTTTTTGCATCTTAAAGTCCACCCCGCGTGGCACAAAGTCGACTACTATAGTCGCATCTAAAGTCCGCTTCGCGCGGCAATCTAAAGTCGACTTCTATAGTCGCATATCAAAGTCCGCTCCGTGCGGCAACTAAAGTCGACTTCGGTTTTTCAAGTCGCATCTCAAAGTCCGCTCCGTGCGGCAACTAAAGTCGACTTTGGTTTTTCAAGTCGCACCTCAAAGTCCGCTCCGTGCGGCAACTAAAGTCGACTTCGGTTTTTCAAGTCGCATCTAAAGTCCGCTCTGCCGGCATCTAAAGTCGACTTCGGTCGCATCTAAAATCAGCTCTGACGGCACGACTACTTCTCAAGCTCCACGGCTCGATGCCAAATTACTACTCGGAAATTCTCTAGCTCGGGGGCTGCATTCAAATTACTACTCTAGAACAACTCTAGCAAACTTCGCTCGGTCTCAAGCTCGGAGGTTCCGTACCAACAACTACTCGACGTGGCTCATACGGCTCTCTTATCTCGGAGGCTACACGCTGCAAGAGTACTCGGATGATGGCTTTCGCGAACACTGAAGACCCTTGGATTGATTACCTAATCATTTCAAGGCTCGGGGGCTGCTATGCTACACCCATCATTCAATTTTTTCAAGACAGAAGATTCAGAATCAAGATTGACCCTCAGCTAGAGTCTGCAACTCAACCTAAGGCTCGGGGGCTACACCATATGGAGTGCGATTTTGCAATCGCACTTCCATATAATCTCGACTTCAAGACTGATGAGCTGGACCACCTTCCAGCCTCGTGGCAGTTCAAGTACTATTGAAGACTTCTCCAAGCAGTACTCGAGGACGCTCAAGAACTACTCGCAGAGGCTTCAAGACTACTCGAACTACTACTCTCGACTACAATGTGCTCGGGGGCTTGTCAGGCATACTTCCCGGGTACCTATACGAGGAAGGATGAAGACGGACTCCTACTAGAATTCCCCTGTAATCCTACTAGGACTCTGAGAGCCAGGTGTGGTTCGAGGACCGGTGGATGGTCGCTTCCTGGTGCGATGAGTGATTGACAACGTGGTGTGGACTGATTCTTGGCTAAGTATTGCAGGTGCATGTTGCGGCTTGACTGGTGCAGGTGCAGGTGAAGAACAAGCGTGAAAGGTCGTTGCCGGTGAGGCCTCCAGGTGTGGAGAAGACAAGTAGGCTTGGTTCGAGGGACCCGGTGGCCAGCGGGGTCAAGTGCGGGCCGCATGGTGGCAAGAATGGCAAGATGAAGTCATGGACGGTTTCTTGGTTGAGCCTCAAAACCAAGGTCGAGCCGGGACTACGTGGGAGCCGAGTCATGAGTGGTGATTGGCGGAGGCTACACCGAGTTCGCGGGGTTTCCAGTGGTTCACCAGAAAACCACTGGGTTCCTTGGTTGATCCACAAAGCCAAGACCGAAGAACCGAAGACGGAGGTGCAGTAGCTCCAGACCGGTCTGACCGGTGGGTCTGACCGGTCTGACCGGTGGGTACCGGTCTGACCGGTGAGGAGCACCGGTCTGACCGGTGTGCGATGACGCAGTCCGGAATCTTCGAAGCGGAGGACACGTGTCGGGATCGCAAGGCTTGCGTCGAGGCTAAGCAAGTTTGCGGTCGCTGGGCATCCGTCCGATGGTGCGAAGACAGAGACGTCCAATTTCGCCCTCGAGGGGCATGTATCCCTAGTTAGCTAGTAAGGGTATTTTAGTCTTTCGGTTGCCTCCATATAACCCAAGGGGTGAGAGGATGGCAGCCATCTCTTGGAACCCTAGCTCATTTGGTTTTCCTATTTTCCTTCCTATTTTCTTAGGATTTTCGTAGGACTAGCTTGAGAGCTTCATGGTGAGATCTTGTGAGAGGGAAGGATGATCGGGCGGCAAGCTAGACCTTGTATGAACCTCTTTGGTATATATAGATGATTCGGCGTGGTTCCTCAAGGCTTGGATGTGTCTTTCCCGTTTCTCCTTTTTGGTGATTTTCGGAGCCCTTTCTTGGCGATTTTCTTGGAGCGATTTCGAGGCCTTTCTCTTTAGGATTTGGTAGGGGATGTATGCATGAACCCTTCGTGGTTCTTTTCCCTTTGATTTCCCTTCCAAATCCGTGAGCAAAGGGGCTCGATTTTGGGGTTTTCGTGGCTCTAGGGTTAGAGGCGTTCTTGGTGGGATTTCTTCGATTCCTCTTGATTTGACAAGTTTTGGTAGACCAAATATTGGCTATGGAGTACCCATGAGGTGTTCCTTCTATCCCCAAAGTCTTGTGCAAAACTGTGGAGCGAATCGGGAGATCGGGAGTTGTATTTGGGGGAGTTGACTCGCGGGCGCTGTTAATCCCGAGCTGCCCAGGCGCGACCGGTCTGACCGGTGCTCTTGACCGGTCTGACCGGTGCTTGCCCTTGGTGGGTTTTTGTCTCGGGGAATAGCATTGTCCGTGTGGTTTTGTCCCGTGGTCCTGCTGATCAGTTCTTGGCTTGTTTGGAGTTGTTTTGCTAGGTTTTGTGAGGGGTTCTTCTTCCTTCCAGGTTGTGTTTCGAAGGTGGTTTTTGTTCCAGGGCCTAGAGGAGTCACTGAGCTTACTGGAACGTTTGTTGTGCGGCTGCTGTAGCCACTGGCCTGACCGGCTCTGTCCACCGGTCTGACCGGTGTCACCGGTCTGACCGGCGCAGGTCATCGGTCTGACCGGTGTAGCACAGGCAGCAAGCCGTGCAAGTTTCCGCTGCGTGTTTTGGTGAGTTCTGGCTCGGAGGGTTGAGTGTTGGTTCCTAGGACCAGTAGCACTCCAGTGGCTGCGTGGTCTTGGCCAACTTGGGTAGTTGGGTCGGAGACGTGAGTTGGAAGCCGTGTTCGTCTTGTTGGAGTTCTCATCTCCTTCGAGAAGAATTTTTATCGGCTCCCATTCACTCCCCCCCTCTCTGGTTCGCCTAATCGGTCCTTCAATTAGTATCAGAGCCGGTTCGGGTCTTTATTGACTCTTACCAGTCTAAGATCCAAAGATAGCGTACCAGGAACGGGGTTCGGGTCCTCCGCACTTCGATGGGAAGAACTACCAGATGTGGCAGAGGCGGATGGCAGCGTTCCTCCGCGGAAAGGGTCAGATCCTTTGGGATGTCACGGTGAACACAGCTTATGTTCATCCGATGAACTTCCTTGCACCAGGAT
This sequence comes from Cenchrus fungigraminus, assembly GCA_036936925.1. Classification (NCBI taxonomy): domain Eukaryota; kingdom Viridiplantae; phylum Streptophyta; class Magnoliopsida; order Poales; family Poaceae; genus Cenchrus; species Cenchrus fungigraminus. The sequence goes on along the minus strand of CM072779.1, from coordinate 121,596,763 downwards.
CGAGGGATATGTTCAAAGCCAACAACAAGGCTGTCGACTACTTGTTTCGTGCTCTGTGTCAGCCTGAATGCGATCGGGTTCAGACAGAGGACTTAGCTTGTAGGATTTGGGAGCAGTTGAAGGATGCTCATGCTGGGAATGCTCAGGTTCAGGCTCGGATGTACGCGACTTACCGGAGAGAGTACGAGAACTTCACTCATCTCCCCGACGAGTCCGTCGATGCCCTTTTCCAGCGATTTACGGTCGTTGTGAACAACATGAGAGCCAATGTGGACGTCCTCCCATACAATGATCATGATAGAGCCGTGAAGCTCTTGCACTCGTTGGATCGTACCGTATGGGACGGGAAGTTTGAGGCTATTGTTGAGTCCGAGAAGTATGACACCTTGACGGTGAACGAGCTGTTCTCGAAGCTCAAGTCGGCTGAGTTGGACCGTGGTATGACAGCCAAGATCGAGAGCCCGACTGATTCTCATAGTCTCGCTCTCGTTAGTGGCAAAGGAGCTAAGTCTAACGCTAACGCATCCTCCAGGATGTACTCTCTGTCTTCTTTGATGTCTTTGCCAGATGAGGAGTTCGACGTGCTTGGAGAGGACGAGCTGGCGTTGCTGACCAGGCGGTTCGAGAGGCTGCACGAGAACCGGGTGAACACGAGGAGGACAGCACGGACGTGCTTTCAGTGCGGCAAGCCAGGACACTTCGTCGCCGACTGCCCGGAAAAGACGGAGAACAAGGACGGCTACAAGGACGGCTACAGGCACCGATCGAGCAAGGATGGCAAGTACCGATCGAGGCGCGATCACAAGCACAAGAACAAGCACAAGGACGAGCGACGGTCGAGGAAGAAGGACGGCCGCGGCAGGAAGGCCCGAGCGATGGTCGGAGCGAGCGACGTCGACTCCAGCTCCGCCTACTCTTCCTCGAGCTCGAGTAGCAGTGAAGATGAAGGTGATCGGCGGAAGAAAAAGAAGTCATCCAGGAACTTGAGCGGGTTGAGCTGCTTCGCGGGAGATGGCTTCTGCGGCATGGCCCGTAGCTCCGGCAGCAAGAAGAGCCACCAGAGTGACTCGGACTCTGACTCCGAGGATGAGGTATGTGATGAGCTCTCTTCTTTGCGCAAGGAGAATGATGAGTTGGTTGACTTGCTTGATAACCGCGATCACATGCTTAGAGAGGCCAAGAAGATGAGGAAAGAGCTTAGGGCCTCACTAGAAGATGCTAGGAACTGTGTGGCTGAGCTAGAAACCCAGAACCTAGATGCTAAGCTTGAGATTGATTCGCTTAAGGCTTCTCCTGTGGTTTCTGATGAGATTGATTGCTGTGATTGCTCTATGTACCTAGCTGATCTTACTGCTCTTAAGGATAAGCATGCTTCTACTTGTGATGAACTAGATATGCTTAGGGTTGAAGTGGCTGAGCTTAAGTCTAGACCTGCTTTGCTAGGTGCTTGCACTTCTTGCCCTGTTTTGCATGGAAAGATCGATGAGATGCATGCTTACACTGTTTCGCTTGAGGCTAAGTTGAAAGAGCCTATTCTCACTTCTTGCTCTACTTGTGAATTGCATGCGGTTAAGAATTTGGAGCTTGCACATTATGTTGATCGCTTGCAGGATGAGAATGATGAGCTGAGAAAATGTATGAGCTGGTTGTCAGGTCAGGAGCCTCAGCTGGGTATCATGATAGCGGCTTTCAAATGCTATGATGGTCAGGCACTTGGGGCTGACAAGCTTGGAGAGAACAGTGGTGAGGGAGTTGAGAGAGTTGGAGAGATTCCTATCCCACCACCAAACAGACACAAGAACAAGTTTGAGCCCAAGCCTAACCATCTCAGAAACAAACTTGACACTACTCCAGATCCACCCATATTCCCTCACCCAACAAATGATTTTCAGAAACCGGTGAAGTTTGTGAGCCCAAAGGGAGGTGAGGAAGGAGAGAAGAAGGGTGAGAAGTCGAGTGGGCAGCCCCAACCCAAGCCTAAGCCTAAGCCACAGCCCATAAAGTTCCATTGTGGGTATTGTGGGAGAGATGGTCACAAGGATGAGTTTTGCTTCAAGAGGAAGCGTGAGGAGAGAATGGCTAGAGAGTGGGCTAACAAGGACAGGTACCACCCCTCTAATGGTGTACCTGAGCCTCGTATGCAGATGCCCAGGGCCAAGGCGATTGTGAGGACGGTTCTGGCTTGGGGAGACCGGAAGGCTGCAGGTGCTGCTGCTGGCCGAGCTACACCGGTCAGACCGGTGCAGGTTTGGGCAGACAGCGAGTCAGGTTTCGTGCTCGTGGGGATGCTCGGTTTGGTTCTGGAGGTCGTGGTTCTGGTGGTTGGTCTAAAAAGTTTGCAGGTGGTGAGTTTGCTAGGCGTTCTCCACCTCGTGCTCAATACGAGGGTGGGAGGAGTCGTAGCTTTGAGATGGAGAGGAGGAACGATCCACGGTTTCCCTTTCGTGGTTTTCGTCCTCCTCCAGCTAGAGAGGGTTGGTTCCCTCGTGGTGGTTACCGTGGTGGTAGCTTTGATAGGCGTGATGATTTGGTTTGTGCTAACCCCACTTTGGAGCAAATGGCTCGGCACTGGTTTTACTCTTTTGGTACTAACCCCAGTGCTGAGTCGTTTGTTCACTCACGTGCTCGCTTTTGAATTTCAGGTGGGAGACTTGAAGAACATTTGGTTGATTGACTTCGGTTGCTCGAGGCATATGACCGGAGACAAGGGGTGGTTCTCAAGTCTCGTCCCGGTGGTGACAAAAAAGTACATCACCTTTGGGGACAATGGGCGAGGGCGTGTGCTGTCAGAAGGTGAGATTAAGGTAAGTGACAAGATCACTCTCAGGCGTGTTGCTCTTGTTCAATCGCTTGGATACAATTTGCTTTCTGTGTCCCAGTTGTTGGATGAGGGTTTTGAGGTGTTGTTTCGGCCTGGTGGTTCTCGGATTTTAGATTCTCGGGGGGATCTTGTTTGCATGGTCGTTCCCGAACGTCAAGTGTTCCGAGCTGATTTTTCTCAGTCTTCTAGTGTGGAGTGTTGCTTCTTGGCTGGTTCTTCGAGTGAGTTGTGGAAGTGGCATAGGAAGTTGGGTCACTTGAGCTTTGACCTTTTGTCTCGCTTGAGTAAACTCAATTTGGTCCGAGGATTGCCACGGTTGAGGTTTGAGAAAGAGTTGGTTTGTGCGCCGTGTAGGCATGCCAAGATGGTAGCCTCTTCTCACCCGCCTCTCACCGATGTGATGACTGAGCGTCCATGCGAGCTGCTCCATATGGACCTTGTTGGCCCAGCTCGTGTGCGATCTGCGGGTGGGAAGTGGTATGTCCTTGTTGTGGTGCACGACTACTCTCGGTATGCGTGGGTGTTCTTTCTTGAGGAGAAAGGGGAGACGTTTGGTTTTGTTCGAGATCTTGTCTTGAGGTTAAGAAACGAGAGGCACGGAGATGCCATACGAGCGATCCGCAGTGACAATGGCTCGGAATTCAAAAACTCTCACTTCGAAACCTTTTGCCATGACTTGGGTCTTGAACATCAGTTTTCGAGTCCGTATACGCCTCCCTAGAATGGCGTGGTGGAAAGGAAAAATAGGACCTTGTGCGAGATGGCTAGGACGATGCTCGACGAGCATAGGACTCCGAGAAGGTTCTGGGCTGAGGCGGTCAATACCGCGTGCTATGTGTCGAACAGGATCTACCTCAGGGTTCATAAGAAGAAAACCTGTTACGAGTTGATGCACGGTCGCACACCCAAGGTGAGTCACTTCCATGTCTTTGGTTGTAAATGCTTCATTCTGAAGAAAGGGAAGAAGTTGGACAAGTTCGAGGCTAGGTCTGTCGATGGCATTTTCTTTGGTTATGCATCTCATTCTAGAGCATTTCGTGTGCTCAATCTTGAAACTAACCAAATCGTGGAGACTTGCGAGGTAACCTTCGACGAGACACAGCCACGTAGTCAGCTTGTTTTTGAGTGTGCAGGTGACGACGAACTTGACGAGGAGATCTTTCAGGAGGAGGAGCATGAACATGGAGATGATGAAGATGGCGGTGTGGTGCCCGCGGCTGAACATGTACCTACTACTTCGACGACGATCTAGAATGGACCCTCTCCCACACCTTCAACGACAAACCCAGATCAAGGCGAAGCTGCTGTTGAGGGGGAGGTAGCATCAAGGCGAGAACCTCCCTGGCGAGTGCAAGTGGATCACCCAGCTTCGAGAATCATCGGCGACATGAATGAACGTACTACACGGTCGAGGGTTCGGAACAATTCTCATTTCGCTCATGCTGCTTTTGTTGCCACCTTTGAGCCCAAAGACATTGGACACGCATTATCTGATCATAATTGGGTTAACTCGATGCATGAGGAGTTGGAGAATTTTGAGAGGAACCAAGTTTGGGTGTTGGTTGACCCTCCCCCAGGGTGTAAGCCGATTGGGACAAAATGGGTGTGGAAAAATAAAGAGGGAGAGAAAGGAGAAGTGGCGAGGAACAAGTCGAGACTTGTTGCTCAGGGGTACAGTCAGAAAGAGGGGATCGACTACGAGGAGACTTTCGCTCCTGTAGCTCGTTTGGAGGCGATCAGGATCCTTCTAGCCTTTTCCGTGGCTAAAGGGTTCAAGTTGTACCAGATGGATGTGAAGAGTGCTTTTCTGAACGGTGTGTTGGAGGAAGAGGTGTTTGTGAGGCAACCACCGGGGTTTGAGAGTGAGAAGTACCCCCACCGGGTGTACAAGTTGAGGAAGGCACTGTATGGGTTGAAGCAGGCGCCTAGAGCTTGGTATGGTATGTTGAGGGGGTTCCTGTTTGAGAGAGGGTTTGAGATGGGGAAGGTCGACCAGACCTTGTTTCTCCTCAGGCAGGGCAGAGATATCCTGATTGTGCAGGTATACGTGGATGATATTGTCTTTGGTGGCTCGTCTAACTCTATTGTTGCAAGGTTTGCAGAAGACATGAGCAGGGAATTTGAGATGAGCATGATGGGCGAGTTGCAGTTCTTCCTCGGGCTACAAATCAAGCAATCAAAGGAAGGAACATTTGTGCACCAAGCTAAGTACACCAAGGACATTGTGAGGAAGTTCAAGATGGAGGACTCCAAGGCCATGGCGACGCCTATGAGTACGACTACAGCTCTTGATGCGGACGAGGAAGGTGAACACGTGGACCAGAAGGAGTACCGGAACATGATCGGGTCACTCCTCTACTTGACGGCGACGAGGCCGGACATCCAATTCTCGGTGTGTCTGTGTGCTCGTTTTCAAGCGTCTCCGAGGACTTCGCATCGGCAAGCAGTCAAGCGCATTTTCAGGTATTTGCGACACACTCCCGACTTCGGCCTTTGGTACTCTGCGTCTTCTTCTTTGGCGCTTCATGGTTTTTCAGACGCGGATTTTGCCGGGTGTCGGTTGGATAGGAAGTCCACTTCTGGGACTTGCCAGTTCTTGGGTTCTTCTTTGGTGTCTTGGTCTTCCCGCAAACAGTCGAGTGTTGCTCAATCCACTACCGAGGCAGAGTATGTGGCCGCAGCTAGTTGTTGCTCTCAGCTCCTTTGGATCACATACACCATGAGTGACTTTGGTGAGGAGTATACCCATGTCCCACTTCAATGTGATAGCACCAGTGCCATAAGCGTTGCAAAGAACCCAGTGCTTCATTCCAAAACCAAGCACATAGAAGTGAGGTATCATTTTCTGAGAGACAATGTAGAGAAAGGGAAGATAGCTTTGATCCATGTACCCACACATGAACAACTAGCCGATATTTTCACCAAACCCCTAGATCAAGCAACTTTCACTCGTTTGCGGGGGGAGCTTGGTGTTTGTTTGATTTCTTGAGTTGGCGTGTGGGAGCTCCTTTGTAGCATATGTATAGCTTTCCTTTGTGCATTTCTTGCATTTGGCATGGCATATGTAACATGATGTATAGGCATCTTTGTATCTTAGATTGCATGCATTTTGTATCATATGCATTGTTTAGGAAAGGCTTCTCCTATATACATTGTTCACCATGGAATGATATATATGTCTTTGTGAGCTAATTTGGTAAGCTATGGTTAGTTTGGCTTAGCTCTTGATAATCTTGGTTTGTATCCATGGTTGATGGCTATGTTTTTGAAAATTTCATATGTATGCTCGCTTGTGAGTAAATGCCTTTACATGATCTTGACATGTTTTTGTGGCTTGGCTATGCTTAATTTGTGGTTGGATAGCTTATTTTGATCATATGGGGCCAAAGGCTCATTTGCCATCATGAATGTTTAGCCCCCATGCTTCATCTTGTGGAGGGGCATAAGTTCCTTTTTGTCGCAAAGACATTTCATGTACCAATTATAAATTTGAAAAATGAAATGTAAATTGCTTAGAAAATGTGCTCCCATGTCATATGTGCTAATTTTAACTTGCTTTGGGTGCTAAATCGTTGCATGATGCCTACCAATGAGAAGTCTCATATATAGAAGTAGGCACATGGCTCAGTGGCTTTGACATGACATGAGGTGCTTGTGGGTGTTTATGATGGTCTTATGCTTAGAATGGTTGTCCTAGCATGAAGTTTGTGTGGCTTTGCCATTTTGACATGGTTTGCTCATGTTTAGGACTTTGCTCATGAGAGGGTGATTTTTCGCAAAATTGCTAAATTCTATCTTAGCTTCGCCCAATGGTTGTGAAACTTGGTGATCATGAAGTTTATGTCATTACGAAGCTATAGAGTATCTAACTTGCTCGTTTGGACATGTGTAGCATCCTATGTTGAATTTTGTCTATTTGAGAAGCTCTAGGTTGCATTTTTTGCATTTTTGGCTTGATTCATGCATTGTCAACAAGGGGGAGAAGTTTGAGCATGTTTTGGCCTACTGAATGCATTTGGAAGGTTTTCAAGTGGTTTCGAGCCATTTTTGGGCTCTGTTGTGCACCGGTCTGACCGGTTGAGGTCACCGGTCTGACCGGTCAGAGTGCTGGTCCTGTTCACATGTTGCGCACCGGTCTGACCGGTGGTGTCGACCGGTCTGACCGGTCAGAGCTGAGCTGTTGCAGCTGCTCTGTTTCGTGAAGTGGTTCGCATGCATTTGTCCAGGGGGAGTTGCATTGGTTCAGGGAGAGCTTGCATGTGTGCAGGGGGAGCTCTTTGTGGTTTTCGAGCTTTGGTTTGATGGTTTGTGCTCTTTGCTTGAGCATGTTTTGTCTCGGATGTGTCGAGCCATTGCCCTTGCCTAAGGGGTCCGAGACTTGTCTTCTTCAAGTGATCTTGCTCTTTGCCTTTTCTTTGGCTTTCGATCGCGTGTTGGAGTTTCTTTTAGTCGTTTCTTTTCTTTTCCTTTTCTCTTGGTTACCAAAACGTGTATGTTGTCAATGCACTCATCAAGGGGGAGATTGAGAGCCAGGTGTGGTTCGAGGACCGGTGGATGGTCGCTTCCTGGTGTGATGAGTGATTGACAACGTGGTGTGGACTGATTCTTGGCTAAGTATTGCAGGTGCAGGTTGCGGCTTGACTGGTGCAGGTGCAGGTGAAGAACAAGCGTGAAAGGTCGTTGCCGGTGAGGCCTCCAGGTGTGGAGAAGACAAGTAGGCTTGGTTCGAGGGACCCGGTGGCCAGCGGGGTCAAGTGCGGGCCGCATGGTGGCAAGAACGGCAAGATGAAGTCATGGACGGTTTCTTGGTTGAAACTCAAAACCAAGGTCGAGCCGGGACTACGTGGGAGCCGAGTCATGAGTGGTGATTGGCGGAGGCTACACCGAGTTCGCGGGGTTTCCGGTGGTTCACCAGAAAACCACTGAGTTCCTTGGTTGATCCACAAAGCCAAGACCGAAGAACCGAAGACGGAGGTGCAGTAGCTCCAGACCGGTCTGACCGGTGGGTACCAGTCTGACCGGTGAGGAGCACCGGTCTGACCGGTGTGCGATGACGCAGTCCGGAATCTTCGAAGCGGAGGACACGCGTCGGGATCGCAAGGCTTGCGTCGAGGCTAAGCAAGTTTGCGGTCGCTGGGCATCCGTCCGATGGTGCGAAGACAGAGACTTCCAATTTCGCCCTCGAGGGGCATGTATCCCTAGTTAGCTAGTAAGGGTATTTTAGTCTTTCGGTTGCCTCCATATAACCCAAGGGGTGAGAGGATGGCAGCCATCTCTTGGAACCCTAGCTCATTTGGTTTTCCTATTTTCCTTCCTATTTTCTTAGGATTTTCGTAGGACTAGCTTGAGAGCTTCATGGTGAGATCTTGTGAGAGGGAAGGATGATCGAGCGGCAAGCTAGACCTTGTATGAACCTCTTTGGTATGTATAGATGATTCGGCGTGGTTCCTCAAGGCTTAGATGTGTCTTTCCCGTTTCTCCTTTTTGGTGATTTTCGGAGCCCTTTCTTGGCGATTTTCTTGGAGCGATTTCGAGGCCTTTCTCTTTGGGATTTGGTGGGGGATGTATGCATGAACCCTTCGTGGTTCTTTTCCCTTTGATTTCCCTTCCAAATCCGTGAGCAAAGGGGCTCGATTTTGGGGTTTTCGTGGCTCTAGGGTTAGAGGCGTTCTTGGTGGGATTTCTTCGATTCCTCTTGATTTGACAAGTTTTGGTGGACCAAATCTTGGCTATGGAGTACCCATGAGGTGTTCCTTCTATCCCCAAAGTCTTGTGCAAAACCGTGGAGCGAATCGGGAGATCGGGAGTTGTATTTGGGGGAGTTGACTCGCGGGTGCTGTTCATCCCGAGCTGCCCAGGCGCGGCCGGTCTGACCGGTGCTCTTGACCGGTCTGACCGGTGCTAGCCCTTGGTGGGTTTTTGTCTCGGGGAATAGCCTTGTCCGTGTGGTTTTGTCCCGTGGTCCTGCTGATCAGTTCTTGGCTTGTTTGGAGTTGTTTTGCTAGGTTTTGTGAGGGGTTCTTCTTCCTTCCAGGTTGTGTTTCGAAGGTGGTTTTTGTTCCAGGGCCTAGAGGAGTCACTGAGGCTTCCTGGAACGTTTGCTGTGCGGCTGCTGTAGCCACCGGCCTGACCGGCTCTGTCCACCGGTCTGACCGGTGTCACCGGTCTGACCGGCGCAGGTCATCGGTCTGACCGGTGTAGCACAGGCAGCAAGCCGTGCAAGTTTCCGCTGTGTGTTTTGGTGAGTTCTGGCTCGGAGGGTTGAGTGTTGGTTCCTAGGACCAGTAGCACTCCAGTGGCTGCGTGGTCTTGGCCAACTTGGGTAGTTGGGTCGGAGACGTGAGTTGGAAGCCGTGTTCGTCTTGTTGGAGTTCTCATCTCCTTCGAGAAGAATTTTTATCGGCTCCCATTCACTCCCCCCCTCTCTGGTTCGCCTAATCGGTCCTTCAGACTCGTTCCGTGTAATTCTACTAGGACTCCTGCCTTGTAACCGACTAGGAACCCGCCCCCTGGACTATATAAAGGAGGGTCGGGTACCTAGGAGGACATCTCAACCCAACACCAAGCGCAGGGCGCCATACTTGATCCCCAAACAGGACGTAGGGTTCGCCACCACGGCGGCCCGAACCTGTATAAATCTTGTGTCCCGTGTCCTCGCGCATACCTTCGAGTTCTCGGTCTCCCGATCACGATCCTCCACCGCATAATCAACTACCTCGGGTACCCCCTTGGTAGGCTTGCCAGTCTAAAACACCGACAGATTCTGCTTCCTTAACTTTTTTTAAACAATAGTATGACATTACTCAATTTCAAAATGCATCTAGCATGGAAGTTCTCATCTAGCAAAGCAAAAAACTGTGTTACTGACCATACTAGTAGGTAATGGCACCATGCATGCTTTATGTCTGTGTCATTGTGTGGACTCAAACTTTAGGGACTTCGGGGTCTATCTGTAGGAAGAATGACACCTTTGGTCCTTTCCTACAGAAGAAGCTTAATGCTCAAATTTCCATTAAACTAAAAAATAATAGAGAATAACTTTTCACAAGTCAATTCAAGCAAAACTGAGTCAGCATATATAGGCACTCACATTTTCTAAGATTTTTCTTATAATTAGGCCCTCCACTGCGTATGCCCCTGAATGATGCTCAAAGAGGAGAGAGATGATTATTGGAGCAATACTCCTCACTAGAAATGCCAATTCCAAGTTGAGGACCAGGTGTGTCTGAGGACCAGTGGAGGGTCGCTCCCTAGTGATGAGTGATTGACAACGTTGTGTGGACTGATGCTTGGCTAAGTGTGCAGGTACAGGTTGCGGCTTGACTCGTGTTGGTGCAGGTGAAGAACAAGCACAAAAGGCCTTAGCCGTGGCGGCCTCCGGGTAATGGAGAGGCAAGTAGGCTTGGTTCGATAGACCCGGTGGCCGATGGGGTCAAGTGCGAGCCGTGCGGTGCAAGACTAGCAAGTTGAAGTCGTGAACATGGGTCGGTGCAAGGTAGCAGATCGAGCCCGAAGCTTGCACGCGGGGTTTGGTGGTTTGCCCACAAAAACATCGATGGACGGTTTCTTGGTTTGGGCCGCAAAACCAAGTCGGAGGCCCGATGCGACGGAGACAGTGATCCGGGAGCGTCGGGAAGCTTCGAGGCGGGGGGCACGTGGCGTGATCGCGGGGCTTGCGTCGAGGCTAAGCAAGTCCCTGGTGGAAGCGTGTCCGCTCGATGAAGACTTGACCATATTGCCCCTGAGGGGTGTGTATCTTCTATTTGAGTTGTAGGGGTAGCGTGGTCATTTGCCTCCTCCGGTGGACCTCGTATAAATAGCGGAGAGGTGGATGGCATCTCTCTCTCTTGGACTCTAGGGTTTCCTCCCCCGGTAGATCGCTCTGGACGACTTCTTTTTCCTTTGCTTTCCTTAGGCTAGATTCTTGTATAGACTCTGACCTCTGGATGTATGGAAGCATTCGGCGTTGCGGTGATCTCCAAGCTCTTTGTGATTTTTGTGTCATTTTCAGGGCTATCTTCGGGGAGTTTCGTTCTTCCCTCGATTCTTTGATTTGAGGGCGTTTTCTCTCGAATTTCTTTGAGGGGATCATGGGTGGATGCCTTGCGCATCTTTGTGTGTGATCTTGACCCCTCAAACGCCGGGAAACCCCTTGGATTCGCGAGTTTAGTTTGGAGCCCGTGTTCTTGAGGGTGGTTCATGTGATCCGTGATTCCCGGTGATTTAGTGAGTTAGAGGCTGATATTTTTGGGGCATAGCTTCCTCTTGTGACGCTTCTCACCTCCCTCAAATCTTGTCTCAAGAGTTTTAGCCGTTTGGGAGATCCGGTGATGGATAGGTGGGTTTGACCCCCGCGGTTCGCGTGTTTCTGCTTCTGTTCGCAACCCGCGGACAGTCCGCGAGCCTCGTGCGGACGGTCCGCGAGGCCTGGAACAGTACATGTGTTCTTCGTGTTCTTCGCGTGTTCTTCTGAGTTCGTGTTGTGATCCGGTGCCACAAGCGGTTTTGATTGCACAGAGTTTGCGGACGGTCCGAACTGAAGTGGCGGACAGTCCGTGAAGGTGCGGATAGTCCGCAGGTCCCTCGCGGACAGTCTGATTTTTTGGGGAGCGTCTCTGGTGGTTCGGTTGGCTTTTTCGGACAGTCCGGGCAATCCGTGCGGACAGTCTGTCGTACCCTTGCGGACGGTCCGCCCGTACTGCACGGACAGTCCACGCTGGCTTTTCCAGAATTGGCCAAGCGCTTTGATTCTTGTCTTGTGCTTCCGTGTTTTGATTCAAGGCTTGTCTCTAGGACTGGTAGGCTTGTGTGTGCCTAGTCTAGAGCTTCTTTGTTGTGTGCGAGTGATCGGAGTGGCAATCGGGGTATAGGTCGAGTTCATCTTTCGGGAAGAATTTTTATCGGCTCCCATTCACTCCCCCCCTCTCTGGTCGCCTATTCTGTTCTTCAATTGGTATCAGAGCCGGTTACGAATCTTTGTGATTCTAACCAATCTAAGATCCAAAGATGGGTGACTATGGAAAGGGGTCGGGTCCTCCGCACTTCGATGGCAAGAATTACCCGATGTGGGAGAGGCGCATGGGCACGTTTTTGCGTGGGAAGGGGACTCTGATCTGGGATGTGACTCAAAACCCTCATTACGTCATTGCAAATAGTTTTCTGCTTCCAGGATCGCGGGACATGTGTGAGGCCAACAGCAAGGCCGTTGATTACCTGTTCCGTGCTCTCTGTGCCTCGGAGTTTGAGCGAGTGTACGGAGAGAATCTGGCCGGAAAGATATGGCTTAAGTTCAGAAATGCTCATGTTGGCAATGCCCAGGTGCAAGCCCGTTTGTTTTCCACTTACCGGAGAGAGTACGAGAACTTCACTCATCTCCTCGGTGAGTCGAACGATGCTATGTTTCAGCGCTTCACCAACATAGTCAACAACATGAGGGCCAATGTGACAGTGCTCCCATACACGGATCATGATCAAGCTATCAAGCTTTTGCATGCCCTGGATAGGTCTGTGTGGAGTGCCAAGGTCGAGGCCATTGAGGAGTCGAGCGTGTATGATACTCTATCGCTTGATGAGCTGTTCTCCAAGCTCAGGTCTTCAGAGGTTGATCGTGGCTTGAGAGCCAAGAGTGAGAGCCCCACTGATCCTCATAGTTTGGCTCTTGTCTCAGGATCGAGGACTAATGATAACTCTGTTGGTTTTCCTTTGTCCTGTCTTGTGTCCTTGCCAGATGAGGACTTTGAGGTGCTGAGCAAGGATGATCTCGCCTTGTTGAGCAAGAGGTTTGGGCGGATGTACGAGAACTGCAAGAATGCGAGGAGAAGCTTGAGGATGTGCTATCGGTGCGGGAAGCACGGGCACTTCATCACCGAATGCCCTGAAGCCATGGAGATCAAGAACGACTACAAGGGCAAGCCCAAGCACGACTACAACAAGCACCACACCCGGAACGACTACAAGGACAAGCACAAGGACAGGGGCGAGAGAAGGCCGAAGAATACCAGCGGGTACAAGAAGAAGATGGCTCGAGTGATGGTTGCCGGAGCGAGCGACATCGACTCTACTTCCAGTGACTCTTCTTCCGGTTTGAGCAGCAATGAAGAGCAAGATCGGCGCAAGGACAAGCGGCACACGGGCAAGAACTTCACCGGCCTCAGCTTTGTCGCACAAGGTGGATTTTGTGGCATGGCGCACTCCAAGAAGGGTGGGAAGCATAGCTCGGATTCGAACTCCGACTCTGAGGAAGAGGTACGACATGATCCCAACTTATTGCTAGAGGAGAATGCTAGGCTGAATGAGTTGCTTGATAATCGTGATGATGTGCTTAGGAAGACCAACAAGGAGAAGAGAGAGTTTAGGTCCTTGCTAGGTGATGCTAAGGACAAGATAGTTGAGCTTGAGTCGTTGCTTGTTGATGCTAGAACTGAGATAGACTCTTTGAAAGCTGCTCCTGTTGTTTCTGATGAGGTTGATTGTTGTGATTGCAATGTTTTTCTGGCTGACTTGACTGCTCTCAAGGAGAAGCATTCCTCAACTCTTGAGGAACTAGATGTGCTTAGGATTGAGTGTGATGAATTGAAATCTAGACCTGCTTTGTTAGGTGCTTGCACTTCTTGTCCTGTGTTGCATGCTAGGCTAGATGAATCTCACACCAAGATAGTTTCTCTTGAGGCGGCATTAAAATCTCCTCTTCCTACATCATGCTCTACCTGTGAAATGCATGCTTTGAAAAACATGGAACTTGCACACTATGTTGACCATTTGTAGGATGAGAATGATGAGTTGAGAAAAATGATGGGGTGGTTGTCTGGGCATGAGCCACAATTGAGTTTGATGTTGGCTCAGTTTAAGAGGTTTGATGGTCAGGCGTTGGGGGCTGGCAAGAGTGGTGAGAAGAGTGGTGAGGGAGAAGAGAAAGGTGGAGAGATTCCTATTCCACCACATACCACACCCATGAACAAATTTGCCCCCAAGCCAAACCACCTCAGAAACAAGCTAGATACAACCCCAGATCCACCAGTGTTTCCCCACAAAACAGAAAACTACCAGAAACCCATCAAGTTTGTGAGCACCCAGGGGAGTGTCTTTGGTGGGAAGTTAGGAGAGAAAGCTGTTGAGAAGCCCATAGAGAAGCCACAGCCGATCCGCTTCCATTGTGAGTATTGTGGGAGGGATGGGCATAAGGATGAGTTCTGTTTTAGGAGGAGAAAAGATGAGAGGTTTTCTAGGGAGATGGCAAACAAGGACAGGTACCACCCGTCCCATGGGGTGCCTAAGCCTCGTAGAGGGCCTCTACCTAGGGGTGAGGTGTTTGTGCGTACAGTTCCCACTCGTGGTGGTGCAGGGGTGTTTCCTCAGAGAGATAGACGTGTTGGGTTTGGGCGTGGTGAGTTGGTTGGACGTGCTCCTACTCGTGACCGTTACGAGTTTGGGAGGCACGATCGGAGCTTTGGGTCTCAGATGGACTACGAGCCACGTTTTCCCCTCGTGGTCCGCGTACTCCTCCAGTGAGACGTGACAGGTTCTTCGGTGGTAGGCGTGAGAGGGCTCCTCCTATAGGTTTTGATAGGATGGATTTTGCTAACCCTTCTGTTGAGCAAATGGCTCGACACTGGTTTGACTCTTTTGGTACTAACCCCAGTGTTAAGTCGCTTGCTCATTCTCGTTCTCATTTTTGATTGCAGGTGGGAGGCTTGGAGGATTTTTGGTTGATCGACTCCGGTTGTTCTCGTCACATGACCGGAGATCGTGGGTGGTTCTCCAGCCTCACCCCGGTGAGTACGAGGGAGTACATCACTTTTTGGGGACAATGGGAGAGGACGAGTGCTTGCTGAAGGTATGGTGAAGGTGAGTAGCAAGGTGACCTTGAAGAGTGTGGTTTTGGTCAAGTCACTTGGTTTTAACCTTTTGTCAGTATCCCAGTTGCTTGATGAAGGTTTTGAGGTTCGTTTTAAGTTGGGCGCTTCTTGTGTGCTTGATTCTCGAGACGATCTTGTCTGTACGATCGTCCCCGAGGGTCAGATCTTTCGAGCTGATTTTTCCTAGTCTGTTGGTCCTCCTCGATGCTTTGTTGCTGGCGCTTCGGCCGAGTTTTGGAAATGGCATAGGAGGTTGGGACACTTGAGCTTTGAGTTGCTTTCCCGCTTGAGTGATCTTGACCTTGTCCGAGGATTGCCGAAGTTGAAATTCGAGAAGGATTTGGTTTGTGCTTCTTGTCGGCATGGAAAAATGGTTGCTGCTACTCACGCCCCTCTGACTGCGGTCATGACTGAGCGACCTTGTGAGCTGTTGCACATGGATTTGGTTGGGCCAGCTCGTGTTCGCTCCGCAGGTGGGAAGTGGTATGTTTTAGTGTTGGTTGATGATTTTTCGAGGTACTCTTGGGTTTTCTTTTTGGAGGATAAGAGCGAGACATTTGGCTTTGTTCGGGACTTGATCCTGAGGTTGAAGAATGAGAGACATGGTGATGCCATTCGAGCTATACTCAGTGACAATGGCACGGAATTCAAGAACTCTCATTTTGATGCCTTTTGCAGTGATCTTGGCCTCGATCATCAGTATTCTTCTCCATACGTCGCTTGCCAGAATGGCGTAGTGGAGAGGAAGAACCGGACCCTTTGTGAGATGGCCAGGACGATGCTCGATGAGCATAGGACTCCTAGGCGTTTCTGGGCCGAGGCGGTCAATATCGCTTGCTATGTCTCAAATCGCATCTTCCTTCGTGCTTTCAAGAAGAAGACCTCTTATGAGCTGATGCATGGGCGACAACCCAAGGTGAGTCACTTTAGAGCTTTCGGTTGCAAGTGTTTCATTCTGAAGAAGGACAAGTTGGATAAGTTTGAGTCTAGATGTTCAGATGGTATCTTTCTCGGTTATGCGATTCACTCTAGAGCATATCGTGTGCTCAACCTTGACACTAACCAAATCATGGAGACTTGCGAGGCAACCTTCGACGAGACATAACCATGTAGCTCTTCAGCTTTTGAGTGTGCAGGTGACGAGGAGATTGGAGCGAGGATCTTTGAGGATGAGCAGGACGGAGATGGAGATGAAGACAATGATTGTGGTGATGCTCTCGTGGCTGATCGTGTACATGCTACTTCCACTACGACGACGACGATCGAGGATGGACCATCCCCTACACCCACTACGACTGAGGCTGTTCGAGTGGAGGCTGCTGCTGAGGGGGAGATTGTGTCCAAGTGAGAGGCTCCCATGCGTGTACAGGTGGATCACCCACCGACGATGATCATAGGTGACCTTCATGAATGCACTACACGGTCGAGGTCAAGGAACACTTCTCATTTTGCTCACTCTGCATTTGTCGCTTCGTTTGAGCCCAAAGATATTCGACACGCTTTGTCTGACGAGAATTGGGTGAATTCCATGCATGAGGAGTTGGAGAATTTTGAGAGAAACCAAGTTTGGGTGTTAGTCGATCCACCACCAAATTGTCGTCCCATAGGTACCAAGTGGGTGTGGAAGAACAAGGAAGGGGAGAATGGGATGGTTGTGAGAAACAAGTCGAGGTTGGTGGCTCAGGGGTTCAACCAGAAAGTGGGTATAGACTATGAGGAGACATTTGCTCCTGTGGCCCGTTTGGAGGCAATTAGGATCCTTCTAGCCTTTGCCGTGGCTAAAGGGTTCAAGTTGTACCGAATGGACGTGAAGAGTGCTTTCTTGAATGGGGTGATAGAGGAAGAAGTGTATGTGAGGCAACCCCCGGGGTTTGAGAGTGAAAAATACCCACACCGTGTATACAAACTCCAGAGAGCGCTTTATGGGTTGAAACAGGCATCGAGGGCTTGGTATGGTAGGTCGAGAGGCTTTTTGCTGAGTAAGGGGTTTGTGATGGGCACAGTTGATAAGACCCTGTTTCTCCTTAAGCATGGAAATGACCTGTTGATTGTTCAAATTTACGTGGATGACATAATCTTTGGTGGCTCTTCTCATGATCTTGTTGCCAGATTTGCAGATGACATGAGTAGGGAATTTGAGATGTCCATGATGGGCGAGCTGCAGTTTTTCTTAGGACTCCAGATCAAGCCGTGCAGGGACAGGACGTTTGTACATCAGGCGAAGTACACCAGGGACATGGTGAAGAAGTTTGGCATGAACGACTCCAAGCCGCTGACTACACCGATGGGTACCACTACGGCTTTGGACGTGGATGAAGATGGTGAACCCGTGGACCAGAAGGAGTACCGGAGCATGATCGGCTTCCTCCTCTAGTTGACGGCGACGAGGCTAGACATACAGTTCAGTGTGTGTCTGTGTGCTCGTTTTCAGGCTTCACCGAGGACTTCACATCGGCAGGCCATCAAGCGGATTTTCAGGTACTTGAACTACACCCCTGAATTTGGTCTTTGGTATTCTGCCTCCTCGACACTCAGACTTCACGGGTATTCCGATGCTGATTTTGTTGGGTGTCGATTGGACCGCAAGTCTACCTCTGGGTGTTGCCAGTTTCTTGGTTCTTCTTTGGTCTTTTGGTCATCTCGTAAGCAATCCAGTGTAGCCCAATCCACTACAGAAGCCGAGTATGTAGCTGCAGCTAGTTGTTGTTCCCAGCTTTTATGGATGACCTACACTATGAGCAATTTTGGTGAGGAGTGCTCCCAGGTTCCACTATTTTGTGACAGCACCAGTGCCATAAGTGTAGCCAAAAACCCAGTCCTTTACTCCAAAACGAAACACATCGAAGTGAGATACCACTTTCTGAGGGACAATGTTGAGAAAGGGAACATATCCTTGTCCTATGTACCTACCCAAGATCAGCTAGCCGACATATTCACAAAACCACTTGACCAAGTTACCTTCACACGCTTGCGAGGTGAACTTGGAGTGTGCTTTCCCTTCTAGCTGGGTCTTGGAGCTTCTCATGTATATATGTGATATATGTATCATTTGTTGCATTCCATGCATGCATTTTACTTTTTGTACAAAACCTGGTAGGATAGCCATCTTTAGATCATTTGTGCTAGGATGAGCTTCTCTTATATACTTTGATCACTATGATGTGCTATATGTGAGATATGTGGATGCTTTTGGAATGGTGATGTGAATGCTATGCTCTTGATGGTATTGCCATATTTTCATGATGAGATAGCTTCCTTTTGTTGAAAATGCTAAAAATGCTTCACTCATGAGTAGATACTTGTCTATGCTAAATTTGTACTCAAATGGCTATATCATGCTTAGTTTGTGCTTGAGTATCATGCTCTCTTTGCTTGGGGTCAAAGACCCATTTGTCATGGTAAATGTTTAGCCCATATGTTCACTTGTGGAGGAGCATGAGCTTCTTTTTACCGCAAAGGCATTTCATGTACCATGTTTAAATTTGAAAATGAAATTGGTGTATAAATTGCCTTATGCTTGAAAATGAGCTCTTAATCATGTATTTATGTTTTGAAATATATATCTTGGGTGCTAAATCGTTGCATGATGTCTACCATGAGAAGTCTCATTTTAAGAAGTAGACACATAGCTCGGTGGCTTTGACATGACATTTAGTAGCTTATGGGCGTTTGCCATGATCGTGTGATGAGAACTTGTGATCTTGTATGAGCTTTGGATGATCTAGTTTATTTTTACGCAAATTGCCATGGATAGGGCTTTGCTCATGAGATGAATGTTTCTTTGTGAAAATTGCTTAAAATTGCTTTTGGGCCATATCACATGCTTATATGTCTCTACTTTCTTGATGGCAATGCGCTAACTACACCATGTCTACTTTGCTTGCTCTATGTCTCATTTGTAGCATTTTGTTGTGCTCTTTGTATATTTGAGAAGCTTGGTAGATTGTATATGCTTTGACATGCATTTTTCATGAAAACAAGGGGGAGAGCTTCATGATATCTTGATTCATGCATTGTCAACAAGGGGGAGAATATGTATGATAGGGGGAGAATTTGTGGAGATTTGTGAGATTTTGCATGTGGAGAGAAAAATTTGAGAGAAGAGGTTGCATTTGCTCAGGGGGAGTTTGCATATGTGCTGGGGGAGCTCCTTTGGTTTTGCCTGAGTTTTGTGGTGTGCTCTTTGTAGAGCTTTGTTTGTCTCGGCTGTGTTGAGCTGTTGCCCTTGCCTTAGGGGGCTGAGACTTGGTATGGCGAGTGATCATGGTTTTCGCTTGTTCTTTGATTTTGGATCACTTGCTTAGAGGTTTGTGTTCGTGGTTGTTTTCTTTTCTTTTTCTCTATGATGGTTACTATGGGTGTTGTCAATGCACCCATCAAGGGGGAGATTGAGGACTAGGTGTGTCCGAGGACCAGTGGAGGGTCGCTCCCTAGTGATGAGTGATTGATAACGTTGTGTGGACTGATGCTTGGCTAAGTGTGCAGGTACAGGTTGCGGCTTGACTCGTGTTGGTGCAGGTGAAGAACAAGCGCAAAAGGCCTTAGCCGTGGCGGCCTCCGGGTGATGGAGAGGCAAGTAGGCTTGGTTCGATGGACCCGGTGGCCGATGGGGTCAAGTGCGAGCCGTGCGGTGCAAGACTAGCAAGTTGAAGTCGTGAACATGGGCCGGTGCAAGGTAGCGGATCGAACCCGAAGCTTGCAGGCAGGGTTTGGTGGTTTGCCCACAAAACCATCGGTGGACTGTTTCTTGGTTTGGGCCGCAAAACCAAGTCGGAGGCTCGATGCGACGGAGACGGTGATCCGGGAGCACTACTAGATTTTCCCCCTAATGCAACGCACGAAATGTGTTGCAATATGCCATATTTGGTTACAATAGCCACAATTGCAACTAATTTTTTTCGTGGACCATGTGATGCGAAAGGTCGTGTTGCATTAGGCTTTTGCAACCGTGGTCATTTGGTGGTTGCAAAAGTTTTTCTATTGCAACGCAATGCGACGTTGCAACTAGCACTTTAGACCGCGCTCGTGTTGGTTGCAAATTATCCTATTGCGACGCATCTGGTGTTGCCATAGGTGCAATTGCATCGTTCCAGTCACGTTGCAATGTGTAAAATCTTACGTTGCAAAGTATTGTATTGCTACGCGCTGATTGTGGTTGCTATAGGTGGAACCACCTCTATTACCACGAAAGTTATTTGGGTGCAATATGTGATTTCCTGTATTACCACAAAATTTTGATTTTGATGCTATAGGTAGTATTGTCTGATGCCACGAAATTGGTTACGTTGCTATAGGTGGTATCCTCTATTGCCACGCAGCATATGGATGGTTGTTATAGGTGAAACATTCTATTACAACCAATATTTATAGGATGGAGGCAATAGGTTTGGCACTCTATTGCCACGTAGTTTGCTTGGTTGTAAGATTTGTCCTCTATTATTGCTTCGAAAATGGTTTGGTTGCCAAAAGTTCAAGTCTCTATTACCACCATGATACAAGGTTGCTACAAGTTGAAGTTATTATTGCCACGTTTCTTTTTGGCAACGAAAAATAAGGGTTGTGAAAGGATGACTTATCATTTGCAACGTCGAAAATGGTTTGGTTGCTTCATGTCGAAAGTTTTTGGCAACGAAAAACATGGGTTGTGATAGGATGATTTATCCTTTGCAACGAAAGGTGTATTCTGCCACGCTCATTTATATAGCAGCAATAATTTGAAATATTAAATAACATCATCATGTATATATAATTATTCATTTCTAGTTCATGAAACAACATTCAACCATCCACTGAGTTATTACATGACACACGAAGTACTGAAATACTGAAAAGTTTCGGACGGGACATTGTTTCAACACATAGTAGGCTAATTTGATAGGAAATGAAGATCTTGGTCAGCAAATGGTGACTTTGAGAGGATCCCAACACTTGATCAGCAAAGGGCGACTTCAATGCAAGGAGCTCGCATCACCTGTTTGCTCCATTCGACATGGCTTCCTGAAAAGAATCAACAACATTTTTAAGCTAGCATCAAATAATCTCTAATATTGGAATTTGTGCAACAACAGCATGTAGCAAACCAAAGTTTGATTGCGATTCATAAAATTATCAGAATGACATCAAATAATTTTCACAACCATAAACACACTTTGGTAGCTGTAACATGAATTACATTCACAGCAGGAAGAGGAGTTGCAAAAATTTCACCTCATGTCTTTTTGGTGCTTTGTCGTCTCCTTTGTGCAGCTTGTACCTGTAGCTGTTGAGATGAAATTTGTTTAACGGGGGGGGGGACGGCGGATTGTGCTTCAGGATTGTTAACACCTTTAGTAATTCTGGTTTTGCGAAAGACTTGTTTAGCAACGACTTCAGATTCCTTCTCCTATGAACCAATCATTTGGAAGGACAAGATTAGGCGTCATTTTATCAGTAACTGATGATATGTAGTAGTAAAAAGTTGTGAATTCAAGAACAACCTGAGTAGAAGAGAGCACATTCCTGGAGTCTGTCTGTACATTTCCAGTTGTAGTGATTGATGGAGCCGCCGCCACGTCTGCAGATTCAGTGACATTGTTGTTTTGCTGGGTGATTGATGCAGCCGCCGCCACGTCGGCAGATTCAGTGACATTGTTGTTTGGTTGGACAGATGTTGGCAGGACAACCTATGAAAGGATACAGACATTCAGATATAGAACCTAAGGAAAGAAAGTCATTCATGCAACTAGCTTGACCAGTACCTGTGGAAATTGTGCATGTCCATTTGTTGCTTGCAGCATTGATAGGAACTCTTGCCTAAGCTGTTGTAGATCAGCCTCCCTTTTCTTGTTACTTTCTTCAAGTTGTCGTGCATGTTCTCTCCTTTCTGCTTCCCTTTCTTCTTCCCATGTTGACATTTTTTCTTGTAGCAGCCCAAATGCGTCCATGAGCTCGACGTGTTCCTGATGCTGTAGCTCTTCCCTACGAATTTGTTCCTGGCGCTCCGCATTGAGCAGCTGCCTTCTAGTTTGGTTTTTTGCCAGGTACCCATTACCATGCAACTTGGTTGATTTGCACTTTGTGACTTCCTTGTATGCCTTCTGGAACATGTCGTTTTTTTCCTTTTGGGAAACGAAGTTGTTCTCTGCATTTGATTCCGCCTCAGCAATAACGCTGCTTGCTTTGTCCTAACATTTACAAGGCACAGATGGAGGAGTTAGTTGAACAAGAAATTGCTTGCATTCTATAATTGCATGGACTATGCATAGTAATGTATGTACTCATTCATTGAGAACTCACATAGACATTTTTAGATTGTTCGTCTGTCCAATCCCCATGCTTAGTGTGAGTTAACCACCAAAGTTGCATATCATCGGGCTCTTCACCAGTTTCTGGGTCTCTCTGTTAAGCCAAGAACATAACAAATTAGTTATTCATCCTGCAAGACAGATTGGAGATGTGCTTCTCTAGTTATTACCTTCTCATAGCTGCGCTGAGAATAAGGCTTACAGCCTGACAAAGGCCTTGTCATTTGTTGGCCTCGAATCGCAGAATTTTGTGCGCTCCTTTCCTATAGAATGTCAAGTTATGAACAATAATCTTAAAGACTCAGACATTGCCATTTGTATGAAAAATGTATTGCTCAGTAATAGTAACAATGTGGAACAAACCTTGAATTTAGCAGTACTGAAATACTTCAACAGATAGTGCCATTCAACAATATCTAATTCTTTAGGCTTATGTAACATTCTCTGGTGGTAGCTGTCGTATGTCCTGGCCGTAGCACTGAAAGTTGAATGCCATCCTTTGTAACACTCCTTAGCAATGTCCCATATCTTTTCCCTTGAATCAGCATTATCCTCCATGTCCCACTTTGCCTGTTATATAATCACAATAGCATGCAAATACTATGTGAGTTGATATGTTAGTTTTTATTTGAATTGTATTGAAAAGCAAAGTTTATTATTACCAATACATCAGTTGCTATTGCGTCTTTGACTTCTTTCTTGACATGTTTCCACAATTTCACTCCAATGACTGGCGTCCTTTTCCTTGTATACATGACCACTTCATCAACGAATGAGCGGTAGTTATCACCTACCGGTCCTCCATGTTTGGAGAATTGAATGTCCAACTGCTGTTTGCCCGCCTTGATTCTCTTGGCGATTACCTTCAAGGCTCTTACGGGACCGCGTCCTCTTTTCTTCACATTTTGTGAGCCTATTTCATGGGAACAAAATGTAATAATACCCACAAAAAAACATACTATGCATAGACAGGTAATTTCTATTAAACACAAGTTACCATCTCCTTGCTCCTGCTATTTCCAACGCCGAGCATGAGATGGAGGCTGCACTGGAGGTGTTGGGTTCATGTCATCCCTGTGTTGCAAAATAAAGGAGGGGTCCACATACCGTTCTGCAGACAATTTTGTGGCATGATGAGCTAGCATAATTTGTAGTCTGACAAAGAATGGTAATTTGCTTGCCAATTAGGAGAGGGATATTACCGATGTCATCAAGTAGTCCTGCAACATTCAGGTATTCTTGATATGTGTCGATTGTGTCCTCCCTGAATATGTCTTTTAATTCTAAAATAGGATCCATAATTAATTTCAATCATGTGACTTAACTGCAAAATCATGAGTATATATATACAAATATTGGGCTGTACCATATCTTACCCAAGGCTTTCTTCTCTTTATGCATTGCAGCTAGCCAAAGTTTGTATTCATCTAATTCAGATTCTTCGACTTCTTCATCATCATCATCATGTGTGGAAACACTTTTGGATTTCAATGGTGTTATGGGCATGGTATGGTTTTTAGGTATTGGCTCTCTGGATACAACTAAGCTGATCACCATCTCCTCCTCGTGAATCTTTTTCATTTTTGCTACATCGACATCGTAGTCGATCTCAGTGAGTGTTGCTTCTGCAGGATATTCAGGAATTCTAGTCTTGTAGTAAACCAAGTCCCTGTTCCGATACCTCAATTTTTGTTTCAACTTGTTTATGTTTTCAAGGGTGATTTGTTTCCCAAGAGGTTTACATGTATTTTTTTATTTGCCTCCCCATCTCTACCCTTTTCAATCATATACACGGTCCAAATCTCCTCATCTTTTGATCTGCGCATTCATCGATGGCATTTCAATAATTTGAAGAAATCTGGTGTGCAAATCGTGTGAACAAATGCATGAAATCTAGTGTACCAGTGCGTGCACAAATGCATGAAATATAGGTGGCAGTACGAGGGGAAAGATCGAACGCGGAAACAGCGTACCTGGCCTCGGTCGTCTCGTCCTAAGACGAAGGTACCACATCTTGGTCTGCATCTAGGCCGTCGACGATTGCTTCTGCGTCACCCGAACCTTGTGATGCTCTTTGGGACGAAGGTGATGACCCAAAGAGCGCAGTCGTCGCCCTAGCCCTGGTGGACATGCTGCTGGTAGGTTCAGCAGTCGCTGTACCAGAGGTTGGTGTGAACATTGGAGGTAGCATGGCCGACGAAGGTGTGCGCAGCACTTCAGACGACGAAGGGGTCACCCTTGCTGCCTCGCTGGACGTCGGCATCCTCGTGTAAGGCGAGAAGCAGCTTGGCGGTGGCACCGGTCGTCGTCGACTACCCAGCCCCTAACTGACCGAGATGTAGATTGGTTTTGCGAGGGGATTAGGGAGGGAAAGTAAAGATGCACGACTTACTACTCTAATAACCCGGCATTTGTCGCAACAACGTGGTGACCCCAGTCATGGTAGCGCGGTAGTTTGGGCGTTTGTTAAATATTTCGGATGGAAAAACTGGCACCACATTCCAAATCGTTGGCTACCAAATTTTCTGAACGCTTGGCGTATTTGACGGGGGCGTTTTCGTGTGACCCGCTGACGAGTGGGTCCCACAAAGTTTTATATATATTTGTAAAGACGATGCGTTGAACATAATCAAGTTTTATAAATATAGTTTTATATTTATTATACTAGTTTACTTCTTGTTTACTATATATGTAACTGCACAAGATGACACATGTTATTGTATATTGCTTATAGAAAAGTTTTTGTGGTCAAAGTAAATTTTGAATATCATCTTTCCACCAACTTTAGCAGAATAACATTCCTCACATCAATTTCGTACCAGAGTAAAATGCATCACACAAATTAAGTAACCAACATAAAGATCGGCAGCCAGTGCGTACGATATATGAGGACTGAGTTTACACATAGGCTTCCCGAGCCACGATGACACCACAGCAACTAAGGATCATCAAAAACATGCTCTACAAGGACACAAGTTGAGAGACACATCGACCAAAGACACAACTTCAGAGACATGCTTTGAGTTTATTTGCTGGATTTCTTCAAAGTTCTGCCTAAAATGACGCCAAATCCTATCCGCAAGGTCCCTCGTCAGTGCCAGATAAATTTCCTGAAAAAAAAGAAAGCATTCACCGAGCTGTCAGAACAATTGAATTCCTGATAACTGAAATCCTGTGAACTGAAAGAATTTTAGCAGTCAACTGAAGTTTCAGAACACAAGAATTCCAGATGTAAAGTGAATTCCTGATGAGTAGTAGACAAGAAAGAAAGCAAACATGTAAACTGAAATCCTGAATGTATTTTATGGTGCATCATGTCTGGAACAAATTAATCAAGACATATCAGCAGTCACAAACTTTTTACCTTGTATCAGATCATTAACGCTTCCTTGAGTGTGAAGAAGAACCAATCACACTCGTTCCGGATCCTACACTCCTCGCTGCAGAACCTACGCCACGAGTACCAAGCATGCCATCCTGCGTGGTTGCCACACCCGCGACCTGCACACTGAAAATTGTCCTGGCGAGGTACGGGCGCCGGCACCGGCGACACAGCAATCGCCTCCGACAGCCGCAAGTCCCACGTCGCCGAAATGATCCTGGAGCGGCGTTTCATACAAGTCAAGTTTTTCCAAGGAAGCGACGTCGCCCCCTCTTCGGGTCCCTCGACCAAGCGCAGGAGCCGCCGGGCCTCGTCGTCGTCGGCCTCGCCGCTGTTGGGCCTGTAGAGGAAGAGGGCGAGGGCATACATCGATACCTTGTGGCCCGCCTCCGCGGCGCGCCTTAGCTGGTCGAGGCGCACCGCGTGTGTTCCCCAATAATGCGAGGCGCAACCCACTGCGGAACAAGGCCTCCGGGTTGCCGATGGTGGCCAGTGTGGTGATGAGCGCCGCGCGATAATCCGGGCCGAGGTAGAATCGACGCCGCAGGACACGTTTCAGGGTTAGGCGTCATCCGACCGTGGCAGCGCCGCACACCACGCACATTGCCTTGCAGGTTGCGCGCAGGTTGCGGAAATCCATAATGGCGTCCTCTGACTGAGCAGCGACTCGGGAGACGATGTCAATCGTCAGCTCCGTCGGCAGTTCCACCAGCCTCGACACCTCGTAGCATGCCGTTGATACCTTTTCCATGGAGTGATTGCAGTTCGTCACGCGCGGGGGCTGATTGGATGTGCAAGGCTGTGCTCCCCGGCGAGGATGAGGTAGAAGATGAAGGCGAGATGTGAGGGGAGATGGAAAAGAACCACCGCCGCCAGATCAGGTTGCTGATTGAATTAGGGGGGGGTCCTAGGGTACAATGGGTTTAAGAAAATTGTGCTTGCATAGGGAGGACACGTAATCACAGAGTTGTTGGTCCCACCTGTCGGCGCCCAGATTGTGATGTGTTCTTGAGTTGTTCATGGACCTAATTAACTTGATTCTTTGATTCGTATAATCATAGCTACAAACTTGTTTAGATTTCACGAATGACGTCCAAATCAGGAAAAAAAATTTCCTACTTCTTTAGAAAACAATAATCAAGCTCATGGTGTACACTGCATCTCATGTGAGTGTGTTTCAGCTATCATAATTAAGAAATAGAACAATTCAAAACTAGAATCAACATTTTCAAACAGTAGATGACGTCAATTGGAAAAGAGATGAATACCAAAGTTTCATAGCTCGTCGAGATGAACAATCTTTATTTTGGTCGGATTTTCATTTGACGAAGTGGTACTACACATTGTTCATTAATCCTAGGTTCACTCACATAGTTTAAGAAACATGGTTGGAGACATGTCAATTTTGTACTGCATGATAGTACCAATTCGTCAAATGAAAAACTGACCAAAATAAAGATTGTTCATCTCGAGGAGGAATGAAACTTTGGTATTCATCACTTTTCCATTTGACATCATCTACTATTTGAAAATCTTGATTCTAGTTTTGAATTGTTATATTTCTTAATTCTGATTGTTGAAACATACTAACATGAGATGCAGTGGACACCATGAGCTAGATTATTGTTTTATAAGAATGTAGGAAAAAAATCCTGATTTGGACGTCATTTGTGAAATCTAAACAAGTTTGTAGCTATGATTACGAATCAAAGAATCAAGTTAATTAGGTCCATGAACAACTCAAGAACACATCACAATCTGGGCGCCGACAGGTGGGACCCACATCTCTGTCGAATGGGGAAATCTCTCGCGGGTTTAGGCCAACAGGTTGGACCCACAACTCTGCCGACAGGTGGGACCCACAACTCTACCGACAGGTGGGACCCACAACTCGGTCGAATGGGGATATCTGTCGCCCCTTTGCTCCTGATTTCTCCCCAATCTCTGTTCCAGTTTTACAGCTATTTCGCAATCTCCGCATCGCTCTCGCCGCCGGCTTCCTCCAACGCCGGTGATGGTTGGCTCCACCCCGGGTGCAGTGGGCCGTAGCATGCAGAGTCACACCCGCATTGCCGCCTGCCCTCCAGCAGCCGCCATTATTGCGGGGCCCCGAGTGGAGCACCACTCCACCAACCAAGGGTGCGACTCGCGAGGAAGATTCGCGAGGAGCGGACGCACCAGGAACCCGATGCCCCCTCCTCCTCAGTCCCCCCAGGTTAGTACCGATCTTCTGGTATAATAGTTTTGTAATTGGGGTTTCCTACTGTAGACATGGATTTGTGGTAAACCTAGGTGAATGGGATCAGTCTTAACTATAATAACTAGACATGGATTTGTTGTAAACCTAGTCTTAACTAGTCATGGATTTGGGGTTTTCTATTTTAGACATGGATTAGTTGCGCTCCTAGTGGACCAAGATTCACTTTTCCTAGGTTCTCTGATGCTAGATAAAGAACCAATTTCATTTACTTCTGCTAGATGCACTCATGGATGACTAGGTCTATTAGGGAGGTGATGTTCCTAACAAAAAATGTTGAACTCATTCCATATATTGCTTCAAATGTCCAGCATCTCTGTATGAATTGATCAAATGTGCTTGTATCTTCATTGATCCATGGTTGTAATGCATCAATTTGCCTTTGTTTTAGGTAGTTGGTGTAACTCCACATGACATTGACTCAATCTGGGACGCAATGCACACGGGGAATGCAAGGATGGAAGGCCTTGGGACAATGCTTAGTGCCGTAGACAAAGTCATGAAAGACTAGAATCATTTTTATTGGATCAGCTTGTCGAAGCTGGAAAAAATAATGTTGTGCTGGCAGAAAGAGTGGCAAAACTAGAGGCAAAGGTTGCTGAACTTGAGGCAGCAACAAAATAGAAGCTTCTTTAGTAATGTGCTTGCTATAAACAATGGAATGTAGTGTGTATGACTTAGTTTGGTGGTCAGCTTGTGATCTTGGCCTGCACTTGTTTAGTTATTACTTTTGTTAAGAAGCCTTGAGCTTGTTGAGGTTGATGGACTTATGGAGTCTTGATGAACTGATGTATGATGCTTCTGTGCGCAAGTCTTGCTTGTGCCTGATGGACAACTAATAAATGGCTGTGTTCATGCTTGCTTATGTACATCTCTACATGAATGGCTGTGTTCATGATATAATTTCCTTTTTTCATCCATGAGATATTCTCGTCCTGCTTGTAATTTTTTCGTTTCTATGCTTTATAATTATTTTGCTTTATAATCAGAAATACACATAAAACGCTCATGAATGAACTAGAACGAGGAAGTTCAAAAGCAGAGGACACTCGCTACCCTTAGCCTAACTCAAGCTAAGATACTCGCTCCTCTACCATCTCAGGTCTCCCAAGATCACAGCTACAGAACAGAGTTAAGAAAAGGCCACGTGAATTGATGCAAGGTTATCTCCTTGTCTTCGGAGAGATCAAAGAGCACTGGGCTATTATGCAAACTGGGCTATCAAATAGCCAAGGATCAAGCCAAAATAGAAGTAATAATAATAGTAGCATTCACTAGCTACCATATATTTCCAACAAAAGTAATGCCATTATACAAGTTCATTAAACAAAAGCCTCATTCATCAAATCTAGATGATCATGATGGAGTAGTTCACTACACAAAAGCTATCTATCATTTCTTGCAGGCGTGCCTACGGGAGTGCCCAGCGCTTGATCGCCAGCCGGAGGTCCTCCACCTTAGCCTCAATCTGAAATGGTTCATCAAAATTTGAATGAAACTGAACATAGTCAACACTGGGAATGAAGGTAATACCTCGGCATCAGTAGGACGTTTTCGGTTGGGGCCCGGGAGGCAGAGCTCATCGTCGCTGTCGTCGTTGCATTCCACGAACAGCTTAACTCGTGCGAAGTTGAACTCATATGTCACCTTCGGCCCAAGATCCTGAATTAAGAAATCAAGACATGAACAACAATATTCCACTTGTGAACTTAAGATTAATCATGTTGCAATCAGAGGTGAGCAAAAATTTGTTTCAAACTGTCCAAGATAAAAATCACATAAACACTAGTGTACCAAGAATGCTACTACACAAAATGTGGAGATGGATTTGCTCACTGATTCTTAACTAGATGATCTCTACCAAAAATTTCCACTAGTACCAATTCGTCAAGAAATCCTAAATTGCAAGTCTAGAATTGATTATTTCTCAGAAACAATTTCGCACTCACACAAAAATAATCACTTCAATGTACTAAGCAACAACCAGAGGAATTTGAGGCGAGTAAGAAAAGTTACCGGACGCTCCCATCCGAAGTCCTGCCATTTGCGGGGGTACAACTCCTCGCCGGACTCCTCCGCTGGCTTTGACTTCTTGGCGTCGGGGTGCTGAAAACCCTCATCGTTGGCATGCCGCTTCCTCGGATGCCCGGCAAACATCGGGGCAAGGAAACCACCCCAGCATCGCCACCTCCACCGCCGGTCCCATCGAGGACCCCGTATCCTGGCTCGTCGAGGATGCCGCCGGCAATGCGGCATTCGCCGAGGAAGGGCGACGAGAAACTCTCGACGCCGCGGGCGAGCCCGGCTCCATCTTGTTGTGCGGGTCGGGCGGTGGGGAGGTTTGGAAAGTAGTCGGAGTTGGGCGGCGGTGGGGAGGTTTGCAAAGTAATCGGAGTTGGGCGGCGGTGGGGTGGTTTTCTATTTTTGCGAGGCGCTTGGGAAGGGGCGAGACAAGAAGCGAAACATCGGGGCAGGCGAGGGCATCTAGGCACACACAGGGTGCGGTTGACACCAGTTGTTTTCCACCCCAAGCGGCTGACAAATGGAGCCCACCACGAAGGGCCCACACAGAAACCCCACACTAAAGGGATGCGACCCACCGATCGAGGAGACGACTACCTCGCGGTTGCTTTTTCTTCATTGCGTTTGACTAGCGGGTCCCACATGACATGCAAGTGATGAACTTATTTTTGTATTTTGATTCATAATCAAAACTTAAAACATGTTTATATTACACGTTTGATGTCCAACTCAGGTGGTTTTTCCCCCACATTCTTAGAAAACAAAAATCTATCTCATGAGTCCAGTGCAATTCGAAATTACAAAGTTTGAACCATCAAATTTTCAAAATTGAAAGATTGATATCTAAAATTGATTTTTTTCAAACACTAGATGATGTCAAATGAAAAGTGATGAACACCAAAGTTTCATAGCTCATCGAGATGAACAATATTTATTTTGGACGGTTTTTCATTTGACGAAGTGGTACTATCATGTAGTACAAAATTGACATGTCCCCAACCAAGTTTCTTAAACTATGTGAGTGAACCTATGTTAATGAACAATGTGTAGTACCACTTTCTCAAATGAAAATCTGACCTAAATAAAGTTCGTAGATCCTTTTGAGATATGAAACTCTGGTATTCACCACTTTTCCATTTGACATCATCTGGTGTTCAAAAATATCGATTGTAGATATCATTTTTTGAATTTCGAAATTTGTCCTATTCAAACTCTGTCAAATGGATTAATGACTTAAATAAAGATTGTAGGCCTTGACGAGTTGTATAGGTTTGGTATTCAAGAAATTTTCATTTGACAACTTTTGACAACTATATTCAAAATCTCTCAATTTTTCAAGGTTTTTGATAACAGAAGCAATTTGCGTCATCATCCCCACGCGTGGGACCAGTTAGCCGCACGACTGCACGAGCGCTGGTGGTGTGGACGAAGCTGTGTCCCCACTTCCTTTTAGCTTATAGACGAAGCTGGACAGACAACATAGAATATTGCTTCATCCCTGTTCCGCCAAACTGTCCCATCAAAACTGGGGTTTTCTTGCCTTCCACCATCGCCGGCGACCGCCAAGCTTCCAATCTCGGACGCCATTGCCACGCCACCTAGCTCTGAAGGAAGATTGGCACCCGCGATGACCCGATGTGAGGCAGCGGAAGGCAGCGCCGCCCCTGAAAGGAAGGGGGATGCAGTCGGGGCAACCGCCGCCGCCGACCCCCACACCAACCAAGGTGCTGCAGGCGGAGCAAGCGCCGCCGCGTCAGCAGAGCGCGTCAATTTCTAGGTCAGCCCTTCGCGGTACAGTGTGTAGGTAGTCGTGGATTTGTAGCGAGATTGAACTGTTTGATTAAGATTCCGTACTCTGTTTTCTTGGATTGGTACTGTAGGGTGGCAAGCGTCGTGCCGTGGATGTGTGGGACGCTGCTGCCGATGCTGTCGATGTTCGAGTAGGCAGTGGCTGGGACGAATGGCGCCCTGTCGTCGTCTGTCCACGGTGTTCGCCGAATCCGGGACCGGCCCCCAACTTCAGTCCACGAGGTCGAATTCTTCAAGGAGCGGTACCTGAGCATAAAGACCACAATCACTTGCGACGCGGGAGTAGTGGCGGAGTACATCAGAGAAATCAAAGGTAGCCCTCCTCCAGATCGTTTGCTCATCGGATTGGACACCGAGTGCATTGAGCTTCGCAGTGGCGAGCTCAAGGTCGCATTGTTGCAATTGTGCGTCAGGCCGTGTTGCCTTATTTACCAGGTGCTCCATGCCGGCTACAAGCTACCTGATGTCCTGAGCAAGTTTCTCAGCGAGGAAGGCCACATCTTTGTCAGAGCACATATCTCGAATGATGTTGAATGCCTAGAACAGGACTGCGGCATCACAATTTCTAATTGGAAAGACCTTCAACTGCTTGTTTCTGAGGTTGATGACAAGTACAGCAATCTGTACCAAAATGGTTACAGGTCTTCACTGGAGAAGATTGGAAATGTGGTACTAGACCTACCTCTGTTCAAGGACAGAAGAGTGAACCACAAGCTATGGGGTTTGAGGTGTTTGCAAGACTAGCAGGTGAATTATGCCACCAAGGATGCATTTCTGTCTTTTGAGATTGCAAATCAGCTTGAGATCAAGCATGGTTACCGATTTATGCCAGATGATATATAGTTAGAATTATCTAGTAATGTAATAATCCATAGTAACAAGTAGCATTTCTGGGTTGTGAGAACAAGTATCTGTGTATGTATATCTAGTAATGCAGTGATGTAGTCAATGCTAGTACACTGCTATTACTTTGGTATATATGTGCAAGTCTTTTTTATGATGTCAAATGGAAACTTTGGTATTATAAGTTACCACCACACCACATGAAATGACACCCAGCCACGCCACGACACGCCAGTTCGAACCCATGGCACGACACGCCAGTTCGAACCCACGCCACGCCACGCCACGCCACGCCACGCCAGTTCGAACCCACGCCACGACACGCCAGTTCGGATGTTCAGTTGTTAATTTCTTTGGAAATAACTTGAGAGGCCGCCGCCGGTTATTGGAAACTAGAAAGACGCCGCCGGTTCTTGGAAAGTCCTCTCCGCCCACATCTCACGCTCCCCCGCCGCGCCCTCTCCGCCCACATCTCACGCTCCATCACCACGCCCTCTCCGCCCACATCTCACACTCCGCTCCGCGCCGCGCGACTTCCCTTCCATGGCATCGAGGGAGCACCCGCTGTCGCTCACGGAAGTCCTGGAGGAGGTGCTGGCGATCATCGCTGGCCGAGTCGGTGCGACATCGAATCGGCCAATGGAGGACCTCCGGAGCCTACGTGCCACCTGCAAGAGCATGCTCGGCCCCTGCCGCAACAGAGACGTTGGTAGGCACCTGGCACTAGGTCGGGTTCCAGTCGAGCAGATGCAGAACACCGATCCCGACGGCTACGACGTCTTCGTTCGTAGCCTGGCTGCAGCCAGCAACCCGGTGGCCGGCTTCCTCTTCGGGATGGATGACATCTTCGGCAGGAACCGCGGCCGGTGTCCTCCCCTCGACGAGCTACACCGCGCTGCCCAGGCCGGGAACAGAGGGGCGGCCTATGTGGCGGCCGTCCTCCTCTACAGGTTCTACAGCGGGGCAAACGCCGACGCCACTACATTTGCGTACATGAAACAGGTTGAGGGCGAGGCTCCAGGGTAGTAGCGTCCACGGATGATCATCAACGGGCATTCTCAATATTTCCAGACTCGTGGGGTTAATCTTGCAAAGCAAATGAGGATTATCGCCCTCCGCCAGGGCCGCCGCCGGCCGACGCTTCCACCGGCGGTGGCGCTAGGCAACATTCAACACTGCGTAGGCTGAACCTTCTGCGGTAGGGAGCCAAGCCGGAGGGGGTTTGCCATGTATTTCTATAGTGATGAATGTAGGCTTCGTTTCGAATGCGATGCCTTCTTCTTTAGTGTTAATCATGTTTACAGAGGCTAAAATGGTGTAAAGTGTATCATCTGCTACAACTTCCTATTAAGCTTCATGCTCATGATGTGTCCCAACCAGAATAAAGAAATAACAAGTTATGTTTTTCTAGAGATTCTTCTACACTGGTAGGAACCTACCTTTGCCAAAATTACAGTACTTATTATTCAAATGCAGTGAGAATGTAACAGCTTGGGAAAAGTGACCACAAATACAGCTCATGCTTTAGTTTTGGGGCACAACATAATAATGTAAAAAATGTTGAAAACAATTGTCATGGCAAGAATAAATTGTCTCTTAACACGCCAAACAAAATCGACTAAGTATCAATCGAAAAATTCATCATCTTGGGCATCTTGAACAATTGGTGCAACAACTCCATCATCAATGTACGTGTCATCTGCATCATGTTCATCATCAACATCAAATACGTCATCGTCTGGTTCATCAACTTCCTCGGCCCGCACCTGATTAATAACTGAGACATCCCCGGTTGTGCCTTCCTTGTCCGATCTTGACCAATTTGTCAAATCCTGGTGTTCACCGAGCAAATTAATACCTTCGATACCCACAGCAATTGAGTCCTCAAGATCTAAGTCAGGCATGGCAAACAAGTTCCTTGGTTTCAATGAAATAACACTGCTCCAACCAGGTTTGTTCTCCAGATTGACATAAAACACCAGTTCTGCCTGTGTTGCCAGAATATAGGGTTCATTCTTATACCTGTTTCGAGTAGTATCGATGTCAATCACCCCAAATATATCTTTACTGTATCCTTTGCCTCTGTTGGTACTTGTGGCAGCAGGCACATCAAACCAGTCACACTGGAACAGAATAACTTCTTTTTGTCCCGGAAATTCCATTGAGATCATTCTTTTAATCACCCCATACCAGTTCGTGCCTCCTTTCTCACCCTTGACAAGCACACCACTGTTTTGTGTCACGAGGTTTTTCTCGATGTGAACGGTTCGAAACAGCTAATTATTGATATGACATCTATTCAGGGTCCGTTTGGCACGGCTGTAGCTGTGGCTGTGGCTGTGGCAGCTTCGGCTGTGGCTGTGTTGGTGAAGCGGATTTGGGGGTGAAGCTGAAACCGTTTCAGAAGAACGTTTGGCAAAACAGCTTCTCCTGCCTGTGTAAAGAGTGGAATGTCTATAATACCCTTCCTTTTTCTTTTTTCTTTTTTTCTTTTTTCTTTTCTTTTTCCTTTTTCCTTTTTCTTTTTTCTTCCTACTCAACTTTTCTCTCTTTATTTATCTCCAACATCCCCTATCCACTCATTTCATCCCTATCCTGTATCCACTCGTGCCTTCACGACTCACCCGAGCTCCGCCCCGCCGCTCCTTTCGGCCCCGCCGGCCGGCCGCACCGCTCGCCGGTGTCCTCCCCCGCGCTGCGCTGCGCTCGCCAACGTCCTCCCCCGCGCGGGCCTGCACTCACCGGCATCCTCCCCCGCGCGGAGCTCCCCAGGCCGGGCCCTCGCCGTCGCCCATGGAGGCGGGCCGCGCGGAGCACCCTGGCTGGCCATGGAGGCGGCCGCGCGGAGCTCCCCGGCCGGGGCCTTGCCGTCGCCCATGGAGGCGGCGCGCACGAATCTGCGCCGCGGGCCCCCTCTACGCCGCGACGCCGCCGGCCGGCCGCTCGGCTCCACCTCGTCGTCGTCAATCCTCCGACCCGCGCCTCACCGCCGGCTCGTCACCTTGCCACGCCATCGTCGGCCTAGGATCCACCACCACCGCGCGGGCCCCTCGAAGGCAAGTGTGGGAAACACCCAGGCGAAGCGGGG
This sequence comes from Cenchrus fungigraminus, assembly GCA_036936925.1. Lineage (NCBI taxonomy): Eukaryota > Viridiplantae > Streptophyta > Magnoliopsida > Poales > Poaceae > Cenchrus > Cenchrus fungigraminus. Next base: position 121,561,403 of record CM072779.1, on the reverse strand, counting down.
GGAAGCTGCCCTTTTGCAGCTTCGCCCCGGTCGATCGGCTCTAGAGAGCGGGAATTAAGGGAGGCGGGGAAGCGATTTGGGGGAGAAGCTGTTTTGTTGTACCGTTTGGCACAGCTTAACCCAAAACAGCTTGCGAAGCTGCCGGTGAAGCTGTGCCAAAGGGACCCTCAATGTATGAGGTCGGGGATCCGGTCCTTGAGCAAGTGCAAACAACTCTGAACTTACTTCCCCTCTGGCATGTAGACCTCTGATCTTGCCTTCAAACCATCTTACGAGTCGAGCCTCATGTCGCTGATCAAGATTTCTGGTTCCATATTCCTTCAGTTCTTCCAAATGCGCACTGCATACAAATGAATATTACCATTAGTTTGAAATTTAAAATTAAAAGCAATAAATGATGTTGAGTAGTGTATCTTACTCGACATATGGTCTAGCTTCATCACAATTGCAAATTATGTAGTGCCTCATCTTCCAAAACTCATCCGGTGGAATTTCGTCGACCGTCTGTCCTCTCCTCTTGTAATCCATTTCAGAAAAAATGCTCAAACCAGATGGTGGCTCATTCACAGTAACTGTTTCATGTCGATCAACACGATTGTCTTTGGTGTCCACGTCCAAGAATCTTGAGCAGAATGTAAGACACTCCTCGAGTATGTATCCCTCAGCAATTGAACCTTCAGGGTGAGCCTTGTTCCTCACATATCCTTTCACAGTGCGTAGGTACCGCTCCACTGGGTACATCCATCTGTAACACACTAGCCCCCAAGTTTAGCTTCTTCAGCTAGATGAACAGGCAAATGGATCATGATATCAAAAAATGCAGGTGGGAATATCATCTCAAGTCGACAAACAGCCTCCCTAATTGAACAGCTAAGCTTGTCCAATTCTGCTTCCACCAGCTCTTTGAACATAGTGCATCGAAGAAATTACTAAGCTGAATCAATCCGATGACAACAGCTTCTGGCAAAATCCTACGCACCACTAAGGGTAAAAGTTTCTGTAGAATTAGATGGTAGTCATGAGTTTTCAAGCCAGACACCTTACGTGACTTTACGTCAACACATCTTCTTATATTTGAGGAAACCCCATCAGGCATCTTCACTCCATATAGAAATTTACACAAACTTTCCCTGGCATCCTTATCTAACTCGTACAAGGCTGATGGCAAGGTATACTTATCATCTTTAATCACAGGGTGCTGATCTGGTCGTATCCGTAGATGCTCCATGTCAAGCCGGGCATTCTCCCCGTCCTTACATTTGCCATCCAATTTAAGCAGAGTGCCTAGTATGCTCTCGCATATATTTTTCTCAATGTGCATGACGTCCAAATTATGCCTGATGAGCAAAGAAGACCAGTAAGGGAGCTCAAAAAAATACTCTTCTTCCTCTAGTTGTGCCATCTGTTGTCTTCGTCACGCTTCCTTTTTTTATAACAATGTCTTTCTAAATTGTACTTGTTCAAAAGTATAATACTGCTCAAGTACCTGTGCACCAGATAGTGGTTCTGGTGCCTCCCTGGTTTCGACCTTGTTGTTGAAGCTGACCGCGTTGTTGCGCCATGGATGGTCGGGGGGCAAGAAACGTTGATGTGCCATGTAGCAGTGCTTCTTCCCATGTTTCAACCACAAATAGTCAGTATGTTTGTGGCAGTATGGACATGCAAACTTTCCTTTAGTGCTCCAACCAGACAGCATAGCATAAGCTGGGAAGTCATGAATTGTCCAAAGAAGGATAGAACGCAATGTAAAATTCTGCTTAGTCCCTGCATCTCTTGTTTTAACACCATTATTCCAAAGCTCCTTGAGCTCCAGTATCAGGGGCCTCAAATATACATCAATATCCATTCCAGGAAATTTTGGACTAGGTATCAACATTGACAAGATCCAATTAGATTGTTTCTGACATAACCATGGAGGAAAATTGTAAGGTATCACGATGACAGGCCATATGGAGTATGTAAGACTTTGCATGCCAAAGGGATTGAACCCATCAGAAGCAAGACCCAGCCTAACATTACGACCTCCTTTTTCCGAAAACCATTTAAACTCTGAATCCACATACTTCCATGCCTTTGAGTCAGCAGGGTGACGCATTTTCCCATCGTTCACCAATTCTTTCTTGTGCCACTGCATATCCTCTAACATTTGCTTTGACATATACATTCTTTGCAGCCGAGGAATAAGAGGAAAGTAGCGTAGGATCTTAACTGGTAACCACTTCTTAACAGTAGTAGCACCAACTGCACTGTCATTATTACCACAGGTTTTTTCTACAACTTTCCACCTTGACTCCTTACAAATGGGACATGTCTCCAGATTTGCGTATTTCTCAAAAAATAACACCCAATCATTTTCACATGCGTGTATCTTCACATAGTCCAAGCCCAGGTCTCGAACCACCCTTTGCACTTTATCCAAGGAGTCAGGAATACAATGCCCTTCAGGGAGAACCTTTCCAAAGAGCTTAAGTATGGCCTCCAACGCCACGTTACTTAAGCCATACATGCACTTTATCTGAAAAACCTCCACGATAAAAGAGACCTTAGTTGCATTTTTGCATCCTGGATACAATTCCTTCTTTGCCTGGTCTAATAGTTTCAAAAAAATCTCTGCCTGCTTATCTGCCTCCTCATCATCTTTGGTTTGTCCATGATGTATAGTGCCACTGATAATGTTTCTAATCAGAGTATTAGTGGCAGTAGGGTTATCATCACAACCGTCTTCTTCATCGTCTTCTCCAAAATAAGGTGTTGTATCATCAGCTGTAGGTTGGGCATCATGATTATTGAGATCAGAAGTGACACCATGATTCACACGACCCTCAGCTGATGAAGTATTAGTTTGGCCTTGAATGATACCATCATCGATGAAACAATCAGCAAACCCTCTAGTCACTAAATGAATTTGAATGGGAAACACGGTGTCATGTCTGATCATGCATTGACACATAGTACATGGGCACGCAATAGATCGACCTCGCGCTGATGCAGCGGTAAAGGTTTGAAAAAAAATTCGGAAATTGTTCTGCCAATCCGCTGAGTGTCGAGGCAAGCGCATCCAACTCCGATCTTCGTGTGATGCCATTAATTAATCTGCATTCATGTTTCAAACGACCTAGATCATGATATAGCAATATGCATATATATGCAGGGAACGAAGATATATACGAGATCAAGACAACAGTACCGGCCGTGGCACCGCACAGATGTTGATTGATCGCCGTGGAGATCGATCTAGATAGAGACCCCTAGACGCCGTTGTGGAGATCTTGATGGAGACCGACGTCGTCGAAGACTTGGAATTTTGGAATGGTCCCGATGAGTCCCTATCTGATCGTCGTATTGATCTCCTACTTAAGCGTCGCGATAGACAAATTATAGTGCAACCAAGGAATACCTCGTTGCAATAATTCTGATAAAGTTGCAACGACCACGAAAAATAGTGCAACGACTAAATTTCGTGGCAATACATACACGATATTGCATCTTGAGGCTACAAACGAAGCAATAGCCCTCCATGTATTGCAACAACGCAAAGACATATTTGCAACCCTAATTAGACGTTGCGATATAGCTGTTCAAATGCAACCATCCCTAGTATGGTGGTCATAGCAACTTTCTATTACAACGCACGAAATGCTAATGCAACGCAGAAATGGGGTGGCAATATTTCCAACCAAATGCAACACAAATCCTCATAATGGGTGCATTAGCGTCAACCTGTTGCAACACAAAAAATAAATATTGCAACTCAAATTTTATGTAGCAATAGACACGCATATTACAACCAAATCACTGTTTCGGTGCCATAGTACCCCCCCTATTGCAACCGAATTAGTGGTATTGCCTAAGAGTTGTGTTGCAATAGGAGGAAAACCTTGTAGTGGAGCGTCGGGAAGCTTCGAGGCGGGGGGCACGTGGCGTGATCGCGGGGCTTGCGTTGAGGCTAAGCAAGTCTGCGGTGGAAGCGTGTCCGCTCGATGAAGACTTGACCATATTGCCCCTGAGGGGTGTGTATCTTTTATTTGAGTTGTAGGGGTAGCGTGGTCATTTGCCTCCTCCAGTGGACCTCGTATAAATAGCGGAGAGGTGGATGGCATCTCTCTCTTGGACTCTAGGGTTTCCTCCCCCGGTAGATCGCTCTGGACTTCTTCTTTTTTCTTTGTTTTCCTTAGGCTAGATTCTTGTGTAGACTCTGACCTCTGGATGTATGGAAGCATTCGGCGTTGCGGTGATTTCCTAGCTCTTTGTGATTTTCGTGTCATTTTCGGGGCTATTTTCGGGGAGTTTCGTTCTTCGCTCGATTCGTTGATTTGAGGGCGTTTTCTCTCGGATTTCTTTGAGGGGATCATGGGTGGATGCCTTGCGCATCTTTGTGTGTGATCTTAACCCCTCAAACGCCGGGAAACCCCTTCGATTCACGAGTTTTGTTTGGAGCCCGAGTTCTTGAGGGTGGTTCATGTGATCCGTGATTCTCGGTGATTTAGTGAGTTAGAGGCTGAGATTTTTGGGGCATAGCTTCTTCTTGTGACCCTTCTGACCTCTCCCAAATCTTGTCTCAAGAGCTTTAGCCGTTTAGGAGATCCGGTGATGGATAGGTGGGTTTGACCCCCGCGGTTCGCACGTTTCTGCTTCTGTTCGCAACTCGCGGACAGTCCGCGAGCCTCGTGCGGACGGTCTATGAGGCCTAGAACAGTACAGGTGTTCTTCGTGTTCTTTGTGTGTTCTTCCGAGTTCGTGTTTTGATCCGGTGCCACAAGCGGTTTTGGTTGCACGGAGTTTGCGGACGGTCCGAACTGAAGTGGCGGACAGTCCGTGAAGGTGCGGACAGTCCGCGGGTCCCTCGTGGACAGTCCGATTTTTTGGGGAGCGTCTCTGGTGGTTCGGTTGGCTTTTTCAGATAGTCCGGGCAGTCCGTGCGGACAGTCCGCCGTACCCTTGCGGACGGTCCGCCCTTACTGCACGGACAGTCCGCGCTAGCTTTTCTAGAATTGGCCAAGCGTTTTGATTCTTGTCTTGTGCTTCCGCGTTTTGATTCAAGGCTTGTCTCTAGGACTCGTAGGCTTGTGTGTGACTAGTCTAGAGCTTCTTTGTTGTGTGCGAGTGATTGGAGTGGCAATCGGGGTATAGACCGAATTCATCCTTCAGGAAGAATTTTTATCGGCTCCCATTCACTCCTCCCCCCTCTGGTCGCCTATTCGGTCCTTCACAAGTGATGCCGAGAATACCTGAAGCGGGACAAGTAAGCTGGGTAGTCACATTGCCAACATAAACTCCTAGAACTCATATGGCAACCGATCTGGGAGGCCGCAATCTCGATCAGGTTGTGCTCACTTGCCATGAGTGCGATGGATGGATTATTGATAGTGGATGCAGATGGTTGGAAGAGGTAAATGGAAGATGAGGCGAAGGTATGAGCTGCAATGGTGATAACCATGTGAAGCAAGGGCCCAACACACTTACATAGCTGACGATGCAAAGGAGCTTTGGTTAGCAAATCTCAGAAATTAAAATTCCTTCATTCAGCAAAAGGAAAAGTAGATGCGGTCATCTTTATGTGGCCGGTTATCTTTTCCTTCAGAGATGCCTCTTTCTTAACCTTTTCCCCCTGATAGTACGCAATTATACATGCATCTAGCGTGGAAGTTGTCGTCTAGCACAGCAAAAATTGAGTTATTGCTGCTCTATGCACGTGCAGATTCAGACTTTAATCACTTCTGGTCCCTCATTGACGCTCGATCTAGTCGACGAGGTCATGCGACAGCCGCGTCATCTCAGGAACACCGGTGGCTTTGACGCTTTGTTATTCAGAGGCTAGCGCTGTTGCGTCGTCGGAGACGCCGGCCGGCTGCCGCAGCAGCCGCTGGAGGCCTCACGCCGTCGGCGCAGCACGGGGTTTGTCACATGGTGAGCTCTAGACAGTCCACGGGGGTACCCATGTGATTTGGAGGTTGAAAGGATCGAAAACTAAGAGCGCAATGGATGAGCGATGAGCACACAGAAAGGCACACAAAGGTTTATACCGGAGAGTAAAACTCTACGTCCAGTTGTTGGTGTTGTATTGCTTGAGGAACACAAGGAAACGTGTTCTCGGAAGGGCGCCCTAGGCCGGTGGACCTGAGTCCAGGTCAGTTACAACTTGAGAAACAATCTTAATTGGTTACATTAATATCCCGTGATCTCCGGTGTACTTGGCGGCGCAGTCGACGTCTTGACATGCATGCCAAGCCTTCTGTCATCTTCTAAGCTATCTTCGGGAGCGCGTATAAGGTCTGTTGGGCCCACTGGCATGTCGGCAGGTCGGGTCTGCCTGTCGGGGATGGCTGAGACCTTGGTTAGTGGGAACCCGTAGGGTAGCCCCATCTCTCAGGGTTTGTAAAGTTCATACAAAAGTTAATAAAATTTTGATGATGTGCAACGATAAATCAGGACGTAATGCATCAAAAAGATTGCTAAGAGTAAACCAGCCGGATTTCAGTATATCTCGTATGATCCCCTCTACGGCTCTAACGTCGACCATCTTCAAGCATCGTCATCGTCTTGCCCCTCATCAACCTCTCCCGTCTACGTTGCCGCCAGCCGCACCAGGACCCTTTTCACGATGTACGTGTCGTCGACCTCCACGAACCCCTTCTTCTCCATCTGGCCGCTCATCCAATCCTGGAGCTTCCCGAACCTGGCGTAGGTATGCGTGGTCGTCTCGGCGTGGTCCCGGAAGAGTTCATAGCTCTCGTCGATGAACTCCTGCTAGTATATCTTGTCGTGGTGGTTGGTCATTGTTAGGTACAGCAGCGGCAGCGGTGGCGACGGCCAGGGCGGCGACGACGGTGCGGAACGGAGAGAGAAGGGGCGAGATCGGGAAGCAGGAATAGATAGGTAGGAGATCAGACAGAGGTTCAAGTACAGTGTTGTGTTACATCCCCCCTCCCTCTTCTCCTATGCTACCTATACAATTCACTTTTGCCACTCTGACCGCTGAAATGCACACTAGGCTTCACCAATCTTTCGGGCATTGGGCTTGCCTGGTCTTCCACCGGGTCGTCATCATGGACAGGAGCAGGAGTGCTAACATTCCCCTCCTCTTCAGAACCGACTTGCCCCCAAGTCGGAGCCAGCGGGAAATGTTAACGGAGCGTATCCAAGTTCTCCCAAGTAGCCAGAGCCTCGGACATACCTGTCCATTTGACCAATCCTTGCAGCACTGGGCGATCACCAGACGACATACGGAGCTAAAGGATCTACTCTGGAATCTGAAACATAGCAACATCAGCTGGCAAGGTAGGAGAGACCACCTGATCACCAACAACCCCCTTGAGCTATGACACATGGAAAACCGGGTACACAGAAGAACCCTGCGGGAGGTCAGCTTGTATGCAACAGAGCCTAGCTTATCCAGAATTGTGAATGGACCAAAGAACTTAAAGAATAACTTGTGATTAGCACGAGCAGCAACTGAAGACTAGACGTAGGGTTGTAGCTTCAGATACACCTTGTCGCCAATCTGAAATTGTCGTTCAGTGCGCCTCTTGTCCACCCACCTCTTCATACGGTCTTGTGCACAGCGGATATGTTATTTGATGAGGGCCTGCATTACTTCCCTTTCTTGCAACCAAGTAGACAGATCTGGAGAAGAGCACACTGAAGCAGCTACAATAAAGAAATGGTGAGGACGGTGCCCGTACAATACCTCAAACGAAGAATAACCAAACACAAAATGCTTGCTTGTGTTGTACCAAAATTCCGCGAGGGGCAGCCAGGACGACCACCTGCTTGGGCAAGCATGCATGAAACAACGCAAGTAAGTCTCCATGCACTAGTTACACTACTAGGGAAAGGGGCATCTGTACCGGGTGCGCTAGGTACAGCTAAGGCGGCACTAATGTGGCCGCCCACATTAGTGCCGGGTCGTGTGATCCGGTACTAATGTGGGCGGCCACATTAGTGCCGGACCGTGTTACTGGCCGGTACAGATGTGGGCTCACATCTGTACCGGTTGCTAACACGGGCTGGTACTAATGTTTTTTTATTTTTTATTTTCTTTTCAGTTTCTTTATTTATAATCCAATTGTATTTGTTTGATATACGTATACTAATATGCTTTTCGTATGTGTTTGGTATACATATACTAATATGCTTATCCTAATGCGAAGCGTATAGATTGCATACAACATATAATACATATATATAAGCATATTGTGCATATGAAAATACGATACAAATATTTACAACAAATCAATTGTCAGAGAAGATTAAAGTTTGGATCCTTCTAAAATCGTTTGCTTGAAGATCCTTCTCGTCGTTGCTGACTCCTAGTACTGACCCTAGAAGGAATTTCCTTCGGCTTCTCCTTCACCTTCTCCTTCTCCTTGTCATTGTCCTTCTCCTCCTCCTTCTCATTGTCCTTCTCCTCCTCCTTCTCATTGTGAGCCTTCTCCTTCTCCTTCTCTTTGTCCTTCTCCTCCTCCTTCTCATTGTGAGCCTTCTCCTTCTCCTTCTCCTTCTCCTTCTCCTTGTCCTCCTCGTTTTTCTGACCGGTTTCAATGCTAGGACTTGAAGTGGCGTCAGTGGTCCTTGTGAACCTTGATGCACCGGAAAAAAACTCTCCCCCTGGATTGATCACCTCGTCTAGAAGAAATCCACACAATTGTTCTTGAATTAGCCGGATTTTTTCTGTCTCGAGAAATCCTTTCTTTATGCGATCAATCTAGAGAAGAAGTTATTAATTTCATAAGTATTATTGGTAGAACGAAGTATATAAAAATTAAGAACTAGGGATAAGTACGCACCGCTCGCTGGCGGCTTCCACCCAAGTAGTTACTTGCAAAGGTATGCATGAACTCACATACGTAGTATGGGCATAGATTGGTACCCTTCGGCTGCTTCATGCACTGCACATATTTGGGAACAAAGTTAATAAATATGAATTCTTGTATTCAGAGAAGAAGTGACATGAGATCGAAGAACAAAAAGACGTACCTCGACGTCATGGAGGTATGTAAGTTTCTCTTTGAATTTCCCTTTGTACTGTACGAAGAGCATATCTCATGCTAGGTTCAACTGTTCGAGGAGAGAAATATACGAGTCTTTATATCTGCCAATAGAGTCATAGACCCAGACGTGGCCCGTCTTTGGATAGATAACAAAGAGAATCCAGTGGAAGCTGCCATTACATATACAAGTATATAAGTATATTGTAATATTTAGTGTAATTCGGAAAATAAATAAATAGATATGTGAAACAGGTTGCTCACTGGCAGTTGTATGGCAAAAGTATCATAGTCTTGTCCTGTTGCCTGTCCAGAAACTTATACAAATGAACCACTATATCTGTTGCCTGATCATCCACATTTGCCTCATTTATTTGCATAGGATCCATGAAGCCGACGTCCATGATTCCTTGCTTCTGGCAAGATTGCATCTCCATGTTGTATGATACAAATGAGAAGATCAGACATACGGTAGTAAGGCTACAACGGTAATTTTAAGCTTATAGTAAAATAAAGACTTACAGCGTCCAGCAAGTCATTAATGAGTAGTCGAGTGCATCTTGATTGAATAGCATATGGAACTCTTCGAAAGGCACAAGGAAAGTGCTTGTACCTTGGAAAAAATGTTCCTCTCCAATTCTAACTTCGAGCATACCGTTCTCGTTTGTTCTTGACTCTTCCATGTACCAATTGTGGAACTCGTACATTCTAGTTGGAAGATCGACCAACAATCGCTCCCACAGAAGCGGCTCACCATGCACATATCGACGTCTTTGTGCCCCTGGATGCATTTCTAACTCTTCAGTCCCTAGAATTTGACCCGGTGTGAGTCCAGCATCTGCACCAAATAGAAGCAATTCCTGGTCCTTGGTTGAAATAACTTTGAGGGGCGAGACGGATTGCTTCGATTGGGTTCCTAGTTGTACAACAGTTGACCGAACTTTCTGTTTCTTCTTATTGATCTTGACTGCTGCGCGATCGTAGTTAGATAACGGAGGAGGCACTAGCACTCTCAATTTCTCTTTCTCCTTGCCTGCCAGGAAACGCTTAAATTTAACCATGTCAGTTTTTTCTTAGGTGGAGGTTTCGGGCCATGAAAATGATCATGCACTTGTTTGGCCACTATCGCATCCAGTTCCTCCGAAGTCTTCTTGTAAGATTTTTTCTCTGGAGTCTTGACTATCTTCTGCTTCTTTGGACGCGGAGGAGGAGGTCTTCGTTTGGAACCCTTACTGGCAGGAGGAGTTGGACTCACGCTTGGATCCCTGTCACCTGCTGGATGCTCGGGACTGCTGCTGCGTTCCCTTCTACCTGGGGAGTCTTGTGCTCCCGGCATGGCGGATCGTGCAGGAGATGATGCTTCCACGGGCTGTTGTGTTATCCTTATGTGATCCTTCGGCCATAAAATGCAACAGTGCACCGCTTCTCCTAGGGTCTCTTCCCCATCAGGTCCTTCCGGTTCCAGTTCTAAGTCATCCCGAGAGTCAACCACTCGGTCCACAAAGACTTTGGCTAAATCAGCAGTTATACTCGTAAGGGGGTACTCCATAAATGTTTCCCTGGTGTCGGTACCTCAGCAATACCGTAAGCCACCACAAGCATCTTGTTTCTTACTTTAGTTAGAAGTTCACATGTGGACCTCACAGTGATGTCATCCACGAGGTAGTGGGGTCATCGCTCCTCGACAGCAGGGGCGCCTGCATCCGTGGCCGCTGGGCTGCTTCTGTGGAAGCGATGCTGCTCTTATGCTTACTAGATGGGCTCATTTCATCATGAGGCCCTGATGCTGTAGGTGCTTGCTGACTTGTTGAGTGCTTGCTAAGAGCGAGCGCCACACGTTGATCGATGACTTCCGCCATTTTCGCCTCATGCATACTGACGCGCTGTTGCAGCTCTCGTATCTCACGTGCTTGTTGGTCCTTAGTTCTTTTGCGGCTTCTATACGAATCAAGGTGCTACAGGAATGCTTCTTTCCATGGTATGACACCCTTGCCTCTGCAACGTCCACCGTGTTCTCTGGTACCTAGTGCCATAGTAAGCTCATCATTCTCTCGATCAGACAAGAAAGATCCTTCCGATGTACGCCTTATTAAATCAACAAGCCTTCCAGCTGTTTCTCTTAATTGATCGCTCGGCACTAATGTTCCATCTTCTGGATTCAGTTTGCCACCATGTGCAAAATAGTAATATTTTTCTCGCTCGGGCCAATCTAGAGTTGCCGGATGATTCCTTTAGCCATTATATCTTGTTCATTCTGATCCCATTTGGGAATGGCCTTCTTGTAACCTCCCGGTCCGAGCTTGTGAAATTCCTTCTTCTTCCTGGCATTGGCGGTGTTGGTTTCTGTCAACTTCTTGGCCTCTGTCGATTCCTTGTGTTGCACAAAGGCATCCCAGTGATCTCTTAACTTGGCCAATCCCTTCTTCGTGAAGTCCGGTGTAAGCCCCTTCTTGATGTACTCTGCCGTCAGACGCTTCTTGTACGACTGAAAGGCATTTGCAGCCTTTTACATCGCCCAATATCTGATGTTAGCCAAGTTTGCTTCATCTGGGAATGTAAAGTGTTATGTGATCTGCTCCTATATCATGTCCTTGTCTGTGTCCGCAACCACATCTCCCCGCACCTCCGGTGCCTCATCATCCCCATCTTCGTAATCGGGAGCTTCAGAAGCTCTCCAGTACGGAATGCTTAGGGGGGTGTTATCCCTGACAATAAAACCAATATGGTTGACCAATTTCGTCACATTTTCTTCTGGAGCAAGTGGTCTCCCTGATTCAGCGACTTCTGTCATGATGAAACGACCCTCTAGCTTCTTCTTTGGGCCGCGTTTCCTTTGAGACTTTTTACTGCTCTTGCTCGAAGAAGGAACCTGGAAAATAGATAAACTATTATTAATATATGAGAAGTCGTGAACGATGTCAAATCTTGAAAGTCATCATCCATATTATACCTCCTCTTGTTGTGTCTCGTTGCTTTCATGGGCAACTGGTTGGTGATCTGCTTCTTGCTCTTGTTCCCCATCACCCGCGGGGATGTTGAGGAAGCTATCAGCCTCCCTTCGAGCGGCCTCGTCATTGTTTTCATTTTGAGCGATCATATCCATTAAGATTCGCTCCTGTTTTTCGAACTCATCCTCATTTGGATTCATCTCGTAACTACAAATAATGACAAGAATAATTACACAAGAATAAATGTTTCAAGAAAAAATGACTACAAATAATGGGCGGAAGCGTGTCGGGCGGGAGCGTGTCGGGCAGAAGCGTGTCGGGCGGGAGCGTGTCGGGCGGGAGCGAGTCGTGCGCGTGAACGAGTCGGGCGAGCGAGCGAGTCGGGCGAGCGAACGTGTCGGGTGGGAGCGTGTCAGGCGAGCAAACGTGTCGGGCGGGAGCGTGTCGGGCGAGCGAGCGAATGAGCGAGCGAGCGAGCGTGTCGGCTACCTAATTTCAAATCTAAATAAAATCTAAATCTAAATTATAAATCAAAATGTCCATAAATACACTTTTAAATGTCCATAAATGTCCATAAATACACATTTAAATGTCCATAAATGTCCATAAATACACATTTAAATGTCCATAAATACATATTTAAATATCCATAAATGTCCATAAATACATATTTAAATATCCATAAATGTCCATAAATACATATTTAAATGTCCATAAATACACATTTATATATAAATCTATATTTATATCTAAATCTATATTTATATTTTATATCTAAATCTAAATTCTAATTTATAAATCTATATTTATATCTAAATCTATATTTATATCTAAATCTAAATTCTAATTTATAAATCTATATTTATATCTAAATCTATATTTATATCTAAATCTATATTCTAATTTATAAATCTATATTTATATCTAAATTCTATATATTTAAATCAAAAAAAGGGGGCTGACGTCAGCCACCACGGGGCTGACGTCAGCCCCCAAATTGGGGCCGGGGCGCGTGGCGGCTGGCGACGGCGGGGCTGGCCGCTTACCGGCGCGGCGGTTGACGGCGGCGGCGAGGTGGACGGCACGCGGCGGCGTCGGGGGGACGGCGCACGGCGGCGGCGGCGTGGACGGCGCACGGCGGGCTGGGGTGTTGCGCGGCACACGGCCGGGGACGACGGCGGTGTGGACGGCGGCGGCGGTGTGGACGGCGGCGGCGGTGTGGACGTCGATGGCGGTGTGGACGGCGGCGGCGGTGTGGACGGCGCGCGGCGGTGTGGACGGCGCGCGGCGGTAGGCTGGCGGGGCGCGCGGAGCGGGGGACCGGGCCGGGGCTGGCGACGAGGGAGACGGCAGCGGCGTCGACAACAACGTGGACGTCAGGGCGTGGCGGACCGGCGGCTGGCGATGGAGACGACGACGATGGGCGGCGGCGCCGGCGGCGTTGGGGAGAAGAAGAAGGGGGCCGGGGTGGAATTCGCTAAGTGTTGGGGGGAGAAGGGGGCCGGGCGCCTTGTACCCCCCACATTAGTACCGGTGCCAAACTAGGCCCGGTACTAATGCACACATTAGTACCGGTGCCAAACTAGGCCCGGTACTAATGCGGGCATTAGTACCGGACCTAGATGAGCCCCGGTACTAATGTGCCTTTTCATTTCGCGCCAAATGGAAAAGCACATTAGTACCGGGGCTCATCTAGGCTCGGTACTGATGTGCTTTTGTTTATTTTAGTTTTCCTTTTCCTTTTCTTTTCCTTTTAAATTTCCAAATCTATTTGAATTTGCTCTTAAATTTATTATAAATAATATTGAATACGGTGAAATGGTAGATTAAATACTATTGTGCTTAACTTAGATATATACTGTGGAATGTGAACTTACATCTCAAACTTGCCAAATCTATTAATTTAACTTAGTGATAAGTTATTTTGGTCAAAACTCTTATGTTCACTTTAAAAATCGAACATGAATATTTTTTTGCCATGCAAAATTTTACATTCGTAAGACTTGTCGTGTTATTAACATGTATACCTCGATTTAGTCTTGCACGTGTATATTTTTACGTTAAATTATTTATTTTATACCTGACGATGCATAGAAAATTAAAATAATTAATTTTGATCCAGAGAAATACAAGTTCTTGTTACTGAGTCATAGGTACATATTACATGACTTTATTACATGACCATAAATTTAAAAAAACTTGTTACACGTCATCATCTAACGGAACGTGTGTAACCTTCCTCTTCACGAATGTTCCTTGGTTGTGATCGCGATGTAAGTACGGAGCGTCCTCTTGGGCTAACAGAAGGCTTGGGTCAACCTTGAGTGAAAAAGGAGGAAGATCATCATCGAACTGATCATAGTCTTCTGAAATGTCAGTCTTGCCCTCAACTCCAACGATTTTTCTTTTTCCTGGTAGAACAATGTGACGCTTCGGCTCATCAGCATTCGACTTATTATCGGCACCCTTCTTTATCGGTGGTTTGCTTGACATGTCTTTAACGTAGAAAACTTGACTCACATCATTGGCTAAGACGAATGGTTCGGCTTTGTACCCAATCTTGTTGAGATCTACTATTCTCATTCCAAAGTTGTCTGTCGTTAAACCTCCTTTATTGTTGACCCACTGGCACTTGAAAAGAGGGATTTTTAGAGGTCCATAGTCCAATTCCCATATCTCCTCAATGACACCAAAGTATGTTTCTGTGTTCCCTTCGTCGTCTATTATTGCATCTATACGGACACCACTGTTTTGGTTTATGCTCTTTTGGTCTTGGGCTCTCGTGTAGAATGTGTACCCATTTATCTGGTATCCTTGGAATGTATCTACTGAGATAGATGGGCTCCTAGCCAACCATCGTAGTTGCTCATGAACAGTTTTATCACCCCTTATTTTCTGCCAAAACCAAGATGCGAAAGTATCAATGTGCTTACGTGTCATCCAAGCTTCTGTCTTCCCTATATTTGAGGCCCGAACAATGGACCTGTGCTCCTCCAAGTATGGAGACACAAGGGATGATTGTTTCAGGACAGTGTAATGTGCTTTATCGTATAACTCTGCATCCATGTCCATCCAAGCTTTCTTCCCTAGTGTGCCCTTTCCTCTGAGTCTCCCCTCATGGCGTGATACAGGCAGTCCAATCGGAGGCATGTCATCAATAAAGTCGACACAAAACTCTATCACCTCCTCCGTAGCATATCCCTTTGCGATGCTTCCTTCAGGACAGGCGCGATTGTAGACATACTTCTTAAAAACAGACATCAACCTCTCAAAAGGGAACATGTTGTGCATATATACAGGTCAGAGGATAAAAATCTCTTCAACTAGATGGACCAGAAGGTGGGTCATGATATTAAATAACGAAGGTGGAAAGATCATCTCAAAGCCGACGAGGCATTCCACGACATCATTCTGTAGCTTCAATAGATTGCGTGGATGGATTGCCTTCTGAGAGATCTAGTTGAGGAATGCACACACCTTAACAATCGCTAGTCTCACATTCTCTGGTAGAATACCCCTTAGTGCAACAGGCAGGAGTTGTGTCATCAACACGTGGTAGTCGTGAGCCTTTAGATTTATGAATTTTTTCTATTTAAAATTTATTATTCATTGTATATTTGAGGAGTAGCCCGTTGGGACCTTCATGCTGTTCAAGCAATCAAACATTCTCTGCTTC
The DNA here is from genome assembly GCA_036936925.1 of Cenchrus fungigraminus. Lineage (NCBI taxonomy): Eukaryota > Viridiplantae > Streptophyta > Magnoliopsida > Poales > Poaceae > Cenchrus > Cenchrus fungigraminus. The sequence continues at coordinate 121,545,792 of CM072779.1, read as the reverse complement.
TCTTCCTTGCTTAGGGTGTAACTAGCAGGAGCCAAGTAATTTCCTTTATCTCTCTTCTCGGGATGTAGGCTTTCTCGTTGCTTCATATTTTTCAGGTCCCTACGTGCTTCAATTGTATCTTTTGCCTTTCCATATACACCTAGGTGGCCAAGTAAGTTCACGTAAAAATTCTTCATCACGTGCATCACATCAATTGCATTGCGAACCTCAAGTACTTCCCAATAAGGTAGCTCCCAAAATATCGACTTCTTCTTCCACATGGGTGCATGTCCGTCAGCGTCGTTTGGTACATGTTGGCTACCAGAACCCTTGCCAAATACTACCTTCAAATCTTTCACCATAGAAAATACAATTTTACTAGCACGGTGCAAGGGCTTCTTACGTTTTTCTCCAACACCTTCAAAATGCTTTCCTTCTTCTCTTAACGGGTGCTTAGGAGGAAGAAATCAACGATGGTCCAAATACACAATCTTTTTACTATATTTTAGATACATGATGCAAGTATCATCTAAACAGTGGGTGCATGCTCGATATCTCTTGTTTGTTTGTCCTGATAGATTACCAAGTGCTGGCCAATCATTGATGGTTACGAACAGCAATGCTCGTAGATTGAAGACCACCTTTTTGTCCTCATCCCAAACTGGTACACCTTCTTTCTTCCATAACTTTTGCAGATCTTCAATCAACGGTCTTAGATACACATCGATGTCATTGCCTGGCTGCTTTGGACCTTGGATGATTATTGGCATCATAATGAACTTCCGCTTCAGGCACAACCAACCAGGAAGGTTGAACATGCATAAGGTCATAGGCCAAGTGCTACGACCGCTACTAAACTCACCAAATGGATTGAATCCATCCGTACTTAAACCGAACCAAATGTTCCTTGCTTCCCCTGCAAAGTCTTTAAATTCTGTGTCAATTAATCTCCACTGTGACCCATCAGCAGGGTGCCTGATCTTTGCATCTGCTTTGCGTTCTTTTTTGTGCCAACTCATCAACTTTGCATTGGCCGCACACCTGAATAAACGCTTCAGTCGTGGTATCACTGGAAAATACCATATTACCTTCGCAGGAATTTTCTTCTTCTTACCCCCCTCAACTTCATCACCCTCATTGCGTGGGATCTTATAATGCTTCGCTTCGCACACAGGACAAGCCTCTAATTTCTCATAATCGTCACCTCGGTAGAGGATACAATCATTAGGGCATGCATGTATCTTTTGTACCTCCAAACCCAGAGGACAAACAACCCTTTTAGCTTCGTACATTGACGCTGGCAATTCGTTTCCCTTGGGAAGCATATCCTTTACGATCTGCATCAAATCATCGAAGCCCTTGTCTGAAAGTCCATGTCTAGCCTTCCATTGCAACATTTCTAGTGTGCTACCCAACTTCTTCTGCCCCTCTTTGCAACTTGGGTACAACGGTTTCTTGTGATCTTCCAACATACGCTCAAACTTCTTGGACTCCTTCACAGTTTCGCAATCTTGCTTTTCATCGCGTAACATCTCACCGAGTTCTTCAAGAGGCTCATCAGCCGGAGAAGCTCCTTGAGTGTCGCCCATGTAATCCTCTCCCATTGGATCATCTGCAAAGGCACCTTCTTGAGTCCAATCTGGAATCTGATCATCTTCTTCATCATCTTCCATTATGACCCCCTTTCCCCATGCTTTGTCCAAACAAAATAATTCGGCATGAATCCCCATTTGTATAGGTGGTCGTGAAGACTCTTTATCGATGAGTAATCCTTCAGATTATTGCACTTTTTGCATGGAGAAATAATGAAATTAGACGGGGGCTTGTTTGCTTCCGCCACAGCTAGAAATTCACGCAACCCATTAATGTATTCCATGGAGATTCTCTTGTCCGAGTACATCCATTGCCGATTCATCTACAAAGTATCACCAAAAAATCACCCGGTGTTCATATCCAACCCACAATACACAATACGACAAACTTAAATGACCGCCTTACAGAAATTTAAAGTGCGACATATATATGAAAAACTAAATAAAATCAATGCTAATTAACTGATGTTTCATATTTTCAGAAGAGTAACTGTAGACAAATTTCTAATATTTCTAAACTAACTCTAGCATTTCAAGTATTTCTAAAAGTATTATTTCTAAAATATTATTTAATGGAATCTAAAAGTATTATTTCTAAAATATTATTTCAAGAACTAATTTAACTATCATTTCTAAAATATTATTTAATGCTAGTTTAATTTGAAAAGGTAAATCATATGTTCAAATAGATCAAACTAAAAAAATTCTACCATCACATACAACATCTCATCCAACTAACCTCTACAACATTCTAATTGAATATACACATTAATGCATGAAAATAAGAAAAAAATCCCCATCTTTAGCTCATTTTAAATATCACAAAATACTCCTATTTCAACCATTAAAACTCGAAATAAGTTGCATATATCGAGGGAGGATGAATTAACTAACCTCTACACCACTTCAGTAGGTGAAATCGTCGAGGAATCGTCGTAAATCCGGCAAAACCTCCTCTAAGGCGCCATGGAGATGGGGCAGCTCGAGATGGGGAGAGTAAGTGAGTGGCTCGGGCTAGAGGAAGAAGAAGGCTGGAATTTTTAAACGCGAGGCAATTATTACCGGGCCGTGGCTGGAGTCGGTACTAATGTGAGCCGCTCCACATCAGTACCGGTCCGTGGCTGGCGCCGATACCGGCCCGTGGCTGGAGCCGGTACTAATGTGGCAGCTCCACATTAGTGCCGGTCCTGGCCCCTGCCCGGCACTGATGCGCGACATCAGTACCGGCTCCAGCCACGGACCGGTACTGATGTGGCTCTCTAGGGGTGCGTCGGGGTCCTCCCTTCCCACCCGGTACTGATGTGGACATCAGTACCGGGGGGTAAAATACCCGGTACTGATGGCCGGGACGGAAGCCCCCTTTTCTAGTAGTGTTAACCCGCTCCATTTGACCATCCGTCTATGGGTGGTACGACAAACTCATGCGCAGATTCACTCCTGCCAAGGCAAAAAGCTCTTTCCACAAGGCACTAGTGAAGACTCTGTCACAATCAGAAATTAAGGAGGATCGCATGCGTGAAGCTTGTAGATATTGTCCAAAAATAGAGAATTATTTTAAGGCATCGTGTAGTTATTTATAAAGGAAAATTAGGCCAAAAATAGAGAGGAGCATGCTTGTGTACAAAATGTTGAATAAATGAGCAAAAATGTAGAGGCTCAGGGTGACTATTTTGGACTTTATTCTTTTGGTAATACCAATGGTATAATTTTAAAATGATAATCAATTTAACTAACGAACAGCTCGGTTATATACACATTTGAGAAGTCAAACAGTCTGGTTAGGGTCAACAACTTTTATTGATAAATATAAACAATTATTGACCGAAAGAAAATTCACATATCTATCTACTTTGCATAATATGTTTGTTGTAAGATTGGACTTTAAGTGCACCAATTTGCAAAGTTATCATACTAAATTTGATATTTTACAAATTGTTGAACCAACTCGCACCCAACTGTATTGTACTAAATTGATAAATTTATAAGTTGTTGTATCAATCTGCACCCAACTGATAAGTTGTTGTATGGTGAGTACAATTTACTCTTAATTTATTGCCGATAATATTCATAACTTATCAATCTACTATGGGAATTTATATTTGGATCCATTAGATGGCAAATCTGGACCCACCTGCTCAATCAGGCCATCAAGTACATGCTTTTTGCGCAACAATCTATAGCTACCATTTCATTAAATTTTTCAAGAAATGTTGCGCAGTTTGTCAAAATTGGATGGCAAATCTGACAATGTAGTAGGTAAAACACGTATGGACTGATAAAGTTAGCTAGACACAACTATCTGGTCAGATATAACATGCTGCAAACATTATGGATAGATCAACATCAAATTAACATAAACACAACAATTTCTCAGTTGGTTTCGGGTTCCTGATGAACAACCAACTCCTCGTCGTCGCTCTCATAGAAGTCGGAGTGTCGATCACTGATCATATTCCAATACGAGAAATTAAGCCCATCCAGCGGATTCCCTAGCAGCTCCGATCTGATCCTCCACTCCACACTCCTCGTGCTCCTCTCTGAGCGCGACTACGAAGAAGTCCTTTTCTAAATCTAACAGTAAAATTTCTTACGAATGTATCAAAAAAAAATATTACTAGATATGCATATATGCAACCGCACCATGCGATAAATTGTGGGTCAAAACTTTGTTAGACAAAGATGCTAAAATATCACTACCGGAAATCTCATCATTGCCGTGAGCTAGGAATTTTGTCGTGAGCCAAAAGTCAGGCTCACGGCAAAATACCTTTTTCCCGACGGCCAAATGTAAAACTCACGGCAAAAAGCACAGCTCACGGCAAAAAGGAATTTTGACGTGAGCCTTCTCTCACTGACGGCAAAATGTATTTTGCCGAGAGCGGCTCACGGCAAAGAGCCTTTTTGCCGTGAGGATTTTTTCTAGCCGGCGGGAAAATGATATTTGCCGTAAATTAAAATCAAATTTTGAAGTATTAAATTAATTCAAATAAAAAAATGTAATTATAAAGTTTCATTACTTCTCAAGACATACGACTTTTATTAGGATAATTTTTTTATTTGACAAAGTTGTAATAATTTTGTTCACAAAACATATATGTCTTATATAGTTTCATGAAACTATACGAGAGATTGTGAAGAATGTTAGTACTACAATACTAGATGATCAAATGATCAAAATAAAAGTTGTCGGTCTTGAGAATTTATGAAACTTTGTAGTTGAACCATTTTAATTTGATTTACTTTCGTCAATGAAAAGTATGTTTGAATTTCTCATATTTTAAAATTTGAATTTTTAAAATAACCTCGAATGGAGAAATATTGTAAATAAAAGTTGTATATCTTGACAAGTTATAAAACTTTGTTGTTTACAACTTTTGAAAGTCAACAAAAATATAGTCAACGAAAAACTAAGTTTGAATGTCTCAAATTTGAAATTCAAATTTTGTAAGCGACCTCAAATGGAGAAACTTGCAATATGAAAGTTGTGTATCTCAAAATAAACCTCTACTCATCACATACAACATGTGGTACTTCATGTTAAAATTTGACATATTTTTGCATTTATTTGCTATATTTAACTAATTAAATGCATTTAAATCAATTTTTGAATTTTTTTTACAGTGGGCCGAATCTGAGCAAAGGAACAATCCAGCCCAAATCCGACCCACAAAACTGCCGCCGCCCCTCCCTCAAATCCTATGTATATAAGCCCCTCCCACCCCCTCCCCTGCCTCATCCCTCCCACCCGCAGCCGCCTCTCTCTCTGTCACCTCCCTCCCTCTCCGCCTTCTCCTCCGGCAGCCTCCACCCGCACCGCGCCCCTCCCTCTCCTACCTCCCGCTTGCTGCCCCTCTTCTCCCCCCTCCGCTCGCTGCCTCTCGCCTGGCAGAGAGGAGCGACGGGGGTAGAGGTGTGGAGGCAGCTGAAGCGACGGGGAGCGTCGAGCGCGCCGGATCTGGCAGCTGCGACGACGGCTTCCTCCCCTCGGCGATAGCCTCAACCTTCGTCCCGGCGCGGCCTCAATCTTCGTCCCGGCGCGGCGGCGGATCCGGGCGTGGCCTCGACCTTCGTCCAGCGTGGCGGCGGATCCGGGCGCGGCCTCGACCTTCATCCCGGCGCAGCCTCATCCCGGGTGCGGCCTCGTAGATCCCGGCGCGGCTGCGGATCCAGGTTTTTCTCCCACTCCTCTCTCTCTCCCTCTCATCTCCCTCCTCCCTGTTTTTTTTCAGGTGGTGGTGGTGGTGGCCGTGGCCGGTGCGGGGAGGGGCCGGCCGGTAGGGCCTCCTCTACCGGCGGGAGCGGCCGCGTGGCCGGCCGGCGTAGCAGATGCGACGACAAGCGTGGCGGCCGCGGCCGGTGCGGGGAGGGGCCGGCGGAACCACGGCCGGCCGGTGGGGCCTCCTCTTTCTCTGCGGCGAGATCTGCGGCGGTGGTGGCAGTGGCAGTTGGCGGCGGTGGCAGCGGGCCCGCAATTCCGCTTTCTTTTCTTTTATTTTGTTGCAATAAAGTTTGCCCAAAACTTACACATGGTAGACGTGTGCCGTGGGTCCGAGGGGAGGCTCACGACAAAGGGCTGTTTGCCGGCAGAACTTTGTCGTGAGTTCTTTGCCGGCGGTTACTCACGGCAAAGTCTTTGACGTGAGTGGACCGTTCTTTGTAGTGAGGAACCCGCTCACGGCAAAGAGGTTGTTTCCCATAGAGCCTTTGTTTAGAGATTTGTAGCTATGCGGAATATTGCCTCCATGTGAGTGCAAGTTGTCATAATATTCAATAATCTGCTTCTAATAAAATAAATCACACCTTGCACCTTGCATATGGAACTTGAACCCCATCTACATCACCTGTAGCTCTATAAATAACACGCAATCGTCTTCATGGCGTTCATTATCACCTCTTAGGCTTTGCTAAGCTAGTTCACAATAATGGCTGTGACTAATAAGCCTCTAGTTCTTGGCTTCCTGCTTTTCCTTTTGAGCAGTGTGTTACTATGCAACGCCACTAGGGTAGCTATACACTACAGCACAGCTACAGGAACAGGTAGAGGAGGAGGGAACGGTGGAGGATCTGTGAATGGCGGTGGTGCCGGGTCTGGTGGTGGTTTTGGAGCAGGTGAGAGTAATGTTGGAAGTGAAGCTCATGCAAGGGCTGGAGGAGGGGGTGGTGGTGCCGCCTCGTCACAAAATAGAGGTTCTGGGTTTGGTGTTGGATCTGGTGCTGGGTCTGGCTCTAGTTCTGCGAATAGGGGTAATGGGAATTTGGTTTCTCAAGGGTTCTCTAGTGCCGGTGGAAGTGGTGGCGGTGGTGGTAATGGGCAAGCTGGAGGTAGCGACAGCTCGAATGGTTATGATACTGGCGGTGGTACCGGATCTGGCTTCAGTGAGGCAACTCTAGATGTTAGCTATTATGGACATGGACGGACAGAAGTAGATGGTCATGCAAAAGCGAATGCTACCCAAAGTGGTGGTGGCACGGGTGGTGGTCAAAATGGTGGGAGTGGTGATGGCGGAGGTGGTGGATCTGGATATGCTCAGGGGCACCTTGATAAACCCCCTTCTTGATGTTTCATTATTAATTATCATACCAATGCAAGCTAGAGCCCGGACAGGGGCGGAGCCAGGGGGGAGGGGCAGGGGCCTGGCCCCCCTATGCTCTGCCGTGTACACTACTGGTACGTGGTACCCCCGAGCTACAAAACTATTCTGGTAAGGATTAGAGCCCCTACTAAGGCATCGTCAGCCCACCAACCCACCGATGAGGTCATAATGATTCATTCTATCTTCTAGTATTTTCATGTTTTAGTGTTTCACATGCAAAAAAATTACTCATGTATTTTTTTCCACCAAATCCATCTTTATTCTCTATTATCTAAGATTCTTTTACAAGTGTTCGATCAGTGGTCGCAATTAGTAGCATCAATGTGTAATCAATCTATGCATATTTGAATCATATAACATAATTAACCGTTGTTAGACAGCATGATGGTAACATGTAGGATTCCCCATCTTCTATGTATACATTTTTTTTTTGCGAAATTGTACATGTACAATCAAATATATGATTTGGCAATCTCATTTGTAAAATAACTTTTCATCCATACATATTAAGCACTTAATTTTTTTTGATGTCATTTTTGTTTGGTGTCTCGGCCCCCCTTATGCTCAAATCCTGGCTACGCCCCTGAGCCCGGAATCAGTTCTTTTACCTTGATGTTCAAACATTTATATGTTTTTGTTTTATTGTTAGTGTTTCTTTCCTACTACCAGGTTGACAATAATAAAGGGCTCTACTATTTTTATTGAGCATAGCTATGTACGTAGCTAAGACTATGTCATCTATACATTCACTTAAGGTGCTTTGCGTCACGTGGCTTCTGTGTTCTTTGTACTCAATTAATTGCATCCAACCTAAAGATATTGCAAGATGACCTGGGAGATAGTTCCAATGTACAAGGTTCTTTCATGAGTATTTTTATTCTTTTAGTTATTTGCACTGTGAAAACATCAACAATGGAGCGGTGTTGTTGGTCTTCAACCTTCAGCACTCTTCTCTCTCCATGTTGTTACCGCAGCACCCGCAGTCACTGGCCCAGCTCCACTCCACAGAATCGCCTGTTTCCAGCACCATTGGAATGTCACCCCTGGGCCATAATCTCATCGATCCAGCACTATGCTCGCCGCCGCATCCGTCAAATAAAACATAACTACTATTGTGATTATATATGTGAGACTTTTAAAAAACAATTTGAATGATAGGCAAACTTATTTGCTTGTCCTAAACATCACATATTCCTTAAAAACAGCCACTATCTAATTATTTTATATTACTATCTAAATCATAGCAGTACCACCCTTCCACGCATATTTTATACTATATAACCAGTGTAGCATTATTTACTTGTGCATTTTATAAAAAATGTAAGAGCCAAAGCAAGAGTTGCCTTGCACAATTGCCTAGAACCACCCACGAGGACGATGACATCGTCTGACCTCAGCATGCAGCAGTGAGCAAACCACGGATCTGTCGCTGGGTAGTACACGTACTATACCAATGAAAAAGAAACACACTCCAAAACCAGCAGGTAGATCTCCATGGGCGGTCAACTCAATTCAGTTGTGGCCGGTGATCCATGAATTTAATTTAATTCAGTTAGACTCAGCCGCGGTCTTTGAAACTTAACATTTTTTTGACAAAACAGTGCGTACATGCAGAGTCGCATGCAATGCATTATTATGGCAGCCCTGCATCTACCCTTACAATCTCCAGCCGAGGAAGCACGCAAAATCTTATTGTCCAATATCTCCAGTTGATTGAGCAAAATTATGTTCATGTTGAGCATTCCTTGGTCATTGAATGGAATTAGTCGAGTGCTCTAGTCAACAACTTTCCTTACAAGCATTGTTCATAATTTTAATGGCGCATTATTATACGTAGTAATTTAAAAGTTAAGATTTTAGATGGGCTTCATCTTGGTGATCTACAAAGTCTATAAACCATTCTACTGAACGAGAAGGCTAACCTTGTCAATATGTTTTCTTTGAAATATGAGTAAGGAGCATCACCCTAGGTACACATATCATGCAAATTTCTAGAACTAGAAAATGCATGATTTACTATCACTAGAGATGATTCATCAAGTTAAAGTGAAGGTGTGAAATCTAGAATGCTGCAACTTTAAGGTTTGTGTTCGCGACAAGATTGATGCATCAATTCACCATTCATGTGGGATGTGGTAACACCATGTCAGAAATTGATGGGGTCTACTAGCCAGCTCATGATCGATGCTTGCATGCAACAGTACATGTCATTCTTAATATGTGAGATTCTTCATACAATGTGTACTTTCATTGAATCCCCATATACAATATTCGTGCACATCCCTAGGACCGATCTTCTGTCCCTAAAACAAAAAGACTCCAACCTAGCTAGCTAGATCTCCCTGTGAGGTCAACATAGTCATGGCCATCGATACAGGAATAGAATTTGTTATATTTTGTGCTATTTTAGACAGTGGTGTAATCTCCAAAACATGACGTTTCAATGCAAATACAGTCATATCATTTTTGAATGTCCAAACTCAACATATCAAAAGTAATATGTAATGAAAGTTTGGAATACTTAGCTTCAATTAACCCAGAAATGTTTCTTACTCATAACTGTAGAGAGTAGTAAAGGGTGTGTTTGGATCCCCCTTGGTAAAGTTTACCACAAATGGAATGGTAAAAATTACCGAAGTAGGGTGTTTGGATACTTTGGTAATCTTTACCACTTTGGTAATTCTATTTGTTCTTGAGCTTATGGAAGGCTGTTAATTCACACTGCATTGTCAGCATGCTAATGAAAGCCACGGCGTGCATACGCCTTAGATATATGATAGTACATCTTTGTAGGATTTGTAAGGTTGACCATACTAGTACTAGCAGTAGTTGTATCTGATGATATACAGTACATCCACTCCAAAAAAATTAAAGAATGGCAACGTACGTCATAGTACATGTTTCATTTGAAATATTAGCTAGTAAGATCTGGGAATAGGGAATCATTTACTGTATCACAATGGGATGATTCCCATGTCTCCATGAGGGTGGTACCCTTGAATATTATGACTTGATGAATGCGGACATAGGCTCGCTGTACTTTACTTTCATATACTATTCACATGGAACTTCTTCTTAGAACCCTCCTTAGATTTTCAGTTAAAAGGTTCAGAGATTCAAAGACACTATAGGTCATCGTGCACGTCAAATAATTTGTTTAATGACATTGACCCAGCGACTTGATTTAATATGGCATTAAGATTCCATTTTCTCTTAAGGTGTATGCAATACAACTCATTGCATTTCATTTCATTATTTTAGACTCCCTCCATTCTTCTATGCATGGTCTATTATGAAATCTCAAAAATTCTCTTTTGCAAGGCAAATTCTCATTTTTCTTCAGGAGTAACATTTCGGAGATGGTGTGACAGTAATTCATCGCATGTATGCCTCGTAAGTAAAATACATGTAGAGAGTAGTCGAATCTGCAATAAAACCTGGTTGTTTTTTCCAAGAAAAACTAATGATGATAGTGCTTCTCTTGGTCTTTGAACTAAGTAAAAATAGGTCTCGCATAGATGAATGGAAGGAGTAATTATTAAGGAAACATCATATTTGACACCACAATTATGTCCTGGTTACAATCCTAGTTGAAGCGTACTGACGCATACATCTCGGATCTCTACGCTCCAAGATCCGTCGAGGGGGAGCGGCAGCTGGCCGGGATGTGGAGGGGCTGACGGATCGCAGGGAAGGGGCGCCAGGGGTGGCTGGGCGCCGCCGGTGGGATGCAGAGCTGGGATTATTTTTATTTATTTTTATTTAATAGTTATCACCGCCGATTCTAGGTCCAGCAGTGATGCCCATACCAGTGATGCTCATAGCTCATCAGAAGAAACCGTAGGCCAAGAATAGAGCAAAACTTCACAGATGTGTTTGATGAAGGGAAAGAAAGATGGTCATATATTCGATCTTACAGACTAGCCTGATCTGACTAATGTTGTATATATGTATATTTGATGGCATTTCAGTGAAGAAATAGGGGAAGGTGCAAAAAGTACAAATCAGCACGAACACAGAATTTCCACCGTTCATCACTGTTTTCCGTTACATGCTACTGAATTGAATTCTCCCAATTTTAACTGACTTTTTTTTATTGTGATGTTGTAATGTTTTAGATCATCATCTGCCACATCATGAACACGGACATCAGTACATGTAGTCGTGTAGATGTTCAGGTTTCGTATTTTCAATTCTTTTCACTAATCACTACCAGCTACAAGCGTTTAATGCTTGTATAGGTTGGTTACAATTAATAATCGTTTTGCAAGGTTCACTAGATGCTTTATTATTTGGATATTGCAAAAATATTATAATTAGTTGTTTTATAATTTGAACATTATTACGTATATTCATATGGAATGGCTTCATTGTCACAAGATTTCTGGCACCATGGGAGTTTAATTTTTTTTGCCAGATCAACCTCACGTGCAGTGCAACACACATTATTGGTAATGATTCTTTCTAAACATGATAAATTAGTATTACTCATGGAAATGATTTATGGAACACTCTGCAATATACCCAAACGGCTAGAGAATGGATGCATATACTCTAGAAATGATGACCTTTAAAAAAAATTTGTGTGTAAACTGCATATCAAATAATTGAGACTACTACACATTTCGCGGCAGTGGAGCCCTTTATTAATTTGTTTAATGAAAAATCCATTACAACACACACTTGCAAAAAGGAAAAACCAAATTATGTGATATCAAACAACATGCATCGGGCTTCTCCTTTTGGACCATTGCATAAGAAAAACTACGGATCAGGGATGGCAGCTCCGTACCCGGATCCTGTGCCTCCACCGCCACCACTCCCACCATTATAGCTAGTGCCCTCACCGCCACCACCACTGTTGGTACTTGCACTCAGAGCACCATCATTGTAATACATATAATTACCAGTGCTAGAGCCAGATCCAGTGCCACCACCAACCCCTCGACCCATAGATCCCCAAGAACCTCCACCTTGCCCTCCACCGCCGCCACCACCATAGCCACCGGCTCTTGATGCGCCACCATAGTAATTGTATTCGCTAGAACCTGAACTAGTTCCAGATCCTCCACCATACCCCGATCCACCATCTTGGCTGTTGCCACCCCCACCTACAACAGCTGCACGTGCATTGTAAACATCGCTTTCACCAGATCCAGATGCACTTCCACCCCCTGAGCCAGTGCCATTCTCATACCCGCTACCCCCTCCGCCTCCCATGCCCATTCCATTAGAAGTGGACACTCTAGCCACCCTCACAGCATTGTGTAAGGAATCGGATGCTCGTAGCCTAAGAGGGGGAGGGGGTGAATTAGGCAACTTAAAAACTTATCCTATGGCTTATCACTATTTGCATCAAACATAAACTAGAACATACTATCTAGATGTGCATCTAAGGTTGTTCTAGTGTGAAACTCCCATCCCAAAACAAGTTTTGCAACCTATAGCCAATCCTAGCAAGATCCTACTCTAGGTAAGTAAAGGCAAACAAGGATTGCAAGAATGTAATGCGGAAACGTAAAGGGAGATGAGAGGAAGCAAACTCTTGACACGTGATTTATCCCGTGGTATCGGTAGGCACTAAGCCACCCCTAGTCCACGTTGTTGAAGCACTCTACACAAGAGTATTGCTTCCCGGTCACCAAGTCTCTCCCAAGAGCGCCACTTGACTTGCCACTAAGGCTCGCCACGAAGGCACTCGCCAAGCTCCCTTGGTCACCTTGATGCCGCCTCCACTAAGGAGCTTCTCCACCAAGGGAAGGGGGTCTCCACGTCCCCCGCACAAAGTGTCCTCGCCGCTCCACACCAAGCCGGAGGGTCGAAGACGTTTGCCGGAGAGCCACCTAGGCTCCAAGGCTTCCGGCACACCTCGTACAACTTGATCCACTCGAGAATCACCTCACAAGGTAGGCACACCTTGCACTCACTTAGCTCTAAGCTAAACCTAGCACTAAGCACACACACAAAAGCATGTGCAAGTCTATAGATGAGCAATTTAGCACTTGGATGGCTTGGATATGATCTTCTATGAGTCTTCGACTCCTCTGCACTTCCATACATTCCAGCAACTCCAAATGGGTGAGTGGAGGGGGTATAAATAGCCCAAGGTGTCCAAAGCTGCTAAAATTGGTACCGTCGGATGAACCGCCGCTCCACTTTTTCCAGGCGTCGGTTCATCCGGTGCCCTCCACGTCACATGATCGTTGCTTCCCTGTTGACACTAATCCTCTGACGCTTGCACCGACGGTCATCTTGCCTAGCCGTCGGTTCATCCGGTGCTGATAGACTCGTGGCCAAAACCTCTCTGTTAGCAAACACGCAGCCATCGGATGAACCGCTGCTGAAACCCTTGTGTCCATCGGTTCATCCGATGCTGAAGAGCTTCGCTCCCGGACGTCTCTGTTAGCTAATTTTGACGCCGTCGGATGAACCGCTGCTCACCCATCGGTTCATCCGGTGCTACTGATTTCTGCAGGCTTGGTCTTTTGATTCACCCGGCCCAACTAGAAAAGGGGGCGTCGGATGATCTAGTGATCTTTATGTTGACTTGAGTCTTCCCGCAGTGTACCACTTCATCCGGCGGTTGCACCGACGCTGTCTTCTAGTGTACCGTCGGTTCATCCGGCGCTACTCTTTTCTTTCTTTTTCTTTCACGGTTTTGACCCCTGAAAAATACACTATCTTCTCATTTTGGCATATGGTATTTTTGCATTCTTAGGACCTAGAAGTGTCTACAAAGACATGCTAGACAATATGGTTAGTCCCATTGATCATGTTGCCATTTAATCACCAAAATAAACTTGAACAAATGGCATATGAGGCCATGTTCGCTACACATTCACAGCTATTTTTAGAATGCGTATGAAAGCCCATGGCGAGCACAGCTTGTACTACATAATTAATTGAGATATTTCCTTTTCATAGATTGGCTTTCATGTGTATAGAATAGCTTTGCACCATCTCACTTACCTGTCACTCCAACCATTCACAATGCTGTTCAGCATTAAGTTTCTAGCATCGTAAAAAACAAGTTATTCTGAGATTCAAAATCTATCCCAAATTAATAAATATAGTCCTCATACTGGTGGAGCATGTAGTGCAGTTCGGAGTCGTTCACGAGTTCCTACAGAAGGATTATGTCTCCTTGTTCCTGGTTTTCAGAGACGGATAGATACAAAAGCGGGCGAACTTTTGCTCCAACCGTTGGAATCCACTCGGTGTCGAACTGCTGAATGCGGTGGAAAAACACGTTGGCCTCAACTTGTGTCAGAATCCACTCGATCTGCAAAATGCAGATCAGGAGCACACTGTAGCGGCTCCAGCAGGAGCCACAACAAGTGCTGCATTTTGCAACAGAGCGGTCGCGGTGCTGCATTCTCGGGGGTCGTGGGGGCTTTCCCCATCCCAACCGTCGCGGGCCCCACCATCATGGCTCCACCCCGTGGCGCACAGCTCGCAGTTTCGCGCCGCCTCCTCCGAGATTCGGCGGCGACCTCCCTCCCTGCCGTGGCAGATCCCCACGACGAGCCCGCGGCGCACCCCTTCCCTCCGGCGACCGGCGGCATCCTCCAGCATCTCCAGGGACCGGCGGTGCAGAGACGCTCCTCCAAGGACCGGCGGCACGACTAGCGTTGACCCATCGGGGCACGGAGGAAGCATCAGAGAGAGCCCCGGGATGACGTCGCTCTCCGTCACGACTGGTGGAGAGCAGATCCGACGACCGCGCGACCCCTCCTCCACCGCCACGGCGGCGGCAGCCTCTGGCGGATCAAGCAGGGGCGGCCTTCGTCCCTAAGGCCGGCCTCCCCATCTCCACCCCACCTCGAGCTCGGGCCGGTGGGCGCGTGCGGCCAGCGCGGCCTCTCCCATGGCTGCTCCGCGCGATTGCTCCGCCCTCTCCCACGGCTGCTCCGTGCGCCACCGTCTTGATTCGGTCGGCGGCTCTTGCGCAGCGGCGCCGCCCTCCCAATCTGGCTCGATTCGGCCGGTGCCTCCGGCGCAGCGGTGCTGCCCTCCCTCTCCAGCTCGATTCGGCCGGCGGCTCCTGCGCAGCGGCGGCCCTCGAGTTCTCCAGCCGGCCGCGGGAGCCCAACTGCCTCATCGTTTCGCGACGGGATGCGTATGCCCGCTGGAAGGTGCACCGTTTTGAAGAATTGATTTCGTCTCTCATATGCGCAGAAGGTCTGTTTGAAGATGTAGATCCAGCACATTGCTGGAGTCAGTCTTAGTACCCATTGTGCAATCGGTATTAGCAATATTCTAATTGCCAAGAGGCCTCGATTTTCACATGTAATATGTGCTTGTGCGATTCGTGAGGTTCTAACCCATAGCCTTCGGCCTCACACAAGCTTTCCTTACCACTCCACCTACACAGTGCATGTGATGGATGTAGATATGCATTTCTTTTGAAGTATCCCGTGGAGAGACTTTGAGTACCGGGTCATAACACCATTCGGTACTAAAGGGTGACTTTAGTACTGGGTGGTGTTATGACCCGGTACTAAAAGGTCTTCGAGGACTCCTAATTTTAGACCCGGTATTAATGTTAGCATTACCGTGTTCAAAAACAACATGTACTATGATTAGGGACCAAAAGTCGTTTTTCTAGTAGTGTGTTGTAGCTAGTGTGCATTGTGGAATAATGTCTGTACTGGCAAAAGAGCAAGGAGGGTGATGAGGTTGGTAATGTAATGCCTTGTTGCTATGAGGTTGGTAATGTGTGTTTCACTGTCTAATTTTCTATTTTGGTCTTGATGGTGTGGGTGATGGATTAACTCCTCCCTATTTGATAGATAAGCTAGAGATGACGTGGTACCTAGTCAATTTTGGCATTTAGTGGTCAATTTTATTAGCTTGTGCTACGTGTGTTTGTGCTCCAAAAACTATTTGCACACCATTGTAGCAAAAGGTGCACTTTTTTATTTGTATTTTCTAAATAAAACTTAGTCATACCATACATGTTCCACTTTATTTAAGTGTTTGTAAAGTGGTGATTTGAGATAAGATAGCAGAGATGACGTGGTACCTAGTCAATTTTGACATCTACTGATCAATCCTTTTGGATTATAATGGTATGTGTAGCCGTGTAGGCAAAGTAATTTGTACCCAAGCTGTGTAGAACGCAAATAATATGTAGGGAAAAGGTGATTTTTTTTTCTTGTTTGCATTTTCTTGATACATGAGTAACAACGAAAACAGTGATACTTTTGACAATTACCTTAGCTTGTGTGACATGTGCTTGTGCTGCAATAACAATTTGCACTCCATAGTAGCAAAAGGTGCACTTTTTTATTTGTATTTTCTTGGCATTTGGTTCACTTTACGCATGTAAAATACTTAGGCATATTATTTACGTTCCACTTTATTAAAGTGTTTGTAAATAAAGTGGTACTTGAGATAAGCTAGAGATGACATGGTACCTAGTCAGTTTTGACATTTATTGATCACTCCTTTTGGATTATGTGGTTTGTGTAGGCAAAATAATTTGTACCCAACAATAGTAGAAAAAAGTCTTTTTTTCTTGTTTGCATTTATGTTCTTGATACATGAGTGACAACGATGTGACCGGTTCACCCGTGCACATGTAAAAACCATAGACATGCAGTAGTGCGCTGTTTTCATAATTCGTGGCCGTAAAAAACCATAGACATGACGTTATAAAAAACCCATACACACTCGTGGAAAAAAAAGGCTTCCTGGGCTCCAAATGTGCATTGACGAATAGAGAGACTCCTGGCCTGGGCCGAGTAGATGATGGGCCTCGATGGAAGAGGCCCAAAAACTGCCCTCGGTGGGTAGGCACTAGCCAGCACACGGTTCGTGTTAGAGTATAGATGGTAGGTTAGGATATAATCCTGGACTGCCATATGTACCCATGGAGGTGATATGTACCCATGGAGGTGCCTTGCCCTCCAAGACTCTGTACTCTCATATATACCGCCCTATGAGCTCATAGCAATACAATCGACCACGGTATACACGCATCCTACCTTGCTTACATGGTATCAGACGCCTAGGTCACGCGATCCTGCTAACCCTAGCCGCCGCCGCTTCCGCTGCACCCCGCGCCGCCCCCGGGGAGGTCGAGATCGATCTCCGCCGGGGGCCGCGCCCTCCTAGGATGCGCCGCGGATCCCTCTGATCCGCGCCGCCGTCGTCGTCGTCCAGGAGCAGAAGGCGCACCTCTTCCCGTCGCCGTGGCCGCATCGTCGCCGTCGTCGCCATGGCCCCGCCTTGGGCCGCTGCCGCCTCCGCGCCGTCGTCCCCGTCACGCATCGTGCTTCCCCGCCCCTACCGCGCCTCTGGCCAGCCTTCCCCCACCCAGTCGCCGCCGCCGCACGGACTGCGCAAACGCGCGTGCGCGGCCGCCGAGGGGGAGGAGCCCCTCCCATCGCCGCCTCAAGGCCGCTGGAGGGGAGGAGCCGGACTGCGCCATCGAGCACCGCCGGTTGTCGTCGCCGCCAGGCCGCCGCGCCGTGGGCTCCGGCCCCGTCGCCCTCCCTCGCCGGCTTCCTTCTCCTGCGCCGCCTCTGCTCCTCGGAGGACGCGGCTGCTGCGGGTGCGAAGGACTGCCGCTCGGGTCTCGTCTCGATCTGTTTTCTCTCTCCCGTGTTGACCTACACAGGGAAGAGATAAGGAGGAGAGGAGTAACTGCTACATGCACCCGAGAGTGTACCCGGAGGTCTGCCATCTGCTGCTGTGATTTTTCTTAGTTTTTCCCGATTCGTTATCGGGTTTGTGTCGCCCCGCCGTCCGTCGCCGCTTCGTCGTCGACA
This sequence comes from Cenchrus fungigraminus, assembly GCA_036936925.1. NCBI lineage: Eukaryota > Viridiplantae > Streptophyta > Magnoliopsida > Poales > Poaceae > Cenchrus > Cenchrus fungigraminus. The sequence continues at coordinate 121,527,852 of CM072779.1, read as the reverse complement.
CTCCCGAAGGACGACGTTCGTGTTCGAGCCATCTACCAGTGTCGCCGCCTTTTTCAGGCAGTGGCGCCACTCGCCGCCGGTCTTCGTCAAGCAGGCGCTCGATCCGACTCCGCGCCTCCAGCCGTTCTCGCACGGACACCGCCGCCGATCTGCTGAAGGAAGACGTCGTCGCCACCCCTGATCTGAGCGCGACTTTTGCAACCTGCGCCGTCACTACCCCTGAGTATGACCTAAGTCGCACACCGCACCATCTACCTTCGCCATCCGCCGCTACTGTCCGCTGCTGTCTTCGGCAAGAAGTTGCTGAGTTTGTGTACTCGAGCACCTCGACGACGCTTCGACCGCGCCTCCTCCACGGCTTCGACCATGTCACCTCGTCTTCGGCTACTATGGCACTAAGGGGCTACCATCTGCTTGAGCTCCAGTCGCAGCTTTTGCACCGGCGTTCCGACTGCAGGGGGGATATTTGCCTTAAATTGAAATCAAATTTTGAAGTATTAAATTAATTCAAATAAAAAATGTAATTATAAAGTTTCATTACTTCTCAAGACATACGACTTTTATTAGGATAATTTTTTTATTTGACAAAGTTGTAATAATTTTGTTCACAAAACATATATGTCTTATATAGTTTCATGAAACTATACGAGAGATTGTGAAGAATGTTAGTACTACAATACTAGATGATCAAATGATCAAAATAAAAGTTGTCGGTCTTGAGAATTTATGAAACTTTGTAGTTGAACCATTTTAATTTGATTTACTTTCGTCAATGAAAAGTATGTTTGAATTTCTCATATTTTAAAATTTGAATTTTTAAAATAACCTCGAATGGAGAAACATTGTAAATAAAAGTTGTATATCTTGACAAGTTATGAAACTTTGTTGTTTACAACTTTTGAAAGTCAACAAAAATATAGTCAACGAAAAACTAAGTTTGAATGTCTCAAATTTGAAATTCAAATTTTGTAAGCGACCTCAAATGGAGAAACTTGCAATATGAAAGTTGTGTATCTCAAAATAAACCTCTACTCATCACATACAACATGTGGTACTTCATGTTAAAATTTGACATATTTTTGCATTTATTTGCTATATTTAACTAATTAAATGCATTTAAATCAATTTTTGAATTTTTTTTTACAGTGGGCCGAATCTGAGCAAAGGAACAATCCAGCCCAAATCCGACCCACAAAACTGCCGCCGCCCCTCCCTCAAACCCTATGTATATAAGCCCCTCCCACCCCCTCCCCTGCCTCATCCCTCCCACCCGCAGCCGCCTCTCTCTCTGTCGCCTCCCTCCCTCTCCGCCTTCTCCTCCGGCAGCCTCCACCCGCACCGCGCCCCTCCCTCTCCTACCTCCCGCTTGCTGCCCCTCTTCTCCCCCCTCCGCTCGCTGCCTCTCGCCTGGCAGAGAGGAGCGACGGGGGTAGAGGTGTGGAGGCAGCTGAAGCGACGGGGAGCGTCGAGCGCGCCGGATCTGGCAGCTGCGACGACGGCTTCCTCCCCTCGGCGATAGCCTCGACCTTCGTCCCGGCGCGGCGGCGGATCCGGGCGTGGCCTCGACCTTCGTCCAGCGTGGCGGCGGATCCGGGCGCGGCCTCGACCTTCATCCCGGCGCAGCCTCATCCCGGGTGCGGCCTCGTAGATCCCGGCACGGCTGCGGATCCAGGTTTTTCTCCGACTCCTCTCTCTCTCTCTCCCTCTCATCTCCCTCCTCCCTGTGTTTTTTTCAGGTGGTGGTGGTGGTGGCCGCGGCCGGTGCGGGGAGGGGCCGGCCGGTAGGGCCTCCTCTACCGGCGGGAGCGGCCGCGTGGCCGGCCGGCGTAGCAGATGCGACGACAAGCGTGGCGGCCGCGGCCGGTGCGGGGAGGGGCCGGCGGAACCACGGCCGGCCGGTGGGGCCTCCTCTTTCTCTGCGGCGAGATCTGCGGCGGTGGTGGCAGTGGCAGTCGGCGGCGGTGGCAGCGGGCCCGCAATTCCGCTTTCTTTTCTTTTATTTTGTTGCAATAAAGTTTGCCCAAAACTTACACACGGTAGACGTGTGCCGTGGGTCCGAGGGGAGGCTCACGACAAAGGGCTGTTTGCCGGCAGAACTTTGTCGTGAGTTCTTTGCCGGCGGTTACTCACGGCAAAGTCTTTGACGTGAGTGGACCGTTCTTTGTAGTGAGGAACCCGCTCACGGCAAAGAGGTTGTTTCCCATAGAGCCTTTGTTTAGAGATTTGTAGCTATGCGGAATATTGCCTCCATGTGAGTGCAAGTTGTCATAATATTCAATAATCTGCTTCTAATAAAATAAATCACACCTTGCACCTTGCATATGGAACTTGAACCCCATCTACATCACCTGTAGCTCTATAAATAACACGCAATCGTCTTCATGGCGTTCATTATCACCTCTTAGGCTTTGCTAAGCTAGTTCACAATAATGGCTGTGACTAATAAGCCTCTAGTTCTTGGCTTCCTGCTTTTCCTTTTGAGCAGTGTGTTACTATGCAACGCCACTAGGGTAGCTATACACTACAGCACAGCTACAGGAACAGGTAGAGGAGGAGGGAACGGTGGAGGATCTGTGAATGGCGGTGGTGCCGGGTCTGGTGGTGGTTTTGGAGCAGGTGAGAGTAATGTTGGAAGTGAAGCTCATGCAAGGGCTGGAGGAGGGGGTGGTGGTGCCGCCTCGTCACAAAATAGAGGTTCTGGGTTTGGTGTTGGATCTGGTGCTGGGTCTGGCTCTAGTTCTGCGAATAGGGGTAATGGGAATTTGGTTTCTCAAGGGTTCTCTAGTGCCGGTGGAAGTGGTGGCGGTGGTGGTAATGGGCAAGCTGGAGGTAGCGACAGCTCGAATGGTTATGATACTGGCGGTGGTACCGGATCTGGCTTCAGTGAGGCAACTCTAGATGTTAGCTATTATGGACATGGACGGACAGAAGTAGATGGTCATGCAAAAGCGAATGCTACCCAAAGTGGTGGTGGCACGGGTGGTGGTCAAAATGGTGGGAGTGGTGATGGCGGAGGTGGTGGATCTGGATATGCTCAGGGGCACCTTGATAAACCCCCTTCTTGATGTTTCATTATTAATTATCATACCAATGCAAGCTAGAGCCCGGACAGGGGCGGAGCCAGGGGGGAGGGGCAGGGGCCTGGCCCCCCCTATGCTCTGCCGTGTACACTACTGGTACGTGGTACCCCCGAGCTACAAAACTATTCTGGTAAGGATTAGAGCCCCTACTAAGGCATCGTCAGCCCACCAACCCACCGATGAGGTCATAATGATTCATTCTATCTTCTAGTATTTTCATGTTTTAGTGTTTCACATGCAAAAAAATTACTCATGTATTTTTTTCCACCAAATCCATCTTTATTCTCTATTATCTAAGATTCTTTTACAAGTGTTCGATCAGTGGTCGCAATTAGTAGCATCAATGTGTAATCAATCTATGCATATTTGAATCATATAACATAATTAACCGTTGTTAGACAGCATGATGGTAACATGTAGGATTCCCCATCTTCTATGTATACATTTTTTTTTTGCGAAATTGTACATGTACAATCAAATATATGATTTGGCAATCTCATTTGTAAAATAACTTTTCATCCATACATATTAAGCACTTAATTTTTTTTGATGTCATTTTTGTTTGGTGTCTCGGCCCCCCTTATGCTCAAATCCTGGCTACGCCCCTGAGCCCGGAATCAGTTCTTTTACCTTGATGTTCAAACATTTATATGTTTTTGTTTTATTGTTAGTGTTTCTTTCCTACTACCAGGTTGACAATAATAAAGGGCTCTACTATTTTTATTGAGCATAGCTATGTACGTAGCTAAGACTATGTCATCTATACATTCACTTAAGGTGCTTTGCGTCACGTGGCTTCTGTGTTCTTTGTACTCAATTAATTGCATCCAACCTAAAGATATTGCAAGATGACCTGGGAGATAGTTCCAATGTACAAGGTTCTTTCATGAGTATTTTTATTCTTTTAGTTATTTGCACTGTGAAAACATCAACAATGGAGCGGTGTTGTTGGTCTTCAACCTTCAGCACTCTTCTCTCTCCATGTTGTTACCGCAGCACCCGCAGTCACTGGCCCAGCTCCACTCCACAGAATCGCCTGTTTCCAGCACCATTGGAATGTCACCCCTGGGCCATAATCTCATCGATCCAGCACTATGCTCGCCGCCGCATCCGTCAAATAAAACATAACTACTATTGTGATTATATATGTGAGACTTTTAAAAAACAATTTGAATGATAGGCAAACTTATTTGCTTGTCCTAAACATCACATATTCCTTAAAAACAGCCACTATCTAATTATTTTATATTACTATCTAAATCATAGCAGTACCACCCTTCCACGCATATTTTATACTATATAACCAGTGTAGCATTATTTACTTGTGCATTTTATAAAAAATGTAAGAGCCAAAGCAAGAGTTGCCTTGCACAATTGCCTAGAACCACCCACGAGGACGATGACATCGTCTGACCTCAGCATGCAGCAGTGAGCAAACCACGGATCTGTCGCTGGGTAGTACACGTACTATACCAATGAAAAAGAAACACACTCCAAAACCAGCAGGTAGATCTCCATGGGCGGTCAACTCAATTCAGTTGTGGCCGGTGATCCATGAATTTAATTTAATTCAGTTAGACTCAGCCGCGGTCTTTGAAACTTAACATTTTTTTGACAAAACAGTGCGTACATGCAGAGTCGCATGCAATGCATTATTATGGCAGCCCTGCATCTACCCTTACAATCTCCAGCCGAGGAAGCACGCAAAATCTTATTGTCCAATATCTCCAGTTGATTGAGCAAAATTATGTTCATGTTGAGCATTCCTTGGTCATTGAATGAAATTAGTCGAGTGCTCTAGTCAACAACTTTCCTTACAAGCATTGTTCATAATTTTAATGGCGCATTATTATACGTAGTAATTTAAAAGTTAAGATTTTAGATGGGCTTCATCTTGGTGATCTACAAAGTCTATAAACCATTCTACTGAACGAGAAGGCTAACCTTGTCAATATGTTTTCTTTGAAATATGAGTAAGGAGCATCACCCTAGGTACACATATCATGCAAATTTCTAGAACTAGAAAATGCATGATTTACTATCACTAGAGATGATTCATCAAGTTAAAGTGAAGGTGTGAAATCTAGAATGCTGCAACTTTAAGGTTTGTGTTCGCGACAAGATTGATGCATCAATTCACCATTCATGTGGGATGTGGTAACACCATGTCAGAAATTGATGGGGTCTACTAGCCAGCTCATGATCGATGCTTGCATGCAACAGTACATGTCATTCTTAATATGTGAGATTCTTCATACAATGTGTACTTTCATTGAATCCCCATATACAATATTCGTGCACATCCCTAGGACCGATCTTCTGTCCCTAAAACAAAAAGACTCCAACCTAGCTAGCTAGATCTCCCTGTGAGGTCAACATAGTCATGGCCATCGATACAGGAATAGAATTTGTTATATTTTGTGCTATTTTAGACAGTGGTGTAATCTCCAAAACATGACGTTTCAATGCAAATACAGTCATATCATTTTTGAATGTCCAAACTCAACATATCAAAAGTAATATGTAATGAAAGTTTGGAATACTTAGCTTCAATTAACCCAGAAATGTTTCTTACTCATAACTGTAGAGAGTAGTAAAGGGTGTGTTTGGATCCCCCTTGGTAAAGTTTACCACAAATGGAATGGTAAAAATTACCGAAGTAGGGTGTTTGGATACTTTGGTAATCTTTACCACTTTGGTAATTCTATTTGTTCTTGAGCTTATGGAAGGCTGTTAATTCACACTGCATTGTCAGCATGCTAATGAAAGCCACGGCGTGCATACGCCTTAGATATATGATAGTACATCTTTGTAGGATTTGTAAGGTTGACCATACTAGTACTAGCAGTAGTTGTATCTGATGATATACAGTACATCCACTCCAAAAAAATTAAAGAATGGCAACGTACGTCATAGTACATGTTTCATTTGAAATATTAGCTAGTAAGATCTGGGAATAGGGAATCATTTACTGTATCACAATGGGATGATTCCCATGTCTCCATGAGGGTGGTACCCTTGAATATTATGACTTGATGAATGCGGACATAGGCTCGCTGTACTTTACTTTCATATACTATTCACATGGAACTTCTTCTTAGAACCCTCCTTAGATTTTCAGTTAAAAGGTTCAGAGATTCAAAGACACTATAGGTCATCGTGCACGTCAAATAATTTGTTTAATGACATTGACCCAGCGACTTGATTTAATATGGCATTAAGATTCCATTTTCTCTTAAGGTGTATGCAATACAACTCATTGCATTTCATTTCATTATTTTAGACTCCCTCCATTCTTCTATGCATGGTCTATTATGAAATCTCAAAAATTCTCTTTTGCAAGGCAAATTCTCATTTTTCTTCAGGAGTAACATTTCGGAGATGGTGTGACAGTAATTCATCGCATGTATGCCTCGTAAGTAAAATACATGTAGAGAGTAGTCGAATCTGCAATAAAACCTGGTTGTTTTTTCCAAGAAAAACTAATGATGATAGTGCTTCTCTTGGTCTTTGAACTAAGTAAAAATAGGTCTCGCATAGATGAATGGAAGGAGTAATTATTAAGGAAACATCATATTTGACACCACAATTATGTCCTGGTTACAATCCTAGTTGAAGCGTACTGACGCATACATCTCGGATCTCTACGCTCCAAGATCCGTCGAGGGGGAGCGGCAGCTGGCCGGGATGTGGAGGGGCTGACGGATCGCAGGGAAGGGGCGCCAGGGGTGGCTGGGCGCCGCCGGTGGGATGCAGAGCTGGGATTATTTTTATTTATTTTTATTTAATAGTTATCACCGCCGATTCTAGGTCCAGCAGTGATGCCCATACCAGTGATGCTCATAGCTCATCAGAAGAAACCGTAGGCCAAGAATAGAGCAAAACTTCACAGATGTGTTTGATGAAGGGAAAGAAAGATGGTCATATATTCGATCTTACAGACTAGCCTGATCTGACTAATGTTGTATATATGTATATTTGATGGCATTTCAGTGAAGAAATAGGGGAAGGTGCAAAAAGTACAAATCAGCACGAACACAGAATTTCCACCGTTCATCACTGTTTTCCGTTACATGCTACTGAATTGAATTCTCCCAATTTTAACTGACTTTTTTTTATTGTGATGTTGTAATGTTTTAGATCATCATCTGCCACATCATGAACACGGACATCAGTACATGTAGTCGTGTAGATGTTCAGGTTTCGTATTTTCAATTCTTTTCACTAATCACTACCAGCTACAAGCGTTTAATGCTTGTATAGGTTGGTTACAATTAATAATCGTTTTGCAAGGTTCACTAGATGCTTTATTATTTGGATATTGCAAAAATATTATAATTAGTTGTTTTATAATTTGAACATTATTACGTATATTCATATGGAATGGCTTCATTGTCACAAGATTTCTGGCACCATGGGAGTTTAATTTTTTTTGCCAGATCAACCTCACGTGCAGTGCAACACACATTATTGGTAATGATTCTTTCTAAACATGATAAATTAGTATTACTCATGGAAATGATTTATGGAACACTCTGCAATATACCCAAACGGCTAGAGAATGGATGCATATACTCTAGAAATGATGACCTTTAAAAAAAATTTGTGTGTAAACTGCATATCAAATAATTGAGACTACTACACATTTCGCGGCAGTGGAGCCCTTTATTAATTTGTTTAATGAAAAATCCATTACAACACACACTTGCAAAAAGGAAAAACCAAATTATGTGATATCAAACAACATGCATCGGGCTTCTCCTTTTGGACCATTGCATAAGAAAAACTACGGATCAGGGATGGCAGCTCCGTACCCGGATCCTGTGCCTCCACCGCCACCACTCCCACCATTATAGCTAGTGCCCTCACCGCCACCACCACTGTTGGTACTTGCACTCAGAGCACCATCATTGTAATACATATAATTACCAGTGCTAGAGCCAGATCCAGTGCCACCACCAACCCCTCGACCCATAGATCCCCAAGAACCTCCACCTTGCCCTCCACCGCCGCCACCACCATAGCCACCGGCTCTTGATGCGCCACCATAGTAATTGTATTCGCTAGAACCTGAACTAGTTCCAGATCCTCCACCATACCCCGATCCACCATCTTGGCTGTTGCCACCCCCACCTACAACAGCTGCACGTGCATTGTAAACATCGCTTTCACCAGATCCAGATGCACTTCCACCCCCTGAGCCAGTGCCATTCTCATACCCGCTACCCCCTCCGCCTCCCATGCCCATTCCATTAGAAGTGGACACTCTAGCCACCCTCACAGCATTGTGTAAGGAATCGGATGCTCGTAGCCTAAGAGGGGGAGGGGGTGAATTAGGCAACTTAAAAACTTATCCTATGGCTTATCACTATTTGCATCAAACATAAACTAGAACATACTATCTAGATGTGCATCTAAGGTTGTTCTAGTGTGAAACTCCCATCCCAAAACAAGTTTTGCAACCTATAGCCAATCCTAGCAAGATCCTACTCTAGGTAAGTAAAGGCAAACAAGGATTGCAAGAATGTAATGCGGAAACGTAAAGGGAGATGAGAGGAAGCAAACTCTTGACACGTGATTTATCCCGTGGTATCGGTAGGCACTAAGCCACCCCTAGTCCACGTTGTTGAAGCACTCTACACAAGAGTATTGCTTCCCGGTCACCAAGTCTCTCCCAAGAGCGCCACTTGACTTGCCACTAAGGCTCGCCACGAAGGCACTCGCCAAGCTCCCTTGGTCACCTTGATGCCGCCTCCACTAAGGAGCTTCTCCACCAAGGGAAGGGGGTCTCCACGTCCCCCGCACAAAGTGTCCTCGCCGCTCCACACCAAGCCGGAGGGTCGAAGACGTTTGCCGGAGAGCCACCTAGGCTCCAAGGCTTCCGGCACACCTCGTACAACTTGATCCACTCGAGAATCACCTCACAAGGTAGGCACACCTTGCACTCACTTAGCTCTAAGCTAAACCTAGCACTAAGCACACACACAAAAGCATGTGCAAGTCTATAGATGAGCAATTTAGCACTTGGATGGCTTGGATATGATCTTCTATGAGTCTTCGACTCCTCTGCACTTCCATACATTCCAGCAACTCCAAATGGGTGAGTGGAGGGGGTATAAATAGCCCAAGGTGTCCAAAGCTGCTAAAATTGGTACCGTCGGATGAACCGCCGCTCCACTTTTTCCAGGCGTCGGTTCATCCGGTGCCCTCCACGTCACATGATCGTTGCTTCCCTGTTGACACTAATCCTCTGACGCTTGCACCGACGGTCATCTTGCCTAGCCGTCGGTTCATCCGGTGCTGATAGACTCGTGGCCAAAACCTCTCTGTTAGCAAACACGCAGCCATCGGATGAACCGCTGCTGAAACCCTTGTGTCCATCGGTTCATCCGATGCTGAAGAGCTTCGCTCCCGGACGTCTCTGTTAGCTAATTTTGACGCCGTCGGATGAACCGCTGCTCACCCATCGGTTCATCCGGTGCTACTGATTTCTGCAGGCTTGGTCTTTTGATTCACCCGGCCCAACTAGAAAAGGGGGCGTCGGATGATCTAGTGATCTTTATGTTGACTTGAGTCTTCCCGCAGTGTACCACTTCATCCGGCGGTTGCACCGACGCTGTCTTCTAGTGTACCGTCGGTTCATCCGGCGCTACTCTTTTCTTTCTTTTTCTTTCACGGTTTTGACCCCTGAAAAATACACTATCTTCTCATTTTGGCATATGGTATTTTTGCATTCTTAGGACCTAGAAGTGTCTACAAAGACATGCTAGACAATATGGTTAGTCCCATTGATCATGTTGCCATTTAATCACCAAAATAAACTTGAACAAATGGCATATGAGGCCATGTTCGCTACACATTCACAGCTATTTTTAGAATGCGTATGAAAGCCCATGGCGAGCACAGCTTGTACTACATAATTAATTGAGATATTTCCTTTTCATAGATTGGCTTTCATGTGTATAGAATAGCTTTGCACCATCTCACTTACCTGTCACTCCAACCATTCACAATGCTGTTCAGCATTAAGTTTCTAGCATCGTAAAAAACAAGTTATTCTGAGATTCAAAATCTATCCCAAATTAATAAATATAGTCCTCATACTGGTGGAGCATGTAGTGCAGTTCGGAGTCGTTCACGAGTTCCTACAGAAGGATTATGTCTCCTTGTTCCTGGTTTTCAGAGACGGATAGATACAAAAGCGGGCGAACTTTTGCTCCAACCGTTGGAATCCACTCGGTGTCGAACTGCTGAATGCGGTGGAAAAACACGTTGGCCTCAACTTGTGTCAGAATCCACTCGATCTTTACATCCTTCTAGCAAAAAAAAAGTATCCCTACAGTTGTACCAAATTCTTTAAGTTGGTTTTCTTTTTTTTCAAAAACTAATTAGATGCTTGTACGGCTGGGCATGCTTATGGTTCCGACCTATCAAGAGTGGCAACTGTCACTACCGGAGAAAGGGTCTTTAATACCGGGTCTCAACCCCATTTAGATCATCTCCAGCAGATGCTTTATCTGCAAAATGCAGATCAGGAGCACACTGTAGCGGCTCCAGCAGGAGCCACAACAAGTGCTGCATTTTGCAACAGAGTGGTCGCGGTGCTGCATTCTCGGGGGTCGTGGGGGCTTTCCCCATCCCAACCGTCGCGGGCCCCACCGTCATGGCTCCACCCCGTGGCGCACAGCTCGCAGTTTCGCGCCGCCTCCTCCGAGATTCGGCGGCGACCTCCCTCCCTGCCGTGGCAGATCCCCACGACGAGCCCGCGGCGCACCCCTTCCCTCCGGCGACCGGCGGCATCCTCCAGCATCTCCAGGGACCGGCGGTGCAGAGACGCTCCTCCAAGGACCGGCGGCACGACTAGCGTTGACCCATCGGGGCACGGAGGAAGCATCAGAGAGAGCCCCGGGATGACGTCGCTCTCCGTCACGACGGGTGGAGAGCAGATCCGACGACCGCGCGACCCCTCCTCCACCGCCACGGCGGCGGCAGCCTCTGGCGGATCAAGCAGGGGCGGCCTTCGTCCCTAAGGCCGGCCTCCCCATCTCCACCCCACCTCGAGCTCGGGCCGGTGGGCGCGTGCGGCCAGCGCGGCCTCTCCCATGGCTGCTCCGCGCGGTTGCTCCGCCCTCTCCCACGGCTGCTCCGCGCGCCACCGTCTTGATTCGGTCGGCGGCTCTTGCGCAGCGGCGCCGCCCTCCCAATCTGGCTCGATTCGGCCGGTGCCTCCGGCGCAGCGGTGCTGCCCTCCCTCTCCAGCTCGATTCGGCCGGCGGCTCCTGCGCAGCGGCGGCCCTCGAGTTCTCCAGCCGGCCGCGGGAGCCCAACTGCCTCATCGTTTCGCGACGGGATGCGTATGCCCGCTGGAAGGTGCACCGTTTTGAAGAATTGATTTCGTCTCTCATATGCGCAGAAGGTCTGTTTGAAGATGTAGATCCAGCACATTGCTGGAGTCAGTCTTAGTACCCATTGTGTAGGCAAAATAATTTGTACCCAACAATAGTAGAAAAAAGTCTTTTTTTCTTGTTTGCATTTATGTTCTTGATACATGAGTGACAACGATGTGACCGGTTCACCCGTGCACATGTAAAAACCATAGACATGCAGTAGTGCGCTGTTTTCATAATTCGTGGCCGTAAAAAACCATAGACATGACGTTATAAAAAACCCATACACACTCGTGGAAAAAAAAGGCTTCCTGGGCTCCAAATGTGCATTGACGAATAGAGAGACTCCTGGCCTGGGCCGAGTAGATGATGGGCCTCGATGGAAGAGGCCCAAAAACTGCCCTCGGTGGGTAGGCACTAGCCAGCACACGGTTCGTGTTAGAGTATAGATGGTAGGTTAGGATATAATCCTGGACTGCCATATGTACCCATGGAGGTGATATGTACCCATGGAGGTGCCTTGCCCTCCAAGACTCTGTACTCTCATATATACCGCCCTATGAGCTCATAGCAATACAATCGACCACGGTATACACGCATCCTACCTTGCTTACATGGTATCAGACGCCTAGGTCACGCGATCCTGGTAACCCTAGCCGCCGCCGCTTCCGCTGCACCCCGCGCCGCCCCCGGGGAGGTCGAGATCGATCTCCGCCGGGGGCCGCGCCCTCCTAGGATGCGCCGCGGATCCCTCTGATCCGCGCCGCCGCCGTCGTCGTCCAGGAGCAGAAGGCGCACCTCTTCCCGTCGCCGTGGCCGCATCGTCGTCGTCGTCGCCATGGCCCCGCCTTGGGCCGCTGCCGCCTCCGCGCCGTCGTCCCCGTCACGCATCGTGCTTCCCCGCCCCTACCGCGCCTCTGGCCAGCCTTCCCCCACCCAGTCGCCGCCGCCGCACGGACTGCGCAAACGCGCGTGCGCGGCCGCCGAGGGGGAGGAGCCCCTCCCATCGCCGCCGCAAGGCCGCTGGAGGGGAGGAGCCGGACTGCGCCGGACTGCGCCATCGAGCACCGCCGGTTGTCGTCGCCGCCAGGCCGCCGCGCCGTGGGCTCCGGCCCCGTCGCCCTCCCTCGCCGGCTTCCTTCTCCTGCGCCGCCTCTGCTCCTCGGAGGACGCGGCTGCTGCGGGTGCGAAGGACTGCCGCTCGGGTCTCGTCTCGATCTGTTTTCTCTCTCCCGTGTTGACCTACACAGGGAAGAGATAAGGAGGAGAGGAGTAACTGCTACATGCACCCGAGAGTGTACCCGGAGGTCTGCCATCTGCTGCTGTGATTTTTCTTAGTTTTTCCCGATTCGTTATCGGGTTTGTGTCGCCCCGCCGTCCGTCGCCGCTTCGTCGTCGACACTCCCGAAGGACGACGTTCGTGTTCGAGCCATCTACCGGTGTCGCCGCCTTTTTCAGGCAGTGGCGCCACTCGCCGTCGGTCTTCGTCAAGCAGGCGCTCGATCCGACTCCGCGCCTCCAGCCGTTCTCGCACGGACACCGCCGCCGATCTGCTGAAGGAAGACGTCGTCGCCACCCCTGATCTGAGCGCGACTTTTGCAACCTGCGCCGTCACTACCCCTGAGTATGACCTAAGTCGCACACCGCACCATCTACCTTCGCCATCCGCCACTACTGTCCGCTGCTGTCTTCGGCAAGAAGTTGCTGAGTTTGTGTACTCGAGCACCTCGACGACGCTTCGACCGCGCCTCCTCCACGGCTTCGACCATGTCACCTCGTCTTCGGCTACTATGGCACTAAGGGGCTACCATCTGCTTGAGCTCCAGTCGCAGCTTTTGCACCGGCGTTCCGACTGCAGGGGGGATACGTCACCATTGTTCTCCAGTCTGTTCGTTCGTGTTGCTACCGCTGCGACTGCGGGGGGATGTTAGAGTATAGATGGTAGGTTAGGATATAATCCCGGACTGCCATATGTACCCATGGAGGTGCCTTACCCTCCAAGACTCTGTACTCTCATATATACCGCCCTATGGGCTCATAGCAATACAATCGACCACGGTATACACGCATCCTACCTTGCTTACAGTTCGGACTCAGCGGCAGTTTCCACTTTGCTGGCCGTGGTCGTCTATCTATCCCTTCTTGTAGCTCGTGCCTCGCGCGCAGCTCTCTTCCTCACTTCTTGCCTTTTTCGCTATCGGCTGCGTCGGCCTTGCACGCAACGTGGCCGGCGCCGCATGCCGCTCTCGATCCGGCGTCGCCATGGAATCGTAGTAGCCGCATCAGGGCCTAGTTCGCTTGCCGGCCGCTGCTGGGACTTCTCTCGGAGCTCCGTCGAAATACCTGAGGCCTCATTCGTTTCCACCAGATTGATTCCGACCGGAATTGATAAATGTAACAAGAAAATTATGATAGCTACTATAAGAGATCCGGATTTATTCCGGATAAAAAATGAATTTACTCATGATAGGTGCATCAAAAGACTCGGAATCAATCCACTAGTCAAGAGGTGTGGATTCAATCCGGCTCTTCGGTCTCTTCTTCTACCTATCATGATGAGTAAATTAAATCTCGATCCGGAATAAATCCGAGTCTCTATCACAATTTTCTTGATGTATCTATTATTCCGACCGGATTGAATCCGATGGAAGTGAACAAGGCCTGAGTCGGCGGCAGCTGCGTGCTCCTCCCCTGATCCTCTTCCTCCTCCGCCGGATGGGGGATCGGAATCGGTCGCGGTACGGGTACGGGAGGAGGCAGCGCGACGGACCTTGGCGCCCTCCTCTTCCTCCGCCTGATCAAGGTATGGACGGATGCATGCCTCACTCTCTCAGGCTCTCATCATGCTGTGCCATGCCATGTTTCGATTTGTCTTTTCAACTTATCCGATATCAGAGTTTACTTTCTTGGGTCTTGTGAATGGGGATTTAATTTGCTGGTGGCTTGATCACTGGTTCCAGTTCCAGCTTATGATCGGAATTGCTGATGCAGCTAGCCAGCCTGTTCCTTCAGCGTCTGTCTTCAACTGTTCTCTGAAATTGCTAACTTCGCCAGACTGTGCTACTGGATATAGGCATATAGCCCTTCCTGTTTGGGGAAATAAGAACGAGGGTCCTGGGGTACTGAAATTGCAGTCGTGCCATTTTGTAGCACTACACACAGTGCAGATCTATCATATGATGCAGTGCGTTGTTTTTCAAGATTTTGAATGTTGTCCTCCATCCCCCACCCTTCCCGCCCCTTCCAATTGGCTACAATACACTGTTGATTTCTCGCTCTACGTAGATACGATGGCTAGGATCTTTCACATCCGCTGCTTCTTTCGCGCCTTCAGCAGAATCTTTGAATATTTTGTTGTTTTGTGGACTTCGTCGAATTATCATGCAACGGCTAGGGATCTTCCAGACCTGCTACTTCTTTCGCGCCTTAAGCGGAATCTTTGAATACTTTGTCGTTTTGTGAACTTCGTCGACATTGCTATCCTTGCTTGATTTAGCAATAGAGGCGTGCCCGTACGCCAATATATGTTTGAAGACAAAAACATGTTCGCCTTCCTTCTTGCATCACTATTCATTATCATAATAAATAAATGACACCATGAGTCCAATAATGTGAGGTGGAGACTACCTTAATATGGAAGCCATTTTTAGGCGGAACCCTTTTTATCAAGAATTGGGACCCCTTTACTTAGCACGCTATGTGTATAACTGTCCACCCCATCTTCATCCATGCCATTTATCATCTTTAATATGAATGAAGATGAGGTGGAAAACCATCCACACAATTAATGAGTTTATATCCTGTCTCGAGTTTTGAGGGTGGGCATATTATATATGGTGAGCTTGACTTATGGAAGAAACATCTTGCACTACACACAGTACATATCTATCATATGATATTGATGCAGTGCGTTGTTTTCAATATTTTGAACATATATACCCCCCTTCTACAATAGTACAATACACAGTTGATTCTCATTCTACGTAGATGCAACGGCTAGGATCTTCCAGACCGGTATCTTATTTTCACACCTTCAGAACCTTTGAATTCTTTGTCATGTGTGGACTTCGTCGAAACACCTAATCAATAGCCCCTACTTTATTTAGCAACTGAGGTGTGTCTGTATGCTTACTAATGGGATTTATTATATGCTTGAGGACAGATAATATTGGGTCATATATGAATAAGCTAATCCAATATTTTTCTTTAGGTAGGTTTAGCATTAGAGTAAGGTTGAGCTTTATTTAGCGATATGGTTTTGGTTTTAAGTTAGGGTTTTCCATTCTTGGTACTTACAAAATTCATATGGACCTAACCAAAAAAATGAAATTTAATGAAAAATAACAGAAAATACTCTTGCTAATGACCGCAAAGCTGCTATCAAGTTAGCTCACAAACTCTTTCACTAATTGTCAGGAAGCCCATTTGATTTAGCCATGAAACATAAGGATGCAGCATTCATCATGCGAAATAGGATGTTCCTGCCCACTTTTTTTCTTTTTTTTACGAAGCAGCGAGCAAGTAGGATTGTGCCCTACTTTATGTGTTGGAACCAGAATAAAGTAACAGAATAACATCAGTACATAGGAAACTGAAAACCAAATAAGGAAAACTGCTCTTGTAATAAAAGGGAAACAAAGAACCTGGGCTTTCTTTTCTTGAGCTATAAAATAATTTTGTTCATGTTTTCTTTTGTTACAGTTTCTTGAATGAAGCAGCTGGTTAGCAGAACCATAAAATTCATCCTGCTTTACTGTGATGGTTCCATAAAATTCTAACATTTGTTTTTGTTTTCGCATGTGCAGCAGTCCCACTATGGGAAAGGGAGTTCTGCGGTTACGTTGGCAATATTTCCTGGCAGAGATTCTGTGAAAACAAGAAATATGTCTGGATATACAACAACCTTGAGAATTGGGACGATTCAGGAGCCTTTGAGAATTTTCAGAATGCAAAGTCAAGGTTCTGGGCTACCTATCATGGCCAGCCTTCAGACAATATTCCTCTGCCCGACCCTAATATGTACATTGATGAGGTCGACCACCAGTGCACTACAGTTGACCCTGAGCTGGCAGCTGATGTGGAGAAGGTACTGCTACCAACTGATATCTCGGAATACGACTATAGTTCGATCCCGGTTACGGGATGGGTCAATGCCTGGGAAGATAACAACTGTACTGTGAACCAGTCTGCTGGAAACTCCGCAGAAAAGCCAGCTGGAGTGCTTGATTGGGGCTGGGAGCCAAGCTATGGATCCAATGCCACTTGGGGAGGAGGTAATGTTGAATCTTCCGGCAAATGGGATACCAACAACTCCGGTTGGAACGCTGCGCCGGAAAAGCCGAGTTGGGGCAGCTTGAGCAACAACCAGTATGCATCAAACACCAGGCACAGTAACTTCATTGTTGGATCCAACAATAACAGGTACTTGAACCAGAGGAACAATAAACAGAAGGACCGTCATGAGGGTTTCCAAAGGAGCAGCATACAGGATCACCCTGGTAAAGGGAAAAAGATGGAATGGCGTCCAGTGGTAAAAAAAGCCAGCCAACAAGATGGGAAGGGAACAGAAGGTGGATCTTGATTCAGTGACAAAATCGCCGGGTGTTGTATCTTTTCCCTTGAGCAGCAGCCAGTTGGTTGCTGATAATATGTGTACCAGTAAGATGTTTGAGTTGTACTGCTGCAACTCCGTCGGAGTTGTTGTCTTGGTTTTCTTCGTGTTGTAATGGGAGCATGCATGTGATTTAGTACAAAGATCGTTCACCTGGCTATATTTATCCATTAGCTCTATTCATCTTCTCAGAAACATTATAAAGTAGTAGTTTAGTTTCTTGAAGATGAACCTATGATGTGCATTATCACCACATTCCGAACAGATTCCCAGAATTATATCTTGCTGTGCCCAACAAAAGCTTACACACTTGCTCATATGTGTGGTCGTGTCCCAACCACAAATCTAGTGGAGAATATGTCACCCTGCAACCTACGGATTGGGTAATGTAATGCATGAACTCCATTCGCTATTTTTCTTCTTACAATGCAAAGATATACAATTCAGGGGAAGATACAGAAAGTTAGCATCCAATCCGCTTTGGCGAGCGAAAGCGGAACCTAAGTGCCGAATTTTCGCGTAGATCCTTCTTCAACACAAAATTCTAACAGCTAACAACCTTGTCAAAGGAGGATGGGCTCACGACCCGGTATGTAAATTGTTTCAGTCTGCCCCAGAGACACCTGTGCATGGACTGCCCGTTCACCAAGGCAGTCTGGATGCACCTCACCACTCAGCTGCAACGGCAAGATCTTCAACAACCACCCGCACACACCATTAATGGATGGTGGAAACGACTCCGACGATCGTTCGACAAGAAACAAAAGCCGCTAGTGGATGGACATATTCTCTATTTTTGGTGGAATACGTGGAAAGAACGTAGCTGACGAATCTTTCAGCACATCTGTTTGGATATAGCAGAAGTGGCTTCCTTGATCATAAATGACACCCAAAGCTTCCATTCCGCAACTTCAGCACAAGCGGCGGTCGCCGTCGCTCCGTCTTAGCTGCCCAGGAGTTGTTGCTTACCTTTGTTTTTCTGTGGAGTTGTTGTTCATAGTTGTTTATAGTTTTGCCTCTCTTTTTTCGTTTTTGGGTTTCTTGTACCTCTTTTTTCCTTCTAATAAAATTTACAGCAATTCTTTTGCCTTTCCGTTCAAAAAATGCAAAGATATACAACTCTCCTATGTATTTTTTAAAAAAAATAAGAACAGCTTTTCTGATGAATAAACAACCTCATGTCACAAAACTTAGCTGCCATGTCACAAATATAGGTACAAACATACTCGATCGGAGGTAGTAAGATAGACCAACGTCGAAAGTGTTCAAAGCTAAGTGTGGAAAGAGTTAAAAAATACCATTCATGCATATGTCAGTTGGTGACCTCGATTTCAAATCAATTTCCTCCTCTTTGGATCATCCTGGCCGTCGTCGACGGCAGCACACATGCTAGTGCAGTTGCCGCAATCGAATTCGTCGAGGAAATCAATACGCTCGAGCATCTCGGTAAGCTTTTCCTCCATCCACTCCCTAGCCTGCTCTCTTACCGCGATCAACTCGTGAGGCACCTCAACATAGCCCTTCTCCTTCAACTCGCCACGGACCCAGCCCTGGAAGTCGATGAAGCCCTTCTTTCTCGCCGGCGGTTTGAACTCTGCAACCTCGGCAATCGACTTCCTGCTGGCCTCATCAATGGCCATCGTATCCTCCTGCAGAAGGAGATGCAAGCTCTCGTCATTGTCGTCGACGGGCATGGTGTGATGCCCCATGGACAGGATCAAATCGACCTCCTTCTTCGCCAGACGTGTCGTCATCGTCAGGGGCGGAGCTACGTAGCTCAGTGTGGGTGCAGCCGCACCCACACCTGAAATGAAGTTCAGTGATTGCCAACGATTTTTCACCATTTACGCACCCCTCAGTTCAATGTAACGCACCCATAGCTAGTTAAATCAGCACACAAACCATCTAGCAAAGCTTTTTAGTGAAGTGTCGCACCCCCCGCAATTTTACTCTAGCTCCGCCCCTGGTCATCGCCTTCTGTAGCGAACATGGCCTCTTATGCCATTTGTTCAAAGCTTAATTTTGGTGATTAAATGACAACATGATCAATGGGACTAACCAATAGGTCCCAAGGATTCAAAAATACCATATGCCAAAATGAGAAGACAGTGTATTTTTCAAGGGTCAAAACCGTGGAAGAAAAAGAAAGAAAAGAGTAGCGTCGGATGAACCGACGGTGCACTTGAAGACAGCGTCGGTGCAACCGTCGGATGAAGTGGTACACTGCGGGAAGACTCAAGTCAACATGCAGATCACCGGATCATCCGACGCCCCCTTTTCTAGTTGCGTCGGATGACTCAAGAAACCAAGCGAGCAGGAATCAGTAGCACCGGATGAACCGACGGTGCAGCAATGGTTCATCCGATGGCCATGTGATTCCTAACAGAGAGGTCTGCGCACGAAGCTCTTCAACACCGGATGAACCGATGGACAAAAGGATTCAGCAGTGGTTCATCCGACGGCAGCAAAATAGCTACCAGTAAGGTTTTGGGAAGAAATCCTTCAGCACCGGATGAACTAACGGCATGAGAGAAGGACCGTCGGTGCAAGCGTCGGAGGAAGTATGTCAGCAGGGAAGCAACGGCTAGGTGACGTGGAGGGCACCGGATGAACCGATGACTATGAAAAAGTGACCATCGGTTCATCCGATGGTACGTTTTTCTGTGGCCATTAGCCAACGACTCTTTGGACACCTTGGGCTATTTATACCCCCTCCACTCTACCATTTGGAGTTGCTGGATTGTGTGGAAGTGCAGAGGAGTTCAAGACTCATAGAAGATCATATCCAAGCCATCCAAGTGCTAAATTGCTCATCCATAGACTTGCACATGCTTTGTGTGTGTGCTTAGTGTTAGGTTTAGCTTAAAGCTAAGTGAGTACAAGGTGTGCCTACCTTGTGAGGTGATTCTCGAGTGGATCAAGTTGTATGAGGTGTGCCGGAAGCCTTGGAGCCTAGGTGGCTCTCCGGCAAACGTCTTCGACCCTCCGGCTTGGTGTGGAGCGGCGAGGACACTTTGTGCGGGGGACGTGGAGACCCCCTTACCTTGGTGGAGAAGCTCTTTAGTGGAGGCGGCATCAAGGTGACCAAGGGAGCTTGGCGAGTGCCTTCGTGGCGAGCCTTAGTGGCAAGTCAAGTGTTGCTCTTGGGAGAGACTTGGTGACCGGGAAGCAATACTCTTGTGTAGAGTGCTTCAACAACGTGGACTAGGGGTGGCTTAGTGCCTACCGATACCACGGGATAAATCGCGTGTCAAGAGTTTGCTTCCTCTCATCCCCTTTACGTTTCCACATTACATTCTTGCAATCCTTGTTTGCCTTTACTTTGCTAGAGTAGTATCTTGCTAGGATTGGCTATAGGTTGCAAAACTTGTTTTGGGATGGGAGTTTCACACTAGAACAACCTTAGATGCACATCTAGATAGTATGTTCTAGTTTATCTTTAATGCAAATAGTGATAAGCCATAGGATAAGTTTTTAAGTTGCCTAATTCACCCCCTCCCCCTCTTAGGCTACGAGCATCCGATTCCTTACAAGTGGTATCAGAGCCGGGACTCACTTCCTTCACAAGGATACGCCAATTCGATTGGCAATTTGTGAAAACCGGCTCATTGGATCGGTTAGGCTTCACCACCTAGTGAGTTGCTCTTTAGAGGATGAAAGGGGTGGATACCTTAGGTTTGGCTCCACATTTCGATGGCACGGGTTACTCTCGTTGGAAGGTCCTCATGGAAGCTTATTTACAAGCTAAGGATCTTGATGTTTGGAGGGTAACCGATGAGGGGGTTAGAAATGGTACTAGGAAGGAGAAGCAATTTGATGTTATTGCAAAGAGTATCATTTTATCCTCTCTAGATGTAGGTGTTTTCAATAGAGTTTTTACTAGTGAAAATGCTCATGTGCTATGGAATACCATCAAGGAACAAAATGAGGGTTCAAAAGAAGTAGCTAATGAACGCTATGGTTGTCTCCTTGAGGAATTCAATAGCTTTAAGCAACTTGAGAATGAAAATGCCGAATCTATGTACTCACGCCTAAATGTTCTTGTCAATGAGATTAATGCTTTAGGTGTGAAGGACATCACGAACATGAACATGAACCGCAAGATTCTTCAAAGTCTCCGGAAGCCCGATTATGACTTGGTGAAAGCTATCATCTATGAGAAGAAACTTGAAGAGTTGAAGCCTTCTCAAATCTTGAGCAAGATCATGGCACATGAATTTCAAGTCATGCCCAAGTCCAAGAAAGCTTCCAAGGATGAGCTCAAGACTAAGGAAGAACCAAAAGTTGAGCTCAAGTCAACACCCCAAGAGCCATCTTCTCCAACCGCAAGCCATGCTCTCTCAAGCCAACAAGAAAAGAAGTTGAGAAGGATGGCGATTCATGGAAGCTCAAGTGAAGATGATGATGGTGATGATGAAGGATCCTCAAGTGATGAAGAGGTCGAGTCGATGGTTGCCATGTATGTGAAGAATATCTTCAAGTATGTGAAGAAAGTCAACATGTACGGCTACAACATCCACTTGAGAGAAGGGCGTCATCATCAACATATCAAATTCACCAAGATCAAGCGCAAACCCAAGAAGAAGGTGGTCAAGGAGGGGAAGCCGAAGCAAGAAGCACTCACCGCCATCCGTGAGTGGATAAGTGGTGGAGAATCAAGTTCTTGTAGCTCAAGTGATGAATCAAGCAAGAACTTCACCACCCGCTTCATGCAAGGTCCCCTATCATCATCACACATGTGCCTTATGGCCCAAGGTATGGAAAGCAATGTGAGTGATGATGAATCCGATGCCACTTCAATTGATGATCTTGTTGAGCTAGTAAATGAGCAAAAAGGGATGCTAGAAAAACAAGCTAATGAAATTAAAGAACTTAATGCTCTCAATGATCTTAGTGCTACCCTTGCTACAAAATATGAACATTTGTTGTGCAAATTCAAATTGCTTAGCAAGGAGAATGAAGAGCTAAAATCTAAGCTAGAGAGCATTGAGATTAAAACTAGTGATTCCTTTGAGCTTAACGAATCATCTATCCCTTGTACAATTCCTATATCCAAGGGAGATGCTTCAACTTCTTGCATTGATTTAATTGATGAATCTTGCTCACCATCTTGCAATGAGAATGTTAAGATTATTGGCATGAAGAATGATGAGCTCAAGCAAGAAGTAAAATGGCTCCGAGAGAAGTTGGTTAGCTTAATGGGCAAGGGCAAGAACAATGAGGAGAAAGTAGAAACCTCTCAAGACATGAAGAGCAACGTCCAACCTCCTCAAGATAACTGTGATGACATGGTGAAGAAGCTTGAGAAGGGATCAACCGTGACTTGCTACAAGTGTCATGAAGAAGGGCACAAGTTCTACAAATGCCCTCAATTCGTCAAGAAGATGGACAAGGGTGAGAAGAAGAAGATGAACACCACCATCAAGAGCTCTCTCATCTACACCAAGCCCAACTGCAAGAACAAGACCAAGAGCAACTCCTATGTCATCAAGAAGAAGGCTAATGGCAAGGTGGTTGCACACAAGGTTGGGAAGATGAAGGAGTGGGGTTGGAACCAACCCATTTGGGTGCCCAAGGAAGTCATCACCAACATGAAGGGGCCTCAAATGGTTTGGGTTCCTAAGGCCACGTGAAGGCCATGAGTTCGGGGACTTGGGAGGCTTGGCACAAAGAAGAAGTGAAGATTTAAGTCTAGAAGCCAAGCTTGCAAGATTGGACATGTGTTGCCCAAGCTCCCCGGTTAAGGTAATGGAAACTAGAACTCATCCCATGTATCATTGTAGCTCCATTGCCTTGTTTAGGTTGCATTTGTTGCTTTGCCTAGTTGTTTACATATGGTAGGTTGCTTATGTCATGAGCTAACCCATGAGCAACCTACATGGTTTGATTAGTGTGTAGGAAAGCTACACTTGTTTCTTTCATGATGCATGTTTTCATATATATCTCTTTGCATCATGAGCAAGCTATAGGGTTAGCTTCCCTTTTGTTGTCATAAACAATGTGCATACATTTGGTTGGTGATTCAAACACTAAATGCACACATTTAGGGGGAGCTCATCCTATGGTTTGTTTGTGGGACTAACATCATTTCAAGCTTATCTTGTGTAGTCCCTTGGTGACGCGTTCCGGTGCGGTACTTCATTCTAAGAGAATGCTATTTCACTCTAAATGTGATCTAACATCTCTAAGAGAGTGAATATAGCAATATGAGCTTCATGCTATTGAGTCATGTCCTTGCGAGCTTATGTCTCTATATAAGTTCAAAGGCAATGAACTCATACATTCCTAATCCTTGTGGTACCCCAAGTGTCTTCTTTGCAAGCTTCTTTCAAAGTGGTGTCATCTCCAAGTGATATCATTTTCAAGTGGCTTATCTCAATGTGGTGCCAACAAGGTAGAGAGGAATATCCCCTGGAGGTATGCAATGCTCAAAATCTACAAGTGGTAATGTTGCGAGAACTCTCTTGTCTTATCTCTTGTTATTTAAGCTACCTCCGTGCATGACATGCTCTATGCTTCCTTATCTTACAAATGTTAGTAGTTCTGCACTTGATTTTCACACTATCATTTTGTGCACACACTTAGGGGGAGCTTAGTTTATATCATGCTAGTCTCATGAGCTTGTGATCCACCTTAGTTATTCACACATGTGGTATCTTCATTGATACCATACATATGGATCATGGTTCATGCGACTTTCTCCCTTGTATTTAACATTTCTCTTTGAGCTATGATTACTAGGTCTTGCTAAATTTCCTTTGGAGGCTCTTTTGTTTTGGACACTTTTTGGAGATTTTATTCCAAGGGGGAGAATTTGGAACCAAAGCAAGTCAAAGTTTCCAAAGGGGAAGTGGCAAGCTACATGTGAAGAGAAGATCATGAAAGAGGGAGAACACATCTAGGGGGAGTTGGATGATGGTAAGCATCCAAACAAGTGTAAGTGGTTCAATTTTGTCAATTTTTGCAAATTTATGCTTGCTTCGATTGTGTTGTCATAAATCACCAAAAAGGGGGAGATTGTAGCGAACATGGCCTCATATGCCATTTGTTCAAAGCTTAATTTTGGTGATTAAATGACAACATGATCAATGGGACTAACCACATTGTCTAGCATGTCTTTGTAGACACTTATAGGTCCCAAGGATACAAAAATACCATATGCCAAAATGAGAAGACAGTGTATTTTTCAAGGGTCAAAACCGTGGAAGAAAAAGAAAGAAAAGAGTAGCGTCGGATGAACCGACGGTGCACTTGAAGACAGCGTCGGTGCAACCGTCGGATGAAGTGGTACACTGCGAGAAGACTCAAGTCAACATGCAGATCACCGGATCATCCGACGCCCCCTTTTCTAGTTGCGTTGGATGACTCAAGAAACCAAGCGAGCAGGAATCAGTAGCACCGGATGAACCGACGGTGCAGCAATGGTTCATCCGATGGCCATGTGATTCCTAACAGAGAGGTCTGCGCACGAAGCTCTTCAGCACCGGATAAACCGATGGACAAAAGGATTCAACAGTGGTTCATCCGACGACAGCAAAATAGCTACCAGTAAGGTTTTGGGAAGAAATCCTTCAGCACCGGATGAACTGACGGCATGAGAGAAGGACCGTCTGAAAGGATCGAGGCAATATGGCCTAGAGGGGGGGGGTGAATAGGCCTGCACACAAATTTAAACTTTTTCTGCAAAGTGGCTGTCAGGGTTCGGAACTTCCGAGATTATTTCCGGAACCTCCGAACGAGGCAGCCTCCGAAAATAATCACGGAACTTCCGAGATCTGTTAGTTCAGAGCAACTATGAGATAAACTGCGGATTACTTGATGAAAAACAGATCTACCAAATTCTAGGAGATACTTAGGACCTAGCAAGATGATTTCTAAGCAAAGAACCAGCTAGGATGCTACCACAAAGTAGATCGGAGACAAACCCTAGAAGATCTAGTCAAGAACAAGTATGAACATGGATAAGCAAGTATATAAATCAAAGCACACACGAGACAAGATTTATCCCGTGGTTCAGCTCGCCACAAAGGCTTGCTTACGTCCACGTTGTTGAGGAAGCCACAAAGGCTAAGGACCACAAAGATCCACTCCTCTCTCTCACCTATCACTTTGGGTAATAGGTGGAGACTTTCCACTAGAATCACAAGGGTAATACAAACAGCTTGGAGCTTCCACAATCGGGTTGGAGAGCTTCCAAGAACCTCTATCCGTCTAGGAGCAAGGCTCCAAGAGTAATAGATCCACCAAGCTTGCTAGGACTTCTCCAAGTGCTCAAGAACAAGGAATGGAAGGTTTTGCTCACAATCTCACTTCAATTTCCACTCTCAATCAATGCTAGGCAAGGATTTGGAAGAGAGTAGGTTTGGAGTCAATGCAAGGTGAGAGAATGAAGCTTGAATGCGTCACTGTTCGGGGGAGAAGAGAGAATGACCGTTGGGGGACCAAGGGGTATAAATACCCCCAGATCCAGAACTGTAACGGTCATATTTCAAAGTCCGGAACCTCCGAGAAAAATCTCGGAACTTCCGAACCCTGAAACCTCTGCTGACTGAAGCCCGTACGGTCGGAACCTCCGAGATTAAACTCGGAACCTCCGAATAAGGAAACAACAGGGGCAAAACAGCAGCAGGTCTCCTTCTTCAAGGGATGGGTTAGGATTAGGATAGATGTTCTATGAGCACTTGAATCCACCCTAACTCACCATTAGTATCCCTCTTGATAGTACGGATTGTCCTATACTCAAATTCAAAAGATAAAATAAATAAACTTCTCCAAAGAGCATAGGTATCCTTCTTCATGTAATTGAGGGGTCTCCTTTCTTTCTTTTGCACCTGTAAAACATTCTTGTACTGCACAATAAACTCAAAGGCTCATTAGCTCTTTAATTGTGTGGTCAACATCACCAAAACCCTTATAGGGCTTGATTGCACTTACAATCTCCCCCTTTTTGGTAAATGTTGACAACCCAATTAAAGTTTACAATTTAATTTGAAAGATTGAGCTTTTGATGATTTGAATACAAGTCTCCCCCTCAATGTATGCATGTCCCTTTTGAATAGAGTGATATGTCTCTTATGACATTTGAATTGCATACATTGTGAGTAAAGTGACAGGATATGTTGTATTCACATCATCGAGGGGTGCAAAAGAAGTGTAACAAGTAATACGTGATGCATATGGCATGTCATACACACAGGGAGTTATCTGTTAACAGAGTTCAGAACCTCCGAGAAAGTTTCCGGAACCTCCAGGATGAACCCAGAGTTGGAGCCTCCGGAAAAATTCTCAGAACCTCCGAAGTCTGCAACAGATACTCTAACAACCAATCAACCACAATTAAGCCAATAACATGTACCAGTAATAGCAGCTAGATACAGATAGAAATAATTCAGCACCTCTAGCCCTATTACACACATCACTCAAGAGTTTTAAAGTTTTCTTCACATCCCAAAGTTCAACCATGACCAGACCATACTTGCCAACAGAGGCAAGCTTAAAATGTTTACAGAAGTTCATCAACAATACCACCAGGAGTTCATGAGAGGCCCCAAAGAACAGTTAGCACTCTCATCTCACCAAAAGAACAAAAGATTTTTGTTAACCCCCTAAGCCAGCCAGCTAGGTCAATAGATCATCTCAATCTTCATCTTTCTCCCCCTTTGTCAACACTTAACAAAAAGGGAGGAAAAGAAGAGAGGAAGTTAGATTGGGACCTGCAGGAAATCACTCATCATCACTGAAAGCAGACTCCTCCTCGGCTTCAGGGACAGAGCTGTCAGATGCATTTCCAGAATCAGTGTCAGAACCAGAGGAGAGATCAGCAGGCCTCCTGACAGACCTCCCAGCAGTGGCCTTCCTCCTTGCTCTGACAGGAGTGGGAGTCTTCATGGCTTTCTTTCCAGCAGCTTCTTTCCTCAGCCTGGCCATCTTAGCACTAAGGGGCTCAACATCTTCTTCTTCTGGCATGTCTCTTTCAGGCAGTGGGCTGTCTCTGTCCTTCTCACCCTCATCTTCACCCTCACTAGTAGTATACTCAGGAAAATCTAGAAAGATGGGTGGAGGAGGCAGCATGGCATTAAAGGACAGCCCCTGATGCTTTAGCATCCTGTTCATGTCTTGCCTCAACTCATGCATTTGTGTTGCTGTCCAGTTGCAGAATCTCCAGGTGTCCCTCGTCATGCCTCTCAGCTTGTGCAGACTAGCAGGCATAGGTGCCCTGCTGGGTTCCTCTTGCTGCTCAGACCCTGCTGTCTTCCAGATGTAATCTTCAACTACCTGCTGCTTCTTCTGATGCTGCCATTGCTTCACTTGATAAGAGGCATGCTCCACATCCTTCTTGAAGCTAATGCCTGACACCATCTCAATCATGTACATAATGTAAGGTGCATATGGCAGATTGCATTTGCCACTCTCAGTCACTTCTATCAGATTGAACCAGATAAACTTGCTGACAGAGAAGGGTTTTGCCCCAGGCAGCATCCTTGCAAGCAAATTTGGAGCAAATCTCCTGAGGCTGGTAGAGTCACTCCCACCTTTGGGATAGATAGTCTCTCTGAACATGTTGTTCAACACATAGTAGACAGGCTTAAGAGCTGTTGTAGACCCATCTGCAAGCTCATCATATTCATAGGCTGAGGAGATCATGCTGTGATTCATGTGTGGCTCAAAGTGAATCACCTCAGCATCCCTGTCTTCCTTGCTGAATCCAAAAAGCCTGGCAAAAGTGGTGAAGTCTACCTTGTAGTGTACCCCCTCAGTCATCCAATGGATGGTCTCTCTGATGTCCTCATGGAAGAAAGTAGCATGGAATTGTGCTAGTACTTCAATATTCCAGTCATATTTGAAGCTCATAATGTCTCTCATCTTGTACTTGTCCACCAAATCAAGCACATCCCTCTTTACTGGTTCTTCTGCTGCTTCCAAGTGTGTAAAGTCAATCCACTTCATCTTGATCAATTTCATCTTGGTGTTCAGCACTGTCTCATAGAACTTGAAGTGAAAAACAGACCAGAACCTATAGTCTATAGCAGCCATCTTCGAGTTGACATAAGGATTCTCTTCTCTTGCCTTCTTGACAAGGTATCCTGCTCCATCATAGTTGGTGTGCTCAATGTACACTGAATTGTCATACTTAGTTGGGGGACGTCTTTTGAGCAGGGCCTTATGATACCTCAGATAGGTGGAGTCAATTTCACCAAGCAACATATCATCTTCTAGTTCAATGGGGATGGTCTTGCCTTCTGTTCCCCCATTGTCTTCAACATGGGCTGTTGATCCAGACCCTCTTCCTCCTGACAAACTGCCCCCTTTTCCTCTTCTGGGGGTTGTCTTGCCTCTGCTGCCACTACCACTGACTGCCTCTCTGGCTGCAAGCTTGAAGGCCCTTTCTCCTGCAGGGGCTTCAAAAGGCTGCCTCTGCCTCTTGGCATAGGTCTTGTCAGCAGACCCTCCAGACATCTGTCAGATAAGGGATAGGTAACAGATAAGGAATAGATCAAGTAGAGTAGGTGTAGAGCACCAAAGACAGATATTGGAGATCAATTGGTTAAGGTTCAGTGGAGTTTTGAATCACAGACTGTCCCTTGTCAATACAGACTTCGGAACCTCCGAGGATTTTCTCGGAACCTCCGAGTCTGGGCACTGACAGAGAACAGTTTGTTGATTCAACCTTCAACTGAAACCTAGCCAAGAGATCCAAACTAGATATAAAAGGACTGACAAGGAATGGGTGAAGTGATGCAAGTGAATTGTATCTTAGTGGAATTTTGAATCAAAATCAACCTACAGCTGGCTACAGAGTTCGGAACCTCCGAGAATTTTCTCGGAACCTCCGAGACTCTTTGAACCTTCCTGCATTTTGTACTTTGATTCAACCTTCAACTAAGTTCAATCAAATAGGCATCACAGCATCCATAGAATAGCACAGGATAGCATCTCTACACTAAGAAAACCAAGAACCCTAAGGTAACCGACAGATCTGGAGATTAGGGTTAGGGTTACCTTGGATTAGAGGGAAGAAGATGGAAACCGACGAGATTGTGAAGCTTTTGACGCCAGGGGACGTAGCCCAGAGGTCCCCTCCAGATCACAGAGTGATCTAGTGGCACTGAGGAGGAACAACTCGCTGGAACGAATTCAAGCGGTGCAATGCCGTTCCCCTCTGCTTCACAAAGAAAGTCAGCGAGGAAGGAAGGTGATGTAGAAGATCAGGACGTCCTCCTCCTTCTTCACTGGAACACGGCGAATCTGGATCGAGTCCCCGTACAGCTCCCCCTCTTTCTTTAGCTTCTGCGGCCCGCCGACGAAGAAAGATGTGCGGCTTTACACGTGGGACGCACGAGAATGTACGGTCACCGGCGGCGAGGAAGAAAGGCGGCGGCGCGGCGGTGGAGAGAGAGAGTAGGCGATGCGGGCGCCATCAAGAGAGAGAGGGATGGATGCGGTAAAAAGGGATCTGATAACTGCGCGGTGAAAGGGAGAGATGGGTTAACCCTAGGGTAAAGGAATATTCTAGGGGAGATGCCTGATTCCTTTTAAACTGCTCCTCTGACGGACTGAATGCTGAGTCGATAAAGATTGGAAGTTCCGAAGATTTTCTCAGAGCTTCCGAGGCTCGGAACCTCCAAAGATTTTTCCGGAGCTTCCGAAACTTGAATTCCAGAGACTTTCAACTTTCACTCCTTTTGAGATTTTGAACCTTTTATCAATTGAGATCCTTAGGTCATGGCATCCTTGACTCAAGTGGCTAGAAAACAAGCAATCACACATACAACTATAGCCACTTAAGACAAGTTAGGGATATGAAAATAGATTTTAAAGCACTATCAAACCAAAGTTTTCACAAAAGCTTTTTCAAAAGAATTTTTCAGAGAATATCAAAATTAAGAAGCAAACAATCAAGGCATGCTAGAGGTCAAGCCACGCAACGAGAATCAAGAATATTTAGCTCATTCCTCAAACTACAAAACCTTGACTCATCGAGAGGTTTAGTGAAGATATCGGCTAGTTGTTGATCGGTGCTCACATGACTTAGAGCGATATCTCCTTTGGCTTCGTGGTCTCTCAAGAAATGATGACGGATGTCTATATGTTTTGTACGAGAATGGCTTACGGGGTTATTTGTAAGCTTTATGGCACTTTCATTGTCACACAAAAGTGGGATATGGGTAAAGTGACATTCGTAATCTTTTAAGGTTTGCTTCATCCAAAGTAGTTGAGCACAACAAGCGCCGGCTGCAACATACTCGGCCTCGGCGGTGGAAAGGGCTACTGAGTTTTGCTTTTTAGAACTCCAAGACACTAGAGACCTACCAAGGAATTGGCAAGTCCCCGATGTACTCTTTCTATCTACCTTGCAACCGGCATAATCGGAATCCGAATAGCCAAGTAGATCGAAAGTGGAGCCCTTAGGATACCACAAGCCAAGGTTAGGGGTATGCACTAGATATCTCAAGATTCTCTTTACGGCCATGAGATGGCACTCTTTTGGGTTAGCTTGAAATCTAGCACACATGCACACACTAAGCATAATATCTGGCCTAGATGCACATAAGTAAAGAAGAGAGCCGATCATGGAGAGATATACCTTTTGGTCCATGGATTTCCCTTCTTCATTGAGGTCCAAGTGTCCATTGGTAGGCATTGGAGTCTTGATGGGCTTTGCCTTGTCCATGTCAAACTTCTTAAGCATATCCCTTGTGTACTTGGTTTGACATATGAACGTCCCTTCCTTTGCTTGTTTGATTTGAAATCCAAGAAAGAACTTGAGCTCACCCATCATGGACATCTCAAACCTCTTTGTCATCACCCTACTAAACTCTTCACAAAAAGTTTCATTAGTACTACCAAATATTATGTCATCGACATATATTTGGCACACAAAGATATGACCATCAACTTTTCTAGTAAAGAGAGTAGCATCGGCTTTTCCTATCTCAAAGCCTTGCTTGAGCAAGAAATCCTTAAGGCATTCATACCATGCTCTTGGTGCTTGCTTGAGCCCATAGAGCGCCTTACGGAGTTTGTAGACATGATTAGGATGCTTGAGATTTTCAAAACCCGGTGGTTGCTCAACATAGACTTCTTCGGAGAGTGGTCTATTGAGAAATGCACTCTTGACATCCATTTGATATAGCTTGAAGTCATGATGGGCAACGAAAGCGAGTAGAAACCGTATTGCTTCAAGTCTTGCCACCGGTGCATATGTTTCTCCAAAGTCTAGTCCTTCAACTTGAGTGTACCCTTGAGCGACCAATCTTGCTTTGTTCCTAATCACAATGCCAAACTCATCTTGCTTGTTTCTAAAGACCCATTTGGTGCAATGATGTTCGTCTTTGGTCTTTCCACCAACTCCCACACTTGATTTCTTTCAAAGTTGTTCAACTCCTCTTGCATAGCCACCACCCAATCCGGATCCTCAAGAGCTTGATCTACCTTAATGGGTTCAAGAGAGGAAACAAATGAGTAAAATGCGCAAAAATTCTTAAGATGAGATCGTGTTGTTACCCCTCTCCTTATGCTCCCAAGGATATTGTCAACGGGATGATCCCTTTGTATGACTTGATGTACACGAGGATGTGATGGTCCAAGAGGTTGGTGTAGAGGTTGGTCTTCATCATCTTCATCAACTTGAGGCTCAGATGTACTTGCTTGAGCAGCCCCTTGCTGATTAGATTGCTGGTTCACAGTGTCCTGTGGTGCTGAGTTTCCAGACCCCGGAACCTCCAGAGAATTTCCCGGAGGTTGAGTCTCAGTGGCAGTTCCCGGAACCTCCGAGTAATTACTCGGAACCTCTGAAGTCTGCACATCTGCTGAACCAGTGACTTCAGGCCCTTCGAGTGGTGTTGAAGCTTGGAGTTGATCCTCATCTTCCTCTTGTGCTTCAACTGGTCTAACATCACCTATGGCCAATTGCTTGATTGCTTCACAAGATGGCTTCTCATTACCTACAACATTTAAGTCAACTTGCTCCACTTGAGAGCCATTAGATTCATCAAAAGTTAAATCTACCGTGACTTCAATCCTCCCGGTGGTTAGATTGAAGACTCGGTAAGCATGCTCATTTGGACCATAACCAAGAAGAAATCCTTCGTCAACCTTTGGTGCAAACTTAGAAGTTCGGGGCCTCTTGTTTAGAATGAAACATTTGCACCCAAACACTCTAAAGTAAGACACCTTAGGCTTTTTACCGGTAATTAGCTCATAGGAGGTCTTCTTGTGAAACTTGTGAAGATAGAGGCGGTTGATAGCATGGCAAGCCGTGTTGATGGCTTCGGCCCAAAAGATGTCTTGAGTCTTGTACTCGTCCAACATGGTTCTTGCCATCTCAATAAGAGTCCGGTTCTTCCTCTCAACCACCCCATTTTGTTGAGGGGTATAAGGAGCTGAAAATTCATGCTTGATTCCCTCTTCATCAAGAAATTCTTCAACATTTGTGTTCCAGAATTCCGAGCCATTGTCACTTC
Organism: Cenchrus fungigraminus; assembly: GCA_036936925.1. Lineage (NCBI taxonomy): Eukaryota > Viridiplantae > Streptophyta > Magnoliopsida > Poales > Poaceae > Cenchrus > Cenchrus fungigraminus. The sequence continues at coordinate 121,495,310 of CM072779.1, read as the reverse complement.
TCACTTTCTTGATTGGTAGCTCGAACTCCCTTTGTGCTCTCCTTATGAAGGTCTTCACCTTCCCTTGTACTTCACTCTTGTCAAACACATTGAACACCCACGTGAAGCGAGAATAATCATCAACAATAACCAAGCCATATTTGTTACCACCAATACTTATGTAGGCCACCGGTCCAAATAGATCCATGTGAATGAGCTCCAACGGGCTTGATGTAGTGAGGATGCTATTTGGTGGGTGAGGTGCTCCTACTTGCTTTCCGGCTTGGCATGCTTTGCATATCCTATCTTTCTCAAAATGTACATTTGTTAGTCCAAGGATGTGTTCATCTTTCAAAAGTTTGGCCAAGTTCCTCATGCCAACATGGGCTAGTCGGCGATGCCATAGCCAACCCATGCTAGATTTTGCCACTAAACAAGTCTTGGGAGAAACCTTACTTTTGTTGAGATCAACTAGGTAAAGCCTCCCCCTCAAGCGACCCGTAAGGACAATAGAGGAATCCTCCCTTCTTATGATGGACACACCCTTATCCGAGAAGTGACAATCAAAACCAATCTCACTAAGTTGTGAGACCGATAGTAGATTGTAACCTAACGGATCAACATGTAAAACATTGGTAATTGAATATTTTTGAGAGATAGGGATATCACCTACACCGATGACTTCTCCTTTTGTATCCCCTCCATAGGCAATTGTTTCTTTCGGTCCTTCCAAATGGAGGTAGGATGAAAACATACTCCTTTCTCCGGTCATATGATGTGTACATCCGCTATCAAGCACCCAACTTGATCCACCGGAGGAGTATGCCTACAAAACAATTTAGTTCCTTCTTTTACGTCCCCAATTTGACTTGGGGCCTTCCACGTTAGCAACCAAAACTTTAGGAACCCATAGAGATCTTTTCACATATATGTTGGACTGATTTCCAACATACGTGGCAACAACTTTACCAAGGTTGTTGCGTCTCAACACATAGCTAGGGGGTATGTCGGTGAATGCATGAGTCTTGGTCTTGTGAGCAACTTTGTTCCTCTTGGGCATCATTGGATGGTTGTGAACCTGCGAACAAGAGTTAGATGCCTTGGGAACTTGCTGAGGTTGAGTTTTGCATTTCTTCTTGGTTCTGTCTTTGCAGACCCCGGAACCTCCGGGAATTTTCCCGGAACCTCCGGACTCTGCTGTCTGTGTGGCATGAGGCTTCCAGACTCCGGAACCTCCGGGTTTGGACCTCGGAACCTCCGGACTCTGGGCAGAAGGCATGTACTCATCTTCCTTGAGCTCACCATTGCTCACAAACTTGATACATTCTTGTCCTTTGATAATATCCCTCTGTCCGGTCTTTCCATTTCTATGATGACCAAGTCCATCCAAATTTTCGGGCATTTTTCCTTCCTTGAACTTGACCCTTTCATTCATGCATCCCCTTGCTCTGATTGAGTTGAGCCTAGTTATTTCCTTCTTCATAGCTTCCATGTTAGCAAGATTAGTAGCATAAGATTCAATATCAATATTGTAACACTTATCACAGCCCTTGCTAGTAGAAGCACTAGAGTCACCCTTTATCTTCGAAGGATGTGAGGTGCTACTCCAAAGGAGACTATATTGCTCCTCAAGCTCTTCATTCCTCAACTTGAGAGAATTACATTGAGCTTGGGAGGCAGCAAGGTCTTCCTTGAGAGTAGCTATGACGCTCTCCGCTTGACTCACTTCCAAACGCAAAGCCTCAAGCTCACTTCTTTCGGATGTAAGAATGTCTTGTTTTTCCTCTAGTTCCACTATCAACCTAGCCATAAAATCTCTAGATTGCTCATCCATCTTACTAACAAGTTGGTTTGCTTCCTCATCACTAGATTCATCACTAGAGTCCATTTCCGACTCATCACTAGGTGGAGGAGAGGGTTTTGAGCTAGTTTTTACCTTCTCACCCTTGGCCATGAAGCAATGAATGGATGAGCTCTCTTCATCATCGGTCAAGTTGTTGAACAACCTTGAGGTGGAGGGAAGCTTCTTGATAGCCACAGTTGCAACCTTCTTCCCTTCTCCTTCACTAGAGCTCTCATCTCCGGAATTCCATTCATGACCAATATGAGCTTCTCCACTATAGTTTCTTCTCTTGTGATGTGGTTTTTGATCTCTCTTGTAACTTCCCTTGCCCTTGTCATTCTTGTTTTCTCTCTTCTCATTAGGGCAATCCGCTATGAAGTGCTCGGTGCTTCCACAATTGTAGCAAGTTCTCTTTTTCTTGTTGGGGAACCTTCTCTTAGCAAATTTGTAACCTTGCTTCTTCAAGCCTCTTTTGTATGTCTTCATGAATAAAGCCATATCTCCAATCTCAACGTGAGCGCTTTCATCTTCATCTTCACTTGAGTCACTTGTAGAGCTCTCTACTTCCACTTTCTTTGATTTTGACTTGGAGGGCTTGGATGAAGTAGAGTGCTTGGATGAGGTAGTAGGCTTGCTTGACTTGTTAGAATGGAGAGCAACCTCTTTGACCTTCAAGTTGTTCAACTTGGCTTCTAGCTCACCAATTTTCTTCCTATGTTGGATTTCCTTGTCCATAAGCTCATGAGTAAGAATTCTCCCAAGAACATCATTTGGAGAGAACTCCTCAAATCTCTTCTTCTCTCTAATCAAGGTGACTAGAGTAGGATTTCTTGGAGCAAAGGCCTCCAACATCACCTTCACAACAAAGTGGTCATCCAACTCATCACCACCTAAGCCTCTTATCTTCCCAACTATGACCATCAACCTATCAAACATCTCTTGTGGCCCTTCTCCATCAAAGATAGTGAATCTATTAAGTTCGGCCATAAATATGTTGATCTTGGATTTCTTGACCTTGTCAACACCCTCATGAGCAATGTGGAGGATGTCCCAAATCTCTTTGGCAATCTCTAGTCCACAAACACGATTGTACTCTTGGGCATTCAAGGCACTAAGGAGTATGCTTGTAGCTTGAGCATTCCTTCTAATGTTGCGACGATCACGTGGTGTGAGGTTTCCAAAGTCTTCGGGATCATCAAAACCTACACACACAATATTCCACAATTCCAAACTCAAGCCGGTTAGATAAGCTTGCATCATATGCTTCCATTTAGCAAAGTTAGTCCCATCAAATTGGGGTAACTTGCCAACGGGTATAGTCACATCATCCTTGGATTTAGTATCCAAAGAATCATAGTTAAAGGATACGCTTCTATAGTCTTTCTTTGACTTGGGCTTGGGCTTGGGCTTGATTGTTCTCTTGGGAATTCTTGTGCCATAGTACTCATCATCCCCATCTCCATTCTCACTAGATGAAGACGACGATGAGGATGATGAAGATGGTGAAGGTGTTCTCTTTCTTCTCTTCTTTTCTTCCTTCTTCCTTTTCTTCTTCTTTTCTTGCTTGCTGTTCTCTTTCTTCTTTTCTTCTTCTTTCTCTTTCTTCTTATCTTCCTTCTTGCTTTTCTTGCTGTTTTCCTTAGAGCTTTCTTTGACAGCCTTCTTTAGCTTGTCGAACTTCTCTTGGGCTGAGGTGTTGCCTACCTCCGAGGCATCACCATCAACTTCACTCGGTATGTCTTCGAACTCCTCTTCCTCTTGCTTGTCATCACCACTTGCCATATCCTCACACGGTTAAGTGTTAGCAAGGATAACCCGCTCTGATACTAATTGAAAGGATCAAGGCAATATGGCCTAGAGGGGGGGGGTGAATAGGCCTACACACAAATTTAAACTTTTTCTGCAAAGTGACTATCAGGGTTCAGAACTTCCGAGATTATTTCCGGAACCTCCGAACGAGGCAGCCTCCGAAAATAATCACAGAACTTCCGAGATCTGTTAGTTCAGAGCAACTATGAGATAAACTGCGGATTACTTGATGAAAAACAGATCTACCAAATTCTAGGAGATACTTAGGACCTAGCAAGATGATTTCTAAGCAAAGAACCAGCTAGGATGCTACCACAAAGTAGATCGGAGACAAACCCTAGAAGATCTAGTCAAGAACAAGCATGAACATGGATAAGCAAGTATATAAATCAAAGCACACACGAGACAAGATTTATCCCGTGGTTCAGCTCGCCACAAAGGCTTGCTTACGTCCACGTTGTTGAGGAAGCCACAAAGGCTAAGGACCACAAAGATCCACTCCTCTCTCTCACCTATCACTTTGGGTAATAGGTGGAGACTTTCCACTAGAATCACAAGGGTAATACAAACAGCTTGGAGCTTCCACAATCGGGTTGGATAGCTTCCAAGAACCTCTATCCGTTTAGGAGCAAGGCTCCAAGAGTAATAGATCCACAAAGCTTGCTAGGACTTCTCCAAGTGCTCAAGAACAAGGAATGGAAGGTTTTGCTCACAATCACACTTCAATTTCCACTCTCAATCAATGCTAGGCAAGGATTTGGAAGAGAGTAGGTTTGGAGTCAATGCAAGGTGAGAGAATGAAGCTTGAATGCGTCACTGTTCGGGGGAGAAGAGAGAATGACCGTTGGGGGACCAAGGGGTATAAATACCCCCAGATCCAGAACTGTAACGGTCATATTTCAAAGTCCGGAACCTCCGAGAAAAATCTCGGAACTTCCGAACCCTGAAACCTCTGCTGACTGAAGCCCGTACGGTCGGAACCTCCGAGATTAAACTCGAAACCTCCGAACAAGGAAACAACAGGGGCAAAACAGCAGCAGGTCTCCTTCTTCAAGGGATGGGTTAGGATTAGGATAGATGTTCTATGAGCACTTGAATCCACCCTAACTCACCATTAGTATCCCTCTTGATAGTACGGATTGTCCTATACTCAAATTCAAAAGATAAAATAAATAAACTTCTCCAAAGAGCATAGGTATCCTTCTTCATGTAATTGAGGGGTCTCCTTTCTTTCTTTTGCACCTGTAAAACATTCTTGTACTGCACAATAAACTCAAAGGCTCATCAGCTCTTTAATTGTGTGGTCAACATCACCAAAACCCTCATAGGGCTTGATTGCACTTACACCGTCGGTGCAAGCGTCGGAGGAAGTATGTCAGCCGGGAAGCAACGGCTAGGTGACGTGGAGGGCACCGGATGAACCGATGACTATGAAAAAGTGACCATCGGTTCATCCGATGGTACGTTTTTCTGTGGCCATTAGCCAACGACTCTTTGGACGCCTTGGGCTATTTATACCCCCTCCACTCTACCATTTGGAGTTGCTGGATTGTGTGGAAGTGCAGAGGAGTTCAAGACTCATAGAAGATCATATCCAAGCCATCCAAGTGCTAAATTGCTCATCCATAGACTTGCACATGCTTTGTGTGTGTGCTTAGTGTTAGGTTTAGCTTAAAGCTAAGTGAGTGCAAGGTGTGCCTACCTTGTGAGGTGATTCTCGAGTGGATCAAGTTGTATGAGGTGTGCCGGAAGCCTTGGAGCCTAGGTGGCTCTCCAGCAAACGTCTTCGACCCTCCGGCTTGGTGTGGAGCGGCGAGGACACTTTGTGCGGAGGACGTAGAGACCCCCTTACCTTGGTGGAGAAGCTCTTTAGTGGAGGCGGCATCAAGGTGACCAAGGGAGCTTGGCGAGTGCCTTCGTGGCGAGCCTTAGTGGCAAGTCAAGTGGTGCTCTTGGGAGAGACTTGGTGACCGGGAAGCAATACTCTTGTGTAGAGTGCTTCAACAACGTGGACTAGGGGTGGCTTAGTGCCTACCGATACCACGGGATAAATCGCGTGTCAAGAGTTTGCTTCCTCTCATCCCCTTTACGTTTCCGCATTACATTCTTGCAATCCTTGTTTGCCTTTACTTTCCTAGAGTAGTATCTTGCTAGGATTGGCTATAGGTTGCAAAACTTGTTTTGGGATGGGAGTTTCACACTAGAACAACCTTAGATGCACATCTAGATAGTATGTTCTAGTTTATCTTTAATGCAAATAGTGATAAGCCATAGGATAAGTTTTTAAGTTGCCTAATTCACCCCCTCCCCCTCTTAGGCTACGAGCATCCGATTCCTTACACCTTCACATGAGGTGAACTAGCTCTCTCAGAATCGGAGAAACCTGGCGGCGTGGCCATGGCCATCAGTAACCGCCAGCAGACACGGTGGCGCGCTGTGGCAGCGGCGACACGCTGACTCGAGTTCGAGTTGGAGTTTGAGCTGGACTTTTGCTCCGACAAGGCCGGAGTATGGCCAGCGTCGTGGGCCCGGGCTGGTAATAGAACAGGTGCATGGGCCTCCAACTCCAAGCCCATAGTGAAACCAAATAATCAACAGGCATTATTTATTAAAAAAATTAATGGGACGCAAATTGCCTTATAGTTCAATGTTAGGACGGTCCAGCGCGACGCTACCCACCATAGTTAAAATCTTAGTGTTAGCACCTTTTCTTAGGATTTTCCCAAGATTTACCGACGTTATGCGTTAAGTGGCAAGCGGTGTTCCCGTCGATAACGAGATGCCAATGGTAACTTCGAGAATTTGTTGTCAGCTAGTTGGCTGTTAATGGGCCCAAAGCGTTAGTGGGCCAAATTAGGCCCAATAGACCTGCCCGACAGGGCCTAGAGTGAGCCAAGTCCAGAAACCCACCCTAAACATCACTACGGGGTCGGTTGGGTTCAGACGGGCCAAGATGGGCTTTGATGGGCCAAAGCCCAAACGAGGGCCCGGCTAGGGTTTGTATGTAGAAGTTCGGATCTGCGCGTCGAACTCTGCTGGGGTTAGTGGCGGCGCGTGGGATCTTCTGCAAACGATGCAGCTACGTGCACATGTGGTCCTCCTGTGTCAAGAGTGCGCGTGCGACGTCACGGTGTCATCGGCGCCGTGGCGCGTCGCGGCTAGGCGAGGCAGTCATGGTAGAGGAACGAGTGACGCTAGTGTGCTAGGTTTCAGCGTGGTCATGAGTTAGGGCTACAATGGCTGCAGGTGACGCGACCAAGGCCTTGGCCTTGGAAGGCCAGGGTGCACAGCACGGCGGCGGTGCGGGCTTTGGACGCGGCGGAGCGGCAAAAGCAGAGCGAAACATGGCACGACAGTGGCGTTGTGGCGGCACGTGAACGACGGCTAAAGGCTGGGTCTTGGCCATGGCTGTGCGTGCGCGGGCACGGGGCTTGGCCTGGCCGCGACACGGTCGGCCGGCGCGTGGGCATCTGGTTCACAAGAGCCACAGCGTGGCACGACAACAGCAATCGGTGACGGCGAGCGCGACACCTGCAGGAAAATGCGGCATGAAGGCTGGACAGACAGCGACGACGTGCGTGGACATCAGCGAGCAAAGGCCGAACAGGGTAGGCCAGAGAGGAGGGGAACGCGGTGGTGTGCTCACAAGGGGTCGGCGTGTAGGTGTTGCAGGCTCGGTGAAGAAGACGCCGTGACGGCGGTGTTCAGGTCCTCGGCTTCGGCTCCCTGACACGGACGGCCTCCTCCTTGCTCGGTGTCAGCTCCGACTCCTCCTGGCGCGGTGGCGTTGGGTCCTTCTCCTCCTCCCCTTATTCCTTGTCCTCCACTTCCTTCCCTCTCACAGCAATGTCTAGCAAGATGGGGAGAAAACCCCAACTAAGTTGGTGGCGAGACAACTAGGGCAGGCCCTCCCTTTTGAAGTGCAGTGGCAGTGGTACGGGAAAACGAAATGCCCCGAGTGCGCCTGGGTCGGAGATATCGTGGCCACCTCCGCCACCACGGGATGCCACGTCGTAGAGGTGCACGGCGCGAGGGCAAAGAAGGGATTACGCCTTAGTGGAAGCCCCTAGAAGGGCTCACGGGCGTGCGGGCGGCTCGGTGTGCGTGCCAGCTCAGCCTCGACCGTCCCATCGAGGGAGCGGGCGCACGAGCGCGGCACACGACTGGAGGCGGAGAGGAAAAGGGAAAAAGGAGGGGATGACAGGTGGGGCCCGCGTGTCATAGGAAGGAGAAGGGAAAGGTCATCGGTGGGCTTAGCTGGGATGCAAGGTGGGCCGCTCCAGTTGGGTTAGATGGGTTGGTCTGGTTAGGATGGTTAGCAGGGCCAGATTAAAGTTAGCTAGGGTAGTTGTTAGTAAAATAGGTTTTGAATTTAGTTCACGAATTAAGTTTGAATTTGAATCTTGTTCAAATTCAAACTGCACACATTTGAACTCCAAATAAAATCCAAGAAAATCCTAATCACATTTAAACTATAATTTAAATATATATTTTATTTCGTTTTATTTTGTGGAGAATTCAGGAAGAGAGGCTAGAAAGTTGGGTATAATTTGGTAGCAAAAAAAGTTTATTTTTTTGAATATTTCACACATTTCAAAATCTTGGTCTGTTACATTCTCCCCCACCAACGAGAATCTCGTCCTCGAGATTTAGGCCTCATCTTCCTCCTCGAACAAATGAGGGAACTCCTTTCGAAGGTCGGCTTCTTTATCCCAGGTAGCTTTTCGCTCGGTATGGTTACTCCACAGCACTTTGCAGTAAGGGTTGGTGGTCCTTCTTTTTTCCTTGGCTACTCGATCTAGAATCTTCTCAGGGTATTTTGCATACTCAAGAGTGCCTTGCAGGTCAAGCATCTCTATGGGGTTCTTCTTCATCTCCACTTCTTTCTCACACTTCCGTAGCTGAGATATGTGAAACACAGGGTGCACTCTAGCCATTTGCACCGGCAAGGCGAGTCGGTAGGCGAGCTTCGCAATCCTTCCAATTATCCGATATGACCCAACATACCTCGGGGCAAGCTTCTCTTTTGTTGACGGCTATTACCTACCCATTTTATAACCGTCAACACCTGCATTTTGGCATGACAAATATCCATCAACACTAGAATAGGGGCTTAAACTAATCATTTCCACAAGTGTTTGTGATTATTCAAATGCAGGTATTTAGCACAAGAAATGGAGAGAAAGCACAAGTCTTTGATTCAAGTACTTCAAGCTCAACCAATGAGGGATTGCCACTTAGGATTCCCCTGGATCAATGGCGTCACTAATCCATGTGAAACACTCTCGACGAATCACGCGCTGCCACATCAACAACACATGGATCCAAGGGCCCACTTACCAAGCAAACCACCTCCAAACTTGTCGTGCACGTGGAACAGATCATGGGACCCACCTAGAAGTCGCCAGTTGTCGGTGTTTAATCCTAGCAAACATACCTAGGGGTGCCTAAGATAGTTGATTGTGCGGTGGGGCTCGCCGAGATCAGGAACTCGAAGGTGAGACACGATGCACACAATTTAGACAGGTTCGGGTCGTAATGTGCGTAATGCCCTACTTCTTGTATGATGTGTGGCTCTTGATTGATTGCATATGTTTCAAGTGTTGTTTGGGGGTGTCCCTGCCTCACCTTATATGCATGGGGAGGCAGGGTTACAAGTCAGTTTGGTACAGGAGTACTAGTCGGGTAGGACTAGGAGTAGCTATAGACGGTGTACAGGACACACCTTCCTAGTCTAGTACTAATCCTGTGTAGTCTTGAGTAGTCTGAGTAGCCCATGTCTTCAGTAGCCGTGGCCCACGAGTAGACAAAGAGTCCTGCGGCATGTACGGGTAGGTCCATCCCTGTGGTGGGCCCTAGGATGCCCGCACGACACCTGGAGAAAGCACAAGGTGACACATGGCCCCCAGGATCGGCCGAACAGACCTAGTGTCGGCTGATCCTGGCATTGCACGTGTCACCTCCTGATTGGTCCCTTGCAGCATTCTGGGGCATTTTGGAGCACTTTGAGCCTTTGAGCTACGACACCCTTGGCCTATAAATAGAAGGGGAGGGGCCTCATTCTTGGACACACACTTCTCTTCCTCCTCCTTCATTTTGGCTTTGTGGCCTCTCTCTCCCTAGGAGAGGAAAGCTCTTTGTATAGGATTAGTGCTGGAGAGTGAGAGGGAATGCTTGGGACCATGTCATGTTCATGACATCTTTCTCAAAAACGATCCTCAGCAGGTGCCTTTGTTCTTCATCTAGAGTAAAGTGAGTATTCTGACATTTTATATTTAAACTAAAGTCGTGTTCATGCATAGGTGAAGTGTTCTTGTGTTCTTCATTTGTCCTTGATTTAGAGGCTTGTATTCTTCGAGCACAACCCTTTCGATCTTGTAGAACTAGATCATAAGTTTGCATTCCGTTTGTGTGATAGCTTGTCTATTAGAATAAAGTTGATGCTCCTGCATGTGCTTCAATTAGATCAAAGTGCATCTGTGATCTTGCATCTGTGATCTTGCATCAGTGATACTTGTGATCTTGAGCTAGTGTTAGTATCTCCCTCGAGGGTTCGCCACTCCATATTTATACAAAGTGCTATAGTAGGGCTACTGTCACACCCGAATTTAAAGGCAAATTCGAATGCTCATATTATATGTGTGCCAGGATCAAGTTTCACACATATAACGTCTCAGTGATAACCAAAACACAATGCCAAAGCGTGAAAGAGAGTATTATAACCAATACATGACCGAATGTCTCATAGACGTATCACCAGAGCGAATAACTAGCAGCGGATCTTCAGATGGTAACTCCACAGGCTGCTGACTGGTGGCACGTACGCCTAGTACTTCTCATCAATCTTCATGTCTGGGCTGCAATCCGGGTTGTGTCATTGCAATAATAAAACAAGTGTGAGCACATGCCATACTCAGCAAGAGGAAACATAATATAACATGCAAGGCTTTATAGTGGAGGCTGATGATTAAAGCATTCAGCATTTTAGTTGGTCAACTTTTATTAGCATCATAATTACTAGCAAGTGTAAGTTTATACCAAACCCACAATTAGCATAACATAAATAAAGATGGATGCATCAAGTTAATCATTGACTTCCATAGATTAATCATGTGAGGGTCCAGGCCGCTCTTGACCGTGAGCACGGCTAATCGATTAGTTTTACACTCTGCAGAGGTTGTACACTTTCACCACAAGTCGCGTAAAAGTTCTAGGAACTTTAAACACAACCATGCGATGCTAGCTAGGCATCATACCACACTACCGAGGTGTGATCGCATAGGGACGCTACGAGGCCTTTACAAAGTTTCCCCAGTGTGAAGCAACCCGCGAAGGTTCCAAGCCGCCGCAAAGCATAAAGTCCCCTAGTAGGACCGTGTCTTAGCAAAGCACACTCCCTACTAGAGCGAGTCTATTCCTCAACTAACGCTTCCCCTTGCCCTTATCAGGTAAGGCCACCCCAACACTAGAGTCACTAATTAATTAGCCAAGGCAGAGGCATGTACCCTTGCGGTTGCACTGTTATCCTGGGTGGTCGCTCCATGTTCCGATTAAACAAGGTGATCTTGTATTAATGAAGGTATAGCATAAATAAATCAAGTTTCTTAAAAGTTCATTAATACCATCCACCAAGTTAAGCATAGCGAGAGCTACCCAACAATAAATGTAAATACTCAAGTTGATCAAGGTAAAGGGATAAGATAATCTAGTCCTGTCCTTAAAAAGGGTCCCATCAATTTAATGCAAGCAAAAGTAAGAACAGTGAATTAAATGCATGTTGTATAGGTAAATGGGTATGCATCAAGGTAGACTTGCCTTCAACAGATCCCTGTTGCTGTTCAGACACTTGAGCTTCTTGGTCTTCAAATCCTTCAGCCCAAACATTCTCTACGCATCAAATCAAGTACATACAAGCAAACAATGGAATAAAATAAGAAACAATCACCAAACAGCAAGATCAAAACAAAACAGGAGCGAAAAGCTATTCTACTCTTCGATACGATCGTTTGGACATAAAGAACGCTAAAAACGGAGCTAAGACGGAAAAGATATGGCTAAAAGAAGATTCAAGAGTATAACTGTGAAGAAAATAAGGTTCCAGGGGTCTATCTGCAAGAAATCGAGGGCTATTACGTAATTAAATGTAAAAACCTAAGGGGGCTGAGGTGAAAAAACACAAGGCTGGACCTCGGCTACAAAAACCAGAGAGCTCGGGGTTTAAAACATGAAGAAAAGGACCTAGGTGTAAGGATCTTAGAACGGTGGAAGGACCGGCTTGGAATTTTAAAAAGCGCAAGGGTTTTTCTGCAAAAACACACGGCCACGCGGGGTATATGCCGGTTTGACCGGTATTGACCCGAGTCGGATGGGATCTCGGCCACAGGTTTGAGATCGGACGGTCGAGGACTTGAGCAGGCGCGAGGCGGCGACGCTGAGGCGACGCACGGCGGCGCATGGCCGGAATCGTCGCCGGCGCAGAGCAATCTCGAGCTAAGGGGCTCGGGAAGCAGTGCGGGTTGGCCTGGGATGAAGCGGGCGACACGGGGAAGCGAACTAGGCCACCAGAGACGGAAGGCGGGCGGCGACAGCGACGCTAGGCTCGACGGGGCGGAGCTCGAACTCCGGCGAGCGCGCACGGCCAACATAGGGCACAAGGACGTGCACAAACGACACAGACGTCCTTCTCACCTCCACGCGGATCTCCAGGTGACTTCTCGACGATGGAGCAGCAGCGGCCGACGAGATCAACTGCGGCAGCTGTCTCCTAGGGTTCCGGCGGGTCGTGGCTGAGCTCGAGGCGGCGGCTAGGGTTTGGAGCTTGAGAAGACGGCGGCTCGGTGCGGCGACCTATAAAGGGCCGGGCGCAGAGTCCAGGCGTGCGGGGTGAGCAACTCAGAGGCGGGGAAGATCGAGTCTCGGCCACGGCGGCGGAGTCGTGCCCGGGGCGGACTCGAGGTAGGAGATGACGAGGGGGTCCCACCAGTCAGCGACAGCGGCGGGGGCGAGGCTACGCAGGCCGCGCTGGGCCGAAACCGAAACTGGGCCGCGAGACGGGGAAAGCTGAGCGAGCGGAGAGGAAGAAACAGAGGGGGTTCGCCGGACTTCTCAGGCTGAGCCGCAACATGAACTGGGCCAGAAGCGAGATAGGGTTTAAGGGGTTTAAGGAAAGCTTTTGATTTTTGAAAAGAAGGTTTCAAACATAGAATTCAAATTTGAATTTGAATTCAACCAAACATAAATAATGCACCAGCATGAAATGCAACAATAAACTCCTATATTTATTTATTTAATCTTCAAAAATATATTTAAATGCCTAAAATCCAAACACACCTTACATTCTTTAATATCAAAGCCTTGTTTCTATCAAATTTTATTGAAAACATATTTTTGCAAATTTAGGGTGTTACAGCTACGTGAGATATAGACGTTGTCAGCTATAGCAGTAATCAGTGGTCTAGATGTGGTGTCTAGACTGCGAGTTATCTTTTGTTTGCCTTGTGCCCCACATATAGATAGAGTGTTGACAGTTGAAACACGTGTCGCGTTTCGATCCACAAGCGTACAGATCACGTGTTGCCTTCTTCACTCAGGGATGACCCATGATATCGAACCGTGGATCGGAAGCAAACTGCCTAGGGTTTACCATCTAATCTATTGAACTAACCTACATGAAGCATTGATCGCATAAAGATTTAACTTACAAGCATGAAAGGATGTATGGATCACATTCACTAGCCATAAAGATACACGACCCAAGGTAACCCTAGCCTACCGTCTTCTAGTTGCAGCTCTGGCCAAGATGAAAACTAATCTAATCTCAAACCATGATAAGGAGTAAACCCTTACACGTTTGCTCGGCGCTTTCCCTTCCTTCGTACTGTCACTACGCGAAGGTAAACACAACCGAACGACTATACGTCCGTGCACTACTACGAGATATCCGCAATACAAAGACTAATCACCATGATTAGATCTATTCCTACTAAGGACATATGGTAGCTACACATATGAATAAGCACAACTCGTAGTAGATCAAAGTAAGGATAAGGTATGATTTATATCACCATCGAATGTTGAATGTACAAATGCCTTGAAGAATTCAAGGCATGGCTCCGGAACTCCACCATGGCTTCACCACGCAAGGCCAACCATGGCGGTTAGGGCATGACCTAGGCCATCTCCTAGGCAACACAAGGACTAGCGGCGGCCGTCGGCTTCCTTCGGCGTGTCTCCTTCGATTTGGCGGCTCTCTGATGAATGGATCGGTCAATCTCCTTCCCTTGGGCACCTAGGGGGTTGTATTTATACCCTTGGGGAGACTTGGGGCGTGCTCCACCTTGCCTTGCACGAGATCCTCCTTGGGATAGAAGCAAACTTGGTTTCCATAAAATCACCCTCGTCTAGATTTTCCTGATTCGCTACCCTTCCTTGCCAATGTTACATCTCCCATGTCCGGACTCCAAATTATGCAAATTCGGTGTCTAGATTGTGTTCCACGAAATTATCTCCAACTTTAGTATTCATTGCTTTCCTTGGAAACGAAGATACGATCCCCAAAACAGCTTTGGAAGATAATCTGTCTGATTTCGGACTTGTCTGCGCAGCAGACATTTCGGGGGCCATATCTCCTAGCTCCTTGATCCAAATTAGGCTTTCCATATGTTCAAATGGAAGCTCTCAACAAGTCCCACAACTTTGGTATTCAATGTTTTGCTATTAGAGGCCGTTTAAGTCTCCAAATCTGCATCGAAAGATCATGCTGTTCTGGGCTACGCGAATATCTCTCGGGTTGAGTTGATCTCATGGGTGAATCTCCAAATCTCAAGGGCCTGGGCCCTCTGGTCCACTTCAGGCCCACCATCCTTTACACGGCTTTTCTTGCAATTTTGACATTTTATATCTTCGCATATGGGCTTTATACGTCATTATCCCCGCGATCAAGATAAGGGGTCTTGACGCATGAACTCCCGCATCTTCTGTTTAGGTTCACGGAGTTTCACGGCTTCATGCTTCGGTCCTCGGGTCATTTGGAGTTATGTTCACTTCGTGTCTTGACTTGTGCCGGGATTTGTGATCTTCTCTTAAAGTGCTCGATGAACTCTACCCGAAAGTCCTCATTTAAGCACTTAAATCCAGTGTAAACAACATACTCCAAAAACCACATGTAAGTGCGAACTTGTTACATCATTAGTATGCCTAGTGGTGGGTTAGTTATAATTCAAAACTCAAACCAAAGTGTAACAAGTGCTCTTGGTTGACGGAAATCGACCGTCAACAGATCTCCATGCTTAAATGTCACACCCTGAAATTTTTAATTTCAGGGTGTGAACAGAGAGAATAACTAAATAACAATTTTCACATAATTTTAAAAGTTTTCCAACATTTATTTTCTATACAGGAAATATAGTATAAGAAAAATTCATTGTTTGATTTTCAGAATTAAATAAATTGTTCGATGAGTGTTGCATTATGCCGAAGCATCTTGGTCTTTGTTGAGTGCAAAATATTTTAAAAACACGTTTAGGGCTGACCAAGACCTTCTGAGAATTTTCCAGCTTTTTCTGGAATTTATTCTCATTTTTCTTGAGCTATTTCTATTTCTTAGAAGGCTCTAAATCTTTTTCTTGAGCTCCAAATATTTTATTTGGATTCATCGTGTCTCAATTCATCTCCAGTGATTTTCTTAAATTTTTCTGAGCTTTCGGAGTATTTTTTGTGATTTAATTATGATTTCGGGATTTTTTGAAATTGTTTTATAATCAGAAATTAATTCCCAAAATTAGAAAAAGAAGAGAAAATAAAACCGGACTCTATCTCGGCCAATAAATAGTTGCCGGTTATCTCCTTGATGTCATCTTTCCAATGCCGCCAACCTCATCTCGTTTCGATAACCCAAGCTCCCACAAATCGTCGCCGAACTTTCGCATCTACTAAATTCCGGGGATCACTCCGGCGAGCTTTTCTGGCGAAATCGTGGACTTTCTGTGCGAACGGACACCACCATGAAGTCTCTATCATTGAGCTCTACGCCGTGGTGTGGTGGATTGCTCGATTCCGATGTCGGCTTCGTCCTCTTCCCCAACTCCGGTGACTCCTCCCCAACTCCGGCGAGCCCTTCCGTTGCCATCGTTCATCGATGGCCGGAGGTGAGGATACCATCGCTTTCGTCTCATCTATATCTGTTTTGTCGTTCTTGTGCGTGTTTGGAGGTCATTCTCATCGAATCCCCATCTCTCCTTTTTCTCTTATGTTCCTGTACATGGTCGGAGGTCGAGCTGCAGGCTGCCGTCGCCGTCCGCCGCTGGAATCCGGTGCCTCCGTCCATCTCCGCCTCCGGTGAGGACTTCCCCGTGCTCCTCTACCACTCCTCTCTTCCCTGCGCCATCCGGCCATGACCCTAGGAGGCCGGAGCCTCACGATATTGGCCTCCAGAACCGTCGTCCGTTCCTGGAGAAGCATGTAATCCTTTGTTCTTTTTCTTGTGTCTCGGCAGATCTGTAAGAAACCCCCTGGATAGTTTAGATTCCCTAGATTCAGCCCACCCTGAAGATTTTGCGCATATGCCCTCGGGTTTATATGCATAATTTTGTATATGCCCTCGGTTTCTCACAGTTATGCCCCTAGAAGTTCTGAAATCTTGCCAGCAAGTCCCTAGAGCTTAGTTTATCCATATCTTTCATGTTTTAGATCCATTTTCATCCGTTCAAGTTGCGTTAGGTTCATAATGAGATAAAGTACGCGTTAGTGGTGAGTTTTATTTATACATGTTTTTTGAAAATTAATTTGATATTAATTTTGATTAATGCTTAGATAAACATGTTTTTTCTAAATAAAAGCTATATAGTGCTACACACTGATTTTCATAATAAATAATTTGATTAATAATTATTTCACATGCTTTTATACATAAAATCTAATTAGATCTTTACCACGATTTTTCGTAAACCAAATGCTAATTTTTTTAATATTTAATTAACTTTTCTAATTAAAGGTTGATTAGGCTTTTAACACTGACTTTCATAAATATATGTTAATTTGATTAATACCAATATAATGTTATTTTCAGGAATAATAATATGATCCACTTGAATCATAAAGTTGCGTTTAGATGTCATACATAGTTTAGCCTTTTCAAAGCTAAATGCTTAAAAAGGTATAATTTATACTTTAATCTTTCTAATTAAAATATGGTTAAGCCATAACTCGGATTTCATAATTATTTGCTAAAATGACTAATGTCAACGTGCATGTGTTTTCTAAATAAAGTTTCTCTAGCTCAACACGACATATGTTTTAATTCGAGTAGTTGGTTTAACCTTTCTAAAGTAAATGTTTAATTAGTATAATTTATATTTGCACATTTTATAAATAAAACTTGACTAGGTTCTATACCTCGATTCTTGCAAATAAAGTTTAAATTGCATTAATTACAACTTAGGGTATTTTCTTTATGAAATATCCTTTACATATGTTTTGCTAATTAAAATAAACCTAAGCTTATAGTCTTTCATGTTCATAAATGTTAATCGATCGATAGTCATTCTTCGTCAGCTCTATATCTGTGTGTCTTTGTTGTGGAGCTAGTCTCCTTTCAAGCTCTAGATCCTTCCGATCCTAGTTCAAGCTCAAACCATGTGTCTTTTATACATCTAACCAAGCTTATCTTTTCAAGCTCTAGTTGTGTGCTTTGGTAATCCGAATAGGTTATCTTAGGGCGTCTGTTCTGCTTAATAGCATTATCTGTGTGAGTAGTTTGTGCTACTCATCTCTTTATCAAGTAATCTTATCATGCTTGTTCCTTGTTTCTCTTATAATCCTTTTTATAGCAAGTCATAAAATCCTATGGCTCCGTAGTCTTTCGTTTCATAGCTCTCATGTTCCAGTTGTTCCTTTTGAGTTAGCCATGTTCCTGTGATTCTATGTGCAGTTATCTTTCTTAGAACCAATCTTAATAGTATCTCTACCATCTAGTTGATCCCCCTACAGCCTAGTTCTCCTGATAGACCCTTCCATAAGGTTTCTTATGTGCTTGATAGTTCGTTGCTACCGTTCTCGTTCATTTCACCTTAACTTGTACGTTAGCATGTGTATCACCTGTTACATGTTGTTAACACTAAAGTTGCATGTTAATCTTGACTAATTATTATTTCATTGCTTTTCTAAATAAAAGTGATTAGGTTCTATTCCGGTTTTCTTTAATCATGATGTAAATGGGTTAATTCTTACTTAACTAGTTTTTGTTAAATAAAAGATGTTAGAGCTATACAACGGTTTTCATATTAAAGTTAATATGCTTAATGATATTATACATGTCTTTTTAATGTTAATATGTTTAGTTGAACACGAGATATAAAGTTATTCGGTTAGATATCTTGCACATGCTTTGTCTTCCTAATGTTAATTGTTAATTTGATATAATTTGTACTTAAATGTCTGCAAATAAAATATGATTAGGTTTATCGTGTTTTCTATACTTAAATATAACTTTGCTTAATTCTAACATAGAGTATTTCTCTGAAATATTCTTTCCACATGATTTCTCATTAAAACAAATCCAGCACCTAGTCTCTGGTTGTTTGATAATAATCTCTCGATAGCTTTGTCTTTTCGACCGTAGTTCCATTTTCAACGTTCCTTGCGTTTGCGTAACCATAGAATCGAGCCTATCCTTTAGTGCGT
Source organism: Cenchrus fungigraminus (assembly GCA_036936925.1). NCBI lineage: Eukaryota > Viridiplantae > Streptophyta > Magnoliopsida > Poales > Poaceae > Cenchrus > Cenchrus fungigraminus. Next base: position 121,477,000 of record CM072779.1, on the reverse strand, counting down.
TCTTTTAGAACTTTTCTTTTGATTGGTGCATTGTTTTTAGCTGTATTTGTTTGTTTTCCTTGTATGTTTGTGCCTGATGTTTGCTTCGGGTAGAAGATTGTTGTTCATTTGCTTTGAAGATAAAGAGTTCCAAGAAAGCAAGAGCTGAAGAGCAGTAAGAGTATCTTTTTGTTGAAGAAAGGCAAGTGTCCCTAACCATCCTTCTACCTATGCTTTGTTTACAAGAATGCTATGCATTAATCGGAACATGGAGAACCACCCAGGACAACAGTGCAACCATGAGAACTAAATGGCTCTGGTCTTGGCTAATTAATTAGGGACTCTGGTTAGAAGTCACTACATGAAAACCTCACATAGGTCACGCAGCATTTGTAACGGGCCCTTAACACCTGTTACATGGACCCCATCTGTAACAGTTGTTGTTTGGCGCTCGTTACGCATAAGCACGGCAGGGTCGACCACGACCTCGCCCTGACCTCGCCAACATAATGCCCGTTACCAATGAGGACTTCTGGTAACGGACTTCTTAAACGCTCGTTACATGTTTTCTTTGTAACGGATGTTAACATGCGTCCGTTACGAAAGTAAAACCTATCGGTAACGGGCTTTTTAAGTCCGTTACCAATGACTTTCCTATTGGAGACGCGTTGTTTTTATGACGCGTCTCATTTTATGACGACCCAATTGGCGACGCTTGTTTGGAGCTAGCATCTCCTTTGTTTTCTCACAATAGAGACGCGTATTGCTATTACGCATTGTTGTTTTTGCGTTCCGACCACTCTGCTATCTCGGACAACTACACTCGCTCTCTCTCCTCTGAGGGCCCCACTCGCTCTCTCCCCGCCGTTGCTGCAGCAGCATTTTCGCGCACTTTCTGAAGGCCCCACTCACTGCGCGCGCGCTCTCTGAAGGCCCCACTCACTGCGCGCGCTCTCTCTCTCTCCTCAGAAAGCCGGCGCTGCAGCAGGCCGGCCGGCCGCGTGCGCGACGGCGAAAGGTGCCGGCGGACGTCGACCGCGGCGCGGCGTCCCTCCGTGCCATACGTCATCCAAAGCAGCAGCTTATCCTCCTCGGGCTCGGCGCCGTCCTCCGCGCTGTCGCCGTCGCCGTCCTCCGCGCCGTCGCCGTTGCCGTCACCGCGGCCGCAACGCCTCGTCCTCCTCCTCGGAAGCGCTCGCCTCGTAGACAGTCCTCGTCAAGGTGGAAATTGCCCCCTTTTATTGAACTTCGCTATCCTAATCCTCTTACTCATCGGTTTTGGTGATGGATTATGCTCATTTGATGTATGAAAATTGCAGATGGCTACTGCTGCTCGGGCTTGGATGTACAGTAGTAAGTCCCGAGATTGGGCCAGTTTCTTAATGGGGGTCAATGGTTTTCTAGATCAAGCAGAGGCGGATATGAGAAACCGTGGTGTTCAGGCAATGCTTTGCCCCTGTAAAGATTGTCTCAACGAGAAGAAGTTCGGACAACGGGATAACATTTTTCATCATTTGATCACACGTGGTTTCAAAGAAAATTACACGTGTTGGAATAAACATGGTGAGGAAGGGCTTAATGAAGTCGAAACAGGATGCCTAAATGAAGATGAAGCGCGACACCATGCTACAGGATGCCATGATGAAGAGCCTGATGAAGGTGGAGTTTTTGATGAGGAAAATGAACCATTCCCACCAATTGTGATGAGGCCTGAGGATATCACTGATCAAGAAGTTACGGGCTTCAATGATGGTGAGTTGTTACAACGTGTGCACAATGTTGATCAAATGTTGCGGGATGTTGAGTTTCAAGGAGTGTATACAGCTTCTGAATTAGCGAGGCTGAAGCAGTTCGTTGAAGATTCAAAGAAATCCCTCTAGCCTGGTTGCAAGAAGTACTCTCGCCTTTCTGGTGATCTAAAACTTCTGCAGCTTAAGGCAGATCATGGTTGGAGCAACAAAAGTTTCAAACAACTATTGGATCTCCTTAAGGACATGCTACCCGAGGGAAACCAAATAGCCGAGTCTGTCTATGAGGCAAAGAAGATAATTTGTCCTCTGGGAATAGAGGTTGAAAAAATTCATGCTTGCAAGAATAGTTGTGTATTGTTCCGTGGAGATTATGCAGACCTTGACAAGTGCCCCAAGTGTGGGTTCGATCAGTACAAGAGGAAAAAAGATGGTGGTGATGATAACAATGCTGATGATGACGAGAACGAGCCCGTGGAGATCACAGGCAAGAAGAAGAAGAAGAAGGTTAAAGGGCCTCCTGTGAGCGTAGCATGGTATTTTTGCATCATTCCTCGGTTGAGAAGATGGTTCGCCACACGAAAGGAGGCCCAACTCTTGCGTTGGCATAAGACACGAATGAAGGAAGTTGGAAAGATTAAGCACCCCGCAGATGGCCAACAATGGCAAAACATTGATTCCCACTTTAAGGAATTTGCCGGTGAAAGTAGGAACATTCGGTTTGCTATGAGCACAGATGGCGTGAACCCATTCGGTAACCAGAGCTCAACACATAGCACCTGGCCTGTCGTGCTGTCAATGTATAACCTTCCACCCTGGCTATGCAAGAAACAGAAATACATGATGCTGACAATATTAGTCTCCGAGCCAAAGCAACCTGGCGACCGTATTGATGTCTACTTGAGGCCACTAGTTGATGACTTGAAGATACTTTGGAAGCCTGGTGTGAAGGAGGTTTGGGATGAGTTCGGCCGTGAGGAGTTCACATTGCACGCCATGTTGTTCACCACCATCAATGACAACCCGGCTCATCGCAACCTTTCTGGCCAGAGTAAAAGGAAATGTGCAGCTTGCCCACACTGCTTGGAAGAAACTTGTGCAGTGTGGCTAAGAAATTCAAAGAAATTCTCATTTATGGGGCACCGTCGTTTCCTCAGCAAGAAACATGCCTATCGGGACATGGATTGTCAGTTTAATGGGGAAAAGGAGAATCGACAGGCGCCAACGCATGTGACTGGAGATCTGCTCCACTTGCAAGTCAAGGACGTCGAAACTATCGAGCAGTTACCCAAATTGTCTGAAAAGAAACTTCGCAAAAGAAAGAAGAGAGATGGTGAAGAAGAAGAAGAAGAAGATGGGCGAGGAATGTGGAACAAGAAATCAATTCTATGGGAGCTAGAGTATTGGCCGCTTTTGGATGTGCGTCATTCGATTGACAACATGCACGTCAAGAAGAATGTGTGTGAAGCTACTTTGGGAACATTGCTACAACAGAAGTCGAAAGGAAAAGATCATAAAAATGCAAGGGATGATCTTAAAGAAATGGGCATTAGGCCGGAGCTCTATGCAAAGGAAACAGACACAGGGATGGACCTTCCCGTTGCTGCAACCACCTTGTCAAAGGTAGAGAGAAAAGAATTCTGTGAGTTTTTGCATGGTTTGAAAGTACCTCCAGGTTACTCATCGAACTTCAAGAGGCTAGTGTCGGTGAAGGACATGAAAATTAATTTCAACTTGATGAAATCTCATGATTGCCATGTGTTGATGACATCTATTCTTCCTGTTGCACTAAGAGGTATCAAGACAAAACTGGTTCGCGACGTGGTCACGAGCTTGTGTTTATTCTTCAATGAAATAGAACAGAAGGTGATTGATGAGGAAAAACTATTGGCCTTAGAGAGGAGGCATTTCGAGACCCTATGCCTGCTTGAAGCTACCTTCCCACCATCATTCTTTGATCTCATGCTGCATCTAACAACACACCTCGCGAGGGAGATCTGGTACCTTGGCCCATCTTACCTTCATCAGATGTTTCCATATGAGAGGTACTTTGGATTCCTCAAATCATTGGTACATAACCGGTCATTTCTGGAGGGAGCCATTGTTCGTGGCTATGAGACCATTGAAGTAGTGGAGTGGGCCATGGGTTATATGGACCCCCAAAACCCTATTGGTGTGCCTCGTTCACGGCATGAAGGTAGGCTTTCAGGTGTTGGGACCCTGGGGAAAAAGTCAATCACTCCGCACCCAGAGGACTTCAGGAAGGCTCATTTCACCGTGATAGAACAGAGCGTAGAGGTTACACCATTTGGCAATGAGCACAAGCAACAACTACGTGAACAAAACCCTGGCTGTACTGAGGATTGGGTTGCAAAGAGGCACATGCAACGCTTCAACAGGTGGCTCCGTGATTATGTCCAGCAGAGTGGCAGCGCTGCTATAACCGACGATCTAAGAAAACTAGCAGTAGGGCCATTATTCACTGTTACAACATAACAAGCAATGGATATCAATGGATACACGTTCTACACCATGGCCCAGGATGCCAAGAGCGTCTATCAAAATAGTGGTGTGCGTGTACAGGCCATCGACAATAAGAAGAACACAACCACATATTATGGTCAAATAGAGGAAATTTGGGAGCTTGATTATGTAGGATTCAAGGTAGCCTTGTTTCGGTGTAGATGGGTCACCAATGCGAAGAGAGCTATGATCAAGGACAAATTTGGTTATGTTAGTGTTGATCTCCAGGTCTTTGGTTACAAAACCGAACCGTCTGTCTTCGCTAAGGATGTTGAGCAAGTGTTCTATGTACCTGACCTTGCAAAGAATAACTGGAGTGTGGTTTTGCCTGGAAAAAAAAGGATTGTTGGGGTTGAAAATGTTGTTGAGGAGGAGGAATACAACCAGTTTGACGAAAGTCCATCCTTTCACACTTCATACATGCCCCGAGTCTTGGGAGCTGACAAAACACCATACTTGCGAAGCGACCATCGTGAAAAGATCCATATACAAAAATCAAAGAAGAAAAAGAAGCAAGATTGATTTCTGCTGAATCCGATCCTTTTTGTAAAATGCAGGGATGTCTATTGCTGGAAATGGAATCCTTTTTGTAATATATATAGGATGTGTATTGGTGGAATTTGAATGAATCTCCTTTCAGTAATATATGATGCCTAAGATACTGCCTAAGATGCCTATATATTCTGCCTAAGATACTGCCTAAGATGCCTATAAGCGAGATGCATGTGCAATTAGTAGTACCACTAATCTGAGAGTATTGATATTATTTTGTCTAACATTTCGTCAAACTTCAAAGAGTTTGACTCCCCGATAAGCGAGATGTGCAATTAGTAGTATCCACTCATCGGAGACGCGTCTCCTGTATCTTCTCTCCAAAATAAATAACCGTTGCCCCAACCCCTTCTTCTACCCGCGAAACCACCACATCCCCTTCATCTACCCGTGAGAAAACCACAACTGCCTATACACTCCTCGTCGGGCCTCCTCCGCTCCACGCCAAGCGACTTCCCTTCCACGCCGGCACTCATGGCATCGAGGGAGCACCCGCGGTCGCTCGCGGAACTCCCGGCGGAGGTGCTGGCGATCATCGTTGGCCGAGTCGGTGCGACATCGAATCGGCCTATGGAGGACCTCTGCAGCCTACAGGCAACCTGCAAGGACATGCTCCGCCCCTGCCGCGACAGAGACGTCGGTAGGCGCCTGGCACTGGATCGGGTTCCAGTCGAGCAGATGCAGAACAACGACCCCGTCAGCTACGACGTCTTCCTTCGTAGCCTGGCTGTAGCCGGCAACCCGGTGGCCTGCTTCCTCACCGGGATGGACGACATCTTCGGCAGGAACCGCAGCCCTCAGCCTCCCCTCGACGAGCTCCACCGCGCTGCCAAGGACGGGCACAGAGGGGCGGCCTATGTGGCCGCCGTCTTCCTCTACAGAGCAACCAACGGGGCCGACGCCACTGCAATTGCGTACATGAAACAGGTTGAGGGCGAGGAGCAAGGGTAGTGGCGTCCGCGTTTGATCAGCAATGTGCAATTCCTAGATTTCCAGCATCGTGGGGTCAATCTGGCTTGGCAAATTAGGAGTGTCACCCTCCACCGTGGCCTCGGCCGGCCGACGCTGCCAACGGTGGTGGCGCAAGGCAACATTCAACATTGCGCAGGCAAAGCATTCTGCGGTACGGCGCTGAGCCGGAGGGGATTTTGCATGTATTTCTGTAGTGATGAATGTAGGCTTCGTTACGAATGTAATGTCTTCTTCTATCGTGTAAAGTATCGTCCAATCGATTATTGATAGACAAGATTTGATTTCTCACATTTCTGAGTCAAATCCAAGGTTGCGGCGCCCTCTACTTCCTCCTCTGTTCTATTGGAATGAAGAACAGTTTGTGTGGGAAAATAAGACGAGGATTAACCATCCTGCGTCTCTAATTAGGGTGGGGCCCAGTTCTATTAGAACGAAGAACAGTTCTCATTTCTCCTTTTAATCTGCACTCAAATTTTGTAACATGTATTTCTCCGTCGTGCTTAGTCCAAATTTGATGATTTTTTTTCTAGTTTTTTCTAAAATCCCCATCTTTTCATTAATTTCATTGTTTAGTGTATATTCCGTTTCGTGAATAATATTATATGCCTTATCTTGTTCTTTGTAAGTCCAACATAGAAATAATATTTGTTTTCCACAACCATTAGTAATGAAACTTTACATTTCATGATCTTAAGGTGAACACATGCTTGTGTTAAATTTTCAAATGCGTACGAGATCGAACATGTTGCAAAGTGTGGAAAACTTCAATGTTCAAGCAACATTCTAGGAAATTATGTGAGAGATGTAGCCATTTGTATACAAGTATATTCTTCCTTTATCGAAACCATTTGAATTTTTTATGACAAGTTTAGGTACCCAAATTATGTTTCCACGTAAATTTGTAGAATTTTTGGAGCAAACTAAGATGTTATTAGAATTATTATATCACAAGCATGAGATGTATATTCGAATTATAAGAATGTTAGTTATACACGTGTGACTGTTGATATTTTATTAAAATACTAAATGTCCAAATATGAATTGATGTTATTTTTAATGAATTTTTAGGTGCTGTTTTACCGGCTCTAATATTTGATGGATGCGAGTTTCAGTTCTAAAAAATAGTGTTGGGCCCACGCGTCAGTGTCAGCAGCCTATAGAAAGAAGATAACCGCCCGGACCTACCTGCCAACGAAGGCGACGCGAGTTTACTAACCAGCGTCGGCGATGACTATCCATTGTCTCCAAGATCGAGTTCATCACAGGAGGAACAGATACTGTAGGCGATGCTGATGGATCTGCCCGCGTCTCTTAGATCGAGTTCATGCGACATGTATACAAAATCCAACAACCAAACTAACCAGTTCATGATCGACAAACAAACTATAAGCAGTTCATGATCGACAAACTAAGCAGTCCAACAACCTGACGAGAACAAACTGACGAACACACAATAATCACAAACACATTATTAATGGTACAGGAGTGGATCAATTAGTCACTCACCACTGTCGGAGTCCAGCCGTCGTCGCCGCCGTCGGAGCCGTCGTCGCCGCCGTCAGAGCCACCGTCGTCGCCGAGGAGAGACCGCTGGACCACGGGGAGCTTCTCAAACTTTTCAGCCAACACGTGGATCCTGAAGGTGAGACCCTTAAGGCTGCGATCCTTGTAATCGTCAGGCGCCTCGATCTTGAACGCTGCGCCAACATCTCGAAGCTTCATGAACGCGCCCTGGAGCTGTTCGACGGCGAAGCTGATGTCGGCGGCCTCCGGATTCTTCTCCTTGGGTGCCGCCAGCTCCTTCCCCTTCTCGATGGTCAACTTCCTCCGACGGCGGCTTTCGTCGTCGTCGTCATCCTCCCTTCGTCCCTGCTTCGCCGACGGGTCACTCGACGCCATGCTCTTCTCGATCCTTGTTGGTCATCTCTTGGTAACCGGAGTATGTGGTGGTGATGGCGAGAGGGAAGAAGATGAAGCGAAAGAAACGATATGATTAGGGAGCAACCAGTCGGGTATTTATGATGACAAGACGTGAACCGTCAGGGCGCCTCTCCTCCCCACGCCCCACTTCCCCCTACGCCTCGGGAACCGTTTTTTGGGAGCAAAACCATCCAAAAACACGCGTCACATTTCAATTTCGCGGAAAGGTGGAGGGGCAGGGGCAGTTGTCAGGCCCACGCGTCAGCAGCCAAACCGCATCGCATTTCAAGTTCCATATTATCAGTAACGGGTGTTTATAAATGGCCGTGTCGTATTTCAATTTCCAAACCCCGTCGCCTTTCAATTTCCAGATCCCGTCGCATTTCCATTTCCTTCCCCTTCTTCATGGCCGCGGTGTGCTTCATGGAGCTGCTGCCAAATGAACTGGTCACCCAGATCATCCTCCACTGCATCAAGGGTGAGCCCGTCATTCGTTTCCTGATCCTTCGTAATCGGGTCTGTGGCACCTTCCGGCGCATCTGCGACTCGGATGAGGTACTCCTACAGGTGTTGCTGCATGAGCTTCGTCAAGAGTGCAAGAATCGCTACGTCAGGTCCTTGTTGGAGGAGCGCTTCCGCCTCGCCAAACATCCGGAGGCATTATGCTTCGAGGGGATGGAGAGGTTGATGAGACGGTAGAATCCCGATGAGGGTCTGGAGCTCGTCGGAAAGGCCGCTGCCAAAGACGCCGGTGCGAAGTACTTCTTAGCAATGTTGAAGTACCGTCGCAACCCTGAGGACCCCGAAGCGATGGCACTGCTCCACGAAATCAGCGGCGGGCCATCACCCCCTGACGGGCGGTGGAAGAACCACAACCTGCACCGGCTGCGCTACCTCGTCCGCCGGGATCTCCAGAACATTGCGTGGTGGTACTGGCTTCGTGACGGCGACGATGACATTCCGTTGCTGCCCGTCCAGAATCCCCACGTTTGCATTTGGGCAGCGGGATGTAGGCGCTACGGGCCGGAGACCCCAGGGATCATCCACTACTGCAGCGCCGAGTGTCGCATCTGTCATGAGTTCGACCTCTGGACGCGTGAATTCAGCGCCGCGGTAGAGTACGCCGTCAGCAGGATGAACATCGGGATGTAGGCGGAAGCATCAATAAAAATTATGTATCTTTTTTTTGTGGGTGAAAAATTATGTATCTTGAATGTAAATTATTACATATTCTATGTCGCATCCACAAGATTTGATTTGTCACGTTTCTGAGTCAAATCGAAGGTTGCGGTAGTCTCATTTGCCGCATTAGAGGCCTAGGGTGCCCTCTTGGATGTCAAAGCGGGCACGGCGGTGGCGGTGGCGGCGGCGGTGGCCTCTGCTAGTCTGCTTCCTCCTCTGTTCTATTGGGTGGGCGTAGGAGACGAGGATTGGAGGGGCAAATGAGACGCGGGTTAACCACCCCCTCTGTTCTATTGGAATGAAGAACAGTTCTCATTTCTCCTTTTAATCTGCACTCAAATTTTGTAACATGTATTTCTCCGTCGTACTTAGTCCAAATTTGATAAATTTTTTTCCTATTTTTTTCTAAAATCCCCATATTTTCATTAATTTCATTGTTTAGTGTATATTCCGTTTCGTGAATAATGTTTATATGTCTTTATCTTGTTCTTTGTAAGTACAACATAGAAATAATATTTGTTTTCCACAACCATTAGTAATGAAACTTTGCATTTCGTAATCTTAAGGTGAACACAAGCTTGTGTAAAAATTTCAAATGCGTACGAGATCGAACATGTTGCAAAGTGTGGAAAACTTCAATGTTCAAGCAACATTCTAAGAAACTATGTGAGAGATGTAGCCATTTGTACACAAGTATATTCTTCCTTTATCGAAACCATTTGAATTTTTTATGACAAGTTTATGTACCCAATTTATGTTGCCACGTCAATTTGTAGAATTTTTGGAGAAAACTAAGATGTTATTCGAATTATTATATCATAAGCATGAGATGTATATTCGAATTATAAGAATGTTGGGTACACAAGTGTGACTGTTGATATTTTATTAAAATACTAAATGTCCAAATATGAATTGATGTTATTTTTAATGAATTTTTAGGTGCTGTTTTACCGGCTCTAATATTTGATGGATGTGAGTTTCATTTCTAAAAAATAGTGTCGGGCCCACGCGTCAGTGTCAGCAGCCTATATAAAGAAGATACCTGCCGACAAAGCCGACGCGGGTTTACTAACCAGCATCGGCGATGACTATCCATTGTCAGCGTCAGTAGGCAAACCTTGCGCGCGCTGTTCAAAAATTCCCACCTATATTGACTATAATGCCCATGGAATTCCAATTCCACCAGAGAGCCGTTCAAGGGAACGCCAGTAATTTCTGTGAACTTAGTAACGCGCACGCAGGGGACATATACTCGGGAGTCTAATTCAGACAGATCCAGGACTCTAATTCAGACAGATCCACCACGCCCGCACTCTCCCCGCCGCCGCCCTGCTCTTTCTCCAGCCCTAGCCCACCGCCGCCGCTCTACCCGCCGCAGCCCTGCTCTTCTCCAGCCCCACCGTTCCCGGCGTGACGTCGGCAAAGCGGCTCCAGCCGTGACGACAGTGACGAGGACGCGGTTACTGGCGTGCGGACGGCGTCCCGGCCAACCTAGAGACGGTGACGCGGATCCGGCATCCCCGGCCACGACGACGAGCCGTCCACCTCAGGCAACGAGGCGATGCGGATCGGGCCTCTCCGACCACCACGAGAATAACTACTTCATTCGCGACAGAGGTTAGTGCTGCTTGAACCCCCAACGCCCTCTCTGTGCTCGGCCACCCAATCTGCTATTCCTGTCAAGGTGGATTAGGGAGACATGCTACTTTACGGTTGTTCACATAGGATTATTCTCCTGGAATTGCCTGCATTAGTACAGCATGTCTTAATAGTTCATTTTTAATTGACTGGCTGTGGATTTGACGGATGAATTTTATTGCTCCAAGTCTGTTTGAATAAATTGTTGCTAACAGATATGAACTGTTGAAATTTTGTTATGCTTCGAATGTACCAGATCGACAGTTATGCTTTGGACCTGTTAGCATACTTTAATTCTAATTGCTTTGTCCTCTTGTTGCATGTACACATGGAACACACAATTCATTACTGCTGAAGTTGGACAAGGAACTAGTTGAAGGAATTTAGTCTCTCCTTTGATATATAAGCATATTGCTTCACCCTGTCAAAATGGTTAGCACCTATCTCCAACCTATATGCTAATATCAACTATTTTGCCTGTCAGAGAATAAGAATTTATCTTATTTTGTTTAAGTTTTCAGTCTAGCTTATGTTGCTCTACTGACGACCTGACATATCATCTATGCAGTCTCCCACAACACCAAACTCCTCTACCTCCAGTGCACCATCACAGCCCATCGACGGTGAACCTTGTTCACAGCCTATCAATAGTGATCCTTCTTCACAGGGTCACTCAGCACATACTGCTGCGAGTAGTACTCGATCCCGCGGGTCAAGGACACAAACCAAATGGCCAGAAGACAAGTTGACCGCAACTGGACTTGATAACAATTATTGGCCTACCCCAGATGCTGTGAGGGATAGATTTGTATTGGTCTGTGGCCTCATTGCTCGAGAGAGGGTGTCAATCAATAGGGTAGTTGAAGATCTCTCATCAATTGAGAAGGAAGAGATGTTCACAGTTTTAGAGGAAAAGCTAGATTACCCAGCCAATCTGGCTGAATCTGTTCGCAAGAAGGCAGTTAAGGCAGCTATGTCAGAGATTGGAACCTTGCAACGGCGGTTCAAGACCCATTTAAGAAAAAAATTGTGAGCCAAGAGGAGACTCACTTTGTGAAGCATGCCTTTTTGCAGCCAGAAGACTGGACTGTGTTTGTGCAGGAAACCAATTCTCCTAGATTTCAGCGATTGAGCAAGGGGATGAAAGAAAAGATAGCATTGCATGATAAGCCACACAGGACGGGCAGAAAAGGTTATGTTCGTAAAAGGAAAGAGTGGGAGGAGGAGGATGCAAAGCTAGCTGAAGAAGGAAAACAGAACCCTTGGGACCAATTTCCTGAACGTTCGAGCCCTTATCTGCGGGCAAGGGTAGGGAAGAGGAAGACCACTAGTGAAGGAAGCGGGGACATAACATTCAGTAACCCTGCGGTGGTGGGGGTAGCAACTAGGGTGAAAACACTTACAGCTCAGGCTAGCGATGGTTCTTTCGGGGTTAGAGAGAATGATATCCTCACCGCAGCACTTGAGACTCCAGAGCATCGAGGTCGGGTCCGAGGCGTGTCTAGTTCACTTGGCTGGGGTAAAGGGTTTGGTGAAGAGTTTGCTGGAATATACAGGAAGAAGAGGAACAAGAAGGCTGAACCGCAGATGGAAGACCTAGTTGTTGAAGCAATCACCAGAATTTTCTCTATTCTAGCAGAATCAAGCCTTGATATAAGGAAAAATGTACTTCATCCTCCCTATACCTAGGATTGGATCGAGTATTATCCATATCCAATTGGATTTTTATAGTTGGACTCTACTGGATTTGGACCTAATTGGATCATGGACATCCACATGCTTCTGATCCAATAGCGTTGGATTTCATTGGACTCATAAGACTGGATAATCCAATTCTGAGTTGGATTTGAGAAAGGGAAAGCTACGGTCGTTCCCTCAAGATATCCTCCGCGCATCTACACCGCCGCCGTGACTGGAGGCCGCCGCCACGCCACTTCCCCATCTCCTCCTTCGATTTGCCGCCGCCGCCGCCGTGACTGGAGGCCGCCGCCACACTACTTCCCCATCTCCTCCTTCGATTTGCCGCCGTCGCGCCTCCTCCCCGTATTCTCCTCCGTCGACAAGCCTTCTACTCTACCGCTCGCGTCGGAGGTCAGGGCCGGCGGCCGCCCGGCCGGCAGGAGCGCGCAGCCCGGCCCGACCGGTGGGGTCGCGGCTCCCAGCCGCATCTCCTTCCGTCCGTGCGACGGCCGGCCGGTGGGGACGCCGCAGGGTGCCGTCTTTGCCGGGCGCCGCCACCTACACGCCATCGGGGGACACCGCCGGGCTCCATTTGCTCCCCGACACACCAACCCATCCTCCCTTGAAATCTTCCTGTGGATCCCTCTCGGTCTGTGAAGCACGACATGCACAGGTACTGCAAAAGGTAGCCTGAATTCGATTTGGTATTCCTGACTGACTCTGAGCACACCATGTTCTGTTATCTCCATCTAATGGCCACTTAATTACTGCAGCAAAGAACCTTGCATTATGATGGCACGGTAAAACTTGTGTTATAATCTCAATCTCACCTGCTGATTTGAGCGAGGAGCAGCTTTCTGATTTTTAGGTACACTTTCTCTTTCTAACAGTAGTCAATTCATTTTGTAGAAAACGGAACACTTCAAGTAATACCAAAGTTTTCTAACCAAAGTGCGAACAACTTACAAAAAACTAGCTTATCAGTTATTCTATTGTACTGCCATACTTAAAAAGATAACCTGATGGTCCATGGAACTTCCCGTCCAGTAAAATGTGGTTGCTGTGATAGTGGATTGGTGAAGCTTCCTGGTGTCAAACAGAGTATCAGGGCTTTCTGGCTCCACAATTTCAAAACAGCATGTCCAATGCCAGTGAATATAAGATCTTTTACTGAGTTTCACAGAGTGCTTTTTAGTTGACAATTCATCTAGATTGTTTCCTTTTTGAGGTGACAGTTCATCTAAATTGTTCATAGCTAATAAGTAATAACTATTAGTCTATCACTCTCCTTACTGAATCTAACTCTTTACTGGTGATCTATCTCATAAAGTTTCGGCTCCTAGTAGCTTTTATTCTGTACCTATTTTTTGTGCTGCATTATTCATCTGCACTCTTCAAATATGCTAATGAATTATTACTGTCTTTTTTACGCTGCATTATTAAGTGAGCTGCATGCTTAATATAAGCTCATGAATAGTAGTTTGCACTGCCTGTACATTCATTATGCACCAGCCATGCATCTCAAAAAAATCATTCTCTCTAGAACTCAGTCATACAAAATGATTTGTGCTTAAATAGTTAAATAATAGAACTCTTTACATTGTTTTGTGAACAGATCTGCGATGTCTAATAGCGAGAGTGCACCGCTACTTGCCGAAAGTGCTGGTGAAGTTGCATCGCGTTCCAATCGTAGCAGGAAAAGATCTATAGTTTGGTAGTATTTTGAAGAATTGACAAATGAAGGAAAAGCAAGATGTAAGCATTGCGGGTTAAGGTTATCTTATCACAAAGGTATTGGAATATCTCACCTACAGAACTATGTTAGGACATCTTGCAGAGAATTCACCCCTGATATTGATCGTAGTGCAATCTTTCCAAAGAGTGTCGCAAGTGTAGATCTTCGCAATTTTGTACTAGATCCTAAGGTGGTGAGGAATTTTATGACTAAATTTTGGATCACTGCGAATGTTGCCTTTAAGAAGATAGAGAATGGTTTTTTCAAGAGAATGATGATATCAGCGCATCCTAGGCTAGCAGTTCATGGTAGACATACACTAAAGAATGATTGCATGTTAGTATATCGAGAAGAAAGGAAAACGACAGCCAATGCTTTTTTCAATATTGATTCTTCTGTTAGCTTCACTTCAGATATGTGGACCTCAAATCAGAATCTTGGATATATTTGCTTGACTGCTCACTTTATAGATGGAGATTTTAATTTGCACCATCATACAATCAATTTCAAGCAAGTTCCTCATCCTCATAACGCGGCTGCAATACATAGTACTATAATGGACTGTCTTTATGAGTGGGATTTGGCAAACAAAGCATTTTCATTTACCCTAGATAATGCCACATCTAATGACAACGCTGTACGAAAACTCCGAGAAACACTTTGGACACACATGCCATTTGGAGGTGTTGATCTTCATGTGAGGTGTACAGCTCATATCTTGAACTTGATTGTCCAAGATGGGATGGCAACAATAAGGGATGTCATTGAGCCCATTAGGGATGTCATAAAGCATATTTCATCATCCAGCTCCCGATTGCAGAATTTCAATACAATTCCACATCAATTCAATCTCACGCCTAAGAGGGGATTCAGCTTAGATGTATCAACAAGGTGGAATTCTACATATGACATGCTGGAGGAAGCTCTTGAGTACAAGGATGCCCTGACCCACTATGCAAACCAGCACAACATTCAAGTACCCACTCTTGACCAGTGGAATCTAGCACATAGAGTCTGCAAGTTTTTGAAAAACTTCTCAGATACAACCAAAGTGTTCTCACGACATAATTCTCCAAGTGCTCACATGTATGTTGAAGAGGTTTGGGGGATAAGAGAAGTACTTCTTGATGAAGACAACAGAAACGATGATTTCTTGAAGCTGGTGTGTGCTGACATGAAGTCAAAGTTTGACAAATACTGGAATGAACCTAACAAAATCCTTTTGGTTTCATCTATGCTGGACCCAAGGTACAAGCCGAGTCTTTTGAAATATTGTCTCTTGAAAATGTATGGATAGGAAGTTGCTGACATAAAAGAAAATGATGCTCTTACTTGGTTTAAAGCTTACTATTATCATTATGAAAGCCTGCTGCAAAGGAGTTCCCAAAGTAATGTTTCTTCATCACCAGAAGTCAGTTGTTCTTCTAGCACATCTTCTTCATTGTCCGGGAAACGTAAGCTTGGGCTAGAATTTGCTTTGTTCAGGCAGCAAAATAGACCTCATCATCCAAGAAGGTCAGAAGTTCATACTTACCTAGATGATTCTTTAGTTCCTTCAAGGGAAGGTGAAGAATTTGATGTGCTGCGATGGTGGAAAAGAAACCAAGATCAATACCCTGTACTAGCAAAGATGGCTCGCGACTTTTTGGCCATTCCATTGTCAACGGTAGCCTCTGAATCAACATTCAGTACAGCTGGCATGTTAATTGACAAATATCGCAACTCTCTAAGTTCTGAAATGGTAGAAGCCCTGATATGTGCAAAAGATTGGCTCAAAGCGTACCTCTCAGATGACGACGACGACGGTAACATTTTCTTATGCGTTTGTCATTTATTCTGCTCTATTATACCATGAACCCTTCCAGTTGCATGCATATTAGGTTGTAGATTGTTATTGTCATTCCAACTATTAATATAAATGTATTTTAATTTGGTGCAGGAGTTGTGATCAATCAAGTGAGGAACTAGTGGTCTCCAAGGTTTTGCAAAGTTTCAGATTCAAGATCTCAAGGTGGTGGCTTTGCATTATCTTCCTCAGGAGTCACTCAAGTTTGTTTTTGCGATTGAGATGGAGAATCTAAAACTATCAAGATGGGGCTGATGTGTAGTTAGTGACAGTAGTTTGCATTTTGATGCTGGAACTATTTGTGTTGCAGCCTTTCAATTTCATGTCTGCATCAAGTATCAAAAAAAATCATGTCTGCATGTCTAGCCTATAAACTCAGAATGTATGGTGAGATCTAATTTTGTTGCTTGTGGAGTATCTTTTCAACGAAGAACACATGTTTATTTATATCAAAATTATCTTTTCATGTATGTGTGTATAGGACATTAACATGCTTTGGCATGCGTCTGCTATGTGTATACAACAGAACCAATCTATCCGGCCCATCAACATGCTATCTATACAACAGAACCAATCTAGCTAGCATGCGCCTGCTATGTTTAGGAGTGTGTATAGGAAGATGTACTACTGGAACACGAATCATTGGATTGGTTGGATATTTATGGACTTAAGTAATGTTGGATTGGACAGGATTGGATGACAGCTGCTTCTAATAGAATGGGACAGGATGTCAGTCATTATTATGTTGGACTTCAGTGGATAGTCGTTGATAGGATAATGGATATCGATCCATTCCCACGTCTAATCCTCCCCAATCACCACCTGTCAGTAGCAGCGAGGAAGAAGATGTGCATGGTCTCGAGGAAGAAGATGTGCATGGCAGTGAGGAAGAAGAAGCACATGGCAGAGAGGAAGACCATTGGCATGTCAGCGAGGACGAAGGTAGTCAACAGCACATTGATAGTCGATCACCTATGCTGGACACAATAGATAAGCTGACAGAGCTAACCAAGTGCAGCCTTTTAGATGGCTCCGGGAATAAAGTGGAGCTCGCACTAGCCACTGTCTTTCTATTGCAAAAGACTCTCTATACAGTACCGGTGCAGGATGGGTATGCTGTGGTGCAACCTAGTTATGTGTGGGGCAATACGGGTCACTACCCTCTGCCTGTACCAATTGGGGGGGATGAAGTAACAACCCTAGCTGAGGCTCTCTGTATAAGGATCCAATGGTCAAAGAACAGGATCCATGTACCACCCATTACGAGAAATACCAACACTGCTCCCACATCAGGTAGCAGGGGTACAGCATCAGATGGAGGTACTGCAGCTCAGCGTCAGCAAGAGAAAGCTCAGCAGCAGCAGCAGATCAGCAAAACTACGCAGCAGGAGCATCAACAACAGCAGGAGGAGGACAGGCAATCTCCGCCTAAGAAGCAGCAGCAGATCAGCAAAACTACGCAGTAGGAGCATCAACAACAGCAGGAGGAACCCAGGCAATCTCCACCTAAGCAGCAGCAGCAGCGACAGGCGGAGGACAGGCAATCTCCGCCTGAGCAGCAGCCACCGCAGAAGAAGGGGGTCAGGAAACCTCTGCCTAGAGATGAGCTTCTTAACTATTTTTGGACAAAATAGGATCCAAAATACAAGCCTGTTGTGCCTATGTTGTCAGAAGGGGACTTACAGGCTGCTGGACCGAATTGTGCCAGGTTGCATGCTTACGTCATGGAACACAGTAAGGATAAACTTAGTTTTCCAGCAAAGTTGCCTGAAGACTCCTTTCATGGTGCTGGTGATTTAATGTTAAACATTGCATTCAGTCATGTGTATGACCTTATAACCCTGGTTGCTCTGGATGAGACCTTCTTGAGGTTGTGGACATTGTAAGTGCCTTAAAACCAAAATAGATATTTCTTTAATTTTGACCACAAAGTTCATGCATGCTAACATTTGGATTTTTTGTAGGAAAATGAAGGACAAGGCAGCGGAGATGAAGATCAGTGTTGGGTTTTTGGATTCACAGGTTCTCACGACCACAAAGATTCATAAGGAGTCTAACCTTGTAATAAAAGCATTGAGAAATGCAATGACGAATGACTACGTGGTGGGTGCCTTCGGCACCGGTGGCCACTATGTCACACTGATCATCTGTATGAAGTTCAAAGAGGTTTGATATCTAGATTCTGCCAAACATCATCCCCCGCGAAAGTTCGAAGACCTCCGAGCGCTTGTGACTTGGTCCGTACCTTGTAGGTTTTGTTCACAAAATTCAATCTCTTAGTGTTTCTAATCGGTATTGCTCATCATGCAAGGCCTCTGAAGATATATGCCGAAAGGACGAAGGGATGAAAGGAAAGAAGACAAAGCTAAAATCCAATCAGACATTCAAGCACAAGCCAAATACCACTGTAAGACCGAGGTTTTTTTTATGGTCCCTACATACCAATTTGATCCTGCATTAACTTGTCATTTTGGTACCTCGATGCGCAGTGTGCTCAGCAGCCATCGGGGTCCTTTTTGCATGGATTCCATGTGGCATTCAATATGTTCAAACTACTCAAAGACATACCTCACATCAAGAAGGCTGCTGTAAGTAGATAATGCTCTCACCCTTGTCTCTGCTCATATATTTTCCATTTGATTTTAGAAACTGATTTGTACTTGTATTCTCATAATTATTTTATTTTGCAGGATTTCAAACATGCCCTTAATGTTTCTACAGAAGATCTAAAGCCGGTCCGGGAGATGTTGTGCGAGTACATTGTTAAGGAGATCCTCGACCGAAACGGCAACCTCTATAATGGTGCACTGTTAGTTCATTGTACTGTCTGACAAACTTGAAACTTGCTGCATTCATATTAGTTTAGTACTGCCTGAGAAACCTGCTTGGCTGGGGTCAGATGTTGCCTGGTTTAGGCAGTTTTCTCAGGACTCCATCCAAACAAAGCACCGATGACAAACTTGAAACTTTAGCATGCATGTCGATCTGATGAGGAACTTGATGTGATCTCGCCTTATTGTGTATATATATGTGATCTTGCTTGTGTATATATGTGATGAGAATGTGTTCGTGATGTCTCCTAGCATTGCTGTGGTGGCTGCCAAATCCTGGCTGTTTCCAGGATGCAGCCCTTGATCTGTGGTTGCCAAATCCTGGTTGGTTCCCGGATGCAGCCAGAAAATGGGCAGGTTACTGTAGGTGCCCTACGTATCGGTCACGGGCGTTAAGTAAGGCATGTTACAAAAACAGATCCGTGAGTAACGGGCTTCACTTGGAATGCCCGTTACAAGTATGACAACACTGTAACGGGCCGCATAAAGGCCCGTTACTAATACTAACCGATGGGCCCTAGAAGTTGATGCTTTCATCGAGACAGAGGAGACGCGCTTCCAGAGCACGCGTCTCCTGTCGTCGAGACAGACGTGACGCGCGTCCAGAGCACACGTCTCCTTTCGTGGAGACAGGCGAGACGCGCGTCCAGAGCACGTGTCTCCTGTCGTCCAGACAGAGAAGACGCGCGTACAAAAAATGTGTCTCCTTACGTGCAGACGCGTGTCCACAGCAAACGTCTCCGATATTGAGTTCATGTAACGGGCTAGGTTTCTGTGCCTGTTACCAGAAGTCCATGTGGGCCCACAAAAACAGACATTTCAGGTGACTGGTAACTAGTTTCGGTAACGGCCTTTGTTAGACGCCCGTTACAATTACGTGTTATCAGTAACGGGCATCTGCCCGTTACCTTTTTTGGCTTATTTGTAACGCTTGATCGGTAACGGTCATTTTTCCCGTTACCAATGGCCATCCGCGCCCGTTACTAATGTCTGTTTTTCACGTAGTGAGTGGCCTTACCTGATAAGGACAAGGGGTGGTGGTACTGTGGGGTATGGACTCGCTCTAGCGGGGAGTTGGGCTTTGCTAAGACACGGTACCGGCTAGGGGACTTTATACCTTGCTAACTGATCTGGTAACCTTGTGGGTTGCAACTTTCTGGGGAAACTTTCTAAAGGCCTCATAGCGTCCCTATGCAATCACACCTCGGTAGTGTGGTATGATGCCTTGCAAGCATCGCATGGTTGGGTCCAAAGTTCTTCTGAACTTTTACGCGACTTGTGGTGAAAGTGTACAACCTCTGCAGAGTGTAAAACTAATCGATTAGCCGTGCTCACGGTCAAGAGCAGCCTGGACCCTCACATGATTAATAAACTTAAAGATGGACTTTAAATCGTTTCTGGTTATATCTTGTGGCCTTGCTGAGTACAAACCATAAGTGTACTCATCCTTGCTTACTGATGCTCAGTCAAAGATGTGTGAAGCTGTTGAAGATGATGATGCTAGGCGTACGCAGCCCCCAGTCGAGTGCCTGTGAAGTTTGGTGCTTCGTTTCTAGGATTGAGCTGCTTAACTCTGATAGAATTTGTAAGTTTGTTTATGTTCTTTTACATGATATTATTTCTGTTATTCA
The DNA here is from genome assembly GCA_036936925.1 of Cenchrus fungigraminus. Classification (NCBI taxonomy): domain Eukaryota; kingdom Viridiplantae; phylum Streptophyta; class Magnoliopsida; order Poales; family Poaceae; genus Cenchrus; species Cenchrus fungigraminus. Next base: position 121,456,763 of record CM072779.1, on the reverse strand, counting down.
CTTATGTCAACTATATGCATCAAACTTGATCCTGGCATGCATATAGATTTGCACTTGGTTTACTTGCTCGTCCTCGAGTAAGTCTGGGAAACTTACTTGATCAAGAAATCAGCGTTGCCCATCGCTGAAATTCCTACACTTAATCATACATAACAAGACATATTGCTCTCTCAAGTATTTAGCATTTAGGTTCAAGTTTGGATCTGCTACTTTATCATTATGGAAGGTAGACTAGCAATAAAGATCATGCCACAATAAATATAATGCTCTTCGATCTTAAGTAACTTCAAACCTTTACCTTGTCATCATGAAGAGTTTTTCAAAAAGTTGCACATCCAACATAAGTGAGGTTCTCTTGCAATAGCTCAATGAAGCACTCATCTCATCAAGTCACTCAAACCTATACTAGATTATCTACAACCTATTCTACTCATATATGAAAGTGGAAGGCTTATGTGGAGCTTGGTAGGTAAAAACAATCCTAGCAAAACATTATATTCGAAATATTGTCAAACTAAGAGAGAGATCTATTGGATTTACTGAGACTTGTCAAAAAGGCCATGGAAAATAATGTTGAGGAGGGAGAGAGATGGAACACACACATTTAGATAGGTGGACATGTGCAAGTGGCAAGTGAATGATCCCAAGGCACAAATGAAGTCCTCGTTATCGGATTGCACATGGTTGAAAAAATGAGTATGGAGTTTGATCTTGAAGCACCTCTTGAAAAACTCTAATGAAGCTAGAGAACCGGGGAGCTTTATTTTTCCCCCTTTTTTTCTTTTATATATACCCATTTTTTATTCTCTCTTTTTTTCCTTTCTTTCATACCTCTTTTTCATTTTTTGTTCTTCTTTTTTCTCTCTTTTTTTACGCTCCCCTGAACTCTAGGAACCATGGCACCGTCTTAGCAACTCCTCCCCCCATGCTTAGACAACGCTCGTCCTCAAGCAAAGAGCGGACTAAATCCAGCTAAGAAAGGTGAGATAATCGCATATCTTTTCCGGAAAATACTTGAAATCTTCTTAAGACTCCTCCACGTCAAATCTTGAATTTTTTTTCTTGTGTCATCTCGGAGGTCTTTAAAAATTACTCCAATGTAGCACCTTGACTTCTTCAGATTTTCCTCAAAATAATAATCCATACTCAAGTATTGAGTTGTGGACAAGGAGGGTATCAAAAAAAAGATATTTGGGTTTAAGGGTGGATATCCGACGAGGTTTATAAAATTCCCAATGTGGAAACTCACAATGCACGGATAGAAAGGCTAGCAAACAGAAGTTACACAAAACGGAATGACCAGCTTCTAAGTCTCATACCACAGAAAATCAATCTTAATCCAACTCATCAAAATATAAGTTTACAATCTAAAGGTTTCATCATGAAGGATCATAAGTATATAGGCTTTGGTAGGTAGAACTTTGCAAGAGATTCACAAATGTAGATAGCATAGGAATTAAGTTTTAAATTAAAAGACAAGTTATCGGGTTATCGGTAAATTTTAAATCAAAGAGCAACATAAAGTATGTGGGTCTAGAATTTAGTCATTTAACCTCCACAAATTAAAGAGCTAGTACTTAGTGAATTTAAGATCATTTAGTGGAGAGCAATTAGTCAAGCCATATACAACATAATGTAGGTAAAACAAAGCGTCAACCTTCATCATTTTTCCACAAGCAAGATCATGCCAATTTTAATATCATCATGGTGAGCACAAGGTGATGGTGATCATGATCTTTAAACAAAACAAAAACTAAGTTGTACTCCTAGAAGCCATGTTAGTAACAAGATAGATATACAAAGGTTGCATCTAAAGTTGTTGAAGGTATATAAATATGTACAGACGTATAGAAAGACAAGGACAAAAGGAGGGTTGAGGAATCGTTACCATCCCTTGATGCTTGAAGTGTAGCGCACACTCCCCCATGCTTAAGTAGTGTGCTTAGCATGGAAGAAGAAAATCAGCATCCCTTGACAACCGTGATCCTTGTACTCCACGCGGTCTTCTCTTGTCCACCAAGTTCCCCCCATGCTTAGCATGTTGCTAGGCATGGAAGAAGATGAACCACCTTATAACTCTTGAAGTCCCACCGCCATGTGTGGAGATAATCATCATACTCTTCACTTTTGTTACCTCGATCATCCTTTAATGTCCTCCCTTTGTTGCAAGCTTTGGTCCCAATCGTTTCTCAACTCGTCTTCACCTCCTTCCATGTTGTCCTTTGTCGCTGTTTCAACTTCCACGAATTTTTCTTCAACTTACAAAACATAACATGTACTGAAATATTGCTCCATTGTAAAGTGCTTGAAATTATCTTTCCAACGAGTCGTCATTCACCCCAATTGGACTCCGAACAAAAGAGTTACGCCTTCTTTACTCCATTAGTGCAAACTGTCCCGGGCTGATTTCAGAACATGTGACGCTCAAAGATTCGGTTGTAACTCCTTGCACGAGTCTCCTAAAATGTTGAATCTTGATGCGTTGGAAAGAAGACTTAGTGGAGCTCCTGAATATCCAAATTTCCTCTTTTCTACATCTCTGAACATGTGCTTAATCTTGTTGAAGACAGTGGTGTTTCTTTCGGGATTTTGGAGGTGTTGACGATCTTAATTTGATCTTTTATCACAAACTCATGGGAGAGATTTGTCATGCCTACAAAACAACTCTAAAGCACAAAGTACCCCCGAGGTGACAGTTGGGAATACTCACTCTATGCCGACAAACCAAAGACATCCCCTAGGATCTTAAATTGTGGCATAGTTAATCTAGAGAAAGAAAAATTAAGAACCTAATGGGTGTGCGTGTGTGCAAGTGCGCATGCAATGATAGGATGATATAAAAACAAAATAATGTTTACACCAAATTCTAAGCTCCATGCTTACAAAGTGGTTGCCAAACTTCTCCATTGCCATAAAGATTTTATTAACCAAGGTCAAAACACCATGTTATCCCAAGATTAATAATTCTTTATAGTGCAAGATAAGTAGGGCGCATTGCAAAGTTTATAAACCAACCCATGCAAAATGAATGCAAGGTATATAAAACTGAATGATGGTGGTCTCCAATCATGTCTAAACACCATGTTCACACAGGATTGCAAAGGTAAAGATGCTTGATCAAAGCATTGTCATAAACATGAAAGATTCATCATAAAGTTTCACAAAAAGACCAAGCTAGCATAAAGCGGAAGATGACAATGAGGGGGATACAAAATGCAAATGCAAAGAGTTAGCACAAGCAAACGTTAGCAAGGTTTTGAAAGATTTTCAATATGGTTCGCCATCGAAAAGAATTAATCAACCAAACTAACAAGGTTTAAAAGGTAGGTTATGGGTATCCTATATTTTTTGCTCAAATAAGAATTTTGAAAAGAGAGAGTCAAGCATAGAAATTCTATCTAAGGTGGCGTTAAAAGTCTTTTTATGAAAAAAACTTATGGTTTTTTAGAAGGGCTAAGGGTAGGAGAGGTTTTCCTAAGGCTTTTATAGGGAGGCTAGTCAAAGTTTTTAGTTAGAACAAGGGATAGGAGTAGACTTTGCCACAAGTTGACCCCTACTCTTGTTGGCTATGGTTTTTGGTGGGGGTTATAGGAAGGCTTAGGTTGGTTGGACAAAATGTTAGATCAAAACAAAACAAGCAATGCAATGCAACATGGATGAGCAAAATGACATGACATGATATGGTGGAGATCTAAACCTAGATGAAAGTTAGTCCAAGTTAACTAGCCACAAGGTTAGAGTCAAAGGATGGTGTCAACTTCATATTTCTCTCTAAAAAGGCACAAAAGAAAAGGACTATCTAAACACTAATAGGCACACAAAATGGGTCTATAGGTTTTCCAAAATCAAGTAGCAAAGTGCTTTCTCAATATCTATTAAAGCATACAACATGTGGTTGTGACATTTATTAGAGCAATGGTACAATGTTACTTGAAGTTTTCAAATAAAGAGCACAATATAGACCGTCACCTTAATATATATAAAGGAAAAGATCGGGTTGCCTCCCGCAAAGCGCTTCATTTAAAGTCATAGAACTCGACTTTCTCATGTACCTTTTTATTGTTGTGAAGCCATAGTTCTTTGTGCGAGAATGCAAAGTATCCATGCAGCTTGATGTTGCCTTTTGGAAATCCGTCGTGGTTCGCTTCCAACATCATCATTTGTTGAGTGGTGCCCCTTGTGTCTTCATTTATCCATGCTCTAGAGGATTTTATTTCTGTCCTTAGCTCCTAAATTTGATCATGTATGCATCGTGGAACCGTTGCCCCATCTTCTATTTATTGTCATCATGTCCATCTCCTCTATCTTGTTGTCATCATCTTATTGCTGCCTCTTCTTCGTGGATTTCCCCTGTGTACATAACAGAACATATACCAAAATATGGTTCTATTGAAAAATTCATGAAATTACCTTTCCAACGAGTACTCATCCATCTTAATTGGAGTCCAAATGAGGGAGTTATGGCCGTTTTATTTCCGCTCTTGCATGCTGTCCAGAAAATTCTAGAACGTGCAACCTTCGATGATTCGGCCATCTCTGCTTGTAGGAACCTCCGATTGCTTTGCCGCTTGATTCGTTGGAACGTAGACTTCAACAAGCTTCTGAAAATCCAAATATATCTAATGTTTTCTGCTGAGGTTTTTGCAAAACTTGATGACATCGTCGTCTTCTTGTCGATCGATCCGGAGATGTTCGAGTGATCTTTATCTTGTGGTCTTTTAGGGCACCATGTCACGCATCCTTTGGCTTCAAAAATCATTACCATCGCTGCATGAGCATGATGGCAATGGGATCCTTCTCTATCGTGCTTGACATGGTCGTTTCAGAAACCTATACCTCGAACACACAAAACTCTAAAAGATATTAGTCTTAAAAACTTAATTGACACATAGGCATACCTTGTCCATGTTCGTTTGTTTTGGGTCCGGGCTCGATAGTGGATGTTGGGCCACTAACTAAAGTTAGCACCTACCACTAAAGAGCAAATCTTTGCATAGCCATCAACTTAGTTGAGTGAGGTTGGACTTGTCGAAGTCCGAATGTTGAAAACTTTTCGATCGCTTAGTGTCTAGGGTTTTACCTGCATTCAAGGACACAAACAAGAAACACAGGATATATGCGATAATCAAATTAGGGTTAGTCAAATAGATAGATAGATCACCCTAGGGTTCGAGTTCCAATCCCCGGCAACGGCGCCAGAAAAAGGGCTTGTTGACGGTTGAAACACGTGTCGCGTTTCGATCCGCAAGCATACGGATCACGTGTTGCCTTCTTCACTCGGGGATGACCCAAGATATCGAACCGTGGATCGGAAGCAAACTACCTAGGGTTTACCATATAATCTATTGAACTAACCTACATGAAGCATTAATCGCATAAAGATTTAACATACAAGCATGAAAGGATGTATGGATCACATTCACAAGCCATAAAGATACACGACCCAAGGTAACCCTAGCCAACCGTCTTCTAGTTGCAGCTCCGGCCAAGATGAAAACCAATCTAATCTCAAACCATGATAAGAAGTAAACCCTTACACGTTTGCTCGGCGCTTTCCCTTCCTTTGTACTATCACTACGCGAAGGTAAAGACAACCGGACGACTATACGTCCGTGCACTACTACGAGATATCCGCAAGACAAAGACTAATCACCATGATAGATCTATTCCTACTAAGGGCATATGGTAGCTACACATATGAATAAGCACAACTCGTAGTAGATCAAAGTAAGGATAAGGTATGATTTATATCACCATCGAATGTCGAATCTACAAATGCCTTGAAGAATTCAAGGCATGGCTCCGGAACTCCACCATGGCTTCACCACGCAGGCCCAACCATGGCGGCTAGGGCATGGCCTAGGCCATCTCCTAGGCAACACAAGGACTAGCGGCGGCCGTCGGCTCCCTTCGGCGTGTCTCCTTCAATTTGGCAGCTCTCTGATGAATGAATCGATCAATCTCCTACCCTTGGGCACCTAGGGGGTTGTATTTATATCCTTGGGGGGCCTTAGGGCATGCTCCACATTGCCTTGCACGAGATCCTCCTTGGGAGAGAAGCAAACATGGTTTCCCTAAAATCACCCTCGTCCAGATTTTCCTGATTCGCTACCCTTCCTTGCCAACATTATATCTCCCACGTCCGGACTCCAAATAATGCAAATTTGGTATCTATATTGTGTGCCACGAAATTATCTCCAACTTTAGTATTCATTGCTTTCCTTGGAAACGAAGATACGATCCCCAAAACAGCTTTGGAAAATAATCTGTCCGATTTCGGACTTGTCCGCACAGCAGACATTTCGGGGGCCATATCTCCTAGCTCCTTGATCCGAATTAGGCTTTCCATATGTTCAAATCGAGCTCTCAACAAGGTCCACAACTTTGGTATTCAATGTTTTACCATTAGAGTCTGTTTAAGTCTCCAAATCTGCATTGAAAGATCATGTTGTTCTGGGTTGCGTGAATATCTCTCGGGTTGAGTTTATCTCATGGGTGAATCTCCAAATCTCAAGGGCCTGGGCCCTCTGGTCCACTTCAGGCCCGCCATCATTCACGCGACTTTTCTTGCAATTTTGACATTTTGTATCTTCGCATATGGGTTTTATGTCATTATCCCCGCGATCAAGATAAGGGGTCTTGTCGCATGAACTCCCGCATCTTTTGTTTGGGTTCACGGAGTTTCACGGCTTCATGCTTCGGTTCTCGGGTCATTTGGAGTTATGTTCACTTCGTGTCTTGACTTGTGCCGGGCTTTGTGATCTTCTCATAAAGTGCTCGATGAACTCTACCCGGAAGTCCTCATTTAAGCGCTTAAATCCTGCGTAAACAACATACTCCAAAAACCACATGCAAGTGCGAACTTGTTACATCATTAGTATGTCTAGTGGTGGGTTAGTTATAATTCAAAGCTCAAACTAAAGTGTAACAAGTGCTCTTGGTTGACGGAAATCGACCGTCAACATAGAGGTAGGTCGCGGTAGTGACAGTCGTTGGACCCTTCGTACTCCTCCGCGTCCGGGTACAGCGTAGAGCCAGACAGGCTGGAACCACCTAGAGCCCTTTAATAGCTAGGGGACTAGTGCTCGAAGCAAGTGTTCATACCAGAGAGACTGTACTAAACTTTGTACTCTATCAACAGATCCTTTCTACCTATCCTGTCCTACGAGGTTGTGTTCTTAGAGCATTAGCTGGGCTAGGAGCTAGAGCTCGTTCTTCCCTTGGTTCGATAACCCTTGGAATACTCATTCCTTGGGGAAGTGCTACAACAGTATATATGTGCACTTGCAGATTCGTTCGTACCCGTCAGTGTACCTAGTTTCTCTTATACGTTCCCTCTAGGTGTACAACTAGTGGTGATGTTTAGAAACGTCAACAAGTATTTCTGGTGCTGTTGCCGGGGACAGTTGCTGTTTCTATCTTCGAGCCTAGTGGTCTTTATATCTTTATATCTTTTCTTTTGTTCTACCTTTACCCCCACTACCCGTGGAGAAGCTTTCCTGTCATAGCGTCTCTACCCTTAGGGGCGAGCTCGTCTTAGAACAGCCATCAACTTCTTCATCTTGCTGCGAGCTCCGTCCCGACTTTATAGCCATGGTTCAGAATCAACCTTTCTTTGGAGCGATCAATGATGATCCTCATGTTCATTTAGAGGAGTTTGAGGACTTGTGTTCATGCTTGGTAATCTCAGGCATGACACAAGAAACTTTGAGGTGGAAGTTGTTCCATTTCTCTCTTGTAGATAGAGCGGAGCAGTGGTACTAAAGAGTGTAGACAATTGGTAGGAACTATGAGATGACTTTTGTTACTCATTCTCCCCTTTGAAATGCTCAAAATTACTACCGTGTGACATCCTCAACTTTGAGCAGTTAGAGGGTGAGTCCATAGGTGCAGCTTGGGCTAGATTTTCACACCTGTTAGCATCTAGCTCAAACTTGTCTATACCTGATGATGTGTCATTTTGCACCTTTTACTCGAGTTTAGACATGGAATCTGCACAAGAGCTCGACATCTTGGCTAGAGGTTCATTTGAGCACCAAACTCCAGAGGAAAGAAGAGAGATCTAGATTTCTTCTTAGAAGCCTCTCCTTCCCATACCAATCACAACGAACTCCACCAAGAGTCTGAGTCGATTCATAAGAGACTCTTAATAGACGAATTTGAGCTTTCACGTTGCACATCTGAAGACCAGGATCGTCCGAAGACTAGTGGAGGGTTGCTCCTCAGTGATGAGTGATTGATAACATTGTGTGGACTGATGCTTGGCTTAATATTGCAGGTGCAGGTTGCGACTTGACTTGTGTTGGTGCGCACCGAAGCTTGCATGCGGGTTTTGGTGGTTTGGCCACAAAACCATCAGTGGCCGGTTTCTCAGTTTGGGCCTCAAAACCGAGCCCGAAGGCCCAACATGACGGAGACAGGGATCCGGGGGTGTCGGGAAGCTTCGAGGCGAGGGGCATGTGGCATGATCGTGAGGCTTGCATCGAGGCTAAGCAAGTCCGCGGTGGAAGCATGTCCGCTCGATAGGAATATCCAAAGACTTAACCAAAATGCCCCTAAGGGGTGTGTATCTTCCTTTTAAGTTGTAGGGGTACCGTGGTCATTTGCCTCCTTCGGTGGACTTCATATATATAGCGGAGAGGTGGATGCCATCTCTCTCTCTCTTGGCTCTCTCTCTCTCCCCCGGATGATTTGCTTCCATTTTGTTTGATCCATAGGCTAGACCAACTTTGTAAAGAATCTTACCTCTGGATGTATAGAAGAATTCATCGTTGCATTGCTATCTCCCTCTTAGCTCTATGTGATTTTTGTGTCATTTTAGGAGCTATTTTTGGTGGTTTTTTGTGCATTGCTTGTTCTACGGATTTGTGGGCATTTCTCTCCAGATTTCTTTGAGGGGATCATGGGTGGATGTCTTGTGCATCTTTGTAGATGATCTTGACCCCTCAAACGCCGGAATTTGCCTTCGATTTGTGGATTTTTGGAGTAGCTTTTGGTGTAGGCTTGTGCTAGTGAGATTTGCGATTCCCGACGTTTTGGTTGGTTGGAGGCTCCAAGATTTTAGACATAGCATCTCATAGAGACGCTTCCCATCTACCTAAAATTTGGGCTCAATCCATCTAGTAGTTTGGGAGATCTGTGGTTCGAAAGGTGGAGTTGACTTCCCAGCCAGGACTCGTGCGCATTCTGGAAGAGGCACGGACAGTCCGTGTGTACCACATAGACAGTCCGACTGTTATCCAGTTCGTCGCCTGTTCTTCGTGTTCTTGCGAGCTCGCATTTTGATATGTTGGAGTGCCTGAGTTTTGTTGTACCGTGTTTGACGGGCAGTCTGTCGGTCGATGATGGACAGTCCGTGAGGGTGCGCTCGAGGTGCAGTTTCTAGTGGTTTTCACGGATAGTCCGAACTGTCGTGTCGGATGGTCCATGAGCCCTACGGACAGTCCGTGGGTGTTAGACGAACAGTCCGTGTGGCTCGGGTGGTTTCTGGAGGTTCTGTTAGCAAACTCGAACGGTTCGTGACCCCTGTACGGACATTCCGTGGTAGCGACGGACAGTCAGTCTTCCCCTGACGGACGGTATGTGGTAGACCTCGCAGATTTGGCTAAGTGTTGAGCCGTTTGTGTTGTGCTTCCGCTTTGCTTCAAGTTGTGCTTGTTCCTAGGGTTGGTAGCTCCGTTATGACTACGTGAACTTGACAAGTTCGTGCGGGAATCCTTGGTAGTGATTTTGGGACTTTGCCGGTTTTAAGTCGAAGAAATTTTTATCGGCTCCCATTCACTCCCCCTCTCTGGTCGCCTAATCGGTCCTTCAACATCCCATGATTCGTCTAGAGAGCCCTCTTCCGAACCATGAACACCGAAGGAAGAAGAAATTCAACCTTCAGAGTTCTCTTTTCAATTCGAGGATGATCCTTCTAGAGACATTAGAAATACCTCGAATGACCTTGGGCACGAGAAGCCTACGGCATCGATGCACCTTTATCAGGTCCTCGATGAAGTTTGGAATCATGGGACCACAATGGATTGGTCACCTCGGGAATTAAAGCATACATCTGAAGCAGTTTGGGTTAGCTCGACTTCCACGATCATCCATTGTTCCATGAGGGAAAACACCATAGATGATGTCCATGACCCTACTATTAGGACTTGCATCATACCACAGTGCCTTTTGGATACTCTGGTGGGTGACATGCCCCTGATCTCGACTGATAGACTTTTCCATAGTCCCAGGTGGTGTTGCTCTTTTCCATGTCGGGAGATTGCTAGCGACGTGCCGATCACCATTGATAACATAGAGGTGCGAATAGATTTCCACATCTATGACATCATAGATTTTGATCTTCTCCTAGGTTTCCCGTTAGAGAAACTTCTTGACACATCGTTAGGGAGCCTAGATTATAAGTGTTGACGGTTCAATAACGCGTCAAGGTTCACCGCAAGCACACGGATCGCTTGTAGCCTTTTTCATCTAGGGGAGTCCAAAGGTTCTTGTCAACCCAAGAAGCAAGGAGATTACTAGCGTTTAACCTAACACTAATCTAGTTGGTTGAAGTCTATGATAGAGAGATTAATTTATAAACTAAAGACAAACTAATAAAGCAATCTAAATTACGTTAAAAGAGACATAAGAGGTGCACAAGTATGAAGAACGTATGCCCATGGAGTCTAGATACTTGAAGATGCAATCACCAAAACATGACAAAGCCTCGATCCAATCTATCTAAGCATGTGGTCAAAGGGTTAACCGTTTCCCTTCCTTCGTACATGTCACTACGTGAAGGTAATCAGTACTAAGCCTAATGAACACGGTATGTTGACGTGATCTACGGGCGCAACCCCGAAACATGGTAGCTAGCCTTCAACATTAAGCATCATCAACAAAGATACGATAGATTATGATCTAAACAAGAGTAGGTGACTACACATCAAGTTCCATTACAACTCCATGGACAAACTATAACTTTTCCCCATTAAGACGCTAGGCATGGCACCGTTGAACATGGTGGATGCCTCCGATGAGGTTCGATCTTCGTTGAAAACACGAGAAGCATATGGAAGCAAGACGGAGGCGAAACGGGCCAGAATGGGCCTAGGCCGGCCGGCCCGGCCCAGCCCATTCTAGGCTCTGTTCGCCGTCCTCTTTGACCTAGCACCCCTTCGGACTATTTACAGTCCCTGTGCGAAGAGCCACGTATCAAGTCATTCGTCATTCACCGTCGAGAAGCAGAGAAGCTAAAGGGACACCATCTCAGAGAGGAGGATCGTGCTAGTTGTCTAGGGTTTCCCTAGCCGACGTGAGAACCTTGCATGAAAGACCACGTCGGAGTTCCGGAGCTAAGATCAAGATCAAGGTAAGATCCCGGTTGTGATCTTGTTCATGTAATCATTCATGGTGAAGTCTTTGTGAATCCGATTTCTAGCGATTAAGTGCCTTCTCTACGGTTTTGTCTTCTCTCGATTTTACTTCTTCCTCAATTTATCTCTACTCCTACAAAGAATGAAAGTACGATAAAAACTTGTACAAAACTTGTACGTCCTTTTCCGCTCACCCGCGCGTCCGTCCGCGCGTCCGTCTTCCGCTGGCTCCATGATCCCCACTGCGTCCGTTTTTGCCGTAACCCCAACTACCCCGATGGAGCCCACCTTGGTGTGGTCGACCGCCTTCCCCAACGAACGGACGCCTCCATCCATCCAGATCGCCATCGTCCTCGTCCTCCTCCAACCCTCCTGCAGCCTCGCTCCCTGCGCTGCAGCCACGAATTGATCCCCTCTCGATCGTCCCCTGGTAAGAATCGTGCCCTCCGCCCTCCGCGCCGCCTCCGCCTCCACGCCGCCCACCCCTTCGCGCCGCCTCTGCCTCCCCCTCTGCTCCCGTCGGTCTGCTCGGCACCGCCTCCGTCTCCACCTCCTTTCACCCCGCGCCTCTCTTCCTCCCTCAGCTCGCGCATCAGGCCGCCATCGAGAGATCCGTGCGTCCGCTTCACCCATCGTCCTCCATCACGTTCCTGATGGACGGATGATGGGATCAGTTAGGGTGTGTCCAAGAAGGACGACAGGTCCATGGGCAACAACCACCGTTTCCCCTTTCCAAAATTCCAAAATCGTAGATTAGGTTCTTCTTTATTATTTAGGTTGCTGCGAGATCTCGCACCATTCTTTTGTTTCCCTTGCTCTGCGTGCAGCAAGTCGACGCTCCAGACCTTGCCGCCGTTCTGCCGGTACACACAATTCCAATGTAATTGATTTGCTGCAAACAATAGCAACTTCCGTTTAATCCTCTTGTTGCATTTAGATCTGTGGAGAATCTCTCAATGACTGCTGATTGATTATCTTTTGGAATATGTTGTGTAGATATTACCATTGAAGGAGATGCTTGAAAAAGTACTGGTTGTCTCCTCTTCCATCTGTTTCAACGACAAGGGACCCTTTTGGGCTCACAAGGTGCAGTAACATCATCAAAATTGAGAACTTATTTGTCTGTTGTGCTTTGGGACTGCAGCTTACCTTTGTACTAAATCCTTTGCATGTTGTCTGGTGTGATGGCATTTTCCTCAATTAGTCTATTGCTTATCTTCAATTTGGTGCGAATCTAAGGAATAAAAAGAAGTTCATTATGTAGCAGGAAAAACATGTACCCTAAAATTAACTAATCAGGTTTTCTTTTGTAGAAAATTAATTTATCTGTAATGCCAAAATGTTGCTAGAGCCAAAGGGGACTCGAAAGGAGATAACAATATAAATTGAGGTATAGAGACCATTGTTCTTCTAAGGGAAATTTCAGATGTGACAAAGTTGCCGTGGAGTTGTATATAAGTATTTTAAAAATACTTAAAGAAGCTAAACAACAACTATTGTGAAACAGAAGTAATATGTTATAGCAAAATAATTTAAGAATTGGTTCGGCTTCTCCGTTGCTGCATAGAGCAATGTTATACAATCATCCGATTAATCGTGATTTGGCATGTCAGAAACCTTTTTAGGTGTAGCATGCCAAAATACCTATACTTAGATTTGGCATACTGGGCTGTAGCTGGTTGCGTGCAAATTTGGAATGGAGAAGAAATAAGTTATCAGTATGCAATTTTGGATTGTTCTTTGACTGTAGGGACTTTCATTCACATTGTAATGTTCTCTGTAGGGTTCTTGCAATAGGGCCAGGTTATATTCGTAACTTCTTTTTACTCTCCGCATCTTTATATTTGCATGGTTAAACTGTATGTCTGGATCTGGAATTCTGGATATCTTAAAATTGAGATACAGCTTCTCCTTCTTGTGTCTTCAATTGGATATTCTTGCTTAGCCACTATGCATCAAAATATTCAGTGGATAACATCCGACCACCAATAGCCTGTGCTTGCAGATTGATGTGTTAGTATTAGGTTCTGAACTAATTTTCGAGTTTATTTATTTATTCAATTAGTTCATTTGATTGTTTATGGTGCAAGTAATTTCTTGACAAATGTCAAGTTGTCCAATGCCTTTTCTTTTTATTCCTTCAAAGAATACACGGACTTGCCCCTTGCATCCATTTGACTTTGCACTAGCAATGCACATAAAGGAACCAGTGAATTGTCGTGTACTCAAATTGAAGATAAAATCCTTACATACTTACAAAATTTCCCTTATTCATGGACTGACAAATTTGCCTGCCATCGAGTTGTCAGTATTAAAATAGCATTCGTTATCTAGGTTAGGTGTTGGATCTCTGACGAAATCGTATCAGTTTGATTAATTTAAAGGCTAGAACACAATTGAAACATCACTCTGATGTCTACTCTCGAATAAAAATAACAGTAGCTACAATGTTCAGTTCAACCTGCCCCGTTAAAGTTAGGGCTCATGCTTCCTTTGTTGTTGAGTGTTGATCAGTACAACCGCTTACTTTTTTCCCCTTGCAGATAGGCTTCGAAATGATCCATTACCTTCCTAAGTTCAAAGACTTCAAAACTCAAAAGCACCATCGATGCACAAATGCATGACCTGCACATGCTTACTGTGCTCTCTGAAGGTAGAACTGTTGGCAATCCACTTTTGTTTCTCAAATTGGGATCCTAGGAGGACAGGGTTTGTGACTTTTCTGACATGGGTTAGCAACTTCAACCTTGTCTCCTGAGATCAGTACGGAAGCAGGAGAGTACTTGAGAATTATAATTTTTCTAATATCAACTATGTCTCTGTATTTGCATACCCTGTCTACTTTATCTTTTTTTTTGCACACGGCTGCACCTGTAGGAAAAATCAGAATGGATCATCGATAGCAAGAAGAAAAGGTGTTCCTATGTCCTCAATAGCAATAGATTTTATATATAGACTGAAATAAAGTTTATTAGAACAGAATTTGAGTGAGAATTTCCGCATCTTAGTTTGGATGAGAAAAATGGAAGTTGGTTTGCAGTACGGAACAAAACATCATTAATAATGCTCCCCTGATTGAGGACAAACTGAATTTGGTCATGAGTTCATTGCTACATTAAGATCCTGCTACTCTCTTCAATAGGCAAAGTCCATGGTTTTTCATGTGTTTCTCGCTATTATTTCAGATAGGCCTCACTGGGATATGGTGATTTCACTACTGGTCACAATAACACCGGAAGGTATGTAAACTTTTGTCCTCTAATTAGTTGTTGAGTTAAATCACCATACATGTTGGTTCCCATGTTCTGTCGTTGTCTTGTTTTTATATTTTCTATTTGGTTTCTTTTTATTTTCCCTGATGGATTGCTACTATCATAGGGTTCATTTAGGTTAAAAACAGCTAGATTTACTTGTTTATGGATTTTGAGGATGAAAGTTTTTTTTTTTTTGCATTTCTTTTATTCAGTCATGTAGGCAACATGTGTATCATTGCTGAAGTGTTGATTGTTGTACCTTAGAGGTTTTCTGGTATATGAAACATTGAGAATTGATCAATTTATCTTTAGACACCTCATAAGCTGTTAGTGATATCAGTTTCAGTTATAATGCAGTACGGATGCTATTCATTTGACAATGAGTAGTAGACCTTCCAGCAGCCTCAGCTTGGATGTGTGGCCCTTGTGCATTTGAGTTGTGTATGTAGAAATTGAATCGTGCATGTATTCAAGGTGATGACAAACTTTTAGAGGATCCACTTTGAACAAAACTCAATGTCAGTACAAGTTTCACTTGATAATTGATAAACTGAAGTTGGAGCCTTTATTCTATGTCTTCTTTAGTATGTTTCACCTATGTGATATGCTTCTGAATTTATGGAAACAGTTTGATGAGAATTCTTTATGTTGCTGCATTTGCAGTCTCTAGGTATGCTTTCCTTAGATGGCTGTCCCTGCAAACCGTTCAATCCATTGTTAGGAAAAACCTTAGAAGTTGAGCACCCTGAAAATAGAATCCGGTTCTTCTCTGAAAAGGTCAATTCTTTTTCTTTTGGTAGGAACTAATCAAAATTCAGATGTCAGCCCTCCTTTCTTGTTTATGTTACAAAGAAATGAAATGGCAATATTAACTGAATTACGAAGCATACATTTTTTTCAAACAAGCACACAAAGCATTGATTAGTTTCTGAATGCATTTGCATTTAAAAAAAATCATAGAAGCGATTTAATTCCATGAGAATCAAAGTAGCGCTCTCTGTTTCTTGTCAACTGGTATTATACCTTTGATTACAAACTATTCCTAGAGCATCATGAATTCATTGTTACTCTATTGTACAACGGCTGTGCCATTTGCTGAATAGCCTGCGACAGGGAAGCTGTTGCCGGCCATGGAGGGCGACGAGCGCTGGTGACACTATCAGGCACCGAATCAAGCAGCAGGTGCACCTCATCTCCATGAATCCTCTTGCTGTTGTGCTCCTGAATCCAAGGCTAATAAAGAGATCTAGAGTGCCTGAATCTGGTGGTGTTGTAGAGGTACTGATTCAAACACTAGCATTAACAACCTTTGATCTGCGTGATGAGAAATTGCTGATTCATATTCTTCCCCCCTAGATTTGTGCAAGAGCTTGTTTAAAAAATACTGCACACTACAATACAATAGAAGGAAGAGAAGTCAACAGCTAAGTAGATGATTACTCCTGATGCAGCCTCCTCTTCTCATGTATTGCGGCCTAGACACTGTCCTCTCTCACATGTTAAGTTCGTGCAAGTATAAACGTAATATGGTGAATGTCGGACACCAGTAAGTCCATATTTCAGCATTGGCTACAACTGTGCAAACAATTGTAAACACTTGCGTCGAAAACAAAATTTGGAATATTAGTGTTGAATGCTCCCGTCTATTGCAATATTAATCTAATTGATCA
The DNA here is from genome assembly GCA_036936925.1 of Cenchrus fungigraminus. NCBI lineage: Eukaryota > Viridiplantae > Streptophyta > Magnoliopsida > Poales > Poaceae > Cenchrus > Cenchrus fungigraminus. The sequence continues at coordinate 121,440,482 of CM072779.1, read as the reverse complement.
TTATCATATTTTTGCATTTGTATCATCATAGCAAGTTTTATTGTTTTGCATGACGCTTTTAAAAATAATTATTATTTTTATTAAAATTTGAGATGTCCGTAGCAACGCACGAGCACTTTCCTAGTACTTGAGATAGATTGCTTAGGGTGCTCTTGTAGCCGCGGTGGCTAGAGGTGCATATCGGATCTACCAAGTGTTTTCAACACGTTCCTTGTGAAAGTGCTCTTAGGTTCACGTACACAATAAGCGAGGCATCGTGACGAGATGTCGACCATGTGTACGGTAGGTGCCCTTTGAGGATTGTAACGGAGGCCACGGTTTAAGTATGCTTTTTATGAGATTCGCATTGTTAGGTGGGCCCGCGGCGCCCTTCTTTGCCGAGAGGTAGATCCAAAGCTCTCGGCAAGCTTTGGATCTACCTCTCGGCAAAGAGGGGCGTCGCGGGCCCACCTGCAGCCTCCTCCCCCGGTGCGGTTGACCAACCCTCGTGCTGACAGGTGGCCCCCACCTCCTTTGCCGAGAGCCTGGGATCTGGCTCTCGGCAAAAAATGCGTCACGGGCCCACCTGCAGCCCCCTCCCCGGTGCCGTGGACCAAGTGCCCTGCTGGCATGTGATCCCCACCACCTGTGTCGTGAGCCTGGGTCCTGGCTCTCGGCAAAGGGAGCCATGCACTCGGCAATGATGTTTTTTCTTGAAAAAAATGTTAAAAATATCAAACATGTGCAAAAATTTTCCAAAAGTTAACTTGACACCAGCTATGTTGTATAATACTTATAGAAAATTTTTGTAGTCAAACTCAAATTTGAATTTTTCAAAAACTCCAAATATAGTGACATTAGTTCAAATTCTTTGAAACCTCTCGTGAGATGTTCCGGTTTCTAAACAGCGTACGTGTCCAAGTGTTCAAAACCTTCTCAATTTTTTACCACAACCTCCTCACATGCAGGGTTTTTTTTACCGACCGGTATATATATACCGCTAACCAGCGGTAACGGTATACCGCTGCGGTATAAATGGTATACCGCTTCTTACCGCTCGAATTCAAAATCCAAACCAAAATCGCCTATACAAACGGTAACCAGCGGTATACCGCGGTATAAATTATTTATACCGCTGCGGTACGAATTAAAACCGCTACGGAATGAATTAAAACCGCTGCAATGAAAAAGGGTCTCCGGCTCGAAAGAAATGAAAATTTTGGCATGATGTTGGCACAAAGTAGTGTTAAATACCACCCCCAATCAATAATTTATAGTTATGCATAGAAATACCACACCAAACACAATAATATTAGGCGTGCATAAGTGAGTTGATAGTTCAAATACAAATAATTCGATACAAGTCATACAACACAATAAAAGTTCAATGGTAGAAAGGAAAGACCCCCATTTGGGACGCGGAGTTGTACTCGGCGATGGACATGACATTCAAGCCTCTCACCCTAAGCAACTCAGCCTTGTACTGTTGCCAAGTTAGGCCCGTCCACGCCGATGTTGTCTGCCATTCACTGACTAACATGTTGTAAAAATGGGGGTCTTCCCATTCATACACCCATGTCGTCTGTGCCTGCGCGTTTATGTCAGGAATGGGATAAAAATACCGCGACTAGGAGGTATCACTGTCGAATTGCGACGCTCCAACCGTTCTCCTCTGCGACTGCGGTGCTCCATGGTCGCGATCCTGAGTAGCATGTGTGAATTGAGTCTCCCCTACAGTCAACCATAGATCATAATTAGTACATATAGTTAGAAACATCATACATGTGTGTAAATGTACGTGTGTATACCTGTGAAACGAATTCCACCACCACCACCACCACTTTTCTGCATACCACAATAGTTGCATCGCCATCCGGGAGCTAGATTGTCACCATGTTCCCATACGGGATCTTTAGGTCTGCCTGACATTGTCTACCTGCATAAATGCCAACACAAACAAAAGACTTACTTAATCGTATACCTAAAGAAAATGTACCTAAATCTGAAACAAATCCTAACTAAAATTGGATCCTACCACAAATCCTACCTAACATCTCCAAAATCCTACATACAAATCCTAAAGCAACAATTCTATTTCTACCTCTAGGCTCTACCTCACATCCTAAATCCTACCTAAAATCCTAAAGCAAAATAAACCTAAATCCTAACACAAATCCTACCTGAATGCAAATGATACCTAAATCCTAAAGCTACTTTCTAGTTTCTACACAAATGAAAAAAAAATTCAAACTTACCTGACCGCGGTATACCGCCGGCCTCACCGCGGTATACCGCCGCTCCCGCGCGGTAAGCCGCCCCGGCCGAGCGGGAGCAAGCGGATCCGGCCGCGGGGCGGCTTACCGCAGCTCCCGCGCGGTATACCGCGCCCGGGCCGCGGCTAACCGCCGGCGGCGGCGCGGACGAGGAGCTCCGGCGGCAGACTGGCTCTGCTAAGGTGCGGACGGGGGAGTCTGAGGCGTGAGGGTCACGAGCGGAGCCGGTCAGGCGCTTCTAGGGTCGTCCAAGCAATTTGGGCCTCATGGGCCTTAACGGGCCGGCCCATTTTTTTCTTTTTCTTTTTTTGTATAACTTCTAAACCTCGAAATAAATACCAAATGCATTCAAATTTGAAAACTTTCAACACCATCAGATTCTATAAATCATGAACTATTTTTTGGAGATTTTTATTGATTTTTTTATTTTTTGAATTCAAATTCAAATTTGAAAAACCCTAGGGGTATCTACCGCGCGGTACCGTTACTGCACCGCGGCGGTATAAACGGTTACCATGGTAACCACAGCGGTTACCAACGGTAAAAAAAACCCTGCTCACATGACATCATGAGCACTTGAGAAATTTCGTGATTTTCAAACTTCACTTGAATTTTATACAATTTGAAAACCTTTCTACCTCACGATCTTCATCATGATCAGAGAACCAAATGAAAGAAATTTAGCTTCAATTCATGCACATGGTCTTAAAGATGTCTCATGAACATGAATACCATTTTTTCACCAACTTTACTCTATGATTTCATGCACTTCTAGTTCATATAGGACGTATACGAAAAAATACCTAGAATGAATTAAAATTGTAAAGTATAGCAAACTGAGCTAAAATTACACCAACTTTGAACATATACTTTGCATGAGTGTATGTTGATGAAGAAAAAATTTTGGAGGAGAAAGTGAATTTGTTTTTGTATTCTTTGCCGAGAGTAGGGGAAAGCACTCGGCACAGGACCTCTGCTCACGGCACAGAGGCCCATGCGCCGAGTGCAGGCTCTTTGCCGGGAGCCTCCAACCTATGCTCTCGGCACATCTGACGGCTGGGCCACCAGCCGTCAAAGCCGGCCTTCTGCACCGTGAGCCAGGCTCTGTGCCGAGAGCCGTAGCTTTTGGCTCTCGGCAAAGGCGGCCTGTGCCGTGTGTCAGACCTGTGCTGAGAGCCTGGCCCTTGCTCTCGGCAAAGAAGGCCCTGTGTCGTGAGCCTGGCCCGTGGCTCTCGGCACATCCTGTGGCTCACGGCACAAGCTGCGATTCTGGTAGTGAATGTACCCATATTAATACCAGGTTGTAATACGGGTCAGTACTAATGTGCGGCGTTCACCTTAGTACCGGCCCGTATTAGGCACCAGTACTGATGTGGAACATTAGTATCGTACCGGTGCGTAATAGGGACCGGTGCTAATGTGGGTCACGCGAGGGCTCCGTGAGGCTCTTCCTTCCCACGAGATATTAGTACCGGTTCTTGTTCATATTAGTACCGGGCGCCGAAAAAACTGGTAGTAATGTTAAATTTGCCCTGGAATGAAAGTCTCATTCCTTAGTAGTGTAGATATCCAGCATAAAGTAGTGTCACTTAAATAATATTAGAGATGGCATTCATCAGGTCCTAGCTTAGCACAACTTGTCACATAATACAGGCATTAACTAACCAACATTAGAGCTTAACTTGGTTCCAAACATTGATATATGATATATAAAAAGGCAGATAGCATGGCATAGGTTCAGAACAGCCGAGACAAATTGATCCTCATCTCAGTTCAGTCAGTTGGCGCCCTCCTCAACGTCGTCTTCGCTGTCAGAATCAGAAAACACATTCTCCCATAGCTTCCTGGAGAACTCTTCCATGTGAGCCCTCCTGGCGATGTAGTCGTCGGTGACGGCAACGTAGCCCTTGGCCTCGTACTCGCTCCGCACATAATCATGGAACCGGATCCTCGTGTTCAGATTCTCCTTGTGCTTGTCGGAAGCAACATCAATGTCTTCCTGCGTCGTGGAGGGGTCTGCGATCAGGGCCTTGTACTCCTCGGTGTCAGCAAAGGGCGTGCACTGCACAGGCCTCCCCACGATCAGCTCCACCTCGAACGGCGGCAGCTCCTTGTAGGTCATGATGTACTCCATGGCACTCATCCCATCACCCTCGTCATCACTGTTAGTGGCATAAGCATCTGAAGCTGCAGCAGCCTCCTGCTCCTCATCCACCACCACCTCGTACCCCGCGAACAGGCCGTACGGACCGATCGCGGCGGCCGCCGCCTTCAGGCTCTTGGTGGTGCCCCGCGCCATGGCGCCCTCTTCCTCTTCGCCGGATGCCTCTTCGGTCATGGGGGCGTAGTAACCGTCCATCGATGCGTGCCCTTCTCACGCCTGATCTCGCCTTCGCCGAGGGTTTTGGTGTGGATGCTTCGAACCCTAGCTTTCGATTTGGGGGCAAGGACGCGGCGCGGCGGCGCGTATCTAGGAGTGGAAGAAGAAGGGTCGCGTTCGGTTGCGAGTCGGAGTGAACGGACGGCCTGGACGCGTCCGTATCCGAGTCTTCCACTGGCGTGGGCTACGATTAACAGGAAGGCCCTGTTGCGGCCCAGCCCAATCTCCGGCTCTCATCGACTGACGAGTGGGCCCAACGTTGGTGCCACGAGGGTTTGCGGTCGAGGCTTCCTTTCACGGACTGACTGACGTGTGGGCCCAACATTGGTCGGCGGCGCCGGCCAGGGGCGATGCGCGGCGAGAGCGCGCGAATTGCGGCGAGCAGAGAGGTGCGACGACCTGCGTGGGGAGACCGAGTACGCGCAGCGCGGCCGGCTGTACGCCTGCACGGGCACGGCGGCGCGTGAGGCCCCCCACCTCCGCAGCACAGCCGGAAAAGTCCTGCGACGGTGGGGAGATTCGAATGTTATCTACTCCGGCACTTTTCTTACTTTTGGTTGTAGCATGTTTTGCTTGCTCATTGCCATTCCCCATCGTTCATGCTAGCTGTGAGGTTGGTTGATGTAGTGACATCTGGCATGTGGATTTGGTTGTTTTCATTTTTAATCCCTACAGTTTCAATCACTTTCTTCTGATGATTTGATTTGTGCTGATGATCCCTGGCCTGCTAATTTCCTGTCTCCACCACTATTGTTTTTAGCCCTGTGCAGTGTGCTCTGATCTGCAGGAGTGTGTTTGTTTTTGTGGTGTCACCAGTGTGAGTGTAATGCTGCAAATGTGCCATGCTGTAGGACAGCATTATCCACTACGGATAGATACAGACGATGCTCACTACGGGAAAATCGCTCTTTGCTGTGCGCTAAGGTCTTTACCGTACGCTTTATTTCGGGCGCACGGCAAAGAGTCTATTTTTGTCGTGCGCTTTGAAAAAACACACGGCAAAGATTTTTTACCGTGCGCCGGAAAATAAAACGTACGGCAAAGTTTCTTTGCCGTGAGTTTTATTTATTGGCGCACGACAATCATTTTTCTCCCACCGGCCGTTAACGACCGTTAGCCAGCAAGTGGAGGAGAAATGTTTTTGCCGTGCGCTTTTGTTATGGCGCACGGCAAAGTTTTTTTTCATATATATGTCCTCTTAAGCCCCAAATCTAATAGCCCCTCAAAACAAATTCTCCTTACTTTGAATTTTTTTTTACTTTATACGTACAACATGTGATACTTTATGGTAAAATTTGGTACATTTTTTTATTAAATTTCTATATTTAACTAGTTAATTGTATTTCAAGCAATTTTTTCAAAGATGCCAAATTTGAACTATAAGTGATTCAAATAATAGAATAAAATGAGTGAAAAATAATATTCATGTTATTTAGCCCAATTTAAGACCTCTTCTATGAAATCAAAAGAAATTTTGAACATCTTGACTAGGAAACACGACCATGATCGTGTGTCCAAATGATTTAAAAATTCTAAAAAATGCAAATGAAGTTTGAAAATTATAAGATTCGTCAAGGGCTCACGATATCATACGTGGATGCTGTAGTAAAATTTTGAACAAGTTTTGAACATTTTGTCATGTACGGTGCTTACAAATCGAAACATCACCGAAGAAGTTTCAGAGAGTTGAGAAGTAGATGGTTAAGTTTGAATGAAAAATGACGATCAAATTTGAATTTGAATTCAATTTTTTTTTCTATAAGCAATAGACAATATAAGTTGTTCTATATAAAATTTTGGTGTTTTTTCAAAGCTATTTGATAATTTTAGTATTTTTCTATGTAAAATTTAGATTTTATTAAAAAAAGTCTTTGCCGTGTGTTTTTGCTTCGACGCACGGGAAAGAGGTATCTTTGTCGTACACGACAAAGTTTTTCCCCATATATATGTCCTCCTAAGCTCTAAATCCAATAGCCCCTCAAAACAAATTCTCCTCACTTTGATTTTTTTTTCTACTCTATACATAGAACATATGATACTTCATGGTAAAATTTGGTAGATTTTTGTATTAATTTGCTATATTTAACTAATTAATTGCATTTCAAGCATTTTTTTCAAAAATGTCAAATTTGAACTACAAGTGATTCAAATAATAGAATAAAATAAGTGAAAAAATTATATTCACATTATTTAGCCCAATTTAAGACCTCTTTCATGAAATCAAAAGAAATTTTGAACATCTTGACTAGGAAACACGACCATGATCGTGTGTCTAAATGATTTAAAAATTCTAAAAAATACAAATGAAGTCTGAAAATTATAAGATTCGTCACGGTGGCGGCCATTTCCCCGCCGACCGGCTGTAGTAAAAATATGAATGTGTTTTGAATATTTTGTCATGTACGATGCTTAGAAATCGAAACATCTCTGATGAAGTTTCATAGAGTTACGAAAGATATGGTTAGATTTGTAAGCGACGCGACCTTCAAATTGAGTTTTGACTTCAAAACTTGTTTCTATAAGCAATAGACAACATAACTTAATTTGTGTTAATTTTCTAATTTTTTCAAATTTGTTTGATAATTTTAATGAATTATATAAAATTGTAGAAAAAAGTTTGTCGTGCGCCCTATAAAAAAGCACACGGCAAAGAGGTATCTTTGTCGTGCGTTTTTTGTGCACGGCAAAAATCTTAAGTCATTGTGAGCCTGGACCGACAGCCTACCGCGGCCCACCACACTCCGGTCATTGTGAGTCGTAGATCTGACGATCTAACGGCCCAAATTGGATAAGATCTTCTATATAAAAGCCTCCCCTCCCTCACTCCCTCACCCCCCTGCGCCTCCCTCTCTCCCTCACCACCCCCCTGCGTCGCCATAGCCCAGATCCAGGTGGCCCCGACCTCCAGGCGGCGGAGGCCCCGACCTCCCGGCAGAGGAGGCTCTCGGCCTCCCAGCGGCGGCGGAGGCGGCCCCCGACCTACCGGCGGCAGAGGCGACCTTCCTCTCCCTCACTAGCGTGCCCCTCCTCTCTCCCTCTCCCTTCTCCTCTCCCGGCAAGATCCGGTCACCGCGGCGGCGGCCCGAGGTCGGTGCTCCCGGCGGCCGCAGAGGGCTCCCAGCGCCACCCTCTCCTGCCTCTCCAGCTCCGCCACCCCCTCCCTCCTCTCCCGGCTCCAGATCCGGTGGCCATGGCGGCTGCCCGAGGTCGGTGCTCCCGACGGCCGCGGAGGGCTCCCGGCGGGCCCCTCCATCTAGCCTGGCGCCCCTCCTCTGGCCGTCGGCCTCTCCTTCGACGGCGCCACCGCCCCCTCCTCCTCATCCTCCTATGGTGGGTGCTGCGGTGGAGGCTCAAGATCCGGCGGCGGCGCAAGATCCGGCTGATGTGGAGCAAGATCCGGTAGGGGAGGAGCACGGCGAGGAGCTACCCGCGGCTGTCGCCTGGCCTCCTCTTCATCCCCGCCGACGCGGTGGAGGCCCGGTGGTGTCCCCGGCGCGGTGGAGGCCTGGCGGCCCCGGCGACGGCGGGATGCTCCTCTCGAGCCCGAGCCTCCCTCCTTCCCTCGGCGGCTCTCCTCCGGCCTTCTCCCTCCACGCCGGGCGGTGAGGGCAGCTCTCCTCTGGCGACAGCGGGCCACCTCCCCTCCTTTCCCGGCTGCGTGGACTGGCGGCGGTGGCTGCAGATCTAGTGGTGATGGCTAGCGGCGGCCGGCTCTGGCGCGGTGGTGGCCCGCCGACAGCGGGCCCTGTTGTATTTTTTCTTTTTTTGTTGCATTTGCCGTGCGTGCCAGGCTAAGACGCACGGCAAAGACCTCACTCTTTGCCGTGCGTCTTCAGACCAGGCGCACGGCAAAGGCCATCGGCCGCCGTTACAGACGGACGTGCCGTCGGATGCTTTTCTTTGCCGTGCGCCGTGTTTGACGCACGTCAAAGGTCCTTAGCCGTGCGTGCGATTAAAAGCGTATGACAAAAGCCCTTTGCCGTGCTAAACGCTGCCGTGCGGTTTTTGTCGTGCGTTTCTTGCCCTTTGCCGTGCGCTCGAAACGCACGGCAAACAGCCGGTTTCCCGTAGTGGCTCTAGGACAGCTTATGCCGCTTGTGTCATTGTGTGTGCTCTGGTATGCGTCCATGCCAACAAGTAACTGCTTTGTTGGTGTATCTGCAATGCCCTTGTTCATCACCAGTATCTTTACAAAGTGAAGTAACTGGTATTGTCACTGTGCAGTCACGGATCTAAGTTTTTGAGGTAGTGGTAAAACAAAGGTGAATTAAGACTGAAAGTTCATCCCCTGTAACTTTTAAGCATATAGGCTATTTACCTTGTAATACCTCTAATACGAATTTTGTGAGTGCTAAGACTTTTAAATGTTGTCACTTTATTTGGTCCAAGTGAGCAGCATCGGCCGTAGTAAGATAAACGTATGTAACTTTTCATGCTCTTGTTAAGCACAACACCTCTAAGTTTTGCAACACAAGGTGAGATCTCAGAAACTTTTTGTTGACGCCTTTTCGGAGCCAACAAGCATGCGGAGGAGCTCCTTGCTACCCTTTTGCGCAAGGCGGTCAGACCGCTATGGTAGGCCGGTCAGCCCGGTCCCGCCAGGAGATCCGGCGAGAAGACCAACGAACGCTCGCCCGGGAGGGACCCCGTCAGGGCAAGCGCATCTTGGGTTGTCCTAGACTCGGCAAGCCAGCTAGGACGTCCTCAAACGCCATGGAGATGAGAGAAGAACAGCATGATAGGTTGGAAAAGTAAGAGAATGAGGAAGAAAGGTAAAAACGATAAATGATAAATATGAAAGATTCGATTGTGGATTATGCTCAATCGGCCGTGGCCCTTTACATTTATAGGGAGGGGAGGTCTTGCCCCATTAAGAGTCGAAACCCTTACAAAATCGTGTCAAAATACAACTCCTAACCGTATTTGGCAGGGCAGGGCGGTCTAACCGCCCTAGGGACGCGGTCAGACCGCGTGCCTGGCGTGCAGATCTTCCGGAGGCCTTATCTCTCTCATCCGGACTCCGATTTGGACGTTCCACATATGAATCTTGATCTACTCGACGAGACCTATCCAATGGTGAAGTCCAAATTGCCTTTTGAAGACTTTGGCAAGGGCGGTCTAACCGGGTTGGTGGGGCGGTCTAACCTCCCTGCCCAGACCTGCCAATTTTGGTTGTCAACATATGCCCTCCTATTTTCTAGCAAAGTATACTTGCTAGAAAACATTCTGAATATACAAAATAATCTAAAGACGATGATAAACAACACATCGCCCATGTGATGGTCTCTAAACCTTTATGATGCCACTGTAGCCGAAATAAAAAATCCTAATAAATACAACATGTATGAAACTACTATTTCGGCCTCTAGACAGCATATCTAGTAACTAAAGTCTTGATGTGGCCATGGTGAACCATAACTTCTTAGTGCATCATAAGCATAATATTGATAATTGTAAAGAGAAGACCAAGGATTATACCAAAACCATGGATTGAAATTGTTTATACCTGAATAAGCATTCCATGGCACATGCATCGATGGGACGAATGATGAAGACCAATGTGATGACCGTTGACGCTTGTTTACTCTTGGTGATGAAGAATTACTATTTTGATCATCTCCTAACCGATTTCTTTTCTTTTGCTCGGCTATCTTCTGATACTTATGCAGCAACTCAGCAAAACTTAGCTTTTTCCTCATCACCTCGCTGTTTGCCGGGATACTCTCGGCTCTACCAGAATTTCTGGCGTGACCGATCAGACCGATTGGTTCACCGGTTAGACCGGTGCCTTGAGGACCGGCCACTTTGAGATCATGTTGCCCCCCAGCCGAACATGATTGTTGTTCAGTTATATTATTTGTGACATGTTTATTATTAGGGACAATTTGATCAGTAGAACTAGCCGATGATTTTTCAATAATCAACTTTTCTATGTCTAGTGTCAAATCTGAATTTTTATTTAATCTACCGTCTTTTTTGACATGATAGACTTGTTTGATCACCTTTCGCTTATTTTTCTGTGTTGACCGATTCTTTTGATCAAAACGGTCATTATGCATAGGCGATGACTCATTAATTACCGACTCTCTATGATTAATACAATTAGGACATAAATAACTATGAGAAGATGGCATATACGAATTATAATACCAATGAGAATAAGAATAAGGCATATTAAAACAAAACTCCCATGGCATCAGTGTAGGTGATCCATATGATGGAAACGGCATTGATTTGTGAGAGTTACTCCATTGCCAATTCTCGTTATGGAACTTCTTTCTAGAAGAAGATTTTTGGCGTTTAGAATTTTTAAACCGACTAGCACCATTGACATTATTTTGTCTTTGAGACTTAGCCGGAAGTTTCTCGTTAGACTTTGGCTTTTCTCTTTGATGCTTATGACGGCTTTTGGATTCAACGGTTTTCCAAACACCAATTTTGGGTTTTTTAGGCTTAACCATCTTTGGTTTAGATTTATTTTTCAAGACTTTGGAAGAGGCGGTTAGACCGGCTTGAGAAGCGGTCAGACCGGTTATGACACAACCGGCACCTTTGCCTTTGTTTTGTTGCCCCCCGAGCATACTAGGGGATTTCAGGTCAACAATTTCGGCTAGAGACGGCCGACTTGTTTTTTGACCAACAACATCACAAGTTGGCAAAACTATGAAAGGATCAACAACATCATTGGTCGGCTTTTCAATAACCGACTCTCGATTAAAAGGAATCAGATCTACATTATTCTTCTTATTAAGTAATTCATCCACAAATGCAAGTAAACCGCTTATAAGATTAGCAAAGGACTTACGATGCCTCGATAGATCATACATCCTCAACTCGTCGATGACAGCTATATTCATCATGATGACACCTCGTTCTGCAACCTGATAACAGTGAGGAAGTATTTCTTCGTGGATGCCCTTGCGTAGATCTTCAGGTAATCCTTCAAGTGCCATCAAATTGCTGGAGCTTGATAGATCGGCCATGATAGCCAGATTTCTCTTTCCCCAGCGGAGTCGCCAATTTGTTGACGCCTTTCCAGAGCCAACAAGCATGCGGAGGAGCTCCTTGCAACCCCTCTGTGCAGGGCGGTCAGACCGCTATGGTAGGCCGGTCAGACCGGTCTCGCCGGGAGATCCGGCGAGAAGACCAACGAACGCTCGCCCGGGAGGGACCCCGTCGGGGCAAGCGCACCTTGGGTTGTCCTAGGCTCGGCAGGCCAGCTAGGACGTCCTCAAACGCCATGGAGACGAGAGGAGAACATCATGGTAGATTGGAAAAGTAAGGGAACGAGGAAGAAAGGTAAAAACGATAAAGGATAAATATGATAAATTCGATTGTGGATTATGCTCAATCGGCCGTGGCCCTTTACATTTATAGGGAGGGGAGGTCTTGCCCCATTAAGATTCGAAACCCTTACAAAATCGTGTCAAATAACAACCCCTAACCGTATTTGGCAGGGCAGGGCGGTTAGACCGCCCTAGGGACGCGGTCAGACCGCGTGCCCGGCGTGCAGATCTTCCGGAGGCCTTATCTCTCTCATCCGGACTCCGATTTGGACGTTCCACATATGAATCTTGATCAACTCGATGAGACCTATCTAATGGTGAAGTCCAAATTGCCTTTTGAAGACTTTGGCAAGGGCGGTCTAACCGGGTTGGTGGGGCGGTCTAACCTCCCTGCCCAGACCTGCCAATTTTGGTTGTCAACACTTTTGTATATTATCTTGTTGACAGTGAAGCGGATCCAAGCAGAGCAAATAATTACGGGACTACTCCACTCCATAGACAGTAGGTTCATTCTTCGTATATCCTTTCAAATTGTTTTCAGTGTTCTTTTCTTTATTTGAGGCTCTTATCTTTCCCTTCGTATACAAGATCCAGCCTGGATGGGTTGCATAAAATTTTATTTGCTTAAGAGCAACTCCAACAGACTCTCTAAAATAAGTTGATTACGTAAAATTAACAAAATTGATGTAAAAATTTGATCCAACAGTCTCTTCAAAATGACCTCTCGCTATCCAGGCTCGGTATCCGTCCTCCTCCGCTGGCTATATTCCGCGAGCCCTCTCTGCTCGCTATCCCTTCCTCGCACACACTGGGTCCACCGTACCGTCTACCTCCCGCGGACCCAGCTCCTCCCACGCGCCCAGCCCCTCCTCCTGCGCAGCGCTGTAGATGGTGGCGGGGTTCAATCACGGTAGTGGCGGCACTGGAGGCTGCGGCGGCAGCAACAACGCTGGTGTTGGCCGTGGCACTGGACTTGCGACGGGCAGTGCTGGAGTCGTCGAGGAGCTCCCGTGTCGCCATCGTCGCACCATAGCGCGCCGCCGCAGCTCGATATTGGACAGTAGACCTCGCTAGGGAGGGCCTGCACAGCGAGCGAGAGACGCAGGTAAGCGGCAAAACGGATGCGTGATGGTGCATAGAAGCTCCGGCTGCGAGGAATTGAGTCGAAATTGACCGACGTTGATGAATCAGGCGGCGCCGCCCGCTACCCGCCGCGGACAAGAAAGATCCCTTCGATGCAGTCGTCCTCGCATGCGCCTGCCGAGGCGGCCTTGGCCGTCGTCCGCGACGTGGATGCGCTCGCTGTTGACGGGGTCACCGTCGGGGAGGAAGGGACGGAGGGGCCGACCAGGGGAGGGAGACTCGCGGTGGAGCAGTTCGCCGGCGGAGCAGTTGCGACTTGCGAGAGAGAGGCCGTGATGGCAGAGAGGTCGCGGGAGAGAGAAAAAAGAAGGAAAAACAATGACATGTGGGGCCCACGTGGGGAGGGTGAGTTATAGCGAGTCTGTTGGATTCCAATAGGAACCCACGTCGCGTCAGAGTCTTAATTAGGACGCTGTCCATGCAGCGGCTTTATGCATGGATACCGTTTCTATAAGTGAACGGTAATGAATATGGACACTTTTGTGAGTGCTAGCACAAAAAGTCATGAATATCTGTGATTTTCTGCAGGTACACTAACCACGGTTGTTAGGTACGGTAATTAAGAAATGATTAGTTTCCGACTAGCTATTATAGGGAAAGACGTATATGTATGCCTTGTCACCGGCACTAACTTCGTGTTTAAGCTTAAAAGCTTTGTGAGGAAGTTAGGACGTTTTTTGCATCATGTAAAAGCTATCAAACCAAAACTGAACTTAAATCATGTGTTGCTTGGTCTCTATTTAATTTGTGTTTCTTAAGGACCAATCATGCTAGTTTGATGCTTTGATGAGGTGTTAAGCAAAGATTGTAACTAGATGCTGTCCAAATTTTTCTAAGGATTATCTAGAAAATTTCTGGCTAGGTGCTCTTAGGGAAATTGTTCATCACCTAGTTAAGATTGCTCTCTGAATTTATCATGATTTTAGGATGCTTAAAACTGAAGTTAGGATCAAATTTGCTAGGCAAGGTCATGCTGAAATGCTGTCAAATTTCTGAGTTAGTCTGAAAACTTGAATTTTTACATATAGTTCCTAAATGTTTATGACCAGAGATTCTATAGCAAAAATGTTCATTATTTAGTTTAGATTATGCTGTAAAAATTTCATGGTAAATGGGTACTCAGTTTTTGAGTTATGGTCTTTTTAGTGAAGCTCTGCCCTGCTGAAATTTCTGGGCAACAGCAATCTAGAAATTGATCTTTTGCACCCTTTTACAATCTGAATTAATTCAACCATTGAATACCAAAAATGTGAGTTAGAATGTTTTTGAGCTGCTCACAAAAATTTGGAATTTTTGGGGTACTAGTTTAACAGTTATGGATTTTTGTTCTAAACTGCCAGTTTTTACCATATGCATGTTAAACTCATCTTTGTGGGTCTAACGTGCGTTTGTAAATTATTTTTAAAGATGGCTGCCTCGGGTTTTGTGGCGGTGAGTGCTGATGGCACGTTTTCCACCACTGGCTTGCAGTGGGAGGGTTTCACACGCATTGCGTGGAGAGCCCTGTGCGTCGTCGGCTACACCACCCCTCCTTGCTACGAGGGGGTGGAATACGAGGAGATGGGCGTGCCTAGCTGCTGAGTTCGAGTGACCGTGCTCCCCCACCCGGGCCACCCCGAGTGGGCGGACTTGAGCATGGAGCTCCTGTGCTACCGCGCCTTCGAGGCAGTGGAGTCGGTAGCCTTGATGGTGCTCCACACCCTCTCCACCCACCGACCGCAGGAGATGCTTCAGACGCCGTTGGGGTTGGTTCCAGCTTTGGACCCCAACGATCCTATGTGGCTAGGCCGGATGGCCAACATAGCCACACTTCTCGAGATTGTGCCACCCTACGACACAGTGCAGACTTTGGGCACATGCTTGAGGGCTTTGTACGCTCTCTAGGATCTTCGCCAAGTTATCGCGGATGACTTGGCTGGTCGTCCCACTGGAGCTACGTGGTACTTCCACTGGGTTGTCAGTCTCTTCACAGAGTAGCACAGTGCGTACACTCAGGCCGTGCAGGCTATTGCTGATCTCCAGGGTCAGTTACAGCAGCTCCAGGGTCAGGCACACCAGTTCCTGATTGAGCGTGGCGATCACTTGCAGCAGATAGTGGACTTCCAGGCTGGGCAGCAGGAGTTGCAAGCTCAGTTGGCAGACAGAGATGCTGAGAGGCTTGTGCACCTCCAGCATATTCAGGGCTTGCAGGACCAGGTCGAGGACTTGGAGCTTGCTGCTGAGGCTTTGGAGGTTGAGGTGGGTATGCTACAGTAGGCACACCACACACCGGGCGTTGGACCCGATGAGCAGATGGAGATCCAGCTGGACCCAGAGGAGGTTCAAGACATTCCCGGACTCGACTAGAGGAGCTTGGCGCTCTATCTCTACATGTAGCGTGGAACTCTCCATAGTTTGTACATAGGACCTAGATCCTAGATGATGTAGTAGGAAACTTGACATGTACTCTATGTTAGCCCTTTTGGTTAGTTTTTGTGCTAGGCTGACTTAGAGTATTCTTTTGTGTAGCTAGATGCTACATAGTGACCCACATGTAATGGTGATCCACCACATTTTGTAATCTTGTAATTATGGTGGAAAAACACCTCTCGGCAGCAATCTGCCTAAGAAATGAAAGGAAGAAAGTTATGGTCAAATCTGAGTTTTTGGATGAATACCAAAGTTGTTCTAAACTTTATAATGATTATGCTCACAAAAATTCAGCATTTTTGCATGTGTAGTTTAAGAAATATCGAATTTTTAGTAAGCTACTGGCTGTTGTCCATACTGCTAGACAGAGCTTTGGAAATTTAATTTTTCGACCCCTATAAAAGATAAATCTGTTCTGGAGTTGAATACCAAAGTTGAAGCTTATGAAATTCTACACATGCTGACCAAATTTTAGAAATTTTTTACTTCTGTACAGAGAGTTATGAATTATTTACTCAGGACTGTTATGCTGTCTAGAATTCTGAATTTTCATAAGTTTGAATTTTCGTATACATATTCTCCTTGTTATTCTTTTAAACAAGCTTTGAATATGTATCTAATGAAAGTTCAAATTTTCAGATGGCTGATAATGCTCATAACATTCCTGAGGGCTCTGACGGTCAGGGTGGTGGTGGTCTTCCCCCACCTCCACATATGACCCCTACAGAAGCTTTCATGGCTGCCCAAGCTGAAGTGTTGAGGCAAATCCTCAATACTCAAAATTTGATTGCACAAAGGCTTCCGCAGCCCTTCAACCATCAAGGGCAAAATCAAGATGGGCCTAATGCAGTCATGTCATATGAAAAGTTCAGGGCAATGAGGCCACCCTTGTTCACTAAGGCAGAAGAGCCCCTAGAGGCTGATGCATTTCTCAGGGCCCTAGAGGCCATGTTCTCCATCTTTACACTGCCTTGCTCAGAGGAAAATAAGGCAGGCTTCGCCACCCAACAACTTAGGGGTGAAGCGCTAATCTGGTGGGAGCATTTTAAGTCCATGCAGCCACAGGGCCACCAGGTTACTTGGGATGAATTCAAGAAGGCTTTTAAAGAGCATCACATTCCCAAGGGTCTTATTGATAGAAAAATGAAAGAATTGATGAACCTCAAGCAGGGATCTGACTCTGTCTACCAATATGCTCAAAAGTTCAATAACTTATGTCAGTATGGCGATTATCATGTGGATACTGACAAGAAAAAGATGGAGAGATTTCGTGAGGGTCTTGATGGTGAATTGTATGAGAGGTTGAACTTGGTAAAGGTTGACAGCTATCCTGAGCTGGTCAGCTTGGCTATCTCTCAGGAAGATGCTATGAAAAGGGCTCAACATGAGAGGAAAAGAAAGTTTAGTCAAGCCTCAGGCAGTGGTCAAGGCAGGAAATTTAAATTTGTAAAGAAGAATGTGCAGGGTGCCACCCAGCCATCTCCATCAGGACGCTGGGTGATGAAGCAATCTCAGTCTAAGCCGTCTGGCAACTTTGGCTGTCGCAGCACCCAGCAGTCAGCTCCTAGGCCTAGTGCACCCCCACCTGCCTGCAATAATGAGGATCGTCATTGTTACAACTGCGGACAGCTGGGGCACTATGCTAACAAGTGCACACGCCCTCGACAGCAACATCAGCAAAGTCAGGGGCAAGGTTCTAAGGCTGGAAATCAGGGAAAGAAACAAACTGTGCAAGTGAAGCAAGGTCGTTTAAACTTCACCACAGTGGTTGATCTTCCAGAGGGAGCACCAGTCTTGACGAGTACATTTTCTATCAGTGGTCGTCCAGTTAATATATTATTTGATTCTGGTGCTACTCATAGCTTTATTAATGTGAAAACCATGAGTAACTTAGATTTGAAGTGGAGTCATACTAATCAGGTCTATATGATTGCCACACCGGGTGGAAGAGTTGCTTCACATCATGTAGCCTCAAGGGTACCACTTGAGATAGGTAGTAAGACTTTTCAAACAAATCTTGTCACATTGAGTCTTGATGGGGTAGATGTTATCCTAGGCATGGATTGGATGACTCAGCACAAAGTTGTCCTGGATATTTCAGAAAGAATGTTAGAAATCAACTCACCTAATGTCGGAAATTCAATTCTTTACCTTCCTCCCAAAGGCTATAAAGGCTCATGTGTTTATGCGGCTATAACTACTCAACTTGAGGACATTCCAGTAGTATGCGAGTACATGGATGTCTTTCCAGATGATTTGCCTGGCTTGCCACCAGACAGAGAGGTTGAGTTTGTCATTGAGCTACATCCTGGCACCACTCCTATTTCTAAGAGATCCTATAGGATGCCACCCAAAGAACTTGCAGAAGTAAAGAAACAACTTCAAGAGTTACTTGATAAGGGCTATATCCGCCCCAGCTCTTCTCCTTGGGGTTGTCCCGCCCTCTTTGTGAAAAAGAAAGATGGTAGCCTGAGGTTGTGTGTGGACTACCGACCTCTCAATGCAGTGACTATCAAAAATAAATATCCATTGCCCCGCATTGATGTGCTATTTGATCAATTGGCTGGAGCTAAGGTCTTCTCTAAGATCGATCTTCGGTCTGGGTATCATAAAATTAAAATCCGACCTTGTGATATTCCCAAGACGGCATTCTCTACTCGTTATGGACTCTATGAATTCTTGGTTATATCTTTCGGTCTTACAAATGCCCCAGCCTACTTCATGTATCTTATGAATTCCGTATTTATAAAGGAGTTTGATAAATTTGTGGTGGTATTCATTGATGACATCCTTATTTATTCCAAGAATGAGGAAGAGCATGCGGAGCATCTTCGCATTGTCTTACAACGCTTAAGAGAGCACAAACTCTATGCTAAGCTCTCAAAGTGTGAATTTTGGCTAGATAGTGTTAAGTTTCTGGGGCACACTATTTCTAGCGAGGGTATATCTGTCGATCCAAGCAAAGTGCAAGAAGTAGTGGATTGGCAACCCCCTAAATCCGCTCATCAAATCCACAGCTTCCTAGGCTTAGCTGGATATTATCGTCGCTTCATTCCGGATTTCTCTAGGATTGCTAAACCTATGACTGAGCTGCTAAAGAAAGGTGTGAAATTTGTGTGGAGTGAGGCTTGTGATAAGGCTTTTCGAGAATTAAGGGAACTTTTAACTTCAGCCCCAGTGCTAGCGCAGCCGGACAATTCAAAGCCATATGAAGTTTATTGTGATGCTTCAGGCACGGGTCTTGGCTGTGTTCTTATGCAAGAAAATCAGGTTATTGCCTATGCCTCACGGGCGCTTCGCCCTCATGAAAAGAATTATCCCACACATGACTTAGAGCTATCAGCGGTTGTTCATGCCTTGAAAATCTGGAGGCATTATCTTATGGGAAACCGCTGCAATATCTTCATTGACCACAAAAGCCTCAAATACATTTTCACTCAAGCTGATTTAAATATGAGGCAAAGAAGATGGTTAGAGTTGATAAAAGATTATGATCTTGAGGTCCATTATCATCCTGGAAAGGCGAACATAGTTGCAGATGCTTTTAGCCGCAAGGCTCACTGCAATTGCCTATCGATGGAACCTTATAGTGATACTCTATGTGAGGAGTTGAGAAGGCAAAACTTGGAAATTGTTGAACAAGGAAGCCTAAATGCTATCTCCACAGAGTCTGATTTATTTGATAGAATTGTTAAGGCTCAACTTCAAGATGAGGGTATTCTTTTGATCAAACAAAAATTACGAGAAAAAGATCCTAAATATAATTGCTTTCGGAAGGATGAGAAAGATATAATCTGGTTTGGGCAACGCCTTGTTGTTCCAGATAATGGGGATTTGAAAAAGGAGATCTTTGATGAGAGTCATCTCTCTAAATTCTCTATCCATCCTGGGAGTAGTAAAATGTATCAAGATTTAAAGGAGAATTTTTGGTGGTCCAATATGAAAGTGGACATAGCCAAATATGTGTCGGAATGCGATACTTGTCAAAGAATTAAAGCAAGTCATTTGAAACCTTCCGGTACTCTTCAACCCCTACCCATACCTTCTTGGAAGTGGGATGACATAAGTATGGACTTTGTGTCTGGATTTCCACTCACATCTAGAAATCATGATTCCGTCCGGGTTATCGTGGATAGGTTAACCAAAACAGCTCACTTTATTTCTGTCCACACTAAATATGATGCCAAAGATTATGCAAGTCTTTATGTTGAGCACATTGTCCGCTTACATGGTGTTCCCAAGACCATTATTTCAGACAGAGGTTCTCTCTTTGTGTCATGTTTTTGGGAACAACTACATCTATCACTTGGTACCAAGATTATACGGGGTTCAGCTTATCGTCCTCAGACTGATGGTCAAACTGAAAGAGTGAACCAAATTCTAGAGGACATTTTGCGAGACTGTGTTATTCACTTTGATGAAAGTTGGGACAAGTGTCTATCTTTGGCAGAATTTTCTTATAATAATAGTTATCAAGCAAGCTTGAAAATAGCACCTTTTGAGGCTCTTTATGGACGGAGATGCCGCACTCCCTTGAACTGGTCATAGACCGGGGAGAGGAAATTCTTTGGTCCAGCCCTAGTTAAGGATGCTGAAGAAAAAGTAAGGGTAATCAAGGAAAATTTGAGAATTACTCAAGATAGGAAAAAGAGTCATTATGACAAGGGAAAGGCACCTAGAGAATACAAAGTTGGTGACTTTGTGTATTTAAAAGTTTCACCAACCAAGGGTGTCCAAAGGTTCGGTGTGAAAGGAAAGTTAGCTCCTCGCTACATTGGCCCCTATGAGATCATTCAAGTCTGTGGGCCAGTGGCGTATCGTATTCGACTTCCTGAACAGTTCTCTGCCGTACACACTGTGTTTCATGTCTCCCAATTGAGAAGATGTACTCATAAACCGGACAGGGAAATCATTGAAGAAGCTAATGCTTGGATTGAACCGGATCTATCTGTCGTTGAACATCCTCTAAGGATTCTTGATATTAAAGAAAGAAAGACTCGAAGACAATCCGTGAAGATGTATAAAATCCAGTGGAGTCATCACCATGTCGATGAAGCCACTTGGGAAACTGAACATTATCTCAATGAGAATTATCCGGGTTTTCTTTAATCCAGACACCGTAAGTTCCTTCCCCTACTTGCGTCTTTTAATTCCTAATCTCGGGACGAGATTTCTTTTAAGGGGGTAGGCTGTAACATCCCTGATGTTTGATTATGCTAATGACCTTAATTAGTAGGGTTAATCATGTTTATTTAGCTCCAAAGCATGTTTGACATGATTTATCAAACTTTTGCACAAAGGCCCTTAGTCAAAGTTCGAATGCATGGTCAAACCCCCTTTTGATTCAAAAGGTTGATTCGGTTTTCTTGCGCGTTCTCCAAATTTCTCTATAGAAGTTCAAAATCGGCCAATATAAAAGTTGTTCCTTATTTTCGGGAACACATTTTTCATAATTGGCGGACATTCAAATTTTGAGTGCAAAGCCGCTTAAATTTGAGATGAAGCTTCTGCGCACAGTAATTGGGGGCCGAGTTTTTCCTGAAGTTCAACACGTTTTTCACACAAATCTGTTGAGCAAAATATAGGACGCCCTTTGTGAAAGTTGTAGGTCTATAGCTCCTCTACAACTTTTAGTTTTGGAGATTTTTCACTTAGTTGGCAATTTCGGGAGTTATGCATTTTTGAAGAGGCGTAAACAGATTTGAAAACAGGGCCGAGTGACGTCGACGCCGCGCCAGAGCGCGCGCGCGCCGCGGTGTCAGTTTTGCCACACGTCGAGTCGTTCGATCTCCGGTGTACGGACGCCGTGAAAACATCGTTGTGGACCACGCCGTGACCGTGGGCCCTCCGTCTCGCCGCCCCCTGTGCGCCACGCCCACGCAAACCGCGAACGCCGGGCCGGCCACGCGCCGCACGCTCATGCGCGACGCGCGTGCGTGCCGCGCATGCGGCAGGCCACCTGGCCACCCTCTGGTCGACGCGCCCCTCCCCTATACCCCTGCGTGCCTCCTGTCATCCGCCGGCAAAAACCCGAGCCGCACGTGAGCGCCGCCGTCCCCTGCCTGAGTCCGCCGCCGCACGGCATTGCTGCGCCGCCGCAGCTCTTTTCCTTCGGCAGGCTCCGCGGTCCCCCTCTCCTCTCCCACATCCCCTCCTGCACCTCCTCGATACCACCCCGCCACAACTGCGACCGCCGGCCGCACCGTCGCCGGGCATTGGCCGCCGCGACGGGCGCCGGAGGCCTGTTCCGCCGCCGGTGCTCCATAACGTCGCCACTGTCCCAAACCTGCCGCCAAGTGTCGTGTACAGGTGCGCCTTGGCCTCTAGGCCCGCTTCCCGACGAGCTCCAGCCAAGGAAGCCACCGCCGGCGAGGTCCCCCGGGGGTAGGGACCCAATTGCGATGTTTTACTTCTTTCCAGGGATCGAATCGTAAACCAAGGGCATATTTGTGATTTCTAGAAGTTAAGTCAGGGGTCTGGTTGTAAAAGTGTTTATGGTTTTCGGCTGTAACTTCAAAAATCCGTGGAAAAGTGTAGAAAATTCAGAAAATTGTAAATCCAATTGTTCTGGAATCCTTGCGAATAGATCTACAACTTTTACAAAAGATGCATAGTGTTTTTCTATTTAGTTTTTAAATGTAAATTCAAACTCAGTTTGAGGCATATTTGTTGTAGTTCAAAATGTACACATGCAAATGCAATGAAGTTTGGATATGATGTTGTGTTCTTCATGTTCAGATCTGTGACCAAATTTCACACATGTTTGTTGTGTAGAACTCTAGTTATGATTTTTGTAAGATCTATGCTAGTTTAAGCTTGATGCTTTTTATAGTTCCCTCAAAATATAATTTCTTTCAGCACCAATGCACCCTAGACCTTTGTTGTGATGTTAAGCATCTTTAGAAAAATAATGATGATTTTAGGAGTCTGTTTGAGCAGTGTTTGGTATTTATGCTTGTGATGGATGTCAAATTCATAACTTGAAATATATGATGAATCCACTTGAACATGTTGGGTTAGAACTTAGTTTTGGCATATTGGAGCTGTAGGAAAATTTTGGGGTCAATTTGATTAGTGAATCTTTTTGTTTGATTTAATCAAGTTTATCTAGGCTGTCTTTTGTCTTTTTCATTTAAAATAATGTATAAATAATTATTTTGGTCATATGCTGCTGTGATAAAATTTTCATGCCAGTTGGAGTCTTATTTTAATTATTATGATTTATGGATGAATGGCTAGTTATAATGGGTTAAATAAATTTATTCCATCTTTTAATTTGATTTAGAGGAGTTTAAGTTCAGTTGCTGTTTAAAATGAATTTAAGCACACCTTTTGCTGATGGTGAAGTTTGTTAGTTTGACTTTCTTAGATATGCACACAATCACCATCAAAGTCATAGTTAGTTCATCATCATCCACCCCTTAATTTTAATGAAGTTTAATAAGTTAATTTGTTTAGATGTGCACGCAATCACCATCAAAATAGATATTAGATCACTCTCACCACACACCATACCTTTGTGAGTTCTTTTGTTGTTTTGATGAATATGGCCCACAAGAGTTGGGTTAATGATAAAATCTCTCACCTCCACCCTGTAACTAATGCATATGCATAACGTGTAGATCTTCTAGACGGGACGTACACGCTTGTTGAGGAGGAGGGATCCGCTAGTGGAGAGCTGAAGCAAGTTAGTGGGCAGCAAGACCTGGACCAAAGTCCAGAAGAGCCCAAGGCTAGTGTTGAGTCAGAGGAAGGCAAGCACCGGATGCATATAACCTTTTTGAACAAAATCTCACTCCACCTTTACTTTTCAGTATTTATGCTTTACCTGTGCATTTAAGTTTCAGGAGTTGCTTTGAAACCTAGATGCATGATCCTTAGGACTCCTATGCTCTTTTACTAGTATGTTAGGAACGCTAGTGCCATGCTCTAAGGATACGGTACAAGTTGAGTAATGACTCATTGCTCGCGAGATATAGGATGCTTATGTTGGAATCATAAGTTGGTTAAATTGACTCGCTCATGTGGTAAGAGCAATGGGTTCGGTCTCGACCGAGTAGCATGGTGCTGGTCTAAGCTATTGAACGTACCAAGTGCTTGTCGGGAATGGGACCGGTAAACCTAGTATCTAATGAACCAGTGCGGGGACTTTATCGCTACTAATCTTGAGATGCGTCTCCCGGTTTGATTCCGGTAGTGCAAGTGTGAGTCTGGACGTGCCGTGTGAGGGCGTTCCAGTAACCTTGTACTTAGGACTGTGGCGCCTGTCCCTAATCTGGGGAGTAACGGGAACCGCCTAGTCGGGGTAGACCCCGCATTTGTTTTTCTTTGGATTCTTTGGGGTCTACCTTCTTCCGTGTATCTTGGGTTTACCTTGCAAGGATATAAATCGATCGATCGTCGGTCACTCGTCGTTATCTAAGTCGGCTTGACCACTGGCTACCCCATGTTTATTTATGGAACATTTTGGATTAATATTGTTGATTGATTAATCTTGTTTGTACAACCATGCTTGTTTAGCTAGGTGCTTACCTAGAATGGTTAACATACTAGAACTTGAGCTAAAATTTTGAAAGTAAGGATCAACTCTTAGTTGCTTTTGGCAAAACAAACTCACCAGCCAAAAAGCCTTGCATGTGTAGCTGTCTTTTATTTTGACGGGTCAGTCTTGCTGAGTATTAGAATACTCAGCCTTGATTAATTTGTTGTTTTCAGGTAATCCTATCTGGCCTGGTGTTATTCCAGATGGATGGGAGATTGAATGGGAGAACGATGATGGGGAGTGATATACTTGGATGGCCTCCCATGTGTATCCCGCGCTTAGTTTAATTTCCGCTGTTTAAACTCTGTTTCACCTTTACTTTTATGTACTCAAAACCTGGTTTGTAATATTAAGTACTTATGAACTTGTATGTAATGTAATGATGTACTCTGGTCCCGCCTTCGTGTGGACTTAGCGCATATCTCGATCCTATCACTATGCCACAACACCACAATTACCATTGGATGGTCTGACGCTGAAAGCCACATATAGCGTCAGACAGTCTGACCCTAAGAACATATAGCGTCAGACTTCAGCTGACGCTGTAAGTCCCGACGCTAAAACTCTTTAGCGTCAGACCAGACTTATAGCGTCAGACAGTCCGATGTCCTGAATATGTTTAGCGTCAGATCATCCATTGCTAGTTTTCAGCGTCAGATCCTCAGTTACCATTCATATAGCGTCAGACAATCCAATGGTCCAAGAATTTATAGCGTCAGATTGTTTGATAGGACTATAAATATGCAGAAAAAAAATAATACAATTAGAAAATATCATACAGATTCAAGTTTATGCTCCATCACATAAAGATACACACATACATCACATGAAGCTCAATACATATATATATCATACAATCTTGTCCTTGCACACTGTTTGAATCATCCAACAAGTCAAGTAGCAAAAGATTGCATCAAATGCACATCCCAGCAAGCAATACTAGTATTTTGGGTTTAACATACTAAGAATTGTGCACACAATCATTTCTAGGAACTCAAAAACCGAAAGCAATGGCTTGCCAACACAATGGCACATCCACTAGGTTTGCAGAACTTCAAGCCACAGGCCGCCTAGCACTTCCTGAAAAATATAACCATGTAATTAGATAAGTGAAGAAAATATATGAACTGTTCTAGGAGTACAATAGCAATAGTAATAGAATGCACATGAATAAAAACATAACAGATACGTAGAATACTATGCATGTACGTGTGCTATTGCCTGGAAGATTTATTTTGGAAATATATAAAAAATGCTTAACTTTCTAAGATATCTACTAATATATTTATAGAAGGATGCCCTCCTTTGGATAAAAACAAGAACAGCAAGGATGTATACAGCAAGGATGCCCTCCTTTGGATAAAAAGAGTGCTGAATCTATCGATGCAATCGACCAAAAGCATGTATACACTTCACAGGAAATGCCAACATGCTAGTTTTAAACAAATCCCATTTGTACTAATACATTTATAGCAGTCCACTATAGAAAGACGATTATTACTATGGGATGTCGAATTACATACATTTGTAGTATATTTAAACATGCATCTACACACAGACATGGGAGGTATGTAGCATGCATTAGGACAAGAATGGTACTTGACATTTCACCAATGCAAGAAAGAAACATATGGGAGGAAAACTTCAAAGGTTTGCTTTTCATACAGCACAAGAGGCATGAAGACAAGACAAGTTCTACAACCAAGTAAGCTTGGTACAGCTGGTCACTAGGTTTGTACAGGAAAGTGGAAGAAGCATTTTGACATGTAAATTTTGGTACATACCTGCAGTGCCATTGAAAGGTGTATTAGATGGCTTCTTGCGTTCCTTCTTCTTGCATTCCCTTACCTATCACAGATATGTTTAATTAGAAACATTGGTCATGCATCACAGATCAAACCAAAATGAAAATTATGTCAAGCCTTGGCCATTACTTTATTGAGTGGCCATGCAATGCTCATCTTGTCAGCACTAGTCATGGTCTGGATCTCGCCATACGGACGAGGCAACATAGCATCCCTTTTCATCACAAGATTAACTATTACTTCACAGTATTCGTTACCTTTTCAGCATGACGTGAACGATGCATTGATGGGGCTACAGCAGGCCTAGAGGGGAGGAAGGTCTCTACCACTTCAACCTGAAATAAACAATGCACTGATGAGATTGTAATGCAGGTAACCTTTTCAAAATCACAAGCATATACTTTGCAGGGGCATAGGAAGATTACATGTGTATGGGGAAGCAAGTTCTCATCCTCTATGCCATATTGATCATAGTCTTCACCGTCTTCATAATCATTATATTCTTCACACCGAGGAGTAGTATGTGCCTCATGGATAGGTCCTTCCGGTGTCGGACTCTACACAAGAATAGGAACAATAATATTCATTGGCTGCTACTAGAGAAATGTATGTGCATATTAAGGCTTGTAAAGAGATAAATCAATTTTGGAGACATCTAAACAGATTTTCTTTACCGCATACTGTCGTGAATTAGAGCCATGCTGTGATAGGATTTCAACATTTGCCATTCCATGTGCTCTCCTTTCGTCTTCCAATTCCTGAATGCGTTGCTCAAGTGTTTTGCTCTTAATTTCAGCTTTATGTCGAGCCCAAATTTCCATTTGCAACCTCTTCACTAGACTCTTCCACAGGATCAGCACCATCACCATTGTCAGTATCAACAAAAGAGGAACTGGCTTCCCCATGTAAATTCCAAGTTGTGTACCCTTGCAGAAAACCATTACATATTAAGTGTTCCCGTATTTCACTTGAGTCCCTCCAAAATGAGTTAACACACTTTCTGCAAGGGCATAGTATTTTGTCCCCTACTGCTGAATTCCTAAATGCAAAAGTTAGGAAACTGTTGACCCCTTGTGAGTATTCCTTTGTGTGCCTAGCATCACTATTGATCCATGATTTATCCATGATTCTTTGTGGGGAGTGGCTTTCAGATTATACTTGTTTAGACTACAAAATTTCATAACATAGACCAATTAGAAATTAAATAAACAATTCACAGCAAGCATTTGCATTGCCCACAGCAAGCAACACAAGTTAAAAGGCAGTAGCAACACATATACAAAGATAAATGTGGAAGCCAAGTGTGATAGTGCAAGAAGACAGTGACACATGAATTATTTCTGGACATAGAACCCATAAGTGTTAAGTGCATACCTACGGTACTTCAATCTGTAGGCCGCAAACAATGTGAGGTCAACGTCGGTGGAGCAGGTTTGCAACTTCTTGGGGATTGTGGAGGAGCACCACGGGTAGCCTTGTCTTGTGTTGTTGAAGAAGATCTTGTGTCAGCCTCGTTGTGTGGTTGGTGCAGCCGTCACAGCGTTCACAAGCCCCTGCTGAGTTTGAAGCACCAAGGGAACAGCTTAAGCATGCATGTACCAAATAGTACAATGAGCTAGTAATAATGGTGTGAAACATATTGATATGAACCCAGACCACGGATGGATAAATTAGACAATTGCTAGCATGCATACATATATTCAGAACTACCACTAATAAATAGCTATGAACATAACTGCTGAACAGAATCATCAATTGCCGCCAAAAGAAATTAAAGGAGCTTATTTTTAGCTTTTAGCACTAGCCAGCAGAACATGTATTGCACTATCAATTGGCATTACACGAGTCATCTTATGGTTAGCCTAATTCATTACAAAAAAAAAGGCCTAAACTCTTCCTAGCATACTGCTTGGCCTCTAAAAGATTTAATCTGGACAGTGTGCTATTTTTTTTTCGTTTACCATTGCTAATTAAGGCAAACAGATTGATACAATCTCTGAGACAAAAGACAAGGGTTATCAAACCCAAACCCAATTCCTGTGCTATTCAGGAAATTTTCAAACTCCGATCTGAGCTCCAAACAGGACAATTAAGTCAAACATAACAAAAATGAATCTGTACCAACTAAGTGGGTCGGCTTGCTCCACAATGTATGTATCATACTGCTTGGCTTCAAAAATGAATCTTGCCAAGCAAAAAACTATGCTTGCAGATCGATCTACGTAGTGCCAGTAGTGGGCAACTAATAACATACGACGTACCTCCCTTCAGCCAGAGCAAGAGGGTCTTCTTCTCCACTTCGTGCGTGGCCTTGAAGAACCATCAGAAGAGGGTGCGGCCGTGGAACTCGTTGGCCGTCACGTAATCGGCGAACTGCTGGAACCCGACCTCCGATGGCTGCCTTCGCAGGCTCTCCACTCGTCCCAGGCGGCGTTGGAGGGATGGGCGGCCGCGTCGGGTTGGGAGAGGGCTGGGGCGGCGTCGGGTTGGGAGGGATGGACGGCGGCGTCGGGATGGGATGGATTGGCGGTGGCGTCGGCGTGGGCTGGGTGCGGTGTGGGAAAGCCCAGGGACGGCGTAGGGATGGGACGGATTGGCGGCGGCGTCGGGGTGGGAGGGATTGGCGGCGGCGTCGGGGTGAGCTGGGTGCGTCGCGGCGTGGGAAAGAGGGGCAGCGTCGGGAAGAGCATCGATGGGCCAGGTGGTGGGCGGCGTTGGCACGGTGGCGGGTGGTGTCGGCGCGGTGGCGGCAGCGGTGGGCGGTGGCGGTGGGCAGCGGGGTCGCGGTGGCGGCGTAGGCGTGCGCTGGGATGGGAGACGAGAGGGGAGTTCAGAGGATTGGGGAGTGGGCAGGTGAGAGGATTGAGAAGTGTAGGGTTTCATTTCCACTAGAGTCTGGGGCACGCCTCCGGCGTGCCACTTACTCGTTCCATCTTAGAGCCAATAAGTTTGCTGAACTTTGGTAATAGAAAATGCATCTAAAATCATTAAAAGAAGTCCAAATTTAATTCAGCATACGTGTAACCATCCACTTGAGGTGAACATAAAAGACATAACCACGAAAAATATCGGTGGCATGCAGTGAGATGCGCAATAATCAAAACCGACATTCTGGGATTTCCAGCTGAGGAAGCAAACACTCTGAATTCTTTTGTTCAGCATGAACATGGTAATATAACAGCCAAAGTTATCGATAACATCTGAGGACAAGATAAAACAGCCAAAGGTAAGAGCCAATTCCACCACGGGCAACAGGCAAACATATTAGGTTTGCCTCTAGGCTCACTCTTGGTGGTGCGCCCGATTGAGGAACTTTTGGCTCTATTTGCATCTAGTAAGACACTGGCTAGCTTATATCACTACATATCGATCCACAACATGCCATGCACATCTCAGAAGAACCAACGAAGAAATAGGAATTTCTAGTTGTTCCACCTCACTTCCTCATGTGTTCAGGAATGATGCAATGGACAAGCTCTATTGGGAGCCCTTGAAGTTCTGTATCCAACAATTTCAGATTTTGGGTTAGAGAGAAGGGTGCTATGAAACATCAGCAATATTAAAAGCAGTGAAGTTAGCTGCTGTGAAGTTGAACAATGCTGGCAGAGGCCGCCCATTTGGCAAGCTGACCTTGGGGTCCCGCAGCTCATCAAAGAACGGATGGGCACAAGCATCAACCTGAAAGTATGATTAATATGTTTAATCAGAAAGTATCCAAGTTTCAAAGCTCTCTTAATTTTTCAAAAATAGCAAGGCCACTGACTCATGTTCATAATAATATGCAAGTGATAGTGCAAAGATATTACTACTTCAGATAACAATTGGCACATGTCATAAATAACTTGTTTAGCTAAAGGGAAATGTAAAGCTTAGCATAAATTGACTGTACTAATGTAACTTTACTAATTGGTATAGTTGAGATCTCAAAGTAGTTCTTACAGTTGTGCAACGCATATTTAGTGAGTACTGAAGTAGCCTTGACATAAGATCAACAGCTTCAGGAGGTATGTGCTTACCAAAAAGCCACATGTAAAAACAAACTTAAGTGAGCCAGTCAATGGACCCCATCTGAAATGAAGTACCATAGAGATCAGAGATCCACTAACCTTGTGCCAGGGATCGGCTTTTATCTAAGGGAACTTGAATTCCGAGTAATTTGGATTCATGTACCTGATTTTCTCTCTTGTTGGAGTACCCCAAAATCTTGAATAAGAAAAAAACAGAGAAATAGAACATTCAGTCTAGAAAGCAATGTCGGTGGATTTTGTGACATAATCTAACATCAGATACAAACCTTTATTATTTCCACTAGTTGATCAACGCCACTTTCACCATGAAACAAAGGCTGAAATTGGGTGGCAAAATAAACATAAACAAAATTCTCAGCAGATACAAGAAAGAATATCTTAATTAACAGTAAGCTGATCAATCGGTAGTGTCCACAAAGCGCAAAACTGTATTTTATAGTTTATATCATAATCTTTAACCAAAAAATGAGGCCAAAAGATTCTAAAACTGTAAGTAAACATAATTTCCTATCAAAAAGTGGGTGACATTATTGACAGGCAGAAACATGAGCATGTAGAAGTGAGATATTATACCTGACCAATCATAAGCTCAGCTACTACACAGCCAACAGACCAGATATCAATTGCTGTAGTATACTCCGTAGCTCCAAATATTAGTTCAGGAGCCCTATAGTACCGCGAGTAATGTATCATATGTTAGGCTCACCGGGGAGGTGGAGACCCAAAATAGAGTTTTAAGTTTATAAAATCCATGAAGATATTCAGCGGGAACAAACTAAAAGAGTGAAGCATACCAATTTCTTAGCACTCCCAAAATCGCAAATCTTAAGTTGATGTGTATGAGGAATTGAGGATTGACCTGGAAGGTAAACCAAGTTGCAATAATAAGCATGTTCAGTTGTTTGCATAAAACAGAATAAGAAATACTCCTACAACACAATGACACACGATGAACCAGGGAACTTACCAGTAGATTTTGAGGTTTAATATCACGATGACACACGCTAACAACACGATGGATGTAAGCAAGTGCACGACACATCTGGACAAGATGAAATAACAGATAATTCCTTAGCATTCACAGCATAAGAACCAATGAATTGAAGTTGCTGGAGGAAAATCTGATAGGTGAAACAGAATATCTTCAACCTGATATGCATACAACTTAACATAAATTATGGGTACACACTGGTTCATCCGATTGTAGTATTTGGCGACACGATAAACCGTATCAGATACAAATTCAAGTACAAGGTTGAGATAGACTTCTCACCTTTGAGTTGTTGAAAAGAAGTGATGCTTCAGCTGAACTACATTTGGGTGATCAAGTAACTGCATAGTTTGAAGTTATCTGTTCTTGTATCTCTTATCTTGTAACACCCTTTTTATTGCCACTATCTCACCAGTTTTCAAGCATTTTGCCTGTTCATACCAGATACCTTCAATTACTTTGGCCCCAGAATTGTGAATCTCCATTTATAGAAAGTTAGCGTTTAATGAGGCCAAATGATGGCAAATGACATACCTGAAAAACTACACCAAATGAACCAGTACCAACAACCCGTTCTGCCATGTATGAGACCTTCTGCAAGACCATTAGAAACAGTATTAGTGATTCAAAGTTCAAGATTGACAAATGGTATTATAAAACAAAATTTAGTAGGACAAGAGGAATATTTTCTCAAAGCAGGGGTTTTCATCCATCACATAAAGTATATCCAACAACAATATATAAAATTATAGTGCTAGTGCAATGTATTCCACAAAGGAGATCTTTTAAAAAATTGTGGCCTTGTTTACATAGCATGCAGGAAATTTTGATGCACTGTGCTGTCATTGGTATTCAATGCTCTTTGTTTAGATGAAGGAATAAAAATTTGGTCTTGAAAGTGGCATAATAAAGTAAGTGGCATACAAAGTTACAATTTAAACAAGATTTGCATAAGATGAATATGATGCAAAATAAACACATTAAGAGAAAAGATACATGATAGATACAAGTGTGTTCCAGCATCATATTTATTAAAATATCTACTCAACAGATGCTGGAATATATGTTAGGTCAACACATACTATGAGAAAAAAAACAATTTTTCGATAACTGATCTTTATTAATCTTAGAAAAAGATTAAAACATAAAATCCTTGAGTAATTGGTATTTTTTACTTTTACACCACCTTCACAGAGGAGAGGTCAGAGGTTAATGTTACTTCACCACTACACTATTAAGCCCAATCTGCAACACAACTTGGCTCCTAACACATACACAAGTGCAAAGTATTTTAAAATGATTTAAGTTGAATAAAGCATTGACAAGCAATGTCTCTAGAGGTGTGCTTGTATTCGTTATTCTCAATTATAACACAGTTCAGGTTAATACCTTGTACAGCGTAGCAAGAACACGTGAGCATTGTGGACCAGCACCAGCCAATATTGTGCATGCCACAACAACACTAAGAGCTTGCTCTAGAGCATTTTCATCAATTTCTCTGGCATAATATGCAAATTAGGCAACATAATAACAACTAAGGGAAGGTTTAGAACAAAATAGGAAAACAACATTGGTTTCTCATGCTATAACTTGCATAAGCAATCACAAAATCAATATGTTATTATGAACCAGAAAAATAATGGAACGGCAACCTTTTAATGCTGCAAGAATAGAACATATTGCAGTTGGGGCAAAAACTTACTCGCGTTGTTCAATCCGAGAGATACCATAATATCTAAGGGCAGCTTCCAGGAATCTTATTTTCAGATCCAAAATCCTTGCATAACAGACCTAAAAAAATGAAGGGAAATATCAAGCAGAATCAACCTAAACATAAAAAATACTGCTCCCAAAATAACAACCTTGTACTGTAAGTTTAGAACTTCCTGCTGGCTATTGATGAACTGACAGCGGAGCTGGCTGTCGCACGCCGCACGGCGGCGGCGGAGCTGGCTGTCGCACGCCGCACGGCGGCGGCGTAGGGCCACCTGACGATGTCGTCGTGGCCCAGGCGGCGACGGTCGGGAGGAGGAAGGGGCAGCGGAGGTGGCCATCGGAGACCGCTCGTGGGGAGCCGCCGCATCGCCTCCTGCTCCGCGAGAGAACGCGCCCGGCCCACCTGCCGTTGCACAGGTTGACTGTGCCGCCCGTTCGCATGCCGCCCTCACACCTGCGCCTCTGCCTAGGAGCCGCCGCCGCCGCTCGGGTCCACGCGGGACCGCGCACGATCTGGGCAGACCCGCTCCCGACCCGCGTGTGGGAGGAGCAGGGGAGGAGCTCCGGCCGCCGGATCTGGCCGGAGATGCCGGAGTCACGAGTCAACGCCGCCGGCTGGTAGGCCCGCGCCGCCGGCTAGGTTTTCGAGTGGAGGCCATGAAGGAGAGTGTAGAGGACAAAAAGAGAGGAACGGTATGCAAAGGGCAAGCAGCAAGGAAGAAGAAGGGAGTGGGCGGCGACGGGTGGACGGCGCAGCGCAGCGCCAGGCGGTGGTGGGAGGCGGGGAGCGGCCGAGTGGGCGGCGAGAAACGGGGAGCGAGAGGGGATTGGGATAAGGACGCGCGGGGGCGGCGGGGCGGTGGGGGGGGACTTCTTTGCAAAAGCGACGGCGGGCGGTTTTCTGCAAAAATGCCACGAAATCGGAATTTCGTCTTCTTGGTGGACAAATATTCTGAAAGACGAGGAGTTTTCTACAAAATATTTTAACGTGTTTGCTGTAGCAGGAGGGACCTCCCGGACAAAAAACGAATTACGCACAAAATGAAGGGTTGTTATGTAAAATTGGACGCACCGCTGGCGCTCCCTGGGCCGCCGGATTTGCTGGATCGAACGGCCACGAATTCAGGGCCACGTAGAGGGCGCCGTTGGCCGCGGCAGAGGCCACCGGTTAATAGGTGTTGATGGGCCAGACCAAAATTTCGCCAAAATTTCGCGGGCCAAACCAAATTTACGCGGGCCAAGCCAAAATCTAGGCGGGAGCCCAAATAATTTCGGTGCGGTAAGTGGCGCGCTGCACTTACGTGGGGCCCATATATGTTTAGCGTCAGACTACACGATGCTATAGTTTGTTTTAGCGTCAGACAGATAGGCGCTAAGAGCATCTCCAAGAGAATGTTAATCTCACCCCTAAAATCGTTTTGGGGGAGAAAATTGTAAAAACAGCCGTCCAACAGACACCGTAAAACATCCCTAATATATTCGCGATGCGAATCCCGTCCTTCACGACCCGCATATTTTCGCGATCTTCCGCTGCCCCCAATCGACCCCAAGCAGTCTTTCCCGTGGGTTTTTCTGACGCAAGCTGGTTTCCAGACTTGCAGAAGCTGTGCGTTTGCGGCGAGGGCCGGCGGCGACGAAAGGGGCAACTGCTCCTGTCCGGCGGGGGAAAGGATGACGCGCAAACGGCAGGCTTCAACGGCGCGTGGTGTACCGTGTACGTGGCAGCACCCACATGGCCACATCTGCAGTGGACGTACCGGCGATGACCACACCTTCCTTCTTGCTCGCCTTGCTTCCTGCTTGCCTGCTCGTCCTCAAGAATCTGCAGCATAGGGGCTCGACCTGGCGGAGGCTGGCTATGAGCATAGAGATGGTGCCATGGTTTTGGATTGATTGCAGATTGCATAGTTTTTTTTTCTTGTGGTTTCAAACTTGGATTCATTGGAACTTCGATCTCATGAGAAAGCTTCGTCGACTCATTACGATTCCGTTTTACCAATCTCCAATTGAAGTTGGAGATCACAGGGAGTGCTTAGGGGCGGCGGAAGACCCTCCTTGCGCACGGCCATGGTTTTCCTGGCGGCGGCGCTACAGACGTCGAGGGGAGGATGTCACGAGGGTGGGGGGTTCCTAGGTGGCCGTGAGGGGGGCGAAGAGGTGGGCTGACCTAGTTTTGATGATATGGTGTGTTTTGAAATATTAGGAAATATTTATTAGCGTTCTGTTGTGGATCGATATGTTTTGGGATAAAAAAGATTTTAGCAATGTCCCCAATAAACTGTTTTGGGGATTAGATTTTTAGCATACTCTTGGAGTTGCTCTAAATCTGGAACTTTTTAGCGTCAGCCAGCACATCGCTAAACATGGATTTAGCGTCAGATCATCTCTGAGTAATATTTAGCGTCAGATTATCCATCGATAAAGAAAAATTTTAGCGTCAGATCTTGTGATGGTAATTCGGTGTTGTGGCATAGTGTGTGTAAGTGATTTACCGGGCATGACCCGGCGGAGGCGACAAAATAGCTCTTGGTTATCGCTTATGAGCCAAGTGGACCGGCTTAAGTGATAATCCGGATTTATTTTGGGCGATTCTGTCACAGCAACGCCGTCTTGTCCCCCCCCCCACGTGTGCCCGCCGCCTCGCTGCTCCCCATGCGCGCCGCTCCCTCACAGCCTGACCGGTGGTCGGCCCATGGACATGAGGGTGGGGAGCGCCGCCACCGCCGCCACGTGGGAGGCAAGTTAGGGTAGGGTTTGGGAGGGGCACTCGAAGGGGAGTGGAGGAGGAGATGGGGGTGTGGGCTGAGAGAAGGGAGGATGGCGGCGGATCTCGGCGACGGAGAGGAGGGAGGATGCTGGCGGTGGCGCGAAATCGGGGTGACAGGAGGGGTTGACGGTGGGGGTGCGGGGGGTGGGGACTGCGTTTTTTTTTCACGGCGCGCAGGCGAGCGAGCAGACTCACAGGCGGAGGCAGAATCAGGAGGAGAGGCTTTTTTACGTACCAGGTTTTGTTCTCCACTTCATTCTTTTTAGGAGTAGACAGAGATTTAGTCACCGCGTGGGTCATCCCGAGACATAGATTTTTTCGCAATTTTTTTTCCGACTCGCCTCTTCCCACCACTTCAATTTGTCAATTTGTCTATACTCCCTCTATCCTATAAAGAGTGTAGTTCTAATTTTTCTAGAACAAATTAGTGGTGGTATGAAAAGACTTTAATACTCTTATTTGTTAACCAAATGCAATAAGTTTTGACATACATATCAGATTTGATTGCTTAATTAGGTAACTAATTAAATTTATTTTGTAAGATTGCACTCTTTGTACGATTTTTTTTTCAAAAACTAGTATAGCACTTTTCATCAGACGGATGGAGTACAGTTTATCTAGAATCGTTTTTTCAGCGCAGTGCCGCTCCGTAGAACAACTCCCCTCGTTCGATCGTCACTACTGCGTTCGACTTTTTGTGCACGGGTTGGACGCCCTGTTTAGCATTTTCGTAAACAAATTACCTTCTCGAACAGAAGGATCTGAAGCAACAACTTGCTCAGATTAGTTTCACACGAATAGAATCATTGTTAATCTCTCACCAGAAGTTCCATCATCACTACTGCTACATTTGTTTTGTCTACTGCATTAATATTGAAGATGGAAATAATTAACCCCATGACCCACCAAAACAAAAAGGGAATCTAAATTGGGCTGGGCCTTGTAGCCCACGGCCCACGCCTGCCGACTGGGTCGGTCGATGGAAGCAGCAACGATCCAGGCCGTCCACTCGGATTCCGAATCGCAGACCGAACGAGAGGAGGCGCGGGGCGGAGCGGAGGGCGACCTCTAGGGTTCGCCGATTCAAATCGGCGGCGCGCGGTCGCCATCCCCCGCCGGATCCGGGCATCCGGCAACGGCGACTCGGGCTACGCCTCGGCGGAGGGAGCCTGGAAGGGCGGAGAGGAGGAGCTAGCCGGCGTCCGGCTAGGTAGGCGCGCGGCCGCGCGGAGCAGATCCGGCGGTCGCCGGCTGCGGGTGGGCTGGCTCAGCCGGTCTCCTGGCGCATTGCCGCGCTGGAGTGGAGCAGGAGCTGAGGAGCGGAGGGGGAGCAGCCGACGCTCAGCAGCAAGCCGTCAAGCAGGCAACAGCAAGGTAGCCCAGCAATTTCAGTTATTCGAAACTTGTTTTGGTTAGCTTGCAGCCTCGCACATTGGTAGGAAGCTAGGAATGTAGGATAGGATTGTAGAGCATTGCTTGCACATTGCACATTGCTGTGAGAAAACTTGGAATGCAGCTTGGTAGCCGGCGGTAGGGATCTAAATCTTCGAATTCGCAAGCAACTAGTAATTTGTAAAGATGTTTTCTTCGGTGTGAGTGAAGGTGGTATGATGGAGAGTCTTATGGGTTGTTAGAAAGCATATGCCGATGTTGATAAGAAATAGTATTGTTGTCTTATTCAGACTATTGTAAGCGTGTAAGCTTTATTTGGAGGCAAATTCTATACTTAACTTTATTGTGGATCTGGAGATGTTTGTAACACAAGCTTTTGTACTTGTATTCTAAGCTGAAAATTTACATTTGAGATATACAGAAATTTTGACTTATTGGACCGCCCTGGTTTCAAAGCCGATATAAATGCCACTGACCTGATGCCTCCATTCCTTCCATGATTTCCTCCAGAGCCATGCAACCCTCTACCAAAAAGACATCAGGTGCTCTGTATTTGCTCCAGAGCCATATGACCCCCCTACCATCGGATGTCCTGGCAAGGTGCTTCTTCTTGGCTCTGACCATCGAAACAGAGAGATTCATGTCCGCCTAGTACTAGCAACTAACGAGCGAGCTAGTAAGATGGCATCCATTGTCGCCTCGTCCAAGGTGGTTGCACTTGGTGCACTGATTTTGTTCCTCCTTGTCTTTTATGGCTCCTGCACTAGTATCGTCAACTTCAATGCCTCCCACATCACTGCGGACCCCTACTGGGTGCCTGCCAGGGCAACTTGGTATGGGTTGCCAACCGGCGCTGGTCCCTATGACAACGGTATGTACATTTATGTCGGTGCATGGCGCCAAATTGTATATGTCATGTATTGTTGTGGGATGATCTATAAGCTTCCGTGCATGCAGGTGGAGCTTGCGGGTTCAAGAATGTGAACCTGCCTCCTTTCTCGGCCATGACGTCATGCGGCAACCAGCCCCTGTTCAAGGATGGCAAGGGCTGCGGCTCGTGCTACCAGGTAAGTTACTTGGCCAATGGCCAGAGATACTATTTATAGGATGTCGACAAGCTTGTTTGTGCTGTCGGATGCCCTCATGAAAATGGGAACAGAGATGGACTGAGATAAAACTATATTAGGCACAGTTTTGACTAAATCCATTCATTTGTTGCTGACCTTTTCAGATAAGATGCCTCAACCACCCTGCATGCTCCGGCAATCCAGAGACGGTGTCAATCACTGACATGAACTATTACCCGGTCGCCAAGTACCACTTTGACCTGAGCGGCACAGCGTTTGGTGCCTTGGCAAAGCCCGGCCGCAACGACGAGCTCCGCCACGCCGGCATCATTGACATCCAGTTCAAGAGGTTTGGGACGCACTGCTTGTTTCATAGAACCACAGGCCAACCAACTTCATGTCCCTACTTTGCTATGTAGCCCTTGTACTTTACCTGACAACTATCAGTTTGAGTAGATTCGCACAAATAGCAGTAGTACTTCCACTTTACAACTTGGCGTTTCTGTATACCTATTGCCTATGAACAAGCCTAATCATTACATATAAAGTGGCCTGTTTTACTGCAGAGTGCCCTGCATCTACCCCGGGCAGACGGTGACCTTCCACATCGAGCACGGCTCAAACCCAAACTACTTGGCAGTGCTGGTCGAGTTCGAAGATGGCGACGGCGACGTGGTCCAGGTGGACCTAATGGAGGCCAACTCTGGGTGGTGGATGCCGATGCGGGAGTCGTGGGGATCCATCTGGAGGATGGACAGAAGACGCCCACTCACGGGCCCCTTCTCACTTCGCATCACCAACGAGTCCGGCCAGAAGCTGGTGGCTTACCAGGTCATCCCGGCTAACTGGGCGCCCAACGCCTACTACCGCTCCAACATCCAGTACGACGCATTTAGCAATGGTGCTGGAGCTGGAGCTGGAGCTGGACTGGATATTGGCTCTGCTACTGGACTGGTTATTAGCTCTGCTGCTCAACTGGACACGAAGATTCTTGGCGTTATCGTATTGATTTGTTTGGTGTTGTGTCGTTTGCATCGACTGATGTGCTGCCGTAGCTAATTTGCAGGTGAAAAGTGACATGTTGGGTGCCCTATGCGGGTATGATGTAGGAGGTCGTTTGTGTTGTATATTCAAAGATTTGATGATGAAAACTATAATATTCCTATGAATTTCGTTGATTCCTCTGCATTTTGTTTTCCCCGTTTCTGGAAACTATAAACGAAACTCGTCAGGATGGGCCGAATCCATTTCCGTCTCGCTTGTCCGGTCAAAACACGGGCTGGCTGGGTCTTCAATTCATCAGACCATCCTGCTCCAGGTGAGGGATGCTGTTTTTTTTGTCTGCAGCGGTGTCCAGGAGGAGCACGGGAAAAGGCGTCGCCCCTGGGTCCTCCAGATCGTGAGCGCTCCGCAAGGGCCCACCACGTGTCCCGATGCCGTCGCGACCAACGACCTCGCGCCCCGGAGAGAGCTCCCGCCGCGCTCGCCGTCCGTCCCCGCGTCCCTCCGCGCCACCGTCCTCGCCGTCGCTGCCGTCACGAGCCCCCCGCGTCGCCGTCCCCGCCGGCGGATCTCGACAAAGCCCCGCGTGTGCTGGATCTCCACCGCGGCCGGCCACACAGCGACGAGCCGGAGATGGAGATGGGCGAGGTCGAGGTCGCCGCGCCTCCCAAGATCCCACCGCCGCGTCCGAGCTCCTCCGTCGGCCGGGAACCTGAACCGGGGCCCCTACTCCTTCCCCGCGCAGGAGCTCCGGCGCCGGGGAGCAGCAGCCCGTCGCCGTCTCCCGCCTCTGCTACGCGCCCACGCTGCCGCCTCTGCTCCGCACCCGCGTCGAGCTACTCCATGGCGGCCGCCGAGCTCGGGCTTCTCCGCCGGTGATGCAGCCGAAGCCCCTTCACCGCCGGCTGGACCCCTGCTCGCCTGCGCAGATCGAGACCGAAGCCCCACAGGTCGGAGGAGCTCGACCCGGGGAAGGATGCGTGCACGCGCGATAGGGAAGGGATGCGCGTGCAGAAAGGGCCCGTCACAGGGGTGTCGACCTCCACTGGCGGTGCGGGCGAGCTGCACAGGGGCGCCGGGAAGGACCGCCTGCTCGCCGGCATTGGAGCTGGCAAAGGGAGCCGGGGCCCTGCCACCGTACCTACCGTCATTCGCCGCCGCACCTCCCGCCGTCCGCCGCCGCTTCTTGGGCCTCATCACGAGCTCCGCCGATCGGGAGGAAGGGAGGCCGCCGACGTCCCGTCACCGGTGGGGGAGGGGCGACCGGCGCTGGTGGGGGAGGGGCGGAAGGAGAGAGGAGGCAGGGAGTGTGGGACATGGGTACCCCTGGGTCTCCACCGACCAGTCTCACGCTCGTCCCCGACAAGTGGGTCCGGCCCACCAGAAGACCCGCCGACCTGACAGGTGGGCCCGAGATGAGAAGACAGCTTGGCGTGCAAACCAAGGCAAGTCCAGACGGTTTAAGGCAGCTCGAATAAGCCTTCCATGTTGTAACTGACTAGAGATAGGTTTTTCTGTTGTAACCGACTTGGACTCCGGTCCACCGACCTTGTCCGTCAGCCAATATAAGGCGGCCAAGGGCGTCCCTCCGAGGGGCGGACAACCTTTGAGCAATACTACACCAACAACTGAACGTAAGGTTTTACTCTCCGGAGGCCTGAACTAGTATAAATCACCGTGTCTCTCGTGTCTCGTCGTGTTCCGTGTGCTACGCTAGCATAACCATCGCATTCTTAGTTGCCGATCCCCCCATCCGAATCTAAACCACCGGGATTGACCCCCCTTGGACTGTGCGGATCTAAACCTCCGACAGTTGGTGCGCCAGGTAGGGGTGATCAGGAGCTCTTCGTGCAGCGTGATGGCAGTTCGCTCCGGCGACCTCTTCTGCGATGACACGATGGGTTTCTGGCGTGCTAGCAGCCCACTCACCCATGCCCTACTGTTGACTGTTGACACATCTTATCCTATATATTTATAAGTCAACTAAACATGAGAAAAGGGCATAAATGTTAATATCAACTTAGAATAGGGTGCCACTAATAGTTTTTCTGGAGATTTGGTAAATCATATAAATCGAGGAACCATTCGGGAAAAGTGCTAAAAGAATCAAATCTAGAAGACTCCAGAAGGCTCCGGAACTCAACGTGACTTGGCACCCAAGAAAGAAGCATCTAGAAGAAGCGACGGACCACCTGGCTGAAGTGGGCCCCGAGGGGGGCCCACCCCAGCCCGATCAGCCTGGTGGTGGGGCCGGTCGGCCTCCCCCGGGCGCCACCTCAGCCCTACTTCCAGAAGGTTTTTCCACCGCCTATGAGGATCAATCTAAACCACTCGTTAGGTCGGTTTGATCAAACGGCGCACGTCTACCCCTCAGGGCTATATAAGCAGCCCCCCTGCCCCCTGGCAGAGGCATCTGGAACCCTGAGTTTGCATACACCAGATCAAGTCATCAAGTCAGAGATACTACGCCCTAGAAACACCATATAGCAGAGTAGCTAGCTAGTCTAGATCTAGGAGGAGGCAAGGCGTCTACTTGGCTCCTGATCGTCTAGAGGCTGATCGAGATACTGATCTAGCTTCGCTCTTATAAGTTCTTATCTAGTTCCTTACATTTGTTATACAGACATATGTTCTTATCAATGATTATATTCGACATTATATGCTTTGGTGTTTATTATGATTACATGTTTAGTATAGTTGATTTGCCTTTATATTCATGTATGGAGTCGTATAGCCCTCACCTAGATCATTTGTTAACATGGGTGAACAGTAAAGACAGTGTAAGCGTGGTGCTTATATTGTATTTATCTGCGATTGCACCCTATATGCCGGGTCGTGTGGTAGATCGTGGTGGTGACAGCACTATTGAGTCCTTTGCAGTCCACCCTCGTGTATAGGACTAGTGGAGCCTTATACTGTTTGGGTTGTTTCAAGTTTCGGCCTTGATCCTCCTGGATAGTCTCCCCATGCATTGATATAATAGTTCTTCTTCCATGATTGTTAAATGTTTGCACTAATCATAGTTTGCACTGACATATAGTTTAGAGTTACCGAGGAGTATCCTCTCTAACTAGACTTTGCTATGTTTCTCTTGCTATAATGACACTTTTTAGCTGCTCATGATGTTATGACTTGAACAATGCTATCAATATCTTTATCTTTATGTGACTTACCCCTGTTTATAGCAATTGATATATTTTGGCCACTCTACATTATAAAACTGAGAGATGAGCATGTATTAGCTATTATGGATTAGAAAGACTTATTTCCCTGTGGTAGAATATAAATACGATACCTGGTTTTACTCCTGGTTCAAATGCTACAATAGTATATTCATATCTGTGCGCTTGCGGATTCCCAGTTTATATATATCTTCTTTTCTAGAGATCCAAGGCATATGTAAGAGTACCATATCCATGCGTTTTCTGGCACACCAGTCAGGGCTGACAACCTATATCAAGTTGTGCTATGAATCGTGTCGGAGTTCACCTTTTAGTTTAATCTGAAAGCAACATCTGATATACACTTAGCATCATGTTAAGATATACCTTTGCATTTCTGGTGCCGTCGATAGAGATGGATCTTATATCCGTTTCTAGTCGATGACGTTAGCAATGTCAACAAGCATTTTTTGGTGCCGTTGCTGGGGAAAGAAAGTCTATAGCCTAGATGAAAAAGTTTCAGTAATAGCATGCATGCATCTCTCACACATAATGTATCGAGAACCCAAATTATCATTGCTTAAACAGGTTTACCCTTGTTCTTTCCACT
The DNA here is from genome assembly GCA_036936925.1 of Cenchrus fungigraminus. Taxonomy (NCBI): domain Eukaryota; kingdom Viridiplantae; phylum Streptophyta; class Magnoliopsida; order Poales; family Poaceae; genus Cenchrus; species Cenchrus fungigraminus. Next base: position 121,397,931 of record CM072779.1, on the reverse strand, counting down.
TTTGTCTATCTTATTTCAGGGTAATGTATGAATAAGAATCTTCCAGAAGACTTCGTTTCAGATCCAGAGAAAATCTTAAGGAAGGCAAGGTCAAAGCTCAGGTCTCCTGATTCTCGGCCCACGACTTCTGCCTTGGGAGATTCAACAGCGCGAAGCTTAACACCCACGTTTGAAGTAATGGCAAACAAGTCCCTGCGCGAATACTCCGCACCGACCCCGGACAACATTCGTACTGGTCCGACAGTCGCTGTAGGAAATGCTGCTTTTGAGCTCAAGCCTGCACTGATCAATATGGTACAAGCTAACCAATTTTGTGGAAAAGCTCATGAAGATGCCAACAAACACCTTCAATATTTCTTGGAGATATGTAGCACCTTCACGATCAAAGATGTGCCAAGTGATGCAGTCCTACTTCGTTTATTCCCATTCTCATTATTGGGGCGAGCGAAGCAATGGTTTTACTCCAACAAAGACAAATTTACAACTTGGACATTGTGTTCTACTGCCTTTCTGGCAAAGTTCTTTCCTATAGGCAAAATCAATGCCTTACGGGGGAAAATTTCGAGTTTCCAGCAGCAACACGAGGAATCTGTTCCTGAAGCATGGGAGTGCTTTCAAGACTACATTTCAGAATGCCCACATCATAGAATGGAAAACTGGTTGCTCTTGCAGACCTTCTACCACGGGCTCTCTACCAACACCCGTGAAACGATGGATGCTGCAGCTGGAGGTGCTTTCCTGTCCCTTACACTTACTCAAGCTACTAACCTTGTGGAAAAGATGGCGTCCAATCAAGCTTGGAACGAGGAATGTCAACCCCGCAAGAAAGAAAAAGGAATGCACCAGCTCAAGGAGGTAGACATGCTGTCTGCCAAAATGGATTTACTGATGAAGAGGCTTGAAGACAAAGCCACTGAGAAGAAGGAAGTCATGCAACTCTTCGAATCCCGCACGACCTATGAAGAGTGTGGAAACACTGGACACTCAGGGAGTCAATGCCCTCAGCTGGAGGAGGACGTGAACTACATCAACAATAACAACCAATATCTTCCCCAGCAGAATCAAGGATGGACTCAGCAGAGGACCAACTACCCAGGTAACTATTTAGGTAATTATCAAGGTAATAATTCTTCCAATAATTTCTCACCTTTAAGAGACTTAGTCCAAAACCAGGGTAGAATTATGGATAATCTGTCTAAGAAGTTAGCTTCCAATGATAAAATGCTAGAAACTATTAGTAATAAAATGGAAAGTTTTTCTTCTGCCATCAAGAACCAACATAGCTTTAATAAAATGCTAGAATCTCAGATTTCTCAGCTGGCATCATCTGTTCCCACGGCTAACCCAGGTAAGATTCCGGGTCAGCCGGAAGAATTAGAATCTGCAAATCTTGTAGATATCTATTCTGCAGATCTGTGTTCGAGTAAGACAGAAGAAGGCCCAAGATGGACTGACTGGGGCATGCCCGCCAAAAGAGTAGATCCAGGAAGGCCCATCATCACCATCACTATTGGAGCCTACACCTTCAAGAATGCACTTTGTGACTTTGGGTCTAGCGTCAAGATAATGCCTAAGGTAATATATAAGAAAATCAATGGTTCACCTTTATTGTATACAACCATGTGCTTTCAGCTTGCAGACCTGTCACTATGCTACCCCGAGGGCATCCTAGATGACGTATGTCTGGGGGTAGGACGCTCCTACGTGGCTGCCGACTTCACTGTTGTCGAGACTGGGGGAAGTGAGAACGCTCCAATCATTTTGGGATGTCCTTTCCTTGCCACAGCCAAAGCCATCATCTACGCCGACGCCGCTAAGATCGTCTTCACCATCAATGGGAGAAAGGAGAGATTCAATTTCAAGAACAAGATCCTAAAAGCTCCTGCACACCCCCGATATCCTTACCCCCAAGAACACGAGCCAGTTGTCGAGAAGAAGAGAAGAGATAGAAGGAGGAATAAGAAGAACAATCGACCTCAACCGCATGTGGAGGAAGTTTGGATGATCAACACGATTCAATCAGAGAATGAGAACCTGTTCCCTTCACCATTACTGCCAAATCTTGAAGACCCTGGAGTTCCATCAATCCACTGCTCCATCAATCAATGGAACTTCCAGCGAGTTGTCTGCGACACGGGATCGGGCACCAACCTAATGTCTAAGGTAACCTACGAATTAATATATGGTGACCTGCCTTTGTATTCCACATATATAATGTTGCAGATGGCGGATCAATCACAACGGTTCCCGGAAGGAATTGCACGAGATGTACCTGTCAAGATAAAGGACCACTACGTCCTGACTGACTTTTTAGTCATTGACATGGGAGATGAGCAAGATCCTCCCATCGTGCTTGGAAGACCGTTCCTGAACACAACTAGAGCAATCATCTACATCAGGACTGGCGAGATCCACTTCCAGTTCAGAACTGAAAAGGTATGCTGCTACTTCAATACTTATACTGATCCTGAGCAGCCCAAGAAGAACAAGACGCGGAGACGCCTTCAGAAATTACAACGCAAGCTGAACACAAAGTTGACGGATGTCAAGAACATTGAAGAAGAGATCAAGGAGAAGTCCGCTCAGCTTCTACCAGCCCAGTATTCTGAACCTGTTACTCCAGAAAGGTCTCCACCGAAGAAACAAGTTTGGAGGAAGAAAGATCAAAGTACACCTTCGGAAGACCAATCACTACCCGCGTCATCAACTGATCAATCAATGGCCACTACATCTACGCCATGGGAGTAAGTACTCTAAACTCTCGCCGAGAGGTAACTCGGTATTTATCTTTATATTCTGCACTGCATATTCAGATTAGCATGTTTATTTCCCTATACCTGCATTGAAAAAAATCATAAAAATATTTTCTGCTTTTGCATTCTTTAAGGCCCCATGTACTCCGTACCGTGGCGGCATAAAAAAATAAATAAAATTTTTTTTTTTGCATTCACATGTTTTTGTTTTAGCATCCCTTTTGCATATAAAAATTCACAAAAATAAGTGGGCACATGAAGGCTCACAGCATAATCCTAGAATTTGTTCCTTCGGGTATGTGCAAGACTAATATTTACAGGGAGAATTTAATAAGGACCTGAAGGCAAACAAGTTCCAAGGATGAATCAAGAATCACTTCAAGATCCAGCTTGGGGGAGAGCACCCCCAGTTATCATGATAAGTATCGCTATCCTATGTTTTTAGCTAGTTATTTTAGTATTAGTTAAAAGTCTTAGTTTGAATAAAATGCTAGAGTCTGCTAGTTGGCTTTTCTCTTTAATAATGATCTTGATGATATATGCTTGGAGATGATGAATAGTTGCTCTGCCGTAATTCCTTTTAAAAGTGCTTAGTTTTCAGACCTAGATTCTCCTGAAGCTTAAATACTTAATTTGCTCTAAACCCAAAACCTGTGCAAGTACATGCTTAATCTGAGTCTAGGCTTTGAAAGATGATTCAGGAAAAGTTGAGTTGCTATTGATCATTTTCCTAGAGAAGCTTGATTCCTAGATTTATCTTAAAAATCATGAAATTTTATATGATGAGTTCCTGTGTCTATGATCCTTAAGAGCTTGTCATACATATCAAGATCATTCCATTCCACCATTTATGCTGCTTCTGACATGGAAGTACGCATTTTCCATCAAGCCATACATCTCATGCAACTCTAGGATATATCTCTCTCAATGTTAAAAAGGATTCTGGGGCTACATTCGAAAAAAAAGAGAGGAAAAAGTGAGAAGAGAGAGGGAGAGAAAAGGACAAGTGTCATACTAGGCGAGAAGGGCCTACCTCCCTAAAATAAATTTAGAGATGAATAATGGACACATGTCCGAGGGCGAGTAGAGCCCACATCTCTAAGGAGAGAGAAAAATGGACAAAAGTCCGGGGCGAGTAGAGCCCACCTCTCCAAGAATGGAAAGCCCAGATCTTAAAAATCTTAGAAAGAGAGATATAGTCCAAGAGCTAGGCTAAAAGGCTTACCACCTTTCACCCTCATCCATCCAACACTATCATCCATACATATCTTGCCAAGTGTGACTCCATGCTTGAGAAGGTCATACACAGGATCTCTGAGTTTTATCTGAAAAATGTGCAAAACCCCAGGATGATAGCTGATCAAAGAATTTGAGATATACTGCTTGACTTGATTGTTTTGTCTTTTATTTGCTCAAGATTTATGAAAAGGTTATGCTTAAAGGTTGAAGGTAAGAGAGAGCAATCTTGTTGAGGAGAATTGGTTTTTGAAAACCATAGTACTTTTGAGGTGTGAAAGCGTTGTAGCAACTCCTGATCTTGCTAAAGCATATCTTTGCTAGGGACTAGCAAAGGGTAAGCTTGGGGGAGTTTGTTGACACATCTTATCCTATATATTTATAAGTCAACTAAACATGAGAAAAGGGCATAAATGTTAATATCAACTTAGAATAGGGTGCCACTAACAGTTTTTCTGGAGATTTGGTAAATCATATAAATCCAGGAACCATTCGGGAAAAGTGCTAAAAGAATCAAATCTAGAAGACTCCAGAAGGCTCCGGAACTCAACGTGACTTGGCACCCAAGAAAGAAGAATCTAGAAGAAGCGACGGACCACCTGGCCGAAGTGGGCCCCGAGGGGGGCCCACCCCAGCCCGATCGGCCTGGTGGTGGGGCCGGTCGGCCTCCCCTGGGCGCCACCTCAGCCCTACTTCCAGAAGGTTCTTCCACCACCTATGAGGATCAATCTAAACCACTCGTTAGGTCGGTTTGATCAAACGGCGCACGTCTACCCCTCAGGGCTATATAAGCAGCCCCCTGGCAGAGGCATCTGGAACCCTGAGTTTGCATGCACCAGATCAAGTCATCAAGTCAGAGATACTACGCCCTAGAAACACCATATAGCAGAGTAGCTAGCTAGTCTAGATCTAGGAGGAGGCAAGACGTCTACTTGGCTCCTGATCGTCTAGAGGCTGATCGAGATACTGATCTAGCTTCGCTCTTGTAAGTTCTTATCTAGTTCCTTACATTTGTTATACAGACATATGTTCTTATTAATGATTATATTCGACATTATATGCTTTGGTGTTTATTATGATTACATGTTTAGCATAGTTGATTTGCCTTTATATTCATGTATGGAGTCGTATAGCCCTCACCTAGATCATTTGTTAACATGGGTGAACGGTAAAGACAGTGTAAGCGTGGTGCTTATATTGTATTTATCTGCGATTGCACCCTATATGCCGGGTCGTGTGGTAGATCGTGGTGGTGACAGCACTATTGAGTCCTTCGCAGTCCACCCCCCGTGTATAGGACTAGTGGAGCCTTATACTGTTTGGGTTGTTTCAAGTTTCGACCTTGATCCTCCTGGATAGTCTCCCCATGCATTGATATAATAGTTCTTCTTCCATGATTGTTAAATGTTTGCACTAATCATAGTTTGCACTGACATATAGTTTAGAGTTACCGAGGAGTATCCTCTCTAACTAGACTTTGCTATGTTTCTCTTGCTATAATGACACTTTCTAGCTGCTCATGATGTTATGACTTGAACAATGCTATCAATATCTTTATCTTTATGTGACTTACCCCTGTTTATAGCAATTGATATATTTTGGCCACTCTACATTATAAAACTGAGAGATGAGCATGTATTAGCTATTATGGATTAGAAAGACTTCTTTCCCTGTGGTAGAATATAAATACGATACCTGGTTTTACTCCTGGTTAAAATGCTACAATAGTATATTCATATCTGTGCGCTTGCGGATTCCCAGTTTATATATATCTTCTTTTCTAGAGATCCAAGGCATATGTAAGAGTACCATATCCATGCGTTTTCTGGCACACCAGTCAGGGCTGACAACCTATATCAAGTTGTGCTATGAATCGTGTCGGAGTTCACCTTTTAGTTTAATCTGAAAGCAACATCTGATATACACTTAGCATCATGTTAAGATATACCTTTGCATTTCTGGTGCCGTCGATAGAGATGGATCTTATATCCGTTTCTAGTCGATGACGTTAGCAATGTCAATAAGCATTTTTTGGTGCCGTTGCTGGGGAAAGAAAGTCTATAGCCTAGATGAAAAAGTTTCAGTAATAGCATGCATGCATCTCTCACACATAATGTATCGAGAACCCAAATTATCATTGCTTAAACAGGTTTACCCTTGTTCTTTCCACTTTTGTCTATCTTATTTCAGGGTAATGTATGAAAAAGAATCTTCCAGAAGACTTCGTTTCAGATCCAGAGAAAATCTTAAGGAAGGCAAGGTCAAAGCTCAGGTCTCCTGATTCTCGGCCCACGACTTCTGCCTTGGGAGATTCAACAGCGCGAAGCTTAACACCCACGTTTGAAGTAATGGCAAACAAGTCCCTGCGCGAATACTCCGCACCGACCCCGGACAACATTCGTACTGGTCCGACAGTCGCTGTAGGAAATGCTGCTTTTGAGCTCAAGCCTGCACTGATCAATATGGTACAAGCTAACCAATTTTGTGGAAAAGCTCATGAAGATGCCAACAAACACCTTCAATATTTCTTGGAGATATGTAGCACCTTCACGATCAAAGATGTGCCAAGTGATGCAGTCCTACTTCGTTTATTCCCATTCTCATTATTGGGGCGAGCGAAGCAATGGTTTTACTCCAACAAAGACAAATTTACAACTTGGACATTGTGTTCTACTGCCTTTCTGGCAAAGTTCTTTCCTATAGGCAAAACCAATGCCTTACGGGGGAAAATTTTGAGTTTCCAGCAGCAACACGAGGAATCTGTTCCTGAAGCATGGGAGCGCTTTCAAGACTACATTTCAGAATGCCCACATCATAGAATGGAAAACTGGTTGCTCTTGCAGACCTTCTACCACGGGCATTGGATCTTATATCTGTTTCTAGTCGATGACGTTAGCAATGTCAACATTGACGGCTGTTAAGTACCACTTTCAGCCATCAATATTCTCACATAAATAGAGGCATATGCATTATTTACTTGCATTTTGATTTGAATAATGTAGTTCCACTTGTCCTTGGAGATTATTTGTATGTAGGAGAAATAAGCATGAAAAGAGATGGAAACCCACCTTCTATGGAATGATCCATGCCAACTCAGCTAAGGAGATGGCTGCCATCTAGGAAATATGTGGCAATCCACGTCACTGATCCAAGGGAGGCACTCACCGACGAATCAGAGAGCGACACATAGACTTCACAAGGATCCATGGGCCCACCAGAGCTCCAACTTATCAGGAAACTTGGCATGCACGGGGAAATGATCAAAGGGCCCACATGTCAGCCACCCAGAGGAAACACAGGCCAGGAGGCGACCCTAGGGGGCTGGCCGATCCTAGGATCGGCCGAACCGGCCTAGTGGCCGTCCATCCCGGCCCTCCACGTGGTGCTTGCTCATTGGTCACTTGCTGCATCCCCGGGTGTTTTGAGGCCATTTGGTGCCCGAAGCAAGCCTGGTCCTTGCCTATAAATAGAAGGGGAGGGGCTCCATTTCTCACACACCACCGTCTCCATTCTCCTCTCACTTTTAGTTTCCAAGGCTAGGGGGTAGGCTAGAGTAGCTCTTATTCAGGTTCCAAGTCTACTTTGGAGTCTAGGTATGAGTTCTCTTATATCTTTATTTCTATGTATGATTTTGATCTATTTCGGTTATTCAGCTATTTCATATAAAGTTGTGGTAGATCATATGATTGATATGTTCTTGAGTTCATCCATTGTTCATCATTTAGAGGCTCGTGTTCTTCATGAACACTACCTTACGATCTAGTTGAAGGATGATTTAGTCATTCCTTATGTGTTTGTTCATAACTTAGAGACTCGTGTTCTTCACGAACACGACCCTTTGATCTTGTTAACTAGACGTAAGAGAGTTTGTATCCGTTCGTATGACTAGCCCTAGTTTGATCTTGTTTGATAGCATGTTTGTGTTGAATGAAGTTTGTGTTTAAGCTACGGTACTCAGTCTAAGTTGACCAGTCTTCTGGTGGCTCTCACCCTGGGTCACAATAGCCCGGGCCGGGTGAAGTCTAGCAGCAACACAAGCATGGTGCCTGGGTTGTGTGGCTACGTTAGTTATGAGCTTGCCCCCCGTAACGATTGAGGTAGGCCGCAGCAGTGACAGCTGTTGGATCCTTTGAAACCCTCTGCGCTGGGGTATTGCTGTAGGAGTCTAAAGGATAGTTTCGCAGAGTGCTGGTCGTCACGGGCTATCTCCCCGTTTGTACCTGGGTGCTGAACCTTACCTTTCATGCAATGCTTTATGCTTATCTCTTGTATCATCTAACTCTGTATGTTTAGTACCATAGAACCTAGAGCTAGCTTCGTATGTCCCCCCTAAGCCGTAGTGTGCTAGAGTAGAGGTAGATCTGAGTGTGTGTCACACTACCCTTATCATATCATTTATCTTACCCCTGTCTTTGAGCTGTTGTCTTCTATATCTATCTCTTGGTTTACATTCAGTGCAAAAGCATAAGTCCTGATATCCGCCATTGCCTTCCACGGATACGATACCCTTGGAACACTCACTTCCCTGGGGAAATGCTACAATGGTTTATCTGTGCACTTGCGGATTCGCTCATGATCGTTAGATTTACCTTTGGCAAGTCTTGATGCTCACGCTAACTCGGCATTGTTAGTAGTGATGTTAAGAAACGCCAACAAGCATTTCTGGTGCTGTTGCCGGGGATGGATTCTAAATCCGTTCTTAGGTGATTGCGTTAAGAAATGTCAACAAGTATTTCTGGCATCGTTGCCGGGGAAGGCACACGATTATCATGACTATGCTTTGCATCTGTTTATAAATCATGAGTAGGTTAGAGCAACTCTCAATGCAGGCTAACCTTGATTGTCTTCTTTTATATTTGGATGATGAAGACAGGTAGTGCATGGCTAGTTTCCACTTACCGGAGAATTTCACAGAAGATCCCGACTCACTAGTGAGGAAAGCTCGAATTCATTTCGACTCACCTCGTCGTACTCGTCCGGAAGGCGATCCAGCTTCCTTTGTACCATCCACGTCAAACGCTATGGCCCAGAAGACACTTCGTGAGTACTCAGCTCTTTCTGCCGACTAGGTGCTGCAAGGCCCTGAGGTGGCAATGGGGACTGGAAACTTTGAGATCAAGATGGGTTTAACCACGATGGTATAGGCTAGTCCGTTTTGTGGAAAGCCAAATGAGGATGCTAATGCCCATCTGTAGCAGTTCCTAGAGCTATGCAGCACTTTCTTCATCAGGGGTGCAAATATGGACATTGTTCGTCTTCGACTGTTTCCTTTTTCTCTCCTGGGGAAAGCCAAGAAATGGTTCTATGCGAACCGTGATGCTATCAATACTTGGGAGAAGTGTTCAGAAGCATTCCTCACGAAGTTCTTCCCATTGGGTAAAACCAATGCTCTTCGTGGAAGAATTTCTAGTTTTCAGCAAGCAGCAAATGAATCTATTCCAGAGGCATGGGAAAGGCTTCAGGAGTACGTCCTGGCCTATCCTCACCATGGGATGGAGGATTGGCTAGTTCTTCAAAGCTTCTATAATGGGCTGACTCCGACTGCTCGAGGCCATATTGATGCTGCTGCTCAGGGAGCAATCTTCTCACTTACTGTTGATAATGCCAAATCACTTATTGAGAAGATGGTATCCAACCAAGGGTGGAGCGATGAAAGACTCCAGCCACATCAGAGGGGTACTCATACTGTCAAGGAAGCAGATATGATTACTGCCAAGCTGGAGCTTCTTATGAAAAGATTGGATGATTACACCAGCGAGAAGGCTGCCATGGCCACCACTACTCTGCCTATGGATTCTCATATGACTTGTGAAGTTTGTGGCAATACTAGGCATTTGGGAAGTTACTGTCCTGAAACTCAAGAGGAAGTGATGTACATGAATGGCAATAACAATGGTTATCGTCCACAACAACAAGGAGGCCAAACGTGGAATCAACAACACCCTTATTATCAAGGAGGTAACCAAGGTAACACTTACAACTCTAACCAGCCCTCCTTGAGAGATCTTGTTTTCGGGCAGGCTAAAATTAATGAAGGTGTTAATAAAAAGTTAGCAACGTTAAGCTTGAAAGTTTTTCTTCTGCTCAGAAGAGCCAGCTAAGTTTTAACAAAATGTTAGAAACTCAGTTAGCTCAGTTAGCTGCTTTGGTTCCATCTGCTGATAACGGGAGGATCCCGAGGCAACCCGTGTCGTCTTGTGAAAATGTTAGTGTAGTGTCGACTAGGTGGGGTAAGCCACCTAGGAAGACGTATGCTCCTAACTATGCAGGGAAGCCCATACATCAAATCCAAAATCCATTGGAGGAATCAGCAGTTTTGCATAGAAGACATCCTGGCTATCCAGCTATCACATGCACAATCTATTACAAGACGATCAAGCATGCCCTGTGACCTTGGTGCAAGTGTCAATCTCCTGTCCAAGGCCATGTTCGAGCAACTGGGATATCCAATTCTCTCTCCAACAGCACGGACTATCCAACTCGCCGATTCAACGATACGATATCCAGAAGGAATTGTTGAGAGTTTATCGGTCAAGGTCAAGAACACTTATGTCTTCGCGGATTTCGTGGTCCTTGATATGGATGATGAGGGAGGAATGTCGCTCATCCTTGGGTGACTATTTCTCAGTGATGTCCGAGCTAGAATCAATGTGGGAGCAGGAGTGATCCGTTTCCGCATTGGGAAGAGGAACTTGATGTTCAGGTTTCAAGATAAAGAAGAGCAATGCTATTTGGTGCAAGATGGTGTTGAGCAGCTTGGGGGAAGGACGGAGCCTTTACCCCCAACAAAGAAATCTCTGTCAACATTGAAGCAAAAGAAAATTCGTAAAGAGTGGTGGAAGGTTGAGAAGGCATTACCCTCTACTTCTCAGGAGTGGGATGCCGAGTGATATTAACCGCTGAGAAGAGTCCAACTCATCAGACTAAAAATGATGAGTCCTTTCTACCAAAAAGGTTAAAGATGGTATTTATCTCATATTTCCCTTTCCAAAATTTTATTTCATTTTCCAAATTACATATTTAATTTTTCCAAACCTTGCATCTGCATGCTAGATTTATCTAGCCCATTTTCCCTTTCGAATAAATTTCTGAAAATAATTTCTGAGTTTGAAAATTTTAGAAAAATCAATTGAAAAATATTTTGGGGAAAATTGGGCCGAGGCGCTCAGGCAGGCCCCAGCAAGCCGTTGGGGAACCACTAGCCAAAGCAGGGGGCAGGTAGGCCCGACCAGGGATCGGCCGAAGCAGCCCAACGGCTGCTGGGCCCCACCTTGCTCCAACAGCTCCTAGCCGTTACCCAACGGCCATGTCTGGATGCTCGACGCATTTGCCTATAAATAGCAGGGGGGAGAGGGAGTGTTCTTCACCCATTCAACTCATTTTACTCACACTCCCCTCTCTACTCCTTGCTCTCTTGGTTTTCTTGGATTTCTTGCTCAAGTTGGGAATCATCAAGTACTCTCTCTATTGTGTTGCTGCAAGTATTGCTATTAGTGGAGCAAGCTCGGTAAGAATTTCATTCGATTTCACTAATCCATCACCGAGTTGCTCTTGTTGTCCCTGTGTTGTGGCAGCATGAGTTGGGCGGCGAACGCTCTCCGGAGGGTGACACGCTCCCGTTCACGGGCAAGCGCAAGTTCATCCATCCCCGCCGACCCGACGCCGAGCCCATCAACGATGGACTATGAAAAAGAGCAAGAAGAACAAGCCGAACCACAAGCAGCGGAGGAGGTCGTCGATGACACCCCCTACCTCAGCTTGTGAGGTGCTCGAGAGGAGCAAGCCTACGCTCTCCTAAAGGATCGAGTCTTCGCCCACACCCGGGACTTCGACCCGACACTTATGGAGAAAACAGGTATGAACCTCGAGTTCACTTCTATTTGGCATGCTCTCGGTTGGGAGGAGTTTGTGCCAGTTACAGAGCTTGGCTCTCGGCCCCTCACCATCCAGTTTCTTTGCTCTTTTACTGAGGAAGCGAACGGTGTTCAGTTTCGTCTTTTCGGGACTGATTACCGACTTCCATGGAAAGATCTTAGTCGTCTCCTTGATTTTGATCATTGTTGTGTTGTTTCTTTGAAAAAAGCTTGTGAGGGTTTTGTTCGAGATTCTTTCTGGGAAGAGATTTCCAGTCTAGTTTACAGCGGTAAATTTGTACCTCGGTGCAATGATTTCGTGCATCCCACTCTTCAATTGTGGCACAAGGGGGTCGCCATTACTCTCTTTCCACGAGAGGATGTTCGGCCCGTGCGCAACGATGAGTTAATGCTTCTATATGCCGCTACTAAACGGATCAAGATCTCCCCCGTTAAAGCTATGATTCGGCAGTGGTTGACAAATTTTAAGATGATAGGTCCTATTGAGTGTACATCTTGGGTGACTCGTATTGCTCTCAGACTTGGGGTTCTAAGCGGGAATCCCATCCCCTTCATTGGGATGCCCCGAGTTCTCATTGATGAGGCGTACTTGATCCAAGGACATACACTTAAGAGAGGCCCAAATGATTCTTTGACTTTCTTCTTCTCGGGTTATACAAATCAGATCTCGTTACCTAACCCGGGGTTTCAGTTGTATAACTCGGAGTCATTAACCATTCCCCTTGTTACACAAGAGGAAGGCCGTCGTGCTAGTGTTTCAGGCAGGTCCACCAGAAGTGCGGCAAAAAGAGCACACATGCAGCAGCAGCAGTCGCAGCCACCACCACAGCCACAGCCTACTACACCACCAGTGGCAGGAGAGGCCCCTGCGGGGTACATGTTCGGGGTTACCCCTGGATATGCACCTGGTTGGAACCAGCACGCCTACGAGCCGATTGCAAGTGGCACGACTTGGGTGAGTACGAGCAGTGCTCAGTGGGCTACACCCACTAGTTCTAACTCTGGTGGTCCACCTCCGTCTTCGTCCTTCACACGGCACTCTTCGGCCTCTGCACGAGAGGCTCAGCTCGTGCAGCAGAAGGGGAGAGGTCACCGTCCAGGTCACCGGAGTGGAGGAGACGCTGAACACACACGTTGAGGCTAACTTAGCGTGGCAGCGTCAGACTGGCGAGAGGATTGACGCTATGCAGCAGGCGCAACAGCGACAGATAGAGGAGCAGAGGGCTTTCTATGCGAGTCAGGGTTTCTTCTACCCTCCACTGCAGTGAGCCTGAAGCTAGCTTGGGGAGGACCCCCACCCTGAGGTAACTTGTATCTTCCTTTGTTTCAGAATATCTTATAATGAAAACCCATAAAAATCTGCAAAAATAAAAAGACCAAAAAGATTTATTTGCCTTCATCATCAAGTTTGCTTTAGTTTTCTTTGATATGCATAGTAAGAATGCTTTGCCTCTATGGTTGAAATGATGAATAGTTGCTCTGTTTATTCTTCTCATATGTCTTGCCTATAGGTTTGTATCCTACCTAAGTTTTGAGTTTGTTGGCTTGCATGTTCGAACCTTAGCTTGAAAACTGTAGGTAGCAAAAAGCATGATCCATGCCTAAGTTGTTGTGAGACATGATATGGTATAATAGAGTGCTATGATCTTGTACCTAGTGAAGCTTGACATCTCGAGTTTTCCTTTTTGAAAAAAAATCTAAACATGATGAGTTCCTCAATGATGAGCATTTCCTATCCAAAACCATCTGTAGATTCTATCTCTTGTTAGCCTTCACATATGCAGCTTGTTCTCTCATTGAGCTTTGTCAAATTGTTGTGACCCTTGTTAGAACTCATACTCCCCTGATCAGGATCACGTACACGTTCATGCTAAAACTTCTACACTGGAAGTTAGCATTCATCATTTGTTACATTCGCTTACGCATTCTTCCACAAATAAAACTCTATGCATCTTTGCATCATTCATCCCTCTCCGAATATCTCCAAAAGAGACAAAGGGCTAGCTAAAAAAATAATAAAAAAAGAGAAAAAGAAGCATGCTCAAAAGCATGGCAAAATAAAATAAAGAGAGTTAGCCCGAGTCTCGGAAAAATTCCAAAAGGAGAAAAGGGGATTGATATGTGCAAGAAAAAGAGTTCCACCATATAGATGGTAATAACTAGTACCTACTCCGGGGCTAGTGTCCACCTTACCATCGATCCCTCATTCTTCATATAAAGTATGTAATATTTAGCACCCATTTCCGGGCCTACTATACACCTTACCATGCTCATAATCATCACACAAATATGCACATCTTGATCAAGATGTATGTTTGTTTCTTCCAAGGATCTGGTTTTTGACTTAGCAAAATATGAGAGACAAGTATGCCACATTTCTTCCCTACCTACAGCTCAACATAAGCCTATTAGGAGTAGGATGTAAAGAAAGGCAACTTAATGCCTTGGTGCGGAACCATACACTTTTAACGATCCGATAGTATCATTTGAGGAACTCTGATTTTCTTTTGAAAAATTTGCAAAACCTCCGGATTAATAGCTGATCAAGGTATGAGTGATTATGCCTTTACTATATAACCATTCTGTCTCTCAACAGCCCAAGGCAGGTGAAGCTATATGCCCCACGTCATCAAGCGAATGGTAAGAACATTGCCAACTTGTTCAACTCTTGGTAGAGTACTTTGTTGTATGTTTGCCATAAGTTAAGGATAGGACATCATAGCAACTCCTGATCAACCAACCTAAGTCCTTAATGTCTTGCTTCGAGACGAGCAAGAGGTTAGCTTGGGGGAGTTTGTTGACGGCTGTTAAGTACCACTTTCAGCCATTAATATTCTCACATAAATGGAGGCATATGCATTATTTACTTGCATTTTGGTTTGAATAATGTAGTTCCACTTGTCCTTGGAGATTATTTGTATGTAGGAGAAATAAGCATGAAAAGAGATGGAAACCCACCTTCTATGGAATGATCCATGCCAACTCAGCTGAGGAGATGGCTGCCATCTAGGAAATATGTGGCAATCCACGTCACTGATCCAAGGGAGCACTCACCGACGAATCAGAGAGCGACACATGGACTTCACAAGGATCCATGGGCCCACCAGAGCTCCAACTTATTAGGAAACTTGGCATGCACCGGGAAGTGATCAAAGGGTCCACATGTCAGCCACCTAGAGGAAACACAGGCTAGGAGGCGACCCTAGGGGGCCGGCCGATCCTAGGATCGGCCAAACCGACCTAGTGGTTGTCCATCCTGGCCCTCCACGTGGTGCTTGCTCATTGGTCACTTGTTGCATCCCTGGGTGTTTTGAGGCCATTTGGTGCCCGAAGCAAGCCTGGTCCTTGCCTATAAATAGAAAGGGAGGGGCTCAATTTCTCACACACCACTCTCTCCATTCTCCTCTCACTTTTAGTTTCCAAGGCTAGGGGGTAGGCTAGAGTAGCTCTTGTTCAGGTTCCAAGTCTACTTTGGAGTCTAGGTATGAGTTCTCTTCTATCTTTATTTCTATGTATGACTTTGATCTACTTCAGTTATTTAGTTATTTCATATAAAGTTGTGGTAGATCATATGATTGATATTTTCTTGAGTTCATCCATTATTTATCATTTAGAGGCTCGTCTTCTTCATGAACACTACCTTTCGATCCAGTTGAAGGATGATTTACTCGTTCCTTATGTGTTTGTTCATAAGTTAGAGGCTCGTGTTCTTCACGAACACGACCCTTTGATCTTGTTGACTAGACGTAAGAGAGTTCATATCCGTTCGTATGACTAGCCCTAACGATTGAGGTAGGCCGCAGTGGTGAAAGCTGTTGGACTAACTATTGGACCCTTCCACAGATACGATACCCTTGGAACACTCACTTCCCTAGGGAAATGCTACAATGGTTTATCTGTGCGCTTGCAGATTCGTTCATAATCGTTAGATTTACCTTTGGTAAGTCTTGATGCTCACGCTAACTTGGCGTCATTAGTAGTGACGTTAAGAAATGCCAACAAGTATTTCTGGCGCCGTTGCTGGGGATGAATTCTAAATCTGCTCTTAGGTGATTGCGTTAAGAAATGTCAACACCAACGACGACATCATCAGCGGCGGATTACGATCAAGTCGTACCCGAGATAATTTTTCAAGTCGGCGAGATGTGATTCGCTCGGCGGCTGACCTCGTCTATCTAGGAGTACGGCATGTACGTGTCTACACGTACGTCATCGTCCCCTCTACGGCTCTACGCTTCATACCGGCCTCCGGGTGTGGTGCCCCAGATGCAACCCAGCGTCATATCCGTCGAACCATCCACTACAGCAAAAAAACAAACAATGCCGGGACTCCAGCTCTGTTTAGTTCGTTGGAAGATTTTGGAGAAAATTTTTGAGGTTCCCTTCCAAGGTCTATTAAGAGTATTAAATGTAGACTACTTACAAAACTAACTACACAAATGGACTAGAAATCGCGAGATGAATCCATTAAGCCTAATTAATCCGTCATTAGAGATTGGTTACTGTAGCACAACGTTGTCTAATCATGTCATAATTAGGCTCATTAGATTCGTCTCGAAAATTAAGGTAGAGATTGTGGAATGAGTTTTGTTATTAATTCACATTTAATACTCCTAATTAGTGTCCGGAGATTGATGTGACGGGTAGTTGGTGAAATTTTTGGTAACTAAACAGGGCCTATCCATCACGTGTGGCACAGAGAAAATCCATCTACGGAAGCTCGCGCATACAGGGAATATTATTTTCCTTATTCTGTTTTTTTCTTTCCGTAATACAATTTCTTCTTTTGATTTATTTTGGTCAACCAGCCAAGTTGATTCTAATCTACTATTTGTCTCATCTATCTATGTGATGCATGCGAGGTCTTTCGGCGCTAACCGAGCGTCTACGCGAATCATATATGTCCTGGAGACCCCCACAGCAAGCCCGACGAGATGGCTGATGTCATCAAGCAACAACCAGACCTGCTGTACTACGCACGCTGCTTCTCCAGCTTGCGTCGCCGACCTCCAACGGCACTTTGCTGACCTCCTCGGCGACTCGACCATGGCATAGCTCCGGCCAGCACGACGACTACAACGACTTCAACTCGACCACTCTGACTTGGCGCCGCCACACACAAGCTAAGTGTTATTTTTAATTAAATATTTTACGGTTTTAATTTATTTCGTAGACCTGCTCTACATGTTTTTGTCTGCTCTTCCGACTCCTCCCTCTCGACATGCTCGGAGGCTTGACCTTGCCAACACATAGGCCGCTAGACCTGAGGGTTCATATTTTTTATGTTGTGCTACGTTTTCCCCTCCCCCTTGACACGCTCGGGGGCTTGGCCTTGCCAATCTTAGGGTCGCAAGACCTGAGGAGCCCTGCCCCTCCTCTGTGTGTGTTCTTCTACCTTTTAATTGCTAAAGTCTCTTGCTTGTTCGACCTTGATTGTAAGGTTGCTAAACCTGGGTTCTAGACCCCGTTCACGCGCCGATCATATCGTAAGTCTCCCCGCTGAGCTGTATGGTCGGTAAGCCGTCCTCTCCGTGAGTAGTGGTTAGTGAATTGAAAACACAAGTGCTTCCGAGCCGTCAAGTACGACTAAGTAAAAGACCTTGCATGATAAAGGGGAATGTTTTTTCAAACGAAACATAGCACAAAAATATGTAGCTCCGGTTAGCATTACACATCAGCATGAACATATCTTATCTCAGGTTAGATCTTCATCATATATTTATAGATTGATACACCGACTTGGCATCTATTTTATCTGACAAGTTCAGCCTCTTGATCGGCGTCTTCGTCAAGTCGCTAGACCTCCCAGCGCCGCCGTCGTTGTCTTCATCAGGTCGCTAGACCTCCCGGTGCTGCCGTCATTATCTTCGCCAGGTCGCTAGACCTCCCAGCGGCTCTGTCGTCGCCTTCGTTAGGTCGTTAGACCTCCCAGCGGCCCTGTTGTCGCCTTCGTCAGGTCGTTAGACCTCCCGGCTCCTCTGTTGTCACCTTCGTCAGGTCGTTAGACTTCCCGGCGCCTCCGTTGTCGCCTTCGTCAGGTCGTTAGACCTCCCAGCGGCCCTGTTGTCACCTTCGTCAGGTCACTAGACCTCCCAGCGGCCCTGTTGTCACCTTCATCAGGTCACTAGACCTCCCGGCGCCTCTGTCGTCGTCTTCGTCAGGTCGTTAGACCTCTCAGCGCCGTCGTCGTTGTCTTCGTCAGGTCGCTAGACCCTCCCGGTGCCGCCATCGTCGTCTTCGCCAGGTCGTTAGACCTCTCGGTGCCGTCGTCGTCATCTTCGTCAGGTCTCTAGACCTCTCTGTGGGGTGCGCGCCAAACTGGCCCTGCCAGGCATCTCCGGGTGCTTGGGCGCTTTTAGCGTGAGATCTTCTTGAGGTCGGCATGCCTCGAGTGGCTCTGCCAGACTCTTAGCAGCCATGCAAGATATCTGAGTGTCTCTACAACTGATTCTTCACGACCACGACCAGGATTTCTTCTTTTTTTGGACCATCAAACCGGCCATGCTGCCCGCTTCAATGCTCGGGGACTACTCTACGAGTGCGTCTTCGACGCTCTCTGTTTTTTCATCGTCGCTTCAACCTACTGGAAGTCTACTTCCTATAGGTCGGCACTCGACTTCGCTATGTTCAGGATCCTGCAAAATGGTCGGCTACTAAGACTTGTTCTTTTTGGACCGACGTGCACGCTTATCGACCCGTCGATGGCTCCACGACCTCGTCATGATTCCATCCAGTTCGACGCACCTACACATCGCTCAGGGGCTTGTGGGACATGGGTACCTCTGGGTCCCCACCGACCAGTCTCACGCTCGTCCCCGACAAGTGGGTCCGGCCCACCAGAAGACCCGCCGACCTGTCAGTAGGCCTGCCCGACCTGACAGGTGGGCCCGAGATGAGAAGACAGCTTGGCGTGCAAACCAAGACAAGTCCAGACGGTTTAAGGCAGCTCGAATAAGCCTTCCACGTTGTAACTGACTAGAGATAGGTTTTTCTGTTGTAACCGACTTGGACTCCGGTCCACCGACCTTGTCCGTCAGCCAATATAAGGCGGCCAAGGGCGTCCCTCCGAGGGGCGGACAATCTTTGAGCAATACTACACCAACAACTGAATGTAAGGTTTTACTCTCCAGAGACCTGAACCAGTATAAATCACCGTGTCTCTCGTGTCTCGTCGTGTTCTGTGTGCTATGCTAGTATAACCATCGCGTTCTTAGTTGCTGATCCCCCATCCGAATCTAAACCACCGGGATTGACCCCTCTGTGGACTGTGCGGATCTAACCTCTGACAGGGAGAGCGCAGGTAGGCAGGCGTCGGTGGGTGGGAGGGGGATTAAAATATCTGTGATGTGGGTCCCACTATGGGAGTTGGGATGGAGGAGAGATTATAAAGGAAGATGGATGTGGGAGAAGTGGATATGAAGAAGAGAATATTGATGACCAGGATGAAATATTCTGTTTTGAAGAAGGAAATGAAGGATGACGAGTGTGGTGGTCTCAGGCATGCAGCCTTTCTTTAGCCGGCAACAATGTTGGGCCCACAAGTCAGTGGATGAAAATCTCGAGATTTGGCTGGGCCGCAACAAGGCCTTCCTTGTAGCCCACGTACGCCAGCGGACTCTCAGGCCGTGTCCACTCGGACTCCAACTCGCACTCGTAGCAAACGCAACTACACCTAGGACGAGATCACGAGGCGACGCACCGCCGCGTCATTGCCCCAAATCAGGCAAGGCGGATCCGCAACTCCACATCGATGGAGAGTTACACCCCCAAGGCGGTGGAGGCGTCCGGCGAGGAGGAGGGTACCTTGGCGCGGGGCACCACCAAGAAATCGGAGGAGGCCAAGATGCTCATGCTCCTGCCACCGACAACGATGCCAGTGATTGCGAAGACGACGTGGAGGATGGTGGGATGATGACGTCCATGGAGTACATCACGACCTACAAGCAGCTGCCTCCGTTCGAGGTGGAGCTGATCCTGGAGATGCCCCCCTTCGCCGACTCGAGGACATGAGGGCCAGGTTCCAGGTGTGGGTACGCAGCGAGTACCCAGCAGTTAGTCAGCAAGATGTGGGAGGAGGCGTTTGCTGATTTCGGCCGCGAGGAAGATGAGGTGGCGGAGGAAAATGCCAAGTGATCGATCGAGCTGAGATGAATGTGTATCTGCATATGTTTCTTATTAAGTTGGGATCTGATAGATGTTGATCAGTTGTGCTAATTAATTATTCCCTCCGTTCTTAAATATATAACATTTAAGAAAAGCTAATTAATTCACTTTTGAACTAATTTGTTTGTCCTAAACTCATATATTTAAGAACAGGGGTAGTAGCTAGCTAGGACAGAAGATAAATACATTAAGAGAGCAACTCCAACACGAACGCTAACTGATTATAGAGTTTCACCTCCTTTATGTATAATATAAAATCTCCTCAAACACTAGGAAAATCAACTGCCTTTCCAAATCCTGACGTCTATAATTAGTTCCCCACTCCATAGTCACTAACAAGCAGGCCCACGGAGAAAGATCGGCCATGTCAAAATCGGCTGGCCGCTGGTTTGACCTGCTGATTCCTCGCCGGCGGCGAGGTTCCGGTGAGGGAGAAGAGGCTCGCGAGTATCCTCAAGGGGAGGGGAATCTATTCCTCACCTAGATTCAATGGATGGTAAACTGGAGGCGGCTGGGGCCATCTTCTTTTCTCTACATTACTGGAGGAGCTCGGGACTGACGACAGCGGCAACGGGGGCCAGGGCACCGGTGGGGCTCCGGTGTGGCCGCGTTGGACGCCGAAGCCGTTGCGCTCACGGTGGACGTAGAAGCCCATCTTCAAAAATGGCCCGGTCAACCCACCTAAGGACGAGACTGTTTGCATCTGCAAGCTCCTCCAATGCTTTGGCTAGTGCTAGATGCAAGCTCTCGCTCGCGCCGCTGCCAGCACCACATCTAGGTCGCAGCCGCCTCCTCCGCCGCCCAGAGCTCTCCACCGGCGAGCTCCTCATCGTGGTCCAGAAGCACGAAAGGCTCACCGTTGGGGTTGTTTGTGCTCGGTTCGAAGGTGTCCGGCACTGACGCTAGGTGCCACAGTCCTGCGGCGCTTCGTCGTCGCTGGCGTTCGGGTTGATGGGCGCACAGAGGAGGTCAGAGCGTGGCGCACGGGAGAAGGATGGAGCATGCGGGACAGAGGAATGGCGAGCAGAGGTGCCTCGCAAAAAATAGCTAGCGGAGAGGGTTGGATATCGAGTTAGATAATGAGGGAAGGATTTTGAAGAAACTGTTGAATCCGATTTTTTCTTCAATTTTGCTATTTTTAACTAGCAAATTTGTTTTACAGAAGTTCTTGAAGATGCTCTAACAGGAAAAGTACATGTTAATTTATTATAACTTAGTTTCTCAATTGCAACTTAGAGCATCTCCAAGAGTATCTAATATTTTTTCCTAAGAATATGAAGTTTTAGTATTTCTAAAAAGTTATTGGAAAGAATAAAAAATGTCATCTCCAAGAGTTTCTAATAATCCACACCTAAAATATATAAGACAATTTTGCTTCAGGAATCATATACTATTCCTAAATTATCATAACCACTTTTATGTATTCTCTCAATTGTACATTTGTATCAGGAACCTTTTTTACTCTTTATTATTTCTGAGTCCTTCCACCTTGTTTCAGAAGAAATACGCGTCGACCAAAACCACGTAACTTTACGCAGAACAGACTGATTTTTCCCAAGTCCTAAAAGATTAGAAGTGTGCATTAGAAATTGTTGGAGAGATATTTTTTATCATCTTGCTAAAAATCAAGGATCAGGAAAGGATTTAGAGAAAATGGGAGTATGGGACACATGGGTACACAGCAGATGAGGACAATAGCAGATTAAGTTACCACGACATAACTTACTTCTACAAACAAACACATAAACAAAGACCACATCAGATAGCTTAATTTGAAGTTTTCACTAGTAGAGAGGCAACCTTTTATCCACCCCTTTTGTCCCGGTTGAACTTTGGAGCCGGGACAAAAGGGTTTGGGGCGACGTGGCCTCTAAAGGTCGTTTGCGCCGCCCCCCCCCCCCTTTAGTCTCGGGTGGTAAAACCACCCGGGACTAAAGGCTTGGCCTCCAACGGCTCTCTGGCCGTAATTATTGGTGCCGACCTTTTGTCCCGGGTGGTGTTACAACCCGAGACAAAAGGGGTTCCATTTTGTCTCGGGTGGAAACACCACCCGAGACAAAAGGGTTCTATTTAGTCCCGAGTTGTTTTACCAACCGAGACAAAAGACGTGGCTCTATAAAATCGTCAGCTCCTTCTTCATTCTCCTCTGCCCGAACCATTCTTCACCCGAGAGCCATTCTTCTCCTCTCCCATAGCTCCTCAAGCCTAAGGCGCTGCCCAAATTTTTCCTCATCAATTTGTGGAGATTTCTCACCTCCAAAGTGTTGCTAAGGTTTGATTATTCATCCTCCATTCATTTGTTGTGCTTAAATTTTGTTTGATGATTTAGAGATGGAGAAAATAGAAATTTTGATCTCTAGGTTGGAGGAGCTAAGATATGAGGTTTTTAATATAATTTAGATTTAGTAACAAGTAGTTATATAGCTACTAACATTGTATCTTCTTTCATTCATTTTTACTAAGAATTTTTTGTTTTTATATAAAAATTGAATTTTATTTTTTTATGTAGAATGAGACATGGAATTTATCTTTTTAGTTATTAGAAAATGAGACCTAGGGATAGTGTCTTAATTAGAACTTATCTTTTTTATGTAGAATGAGACATAGAATTTATCTTTTTAGTTATTAGAAAATTGAGAATTTATCTGTTTAGTTATTAGAAAATGAGAAAATAAGTCTTATTTTGTTTTTATATAGAATAAATTTAAGCATTCTCTTATTTTCCTTTTTTATATACAACCGGTTGGTTCTCTACTAGTGGCCTTACATCCTAGCTAGTTACAACACTACATCACCGGCGGGCTGTTGTTGTACACGACATAGCTCGGTGATGTAGGGCTATAGCTAGGTAGGAGATGTAGGGTTGTATCTTAGTGATGTATAACTGTAAGTGAGAGAGCGAGGTGCGTGTATATGATGGTGAGGTGAGGCTATATTTCCTAGATGATCAGGGTCATTTATTGTGATTATCTTCTTTCATTTATTTTTACTAAAAATTGAATTATATATATTGTAGAGATTGTAATAGTTTTGGAAAACTATGACAAGTTATTCTGGTCACAGTGGTCGCCGTGGAGGTCGCCGTGGAGGCGGTCGTGGAATCTTTTTTGATGAACGGCCACCTTTTGCTCGTCGTCCAGGCATACACTTCACCCATGGTGTGATTGACTTACCTACTGGTGATCGAAGCTAGGGACCTCGTCCCAACATTGTAATATTGTTTCCTTGTATAAATTTGATGTTTACGTACTACACACAGATAATAATATTATTTTCAAACAATGCATGTTCTCAATCATTTGCAGTGACTCGCACATGTTGTTGAAAATTTAGGTGGTACCCCTCCTGTTTTACAATGTGTCATTGTCGGTCCAAACAATTGCATACAATTAAAAAATCTCATTTGACATACCCGTTCGAGGACAAATTCGCTCCTTGCTGTCTTCAGAACCCATCCAAATGGTCTCATCTGTTGGGTGGGGTACCCCTGGCATGGTGACGAGGACTTATGAAAGGACCGCCGTGCAGGCATGCTTAGAACAACTTATGAAATGGTCTCAACTGTTGCACGTGGGGGAGCGCACCCGCCCTCGGTGTCCGGGCCCAGCCACGTGCGGCGCGCGGGCGCCGGTGCGGCCTGGCGCTCTGGAGCGAGAGGTGCAGGGAAACAGTGTTTGACCGCATTTTTCTCCAAATTTTGCAACTAAAGTGCACCAAGAGGTAAATACCAAAGTTGTATATGTCATGACCCTCTACAACTTTTACAAAGGCAGATGGGTGTTTCGATCAGCCAATTTTGCACAAAAGGCATGCCAAGATACAGATTTTCTCGGCCCTAAATACTGTTCAAAACAGCTTTGACCAAGTTTTTGAGCAACTCCCACTCAAAATTTGAATGTCCGCCAATGATGAAAGTTGTGTTTCCGGAGATAACGAACAACTTTTGTATTGGCCGATTTTGAAGTGTTTAAGAAAAATTTGGAGAACGCGGCAAAAGTTCTAGACAGGGTGTTGTTGTCAAAGGGTTCGACTAGGGGTTTGACTAGATCTTTGACCAAGAGCTTAACCACTAATGATGTTGACTTGATTAAGGCGATGATGTAACATCCTTGATTTTGCTTGTTTGTAGAAATGTGGGATTTCAAAAACTTGATTTGAATTTGAATGCTTAAGAAATAATTAAGGATGTCTTCCTTTTCCCCTTCCCTAAAGTCCTAGGCTTGTAATTGTTTCAACCCATAAATATTAGGGATTATAAATGCTAGTGTGAGAAGTTGGACTTTTATTTGGGTTTTATTTGGATTTATTTGTGTGGATTCAAATTTGAATTGGAATTCAAATTTGAATTAAATAGGAAATAGGGGTAAATGAAATAGGAAAGCCTTTTCCCCTTGCGTGGGCCGGCAACCAACCAACCGGCCCACTCCTTTCTTTCGGCCCGGGCGCGGCCCAGCCAGCCAGCCACCTACCGCGCGCCCACGCCGCCTCTGCCAGCTGGGGCCCGCGCTGACGTCGGGTGACGTCGCAGTCGTCACCCTCCTCCCTTTCGCCTTTTGTGACGCCGGTGGACCGGGGCGCCGCCGCGCCGGGATGGAGCGCCGACGCGATGTAGCCGCGCCCCCCCTTCGCATCCGCGCCGTCCACGCGTCCTTCGCCGACCGCCGCTATAAGTAGGCCGCCACCGCGCCTCCTTGAGCTCCCAACCCTAGCCGCCTCGGGGTCTCATCCCCATCCGCACCGCCGCACACCGGAGGAGGAGAAGAAAGAGGGGGAAGAGGAGAAGGAGGAGTCGGCCGAGGGAGCGACGTCCACGCCGCCGCGAGAGCCGGAGGCCGCCCGTCGGACTCCAGGACGCTGAGGAGCCGTGGACCACGCCGCACCCGCACCTCTGCTTCCTCTACCAGCGCCGCCGCCCTCCTCTTCCCGCGTCGAGCCTGTCTCCACCGCCGCCTTCACCTTCTGGTCACGTAGACCGTAGGTGAGCGCCTCTCCGTCCTACCCTCTTGTGGCACCCGACATTCGAGTCGAGATCGCACGTCGAGCCTTGTGAGCTCGCCACCGTGTCCCGGAACGCCGCCGCACCGCCGCGCACGCGCTGTGTGATGCCGGCCATCGAGCCAGGCTGGGAAATCGCTTCTTGCAGGTGCCGCTGCCGTCTTCGCCGCGTGCGCAGCCCCGCTAGCCGGCCTTTCTTCCTCGTTCCGCCACTCGTTTTCCCCGGTCGTCGCATCACCGCCGTTGTCTCGGTCGTCGCCATGGCCGTGGCCTCGACGCGCGCACGCACACACCCTCGCACTTACCCACACGCCCGTGCACCTGCGCACGCGCACACGTTCGCCTGGGAAGGGAAAAAGCCCAACTCTTTTTCTCTCTGTTCCTCGATCGAGCCGAGCTCGCCGGCGTTCCGCCGCGGCGAGCCGAGGCGCCGCCCTCCGTGGTGTCTTTCCACCCGGTGGTGCGAGCGCCGGGTCGTTCTTGAGCTCGCACACCCGTTCTCGTGCATGCACGCGCGGCCTCTCGCCGACGCCGGCCACCCCAGCCGCGCCGCCGAGCCGCTTTGCGTCTGTCCGCCGTGGACGCCGCGCACCCACGCGCGCTCGCCACCCGTTCCCGCGCCTGTGCTTCTGAGCACGCGCACGCACCCGCGTACGCCGTGAGGTTGCGAACCAACCATCAGTGCCAGGTCCTCGTCGGACCAGAGGCCAGAGGCCAGAGGCACCGCGCCGTTCCGCCGCCGTGCCCGCCATGGCTTCAACCTCGCCGCGCCGGTCTCCCCCTCCTAGGTCGTTTCCTTCGAGCCCTAGCAACCTAGTAGGACCCCGCGGACCTCGCCGTGGGGCATGTTGTCCTGGCGCCGTGAGACCTCACCGCCGGCAAGGCCATCCCGCGCCGCCGCTCCTTTGGGGCATTTCACCGAGCACCTGGCGGTAGACTCTAAAACCCAGAGGGTTTTTGCCATGCACACGCTGGGCCACACGTGGTTTTGGCCGTAGCCAATCCCCCGGATTTGGTGCGGCCGGTCACTCATGACCGATGGCACACCGAAGCCCACGTCGCCCCGTGCCGCAAAAGATCCCGCCGGGATCCCGTGTGGGGCGGCCACGCCAACAGCCATGTGGACTACAGCCGGCTTATAGCCGCTGATGTGGCCGCCCCGTCAGCTCTAGTAGCCAGCCTGCAGCCAGCCAGTAGCTAGCTTTAAGCCCTTTAGAGCCAGCCAGTAGACAGCCTAAAGTTAATGCTATTGTGTATGCGTATTTTATTTCCAGAAAACTATTTTGTCTTTGGAAAATCCTAGTAAATCCGTTTTTGCTTCAAAAAATACAAAACCTTTTCCAGAAATTCTCTAAAATCTTAAACTTTGTGCTAGGCTAGTGTTTGCTCTCTTTTGGCTCTTAATTGCTGTTCTTTTGGAGTTAATTGCAATAGGGTCGTGGTTTATTTTCTTTTACGCGTTAATAGGAGCAGCTGGAGCCGGGGAGCTGATCCCGGAGTACGACTACGCTGACGACTACGCCGCGGAGGACTACCCGACCCCAGGTTCACGCCCGACTGATTTTGAATACCTATTAGACATCGCAAAATAGTATGCTAGCGCTTTACTTTATATGCATGTTGATGAACCTTGCACTGCCTACTTTAAATACCCTGTCCTTTATTGTCCTACTACTATATATGTTTATAAGCGTGTATATATGTTGTGCTTCGCGATGCATGTGTTGGGATGGGAATAGTGGTTCTTGGCGTGTGTGGGGAAAAACCGGCAGGAGAAGGCGTTTTGGGTACTTTGGCGGGGGTGAGCTCGAAACAACCGATCTGGGATCGGGGACAGGGGTGCACTCCTCAATGTATCCCTACTTTGACGGTTTTCGGAGCCTAGGTGTTGAGGTTTTACTTGCGCTTGGAGGATATGAGCTCGCCCCGGTCTGAAACCGAGTGGGCCAATCGCTTCACGGGACTTTACGTACACACCACCTCGCCGAGAGTGGGGTTAGGGCCGAGTTGAGCTCGGCAAGTGCGGAACCATACCTGCCAGCAGGATAGCGGGGTATCAGTGGGGGAGAGGTGGGGAGAGAGACCACCCTCTCAGAGCGACTCCCGTGTGGCCACACGGGAGCATTTCACAGTTTCGGTGCAATCCCTTCCGAGGGGGGGATCGTTTTGAGGGCCGGATGCAGGATGGGACCGTAACTACTGAGAGTTCGCACGGTAGGATGGGCTCGGTCGGCCGTACACCGGCCGGGTGCCATTCCGGGTTGGGTACAGGTGTACACGCTCTGCAGAGTTGTTCGATCTATAGCTATAGCCGCGTCCTCGGTCATGGACGAGCCCAGTGGATTGTTGGTTCTCATGTTTTGGGATTTCTACCTTCCCCCTATAGTTGAGAGTGTGGTGAGCCGTGGTTGCAGCCGGGGAGAGGAGAGTGGCTCCCTCTACCTCGCGGATCCGATTGCAATCATTGAGGTGCGAGGAGAGGAAGTTCTCGCATCGACCCTAGATGGAGGTAGGATGTGGAGACAGGACCCTGGGTGACCAGGTGGTTCCGAGCTGTGTTGAGAGCTTTGGGTTGGGATCTTGATGGAGATATCTTGTTGCTACTCTGCTGCTGCTGCATAGGAAACCCGAGCTGCTTCCTTGTCTCTTTTCCTTCCCTTTAGAAGTTAGGCCACTTAAAGCTGCATACAGTTGGTGACGTGGACCTATCCCACTCCTTGGGGATAGACTTTGGGTGTGCAGGGTACGAGTCCGAGTACGACAACAACGCCGATGGATGGTACGACTGAGGGATGCGTCGCTTCGCTCAAGGATGCCTGTGGCGAGAAGAATAAAAGATGGAGACCCTTCTGAGATGCTAGCTACCGCTGCGTAGAATTTCACTCTGATTCAGCCAAGAGGCTTGTACTGATGTACTCCATAATGGACATGTAATAAATTTATGTACTAATGTTTATGTGATGCGAAGTATGACTATGTTTTACTATCTGTGAGACGTTCTGTACGCGATAGCCACTGATCCAGGGACTATCGCGAAGGTACAGGGATTCGGGTTTTCTTTTGAAAATCTGGGGTTTTACAGGTGGTACCAGAGCCATACTTGACCGTAGCACGTATCCCTAGGATTGGCCGATAGTAAATAAGGATTCTATACGTTTCCTTCCTTTATATAAACTCCTTGGAATATTTTATAAAAGCTTTCCCCTTTTGAAGGACATTCTTTCTTACCTGCGGGATTCAACTTTCTATACGGGGACACGACCTTTTGGTCTAGAACTTGTCCTGAACACGATGAAGGAGAGCAATGTTGAAACACTGTGTTAGGCACAACCTCTCGGAGATCTTTTAACGATAAATTAGATCGTTGATGTGCTCGCGACCTCTGAGGCCCGAGTTAGCCTCGGGGAAGCTTATATGTGTATCTATCATGTTTGCTGAGTGTTTGGCTCTTAATGGAGTTAATTGAGTCTTAATGCATCTTCTCATTGAGTGATACGTTATATAATTAGTAATATTTTCATGATTGTATATCAGACTCAATTTATTGGTGAGTGACGTTGTGTAAAAGTCTTTTCTTCCCTGGTCGTGTTTTCAGAAGGATGTCGATCCGACGGTCCAACCGTCTGCTGGCGCGCCTTGAGGAGGCTGCCGCCGAGGAGGAGGAAGCCCCACAGGGCCGTGGCCGTGGTCGTGGTCGTGCCGCCGCTCGTGGACACGGTCGTGCACCTGCTCGTGGCCGTGGACGCCCACCCCTACGTGGAGGAGCTTTGGGAGCCCGAGGCCAGGGTGCCGCAGCACCGCCACCGCCACACGAGGGCCCAGAAGCTGAAGCCGAGGATGGAGAAGCCGAGCAAGGTCAGGAGCAAGACCAGCCTGAGCCGGACCAGCCTCCGCCGCCACCACCTAACTTGGTGGACGTGATGGCTGTCCAGACTCAGCTGATGCAGAGGATGGCGGAAGCCATGGAGCACCGTGGCAACGGTGGAAACCGCGTCGCTCCGCAGGACGAGGACCTCACGAGGAAGATCGAGAGGTTCATCCGCCTGAAAACTCCCACCTTCAGCTACTCGGATGACCCGCTCGACGCCGACGACTGGCTGAGGGTGATCGAGACCAAGCTCGACCTCACCGTCTGCTCAGACGAGGAGTGCGTCGCCATCGCCGCGCACCAGCTGGAGGGTCCTGCCAAGTCTTGGTGGGACAACTACACCGCCAGCCACCCGAACCCAGCCTTCATCACCTGGCTGGAGTTCTGCGAGGCGTTCCGCGAGCAGTACCTGCCCAGCGAGCTGCTGGTCCAGAAGGCGCAAGAGTTCCGCACCATGACGCAGGGTGCGATGAGGGTCGAGGAGTACGAGCATCATTTTATGAAGATGATGCGGTACGCTCCCGACGACACCGACACCGACCAGAAGAAGTAGTTCTGGTTTCTGCGAGGCCTTCACCACGGCCTTCACTAGGGACTGAAGGCGAGTGAGCACAAGTCCCTTCGCCACCTCGTCAACCGCGCCATCGCGGTCGAAGAGGAGAGGAGGGGCCACGAGGAGCGCATGAAGGGGAAGAAGAGGATGGGAGATCGGGATCACCACGACCGATCCTTCCAGAAACCGAGGAGCGAACAGAGCAACATGCTGAGGGGGAGCTACCGCCCGGGGCACAACCAGCCTGGGCGCAGCTTCGGAGGAGGCCGTGGCCAGTTCCCCGGAGGGAGGAACCCCGGCTACCCACAGCAGACTGGAGGCTACAACCGTCCACCGCCGAGTGGCACGAGACCTTCCGCTGGAGGCTTCACCGTGACCTGCTTCACCTGTGGCAAGCCTGGCCACAAGTCCTACGACTGCCCGGACAAGAAGACCGCTGCTACTCTAGCGAGAGCACCTGCTCCAGGAGGACGACCTCCTCAGGCTGCACCACCGCCGACTGCCGGCCGTGGGAGGCTGAACCACCTCACAGAGGAGGAGGCTACTGACGCTCCTGACGTCGTGATCGGTGAGCTTTTGGTTTGTGGTACTACTGCTTTGGTTCTCTTCGATACCGGTGCAACCGGGTCGTATGTTACCTCTAGATTCATGAACAAACTCTCCCTCCCTACAACCACCCGATCGATTCCTATCATCACGAGTTCACCTCTCGGAGATATCAGATGCACCTTACTGTGTAAAGGTGTAGACGTGGTCATTCAGGACCACGAGTTCTTGGGAGATCTGACAGTGTTACCCTCCAATGGCATCGACGTGATTCTGGGGATGGATTGGATCACCGCTCACAAAGGTGTCATCTCCACTTCACCGCGACTGGTGACCTTGGTACACCCCGATGGAACGAGGGTCACCTTCGAGCCAATGAAGTCTCGAGACATACCAGCGGTATACAGTCTTCACACGAAAGCTATCTCAGATGTGCCAGTGGTTTGTGAGTATGAGGATGTGTTCCCAGAAGAGCTGCCGGGTTTGCCTCCGGACCGTGACGTGGAGTTCGTGATCAACTTGATACCGGGAACCGCACCGATAGCTCAGAGTCCGTACAGAATGGCAGAGGTTGAGCTGAAGCTGTTGAAGGCAGAGTTAGACTCACTGCTTGAAAAGGGGTTCATTCGACCAAGTGCTTCACCATGGGGTTCACCAGCTCTGTTCGTGCCGAAGAAAGATGGGACTCAGCGTCTGTGTGTTGATTACCGCGCCCTCAATGCGGTAACCATCAAGAACAAGTATCCGCTACCCCGGATCGATGATCTGATGGATCAGCTAAGGCAAGCCAAGTTCTTCAGCAAGATTGACCTCCGATCAGGCTACCACCAGATGAAGATTCGTCCGGAAGACATCTTCAAGACCGCGTTTGTGACCCGGTACGGGCAGTACGAGTACACTGTCGTATCGTTTGGCCTTACAAACGCTCCGGCGTACTTCATGAACATGATGAACAAGGTGTTCATGGAGGAGTTAGACAAGTGTGTCGTTGTCTTCATTGACGACATACTGGTCTTCTCAAAGACCGCAGAGGAGCATGAAGAGCACCTGAGTATAGTGTTGGAGAAGCTCAGGCAACAGCAGCTGTACGCCAAGTTCAGCAAGTGCGAGTTCTGGATGGAAGAAGTCACCTTTCTCGGTCACGTGTTGTCAGCTAAAGGAGTGGCCGTAGATCCGAGCAAGATAGAAGCAGTGTCCAAGTGGCAATCACCCAAGACAGTGACAGAGATCCGCAATTTTCTGGGTTTAGCCGGTTACTACCGCCGGTTCATCGAGAACTTCTCCAAGATTGCGAAGCCCATGACAGAATTGTTGAAGAGTAACACACCGTTTGTATGGTCGGGCAAGTGTGAGGCCAGCTTTCAGGAGCTCAAGACTCGCCCCACCACTACACCGGTCCTGACTCTTCCCGATGCGAGCAAGGACTTCGTGGTGTATTGTGACGCATTGAGACAAGGACTCGGTTGTGTACTGATGCAGGGAGGCAAAGTTGTTGCATATGCCTCGCGACAGCTTCGGAAGCATGAGGAGAACTACCCCACACATGACCTCGAACTAGCTGCTGTCGTTCACGCTTTGAAGATATGGAGGCACTACCTGATGGGCAACAAGTGCGACATTTACACTGACCACAAGAGTTTGAAGTACATCTTCACACAGTCTGAGTTGAACCTGAGGCAGCGAAGATGGCTCGAACTGATCAAGGACTACGACCTGAACATCCACTACCACCCCAGTAAAGCCAATGTCGTAGCTGATGCACTGAGCCGCAAACATTACTGCAGCCACCTGATGGTGCAGAAAGAGCAACCGGCACTGTATGAGGAAATGGAGAAGCTGAAGTTGGAGATAGTTGAGAAGGGACAGTTGAACGAGTTGAGGGTGAAGTACACGCTAGAAGACCAGATTCGACAAGCTCAGAAAGGGTGCCCGAAAATTGAGGAAGTGAAAGACTTGATGGCTAGAGGCAAAGCAACCGACTACCGCCTCGACGAGCAAGGCACACTGTGGTTGAAGGACCGCATTTGCGTACCCCGAAGCAAGGAGATCCGAGACTCGATCCTGAAGGAAGCTCACGACTCTCGATACTCGATTCACCCTGGTTGTACGAAGATGTACCAAGATCTGAAGATACGGTTCTGGTGGGAGAAGATGAGGGAAGACATTGCTGAGTACGTCGCTCGATGTGACACGTGTCAGAGAGTGAAGGCGGAACATCAGAGACCCGCTGGTTTGCTACAGCCGCTTGAGATACCCACATGGAAATGGGAAGATATCAGCATGGACTTCATAGTGGGACTACCTCGTACACAGAAAGGCAACGACTCAATTTGGGTGATTGTCGATCGTTTGACCAAAGTGGCACATTTCATACCCGTGAAGACAACCTTCGAGACGCACAAGCTAGCAGAGCTGTACATCGACAACATCTTGAAGCTACATGGGGCACCGAGGAGTATAGTGTCTGACAGAGGACCGCAATTCACCGCCAAATTCTGGAGGAGCTTACATAAAGCCATGGGCACCGACTTGCACTACAGTTCCGCCTTCCACCCATAGACAGATGGACAGACAGAGAGAGTGAATCAGGTACTCGAAGACCTTCTGAGAGCTTGTGTGTTGACCTATGGATCAGACTGGGAGAAGAGCTTGTCCTATGCAGAGTTCTCGTACAACAACAGTTATCAAGCAAGTCTGAAGATGGCACCCTTCGAAGCTCTTTATGGCAGAAAGTGTCGGACACCGTTGATGTGGTCCGAGGTGGGGGAGCGAACCTTCTTCGGTCCTGCCACCATAGTTCAGGCTGAGGAAAATGTTGCTAAGGTCAGAGAGGATCTGAAGATAGCTCAGAGCAGGCAGAAGAGCTACGCCGACCCCAAAAGGAAAGACGTCTCATTTGAGGTGGGTGAGCACGTCTACTTGAGGGTTTCACCCCTTCGGGGCACGAAGCGTTTCCACGTCAAAGGGAAGCTCGCACCCCGGTACGTTGGGCCATACCTGATCGTGCAGAAGGTCGGGAAAGTGGCTTACAAACTGGAGCTACCACCAGAGCTCGCCGGAGTACACCCAGTGTTCCATGTGTCTCAGATCCGGAAGTGTGTGGTCGTCGAAAAGAGAGTGCCCGCACACGCCCTCGACGTTCAGGACACCCTGGAGTACTTGGAGTACCCCGTCAGGATCTTGGGTTGGGCGGAGAAGTCAACCAGGAGGACCACCACTCGCTTCTGCAAGGTGCTCTGGAGTAACCACTCCGAATGCGAAGCGACGTGGGAGAAGGAGTCCGTGATGAGGGAGAAATACCCTCATCTCTTTGAACCGGAGGTAACGTCTTAATCTCGGGGACGAGATTCTTGTGAGGGGGGGAGTTCTGTAACATCCTTGATTTTTCTTGTTTGTAGAAATGTGGGAATTCAAAAACTTGATTTGAATTTGAATGCTTAAGAAATAATTAAGGATGTCTTCCTTTTCCCCTTCCCTAAAGTCCTAGGCTTGTATTTGTTTCAACCCATAAATATTAGGGATTATAAATGCTAGTGTGAGAAGTTGGACTTTTATTTGGGTTTTATTTGGATTTATTTGTGTGGATTCAAATTTGAATTGGAATTCAAATTTGAATTAAATAGGAAATAGGGGTAAATGAAATAGGAAAGCCTTTTCCCCTTGCGTGGGCCGGCAACCAACCAACCGGCCCACTCCTTTCTTTCGGCCCGAGCGCAGCCCAGCCAGCCAGCCACCTACCGCGTGCCCGCGCCGCCTCTGCCAGATGGGGCCCGCGCTGACGTCGGGTGACGTCGCAGTCGCCACCCTCCTCCCTTTCGCCTTTTGTGACGCCGCTGGACCGGGGCGCCGCCGCGCCGGGATGGAGCGCCGACGCGATGCAGCCGTTCGCCCCCCTTCGCATTTGCGCCGTCCACGCGTCCTTCGCCGACCGCCGCTATAAGTAGGCCGCCACCGCCCTCCTCTTCCCGCGTCGAGCCTGTCTCCACCGCCGCCTTCACCTTCTGGTCGCGTAGACCGTAGGTGAGCGTCTCTCCGTCCTACCCTCTTGTGGCACCCGACCTTCGAGTCGAGGTCACACGTCGAGCCTTGTGAGCTCGCCACCGTGTCCCGGAACGCCGCCGCACCGCCGCGCACACGCTGTGTGATGCCGGCCATCGAGCCAGGCTGGGAAATCGCTTCTTGCAGGTGCCGCTGCCGTCTTCGCCGCGCGCGCAGCCCCGCTAGCCGGCCTTTCTTCCTCGTTCCGCCACTCGTTTTCCCCGGTCGTCGTGTCGCCGCCGTTGTCTCGGCCGTCGCCATGGCCGTGGCCTCGACGCGCGCACGCACGCACCCTCGCACTTACCCACACGCCCGTGCACCTGCGCACGCGCACGCGTTCGCCTGGGAAGGGAAAAAGCCCGACCCTTTTTCTCTCTGTTCCTCGACCGAGCCGAGCTCGCCGGCGTTCCGCCGCGGCGAGCCGAGGTGCCGTCCTCCGTGGTGTCTTTCCACCCGGTGGTGCGAGCGCCGGGTCGTTCTTGAGCTCGCACACCCGTTCTCGTGCATGCACACGGCCTCTCGCCGACGCCGGCCACCCCAGCCGCGCCGCCGAGCCACTTTGCGTCTGTCCGCCGTGGACACCGCGCACCCACGCGCGCTCGCCACCCGTTCCCGCGCCTGTGCTTCTGAGCACGCGCACGCACCCGCGTACGCCGTGAGGTTGCGAACCAACCACCAGTGCCAGGTCCTCGTCAAACCAGAGGCCAGAAGCCAGAGGCACCGCGTCGTTCCGCCGCCGTGTCGGCCATGGCTTCAACCTCGCCGCGCCGGTCTCCCCCTCCTAGGTCATTTCCTTCAAGCCCTAGCAACCCAGTAGGACCCCGCAGACCTCGCCGTGGGGCATGTTGTCCTGGCGCCGTGAGACCTCACCGCCGGCAAGGCCATCCCGCGCCGCCGCTCCTTTGGGGCATTTCACCGAGCACCTGGCGGTAGACTCTAAAACCCAGAGGGTTTTTGCCTTGCACACGCTGGGCCACACGTGGTTTTGGCCGTAGCCAATCCCTCGGATTTGGTGCGGCCGGCCACTCATGACCGATGGCACACCGAAGCCCACGTCGCCCCGTGCCGCAAAAGATCCCGCCGGGATCCCGTGTGGGGCGGCCACGCCAACAGCCATGTGGGCTACAGCCGGCTTATAGCCGCTGATGTGGCCGCCCCGTCAGCTCTAGTAGCCAGCCTGCAGCCAGCCAGTAGCTAGCTTTAAGCCCTTTAGAGCCAGCCAGTAGACAGCCTAAAGTTAATGCTATTGTGTATGCGTATTTTATTTCCAGAAAACTATTTTGTCTTTGGAAAATCCTAGTAAATCCGTTTTTGCTTCGAAAAATACAAAACCTTTTCCAGAAATTCTCTAAAATCTTAAACTCCGTGCTAGGCTAGTGTTTGCTCTCTTTTGGCTCTTAATTGCTATTCTTCTGGAGTTAATTGCAATAGGGCCGTGGTTTATTTTCTTTTACGCGTTAATAGGAGCAGCTGGAGCCGGGGAGCTGATCCCGGAGTACGACTACGCCGACGACTACGCCGCGGAGGACTACCCGACCCCAGGTTCACGCCCGACTGATTTTGAATACCTATTAGACATCGCAAAATAGTATGCTAGCGCTTTACTTTATATGCATGTTGATGAACCTTGCACTGCCTACTTTAAATACCCTGTCCTTGATTGTCCTACTACTATATATGTTTATAAGCGTGTATATATGCTGTGCTTCGCGATGCATGTGTTGGGATGGGAATAGTGGTTCTTAGCGTGTGTGGGGAAAAACCGGCAGGAGAAGGCGTTTTGGGTACTTTGGCGGG
Source organism: Cenchrus fungigraminus (assembly GCA_036936925.1). Lineage (NCBI taxonomy): Eukaryota > Viridiplantae > Streptophyta > Magnoliopsida > Poales > Poaceae > Cenchrus > Cenchrus fungigraminus. The sequence goes on along the minus strand of CM072779.1, from coordinate 121,362,108 downwards.
GGTGAGCTCGAAACAACCGATCTGGGATCGGGGACGGGGGTGCACTCCTCAATGTATCCCTACTTTGACGGTTTTCGGAGCCTAGGTGTTGAGGTTTTACTTACGCTTGGAGGATATGAGCTCGCCCCGGTCTGAAACCGAGTGGGCCAACCGCTTCACGGGACTTTACGTACACACCACCTCGCCGAGCGTGGGGTCAGGGCCGAGTTGAGCTCGGCAAGTGCGGAACCATACCTGCCAGCAGGATAGCGGGGTATCAGTGGGGGAGAGGTGGGGAGAGAGACCACCCTCTCAGAGCGACTCCCGTGTGGCCACACGGGAGCATTTCACAGTTCCGGTGCAATCCCTTCCGAGGGGGGGATCGTTTTGAGGGCCGGATGCAGGATGGGACCGTAACTACCGAGAGTTCGCACGGTAGGATGGGCTCGGTCGGCCGTACACCGGCCGGGTGCCATTCCGGGTTGGGTACAGGTGTACACGCTCTGCAGAGTTGTTCGATCTATAGCTATAGCCGCGTCCTCGATCATGGACGAGCCCAGTGGATTGTTGGTTCTCATGTTTTGGGATTTCTACCTTCCCCCTATAGTTGAGAGTGTGGTGAGCCGTGGTTGCAGCCGGGGAGAGGAGAGTGGCTCCCTCTACCTCGCGGATCCGATTGCAATCATTGAGGTGCGAGGAGAGGAAGTTCTCGCATCGACCCTAGATGGAGGTAGGATGTGGAGACAGGACCCTGGGTGACCAGGTGGTTCCGAGCTGTGTTGAGAGCTTTGGGTTGGGATCTTGATGGAGATATCTTGTTGCTACTCTGCTGCTGCTGCATAGGAAACCCGAGCTGCTTCCTTGTCTCTTTTCCTTCCCTTTAGAAGTTAGGCCACTTAAAGCTGCATACAGTTGGTGACGTGGACCTATCCCACTCCTTGGGGATAGACTTTGGGTGTGCAGGGTCCGAGTACGACAACAACGCCGATGGATGGTACGACTGAGGGATGCGTCGCTTCGCTCAAGGATGCCTGTGGCGAGAAGAATAAAAGATGGAGACCCTTCTGAGATGCTAGCTACCGCTGCGTAGAATTTCACTCTGATTCAGCCAAGAGGCTTGTACTGATGTACTCCATAATGGACATGTAATAAATTTATGTACTAATGTTTATGTGATGCGAAGTATGACTATGTTTTACTATCTGTGAGACGTTCTGTACGCGATAGCCACTGATCCAGGGACTATCGCGAAGGTACAGGGATTCGGGTTTTCTTTTGAAAATCTGGGGTGTTACAGATGATTAGCACTAAAAGACACTAATTAGAAACACGGGGTGTTACAGTAAATCAGCGTGATGTATTTTTTTTAAACCAGCGTGATGTATTTTTGGCCGCCCCTTGATGTATTTTTGGAAGGATGATGAAAGGGGGCGGTTAACCACCAAAAGAACTTGTTCTTTATAGTGTTAGGATCTAAGCAATAAATTGTTAGGAATTTGCCAGATAGGCAATGACATGAGTTTAGGTATGTTCTGCTAGTTTTTTTCCAAACTGATTTTTTGAGCTGAATGCTAGCTGTGATGTTTGTTGAACTTCCAGTCTTTGGCATTTACACTACCTGATGAAAGTTACAGTTTAACCATTTCTATAGAACCAACTAGTCATCAGTGCATTTTCAGCCATTTTTTGTAAATTGATTGAACTCACAACAAACTAACAAAAATGGTTAAACTGTAACTTTAATACAGTTGTTGCCATTCACAGCCAACATTTTTTGTAAATTTTCTGCAAGTAATTTGTATGCCCATGTATTTGTCTCAACATGCTCATATGCCTCTTTTTTTACACAAAGCAATCAAGTGAATGGCAACAACTAAATGATCATGATATTTTCCTTTTTTCAGCCACTACAGTAGCATAAATCTCAAGTAAAATCATTCCACTGTATCTGATTGCACAAAAAAAATCATTCCCTACATTCACCCAGATCAAGGGGCTTAAAACAGGAAAGAGTATGTGCCTCCCCCCCTCCGACCCACAAAACCTTGCAAGATTTTAGGCAATGTCTTGATGCATGTAGCCAACATTTTGTTACAATTTAGGCAAAAGCTTGCTAGAATTTAGGCAACCGTTTGGTAGAATTCAAGCAACACACTGATTTCTAATACTGAGTTTACCTAACCTTTTAGAGCAACTGATTACTTCGACATGTTTTTATTTCCGGCAGCAACTGGTTCAAAACCATTGTACCTGTCACAACCAATCCGTAGCTAGTGTTATAAAACTTAATTCAATTCGACAGCCAGAACAATAGAAAGATGAAGGCATACTAATATACTTCTCTAGCCAACTATGTATGCATATAATCCATAAGATATTGTATCCATTGTCATGTAACTTAATTCAGTTTACCCGTCAATAAAATGAAAACATGAAGGCATGTTAGTATACTTATCTAGCCAACTATAGAACTATATAATGTTGTCCTCTCTTTTTTTCCAGCAATAACCATATCTTTTTTTCTTTTTTCATTTCCTTACAGCACTGCACCCACTAACCATCTATGTTGCTTATTTCGGTTTTTCCAGATTTGGCAAGTGAAAATACATGCAGCTAAGCGGTGGTAGAGACAAGTTTTTGCAGATTGGATAGTGTGTGGTGAAAATTTGATGAAGAGAATTAGTGTGGGACAACTTTTTTGAACACACCTCTATTTTTTGCTTTCCGGTTCATCTGTTTGATTTGGGGATTTTTGCCTGGATCTGGTCGCCTATGCGTTTGTTTCGCGTGTTTTCTTTTTCCCTTGACCCAACCCATGTGTTTTCATGCGCAAAAACATGGGCCTTGGAAGCAAAACGTGGGCCTAGGAAGCCGAGTGGGCCTAAAAACGTGGGCCTTGGAAGCAAAACGTGGGCCTGGGAAGCTGATCAGAAAACGTGAGCCTGTCAACATACTATCAAACTTGTCAGAAAATAGCCGGCTGTACCCTAAGCTATATTACAGCCTGCTGTAAAATAGCCAGGTCCTATAAAATATTTGTACATACGAAAAAGTTATATGAATTGATGGAACAAATATGTATACTTATATGGTTGAAAATGATCGAAAAATCTTAATGCGGAAAATGAAGTGGTCAGTTCGTGATTTTTCTATATTTATGAAAATAAACTACTATAAAAAATGGTGAAGAATGACACTAAAATTAGTTGAATCTAAAAATTTTTATACTTATAAAAAACAGAGCAGATAAAAATGAAATCATAATGTAGGAAACAAAAGCAGTTGGTTCGTGATTAATCCTGATTGTTTTCGATCATTTTCAACTTATATAAACTCATCAAACAAATATTTACAAAAGGGGCAACTTATATACACTTGCATAATGTTTTCATTTCATAAATTTTAATCAAGGTTGTATATTTTGTACGACATATACTTGTGGAATAAATTACAAACACAAAATATTTGTGCGTACAGGACAAATTATATGTACTGATGGAACAAATATGTATACTTGTACAATAAAACAAAATATGTGCCAAACAAATTATATATAGCTACATAACAAAACAGACATACCAATGAACAAATGGTACAAACTCACCAAGATCAAACAACTGGTTACAGAGGGCGAATAACTATATATAGTGGACAAACAAATACAAAATAGGAGAAAAAGAAAAAGACACAATATGGGAGAACGTGGGAGAAAATAAAATAAAAAGACACCTTACAGAAAAAAGCGGAAGAACAGAAACCAGAAAATACTACTCCCTGTATCCCAAAATATAGCTATGTTTAGACTTTTTCAAAGTCAAACATTTCAATTTCGATCGTAAATAGCAGAATAATCATAAAAACTCATAACATAAAAATGATCTTAGTAGATTTATCATGAAATCAACTATCAAAATATGTCATCTTTCCTATTTAAAATAAATTATTTTAAGACTTATTGTTGGTCAAAGTTAACAAAATGACTATGAAAAAGTTTAAACGTAACCATATTCTGGGACGAAGGGAGTAGAAATTGATTTCAAGAATCATAACTTCTAGAAACTTTTAGACAATCAAAATTAGTTACCTTTGTGCTATATCTCAACACAACAGCCATGTTTTTTTATAACGGAAAAGAAAAAAACTGCCGCGACTTTGATGAGTGATAAAAAACTAGGGCAAATTGCAAAACTACCCTCGTTTTGGTTCTCAACTGCACGTTTGCCCCCATTTTTAAGACTTTGCACGTTTGCCCCTGTTTTTTGAATCCGAAACTGGCAGCTGCCCCTATTCTGTGAAACGAAGTTAACGTTGTTAACTGAAGGTTGAAAAGACAAATATACCCCTGGCATAAATGACCCCATATTCCATAGGGACTTGCATATATGGATCATTTTTGGAGTTTTTTTTAATCAAACAACAACATATGTTCAAGTAAATTAAATTAAACTTTTGCAACCTATACAGTACAAATAAACCACATTGCATGTCCATATCACATACTCACATAGGCATGACAATACATAGAAGAGATCAATATTTAAAGAGAGGGACATAGTATTTCACAATGCAATGCCCAAATTATGGTGCGCACTACATGGTGCAGACCCAGATCACATGTCTACATACATGTCCACATCACATTTGCTCACCAAAATAATGATACTACATGCCCAGATCACATTGTTTGCTCACCAAAATAATGATACTACATGCCCAGATCACATATCTGGGTCACCAGGTCATATGCACATACACAGCATAGACCATACAATGCATGACAAGTACTATTAGTACACAAGACAAAATAACTAGTCATTTCTAGGCATTGAAGTATTCAGCAAGCCTTGAGACACCTCTCCCTCTTCCTCTCCCCCTGCCAGATGGTGGCATTTCTCCTCCTACTTGCACTTCAAAACAATGGAGTAAAAATGTATCAGTAATTATGCATGGCAATATGGCATCATATAGATATGAAATCTGTACAGTTTAGAAGCACTTACTTGGATGATTCAACAGGTGATGACCTCCTAGCTCTACCTCTACCTCGCCTTGTTGATGATGCATATTCAGTTGTAGGGTCATTGAATTCCTCCTCAGATGCATTATCTGAAGATAAGCGGCTCCTCTTCTGTTTAGCAGTTAGGCCTCCTTGGCACTTCTTGGCTGTATGGCCTAGTTCATGGCACCTCCTTTGCTTTGCACTACCTGGCTCATTTGCTGCCTTGATCCTAGATTTCCTTGGCCTCCCAGGCTTTCTTCTTAATATCGGCTTCTTGATTTTGTAGCCTAGATCAACACGTGGCCAAAATTGCTTGGATGTCATTGGGTTGAACACACCTGAATAGGCCTTTTTGAACTTATCAATGGAGAAGTATTCATGGACATAGTCCTCCATGTGCACCTCTCTACTAAGTCTTGCAATGAAGGCCAAAGCATGTCTACAAGGCTTTCCACTGACTTGCCAAGCCCTACAGCTACATATTTTTAACTCCAAGTTGACTGCATACCTAAATAATGCTCCTGATTTGGTAGGTGCTATTACTTCAGCTGTGCCTTGTCCACATCTTAAAACTTCGCAGTCTTTGATAGCTTTGCTTTGAGCAGTTAGAGCCTGAATAATAGCTGGGATTATTTTTCCCTTCATTTTCATAGCAATCTTATTTCTCAATTCAAACTTGGCTATGATCATCCGTCTTATAGTGTCAAGCATCTCCACAACTTGCAGATCTTTCATTTCTTTCACCCAGTTGTTGAAACATTCAGATAGATTGTTATTGATGTAATCAACCTTGCAATGATCAGAAAATTTGCTTCTACTCCATAAGTAGGGATGATTCTCATCCAAGAATGCAATGGCTTCAGGGCACTTCTCTTGTATCCTAGCCATGTGCCAATTGAACTTCTCAATGGTGTAACTCTTGGCTGCTGGCCACATATTATAGTTGAATAATGGTCCATAGTAGGCCTTCTTGAAATTCTTCCACAAATGCCTCATGCATTCTCTATGCTCCACTCCTGGATAGACATTATCCACAGCCACCTCAATTCCTTTGCCTGCATCAGTGCTAATAACCAAACCAGTAGATGTACCAATAGCAACCTTCAAATGCTGGATGAACCATGTCCAACTTTCCTTTGACTCGGATTCAATCACTCCATAAGCAACGGGAAATAACCAGTTGTGCCCGTCTATTGCAACAGCAGCCACCAATTGCCCTCTTGCCCTCCCTGTTAGGTGGGTGGCATCTATTGCAATGTATGGCCTACATCCTTCCAAAAAACCATTAATACATGGCTTAAGAGCCACAAAACATCTACTGAAACACACGTCCCCTTGATGCTTTTCTGTGTCAAACTCAACAATGCTTCCTGGAACTGATTTGAGTAGTTCAGCTCTATAAGTGGGCACCAAGTCATAACTGTCATCCCACTTTTCAAATATCATGTCGAGAGCTTTCTCTTTGCCCCTGAAAATCTTGCTATATGGAATTTCCATAGAATATCTCTTCCTTAATGCAGAATGCAACTCCTTTGGTCCCTTTGTTGACTTTTCCTTCAACCAATCGACAACCCTTTCAGCTACCCAGTTACTTGTGGCCATTGTATCACCACAATTGTTGACTGAACTACACTTGTGAATCGGTCCATTCTTTCTTCACAGTACGGAAAGCATAATCATTCAATATTGCATGTTGGGTTAATGCTGATTTGCACTGTTTCACATCAGGGAAAACCACACCAATGTCAACACATGGATCATCAACATCATAAGAAAAGACATAAATATCATCATCGTCATCCTCATCAAATATTTCGACATCAGGTTCATATTCAGGATCAGAGCAATCAGAGTCAGAAGATGCAGCCAAATCAGTGTCATAGCTACTGTCACTTAGTGCAGCAAGTGATTCAGTGTCAGAGTAGTTGCCCTCCTCATCAACTCCAACCGGCTCATCATCATCATATGCACCTTTTCTCTTGTGCTTCTTGCCTGCTTTAGATTTTGTAGCTCTCTCATTTGTGTTCGAGGCTGTCTCATTTGTGTATGTGGCTGTATCATTTGTGGGCTCTCTCAGATCTTGAGTGGGGTGTGTTGGATCGATAGGAAGATCCAAAAGAGGTGGAGTAATAAGAGATTGAACTACTTTGTTCCTCACTGAAGGGTGACATCTACGTTTTGTGGGTGAGGACTGTAATGGACCGTCAAAGTCCTTGATTTGGGCGTCAATGTGCACAACTCTACTCTCTTGGTTGAGGTCAAACCACTGCAACAGCTTTTCATCACTTTTAATCTCGATAGATGCATCCTCCACTGACCGCCAGAAGGAAATGTACTGCTTCGAACCCCACACAAAGTGTTCACCAATGAAATCCACTAATTGCAGCAAGTTGTAGCTATGTCTATCAACAATTTTTGCAACAGATTCCCTCCTTTTACATGTCTTTGGCCCCCCATCCGGCAAGCTCCAGTGTGAGCGAATGTTAACAACAAGCTTAAATTCAAGCCTACAAATCACAGCAGTCACTACAACAGTCACAACCTAATTACCTATCGAGTCAGCCAAATCACCCTACAACTCGAACCAATTCAATTCCCATTACAGAAGTTGAGGATGAAGAACTTACCCTTCCTGTTGAGTAATCGATTCCATGGCCGCCGAGGCCCAGCGTCCGCTGCCACCCGCGAGGCGCACCGCCCGTCCATGCGTGAGGCAGACCGCGGCCCTGCGCGCGTGCGAGGAACCTGCGCCGCGACCCGCGCCGCCCATCCCTGAGCGAGGCGCACCGCGGCTCGCACCGCTCGTCCCTGCGCGAGGCGCACCGCGGCCCCGCGACGCCCGTCCCTGCACGAGGCGACCTGCGGCCCCACGAGCGAGGGACCTGCGACCCGCGCGCGTGCGAGGGAGCCGCGCCGTGACCCGCGCACTCCTGTGAGGGAGCCGCGCCTCCCCGCCTGGGCCCTTGCCGCCGGGGCCGCCGCCACTAGTAGAGAGATAGGGTTCCAGTGGAGACGTTGGACGGGATTACAGGAGACCAGGTCCTTCAGGATAAGGCAGGGGCACATAAGTCATTTCCTATCCTTTTTCCTTTTACCATTCTTTTTTATTCAGTCATGGCTCACGACGTTCAGAAATAGGGGTAGACGGCCGATCCGGATTCAAAAAACGAGAGCAAATGTGCAAAGTCTTAAAAATGAGGGCAAACGTGCAGTTGAGAATCAAAACGAGGGCAGTTTTGCAATTTGCCCAAAAAACTATGTCTGGTCTCTAGCTTTATCCAGGAAGTGATCTCTGCAGAAGCTAAATCTTATTATGGTTAACTAAAATTTGATCTGAGGATTAATTGCCTAGGGGATGTAGCTCAGATGTTAGAGCGCTCGCTTAGCATGCGAGGTACGGGGATCGATACCCCGCATCTCCAATTTCTAATGTTCACTATTGTTTTTAATTTTTTGCAATTGTACATTGTTTAGGCCCAATAGCATGTGATGCTGTGGGCTTTAGTTCAGTTCTCCCGCTGCACCAGAAAGGCCGGCCCACAACAGAATAGTGTTCTCTCTCTCTTTTTTCCTACATAAAGTTTGTTTCCGGTGCTCATTTGTTCTGCACGCAGAATATGAACTCAGGATCAACGATGTTTGCAAATTTTAGATATTTTTGAATTTTTTTTGACCCTTGATCTCTCCTGTCGGCGTCGTGGAAACACTCTTGCAGGAAGACGAATTGGTCTTCATTATACACATGAACAGTACAAACACGTAAGTCCAGTTAACAAAAAAAGAGTAAATTTGTACTTAATATATACTTGGATGAAGTAAATTGAATTTTTTTTTCTTTTCTCCATGCATGCATTCCAGAGATTCAACCTTCAGTGGTGATGGTCTGATTCATCAGCCCACTAGATTGCAAGGATTGAGTGGTGCACAATATTTGGAAAATTGGCTTGATGTTTGAAATGTGTTGAGTGGTGCGATGATATGTCTGTTGAGATGCGTTCGGTTGTTTTTCCATTTTGTTATATTGCTTAATCTGAACTTTCATCTTTTTTTAATTGTAATCGGCAGCTCTCTGTGGTCGTGTTGGGTAATAACATTTGACGCTCGTCTTACTCAAAAAGTTGTACAAAATATCATATTTTTTATTATAGCTTGCTTTATTAAAAAAAATCTTCAAAATTTGATAATATTTGCACAAACTTTTTTAGTAAGACGGGTGGTCAAATTTGAAATTAAAATAGTCAAACGATCTATAATTTAGAACGGATGATATTTTGACACCGTCGTTGATCATGGACGATAAATGAGAACGGAGTATATATTTGAAGTGAAGCTAAAATTTGCAAAGGCCAGTTGCATTCCCTAGAGACTTTCTGCATTGGGAGTACGTCGGGCACACAAGCGCCAACAAGCGAGCAGCGGCGGCGACGACGTAGGGACACGGACATGCGTGCGTGCTTGGCTATACGTACACGTGCGCCTCATCCGCGTGCTGTGTGTGTGATTGCAGCCTAGCACGACGGGCAGAGGATGATGGTGGTGGGTGCGGCTTCGTAATGGCGACGTACAACAACCGCCCAACACCTAACCAGGACATCGATCAACCGCCGTTATCGCACGGCTGCTGCTCCGATCCCGTCCAATTTCCACGCGCTGTCCACGTCTTGCATCTTGCAGTGCAGGGGGGTGGAATTAAAACAACGCTCAACCGACCTCATGATCATTCTGCATCCACGTACTAGTACGTCTATCTATCACCAGCTCAATCGGTAAATATTATTTAAAAAACCAACTAAATTTTTCCTGCCTTTTTCTAACAGTTTTAGAAGAGAGTCACTGCTTGATTTTTGTGCTTTAAAATCGCCTCATTTTTTTGTTTTGTGGCTTTAAAAAGCAACACGCACATGCTGTTTTTTCTTTTTCAACAAGGAAATGTATTGATCTTAGCGCACTACATTAGCTCTTTTACAAACGGGACTAAAAAAAGAAAATTACACACAAGTTCAAAACTCTTGTTCATCTTCTCGAAGCCTTCAGAGATCTATTCGTTACCGCCGCTGAAGCGGCAGCGGCTTCCAATCGTCGCCGGGCATCAGAGCCAATCTTCACAAGGTGGAACCCGCAGAGGAGGGCTTACTTCTAAGCGAATAAGCCGAGTACACTGCCTCCCAAGCGTATCGGCCAACTCCAGTACCCACGACACATCCTTCGTTTCACCGCCAGCAACCCGAGCAAAGCTCAGATTTCCACCAAAGAACATCTTCCTCAAGATTAACAGGGTTAACAACATCATACCTGAAGAAGATGACGATGTGCCGGTCTTTGACTCCTGGACAGGTCTCCCCAGCCTCTTCGTTGAAGTCGGAGTAGATCGTCATCGGAGAACAGAAGAAGCTGGGAGAAATTATTCTGCTGCGACACCATCGCTTCCGCATCGCCGGTGTCACCAGGAAAAGCAAGCGGCAGAAGATTATATATAGCTTCTTATTACCTAACTGATAATCCTCCTATTGTCATAGGATTATATATAGCTTCTTATTACCTGACTGATAATCCTACTATTGTTTTATTACATGGGGACAATATTTTCTTTTGCAAATACTAAATTTTGACTTGAATGTTGAAATATACGTACGAGAACCTTCTCATGCCCGTGACGAGAGGTGATCTCCTCTGTCAAATGGTTCTTCCAATGCGTCATTCAAAGTTTCAAACATGGCAATAAAAATCTTCACATGTCCGAGCCATGGGAAATTTTTGTTTTGTCATAAAGATGACCAAAGAATTTGGGTTAGCATTCACGGACCGAGTTGGTTTTGACTCTTTTCATCTTTTTGTATACAACCTATACCTGAGACCGAGCCATTTCTAAACCATGGCATAAAGAACACAAAAGAAATGGTTTCCCTTTTAGTAAACAATGACTCCGTTGTCAATGTTCGAGCCTAGAACAAGATATTCACCAAATATCTTTTTTCATCCCTGGCTCTCAAATTACTTACTACCACACAGTGTGATAGAGAGATACTCCCTCCGTATCGAAATACTTGTCGCTGTTCACTTTTTCTTCCAACTTTGACCATTCGTCTTATTCAAAAAATTGTCGCAAATGTGTAAAAGATAAGTCAAACTTAAAATACCTGCAACAATAAAGTATGTAGCAAAAAAATAAATGATCATTGCATAATTTTTTAAATAAGACGAATGGTCAAAGTTGTGAGAAAAAATCAATAGCGACAAATATTTTGATACGGAGGGAGTACTAACCAATCATGGATATATACAGTTTAGTAACATCACAATCACCATCAAATCGATCTTTTGAAATACAAATTTGAAAAGAATTCATGAGAAAGAAAGAAAGAAAAAAATCACACTAGCTAACACCACTGCCACTTTTCACAGGTCACCTTTCCACCACGTCGTCACCACGCTAGAAATCTCACATTCACACGCGAGTTGAACACACAACGCCAAGTTGAGCACCGCAACCACACACACCGCGTCTCTACCGGTCCCGGCCAGCTGAGGCGCGTCGACCGACTAGGCAAGGCAACCCACCATGCCGCCGCCGGAGGAGGAGGATGAGAGGCCGCCGCTGCCGCGGCCGAAGCCGAAGCCAAAGCCGCCAAAGCCCAAGCCCAAGATGGGGCCGGAGCCGAAACCGGGGAAAGATCCTGAGCGTTACTGGACCCCCGGCGGCGGCGCCGGCACGTTCCCGCCGGACGACCCTTTATGCGCCCACACCTGCTCCGGGGCGTGCGCTCTCGTACCCCGGTGCTCCCAGCCGCCGCCGGCGCCTGCCGCCGCCGTGCACATCAGCTCGGGCCGGCTGCCGACGCCGCTCATCGCGCTCTCGGCGTCCCTCCTCGCCGTCTCCGCCGTGCTCCTCCTCGCGCTGCTCGTCTACCGGTTGGTGCGGCGGAGGCGGCGGCGGAGGATGGCAAGGAACGTGGCGCTGGCGGCCCATTATGACGAGGAAGGGGGCCAGGTGCTGGCCGGCGCGGTGGCGGAGGGGGTGGCCCCCGGCGGTGGGGAGGAGGAGGAGGCCGACGGCGGCGGCGTGCATCACGTGTGGTACATACGGACCAAGGGGCTCGACGAGCGCGCCATCGCGGCGATCGCCGCGGTGGTGTACGACGCCGGCAAGAAGCGCGGCGTCGGCGCGGTGGACGGCGGCGACGGCGACGCCAGCTGCGCGGTGTGCCTCGCCGAGTTCCGGGACGGTGAGACGCTGCGCCTGCTGCCGCGGTGCGGCCACGCGTTCCACCGCGGGTGCATCGACACCTGGCTTCGCGCCCACGTCAACTGCCCACTCTGCCGCGCGCCCGTCCAGGTCGCCGGCGGCGGCGGCGGCGGTGGCGGCTCCAACACCGCCGCGCTGGGTGCGGCCACGACCACGCCAGCGGGCGAGACGACGGAGAGGAATCTTCGCGCCGGCGGCGTCTTTCAGCCCCCGGAAGCAGAGCGCGGCGGCGTGCCGGAGCGCGCCGTCAGGCGGGCCGCGTCCATGGTGGCCCTGCCACGGCGGGCGTGGCCGGACGTCTCGTTCCGGGCGCCGGCGTCGAGCAGCGGGCGGGAGGGGGACATGACGGGGCTCGGAAAGATCATGAGGTTGCTGAAATTCTCAGACTCTCTGGAGATGACCGGCGCCGGGGCAGAGCGGTCGGTTTCTTTCAACACCGGGAGCTGCCAGCACCCTCCGGCAAGGTCCGGGCGATCGGCCGCCGGGGTCAGTTCCGACGAGATGCCACGGTGAACCGGTTGACGCCGACGCTGGCGCCGATGATGTGACCGGATAACGCATCTTTGAAGCTTTGAGGGGTCAGGGGTGAGGTTGGTGTTTGGTGTTACCACAAGGGAAGGTAAAAATGCAACCTTTCGTAGTTCCGTGTATGATTACTTGATCACTACTGTATGCAGTAACAAGTAAATAACTCGAGTTTGTGCATACAATGCGGAGCGTCAGAAATTGTACATAAGAATTCCGGACCAAAATGAGGTATTTGTATGTGCGAGATCGATTTTGTTCGTTGTTGTTGGAAATTGTCTGAAAGACATCTGCTCAAATTTCCCCCACTGGTCTGTCATGAAGAAACTGCTCAAATTTCTTTGAATCTATCATGAAGACCCTGTCTCATGTGGCCATTTTGTATGTCCATGATCTTCAGTTGCCGGAGGAATCAGGACCATACTTCCTCAATTCACATGCGCAAATATCATTCTTTTCAGACACCATTGCCTACCATTTCTTAAGATTCAGGTATATAGGCACCATATAGCAATATATAAATTGTACAACATGAAAGCAGCTTTTAGAACATGCCATTTTCATACATGGAATTAGTTCTGTTCCAAATTCCAATCCAGTTGATGAATTGGATTCTGTTGCAACCATCTTCACCAAAAGTTCACCAAGCATTGTACCTGAAGATTTGCCTGGCCAGCTCAGGATTGTGAAGAAAGCTCCAGCTGACAGGCCAAGTTTACCTACTGACAGGCCATGTCTCTGTCATGGCACTTAACACCGCGTTAAAAATGATGCTGCCCTTTGCAACGCTAATGGTGTGAGGTTAAGTAAAGTAGGCAGGGTAGGCAGAGAGGCCCAGTCACCTCAGAGAGGTTGTGTGCATCAATGTTTGGAGTTTGGACCAGACGGTCGCCGCAGGTCGTTGTTGGTCATCAAGTTAGATGTGGAAGTTGCAGTTTGCAGACTGTTGGCTGTGGAAGAAGCTTCGAGTTTTGATGTGCTTTTCCATGTTTTTTCTTCCTAAAGCAAAATTAGGTTCACCTTTCACAATTCATATAGGTTTAGGATAATGTCATGCACCGTGCAAATGTAGAACCATTTGGGATGCCTCTTTTTGAAGCTAGCTGTTGTGTGACTACAACATTTGTGTTCCCGCACAAGTTTTATCTATCGGCAGTGCATGCCAGGCGTGTCAAAAATATACTTCAGCAAACATATCATCATAGGCAAGGACAAACCAACCCAAGTCTGTTGTTGCCAGAAAAAATACTACACAAAGATGCAGAAACATTGCACAAACAGAGAAGTTCCTTACATCCAAAACAAAGACAAGCATGTATACAGACACCAAGAGCCAATTTGCATTTTTTTTTCTTCGTTAGAAGTAAATTTCATAGAGCTATAATAGGTTTATAAATTGTTTTGGCATCCAAAATAAACTGTCGTTGAACTCTCTATACTTGGGGGCAATCACCTCATTACTCGTAAGTGGAGCAAGAAGAAATATAGCTACAGACGACTCTCACAGCCATCAACTTACAGAACTTTGACAACATGAGTACATGCACCTTTCTACACAAGCAGGACAAGGTAAATGCCTCAAAACCTTTTGCTGTTTCGCTGTCCTAGATAAAATATGACAATTGACCTAAGACAAAAAATTGCTCAATTTCTAAAGCAATATCACATAGATCTCAAGCTAAGGATCAGGTAATCACAAAGGCAACTAAATGCGAAATCAGGTGTGCCTGAGCACAAATCTATCTCAATGCGGCAACATTGCCAAAAGCTCTTCCTTGTGCTGCATGCAGTAGTATACCAAAACTGCTAGAATGATAACTAGTATCATGGGCCATACACTTGAACCTGTCAAGACAAATGCATCCATTTTAGAACAAGGATTGCAAAGAGTGGCTGGGAGAAAGAAATAAATCTAAGACTGAAAGATGCCTCATACCATTACTCTTAGGGGACCCAACTGACGTCACTCTTGCAGTTGAGTCAAATGAAGTTGATAGCAAGGTTCTGAAACGAGGCAAACCAACTACGTTGAGAAATTTGTATTTTTTCTGGAATCCACGAGGCAAACCAACTACGTTGAGAAATTTGTATTTTTTCTGGAATCCTCAACTGAAGTAGAATGAAGATAATAACCTTGAATCCTGGGAGAAGCCCAGCGTAGTAACAATGCCAAGATGTGCTTTTTTAACTGTTATGAGGGTTCGCATATCTTTTGACCCTAGTACGATGACAGTTCCTTCAATTGTTCCACTGGGTATCAAGGGCAAAACATAAGATTTCCAAGAAAATACAGCCATGTTATCTCCTAAAGCTAAGTAATTAAATGGAATGATGGCAACAGTATTATTCCATGCTCACATTGCCAGAAGAGCACCATCAGGTGACACAGAAAAAGCTGAAATAGCATCACGTGTTATTTTCTTTGATCCAACTCTTGTCCATGAGGTAGTATTCCAAGATATTATTTTCCCATAGTCACCTAAAAATCAGCATTATTTTGTTATTGTCACGCTTTAAGCTCATTAATAAATGTGATTAGGAACAAGGTCAACTTAAATGTTAATGTCACCTTGCATTGCAGTAATAAACAAGATGTTACTGTTGTCAGTCTTATTGGAGAATCTGCAGAAGCCAAATATTTCTCCCTGGAAATGTACTTATCAGCAACTCAATTAAATAAGATACACAATCATTAAATTAATGGCATCAAATCGTTAAACTAATGCACTCTGTGAAAAAACAAAACTCACTGCTTCTCTTGGGAGATTAGCTACAACTTCAGATGACAGCACATCCCACACTTTACATGGACCACTGCTCCTATTCACAGCAAGAAACTTCTCATCGGTACTGAAAGCAGGTTTTCAAAGCACAATAATTCCATCAGTATCTTGCAAATAATATTAATAAGAGAATAAAAGTTTGATTGCCACTTCTTCACCTGAAACTAAGATCCTTTATTGAGGTTTTAGTATCAGCTTCTGTGAGAACAGACTCCAAGGCAGGCCATTTGAAGACCCTTAAATGTCCATCCTACAAAAATATAGAAACAAATTAAGACATGTCAATAATAAAAAAATCCAGTAGAACTTCCCTGAAACAAGCAACTATTAACAAATCCTCAAAGCATAAACGCAAGACCATGCTTAACAAAGTTATCTACTTAAATAAAGGCAAACCATATTTGCATTACTGTAATGTAAAAGCAAGGCCATGTGTTAAGCTTTTTTCGGCCACCAAGAAATGATTATTAAAAACCAGTCAACAATGGATAAACCTACAGAAACTTAGAAGCATAGACTTGCTCAACTATAGCTTGAGGTGATGAAGCAATCATGTATAAAACATGAGTTAATGAATTCAGGAAAAACACATCTCAAGAACTGCTCAGATGTTAGTTTGTCTCTCATGTTAAAGTGCTACAATTTTGTTCAATTACTAAAGACACCCTAGCTTTATATTCTTGCAAAAGAATTCTGTGCCATGAAGACCATGAAACAAGAAAAATCTCTTTTGTTAACATAAAAAGTATACACAGCCACCTCTTCATAGAATTATCCACAATAAATGTTGTCTTTTTTTTTGTCAAATGCTCGTTTTTAGTTGCTAAAACGAGTTAATTATGTGGCTACATTAGCAAGTATGCAAAAGTGTAGCTCATGATGACCACAGAATGTAGTTTACACTGCTGGCTGCATAATGCCAGAAGAATAGCACCCCTACAAACAAGTAGATCTATCAGATCTTCATAAGAAATTGTTTGATATTTATGATGTCAGAATAAGCAGAACAAAAACGGATAATCATATCTTGCTTAGCTTATCAAATAAAGTTGAAAATATAATATTTTCCAAATGTAGTTGAAGTACCTAGAGTGTTCCTTCAGACATATTCACAACATAAAAGAAATAATACTCCTAAGGAACAAAACTTACAGAAGTACTAAAATATCAACAAGAACTAGTAAAGTAGTAAATCAATGAAATATGCCATATTAATTTACCTCACCACCAGTGGCAAGTATTGAACCTTCTCCACGAAATGATACAGCCAACTGCAGACCAACATCGTTTAGCTCCGCTAATGCTTCCTGGTCAGCCTCCAAAGCTAGGTTACGTGGTTCGTTTCCTTCCTGTGATTCCCATCGATACAACCTACATGAGTGCTTTCATAGTTAAAACTATGAAAGAAAAAAAATACCAAACAACACAACACTAAATTAAATATAGAGGCAGGAACTAATCTAACATGCCTCAACCCGGTAAGGAAGAATCTTGGATGGAATGGCCTAGGCTACATAACAAGACAGTTAACAAATACCACAATTCCCCTCAGGCCATGTCACTTGTTACCAAAAAGAATCAAAATCAGAAACTATCTTCTCGAATGGAACTGGCATAGGCTACATTTGTAATTGAATTGGCATAGGCTAAATTGGACAATCAAGTAGAATTTGACAAAATACCCCCAACGAAATTGTTATGAGCTTAAGCAACACAGAATCATCGAATTAACGGATTGCATTACAGCGCAAGCCATGGAAGGATACAAATGTATCACATTTTGATCAAGCAACAGGAGCAAACACAGGACGGCGGACATGCACACCGAGTACACACTCCTAAGACGCGACCCAAGTCGAGGAGGGCACCAACCTGCATCCGTTGGGGAAGGCGCAGAGCACACCGTCACCGCGCGGGTGGACGGCCATCCTGTACGGCACCTCGTCCGCGGTGTTGACCTCGACAACCTGCGCACCACCGCCACGAGACGCCAGATAAGCACGGGATGCTCACCCACGGCCAAGATCGGAGCGGGATCGGGGAGAGGACGGATCGCTCACCGTCTCGGAGGAGAGGGCCGCCTCTTCCCCCGCCGCTGCGGCGGGGTCCAGCGCGGCCACGACGAGCTTGTTGGGCACGCCGCTCCGGCCCTCCCCGCCACCCCCGCCGAGCGCGGCCATCGGGGCCGGCGGAGGCGAGGAGGAAGCATCCGCGTCCGCATCGGTGGCGGGAGGGTCGGGATTGAGGATGTGGACAAGGGGGAGCCAGGCGGCGCAGTAGATCGGGAACCCGTAGGACTGGCCGCCGCGGGTCGCCATAGCCGCCGGCCGGCGGGGGAGACAGGTGATGTCGGTGGTGGTGGTCGCCGGAGAACGCGCGGCTGACGATGGGGGGGAGGTGCGCGCGTGCGGAGGTGACGGCGTGAGGCTGACGCGGTCGGGGTTGCAATGGATGCGTTCCCGTTTTTGGTTGACCACTAGACCTTTGCCGGTGCTTGCAACGAGGATCTTGAGGCTGTTTTTTTAAAAAAAATAATGAAATTGTAAATGAATAATGTTGGAATAGTATTTTTTGTGAGAGAAAATATGATAAGTGAATAGTATTTTTCACTTTTTTTTAAAGAACAGGGCTCAAATGTTGTCCACATCCATACGAAGTTAAAAGACATCTAAATATTTTCCAAAGCTAAATACAAATTGTTTTTATTTCTAAACTGATTCTCATTCCATATTGAAATTTAATTAAATATAATATATTTGGTTGATTTATGGATTGGCCCTATTCATTCCGTCTGGCTTTCTTGTGTGTTTGTTGATTTAGCATTTAAGTAAACACAAAGTATAGTATGATCTCAAAATGTAATGCCAAATTTGTGAATTAAGAAAAATTTGAGACCATTGGGAAAAACATACTTTACTTTGTGATTTCCTTCTTTCAGAACTTTTTCCTGATTTATAAAAATAATAATTACTTAAGATTAATGATATACTAGAACATGAACTACTTCTTATCTATCTATAACAACTATATAGGTGAGACCTACTACAAGTCATGGATAGATTTCTCTCAATATGCAAACATTCCGCGTCACCATCCACTATACGCCATGTCATCATCCACTAAATAATATATTTATGTCTTCAATCGATTTTTTGTGGTTAATATCATGCATTTGTGAGTAGCATACTACAAAATTTCTATAGTAAAAAAAATGTAGGATCAATAATTTAGAATGGTTCTCTCTCAATAATTATCATGCTTCTATGTATAATGTTGTTTAGAAAAAATGTTGTAATGAAATCACTTTGGTGTTCTTATTTTCACATTGCATCTTAAATTTTTGTTTAAGATATTTTCGTAGTATCGCGCGAGGTATCACCTAGTTCTTACAAAGTAATTCTGTCACGACAAAATATTTGCACAAGTCAAGCACTGTCACACCCTGAAATTTCCCAATTTCAGGATGTGAATTGAAAGAATAATTAAGCAACGAGTTTCATTCAATTTTTAAAAAAAATTCAACATTTATTTTCTTTACAGAAAATGTAGTATAAGAAAAAAAAGCATTGTTTGATTTTCTAAATTAAATAAAATGTTTATATAAGTGTTACATTCATGCCGATGCATCCTGGTGTTTTTGAGTGCAAAATGATTTTAAAACACGCTTAGGTGCTGATCAAACCCTTCCGAGAATTTTCCAGATTTTTCTGGGATTTATTCTCATTTTCTCTGAGCATTTTCTATTTATTAGAAGGCTCTAAAATCTTTTTCTTGAGCTCCAAATATTTTATTTGGATTGTTCAAGCTCCAATCTAACTTTGGGAATTTTCCTAGAATTTTTAGGATTTTTAGAGTATTTTTCGTGGCTTTAATGAATTATCTAGCTATTTCTAAATTATTCTTTTTACGAAAATGATTTCTGAAAATGAAAAAGAATTTTTTCCTCCTTTACTTTTGGCCCATCTAGCCTTTCAGCCCGCGGTCGAAAAGTCAGCTGCCGCCCTCTCATTTCTTTTTTCCGGCGCAGCACAGCCCTTCGTTCGCGGCCTAGCTCAAAACCGCGGCCCATCGTTCGGAAGTCCGCCGGTGCTCCTTGGATTCTTTCGCCCGCTCGTCTTTTCGCCTCAGCCCAGCTCCGCGCCTACCTTCCGACCCGCTTCGACCCCAGCCCGCTCCGCTCCGCCCCGGCCCAGCCGCGGCCCGGCCGAGGACCAACCGAGCCCAGCAGCCACGGCGTTGCTCTCGTGCCGGACCGGGACATGGCCGGAGTCCAGGGCCACGCTGCCGCCTAGGCGTGCGTGCCACGGCTGCTCTCCCGGCCTGCGCCCTATAAGACGAAGCGCTTGGCTCGCCTACGTGCCCTGCTGCTCGCCCTAGCCGCGTCCGCGCAGCGCCGTGCGCCGCCGCCTGCCGGAGGCCGCCGCCGGTTGCTGCTCGGTACGCTACCGCCTCCGTTGATTGCCGGACGAAGGCAACCCCGCCCGGAGAATCCCTGCGTCGCGCCGGAGCCGCCGTACCCCTTCCCGTCGCTGGACTCCCGCCGGAGCACCACCGTGACGTGAAGGCCGAGCCGGCCGCCGGCCGCACCGCCGCCGGCCGATTCCGGCCGTTGCCGCCACTCCCCGCCGCCGGTGAGCCTCCCATCACGATCGTCTCGTCCTCATCCCTCCTTTGCGCCGCTCAATCGAGCTTCTAGAGGTCCCGCCCGCCGGCCATCAGAACCGCCGGAAGTTCCCCTGTCCGCCGTCCGTTGCAGTCCAGAGGAGGAAGGAGATGCCAATCTTGCACTTAGGTCCCTGGAAAAACTTGTAATAGATAGATTTGTTTATGTGTCTTGCTCCTTTTGCAGATAACCCCCTACAGAGATCCCACTTTCACACATAAATCCACTCTGAGGTTCTTGCATGAAAGCCATCGAGTTTATATACATCATTATGTATATGCCCCTGGTTTTTCACAGATAAGCCCCTGGAAGTTTTGAAAACTTGCCAGCAGGTTCCTAGAGCTTCGTTTATTCATATCTTTCATGTTTTAGCTCCGTTTTCACCCGTTCAAGTTGCGTTAGGTTCATAATAATGTAAAGTACGTGTTAGTGGTGAGTTTTCATCATGTTTGTTTTCTGAAAAATAAATTTAATATTAATTTTGATTAATGCTTATTAAATATGTCTTTTCTAAATAAAAGCAATATAGTGCTATACACCTTTTTCATAACTAATATTAATTTGATTAATTATTATTTTATGTGCTTTTATAAATAAAATCTAATTAGATCTTTTACCTGGTTTTTCAAAACCAAATGTAAATTTGTTTAATATATAATTAAATTTTTCTAATTAAAAGTTGATAAGCTTTTACACCAATTTTATAAACAAATGTTAATTTGTTTAATATCAACATGAATGAGTTTTTAATTATAACTTTATTAGTTTACTCGAATCATAAAGTTTTGATTAGAGGATTCATATAGTTTAGCTTTTTCTAAATTAAATGTTTAATTGATATAATTTTATGTTTGAATCTTTATAAATAAAATTTGATTAGTTCTTTACCCGATCTTTTACAAATAAAATTTAATGTTGCATTAATTCCAACTTAGAGTATTTACTTTATGAAATATCCTTTATATATCTTTTGCTAATTAAAATAAATCTAGCTCATAGTTTGATCTCTCACATATGCAAATCGAACGTTAGCCGTTCTTTATCAAGCTCTGTCTCAATGTGTCTCTGTTGTAGAGCTAATCTCCTTTCAAACTCCAGATCTTTTGATCCTAATTCATGCTTAGACCTAGTGCCCTTCATAAAGCTAACCAAGTCTTTCCTTATCTCAGCACGATCTGTGTGCTTCAGTGATCCATAGCATCGAGCCTATCCTTTAGTGCGTTCTTTTAATACTTTTCTTTTGATTGGTGCATTATTCTTAGTTGCTTGTTTGTTTGCTTTGTATGCTTGTGCCCGATGACTGATGCGAGTAGAAGGAACGTGGTTCGAGAGTTTTGGAGAGCAAGAGGTTGAAGAATTTTGAGCAACATCATTACTCTGGTTAAAAGCAAGTGTGTCCTTGTTCTTTTGTCCTAATAACTGTGTTTAATCATATTGTATTGCTTTGCATTTAATTTAATGGGTCCTATTAAGGACTATCTTAGTCTTTATGATCATTTCTTGTCAACCTGGGTTTACCTTTTTGTTGGGTAGCTATGCTTAGTTGCTCTACTTGGGATATGGTGGTTCTAATGAACAACAATGATGAACATGTTTTACTTTTATACTGTATCTCTGGTTAATACAAGATCATATGATTAATTGGAATATGGAGCGACCACCCAAGACAACAGTGCAACCACAAGGACTAAATGGCTCTGGTCTTGACTGAGTAATTAGGGAAGTCTTGTGTGGCCATTACTCGCATAGTAGCTTGGGTACGGAGGAATGCTTTTAAGGCTCTTCTATTCCGGATAGGTATTGGAACGGAAGTACTCTATGGCTGACCGTCCGTGAATAGAAGTGAGGTACGAAAGATAGTCTCTATGGCATATGCTACTATGGACTAATACACATGGGAGGACTCTTTGTAAAGGCCTCGTAGCATCCTTATGCAATCACACCTCGGTAGTGTGGTATGATGCCTAGCTAGCATCGCATGGTTGGTTCAAAGTTCTTCTGAACTTTTACGGGACTTATGGTGAAAGTGTACAACCTCTGCAGAGTGTAAAACTAATCGATTAGTCGTGCTCACGGTCAAGAGCGACCTGAACCCTCACATGATAATTGAACTTGAAAATGGACTTAAATCGTGGTTTCTGGTTATGTTAGCCATATGCTTATGGCGTATCTCTTTATGTTAATGTGGGTTGGTATATACTTATACTTTAGTTAATCAGTTGCTAATAAAATTTGACCAACTAAAAGTGCTTAATGCAGTCAATCTGTCAGCCTCTCCTTGATAAGCCTTTGCATTCATACTTTTCCCACACTTGCTGAGTACGACATGTACTCACCCTTGCTATAAACAATGTGATCAGAAAGAGGAAGCTGTTATGAAGATGTTGTGAAGATGTTGCTGGTGCTAGGCGTATGTAACCCCCCAGTCGACTGCTTGTGGATGTTTGGTGCCTCCGTTTCCAGAATTTAGCGTAATACTCTGATAATCTTCCTTTTTCTTACGTGATACTGTTTCTGTATTCACTTATGTCAACTATATGCATAAAACTTATCCTAACATGCATATAGATTTGCATTTGGTTTTTTTTGAAAAAACAGGTGTGACAAGCACAGCGATGAGCGATCTCATCGACCTGTCTGATCGGACGGTTAGCATTCACCGTTGCCATTGCCAAGGCTCTCCCCGTGAGCCCCAAAAGCCCCACCTTTTCTTATCCCCGCCACGGCGTCACCTGTTCGCCGGTCCGCCGCCCGCCGGCCACATCCACCTTCGCCGGCGAGATGCTGACCTGCGGCCGCTTCCTCTCCTCCTCCGCCGCCACAGCCACCGCTTCCTTCTCCCCGCTCCGGACCCTGACCCGCTCACTCCTCCGCCGCCCCCATCCCCGCCTCCTCTCTTCTACTTCCGCCGCCGCCGCCACTACCGCCGTCGAGCCCGACACCAAAGGTGAGAGCTTTACCCTTCATTTGTTGATTCAATCGTAGCTGGATATCTAAGCTTCGGTTTTGTCTTCAGGCGGCAGCGGCGCGGGTGGAGGTAGTGCGGTGAGGCCGCAGTGGAAGGCGTCGATTGACTTCAAATGGATCCGGGACAACCGGGACGCCGTTGCTGATAATATCCGGAGCAGGAATTCCACCGCCAACCTCGACCTCGTCCTCGAGCTTTATGACCAGTACCTCGCTCTTTCGAAGGTCAGGAGCTTTCTCAATGTGGTAGCTTCATGTTCAAATTATTGATTCTGATTGTGCTCTGTTTGATTGAGCAGTACTCCAATTGAAAGCTTGCACTGTGAGTAGGTCATGTTCTAGTGGGATTATGGGCCTGTTTGGATTAGGGGCTAAACATCAGGCCTGCCTAATGTTTAGCCCCAATGGCTAGTCCCCTTGTTGGGGCTAAGGATTTTGAGAAGAGGCTGAATATTTGCCCCTCAAGTTTAGCCTCCCTGTTTGGAGACCCAAGGGCTAATTTGGGGCTAAAAGTGGAGGGTTAGTGTTTAGCCCCCATGATCCAAACAGGGCCTATGATGCCTCAGTGTTGTGTGTATATGGTTGCTATAATTTTCATGGAATACCAATTTTCTTCTGAATTTATTTTGGGTTCCTTTTTTTCCTCGAACAACTTTTGAACTGTTGTTTCAACCATCCTAAGATATTATTGACAAACTAGCTTTTACCTTGTGGTATCCCTATGGCTAGCAAACGTTAGAAACTGAATTTAAAGAATAAAGGTTGGACATAATCGGGATGTTTATTTGTATCAAAGATAATTTTTGTGTTTAGCATAAGTCAGCATTTTTATACATTAGATTGACATTGAATCAGATAATCCATTAATTCCATACAAATTCAATGCTCACCAAAGTTATTTAGAGTTGACAAATTCATTGCTTGTGAAAGTTGAATGCTGGAAGTAGAACTCATACAAACCCTGTGCTTGTTGTGGAGCTTTTCCAGATATGTCTTGGATTAATGCATTGATGTTATGTCAACATTAAAATCTCAACCCTTAGATGGCTTTGTATTTGTTTTTCCGAATCGAGGTTGTTCCCCATTTCCATTAGAGAAAATTGCAAATTTGGGACTCTAAAACGTTGGGCTTTGCAGTTTTGCCATTCATAACGTCAACTTCGTAAAAATGGGCCTCGAAACGTTGGCCACTTGATTTCCATGCCTAGTGGCGAAGCCAGGTTTTGAGAGTTGGGTATTCCCAGGAGGGAAAAAAGTTAAAATTCGTTCAATGATAAAAAAAATACGTATTTGTGTCTACACTTATGCTATATATACTTTAAAGTACAGACCGGAGTAGACACCACAACCAGAAGTTGTTCATGCGTCGGTTGCGCTAGCAAATCTGTGCAACCTTGGTCCTTCATAGATAATGTGTTATCTATTAATGCCCATAGTTAAGTGGGATTAAGCTAATTCCGGTGCAAGTTTTGTAGAGGTTTGATGCACACTAAATACAGTGAGACATCAGCATATGTACATGATATGGTAATTACAATGTGAGAGGGAAAGAGTTTCATCTGGATGAAAACTCTGTATAGTATGCACTTATATCTCCAAGACTTACGAAACCTATTGAAACTTGCATTAGGGGTTGTCATTTCATCTGACCATAGCAATCACATGCCTTGCAATTAAATAGTATTGGAAGTCTATAAAATTGTGATATGAAAGTCTTTATTAAGGATCATTGTTTCATTCATCAACTCAAAAGTTCTTGATGGCATGTTATTCTTGGGAACTGCAAGATGAAATTTTTAGCTGGGAATCTTACGTTTCTTAACTGATAACACGACATCTGGCATCTATTTATATAAGCATATCATTAGACTGGCCAGAAAAGCGAAATAAGTGGACCAACTAGATGTATAAGAGATGTATACATAAGTATGTATGCTCAAGATTTGGGTATTCCCGGGAATCCTAGGCACCATGGTGCCTCCGCCCATGTCCATGCTATTAGTTGTATTTCTTCTCTTTTTAATCAAAATACATGTATTTGGAGGGTGAAAGGATATCTCTACCCCTTGGCCTTTTCCTCATGCATACAATCGTGATCTACACCGAACCTAGATGACTGGCGGGCATGGATGGCCACGGCACCCTGACCACGCCGCTCGTCCACGGCGCCCCGGCCGCGCCACCGAACCTTAGATGACCGGTGGCCAGGCTGCGGCGCTCGTCCCCGGCGCCCAGACTGCGCCTCTTGTCCACGATGCCCTCTCCATGTTTTTCACGCTGCTGCGTCGGCCAGCCGGCCAGCAAGCGGCGGCCAGCCTGCCTGTATGCAAGGGCGGCGGCCGGCCAGCCCCCAGCCCACCAGAACTGGACGCATGCATGCACAGCGACCAGATCATCCGAAGCAGATGCACGCGCGTACAGCCTGATTAGAAAAGGCAAGGGCAAGACAATCATTCAAGGTCCCAAATACAACGAAAAGTATCAAAAATAAGGGGAAATACAACTAATGGCATGGATATCAAGTGGCCAACATTTCGAGGCCCATTTTTACGAAGTCGATGTTAGAAATGGCAAAACAGCGAAGCTCAACGTTTGGAGTCCTAAATTTACAATTTACTCTTTCCATTAATAAGGATGGAAATACACCAGAGTTTTAGAGTCTACAGCAATCACATAGAAAGAGGGACACCTGGACAGTTTAACCTTTCACTGCATCTTACCCCTAGTATTATCGTCACATATTTCAGGTAGAGACTATTCACGAGTAAAGATCAAAAGAAACCTGTTAGGTGATCCTATTACAAGTCCAAATCTATGTAACCAAAACATAACAGAAGCTACACATGTCAATTGATGACGAATGCTTCCAGTTTCATCCAATCGCCATCTTCTGTGTTCAGCTGCATGATCTCTATTGTTCCAATCATGCCCCAGCCCCCAGAATCTTCCTGCACCCAATTCTAGGAGGCTTTGGTTGTCCTTTAACTGATGTAAGATCGTCCACTTGTCAATTTGTCATTTATAATAGCAAAGCTAAATTGTGTGACAATTTTAAGGTCCTCAGGTTATTAGTCCTTGTTCATGTGCAATTTTGTTAATGTTGTACATCTGCCAGTTCCCTTTAAACAGTTCCTTTATAAAAGTTTTCTGATGAGGATTTACTGAGGAGATATGTAATAGTTAAACATGTTTCTATACACAATTGCTGAGCACAATGGCTTATTCAGTTCCAGATATTTTTTTTTCCTGAAAGAACGGCAAGAGATTTACCATGAGAATTTATTAGAAGTTCCAGATTGTAATATGGTGGTAACAGAACCATGGCAACAATTCCTAATTATGACAGATGGCAGGAGGTTGAACGGCTTCGAGCTGAAAGAAATGCAGTTGCTAACAAGATGAAAGGAAAACTAGACCCATCTGTGCGCCAAGCCCTTGTTGAAGAAGGTATAATGAACACTTTTTGAAGTTCAAGTAGGAAGTTAAGAATTCCTTTTTAACTTATTGTGAGTTTCTGCAGGCAAGAACCTGAAAGAGGCACTTATTGGACTTGAAGAGGATCTTGTTGAGCTGACAGATAAGCTTCAACTTGAAGCACAAAGTATTCCTAACACTACACATCCAGATGTTCCTGTTGGCGGCGAGGAAAATTCTGTTGTCAGGAAGGAGGTAGGGTGTTGTATATATCTCTACTTTCCTTCACTGTGTACATTCAATAATTTCTTTTGTTTGAACTATGCAGGTTGGAAGTCAGAGGAGCTTCAATTTCACAGTCAAAGATCACCTTCAGCTGGGAAAGGAACTTGATTTGTTTGATTTTAATGCAGCAGCTGAGGTATAACTCGGATAACTTCATTTCCACTCTATATTTAAACACATTTTAGCAAGTTGTTGACTAAGAGATTTTTTGGGACATGGGGAGTCTAACTGCATGACTTTAAGTAAATGGGTCTGAGATTCTTTCTGAAAAATGATCTAGTTAATTTGTCTTGTGTTATAAAGTTCCTATACAAGTGGATTCGTTGTTTAGTCTTTATTCTTCACTGAAGGTCTATACTGTGTTGCACAGGTCAGTGGTTCAAAGTTCTACTACTTAAAAAATGAAGCTGTTTTGTTGGAGATGGCTCTTGTAAATTGGGCTATCTCAGAGGTCTCAAAGAAGGGTTTCACACCACTCATAACTCCAGAGATTGTACGGTCATCTGTTGTTGAGAAATGTGGCTTCCAGCCAAGGGCCCAAAACACTCAGGTATGATCTCCCTTGTTAAGCATAGTATTCACTATTAATTATTTATATCATATATCATAAATGACATGAGAATAGCCAGCCACTCAAGTAAAACTTTGGTCTAACGACTAGTTTTTGTGATTTCAAATGTTTGCATTATCAACTTTTTTGGTATCGTGGAGTATTCCCTGTGATCACAAAAGAGTTCTGTTTTGGGCAATTGATGGAGTCTCCAAAACATGAGATTAGCCACTATTTTTTATTATAAAATATTTATTTAAAAGTGGGAGGGAAGTCATAATACTATGGTAGTTGAACTACTTTTCAAGATAAATCTAATCCTATCATTTCAAATCTTCAATATCAAAATTCAATAGGATATCAATAGTCAATGTGTCCCGAAATTTCATCCTGCACTGAGTAGGAGTATTTGTTTGCCCATGATATCCCCTCCAGTTTTATGTGGTGTTCTTTGCTGTTGAAAATCTCAGTACTTTTTTTCTTCCTCAGAAGAGGTACATTTTGAGTTCTTGTGATGCTAATATGATTTCCTGCACTTTGCTCTCTAGGTGTATTCAATTGAGAACAGTGATCAGTGTCTCATAGGAACTGCTGAAATTCCTGTTGGAGGCATCCACATGGACTCAATACTTCTCGAATCTGCTTTGCCTTTAAAATATGTAGCCTATTCACACTGTTTCCGCACAGAAGCTGGTGCAGCAGGAGCTGCTACTAGGTTAGTCTGTTTATCCTTTTGTCTTAAACATTAACTGATTCAGTTTATTGATTTATGAAATTTCACCGTAGTATGAAATCTAGATGTAGTGAGATTATGTGGTGGTTCTATTTTTTGAAGGCATAAAAAAGTAATTGATAAGACACTTTGCCCTTACTCTATTTTGAGATTTATTTTACAGTGCCTTTGTAAAGTTGCTAAGTTTATGTCCTTTTTATCCTGAACAGAGGCCTCTATCGAGTACATCAATTTAGCAAGGTTGAGATGTTCATATTCTGTCGGCCAGAGGAAAGTGACAAATGGCATGAAGAACTTATTACGATTGAAGAGGATCTTTATGCATCACTTGGACTTCATTTCAAGTATGCCCTATTCCTTTTAGTTTCTGTTCCCTATCTGTTTTGGAGATGAAATTTCATTGCCATGGGTGTAACAACAATGCCAATATTCATTTTTTTGATAGAACTTTGGATATGGCAACCGGGGATTTGGGTGCACCAGCTTACCGTAAATTTGACATTGAAGCGTGGATGCCAGGCCTAGAGCGATATGGTGAGGTAAGGGTTCCAGGCCTCTGCATCTACCATTTCCTGCTCATCCCATTTCATTCAGTCTTGCTGATAGTTCGTGATGAAAACTTGCAGATCTCCAGTGCATCTAACTGCACAGACTATCAAAGTAGGCGGCTTGGCATCCGATACCGTCCAGCACTCACAGAGCCTCCACCAGCGAACGCCAAGAAAGGGAAGGCAGCTGGCGGACCAACCCAATTTGTCCATACACTCAACGCAACAGCTGTTGCAGTGCCTCGTCTGATAGTATGCATTCTGGAGAATTTTCAACAGGACGATGGGTCGATTGTTATGCCTGAGCCTCTGAGACCCTTCATGGGGGGACTCCAGGTGCTCACCCCAAAATCCAAGTGACCTACAACATCAACAGTTGAGCTTGCGCCTTGCAGTATCTGTGAAATATTGAGCTGGATGGATAACGTAGAAATGAACTGAGGGCCAGTTTTTGTGATTTGGGCTCCCGTTTCATAACATGTCTTAAAAATTATTTTTTCTTCTTCTCTTTTCTTTCTTGAATTCATGTAAGCTAGCACAGTTTATATTGGCTACCTACTCATCATGGCATTTAAAAAGATTATGCCTTCACTTTGACGTAAAAGAATGAAAATCGGCACTTTTTTGGTACATGGATCAGACCTTGAAGCACGGCTGTGTGTTTTCCTTCTTTTGATTGAAGATCCAGCAAGGGAAATAGGGAATGCTGAGGGAAAATAATTAGAAGCATGGAGCTTCTGAAACTTTGATAATTTCGTCACCAGGAAATTTTGATAAGTCATCTCCAACAATTTGTCAAATCAAGTCGTCATCTTTGATTTTTGGCAAAAACGTTAAAAATACTAGTACCTCCAATAGTTTGACAAAATACTTGGTAATTTTTGGCAACTTGGAAAAAATCTGCCTTCAGTGCGTAAATCCATGCCTACAGGTCGCGGTTGGCATTGTGGTTTCGATACAGGTGGGAGAGTGAAAAAACAATAAAGAATATAGAAGAGTCCTTATGCAAGTTTTTAAAAGGTGGAAGGGCATCAATATAATTCTGTTTCTCTCTCAGAATTTCTCATGTAAATTAGATTTAGGTTTGACAAATGAATTATGTCAAACTGTTGGAGATGACCTCTTTTTTTTACTTGGCATATCTTTTTAGAAGTTGGTAAAACACAAAAATTGTCATGTCAAATTTGGCAAACTCTTAGCCTTGACATGTGTAAGGAATTGGATGCTCGTAGCCTAAGAGGAGGAGGGGGTGAATTAGGCAACTAGCCTATGGCTTATCACTATTTGCATGAAACATAAACTAGAACATACTATCTAGATGTGCAACTAAGGTTGTTCTAGTGTGAAACTCCTATCCCAAAACAAGTTTTGCAACCTATAGCCAATCCTAGCAAGATACTACTCTAGGAAAGTAAAGGCACACAAAGATTGTAAGAATGTAATACGGAAACGTAAAGGGGATGAGAGGAAGCAAACTCTTGACATGCGATTTTTCCCGTGGTATCGGTAGGCACTCTACACAAGAGTATTGCTTCCCCCTCACCAAGTCTCTCCCAAGAGCACCACTTGACTTGCCACAAAGGCTCGCCACGAAGGCACTCGCCAAGCTCCCTTGGTCACCTTGATGCCGCCTCCACTAAGGAGCTTCTCCACCAAGGGAAGGGGGTCTTCACGTCCTCCGCACAAAGTGTCCTCGCCGCTCCACACTAAACCGGAGGGTCGAAGACGTTTGCCGGAGAGCCACCTAGGCTCCAAGACTTCCGGCGCACCTCGTACAACTTGATCCACTCGAGAATCACCTCACAAGGTAGGCACACCTTGCACTCACTCAGCTCTAAGCTAAGCCTAACACTAAGCACACACACAAAGTATGTGCAAGTCTATGGATGAGCAATTTAGCACTTGGATGGCTTGGGTATGATCTTCTATGAGTCTTGAACTCCTCTGCACTTCCACACACTCCAACAACTTCAAATGGGTGAGTGGAGGGGGTATAAATAGCCCAAGGCGTCCAAAGAGCCGTTGGCTAACGGTCACTGAAAAACATAGCGTCGGATGAACCGATGCTAGTATTACAGGGTCATCGGTTCATCTGGTGCCCCATCCACGTCACGTAACCGTTGCAGTTCTGCTTACGAAATTCATCCGACGCTTCATCCGACTGTGCGTCAGTTCATCCGGTGCTGAAGGAAATCTTCTCCGGGCGTCTCCGTTAGGTTTTCGCACACCACCGGATAAACCGCTGCTCTGACCACCGTTTCATCCGGTGCTACTAGCCGTTGCGCCAGTGCCTCTCTGTCTTGTGCCATTGAACCACCGGATAGACCGACAGTGCCCTCCAACGGACCGTCAGTTCATCCGACGCCTTCGTCTTCACTGCTTCTCCTCTGGCAATTCATCCGACGCATCTAGAAAGTGGACCGTCGGTTCATCCGACGGTGCCCGTTTACTTGAGCCTTCACGCAGTGTACCAAATACACCGACGCTTGCACCGACGCCTCTTCCTTTGTACCGTCGGTCCATCCGACGGTGTTCATTTCTTCTTTTTCTTCTTCTCGGTTTTGACTCTTGAAAAATACACTATCTTCTCATTTTAGCATGTGGTATTTTTGCATCCTTGGGACCTAGAAGTGTCTACAAAGACATGCTAAACAATGTGGTTAGTCCCATTGATTATGTTGTCATTAATTACCAAAATCGAACTTGAACAAATGGCATATGAGGCCATATTCGCTACAACATGATGTATATCTTGATGAATAACAAAATCTATGAACCTAGAAATGTCAAAACAACATATAATTTGGAATGGAGGGAGTAATTCTTTCGGTGCATTTTGTATCAGTTCTCCTTTACAAGTTTCAAAGTTGCAAGTAAACTGGCTTGTAGTCCAATGGTAGAACGGTTCTTTGGGACGCTACCCACCAGGTTTCAAATCCTGGTGCTCGCACCTTTTCTTGCGATTTTCTCAGGATTTACCAGTATTATGCGTTAAGTGGTAAGCGGCGTTCCCGTCGACAACGAGGCATCAATGGTGACTTCGGGAATCTCCAAATCTGTCGGGTGCTCAGTCCTTCGGAGAGTAGGGTTTGTGTACGTGTGTTCATAGGGGTGATTTTTTAAGACGTGCATTAAGAAGAAGAGAAGTACAACAACGCAACTTCAGGAGAACCCCTGAAATGCAAAGTTACAAGGTTTCCTACTAAAACGAAGCCTCGAAGCCTACACAATAGAAAAAATGACCTAAACAACTGAAAGAAGCACCACTACAAGCACACAAAACACGACCAAAAACCACTAGGGCCTGCAGAAAACATGAGCGCTAAGGACACACACACATCACCATTCGCCTAACAACCAAGAGCCAACAGAGGTGGATGGGGAGGAACATGTAAGACAATGCCTTCACAAAGGAAGTGACGCCAATGCCGCCATTGCCCGACTGTCCAGCGAGAGGCAGTCCAAGTCTTCACCTGGCAAGTCACACTCCACGTTGATGGCGCCGAGACTCGGAAGAGAGGTAGAACGATGGAAAGACAACAAGCCATCCATAGTGACGACGATAAGGAACATCCGCAGGCATCCAAACACGAGCCATTCATAGTGGTGATTATGCGTGCGTGTTTTGAGCATCTGCGTTGTACTGTGTAATTCTAAAAAAATATTTCAAAGTTACAAAAACTTGAGTGAAGGGTTGTCAGGTTTACATTATGAGCAGACAGGATTAGGAGATTCCCATCCATTGGCATCCAAAATTCCCTTTAGTGAAGTCTATATGCTTGGAGCTTTCACGTAGTTCATGATATTTGCATTTTTTAAATCATCGATGAATGAACATCATGTGTGAATGTGTGATGCGTGAACACTAATACTACAGAGTTTAAGAAGCTACCTTGTTGCCTTTAATAAAATTCTTTCGGTACATTTTCTTATCTTTCCCCTTTTAAAATTTCAAAGTTTGAACAACTTAGTGAAGCGTTGTTGTGTTTATTAAGAGACTACTTTCACTTCATGATATTTGTATTTTTAATACATTAAAAAATGTATGCTTACCTATGCACGATATAGAGTTTCTAGCGGTCAAACAAACAATTACGAACAACACTTAAGCAGATAGGACCATAGAATCTCAACTAATATGTTTCTTATGTCTTAGAATCACACCCACATGCATGTGAGATTTATTATAAAAGTACAACTCATAATTGAACTAGAAGAGGCCCCCACATGCATGTGAGAGTCAATGATTAGTTGCTGCCACAAGGCAGCAGGGTTCAT
The DNA here is from genome assembly GCA_036936925.1 of Cenchrus fungigraminus. Lineage (NCBI taxonomy): Eukaryota > Viridiplantae > Streptophyta > Magnoliopsida > Poales > Poaceae > Cenchrus > Cenchrus fungigraminus. The sequence continues at coordinate 121,329,141 of CM072779.1, read as the reverse complement.
GACAGAAAGTGGGTTGCCACATAGTAGCTGCTGTTGTTGCCAGAAGACGACGGGGTTCATCGCAGCAAGTGGGTTGGCACATAGTAGTAGTTGTTGTTGCCGGAAGGCGGAGGGATTCAGCACAACAATTGGGTTGCCATGCAGTAGCTGTTGTTGTTGCAAGAAGGCAGCGGGGTTGCTGATAGCGGGTGGGGAGAACGGTAGCAGCTGTTGTTGCTGCCATAAGGCGACGGGGTTAGCGACAACTAGCGGGTTGAATGGAAGCAGCTGTTGTTGCTGCAAATAGGCATTCGCCACGGCCAGCTGGTTGAATGGAAGCAACTGTTGTTGATGCAAGTATGCAGAGGGGCTACCGAAGGCTAGTTGGTTGAATGGTGATAGCACCTGCTGTTTTGTTGTGCCATGATGCTCTGTACTATCAGGTGCACCAAGGATTGCTGCTGCAATAGGGCGGATTGTTGTTGTAAGAGCTCGGCTTGTGATGATAAGATGCTTACCGCGAGAGCCTGCTGTAGCTTGTTAGATTGCAGAATTGGGTTTTCATATCCCAGGGCTGTCACATGTTGGAGGTACTGGGGAATAGTGGCAGAGCACTGCGGACTAAAGAAGGCAGTTGCGTTGCAACACTAGCCGAAAGAGCAAGAAGCACAAGGAGAGCACATATCTTGGATGCCATTGTTGTTACTATGAGGCTTGTAGTGGGTTTCAATTTCTGATTTGCTAATGCGACTTAATGAAATGGGTCATTGATTAGCTACATACCCGAGACCTATTTATACTCTTGAGAGATTATGTGGTCCTATCATGAGTTTTGCTTTTCCTAAGCAAATTATTATTTAGATAACCAAGCCATGACATGGCATCTAGTCAATTTCAACATTTAGTGATTGATTTTCTTGCATTGTACGATATGCGTTGGCAACAAAATGTGCACCTAATAAAGGAAAAATGACTTTTCATCACAATATCATCACAATGCAAGTTTACCATACAAGACATAAAGGTTATATTATACATGTTCCACATGATTAATGCGAGTATGTAAAGTTGTGATATGATGATGTGCATCTAAATCTATTTGATCTGAGTGAATTTATCATCTATTTAAAGTAGGATATGTTCGAAGAGTCATTACTTATGAATGAAAGGGATAAGGACAAAGAGTCATTACTTATGAATGAAAGGGATAAGGACACACCTTATCGAGTGAAAAATAAGCTATGACGGAAATAACCCCAAAAATAAGCCAAGAAAGGGAAGGCAGCTCGGGGGCCAACTCAATTTGTCCATACACTCCACGCAACAGCTGTTGCAGTGCATGGTATGACAGTGTGCATTCTAGAGGATTTTCAACAAGATGATATGTCGATTGTGATTCCTGGGACTCTGGGAACCTCTAAGGCCAATAATAGTACATAGTTTTGTTGCAGTGAGCTTGATGGGTTCCGTGAAGATGAAATTCCTGTCTCATGATAGTGGAACTCCCACGAAATCCGCGGGCCTAAAACCCTTCATGGGTTTGACTCGAGGTGCTCATCCCAAAATCCAAGCGATGGCCTACAGTCACCCACAGTTAAGCTTACACAGTAGCTAGATTGATAACATTACTAGTGAATCGAGGGTCAGTAGAATATTAAGTTTTCTGATTCGGGCTCTTGTTTCATGACGTGTCCTAATTCCTAAATGGCCTGTTTCTGTTCTCGAAATCATTTAAAACTATCACAACATTGTTTGGCTGCCTTACTCTGCGTAGGATCACAAATTAAGATTATTATGCCTTCAATAGTTCCCTTTGAGGTGGAAGAATGGGAAACATTCATGCAACATCTTTTGATTCGATCAGCTTTTCCATCTAGATCTCCTTGTACTTACTACGGTAAAAAAGTGAAAAAGTACTTTTTTCTGAAACCTTTGACAAATCTCTGCACCGCCATGGAAGTGGAAAGGCAAATGTGTCCTGATTCATTCTTTGTGCATTTGAATTTTGATAGGAGTGGCCGCACACTGATTGACCTAATATGTGAAAGCCTCCTCGCAGTCACTACTACAGAAAGCAATATCACCGCCGACCTCCAAGCCCCCCTCACCACCGGGTTTCAAAACCGTCGCCTGCATATTAGCGGTGATGTGGTACCGTTTCACCACTGGTTCCAACCAGCGGTGATGCTGATTAAAAAATGAAAAAAACTCTCTTGTCCCCTTGTCCTGCAAGCAGCACCCGGCGAGATGCGTCTACTGGGCCCTCCACCACTATAGATCTGCTCCATGCCACCAGGCACCTTGTGCTCACAAGATCCACTTGTGCCTGCCGCACCTCCCTACTGCTACTGCTAGTGCTGTCGTCCTCCTCGCACTGTGAGGCCACGCCTGTTGTAGTCATCCGCCGTCACCACCCCTTGCCCCGATTCCGCTCACCACTACAACTAGCGAGGGGCAAGTGGAGGGGGAGGAGAAGGGCAACATGCTAGTGGTCACCAAGAGCAGGGGGAGCTTGTCGACAGGATAAGAGGGCCATGAGGAGAGCTGGACCATGGGGAGCGAAGGAAAGGAGAGGTGGGGGAGAAGGGAAGAGAGGGGTGACATGTGCGAGGGAGGAGAGGGGGTGCCATGAGCGGATAAGGCTCGAGGCCGCGGTTGGGGGTGGATGCGGACTCCAACATCATTAATCCAACAAACTTTAATTTTTCGGGTCCGTGACCCCTCTTTACCACTGGTGCCTATTTCGACTGCTAGTGATGGGTATCACCACTGACTCGAATCACCAGCTCCGAAAAAGAAACCATTTGTGATGAAGAAATATCATAACTCACTACACCAAACTGGGTTTGCCTTGGCGGCTAAGGTATTTCGTGGCAGCAAAAATTGAGCCGCCAAGGAATATAATGTTTTCTTGGCAGTAACAAAAAACCGCAAAGAAAAAGTAATTTCTTGGCTGTTTTTCCGAACCGCCAAGGGAAAAGCATATTTTCTTGGCAGTGTTATTGGCCTGCCAAGAAAAGCTTCAGTTTCCTTGGCAGTTTGTGGACACCGCCAAGTAAATGAAGGATTAACTTGGCTGTCTTTAGGAACTGCCAAAAAATAGTGAATTTTCTTGGTTGTTTTCATAGACCGCCAAGAAAATATGGATTTGCTTGGCTGTTGTAGTTGACCGGCAAGTAAACAAGGCTTCCTTGGGTACTCACCGCCAAGTAATAATATATTTTCTTGGCGGTTTTTAAAAGCCGCCAAGTAAACTTAATCTTTTCTTGTGATATTCGAAGCCTATATCTAATTGCGCTTCTTTGAACACATGCATTTTGTATGTTGGCATGATATCTTTGTCTTAAACTTGTGGTGATCTTTCTTAATAGCCACATTGTCTCAATAATGTGTATACCATGACTTAATGTAACACATACATCTTCTACCTTCTCCCCTTTGCTCAACGTCCTAAAATCCATGTATGTCCTATCCACCCTCTGATCCCATACCCATCCCACACATCTTTGTGCATATGGTCATCCACTTAGGTACGATGAAGGTTATGTTGGTCAAACTTTAGCATATATGCAGTCATCGAAAAGAACTAGAAAGCTACCGATGCCCTTCCGAAGGGGCACATGCATGGCACACATGAAGGGGACAATGGCGAGATTTGCGATACAGTTGATGTAATCCTCATGACAACTCATAACATCCCGACATCGAGAGATGGTTGTACATACGGATGCAGGCTGGGCGGGTCCTTCCACAAGTCCGCTTACCCGCCCCTCAAAATCGTTGTTTGTGGCACATGCGGCCCAGAGGCAACAACTTTGTGGCTTAACAGTCACTAACATGCTAATCCCACCAGCTATGCAAACAACAACATAGAACCCGCAAAATCCCACATAGCTTGGAAGAAGCGACAAAAGATGTAGCAAAATCCCGCGGGGCATTGCGACCTGCGTCGCTCCGCCGGCCGGAGCAGCGCTCAAAGCCCAGCACCTACGGGGATAACGCGGCCATCGTTTATAACAGATCATGCATATATGAACTGGATGGAGTTTATTCTATGATACTAAAAAATATTATAACAGATGATCATTGAATATTTATGGAAAAACAAATAGTGGATGGTTTCTTTATGGCCTACGAAAACTCATCACACTCCCGCGCAGCTGCATCCACACTCCCGCGCTAACTGGGTTCAATATTTTTCCCAACTCGTGCGCGTGCCCTTTGGATATATAATAAGGAAACCCTAACCGAGCCTCCGCCGCCGCCAGTCGACCTCATCCTGTTCGTAAAAAAACAAATCGACCTCATCCTGCAAATCGAACTAGCAGCCTCCGTATTCCCCCACATCTCCAATCCCAGATGCTCTTGAATCTCCTCCATCCCCAATTTTCAGAACCCCTCCCCCCTCCGCCTGCAGCATCTACCTCGCATTTGGCACCTACCGGTGATGTGGAGTGAGCGGTGGTGGTGCCAGAAGATGCGCCCTTCACTGGCGAAGATGATGAAGCGGGTGGTGATTCCTACAGTGAAGGTAATAGTGATAGTGATCTTGATCGCTACCCAGAAGGCGAGGCTGCCGGTGAGGCCTCTGAAGGCGATTGATGATAATCATTGCTGTGACAAGGGCTGGGGCTAGTAGGATGTGGTGTTACTGATTTGGGTCTCTTTTGGTAGAAGCTAACATATATGATGTGTAGCTGATCTTTTGCTAATGCAATTTGTGGATGTGGGTGATGACCCGTAGGCATGATACAATATTTGCCATCTAGATTATATGTAGTCATGATGTATGTGATGCTGATGTTTGCCATATATGCAAACTGGACCTGTAATGAACAATTAGTTGTTGTGAACTGTTGTATTAATATATAATTGAATTTGGCTCAACTGATTGAGGATGTTGAAACATGATTTTTTTAATTTTCAGGAATCTGTGCAAATATTTTCTTGGCCCAGAAGAGTAGTTGCCAAGGAAACATAACATTACCTTGGCATAGTGTTGTTAAGTTAATGCCTTTCCTTGGCTGTTGTAATATGTCAAGAATAGATACTACCTTGGCAACAAATGATCAAGAAAACTATTTAACTTGGCAAGATCATACTACCAAGGAAATTTATTTAGTTGGCGGCTAGAACATTTTCTTGGCGCATCGATGAGGTCGCCAAGATTATATACTACCTTGGCATGTAGTTATCGCCAATGAACTAAATTAGCTTGGCAGGGTTTGGTCGCCAAAGAAAGTTCATTACTTGGCGGTTGAAACATTATCTTGGCGGTTTTGCTCCATCACCAAGAATACAAACTACCTTGGCAAATGAGGATCACCAAGGAAACTATTTAGCTTGGCGTGATGTAACTGCCATAAAAACAAATTTATTTGGCGGTTGGGACATTTTATTGGCGCCGTAGCAGATTTAGCATCGCGGAAGTTACCTTGGCGGCTAAACACCCAAGGAAACAATATTTGGCGGTTACCTGCCAAGTAAAGCTTGTTTTCCTTGGCTCTCTATACTTGGCGGATTTTTCTTGGCGGTACACCGCCAAGGCCAATTACCTTGGCGGTATACCTATATGCCTTGGCGGTTTTTCTCCGCCAAGGCAAACCCAGTTTGGTGTAGTGACTGGTTCTAGTATCATCGCCGATGCATGTAAAAAACCAGCAGTGATGGCTTATCACCACCACATTTCAAACAACCGGTGGTGAGGAGGCATTTGTGATGATTGATTATGTAATAGTGAGTGCGTCAGCCCGCCGCTGGGGAGAGGGAGATGACGGTTCGCGGGGTGAATAATGCTGATGTCGAGGCCACACAAGATAGATCCGACACCACATTCCAAGCCTGGCTCTGCGGCATCATTAAGAACGGCGGCCTCATCGTGCTGAGGTGCACATCCAACATCCGAGCACTGTAGGAGATCATGGACGCCAAGTGGGCACAAGCGCAACAGGAGCTCAACATGGGGGGTGGAGATGGGGTCCTCACTGGTTCTGATGACGCCACTACCACGGATGACAGCGAGGGTTCCATGGTGTCATCATCGTCGTCCAAGGCAAGGGTCCCACATGGCTCGCATCTGCAAACTTTGTCGATCTACCTGTCTCTGATGTACCAGTGCATGACATAAGTTTTTGGTTGGTGACATTGTCCATGTCATGTCTATCCATGTCTTACCTAAGTTTGCGATTGATCATCGATGAACATCATGTGTGAATGTGCGATGCATGAACACTCACACTATGGAGTTTAAGAAGCTACACTGATTTCTGTTATTCTTTCAGTGCATTTGTATCAAATTCTCCTTTTCAAGTTACAATTCTTGCAACAATTTGAATGAATGGTGGTTGAGTTTACATTATCGGCGACAGGACTAGGTATTCCATTGGCATCACCCCTACTTTAGTGAAGTGTTTATACTCAGCTATACTTTCACACTTCATGATATTTGGATTCTTAATATATACTAAAAAAAGTATATCAACCTAGGTACGAGATAGAGTTACTACATTATGCCAAACAATTACCAAACACACATGAGAAGATAGAACTATAGAATCTCAATCAACACTTTCCTTATTCCTTGCAATCACACCCGCTAGCATGTGAAATTTATTCTAGAAGTACAATTCATATAATTGATCTAGAAAAGACCAGAACCAATGATTTGTTGCTGCAAGAAAGTGGCAGGGTTCATCGCCGCAAGTGGGTTAACACGTAGTAGCTGTTGTTGTTGCCAGAAGGCAGCGGGGTTTATCGCAGCAAGCAGGTTGGCACTCAATAACTGCTATTGTTGCCAGAATGCGCCAGGGTTTATCGCAGAGAATGGGTTTAGCGCGAGGGCGGCAGGGTTGGAGATAGCCAGTGGGGTGAATGGCAGTAGCTGCTGCTGTTGTTGGTAGAAGGCAGTGGGGTTGCCAATAGAAACTGGGTTGAATGGAATTTGATGTTGTTGCTGCAAGTAGGCATTCACCACGGCCAACTGGTTGAATGGCAGCAATTGTTGTTGTTGTTGCTGCTGCTGCCAGTATGCAGCGGGGCTAGCCAAGGCTAGTTGGCTGAATCGTGAAAGCACCTCTTCTTGTTGTTGTTGTGCCATGATGCTTTGTATTATCAGATGCGCCAAGGATTGCTGCTGCAATAGGGCAGACTGTTGTTGTAAGAACATGGCCGGTGATGACAAGATGCTTGCCATGAGAGCTGTTGCAGCCTGCAGGATTGCTCAATTGGGTTTCCATATCCCGGGGCTGTCAAATGTGGGAGGTACGGGGGAATAGTGGCAGAGCACTGCGGACTAAAGAAGGCAGTTGCAGCGCTAGCTGAAAGAGCAAGGAGCATAAGGAGAGCACATATCTTGGCTGCCATTGTTTCTATTGTAAGGTTACTAGTGGGTTTAAATTTCTTGGTTGCTAAAGGGTCTCAATGAAATGGGTGATGGATTAACTACATATTTCGGACATATTTATACTCATGAGAGATCACGTAGCTCTAGCATGATTTTTCCTTTTCCAAAGCAAATTATTATCTAGATAACCAAGCCATGACATGGTATCTAGTCAATTTCGTCATTTAGTGATTAATTTGCTTGGATTGTACCGCATGTGTTGGCAACAAAATGTGCACGTTTCAGTCAAGGAAAAAATGTGCATGTGATTCCTAAAAAAAGTGCACTTGATAAAAGGAAAAAATGACCTTTATTGTTGGTATTTTCTTGATACCATGGGTGACAACATCATCAACATGTTAACCATAAGACATGTACAATCATTTGGCCACATCATACATGTTCCACTTTATTAAAGTGAGCCCCTAAAGTGTGATATGCTGATGTGGATCTAAATTATTTTGAGCTGAATATGTCATGTATCTAAAGTAGGATAAGTTCCATGAGTCATTATTCATGGATGAAAGAAATGACATCCTTTTTAGAGGAGAAGTTGTTGAGTAACAAAAGCGCTAGGATGAAAACAACCCCACGTACACTACAAGGGAACCCAACATCCATCCCAGGGCTCTTTTTACATTAGTACCGGGTATTTTGTCACCCGGTACTAATGTGCACATTAGTATCGGGTGGAGAGAAAGGACCCCGCCACGCTTTTGTGAAGACACATTAGTACCGGGTGGGAACTAGCCCCGGTACTAATGTGTTCGTATTAATACCAGGACTAGTTCCCATCCGGTACTAATGTGGTCAAGCCACATTTGTACCGGGTGGGAACTATCCCCGGTATTAATGTGAACACATTAGTACCGGGGGCTAGTCCCAACCGGTACTAATGCCCACCACTGTCGCCGCCCAACTCGCGATCTCACGCGTTGGCCAACACTTAGTAAATATCGTCCGCCCATGCGAGAGCCTCTCATTCTTCTCTCTATCTCTCTATCAGTTCCTCTTTCTCAACTCTATCTCTAACTCTCTCTCTCTTTTATCCAAGCAGGGGCGCGGGGCGGCGCGGTCCTGGCCAGAGGAGCGGACGGCGCGGGGAGGCAGGCCGCCGCGCGAGAGCCGTGCGCCGGGGGGCACGGGGAGGCAGGCCGCCCCGCGGGACCGGCCGGCGCGACCTCTGCCCAGCACGGGACCGGCAGTGCCTGGAGGCCGGCGGAGTCAAGGCCGAGAGGCGCGGGCCGCCGGCGCGCACCCGCCTGGAGGCTGGCCGGCGCGGCGCGGCGGCGCCCGTGGCCGGCGCGTCACGGCGGGGCCTGGAGGCCAGTGCGCGGTGGGCGGGGCCTGGAGGCCGGCGCTACGGTGAGGTTGAGCTGTGCAGTTGAGATGCAGAGATGAATTTGTGTGCTTGCTTGCTTCAGTTGGTTGTGTGATCCTTGTGGATCTAGCAGGATTGCAAATTCTTTTTGTAAAACTTGTGTTATGAATCTGTGATTTGTGGACTTGTGTTGTCATTCTTGTTGTGAAGCTGTGAGATTTGAGGCTTGTTGTGAATCTGTGATTTGAGATTTGTAAATCTTGTGACTTTGTAAAGATGAGATGTGTTGAATGCTGTGTGAATCTAGATGAGATGAAATGAAAGAAAGAAAGGGAAAAGAAAATAAAAAAAGAAAGGAAAGGGAAGAAAATAAAAAAAGAAAGGAAACGGAAGAAAAAAAAGGAAAAAGAGACCGAAGGGGGCATCCACATTAGTACCGGGCCTCATCCTCACCCGGTACTAATGTGGACATTGGTACCGGTTTCCAAAATCAGTACTAATGTGACTTCATATTAGTACTGATCAGACAATACCAGTTTGGAAACCGGTACTAAAGGAGGTTGTGGCCCGGTACAAAAGGCCCTTTCACTAGCAGTGGTAGCCGCTCAAGAAATATAGCTTGTGCACACCGTGGCTAATTTGTGAGCGGTGTGGATATTCTATCTGGTATATACACTTAGATATTGTTTAGAGCTATCTATCTACATTATAAGTTGCTCAAAGTAGGACTGCATGCGGCTTGTAATGCGGCCATCTACATGAAGTTTTTTTCTCTCTTTTGGCTAAAAAGTTTTGTACTTGCCTGTTATTGTTTTTATAAGTATTGTCAGGGTCAAGGGGTGTTAACCTCGGCGTAGCCAAGCTCAAAAATACCCAAAAGCTTTTAGAGAATGTAGGAGTTGTCCTAATGATACACTAGGTGATTCCCCACGTGTTGCTACGGAATTTTAGATAACTATTTGATGATAGTATGACACGCGAATAGCTTAAGTGTAATAGTGATACTGTGCCGTTGCTGCAGAATCTTTTTTAAGAAAATTTTAAGGTGAACTTTGAAGTAGAAATATAAGATGATTGACATTTGAAAATATGTGTCATATCAACTTTGATAGTCAGCATAGTGAACTACTATTTTTATTTGTGAAACAGCCCCTGTAGATTTTGCTTCTTGCAGAATTCCTGACGAAGGTGCTGATGCTGATGCATTTCGTTCAGGCAACCAAATAAACTTATCAACAGCTATGCCTGATGTTTGTCCATATCTCGGGTACTCAAAGAAATTGGAGCAGCAGCAATTAGTTGGATAAGCCCTTATAAAGCACTTGAGGAGCCAGGAGCAAAGAAACAGGAGCAGCAGCAATTAGTTGCTTCTATCCAAGGCATTCTTTGTCCATCTATTTACAAAATATAGAGAAGGAAGTGCAGAGATACCTCTTACACCAAATACAATAAGTATGTGCCTACAGGTTATACCAAAATATTCAAACATCCGACAGCTACATGTTGCAGAACTTCCAGAAGAACTGAACTGTTACACAGGCTTCTCACTTCCTTCAGATTTGGAAACACCACCTTCTTCTTTTACCATTTCAGCAGTGTAGCATCAATCATTTCCTACTGAAAATTCAAAAACATTGACCTTGTATATAACTCTTCTCCCTGCTTCTCTATAGGAGATGATGTCTTAATATGTGGAAGTGAATATTTTATTTCGAATTCTTCCTTCACCTCCTTCTCATAACAATAATCTAGAGCTTTTTTCATACTGCTGAATCACTACCAGGGAAACCACCTTTTGTACCGTTGCACAACCCCCTTTAGTACCGGTTTTCAAACGGTATTGTTCAATCGGTACTAATGTGAGAAAATATTAGTACCGGGTCACATAACCGGTACTAATGTTGCTTCCCCGTCAACTCCGTCACCCTCTCCGTCGCCTGGTCGTCTCTGTCACCCCCTCCGTCTGTCTCTTCCCTCCGTCACCTTTTTTTTTCTTTTTCTTTTCTCAATCTCAACTCATCACACAATCACAACACAATCACAGAAATCGCAACACAAGATTCTCAACTCATCTCATCACAAGATTCACCATCTCAAGAACAATCCGATTCACCATCACAAGATTCACAGTACACCGATTCACAAAATCACAAGAACAAAATCACAAAAACACATAGAACAAACAAAATCAGGGCACCTCCCGGCTGGTCGGAGCTGCCAGGGCCGCGCCGCGTCGCGGGCCCGCCTCCCGGCCGGTCGGAGCCGCCAGGGCCGCGCCGCCGGCCGCCTCCCGGCCAGAGCTGCCACGCCGCCGGGAGCCTCCAGGGCGGAGCCGCCGCGTCGCAGGCCTCCCGCGCCGCCCCTCTGCGCGCGCCGTCGCACACCGCCCTCCTGTGCGCGTGCTGCCGCACCGCGGGCCGCGCCCTCATGTGCTGCCTCGCCGCGCGTCCTCTGCAGATCGATCGAAGAGAAGGTCAGAGTCTTAGAGATGAGGTGAGGAGGGAGATAACAGATAACGATGGGGAATCATGGCTGGTGGGTGTGGGTTGTCGCATCTAGAGATAAGGCCGGCCGACACTACATGCGCGTGGGTGGCTGCGCCAAAAGAAATTGGGATGACAGGAGAGTAACGGAGCTTTACATTTGTACCGAGCAAAATCTTCCACCGGTATAAATGTTGTCATATTTGTACCGGGGCTAGTTGCTACCCAGTACTAATGTGGCCAGGACACATTAGTACCGAGTGGGAACTAGCCCCGGTACAAATGCGGGCACATTAGTACCGGGGCTAGTCTGCACCCGGTACTAATGTGTCCTCACGAGAGCGCGGCGGGGTTCTCGCTTCGCACCAACATATTAGTACCGGTTTGTGTATACATTAATACCGGACGGCAACAAAACCGATATTAATGTGAAAAATGGCCTGGGATGAAAGCCTCTTTCCCTAGTAGTGAATGGATGACTGCGAATCTGTCTTCGCACTGATATATAACCTTGAAACAACGAACTCCTGGGTGCACACTGCTGTTTTAATGACACATCCCCAAAGCATGTGTCTCTCAAGGACACTGGGAGCCAATGATGATGGCAATCAAGGGCGTAGCCAGGATTCCAACATAGGAGGGACCAAACATTCAATTTGAAGTCAAAATATGCTAATGTACCTGTTTTTCACTATATTTTTTTATTTTATCAATGGAGTTCCACTGATTCTTGGAGCGTTGGGGGGGGGGGGGCTGCGTGCCCCCCGGCTCCCCCCTGATGGCAATTGTACTTTGAGTCAAGCCTTTCGGTATTTTGAGAGTTGACTTTAGAATTTAGTGGCTTCCAATTTGCTTCAAAGTCAATTTTCTGAAACATGTTGATATACAATTGTTAAAGTCCTCATGGAAGGAAGGCAATGCAGTCGGAAGATGTGATATCTTATCCTGTGCTTCATTCATGATGTGCCATTGTGCCACTTACAAAACTGGAGCCTAGAGGGCACTCCCAATCCAGACTCTATGGTAGAGTCCATAGTCATTAATTACACTACCACATAGGCAATTTGCTGACGTGACAAACAATTTAATGATGAGAGAGGGAGGTGGAAACTAAGAAACCAAGTCTACGTGCAAAATGAGGCCCGTGCGGATCCTGTGTGGCTACCCACATGCTTGATGTGTCCGCTTATTTAATGAAACAAGAGCAAAAGATCCGAGAGGAATACTAGATACACTCCATGAGACAAAATCTGCGTTGGAGACTATAGTTTCTTGTGATAGAGTCTTCAACATATAGACTCTATGAGTAGAGTCTGGGTTGGGAGTAGGATAAAGACCCAGCGGCATGCCTCTTTACTTCGGTATATCCCGTTTTGCCTCTGCCTAAGCGGATAAGGCCGAGCCTGGCTTCTCCCGTCTGCATTTTGACGCCGCCGCTTCATCGTCGTCGTTGCTACCTCTCTTCATTCATCCTTCCCCCACACCAGCTGTTGCATCTTCCACTCCTGGCTCACGCATCCACCGATGCATCTCCTTTCCCTGCTTCGAGCTGTGCTGGCCGCAGGGGTGTGGGCACGTGGCCTAGAGCAGCAAGCAACAGATCGGAAAAGAGTTCATCGCAGAATCGACCTCCTTTGGTGTGAATCCCCTAGATCTCCCACTCGCGGGTCGTTGCTACCTCTCTTCATTCATCCTTCCCCCACACCAGCTGCTGCATCTTCCACTCCCAGCTCACGCATCTACCGATGCATCTCCTTTCCCTGCTTCAAGCTGTGCCGGCTGCAGGGGTGTGGGCACGTGGCCTAGAGCAGCAAGCAACAGATCGGAAAAGAGTTCATCACAAAATCGACCTCCTTTGGTGTGAATACCCTAGATCTCCCACTCACGGTTCCCCTGGATCGGCAACGACGCGCTCCTTCGTATTGCGGTCGTCGGAGTTAGCATCCACGGCAGTAGCTCCGGTCTATGTAACACCTCGCCCACCAAAGCCGCACCGCCGAGCCCTTCCGTAGGGGCGGGCACGCGTACACATAGCACCCTGCTTACACTTTCGCCCTCGCTTCATGTAAAAGGGTTAAGTCGAAGGTGCTATGGCTGGTGGACAAAGACTTATATGTTAGCTCCACTCTTGCTCAACTAGCAATGTGGCACTAAACACGCGCACCTGCGCTCATGGGCTACTCATGGGCCATCCAAATTGGGCCGGGTGTGATATACACCCCCCTCAAAGAACCCGACGTCCTCGTCGGTCTAACTCACCCGTCCAGTGCCGACCCATATGCCATGCCGTGTGTCCCATCTCAGGCCCACACGCACCATGCGCCCTATGTCTGCACACTGACCTGTACACGCAACCGTGAGGGTCGGCTCTGATACCATTTGTAACACCCCGCCCACCAAAGCCGCACCGCCGAGCCCTTCCGTAGGGGCGGGCACACGTACACATAGCACCCTGCTTACACTTTCGTCCTCGCTTCGTGTAAAAGGGTTAACCCGAAGGTGCTATGGCTGGTGGACAAAGGTTTATAAGTTGGCTCCACCCTTGCTCAACTAGCAATGTGGCACTAAACACACGCACCTGCGCTCATGGGCCGCTCATGGGATATCCAAATTGGGTCGGGTGTGACAGTCTAGCGTCGGCGCGGTCGTCGTCGTTCCCAGCGCGACGCCCTCAGCTCGGCATCCGCGATGTCGTCCTCCTTCTCCGGCTCCATCTCTTCTCTGCTCTGAGCCTTGATGTCGATCGTGGAAGGAAGAAACCCATCCATAGGCGAGGGGGTGTCATGGTGGGGAGGTGGTGGGTGGGGTGGGAGGCGAGGGGGCGGTGGTGGGCAGGCGAGGGGGCGTCAGAGGAATTCAAGGTGCGATGGCAGTGGGCTTCAGGGGTCGGGGCGCGGACGCGGCGGTGGGTAGAGAAGGAAGGGGCGGTGCGGGTGGGGGTGAGAGATGACGTGGGTAGCTGAGAGTTGAGAGAATTCTTTTAGTGGGTGTTTCTATATAGTTTTGTATGATTAGTACACAACAATTTTGTAGGCTCTGTCTCTATACTTATTGATAAAAAAATAAAAGATTAAAAAAGAACTAATAGTAAAGTTTATTTTTTTCGATAAGGGAAATTTTATTAAAATCAAGGTTTTTACATCGAGTTGATACAAATTTCTTGAACTATTTTCCCGACTTCTGCATAACTAGGATGCACACAGCCAAAAGACAAAAAAAAAATTCGCCAACTAATGGTTGTCAATCCATAGACTAGACCGCCATCCATGTGCCCGGGTAAAAAACTCCTTGGCCACCAGAGCCAAGTGCTACAACGCCACTGCAAGAAATTCCTGTGAAGCTGGTTTCTGTAGTATAATCCATGAACGAACCAATGGATAACTGAGTAGATAACCTGCAAAGGAGAAGTATTAGCTTTTCTTTCGCAGACAACATCATTCCTGCAAAGCCATAGCGACCAACAAGTAGTAGCCGCTCATAGCAGGACTAGTGGTTTCAATTCTTTGCTTATACCCCATAACTAATTTCCAAACATATGTGATATGCTATGAGGCTGCGGAAGACCTGAAGCCGCATGTGTGATGGACCAAACTGCGCGTGCAAAACGACAATCAAAGAACAAATGCTGAATTGTTTCATCATTAGCACAGAAACAACACCTCTTGTTGCCTTGCCAATTACGCTTAGCTAAGTTATCTTTTGTCAACACTACCCCTTCGTAAATACCACAAATAAATCTTGACCTTTAGGGGGGCTTTTATTTTCCATAAAAGTTTGTTTAGGTTTGGAACATCTTCATGTACCATGGCTAGATAATGAGATTTCACTGAGAACTGTCCAGTAGGATTGTAAAGTTTATGGCCCTGTCCCTATATTTATTGATAAAAAATAAAAGATTCAAAAAGAATAAATAGTAAATCTTAATGACCACCTTTTATTCTGTAGGCAAATATCTTAGTTTTTTGGGTGCAGATTGTTTAAATTCAATTTTGAATAACTTATTGATCATCAGCAGCCCGGCTCAAGAAATATTGTTTAAATTCAAATTTGAATAACTTATATAGTTGCACTTATTACCAAACTAAAATCAGGAGCTTACTATATAAACCTCATAAATTACCAAATGAGTACCGGGAAATGCTAAATGGGCAATAAAACAAGCAGTCCGGCTCGAGAGGGGGGAGTTGGCATCGACTCCTGCAGTCCTGCCTGGAAAGAAGCTGTAGTCCGAGGGACGCACGGCCTACCTCACTTTAATGGACACGAGCTGATCCTGCTCCGCCATATATCGCGAGTCGCTTCCCTTAATTACAGTCCTCGATGGCTCGATCTCGATCAGTTTCAACTTTCAACAAGAACAAGAAGCAGTGTCGTCGTGTCGATCAAGAGCTCCGGCCGGCGACGTGGTCATCATCAAGCTCGCAGAGGCAGGCAGCAGGCGGCGCGGCGGCGATGGCGGTAGACCGCGGTGGGGCGGCGATGGTGAAGATGGTCGACATGCCGGTGGAGTACCTCTGGTGGGTGCTGGAGCAGGACAAGGAGGACTACCGCGTGCCGACGCTGGACGACTACACGGCGGAGGAGATCGCCGAGTCGGGCGGCGTGGAGGCGCTCCTCGGCGTCATCGGCTCGCTGCAGGCGGCGTACGACGAGTTCGCCGAGTTCCAGGCGTGGGTCCTCGACGCGGTCCTCGAGGGCGGCCGCGTCATGATCCGGGAGGACATGCTCTTCTCCGACCCCAGCGAGTGGCAGGAGATCGTCGACGGCGAGTGGGCGGAGGCGCGGCAGGAGTTGGACGAGGACACGACGGGTCCGCTTGGCAAGCACACGTACGTGTTGTCGACGTACCTGTCTATGCTGTATCAGTATGCGGCGCCCGTGCCAACTTTTTGGGGAATCTAGATAGGGTGAAGTGTATATTTAGGTCGATCTTGTCTTGTGTTTCTATTAGAAAATATTACATTTATTAGTAAAGGTCGGAGGACTAGTTTTTATACATTTTCAATCTTGTTTCTATTTTTTCTTCCACGCAAGATGAGTTTTGCAAGACTGATTAATACTCCATCAAAAATTACTATTTGCTCTGGTTTTTTTATGTATTCCACCCGTTTCATAATACTTGTTATTTTAGCTTTTCTAGATACATTTCTACTACTATGTATCTACACACAAGTATATATCTAGGTGCATAATATAGATGCCGTTGGGTACCCATTACCCATACCCAAAACCATACCCATCCTATTTGGGGAGGGTACGGGTTACCCATTTACTCATGGGTATGAGTAGGGTATTCATGGATATTACCTGTTGATTACGATTCCTTCCAAGAACCAATCTGCTATCTCCCCATCTCTCTTCCGATATGCTTTTCTCATCAGGGAACTCTCCGCCGCTGGCATGAAGGTCAAGCGCTGCCTCTGCTGGCCATTGGCTGCAGCTTGATGCAGTATCCGTAGGCTCGTCAGGCGCCCGCCACGGATGCATACAGCACGACGCGCGCAGCGTCGTTGACGTTGCTTGCATTTGCAACGACGAGAACCACCTACTGTCGCTGACCTGCGGCCATGCGGGTGCCAGCCGCATCGCACCACCCGTGACCAGAGAGACCCGGCCGTGCACCTGCCCTGCCCGCCACAACCGTGCCGAGCATCCTGTTCCGCTCCGGCCAGGCGCAGCCCCCACTCTCCTGCCGCTACAGCTTCTCCCTTCTCCGTTGAATTCAAGGGAGATGGTGAGAACTGAGAAGAAGGCAAAGATAAAAAATTAGGGGCCTGTTTGGCAGGGTTCCATGAGCAGCTCCACGAGCGGCTCTGGCTGGAGCCCTGCCAAACGGTGAAACCTGCACCGGCTCCGGGTGTGAAGCTGCCTGTCACACTCTGAAATTTCCAATTTCAGGATGTGAGTAGAAATAATTATTAAACAACGATTTTCTCTCAATTTTAAAATTTTCCAACATTTATTTTTATTTTTACTTTTATTTACAGGAAATATAGTATAGGAAAAATCATTTGATTGTTTTTAAATTAAATAAAAAGATTATGTGAGTGTTGCATTCATGCCGATGCACCTTGGTGTTTCATGAGTGCAAAATGTTTTAAAAACACGCATAGGTTCTGCTGATCAAACCCATCTGAGAATTTTTCGGATTTTTTGGAATTTATTCTCATTTCCCTTGAGCTTATTCTATTTATTAGAAGGCTTTAAATTTTTTTCATGAGCTTCAAATATTTTATTTGGATTGTTCGTGTCTCAATATATCTCTGAGAATTTTCCTGAAATTTTTGGGATTTTCAGAATATTTTTCGTGTTTTAAATGAATCATCTAGACTTTTCTGGATTTTTCTTTACACGAGAAATTATTTCTGAAAAAAATAATCTTTTCTTTTCTTACCGGGCCGAGCCCAAAGGCCCGACCCGCACTGACCCACGTCAGCCCCGCTCCGGCCCATGCGAGGCCCATCTGGGCCGAAGGCTGCAGCTCGGCTGCGCCGCCGCTGCCGTCTCGGCGTGCGTGCCGCGCACGCCAGGCGCGCCTCCCGCGCCCCTATAAAGGGCGAGTGCCCTAGCCGTTCGCGCGCCCTAGACGCCGTCTGTATATCGCCTCGCTGCCCCTACGCAACACAGTGCTGCCGCACGTCGTCCGCCGCGGAGCCGTGCGCCATGGCTGCTTCCGCCGCTCGATTCGTCGCCCACGAGCACTGCCGGAGCAAGCCGTATGTTCCAGGAGCTCCGAGAGATCGAGCCGCACCGTCCTGCTGGCTCTCATCACCAGGGGAGCGCCGGAGCATCAGCGACACCGTTAAGCTCGCATGCATCTTCTCCTCCTTTTCCTTCCATCCAAGGTGATATGCTGTTTAATTCTTTTGCCACATTTTATCGCTTATAAGTACTCTTGTGATGTCAAGATCACATCATGCTTGAGCATTGAATCTTTCTTTCTAGTCACCTTGCTTGGATCCTACCGTATCTGTCCCAACACAGCCATGCAAGCCTTCATGCATGTAAGCATCAAGCAATGCGTTAATGCTACCTTATGGTACGTACATATTTGATGGAGCTGCATGTTATATACCATACTATATGAACGTTTGCTTCTGTAGCTTAGCCGGCTTGTACCTAGCAACGCACCAAAAGAACTCGAGCCCAACCCGGACTCCTGCACGGGCACCGTTTCTGTTTCGCGACGCACGACCAAAGTCCACGATCCTGTCCACATACAAGCAAGTACCTTGCCGATCCAAACTCTTGCTTTTCCATGTGCCACAATTTGGCAGCCGCAAGGGCCATCTGGGCCCCAACCACGAGGCACACCATGGCCTTCACGGCAAGGTGCCGCAGTTGCCAAGCAACCCTCGGCGTGCGCGCCTATTAAAGGGTAGGCGCTGTATTCGGCGCACCCTAGCTGCGGCCTCCACCCGTGCCCTACCTTGCGCAGCCGTCCGCCGCCGCCGCCTTCCGTGATCGTCCGCCGGAGCTGAGCAAGCTGGCGCCGGCCGCCGGCCGATTCGTCGCGTGCCACCGGTCGAAGCTGAAACGACCACGAGCAGCCACACGCCGGCAACACCGTCCACTCTGTCGCTCGCCGTCGCCGAGTTGCTGCTTGAGGAACACCCGTGTCCAAGCTGCTCGATCAGCAGCTGTCGTCCCCATCGAGTTTGGTCTCAAGCCGTCACTTTCGTCGCCGCCGTCATCGAGTTCTATCTCTGCTAGTCGCCGGTGAGCACTTCATCGTATTCCCATCTCTTCCTTTGATCTGTTGATCCATGCCTCTGGTGTCTCCCATGGCCTGAGCGCCTATATAGTTTTTCGGTGTGCCGGATCGTGATGAACGTTTCCATCATATCTATATCTATGCTGCCGATTAGCAACGGCTGGCATGCTGTTGTTGTCTGCACGCGTCGAGCAGTTCCCGTCCGCTGTCTTGCCAAGACAGATCGTCGACTTCCTTGCAAAGCTATCCACCACCAGCCATGCAAATCTACACGTACAGCATGGTGAGCAATACCCTTACTAGCTTTTCCTCTTTGTTTGCCCCTCGATGAGTACGTGTAGCCGTGCAATGCATACTTTTGTGTGCAGTACAGCAAGGCTCTGGCTACTTGCTCTGCAACTAATCAATCAAGTTCAATTCCTATGTACATGACTTCGTACAAGCTCAAGTTGTACGTGTTCCTTCCATGCATCTTTATGCAATAAACTCTGTCCTGTTCTTTACGTGATACTGTACTGTTATTCACTTATGTCAACTATATGCATGAAACTTGATCCTGGCATGCATATAGGTTTGCACTTGGTTTTCTTTGGAAAAACAGGTGTGACACTACCGCTGGAGCCCCTCGCGGCTTCCACAGAGGACGCGGAGCCACAAAAGTGTGGCTCCATCCGGCTCTGCCTCTTGCTTGACTGCCTTGCCCTCGGGTGGATGCAGCCGGTTGGTGGCAGTCCTGCGCATCTTCGGAACGGGCTCCAACAGCCGTCGGGAGGCCGGAGAGGGAAGGAGTGGAGGAGGCCGTCACGGAGCCGCTGGAGCTCCGCCGTCGCGCTCCTCCGCACCTCCGTCGAGCCGCCACCTCCTCGGATTTCGGGGGAGCTCGCGCGGCGGGAGCTCGAGCGGGTCGCGGCGCGGCGGCAAGAGCTCACGCAGCGGGAGCTTGACCGCTACTCCTCCGTGCTGCCGTCGAACTGCCTCCTCCTCGGATTTGGGGGAGCTCGCGCGGCGGGAGCTCGAGCGGGTCGCTGCCCCTGCCTTTGCTCACCACCGCTGGGGTCCGTCGCTGGTGCTGGAGCCACCCCGCAGACCAGTGAGCGCGGGGACCCAAGATCCACGCCCAGACGCCCTGCACCGTCGACCAAGATCCCACCGGTGCCGCAGAGGAGGAGGAGAAGGGGAGGGGCCGCACGGCCCCACGAGTCGCCGACGGAGGAGGGGCCGACTGGAGAGGGTCACCGCTCCTGCTCGACGCACCGTCGTCGGAGCTCTGCCGCGGCGGATTGGCCAGCTCGATCCACGCTGCCATGGTCGATTTGGCCGGCTCGATCTGCCGCGGTCAGAGTGGAGAGAGAGGGGAGTGCCGTGACTGGCGTGGGGAAGGAGGGCCGCGCCGCCCGTAGGGAGGAGAGTGGCCGGGCCGGGAGGAGAGGTGGAGAGAGGCCGGCGGTTGGCAGAGTGGCCAGGGTGGAGAAAAGAGAAAAGAGGGAGATAGGGGAAGGGGGACAGAAAAAAGGAAGGGTAGTATAGTCATTTTACCTTTTTTCTTTTCCATTTTCAATATCAAGATGAAGCTGTTTTGCCAAATGTTTTTCTAATCAGAGAAGCCGGTGTTGAAAAAGTTGCTGCACCGAAGGAGACATAGCCGGAGCTGTTTTTGAAGGAGCCGGAGCCCTGCCAAACAGGCCCTAGATCTACAATTGGAAGCGGGGTTGTGATTGGATGCCATTTTGTCATCGAATGCACCCTTCTTCAGTTCTTCTGGCTGAGAGAAAGTTCTTCTGGCAGAGAGAAGCTAGACGAGAGAGAAAAACAGAGAAGACCGAAGAGACGACGGCGGACGGGAAGTCAAAAGGATGCCAGGTGCTTAGATTTGTCTAATTAGTAATTACTCATTGGCTTATCCATATCCATTGGATATTACCCTCGCGGGTAAATAGGAATGTGTAATTTGCGGGTATGGGTACAGGTGACACCCAAACTTCCCCAACAGCATCGTTAGTGCATAGCAAAATGAATATATCTAGAAAAGTCAAAACGACAAGTTTTAAACGAAAAGTGTAAATAGTAGCATTTGCTATATGCATGTCAGACTCACATGTCCAGATGTATAGCAAATTAAATTACGTATTTAGAAAAACCAAAATGAATACTAATTTAGAATGGATGGAGTAATAAGTAACTAGAAGTGAGCGAGCGAGCGACTCAATTGAGTGCGAGAGTGCTAACATGCGGCCAAGGCATCCACGCCAGCCATAAAATGATTGCAATACTCAACACACATTAAGCGTAGTTCACTACTACAAAAACCTCCATCACCGCCGGCTCCAAATCCCCATCACCACTGGTTTTGAAACCGTTCCCTCACAGGTGGCGGTGATGGGGCAGCCGGCGGGGATGTCATTTTCGGAACTGACAGTGATGCCATTTTTCAGAAATAAAGAAAGGGAAAAAACTTGTCGGCCACCACCCCACCGACTGCATTCCAGCACCGTCGGAGCTCCCTCATGACCAGAGAGAGAGAGAGGGGTACCTACCACCATCGTCGGAGGAGATCTGGCACCATCGAAGGAGGGAGAGGGGATCCAACGCGCCGCCACAGTCGGAGGAGGATGAGATCTGGCGTCCGAGGAGGGAGGAGATCCGACACTGCAGTCACTGTCGAAGGAGGGAGGGGATCCATCGTCGAAGGAGGGAGAAGGGAGGAGATTCGGCCGGCGCCGCTCGAGAGCATTGCCCCAACACCTCTCCCGCCACCGCTCCCCACTGGCAGTGAGGGGCGCGCGGAGGGGGAGGGGAGGGACAGCAGAGGGGTGACGAATCGGCGGGGAGCCTGGATGCCCGATGGGAGGGCGGGATATGCGGTAGAGGAGAGAGAGGCGCTGGGGAGGAAGAGAGGAGGGTACATTGCTGGTTGGTGTTGGTGGGGAGGAAGATAGAGGGAGGGGGGGTGTCAGGAGTCTGCAACAGGAAAGTATAGGGGGGCGCCGGACGTGAGCAGAGTCAAATGCACTTCATAAAATTTTGGGTCCGGGAAGCAGCTATCACTAACGTTTTATTATGAACCGGTTGTGATACTTTATCACCAACGATTTTAATTACAAACCAGCGGTGATATGTTGTTATCACCACCGGTTTAGGTATCACCGCCGGTGCGTGTTAAAAACCGGTGATGATAAGTTATCACCGTTTGATTAAAAAAACCGGTGGTTATATTGATAAAGGATTGGTGATGTCGAGTTCTGTAGTAGTGGCTGCTTGGTTTGCATGCCGGCGCTCGCCTCGCCTGATCCAGCAAGAATAACGGTGTTTGGATCTTTTTACTGGTCTCCTCGTTACTTGTGCTTTCAAGGTTTTTCCTTGCCCGAACAAACAAGCCGAGGCGAGTTCCAAGCAGCCCCTGAACTTTTTAAAAATTGCAGTTGTGTATATTGAACCAGTGCAATCACTACACGATATCAAACATTTTTAATTTACTCGTCCCGCCCCGTGGACTTACGGCGCAGCAAGCTGCTTGCGTGCCGGGAACAAATCACTACTACTCACTGCCACTGCTGATGTGGTACGGTCTCCTGGTTACTAATAATTTGTTTTGAATTTGATGGACCTGGGTAACCTGAGGTTCTCCACTATGAATGTATCATTGAACCTTACGAACTCAAAAGTGCAGCTTCTTCAAGGCAACGTTTACCCCAGCACAACAGGGGAACAACATCACGTCGGTACTTACTAGGTTCAAGTTCCATTTTGTACTGGCTTACGGCTTTTTACACCTTGTATGGGTCGGATAAATCATCCTATTAACTAGATCGTCTGGTACCAAAATTTCATGCCGCCTGACAGCTTTAATTTCCTTGAAAGACTATCCTTTATTTTTGTTCTCTGATCAGATCCATTCAACTGTTACCCAATATTTTCGAAAATGCAAAGCAGCATGTACATGCTCAACTGGTTCTATCTCAACTGTCCATGTGTCGACACCCTCTCTCTCTCCAAGTATTTGTCTGTGTATTCTATTTATTGAGTGATATGTATTCACTCTAGTAGCCCCCACCCCACATATTCTATTCTGACACGTACAACCTCACCCACCGCAGCAACCTTCTTCTATGCAGTTGCGCCACCGAGACACCACCTCAAGCGCCGCCGCAACATAGAAGTCCAATGTTATATACTCGGGTTGAAATGTTTTGCCAAACAGTTCCATGCAATCTACACGGAGGTTTCATGGGTAAAATTGGAAGAATCAAGGAGTGTGTAGCAAGTTTTTTTCATGGATCCAAATCATTTTGAGCTTAGTTCTTTATCTATCATAGGACAGAATTTGTTCCATGAGCCACTACTTGTGGATGTCCTTTGAAAAGTTAAAAAGGAATATAGGGTCCGAATCGCCTAAAAACACATGAAGATTGCTTCATACAAATTCGACAACAACCACTGGTGGAGAACGGACCTTTGATCCAGGCCTTTTGTCCCGGTTCAACTTTGGAGCCGGGACAAAAGGCTTTGGGGCGACGTGACCCGAAAAGCCTCCGAACGATCCCTCTCCATTTGTCTCGGTTGGTACGGAGAGGCCTCCAACGGCTACTACAACTCAATTATTAGCTCCGGCAATTTGTCCCGGGCGGTGTCACCACCCGAGACAAAAAGGGCACCCCTTTTGTCTCGGTTGGTGACACCGCTCGGGATAAAAGGTTTCGTCCCGGATCGTTTTACGACCCGAGACAAAAGAGTCGCCTTTTGTCTTGGGTGGTAAAACGATCCGGGACGAAAGGCCGGCACCTATAAGTCCCTGCCCTCTCTTTCTTCTTCCACTGCCCGAGCCATTTCACACCCGAGAGCTAGCTCAAGCTCTCCATATGGCGCCTCTCTCCTAGAGAGGTGCTGTCCAATTTTTTCGTCATCAATTTGTGAAGATTTCCCTCCTCCAAAGTGTTGCCAAGGTTAGATTCTTTATTCTCTTTTCATTTGTTATGTTTAAATTTTGATTTATGGTTTAGAAATGAAGAAAATAGCAATTTTAGTTTCTAAGTAGTAGTAGGAGCTAAGAGATGAGGTTTTTTAGATGTTTTAGATGATTTAGAAACAAGTAGTTATTTAGCTACTAACATTGTATTTTTTCACATATTTTTTAAGCATCCTCTAATTTTCTAGTATTTGATATAGAGATAATTGATTTTTACTTTTAGAAATAATGAGAGATGCATTTAAATTTACATTTAGCTTAATTTATTAGAAGTTAGTTTATTAAAAATATGGTCATTACCAAATGAAAATATACTACCTACCTATTTAATTCATTTTTATTAAGTATTTCTTGTTTTTATTTAGAATACATTTAGGCATTCTCTTATTTTTAGAGACAATAAAAATTTTATTTCATTCATGTTCATTAAATATTTTTGTATTTATATAGAAAAAATTAAAATGTTATTTGCTGCAACATCTGGAAATTCAGACATATAGTGCACCGCCTCCAGTTCCGATAGGAGCCAGCTGTTCAAGCATAATATTTTGAGTGACACCTCTCAGGAGGTTAGCTTTAGCATATACAACAGCTCTTAGACACCTTATTCAGAGAGTGAGAGAGGATGTCAACATCATGCTTGATCAGCTGGCTCCGTCGGAACTGGAGGTAGTGCACTATGTCAGCTTCTAGATTTTGAACCAATGCTTCAAACACATCTCTGAATTCACGTATTGTCTTCAGATCATCAACATGTTAAGTATTTCTTGTTTTTATTTAGAATACATTTAGCCATTCTCTTATTTTTTTCTTTTTTCCATATACAGTCGGTTGGACGTTCTCTACCAGTATCCTTACATCCTAGCTAGCTACAGTCTTACATCACCGGCGAGCTGAGGCTGTACGTGGCTCGGTGATGTAGGGCTGTAGCTAGGTAGGAGATGTAGGGCTGTAGCTTGGCGATGTAGAGAACTGTAAGTGGGAGAGCGAGGTGCGTGTATATGATGGTGAGGTGAGGCTGTACTTCCTAAATGATCAGGGTCATTAGAAAAGGTATAGTACAGACTTACGTCGCCTCCGGCCTCACTGCAATTGAACGAGCTCTTGCACTTATCTGTTTAGTTATTAGAAAATGAGAAAATAGGTCTTATATATTTTGTTTTTATATAGAATAAATTTAACCATTCTCTTATTTTCCTGTAGATATTGTAATAGTTTTGAAAAACTACGGCAAGTTATTCTGGTCACGGTGGTCGCCGTGGCGGTCGCCGTGATGAACGGCCACCTTTTGCTCGTCGTCCAGGCATACACTTCACCCATGGTGTGATTGACTTACCTACTGGTGATCGAAGCCAGGGATCTCGTCCCAACATAGTAATATTGTTTCCTTGTATAAATTTGATGTTTACGTACTACACAAGGATAATAATATTATTTTCAAACAATGCAGGTTCTCAATCATTTGCAGTAGCTCGCACATGTTGTTGAAAATTAAGGTGGTACCCCTCCTGTTTCACAATGTGCCATTGTCAGTCCAAACAATTGCATACAATTAAAAATCTCGTTTGACATACCCGTTCGAGGACAAATTCGCTCCTCACTGTCTTCAGAACCCCTCCAAATGGTCTCAATTGTTGGGTGGGGTACCCCTGCCATG
This sequence comes from Cenchrus fungigraminus, assembly GCA_036936925.1. Taxonomy (NCBI): domain Eukaryota; kingdom Viridiplantae; phylum Streptophyta; class Magnoliopsida; order Poales; family Poaceae; genus Cenchrus; species Cenchrus fungigraminus. The sequence continues at coordinate 121,303,643 of CM072779.1, read as the reverse complement.
GTTAGGAGGACTTATGAAAGGACCGTTGTGCAGGCATGCTTAGAACAACTTTACGCTAATGGATACTTTGTGCCGGATTACTCTTATTTTTTAATCAAGGCACTCGAGGAGGGAGAAAGTGTGACCACGACCGCAGAGAGACTTTGTCGGCTGAACGAACATGACATAGTATGGATCATCATTTAATGTTATTTTAATCTTCTTATTTAACATTTTTTATGAGTCGTAATAACATTATTCTTAATTGTAGGATATCTTTGGTAAAACCTTTGCGGCAAAGAGCTTTCATGCAATTCTAGAGCAAGTGTTGGATGTTGTGGGATTTTCTTACACAGATTCAAATCCTACACTTACAAGAGGTTCAAAGTATCAGGCAAATCTTTCATTTTTCAGGCCATATCAGTTTTCCTCGCCACTATTTGAAATTTATGGAAGTCCATGTGACCGTTATTGTGAAGCGATGGAGAGTGCACTGATCCATTCTCTGGCATATATCGATGAAGTTCTCGACTTCAAGATCGGAGACTTCAACTATATGAACTATCTAAGGAAGAAGAATGAAGTATGAAATATGTGTCGTGCATTGATGCACCCCTCTATCTTTGTTAAGACCGTACCTTAAGTATTCATGTATGAACTTTTTATGTTTGTAAGACCTTAATTAATTATTGATGTATGAACTTTTTTATATTTTTTGTTAAGACCTTAAGTATTGATGTTAGGACAGTGACTAATTTTTCGGAAGCCGAATCATAAATTTTGGAGACCTTAATATTTATTAAACTATATAAAAACAATAGGGTTTTTTGGGGACCCTTTAGTCTCGGTTGGTAAACCAACCCGGGACTAAAGGCCTGACACGGCTCCCAGCCGCAATGATTGGGGCCGGCCTTTAGTCCCGGGTGGTAAACCAACCAGAGACAAAAGGGTAGGGGGGCCGGCCTCCAGAGGCCTTTTGTCCCGGTTGGTAAAACCAACCGAGACAAAAGGCTCCCTTTTGTCTTAGTTGGTTTTACCAACCGGGACCAAAGGCCGTCTCTATACAAAATCGACAACACCTTCTTCCTTCTTCCCTGCCCGACCATTCTTCGCCGAGAGCTCAAGCTAGCTCCTCTCCCATGGCGCCTCAAACATAGGGAGGTGCTGCCCAAATTTTTTCTCATCAATTTGTGGAGTTTTCTCACCTCCAAAGTGTTGCTAAGGTATTATTCTTAATCATCCATTCATTTGTTGTGATTAAATTTCGTTTTATGATTTATAGAAGGAGAAAATAGAAATTTTGATTTAAGAGCTAAGAGATGAAGTTTTTAGTATACTTTAGATTTAGTAATAAGTAGTTATCATTTGTTATGATTATCTTCTTTCATTCATTTGTACTAAGATTTTTTTTGTTTTTTATATAAACTTTACTTTTAGCTAGCTTTATTTATTATTAGAGAAAATATAATTTATTAATTGAGTTTTTAGAAAATGAGACCTAGGGATAGTGTATAGTTTTTATACTTAAAATTTATGCCACAATTAAGAAAATAGAAATTTTGATTTAAGAGCTAAGAGATGAGGTTTTTAGTATACTTTAGATTTGGTAATAAGTAGTTATCATTTGTTATGATTATCTTCTTTCATTCATTTGTACTAAGATTTTTTTGTTTTTATATAAATTTTACTTTTAGCTAGCTATATTTAATATTAGAGAAAATAGAATTTATTAATTTAGTTATTAGAAAATGAGACATAGGGATAGTGTATAGTTTTTATACTTAAATGTTATGCCATAATTAAGAAAATGAAGTGTTGTAGAATTAACATGGATATTTTTCACTTAATATGATGCAGATGAACCGACAATGGATGTACAACACCGACAGACGGTCAGCAGAGTACATTACCGGCATGCATGGTTTTCTCGAAGTGGCGAAAACAAACAAGAATGCGAGTGGATTCATGTGTTGTCCATGCTCCGATTGCAGAAACGAAAGAGACTACCATGACCCGGGAACACTTCACCTGCACTTGTTGAAATACGGATTCATGCCGAACTATGTGGTTTGGACCAAGCACGGTGAAAGAGGGGTTGTGATGGAAGACGATGAAGAAGAGGAGGATATTCTGGACTGGGCCGCGGGGCAAGCTTTTGCAGATACTTTAATGGAAGATGCTGACGAAGAAGAGTTACCAGCACATGCTGACGGGCCTGCTGATGATCTCGGCCAGGTTCTACAAGATGCACATAGGGATTGTGAAAACGAAAAAGAAAAGGCAAAGTTGCAACGTATGATAGAAGATCACAGAAAACCGTTATACCCAGATTGCAAGTCAAGTCACAAAAAGCTTGGTACTACACTAAAAATGCTGCAATGGAAGGCAAAACATGGTGTGTCTGATAAGGCATTTGAAGGGATGCTAAAAATTGTGAAGGACAAGCTTCCCGAGAATAATGAATTACCGTCCACCACATATGAAGCGAAACAGACTGTGTGCCCTCTTGGGTTGGAGGTACAGAAGTTCCATGCATGGCCTAATGATTACATCCTATATCGGGGCAAGGATTACGAGAATTTGGATGCTTGTCCTGTGTGCGAAGCGCTACGTTATAAGATTCGGCGAGATGAAGATCCTGGTGGTGATGTCCAGGGGCACCGTGACAAGACGAAGAGAGTTCCAGCGAAAGTTATGTGGTATTTTCCTATAATACCACATTTGAAGCGTTTGTTTAGGAACAAAGCAAATGCTAAGATGATGAGATGGCACAAAGAGGACTGTAAGGAAGACAACATGCTGAGACATCCGGCTGATGGGTCTCAATGGAGAAAGATTAATAGAGAATTCAAAGAGTTTGATGACGATCCAAGGAACATAAGGTTTGGTTTAAGTACAGATGGTTTCAATCCATTCGGCGAGTTTAGCAGTGGTCATAGCACTTGGCCTGTGACCCTATGCATGTTCAACCTTCCTAGTTGGATGTGCATGAAGCGAAAGTTCATTATGATGCCTATGCTCATCCAAGGTCCAAAACAACCCGGCAACAACATTGATGTGTATCTAAGACCATTAGTCGATGAACTATTACTGTTGTGGAAGAAGGAAGGTGTACGTGTGTGGGATGAGCATAAGCAACAGAGCTTCAACCTACGAGCATTGTTGTTTGTTACCATCAATGACTGGCCTGCTCTAGGTAACCTTTCAGGGCAGACAAACAAGGGATATCGAGCATGCACGCACTGTTTACATAAAACACAAGGTATTCATCTCAAAAATTGTAAGAAGGTCGTGTATATGGGTCACCGTTGTTATCTTCCAACTAATCACCCCTTAAGGAAGAAAGGGATGCATTGGAAAGGGAAGGCTGATCATCGTACGAAGCCACCCCATTATAATGGAGACACCGTATTTGAGATGGTAAAGGATCTAAGGGTAGTTTTTGGAAAGGGTGCCGGTAGTGAACCTATTCCAGCTGACGCCAACAGACGTGTACCAATGTGGAAGAAGAAATCTATATTTTGGGAGCTACCTTATTGGCAAATCCTTGAGGTCCGACACGCAATTGACGTGATGCACCTTACGAAGAATCTTTGCGTGAATGTGTTAGGTTTCATGGGTTGTTACGGTAACTCGAAGGATACATTGGATGCACGACAGGACCTGAAAGATTTTCATAAGAATGAGAAAGTTCTGCAAGAGGATGATGATGAAAAAGATCCGGAAGAGGATGATGATGATGATTACTTAGGTCCTGCTAGTTACACTCTCACCAAGAATGAGAAGGAAAGCATGTTTGATTGCCTGAACAGTTTGAAGGTTTCGTCTGGCTACTCGTCGAATTTAAAGGGGATCATAAATATGAAAGACAAGAAGTTCACAAATCTAAAGGCCCACGACTACCACATGTTGATGACACAGTTGCTTCCAGTTGCGTTGGGAGGTGTTCTATCAGAGAATGTACGATTATTGGTCGTAAAGCTTTGTGCATTTCTCAATGCAATTTCACAGAAGGCAATCGATCCAGCGAAGCTAGGAAAGCTACAAAATGATGCGGTTGAATGTCTTGTCAGCTTTGAGTTGGCATTTCCACCTTCCTTCCTCGATGTTATGACGCACCTCCTAGTACACGTTGTCAAAGAAATTACTATTCTCCGTCCAGTATACCTTCACAACATGTGGCCTTTTGAGAGGTTCATGTCAATCCTCAAGAAATATGTTCTTAATCATGCCCATCCGGAAGGAAGCATTGCCAAGGGATATGGAAATGAGGAGATCATTGAGTTTTGCGTTGATTTTGTCGACTCAATTGACTCGGTTGGGCTTCCGGTATCATGACACGAGGGGAGGCTACAGGGAAAGGGCACCATTGGAAGGAAATCAAGTTTGAGCAATAATACTGATTTGTTCATTAAAGCACACCTAACTGTCCCAAAACAATCATCCATGGTGACTCCGTATAGGACGGAACACGAGCAGATTATTGCTTCTCAAAATCCAACCAAATCCGAACTCTGGATTACACGCCGTCACTTGGAAACATTTCCCTCATGGTTGAGTGAACAACTCATCGATAACTCAACGATTCATCCACAACTAGCTTTGTTAGCGAGGGGATCTTGTAGCACAATTACAAAATGGCAAGCTTATGATATAAATGGTTACAACTTTTACACGAGAGCTGAAGATCGCAAAAGCACAAACCAAAATAGTGGTGTCCGTATGGACGCCATCGACAACAATGGGTGCAAGACCTCCTATTATGGTATCATAGAAGAGATATGGGAGCTTGAGTATGGAGCGATGAACATCCCTCTGTTTTTTTGCCAATGGTTAAAACTAAATGGCGTAAAGAAAGATGAATATGGAATGACAATAGTGGACCTGACCAAGATTGGGTACAAAGATGATTCATTCGTTCTTGCCAAAGATGTGGATCAGGTTTTCTATGTCAAGGATATGACTAGCGTGCCAAAGAATAAAAATCCATAAGAAGGACCACAAGAGGCAAAGCGTCACATAGTTCTTCCGGGTAAAAGAGTTATCGTGGGAGTCGAGGACAAAACAGATCAATCTGATGATTATGATCAGTTTGATGGCATGCCTCCGTTCGCTGTCGAAGAAGACCCAAGCATATTGCTTGGACATGAAGAGACACCGTACTTATGTGATTAAGATTAATGTCGTAATGTAATGATTATTGATCAAATCAATTGTGTAATGCTAATGTGATCAACTCTTTTATTGTTCTCCAACAAGTTAACGATTCTGAAGTTTATGCATTTTGCAGTGTTGTATTGGTCTCAAATTTTTTATGAAGCTTGAATATGTCATGTGAGATTGAACCACCAAGTTTGAGATTTTTCTGAATTGGTTTAGTATTTTTTCGGTTTAATTGAATTTCTGTGCAACATCACCTAGAAATTAAAAGTTTAGCTGAGAGCACCCCTGAAACGATCCGGAATGGTGCCAAACTTGGCCACAAGTTCTCTTGTGCCTTAGGAGTCTAATTTATCTGAAAGCCCAATCATAATTCTTGAGTTATTGATGTGTAATTCACAATATTCTAGCAACTTTAGCATGAAGAAAAAACCTATAATACATTTAGTCATCAGAAAAATCTAAGATCTTGCGTGAGTTAATATTTTGGGGTAAATGACAACCAAAAAAATTTCAGGCCATTTCGACATAGATGGAGTACACGTGCTTCACAAAGCTATATGGAACCTTTCATCTGACCATGTCTATACACTTAAGTTCTTAACGATTATAAAGTCCAGACACTTTGCAGTGTTGTATTAGTCTCAAATTTTTTATGAAGCTTGAATATGTCATGTGAGATTGAACCACAAGTTTGAGATTTTTCTGAATTAGTTTAGTATTTTTTTTTTGGTTTAATTGAATTTTTGTGCGAATGCACATCAATGTTGCAAAAATTGAAAGTGAATGTTTACAACTCTAAAATATAATTTTGCATAGCAAAGTACAGTTTATTATATTTTAACTAAATATAATTTTGCATGGTTGAAATATTAAAAGTTACTATTTTTTTAAGTTGCAAAGAGAAAGAAAGAGAAAAAGAGGAAAGAAATAGGGGGAAAAACAACTTCCCCCCAAAATTACCCTTTTGTCCCGGGTGACATTACAACCCTAGGCTAAAGGGGGGCCTTTTGTCTCAGGTCATAATACCACCTGGGACAAAAGGGCTAAATTTTGCCCTTCAGGGGGCTCCCGCGCGAAAGGGCCCTTTTGTCCCGGGTGGCCTTACGACCCGAGACAAAAGGCCCCCCCTTTTGTCTCGGGTCGTAAGGCCACCCGGGACAAAAGAGCCTTTACTCCCGGGTCGTGTTACGACCCGAGACTAAAGGTGGGGGGATATATATCCGTCTTCTCTTTCCCTTCTTCCCAACTGATCCACCACTGCCTCCGCCGCGCCGCGCCCCTGCCTCTGCCGTCTCCTCGTCGTCGTCGCACCCCCGCGCCATCGTCGCCCCCGCCGTCGTCGCACCCGTCGTCGTCATCGCCGCCATCGTCTCCCGCACCACCGACGTCGTCTCCCCCGCGTGCCGACGTCGTCTCCCCCGCCGTCGTCTCCGGCGCCGCCGCGCTCGTCCACCGCCACGCTGTCCCCCGCCGCATGGCCTCCTCCGCCAGATCCACGGCGCGGACCGAATAGAACCATCGTCTTGGTCGAGGTGGTTACGCGGTTGCAGCACCCAAGTGGCGGAAGATTGAAGAAGACCTGTTCAACAAAGGTATCGTACCAGCGGTCTTTGACTAGTCTGAACGATCGAAGAATTGGTATTATGCCCGCGGTGGAAGATTGAACCCTGATGATGGTTCCCTTGAATTCCCACCCACGTTACGGGAGGTGGCACTTGAGATTATGAGAAAGCTTGAAGATATCAAAGCAGGAAGATTGATTGTTGACAGAGAGAACGATGAGCTCACTTTGGCACTCGGGAATCCGGAACACCTAGGATGTTGTAGGGGGTACGGGGTTGTACTGTGGAAGTATGCTTTCAAGGGATACGAAGACACCTATAGAAGCCGCAAAAGAAGAAAAGAGCGTGAACTGGCGCAGTGGCGCGAGACGGTGGAGGATAAATTTAAACAACATGAAGAACGTATGAATGCAGAGATTGAACGACGAGTGGCCGCCGCGGTAGCTGAGATCACCCATTCTGGAGCACTGCCCCAAGCACCGGTGGATCCCATCATTAGCCCTTCCGCTCGCAAAAGCAGTTGTGCTTCCACAGAGGCCCCCGAAGAACAAAGGTTAAACCAAGAAGAAGTTCAAGTAGAGGACAACGAACGGTACCCAGTGGATGAACTTTGTCAACGCACCACATGTGAGCTGCACAAGCCGATCGGCAACATCACAATGAAGGTATAAATATGATTATACATGCAATTATATCTCAACCTTTGATGCATGTCTAAGGCATTTAATAACTTCATCATTTTCTCTACCTTTGATATATAGGTGGTGTACGGAAGTGCTTTTGCACATCTCCCAGGATGTACAAGCCACGTCATGCAGATTCCACCTGGCTACGCCTCAGTTGGTGTGGAGGAGATTGCTGACCCACGGTTTAACGACATGGAGCTAGACATCCCAGGAGGTGACGGGGAAAGGACACTGCAGGATGCTCTTCACGTTATCATATTGTGGCCCAAACATTACATCATAATACCTAAGATGCCGCCACCGATACCCGAGAGTGCTGCCGAGGAACAACCACCATCTCCCCGGCCGTCACCGATATCGCCACCGAGTCCTCATCGCTCACCGTGTCCACAACCTGCGAATTCTGCTGGTGCGAGCGATAATGATGATGACCTCCCTCGTCATGAATCACCACCGAAGGAACCTTCACCAAAGCAATCTTCCCCGAAGCAGGCTCCCAGGAGGTCCCGGTCACAATCTAGCAAGTCTATGCCCCCGCCAAATCCGAAGCCCCCGACGAAGAAAGGGAAAAAGCATCCCGTTAAAAGAAAGCTACCATATGACATGACAGAATCTGAAAATGAGGCGGAGTGCCAAAAACAAGTAAAGGATTTTTTTTCATAAAACAACTATGGAAGGTAGACAGAAGCGGCTGGAAGAAAAGAATAAAGTAGATCCGGTGAAACTTAGAGCTTTCATACAATGGCAGGAAAATGAAAAGAAACGGGTAAAGTTGAAAACTGATTATGACCGCTCCCTGGAGAAGTCCCTACAGAAGAAGAGACGGGGAGGGTCACCAAATAGTTATATCGACCAAGTACCGAGGTCGACGATGCCACAGGATTTTAGGAAGAAGAAGAAGCCAACACAAGCGTCGACGTCGGCGAAAGAGCCTTCAACGAAGAAGGCAACACAAGCGTCGACGTCGGGAGTACAGACTTATGTCGCCTCCGACCTCACTGCAACTGAACGAGCTCTTGCACTTATGCCTGCAGAACAAGTAGCGCATGTCATTCAAATGCAAGAAGCAACAGGGCTCCCACTAGAAACTGTTCTCAGCCAGGAATCACCTCCTCGAGACAAAAACTTCGTACCTAGATGGCACTACAAGCATGGGAAATCTCTTGTCAGGCCAGAGTTGGTGAAGAATCTGCCTACTCAGATGCGTAGATTTCATGACTTTTACATGAAGACATCTAAAGAGGGCCTGAAGATGATTGGCATGCTTATTAGACCAGATGATTTTGCTGGTGAAGGCGAGAAGTTTGTCTGGCTGCAATTCAAGGATATTTATGAAATTTACCATCTTGACTCCCTGAATACCGATCTTATCATCGCCTGGTGCATGTAAGTGACGGTGCAATTCATGTTCTAATTAATAAATTAATGCATCCGCTAATTAACTTTGTCTTTCATTTTTTGTAGTCTGGAACTTACTACGATGAGAAAGCAGGGTTATAACCGAATAGGTTTCATGGACCCATCATTAGTTTGTCAAACCCAGGTAAGGCTCCAGCCAAAAACAGCATTCACAACAATCCTTAGGACCTTGAATCGGCTGCATTTCAAGGATTTGATACTACTACCTTACAACTTCGAGTATTTGCGATTACCATCTTATTAAGGGTTTGCATTTCTAATTATCCTAGTTATTATTATTTAGTTCTCATCTTTTTACCATGCATGTATATACAGTTTCCATTGGATTCTTCTAATAATTCAAGTCGACAAGAGCAACGTCATGGTCTTTGATTCGTTGAAAAGAAAGCCTGACAAATACCAAGACCTTCAAGATATGTTTCAAGAGTAATAATTCTATCCAATACGTTTACTTTTATGCAATAGTGTGCTTTTACTAACACTAGCTCTAACTTTCATTATTGTCCGCCAGAGCTTGGGAAAAATTCATTGCTACGAACCCTGAACAATGGAAACCTAAACTTAGATTCTATACCGAATTTCCGGTACGTAAACCAAAAAACAACTTCAGCTTGAGCAAATTATAAAAGGAATAACACTAATATTTCATAATTGTTTTCTCCAATTTAGTGTATGAGACAGGAACAAGGGACCAATTTATGTGCATACTATGTGTGTGAGTTCATCCACAATTTTTGCACTCCAGACCCGGGAGATTATAATGTAAGTATTATGATAAACCTATTAATAAGACATCATTTTCTAACCGCTTATATATTTAATTCTTGGGTGTTATATATTAACATATTTGCACATTACATAACTCTATGATTAGGGACACAATCATTGAGAAGGATCGTCTCTTGGCGAGTCAAGAAAGTCTCATGGGATTCTTGATGGACGAGGTGATTAGCTCAAAGGGAAGACATTTTTATGACGGTCATCCAATTCAGAAATGTTAATTAGCACCTCCGGTGGAACTTGAGACTAGAATTAGAATGAAACGATGTTTTGATGTATATATACTAGTTTCAGAAAATACAATATCTCCTTTCGATGTAATATATATATATATAGTGTGTATATATTTATTTATAAGTTTATTCTCTTGATATAGTACGTACATATAGTAGACATGTATAATTAGTGCAAACATTTATATGTACACATAAAATACACCCATATACATGAGAATATACGCGTATAACATTATTAAAACAACTGGAATTGAAAAACAAAAAAATAACCGCGAAGCCTTTAGTCCCGGGTGGTATTACCACCCGAGACTAAAGGGTGGGCGCACAGGCGCTGGCCTGCTCCCCCTTTTGTCCCGGGCGGGGCTACCACCCGAGACTAAAGGGTGGGCACACAGGCACTGGCCTGCCCCCCTTTTGTCCCGGGCGGGGCTACAACCCGAGAATAAAGGCCCCCCTTTATTCCCGGTTGCCCATCCGGGACAAAAGGTGGGGGCCTTTTGTCTCTCACTTTCGTCCCGGTTGGGCCTTAGGGAGATTACGCCCTTCCCAATCGAGATGAAAGGCCTCGTCTTCACCAGTGAACATGTGAGGGGACTCCTACGATCCTATGCCTATCTTGTGGAAGATAAATAAGATTTTAAACTTTCAGCCCACCCAGGCCCATTAATCTCGTCCATTCCTTCTTCCCAAGAAACCCACCAAAAACAGTTTAACATTCCCGTCGACAGCGAGGCGTCTATGGTGATTTTGTCAATCTTAGGATTTGTCGGCTTAGTCTTCGAAGATGCTCCTATGGGTAGGGTTTGTGCGGGTTTGACTCCTCATAGAAGCGAATTTATCAAGGATTAACAATGTTTGTGCTCTCAGTTGTAGGCGACGTTCCTGTTGACAACGAGGCGTTTGTGGTGATTTCATCAATCTTTAGGATTTGTCGGCTTAGTCTTCAAAGATGCTCCTAGGGGTAGGGTTTGCGCACGCGTGTTCATAGAGATGAGTGTGCGTGCATTGTGAGTGTGCATTGTGAGTGTCTTCGTTATAATGTGTAATTCGAAAAAAAACTTCGATATGTATTTGTACATCTAACGAACCCGCCCATGCCTCCTTCTTATCTCTATTCATCTAACCAACACATAACAAAACTAGGATGAGTGTGTGTGCATTGTGAGTGTCTTCGTTACTTCGTTAATCTTTAGGATTTGTCGGCTTAGTCTTCGAAGATGCTCCTAGGGGTACTTCGTCAATCTTTAGAATTTGTCGGTTTAGTCTTCGAAGATGCTCCTAGGGGTAGGGTTTACACGCGCATGTTCATAGAGATGAGTGTGTGTGCATTGTGAGTGTCTTCGTTGTACCATGTAATTCGAAAAAACTTCAATATGTATTTGTACATCTAACGAACCCGCCCATGCCTCCTCATCTCCATTCATCTAACCAACACATAACAAAACTGGGATGAGTGTGCGTGCATTGTGAGTGTCTTCGTTGTACCGTGTAATTCAAAAAAGAAAAAACTTCAATATGTATTTGCACATCTAACAAACCCGCCCATCCCTCCTCCTTATCTCCATTCGTATAACCAACACATAACAAAACTGCGAGTGCAACAAAACCCAAATAAGATCATCCCATCAAAAAAGGTCAGAGGTCTTTTACGGTGCTCCATACTACCATATACAGTAGTAAGGAGTATAACTATTTTTTATATAGATAAAATTGTAATTTGCACGAATTCTATTATTTTGATTTTTTTCTTTTCTCTCCCGCGCTCAATTAAGAAAGACTTAATAACTTTCAATAATGCCATTTTACATATTTCCAATTATACCCTTGTACTATTCATACTACTCATGCATATTATCTATACTACAACTTAAGGTTTTAGTAGTATACAATCAATCATAATCGTCGATCATTTCATAGGAGTCCTTTTCAAATAGTAGTATAGTGTAGTATTATGCACCATAAAAGACCTCTCAGAAAATGGGGAGGAGATCATAGCATCCCACGTTGTCTCCGAACCAAACCCACACTAAGAGTTTTCATATATATTCATGTACGCTAATCAGCCTGGGGTGTGCAGTGGCAGCAAATCGAAATCGCTATCTTTAGTCGTTCCTAATCGGGGACAATTCTAATATATAGTAGATGGTTTATGATTTTAAAAAAGAAAGATGTTTTATGTACATGAAACAAAAACTATATGTTTCCATTACAAATACTATCATTCCCTACTAGCTACAAAGCGCAAGATATCTTTGCCTATGAAGCAATAAATGAAATAATATATTGAACTATATATATATATATATTCTAATAACCAATTAAATTCACCCTTGTATACTACGTGATTCTTCATTAGGATTGTCCTAACGCTTCTTGCAGATTGCATATCCATTCATAGCGGGAGTAGCTATTCTTCCATCCCCCTTCTCTTAAGTTGTGGACATGCCGACAAACTGGTCCACCGAGTAGAGGCATGGGGAACGTGTGAGGCTTTTTATAGTAGTAATGCATGGTGATCCTCATGATCTGATGAGGTAATAAACTATCGGGCGTTCGAGGCAATAATGCTAGGAGAGCGTCAGATCATATCATGCCCTTTTTAGCAAGTTGGATAAAAAAAAATATTGTTGTTGCCGTCGGAGACAAATAAATGCAATACACTAGTACTCAGGTATTATATCTTGAGTTATATAAGATATTGTTGTTATGGAAAAGTAATCGTAAATCCTAGAGGGAGAGCCCTCTCCATTTATGCTTAAGTGGAGAGCCCCCAAATTTGGAAAAAACGAGGTAATTAGAAGGAGAAGAAACCAGAAAGAGAAAGAAGAAGGAAGTAACAAATCAAAAACAAAAAAGTAGCTATACCTACGGCCATCTTCTCCAACTCCGGCGGTTGGTGGGCAGGGCGGCCGACGGCAGGTCGCCGTCGGCCGTGGGTGGCGGCGGAGGGAGGCGGCCTTAGGGTTAGGGTTTGGGTTGGGGTTAGGGTTTCGGGTTCCGGGGTTGGGGGTATTTTCCATGGCCGCCGGACCTAGAGGGAGGTCCGGGGGCGGCCGCCGGACCGGCGGTGGTGGCGGAGTGTGGGTGGAAAGGTGGGCAGCGGTGGCGCCGCCCGCCGGGGTGGTGGAGGAGGCCTGTTGGGCAGGGTCGGCGGCGGGGGCAAGGGACGGGAGTGGTTAGGAAGGGCAGGGTTGAGGGGGAGGGGCGGTTGGTGGGCGGCGGTCGGCGGCGAGGTCGCCGCCGGCCGTGGGCGGTGGTGGAGGTCGGCGGTGGCAGGGAAGGAGGTGCCGTAGAGGTGGAAGATGACTTACCGGGACAACGACGTCGAGGTCGAGCAGATCCAGATGAAGAAGGATGGAGAGGAGGGGGAGCGGCGGGAGTTGGGGGACCTCGCCGGCGTCGGAGGCGACGCCGGCGAGGGGGCGGTCGGCGGTGGGCGGAGGAGCGGCGTGAAACGGGAGGCTGGGGATGCGAAGAGAAACAAGATGCAGGATAAGGCAACCCGGTGGTGGGTCCCACTCGAGCGCGTCGGTGTGGGGACGGGGGCTCTTGACCGAGTGCTAACGGGAGAGCCCCCTCCCCGTAGCAGCCTATAGTTGGCTTTTAACAAAGGACATGGCTAACGTACGGCCGGTCATAATTTAGCTCGTCCGGACGGCCTATCCCTTTTAGGCAAGACTATTAATTATTGTTGTCCCAGATTTCCTTTTTATCCATCCGTGGTCCCCCACCAACCTAGTGGCGGATTTAGCGGTGGTCCCAGGTTTTTTTTCCGCTCCGCCTCGCGTTGCTCTCGCGCGAGCGGCGCTAGGCGGCCAAGACCTAGCCGCCGCCGACCCTCCTCCCGCCCCACTCCCTACCGTGCCGCCGCCCGAGGATGCCTCCGGTCGTCCGTGAGGCTCCAATGAAGGCGGTGGCATGGCCTCTTTCCTCCTCCACGGGGTCTCCGCGGCGGGCGCGGCCGCCCGGGTCCAGGTGGACCTCGTCGCCGGCGGGGCCTCCTCCGGTGGCGGTGACGGCGGGAGGCCACGGATCCGGGCCGCCCTCGCCCGGATCTGGTGGCCAGCGCGACATGGAGGCGCGTCTTCGATGTGTGGTGCGGAGGGAGGACGGTGGACGACGGCAACGGCATCTGGCGGCGGTCTCGGGCGGCGATTGAGGTCGTGGGTTGCGGCTGTGGCGGCCTGGCGCTTGCGGCGGCAGCGGCTGCGGCCGACGCGGCCTCTGGTGTCGCGCGCGTCTTCGGTTGTCGGGTGCGCGCCGGAGCGCTCGCCCGAAGGGCTCCTTCGTCGCGTGATGCTGTCGGGGGTTCCCGACCTGCCGCGTCTTCAGCTGGTGCGGCGGCCGGCGCTGCTCTGACTCCGGCGGCCGGCGCGGATCTGCGCGCTCTGTCGCGCGGGTTGGCGTTTACGGCCACGGGCTGCAGGCGGGCGGTTGCTGCGGGCGAGCGTGGTGACTGCAGTGGCGGCGGCGGGCGCAGGCCGGCGCTCGGCCTGGCTGGTTGGGGGTGGCCTCGGACGGCCACGGCCAGGGCTGTCCGGCGTCCCCTCCCTTCTTCGCCTGTGTTGCCGGTTCGGCGTCGCCAAGGTGGTGGGGCCAGGGGCTGTCTGGGCTGCTTGTGGCGCCATGGTGGTGCTTCGGGGTGCGCCGGGGCCCTTCCGGTGGAGGCGTTGGGGAGGCGGGGGCGGGCTGCTACCTTGCTTTGAGCGGGCGACAGGCGTGGTGCAGTCAGGCGAAAGCCTTCACCGGTTGTCGGTGGGCATGATGACGGCGCTCTTCGGGCGTCGATCCCCCTGTTGAGGGCATCATGGTGAGGTACTACGCTCTCGTCGCGTGGGGTTCTCCGGGGGAAACCTCGTCCATCGGACGTGTGATGGCGGCGCCATGGCGTCGTGACCTTCCTGGAGGCATCGCATTTGGAGCCCCGCCGCTTGTGAGGTAGTGGAAGTCGTCTGGAGCTGCTGCGGTTTTCGTGCTGCTGTCAAGGTGCGGAGGGCCCGTGGGTGCTCGAGGTCTTGGGCTGCCATTCATGTTGCAGTGGTGAACTCGGTGACGGCTGGGCGGAGGAGGTGCTCTCGGTGTGGTCTTAGATATCTGAGTCTTTGGCAGAGGAGTGAGGCGGTGGATGAGGCGAGGCCCCCACGCAGAGAGGCCAGGATCAGTGGTTGTCCCTGGTACCGAGATGAGAGTGTTTGCTGAAGCTTCACTGGATCAGAGGGATCGGCGAGCGTGCTTGTGCAGTTCGAGGGTGACAGGCCCACGGTGGAGGAGCTCAGGGGTCGTTCGGGCTTGCAGCGGGTTGCGGCTTCGCCGTGACACATCGTTGGTGACGACGGCGCAGGTGTCGGCGGCTTGCTTCGATCTCCTCTCCCATGTGGTTGAGGATGGTGGTGTGTTGTGTCGGGTGCGTTTGTTTCTGTTATGGGTTTGTTCGTGTGGTGGTGTTTGCTTCGGCCTGTTATGTACCAATGCTGTTTCTTCTTATATGACATAGCAGTGCTCCTGCTTTACTTTCAAAAAAAAAAGTCTTGCAATAACTGAAGTATTGAAAAAACTGAAATAATCAAAATTGGTGGAAGTCTTGCAATAACTCTTCAGTGCTAATATAGAGATCTAAAAAATAAGGATGAGAGTAGTAAAAGCAGCTCCGAGCTATTTAACATCGAGCATAAATCAGCTGCGAGCTGGGTGGTATGGATGTGTAATTCACCATTTCAACAGCTGGATATTGTTAGAATAAATGGGACTAGAGCCATTTATTACAATAATGAAAGAATTAAAGTTCATTTATTTAATGTTAGGGAAAAGTGAGAAATACTAAATAGGTAGTTGAGGAGTCTACTATCCAACTTATGAGGTAGCCTTTCGGTACACCTCTTGTGAAGCTGAATAAAGGAGATAGGCGTACCACACGCGCGCGGCCGCGTCGTGGCCGTGTCGAGTCGAGCGGTGCAGGGCGGAAGCATCTTTTTGCTGTTGGCTGTTGGAAAGGAACAATGACGCCTTAACTGCGACCGTTACTGAGCCTTAACCATGGTGCCTTTACCGCGACCGTTACTACCAGAGGTGCCTTTACCGCGGTCGTTACTACCAGAGGCGCCTTAACCGCGACGTCCAGGTTCATCCCCCCGCGCCTGCTCGCCTATATAAGATGACTCTTCTCCTCCTGCTCGGATTACCAATTCACACTCAGGTACTCCTGTTCAGGAGACCTCTCCCTCTCTCCCTCTGTTTGCTGCTTCTTTTGCATTCCCATCGCCTGCACCGCGCGCACGGTACCGGCGAGAACAGAGCTTCCGGAACCTCGTCCTGCTACTGAGATCCTGCTCGGGAAAGGAGGGCGATAAGGTTTTTGGGGAGCGTCTTCACGCGACTGCTCGCTCCCGTTAAAGATGGGCGTGGTTGACCCGTGGAGCGAACCGGATGCGAACCGTCGATCCATTAGTATAATTAGGGGGCACCAGTTAATCTACTTGAGAACCGCTATCTGATCCACGAGGACCAATGGGTATGATGGGTCGATCCATATCACCGCAGCTCCTTCGCAAGCAGTGCTACCGAGGTCGCTGTCAATCGTGAATGAAGCGCTGCTGCTCCAGCTCGCCGCAACGACCATGGCAGAAGCAGCTGCCGCAGTGGCGAGCATCTCGTTTTTGGGTAGCGAGAGCAAATGTGGCGACGTGGACATCCCGTACCCCTTCGGCACCACCGCCGGCTACTACCGGCCGGGCTTCAAGTTCATGGCGACGAGGACCAGGTGCTAGCCTGGAGATATCCGTCCAAAACGGCACGGTGCGCGTCAGCAGCATGATGTTTTTCGACGAACACACGGTGCGGTTTGCTGTCGTTGCCCCTGCCGGTGGGCCGTTCGTGCTAGCTGTCCGGTGTCCGCGGCACGGAATCGCCTCGTCCACATTGCGTGCGGCTTCCGTGGCGCGTCGTGGAGGACGCAGCCATCAGTCCCCGCTACCAATACCGCCGAATGAGGATGACGCCGACTCGCCGAGTGCAGCGGAGAGCGTGGCGGCGCCACTGCACCCTAGCGCCTGGACGGAGTGCGGATCGAACCGCTCGACCCTGCGGATCGAACCGGTGACCCTACGCTACCTCATGGGTCAAAACTAGGGGCCCATTAGAATCATTTCCATGGCTCGGTTCGGCGATCCAGTGGATCGACCCGCACCACGCCCACCCTTAGCTCCCGTACGACTACTTCCTCTACATTGACTTCGAACGACTACTTCCTCTATAGCCGGGTCTTCACTGCGATCATCTTCCTGCACCGAATTCGTACGGCTACATCGACTGAGGTCACTCTACGATCAGTATGACTGATCCAAGTGATATCGGAACTTCGGGTGACACCGTCACCCGACCTTCCACGGGGTACATTCTTAAACTGATATTCATGCTTATTAGTTGTGTAATCATGAATAGGTTTATGTTTAATTGTTGTTTAAACATGAACATTTGCACATGGATTGTTTCACTCACCGCAATATTGAAATGTCTATTTAATTATGGAATTAAAATATACCGGAATATTGCCTATCATCTAACAATCCAAAAACCTTATAATGTTGATAGGAATATGTTTGGTGTCACTAGCTTTGCAAATGCAATCAAGCCAAAGCCTTTCGATGGTTCCAATTTTAAGAGGTGGCGTGAGTTGGCCACCCTGTGGCTCACCGCCATGAACGTGATGTACGTCATCACCGGAAAGCCTCCCGAGGGTGTCTCGGGGGAAAAGTTTAATTCAGATGATAATCTGTTCCGGGGTGTCGTCATCAGCATTCTGATTGACAATCTGGTGGATACCTATCTCCGTTACAAAACGGGGAAGGACATTTGGGAGGCTCTTGAGGCTCAGTACGGAGCTTCTGACGCCGGTGGTGAGCTGTATGTAATGGAACTGTTCCTAGACTACAGGATGGTTGAAGACCGTCCTGTGGTGGAACAGGCCCATGAATTACAGGCGCTGGCTAAGGAGCTTGAGAACTACAGCAGAGAGGTCCCATGTGTGTTGCCCGAAAAGTTTGTGGCTAGAGCTATTATCGCTAAGCTGCCACATTCTTAGAGGGACTTTGCTACCTCTCTAAAACACAAGAGAAAGGAATTCATTTTTGATGACCTTGTTGCGACTCTTGATGTTGAAGAGAAGGCAAGAGCAAAGGACACACGTGGAAAGGCAATAGCCGGCTCCTCAAGCGCAAACTTTGTGCAGAAGGGCAATCCCATGTTCCAAAACAACCAAAACAAGAGGAAGAAGCCTTCACAGAACCCGCCCAAGGCTAAGCAAGCCGACGGGCCTGACAAGAAGAAGAGAAAGCCGGGGGATGCTTGCTATACATGTGGCAGTCCGGATCACTTTGCTGCAAAGTGCCCGGATCGCAAAGATCGCAAGGCCCCCAAGACAGTGAACATGGTTGTTAGCGAAGGTGGAGGAACATCGGAGTACGGTAATTTCTTACCTACAGTTCTTTCAGTATGTTCTTCACCAGAGTGGTGGATAGACACCGGCGCTAATATTCATATATGTGCTAACATTTCTATGTTTTCTTCTTACCAGGTCGGGGGTACTACATCCTTGTTGATGGGGAACGGTGCCCATGCACGTGTTCTTGGTGCTGGTACGGTCACTCTGAAGTTCACTTCGGGGAAGACCATACAATTGAAGAATGTGCAGCATGTACCTACCATCAAGAAGAATCTAGTCAGCAGGTCTCTACTGTGTAGAGACAGTTTTAAGTTAGTCTTTGAGTCGAATAAATGTATCATTTCTAAGTTTGGTACCTTTGTTGGAAAAGGCTATGATAGCGGAGGCTTGTTCCGCTTTTCTTTATTGTTCGATGATAATGTCGTGAACCATGTTATGAATGATGAATCAGATGTTTGGCATTCGAGGCTTTGTCATGTTAATTTTGGTTGTATGATGCGCTTAGCTAGTTTGAGTTTAATTCCAAAGTTTACCTCTGTCAAAAATTCTAACTGCCACGTATGTGTTGAATCAAAACAAACTCGCAAGCCACATAAGGCTGCTGAGGCAAGAAACTTGGCACCTCTAGAATTAGTTCATTCCGATCTGAGCGAAATGAACGGTGTGTTGACAAAGGGTGGTAAAAGATATTTCATGACTTTGATAGATGATAGCACTAGATTTTGTTACATCTACTTGTTAAAATCAAAAGATGAAGCGTTACATTACTTTAAGATCTATAAAGCTGAAGTAGAAAATCAACTTGAGAGAAAGATTAAACACCTAAGGTCTGATCAAGGTGGCGAATACTTCTCTAATACTTTTGATTCATTCTGTGAGGAACACGGTATCGTTCATGAGAGGACACCGCCTTATTCACCCCAATCCAATGGGATTGCCGAAAGAAAGAACCGCACGCTGACTGACTTGGTGAATGCCATGTTAGAAACCGCGGGACTATCTAAGGAATGGTGGGGTGAGGCAATACTGACGGCCTGTCATGTCCTGAACCGTGTGCCTATGAAGAATAAGGAAGTAACACCATTCGAGGAATGGGAGAAGAAGAGGCTAACTCTTTCATATTTACGCACTTGGGGTTGCTAGGCCAAAGTCAGTGTGCCAATCACCAAGAAACATAAACTTGGACCAAAGACGGTGGACTGCATCTTTCTGGGGTATGCTTTTCACAGTGTCGGATATAGATTCTTGGTAGTAAGATTTGGAGTGCCTGACTTGCTTGTCGGCACAATTATGGAGTCCAGAGACGCTACATTCTTTGAGAATATTTTTCCAATGAGAGATGAAACAAGTTCATCTAGGCAAGAGTCTGTCGAGAAGGACGACTCCACCAAGCCGATGGAATTCAATGAGCCTACACTTATTGAGCATCCTGAGGAGGATAATGATGAGGCTCCTAGGAGGAGCAAGAGACAAAGGACAGAGAAATCCTTTGGAGATGATTTCATCGTATACCTCGTGGATGACACTCCCAAGACCATTACAGAGGCCTACTCTTCACCTGATGCTGACAATTGGAAGGAAGCAGTGAGGAGTGAAATGGACTCTATCATGTCAAATGGAACTTGGGAGGTTGTTGAGCGTCCTTACGGGTGCAAACCCGTGGGATGCAAATGGGTGCTCAAAAATAAGCTTAGGCCTGATGGTACTATTGATAAGTACAAGGCTAGACTTGTGGCCAAGGGTTACACCCAAAAGGAAGGAGAAGACTTCTTTGATACTTACTCACCAGTCACTCGATTGACTACCATAAGAGTACTACTTTCTCTGGCAGCCTCTCATGGTCTTCTCGTTCATTAGATGGACGTTAAGACAGCTTTCCTAAACGAAGAGTTGGAAGAGGAGATCTATATGGATCAGCCGGAAGGATTTGTAGTAAAGGGTCAAGAAAGAATGGTGTGTAAGCTGGTGAAGTCTCTCTATGGCCTTAAGCAAGCACCTAAGCAATGGCATGATAAGTTCGACAGAACTTTGACATCTGTTGGCTTTGTTACAAACAAAGCTAACAAATGTGTGTACTATCGCTATGGTGGGGGCGAAGGAGTGATTTTGTGTCTATATGTAGATGACATACTTATCTTTGGCACGAGCCTTGAAGTGATCAAGGAGGTCAAAGACTTTCTATCTCAAAAGTTTGAGATGAAGGATTTGGGAGAGGCTGATGTTATCCTTAACATAAAGCTGATAAAGGGAGAAAATGGTGGGGTGACTCTATCACAGTCTCACTATGTTGAGAAGATGCTAAGTCGGTTTGGCTACAGCAACTCTAAACCCGCACCAACTCCTTATGACGCCAGCTTGGCTCTAAGGAAGAACCTGAGGATAATGGTGGATCAGCTGAGATACTCCCAGATCATTGGTTCGCTGATGTATCTGGCTAGCACCACGAGACCTGACATTGCATATGCAGTTAGTAAACTGAGCCGGTTTGTTTCAAACCCGGGCAGTGGACACTGGCGTGCTCTCGAGAGGGTAATGCGCTATCTAGTGGGCACAATGAACTATGGCATTCACTATTCCGACGACCCCAAAGTCTTGGAGGGATATAGTGATGCAAACTGGATTTCTGATGCTGATGAGTTAAAGGCCACAAGTGGATATGTGTTCACACTTGGAGATGGCGCTATTTCCTAGAAGTCTTGCAAGCAGACCATTCTAACTAGGTCAACAATGGAAGCAGAACTCACAGCATTGGATACTGCCACTGTCGAGGCCGAGTGGCTTCGTGAACTCCTAATGGACTTGCCGATAGTTGAAAAACCGATACCGGCAATTCTAATGAACTGTGATAATCAAACTGTGATTGTCAAAGTGAATAGTTCAAAGGACAACATGAAGTCATCCAGGCATATCAAGAGGCGGTTGAAGTCTGTCAGGAAATTGAGAAACACCGGTGTCATAGCTTTGGATTACATCCATACGTCTAAGAACCTGGCAGATCAATTTACAAAGGGTTTATCACGTATTGTGATAGATAATGCATCTATGGAACTGGGCTTGAGACCCACGTGAGTTTTACCATAGTGGAAACCTGTCTTATGTGATCGGAGATCCTGTGAATTAAGATGGTGAAACAAGCTATGGTCTGACTGAGAGAAGAGAACCTTTGAGAAGGCTCGGTCCATGGAAAGATGCATTTCTCTTCAAAACTGTATGGCAGGCTGGTATGTATACCGTAATGTGCTCCAAGTGGCTTTCATAAAACAAGGTAGTTGTTTCTCTGAAGCAAAGACATAGTTCTACAGTATGTCTTGAAGGAACACACCTATATGAGTATCGACTACTGGTCATAGTCTATGAGATTTGGGTGATCTCTAGAAAACTCATGAAGTGGCACGGAGTGTGACCCATAAGCTCCAGCCTGCGGGGATGCTATGTGTAGCCAAGTATCAGTAAAGGGCTCTAGCCAAGCTTAGATGCACAAAACTGGCAATTCAAGGCATAGTCCATTGTTCAGTTGCAAATAAGTGTAACTTGAGTTCCTGGTGGATGTTCAACTTAACAGTCTCCATCGCAGTACTGGTATATCGAAAACAAAAGGGAAGATGAGAGCATTTCCAATGTGGCTTATAATTCTTGGTGGGGATTGTTAGAATAAATGGGCCTAGAGCCATTTATTACAATAATAAAAGAATTAAAGCCCATTTATTTAATGCTAGGGAAAAGTGAGAAATACCAAATGGGTAGTTGAGGAGTCTCTCATCCAACTTATGAGGTAGCCTTTCGGTACACCTCTTGTGAAGTTGAATAAAGGAGATAGGCGTGCCACACGCACGCGCGCGCTCGCTCACCTCGCCGAGCTGAGGCCGAGGCCGTGACGTGACGAGTCGAGTCGAGTCGAGTCGAGAAGGAATAATGGCGCCTTAACTGCGACCGTTACTGAGCCTTAACCATGGTGCCTTTACCGCGACTGTTACTACCAGAGGTGCCTTTACCGCGGCCGTTGCTACCAGAGGCGCCTTAACCGCGACGTCCAGGTTCATCCCCCTCGTGCCTGATCGCCTATATAAGACGCCTCTTCTCCTCCTACTCGGATTACCAATTCACACTCAGGTACTCCTATTCAGGAGACCTCTCCCTCTCTCCCTCTGTTTGCCGCTTCTTTTGCATTCCCATCACCTGCACCGCGCGCACGGTACCGGCGAGAGCAGAGCCTCCGGAACCTCGTCCTGCTGCTGAGATCCTGCTCGGGGTAGGAGGGCGATAAGGTTTTTGGGGAGCGTCTTCACGCGACTACTCGCTCCCGTACGACTACTTCCTCTACATCGACTCCGAGCGACTACTTCCTCTACAACCGGGTCTTCACTGCGATCATCTTCCTGCACCGAATTCGTACGGCTACATCGACTGAGGTCACTCTACGATTAGTATGACTGATCCAAGTGATATCGGAATGGTGTCACCCGACCTTCCACGGGGTACATTCTTAAACTGATATTCAAGCTTATTAGTTGTATAATCATGAATAGGTTTATGTTTAGTTGTTGTTTAAACATGAACATTAGCACATGGATTGTGTCACTCACCGCAATATTGAAATGTCTATTTAATTATGGAATTAAAATATACCGGAATATAGCCTATCATCTAACAGATATCGCACTAATCCAAAATCCAAACTGATGGATAGTTAGAAAAAGATATAAAAAATATTACTGATTATATCACTGATTATTTCAATGACAGACATACATGAGACCCCCTATTTTTCAACATTCACAAAAATCTATAACAAGCCTATGACAATGCAAAAGAAAAGGCAAACTACTGAGTCGCAGAAAGTAATTGAACAATTATTTAAAAGCAAACTAACAAGTGGATGAACAGGAAAAAGCAATATACAATTATCAACTCTACATATTATGAACATACTTTTACTTTCTACTGTGGCTACTATGCTTGGAAAATATACCTTCACTTCGAAATGAATACTTTCAGTATTATAAACCTCACAAAAATGTTGTCTACACTCTACATATCTACATACAAAGTCCGATGTTCATAATCTGACCCTCCCAATTATTTACATGACATAGACACCACCTCACTCAAAATCAGAACACTTCGCATTTCTCAACAAGTCAGGAGCCACAGTCCATTACCAAAACCTTGGAGACAACTATTATACAAAATTTCAAATTCGACTGTATTAGCCACTAATCATTCGTTTTAGCTTGTGAAAATGGTTAGATAAGCTAGAACATATTGTGAACATGTGGAGCCCAAATTGCCAGCAAATTTCCACCACCCTCTCCCAAGCAAACACAAGAACTTGTTCCCTACTCACTACGCATATGGGACGGGACATACAGGAATTGACGGCGCAAGGACATAGAAGGGACCCATGGATAGGATGATGAGATGGGGCGTGGGGGCACCTTACTTGCGCAAGCTCGATGGTGCTGGAGCGATTTGCGAGGAGACATCTGTGACACTGAGGACGACGAGGGTGCCGCACATGGTGTCTAGACATCAGTGACACTGAGGACGGCGAGGGTGCCGCACATGGTGTCTTGCTCTGGCCAGATCTGGAGGGGAGGAGCACTACAAGAAATTTGGATTTATATGACAGGCCAATTTCGTCATGTAAACTACGATTTTTGTCATAAAAAGTATTTTAAGACGAAAGTAGGTTCGTCATAAGGTCGTCACAAATCGACCGTAACAAAATGTACCGCGTGATGGTTTTTTGTGCAGTCGTCACAAAAAGTGGTAACCTTTTGTGATGCAACAGTTTTGCCGTCACATGTTGTCACCTTTTATGACGCTGACATCCGTCATACATTAGCTAGTCAACGCGTCACATTTTTTACATGACGTCACGTACAACGGTGTTTTGGCATTATTTTGTGACGCCTCTATGTCGTCATATATAGTTTCCCGTGTTGTCACAAATAGCCGACCACGTGATGCACTTCAAAGGTTTTTTGTGACGCCCTAGGGTCGTCATGTATAATTTTTAGATTATGTGACACTTGTATTTTGTCATATTTTTATTGGTACGTTGGGTATGGGAGCTGCATTTTGAGACGAATGTGTGGCGTCACAATTGTCATTTCATTCATGACGAGAGCAACATCCATATTCAGTGACGAGGGTGACATCCATCACAGCACAGAAAATCATAATACACATATATCATGCCATTATCCACAAGATTGGCATCAGAACTCACAAATCAATCATAATACACATGCCATTATCCACAAGATTGGCATCAGAACTCACAAATCAATCACAATTCACACACATCCCAAGTGATAACACATTTCACAGATTGACATCATGCATACACATGTTCCAACCACAAACCTGCACATAGTTCTCACAAAGTTCCAGGTTCAACCACATAGTTGAACCACATAGTTCAACCACAAAGTTCTAGGTTGTATGTTCACATACAACTAGATAGCACATAGTTCTCACAGTTCCAACCAGTAGGACTAATGAAGCAAAAGCTTAGGCAAAAGCCTCATCCTCAGTAGGGTTGAAAACGGACGGTTTCTATCCCGTTCCGTTCCGACCGTTTTTCTACATTATGATTTTGATCCCGTTTTTACCGAATTATAAAAAGTTGTCAGATTCAATTAATTTTAATGTCATTCTTCATTATTTTGTAGTAGTTTACTTTCATAAATGTAGAAAAATCCTGTTCCGTTCCGACCGTTTTTCTACATTTATGATTTCGTGTTCGACCTTTTTCGACCGTTTTCATCCCTAATCCTCAGAAGCACCATTCATACCTCACTCTTTCTGTAGTTTCAGGACAGCTCGCAGCAGTGCATTAGTTTCCTCAAACCTGCTATTGATGTCCTTCACTTCATCCTGGGTCTGCCGCAGCAATTCTTTCTGAGCTTGAAGCTCTACCTGCAACTCTTCTTTGGTCCTCGCAGCTTCTTCCCTTTCAGCTTGGAGGGTTGCCTCAAACTGAGCTTGCATGCTGAGTACTGTCGATGAGGTCTGAGCAGACTTTGACCGTCGAGAGGCACCAATGTTAGGAAGAAATGTGGATGAGCGGCTGATCTGGCTAAGAGTTTCATCAACAATCTTGGAGGGAGACTTCTCTGCTCCTTCTGCTGTCTCTCTTTCCTTCTCTGCCACCATTCGTTCCTACATAAAAAGAATGCTCTTAATAACAAGGCGTATAACACTGTTGAAACATGCATAAACTTGAGTATAGTAGATGTATCCAATCATTTTAGAACTTACATATATTTCATTGGCAAGAGGAGATCGACCAGTTCTGGGACTATTCATACATTCCCCAAAGAAGTCTACAGCATCTGGCTCAGTGTTGTTGTACTTAGGCCTCTGCAGCATGCAAAAGCCTTGGATTACTTTGAAGCACACATCTTAGTTTGCATTGCATATTAACAAAAGGATCCAACCCAACACCAGGCATGAAAATTAGCCACAAAAGGATGTTGAACATACAACCCAAAAGCACCCACAGAGTGTGCAATAGTATTACCAGGCTGTATCGATGGGCTATGTAGGACCTGGAACCAGTTTTTTGGTGAAGTTGCACGTTCCCTCGGTTTACTTTATTCGTCTCAGATATCTCTTGCACCACAAATTCAATACAATCTTTTTTATACTCATGCACAGTTTGATTGCATATTAACAGAAGAAGTAATGCAGGGCATGGACCTGATTATTTGGGTCACACCAGTATTCTACGAGGCTGGTCCACTCCTCCATCCTCATTTTAGGTGGAGGTCCCTTGGCCAATATCTGTTCCATTGTCAGGGACTCATCGAAGTACTTCCTTTTTAGGAGATACCTCTGCTGCCTTACACACCTCTTAACGATATCAGTGCATGCAATTTTGCTTGGTCCATCAGTCTTAACATCCACTTCCAACCTATTCTGCAGGGACACACAGATCATTTATTAGACAAAATATCTTACATGAGAGTAGAGCTAGTAATGAAAGAAAACAGTTGTAGAGAATTAGGTGTCTCACCGCCACTTTGTCAAGCACCTTTTGTACTTCTGCTGGCTCCCCATCTTTTTCATAAAGCTTCCAAGATGTGTAGATAGGAAGCTTGTCTCTAAGTGCTACACCAGTTTCTGATGCCAGCTTCGCTGCTTGCAGCGGGACATCAGGTCTTTTCTTCCCTTCAGCCACTTGGATAAGCAACTTGTTTCCTCTCTTTATGAGCTTCTCTAAGCCCAACCCAATGGTTTTCTTGCGTACATTCCTTTGGGGTGCTGCATTGTCAAAGAACATGCAAAGGGCCTGGTTAGCAGCCCAAAATGTAGACACTGAATTCAATGTAGAAAATAATTGCTAGAAACACATGTTGATTTTTTTAGACCCAAGGATTACCCGGCTTATATTGAAAGCCAAAAGTGACAAAGTAGCTGCTGGGGTTACCAGCTTACATTCTCAGGAGCACCTTCTGCACTCAAACAAACGCAAAGCAAATCGACCAAGGGCTACTCACTAAAGGAAAGATTGAACCTAAGCATCCTTACAAGTCGAAACCAATGACTCAAAAAGAGAGACAAAGACTACTGACAGTAACACAAGATACACAACATCACAGAAGATAGAATGGGCTTCCAAGCCACCCCAGATCCAACATCTACCACCTCTTAAACCAGACCATCTTACTAAGCAAAATGGGAAATCCCAACATGTTGATTACCTTGAACTAAGTCACCAATAGGTTGTCCTCCACTTGTATCAACCTCTGCATTGCCATCAACTTGGTCATTTGACTCATTCAGGTCATTGCTCTGCCTAGAGCTCTGCACACCTGGCGAGGTTTCTAGAGGGAACATTTCTGGAGGGAACAGGGCACGATTGGGTGTAAGATTAGGAGTAGTATGCTCAGTGTTTGCACCAGGCATAGCTGTGGGTGTAGGACTAGGAGTAGTACGCTCATTGTT
Organism: Cenchrus fungigraminus; assembly: GCA_036936925.1. Classification (NCBI taxonomy): domain Eukaryota; kingdom Viridiplantae; phylum Streptophyta; class Magnoliopsida; order Poales; family Poaceae; genus Cenchrus; species Cenchrus fungigraminus. The sequence goes on along the minus strand of CM072779.1, from coordinate 121,276,426 downwards.
TCCACCAGGCATAGATGTGGATGTATTGGTGTTGGGAATTCTTGGAGCAAAAATATATGGGTTTGCACCAGGAATAACCCTGGCTGCGTTTTGCCTAGTGTGTCTACGAGGACTAGGCACTGTGATTCTAAGAGGCTCTGTGTTTTTTGTTCTAGGGTTGGCTTTCATAGTGATCTTAGGCGGCAAAGGCTGTCTTTCCCTAAGTGGTGGGCGGTTTCCAGGCGAAGGCATGGCTGCGGCTGCCTGTTGCCTAGTCATCCTGCTAGGCGTGCGTGGTGGCAGCTGGCTTCCAGTCGTCTTTTGCTTCTTGTTCTGAGGGTGAGCTCCTGGAGCCATCGCCGCTACCTGCCAAGAGAAACATGCATCTTATCAATTAAAGAACATGTTGAAGTACATTGAACAACAAAATTGAAGTAGATGGTAGAAGTAGACTAGCGAGATACTTGCTAATTGGTCTAGTAATGCATCTCACCTCAATATTATCCTCATTAATTAGGTCATCCTCACAGTCATCATCACTTTCAGATTGGTTATCAATGTCAGAAGATGGGTCATAGTCATGGTCAAGATCTGTTTTGTCAGATACTTCTGTCTTCCCTTTGAACTTTTTCTGTTTGGTAAGCCCATCGCTAACTTCCTGAGCTAATATTGGAATACCCAGAGAATGAAATTGTTCCTGGATTTTCCTGACATTTTCATCCCTGTCGAGCTCATACTGGGATTTTTTCATTTCCTACTTAGTTTCAGTGAATGCACAGAAACTGGGTTCAGTTTCTGTAAAAGAAAATGAAAGGAGCTAACAAATGAGTATTCTATGAAAGGTTAGAAAGAATTAAACATAACAACTAACAGATGACAACTTGGTTTCAATATGCTAGTAAGACCAGCCTACAACTTCTCTTTCTCTAGTTGTCAAATCAATATAAATTGGTAACCTACTCTAGTTGTCAAATTACAGCCTAAAAAATTGGTAAGAAAGTGCATACAGATCGGGGTACTACTTGCACATCTAAGAAAAAATGGGCATCCACAAATACTCTCACAATAATACCGCAAACAAACCAAAACCATCTGTCCCTCCACAATAATCCAGCCCATGCATTTGGTCTCCCCAGGTACAGACAAGAGGGGACCCAAAATCAAAATGGTTAGTTGAGCATCAACAAGGACACACTAGGCTACCACCGACCAAACACATCAATACATCCCAGCAACCAGGCACAACGCCCAATCTTTCAATCTTCATCAAACAAACATGAACTTTGCGATTGACAAAAATGACCAATTTTATGACTGAAGGCACTGAGACCGGCAGGTGGAGGGAGACGAGCATAGATGCGAGTAGTACCTTTGGAGGAGGAAGCAGAGTTGAGGTGGCGCCGCTTTCAGAGCAACAGTTCAGGATGGGGCGGTGCTAGGGTTTGCGTTGTGGCATGGTGGGCGAGAGCGGCGACGGGGCGGCGCTAGGGTTTGCGCAGTGGTGTTGTGGGCGAGAGCGGTGACGACGCGGCGGTAGGCTTTGCGCGGTGGCTAGGGTTCGCGTGCTGGGCGAGAGCGGCGACGGTGTGGGAGGAGGGAGAGATGGGAGAGCGGCGACGGGATAGAGAATTGGGATTTTCCCCCTTTGTTCAACCGCGCAAGAGGATAAGGCTAGGTGGTGGCGTTTGGATGGGATGAGCGGGAGGCGGGCTCGGGCCCATGTGTCGGCGAGTGGTGTAGCGCGGGAGAGATGATGGTGCGTCAGCGAAAATTTTGGCCTGTGGAGTGGACCCGGATTGTCGGTGACAGGTCTTGGGCTGGGCTGAATTTGGTTCTGGTGCAACCTGGGCTCATCCGCTCCACTGTTGTGCTGCAATGGGTCCACAAGTCAGTGACCTTTTTAATCTATTTAGGATTTCAAAATGGATTTTTGGAGAAGTAAACTGTCGAAAATGGAAAAGTTGTCAAAAACAAATTTGTAGAACATGTCGAAATCTACAATGTTGGTTTTGACCAATTTTTCATTTGACCCTTTTCGGACAGTTTGAATTTTGAAATTCAAACTTGTTAAACTTTGTACTAAAATTTGGAGTACCAAAAACCTTCAAATTAAAAAGTGCAGAACACAAAGATGACACATCTCATGAATGTCTACAGTTCTTATTTTGGTTGTTTGTCCATCCGAGGAAGTGGTGGTAACTTTGTTCATGGATCTTACATATCTTACACAATGATCATGAAAGTATAAGGGACATTGTTCTAGATTGTACAATATATGAACTACTTCGCCATCACTTTGTCTAATTGAAAAATGGTCTACATAAGAATTGTTGGTCTTCATGAGCTGAACAATTGTTGTGTTATTGACTTTTGTAGCCGAAGTCATTTCGAGTTCCAAATTTGGGTTGCTAGTTCATTAGTTTTAAAAATTCAAATTTTGAATTGTGCAATCTTTGTTACATGAAAATATAGCCACAACCAACTCAACCAACAGATAGATCATGATTTTACAAATTTTTAGGAAAAAAAACATTACATTTGACATTGTAATGAAGGAGAAAAACCTGTTACAAGTTTTTTCCATGAATTAAAAAAACAAATGTATGAACACTTGACAGGGGGCAAGAGTGGCTAATGAACATCTTCTGGCCCACATGTCATTGTAAGCGGACCACTTGGCACTCAAGTCTAAATACCACCTGGGCCCACATGTCATATAACAAAGGGGTATGAACAATTATGTTACACGCACTGTCCACTTGTGCTCGGCCACTACCCCTGGCGCTCGGACACTGCCCCACCATCCCGCCACGACCTGCTAGCTCACCGGCGACGAGCACGCAAAGCCCCTCCGCCCCAACTTGCTGCCCCTCCGGCGACTGGCACCTACAGGCCCCCCGCTCCACTCTGCAGCCCGGCCGCGCGCCCGACGCTGCAGCCTCACCTGCGACAAGCACGAGCGCTGCCCCGCCGCCCCAACACGCCGCCACCAACTGCTTCCTCACCGGCGACGAGCCCGCACAGCCCTGCCTCCCCAACCTGCTGCCTCGCATGCGACGAGCATCTCCAGCTCAGGCAGAGCTGGCGCCCCTCTCCTGATCTGGAGCTGGCGCCCCTCCCCTGATCTGGAGCTGGTGCCCCTCCCCTGATCTGCAGATGGTACCCCTCCCGTGATCTGCAGCTGGCGCCCCCTGTAGATGGCGCTGACGAGGAACCATGGAGCTACTAGCACAGCAGCAGCAGCTAGCAGCTACTAGCACAGCAGCAGCAGCTAGCAGCTAGCAGCAGCACACAGTGAGTTGCTACTTCTAAAAATTCGGTGAGTTCACTGAGATGCTAGTTTTTGTTGTGTCTTTACCTCAAACCAGAGATTTCAGATGGAATTGTAATTGTACCTAAATTTATGTAGGTCAAGATGGACAGAAGTTGGATTAATAACAGTGAACCCTTCTCACAACAATTCTTGGCTGGTGTTCAACAATTCATTGACCATGTCAAAGGCAGATATAGTGAAGATGAGCAGATCAAGTGCCCTTGTCGGAAATGCTTGAACCACAGAGAGAAAAGCATAGATGAAGTGCATGAGGATATCGAAATCAATGGTATGTCTAAGTTGTATACTAGGTGGGTTTACCATGGAGAGGAAGAAAATGATGATGGTACAGGAAGTGGATATGGCATGGGATGGAAATGACCAAGCAGAGGTAGATGGAGGACATGTTGTTGTAGCAGAGGCAGATGGAGGAGATGCTGTTGTACCAGAGGCAGATGGAGGACATGCTGATGATGGTGAAAGAGGAGTCCAGGGGTTGATTGCAGATTTGCGTGATGCAGCTAGCCATGGCTTCGGAGGTGACTTGCATAAAAAAATCATGGAAGAGGCAAAGCGTGAACTTTATGCAGGTTGCACCGAGGAGTCTAGGCTATCTTTCATTATCAAACTGCTGCATATAAAAGTGTACAATAGGATAACAACATCTGCGTTTGATGCATTCCTCGAGTTGTTTTCTTCATCTTTGAAGAATGTGCCCGGACTTCCTAAGTCGTATAATGAGATGAAAGCGATGCTTTGGAAGCTTGGATTTGGTTATGAGTCTATTGATGTGTGCAGGTATGATTGTGCCTTATTTTGGGATGACCATAAAGATGATGATCATTGCCCAGTTTGTGGGTTCACTAAATGGAAAGTGAACAAGGACGGCAGAAAGAAAGTTCCTCACAAGGTCCTCCGTTACTTTCCAATAATTCCACGCCTTCAAAGGCTTTTCATGTCAAAGCAGCGGGCACAGTACACAAGATGGCACAAGGAAAAGAGGGTACCGGTTGAGAATGAAATGAGACATCCTGCTGATGGGGAAGCTTGGAAAGATTTTGATGAGACTTTCAAGTCTTTTGCAGATGATCCCCGCAGTTTGAGGTTAGGCATTGGTACTGATGGATTCAACCCCTTTGGTCAGATGAGCAATACATATAGCATATGGCCAGTGATAGTGGTACCATACAATTTTCCACCATGGATGTGTATGGACCAATCCAATTACATGCTTGCTTTACTAATTCCAGGAAAAAAATCACCAGGCAAAGATCTCCATGTGTACATGCAGCCTTTGATAAAAGACATGATACAACTTTGGAAGGGTGTACAAACCTATGATGCAGTTGAAGGCAAAGAATTCAGCCTGCGTGCAGCGATTCTGTGGGGAATCCATGACTACCCTGCATTAGGCACCTTGTCAGGCAGAACCACTAGGGGTTACTTTGCATGTGTGCACTGTGATGAGATGCCATGCTCTGAATGTCTTAGAGGCAAAATTGGTTTCCTGAACCATAGACGTTTCCTCCCTAAGGATCATCCTTGGAGGAGAAATAGATCTTTCAATGGCAAGCATGAAAAAAGAGAGAAGCCAAGGAAATTTAGTGCAGATGAGGTTATGGCAAGACTGGAAGAAGTTTGCTATGTTCCAGGAAAAAATCCAGATGTGCCAAAATCAAGAAAACGACATCGTACTGAAGGTGAACCAGTATGGCATCTGAAGGTTAGCTTGTATGATTTACCATATTGGTCCAAATTGAAGCTTCAGTACAACCTTGATGTCATGCACATAGAGAAAAACATATGTGAGGCGATCTTGTATAATCTACTTAATATTCCATACAAGACAAAGGACACCATCTCTGCTAGACTAGATTTGGAGGACAGAGGTATACACAAAGAGCTTCATTTGCTAGATGACAGTGGTAGTTCATCATCAAAGCCAAGAGCTTGTTACGTTCTAAAACCAGAAGACAAGAAGAAGTTCTTGCAATTTGTGAGCAATGTTAAGTTTCCAGATGGCTATGCCTCCAACATATCAATATGTGTGAATATGGAGGGAGGAGGATCAATGCATGGATTAAAAACACATGACTACCATATGATGCTGCAACGTATTTTACCTGTTGGCCTTCGTGGTTTGGTGCGGAAAGACTTATATGAAGTCATTGCTGAATTGGGAACGTTTTTTAAACAACTTTGCTCCAAAACTCTAAAGGTTGATGCACTAAAATAGATGAAGGAAGATATTGTGCTTATCCTCTACAAGCTAGAGAAAATTTATCCTCCAGCATTCTTTGATGTTATGGTTCACCTAGCAGTACACTTACCCGATGAGGCACTCCTTAGGGGGCCAGTGCAGTATGGATGGATGTATCCCATTGAGAGAAGATTGGGCACCTTTAAGCGCTTTGTCCGCAATCAAGCAAGACCTGAAGGATCTATTGCAGAGGCATACACTGCCTATGAGTGTATGACCCAATGCTCACCTTATTTCAGTGACATCATTTGTAGGTTCACTAGGCCCGAAAGAAACTTAGATGGAGTCCAGAACATCTCACATGATGGTTACTCTATTTTTGATCATGGTATAAACCTGTTCGGTGCTTCAACCCTACATTACAAAGAGAAAGACTATGACTCCATGGTTTGGTTTGTTCTAAATAACTGCGAAGAGATTCAAGAATATAAAGAGTGAGTACTTACTGTCATCTTAGCTCAGCCATCCTTATTCAATAGCATGTAACAAAAAAACTCATTTTCTTCTTCCTTTGCAGTTTGTATAAAGCACAATTAATAGAACAAGAGGTGAGGGATGTTGAAGAAGTGATGTCAACACAATTCGCTGCATGGTTCGAGAATCATGTGTGTGCTACTTCTACTGCATGACTACATAATTCATGATATAATACTTTTTCAAACTCACTAATTGTGTATGTTCGCGACTGGCAGATTACCAAATTGAAATATGAAGGCACAACACATATTGATGAAGACTTGTACTCACTAGCATGCCAGCTAGATCCGCGTGTGCGTTCGTACACAGCCTGTGTAATCAATGGGGTGAGGTACCACACTATTGCTCGTGATGAACACAGGAAGACACAAAACTCTACCATTAAAAGCCCAGGTCTCCACGGTGATGACGGAATTGACTTCTATGGGGCAATCACAGAAATCATTGAGCTGAGTTATGGCAAGAACAGCAAGGGGAGCAGAACTGTAATCTTACTTAGGTGTGAATGGTACAATCTTGAGGGAAAGTTATACAAGATGAAGGATGATGGTTACTTCAAGAGCATAAACATCCAAGGCCGATGGTATAAGAATGATCCTTTCATTAAGGCCATAGATGCCTCACAAGTATTTTTCTTGGAAGATACAAAGTTTGGTCCATGTTGGCGAGTGATGCAAGAATTTGGCCACCGACATGTATATGATGTAGAAGATTCTGACCAAAACAAACCACTCTATGAACAAATACAAATGAGAAGTCAGGAGGCATACCAAGAGGAGCATATTTCAACTCAACATAGTGCAGTGGGAGACATTGATCCTGATATGGATTTGTTGCACATAGACAATGAACCAGGCAGCCCTATTAGTAGAGACCTCGTAGAGAGCATCCGTCGAAAAAAATATATAGCACCACATGATGAAGCAAACTACATCGGTGAAGATGAAGATGAAGATAATACCTTCCTTGAGTACCATAGTCCAGTAGAAGATGATAGTTCTGGAGATGACAGTGATGTTGAACCTTTGCATTTCTAGAGTTTTTTTGTGAACCATGGACTTGTATGTTGTATTTCTAGAGCTATTTGTGAACTATGAACTTGTATTACTGATTTATGTACTTGTAAGACCTAGTATGCAATGAATTATTTGTGAGCTATTTCTGTGATTTTTAGTATTTCTGTGAGAAGACAGTGGTAGATTTGTACCAATGATGCTAAGTGGTAGTGCCCAGATTTTTTTTGATTTAATGACACATGCCATTGTCATGTTATGCCCAAAATCTGTCATATAATGTATACATCTGTCATACAATGTATAAATCTGTCATATAATGTATAAATCTATCACAAAATGTATAGGCTGCAAGTTATAGATACATGCTACCAAGATTCACCAGATTGTTCCATTACAAAATGTATAGGCTGCAAGTTATAGATACAAGCTGCCAAAATTCAGAAAGCATCAGATTTCATTGCATGAAAAAGCACCAGATTGTTCTATTACAAAAGCCAAACTACACTGCAACCAACCTACAAAGACTAAAATACATTATGCAGTGAACTTCTCATTCAGTCTGCCTGCAACATACATGAACACACAACCAAGACCCACATACATCAAAAGGTTCAACTTCCACATCAGATCCTCCAACTTTGCCTCATACTTTGTCTTCTTTTTACCACCCTGCTTTTTCTTGACCACTCTTCCAGATGATGCATCTGCTACCTCTTCAGGTTCATAACCAAGGTCCTCATCACCAAGGTCCATTGCCAGCGGGAATTTGCGGATTGCGATGATGCCAAGCTCCTCCAGCTTATCCAAATACTGACTTTGGAATTTATAGAACCCGCACTGCTTAGGAAACTACAGCAATGAAAAAAACAATTCCATTACCACAAACTGCATGCATAGGGATGAACATCTTCTCAACTCAAATCATTCATGTGCTTGCTCACCGAGTTCCGCGGACACTTGAAGAACACACGCAGGTAGTTCTCGGTCGTCTCCTTCGCTGACCGCCTCTCTATCACCCTCGCCATCCCACAGTCAGGGCATGGGATCAAGGGTAGCCCGGTCTCCTTACCAAGGGGATACGGCTCCAGAGCCCACCTCGAGCTTGCATCCAGATGGTGCTCAACCCTCCTGGAGGCTCCAGTACTCCTCGATTGACTTGCCGAGCTTCCCCACTTGGACATGGCGCCGTCGTCGCCGGAGTCGCCAGAGCAGTCACCTGGAGTCGAGGAAAACAAGGAAGGGTGGAGATTAGCGACTGACTACCAACCTGATCCACCCAAAGGCATCAAGACGGCGGCCGTGCTCCACCCCGACCGACACTAGGACTGAGGCCGCCCACCGCTTGCCGCACCGCCAGCCGCCACAGGACCTGGGAGCTCGCGACGTGCTACCAGACCGTCCGATGGGGGGAGAGGGGGATCTGCCTCTGCCCAGCCTGACCGAACCCCAGCTTGCTCGCCCAACGTCGCTGTTCGCTCGCCCGAGGAAGCCGCCCGCTCGCCGTCCAACGCACCACCTGAATCCACCGGCCCTCCCCTCGTCATCATTCAGTTGGGTCAGGGAGAATGGGGATTGGGATTTTGGGAGCTCGCTGGCTTCAGATGGGGATGGGGAGAGGTCAACAGAAGGCGGCGGGTCCACTTGTAAGAGTAATAACCCACTCGCCGGGCCCCATTTCCATTTTATGCATGGGCCGAGACCAGCTTCAAGCCCAATTGACCTGGGTCAAGGGTCCAGCTCCCACTAGGTATTTTATGACACTGCGGGATGTCATATTTGATAAAACATTTCGTGACAGTGCAGAGTCGTCACATAAAAGCTATACATGTCGTCATAAATTCGCTTCCGTCAACCGGCTCCAGGAGAATGACTATTTGTGACGGAATTTGGTAGCTTTCTATGACACCAAAGTCGGAGGCGTCACAAATTCTTCACGGGCTCACAATTTTGTGACGGCACAAATTTTTGTGTCATATTATGTGACATTATATGACGCAACCGAGCCTCGTCATGAAGAAATTTGTCATAAAAAGCCAGATTTCTTGTAGTGGAGACATAGGGTTAGTCCAGTTAGAGGGTGATGCCAGCTCGCCGTTGATCAGATGGGCGTTGGTCCCGTTCCATGCCGCTCGGCCGACGTTCGCCGCATCACAGATCGCCACCATAGTCGGCGATGTTGAGCCCCCACCATTCTGATCTATGTGTGTGTGTGTGAGAGGGAGAGGCATGAGCACTTGAGGGAATGAGGAGTGTCAGGGGGTGAGACCTGGATAGATCCGCTAGGGGGTTGCCCTAGTGGTTTGCAGGTTAATGGAGGATCGGGACCTAAGAGCGTAGGTGGTTATGCACGTGGTGCACATGGAGCTAGGCGAGTATGGCGGCGAAGAACAGGGTGATTAGGGTTTATACTGGTTCAGGCCTCCGGAGAGTAAAACCCTACGTCCAGTTGTGGTGGGTTATGCGAGGATGAAGATGAGTTCTCCCTGTGCATGGAGCCCTAGGCCGCCTTATATGGGGGGACAGGCTAGGGTTTGCATGCGCAGGTCGGTTGACCCGTGTCGGGGTCAGTTACAACTGTGGGAAGATTATTTCCTGGATTACAGGGAGTATCCCGTGATAATCGGAGCTACAGGCGGCGGCGCGCCAGGTCGTCATGTCCTTGTCTTGCACGCCAAGGCTTCGCGGGTCTTCCGGGAGCTTGACCAGGTCGCTGGGCCCACTTGTAAGGTCGGCGAGTCTTCTGGAAGGTCGGGCCCACTCGTCAGGGGCCTCTGGGACCCTGGTCGGTGGGGACCCATGGGTACCCATGTCTGTCAAGCCCCCGATCGACGTGTAGGCGTAGCGGTCGAGGCGGGGTCGTGTTGAAGAGGAGCAGAGGCGCAGCACCATCGAGGTCGTGAAGGGTGCATGGGGATCAAAAAGAAAGAAACCCCTCCGATGCGCGCACGAAGTTGAACGTCGAGCTTCTGTGTCGAAGTATCATGAGGTCGAAGTGAAGACGAGGCATAGATCTTGCAGAACCGCCGACCTGACCTGAGTCAGGCATATTGTAGTAGGAGTCACGACCTTCAGAAAGGTCAACAAGCCTACCAGGGGTAGGTCAAGCCGAGATGCGATGGAAGCGGGCTTCCATTTAGGTCGAGGCGACCTGAAGAAAATAGTGCGTCGAAGACGCACTAGTGTAGTAGCCCCCGAGCAGTAAAGCGACCAGGATGGCCGGTTTGATGCTCTAAAAGAAGAAGAGAAAAAGAATCCGAACCTACGACCTTCCGCTGGGGAAACTGATGCTCTTGTAGAGGCGACGCTAGAGGACAAGAGCCCCAGAATCTGACAGAAGGTAGCAGGCTTCAAGTCTGTCTCAACCAGAGCCACGGGTTCACTGTATGGTCACGAGCCGATGTGCTCATGAAGCATGGGTTGCTGCCACCCACAAAGGACAAAGGTGCTGCTGTTTGCAGTCAGGTAGGGGTCAGGTGCGCCGATGCCGTTCGCAGGCAAACAGTAACCTCATTCTCCACGAGGGCACAGTGTCTTCGAAGATAAGGACGCCACACAAGCTGGCTTGCGGATGAACGCCCAACGGCAGGTGCTGGAGTATAAATAGGTGCCAAGGGTTTGAAGCAAACCGCACCATTCTTCAGAGGGGATTCAAGATGATCCAGTGTAGTAATATTGCCACGCCGTGGGCTTGTGTCCGTCCCCGAGAGTGTAGAGGTAGTGTAGTTCATGCTTGGAGCTAGAAGAATGCTTGCGAGGCTCGAAGAACTCTATCAGCTTCTTCTCCCAGCCTCACCGAGGAGCCTGGAAGGAGTATGAAGCAGCAGCTGCATCATCGGCCCTGACACTTTCAGGCCAGATGTGATGTTGGTGAGCACCGCGCTCCACCCGATGAGGTTGGTGTTAAAGCTCGGACCTTTTGCAATCTTGCCGTGAAGCTCAGACTTGATGCTGGGCGCTGCATGAGACCGGTTGGTGCGCGAGTAGAGGTCGCTGTGCGGCAGCTGCCTCCACAGTAGCTGTAGAGGTCGTCGAGTAGGCCCTGAAGCCAGAAGAAAGCTTGCGACAAGCCTTATTAGTGTAGGCTTAATCATAAGCACTTTGGAAGGTAATTCAGGACCTTTAAGATCTTTGTATCTTGTAATTTGGCCAAGGGCCAAGCTCTTTGTGGCTTAAGAAGCTATGAGTATGGTTTTGCATGAACAGTGTCATGACTTTAGTAGATTGTAAGGGCGTCCGGGCGGCAATGGTACGGATACCAAGGTCCCAGCGAAGCTGTAATAGCACACCGACCTTCAGGAGGCCTACCGTAGAGACAAGGGATCTGTGTCGACCTGGGTCAGCACGGCCGTTGTGCAGACACAACGCAGGTAGTCAACCTGGAGAGTCCTAGGTCTGTACAACCTAGGAGGCAGCATTGCCTTAGCAACCTCAGGGAGGTGCCACTTGACCAAGAGGTCGCCAACGGGCAGTAGAGCCATTAAGCACGGGGCCGTCAGTATAGCCGTGAAGGCAATGTAATAGATAGCAGGACCTTAGCGACCTCAAGGAGGTGCTACTTGGCCCGGAGGCCGCTGACGGGCAGTAGAGCCCAAGGGTGCGAGCCCGAATAGAGAGAACAGAGGCGACCTACCAAGCGGTAGTACCTGTCGACCTTGTGAAGGTGTTATCATGAACCCGGAGGTCGTCAGAGGCCAAGAGACCTTGAGGAAAATTGTGGGGAGGGGGCTTGAAGTAAGGCATAGCGAGTCTATGGACACCAGGACGTTGTGCGCAAAATCAACGGGCATGGATTCCCGCACGCCTCAGGCTGTTACTGCCTGTAGCTGTTAGGCCGAAATAGCCATTGGGCGATGTATCCGTTAGGTCGCCGGTGATGTCGCCGAATTTGAGGGGTCGTTAGGGGGCCGCGGCCCACCGTACTGAGGCGGCCCAGTTATAAAAGGCCGAGTGAGGGGTCAAGGACCCCACTCGCTTCCATTCCCCGCAAGAGCTAGGGTTCCCAATCCGCAGCCGAAAGCTTTAGCGCGTAGATTCGCCGGCACCGCCGTGCTTAGAACCGCCGCGCCCAGCACCGCCGTATGCGCCAAAAGACCCTGGTGGTATTTAGAGCCAGATCCACCGGCTTCGAAGAAGAGGAGATGGCCCCGGAGCGTGCGCCGGCACCGTAGAAGGTGTGGGAGCACTCGACGGTGATGGAGGCGCAGCTCAAGGAGCTGGTGGAGCGCGGGCTGCTGAAGCCCAGGGAGCAGGTGGGGTGGAGGCCCGCCGCCGGTGAAGCGTTCCCCTCCGAGGGGACTGGGGAGACCGTCGCCTTCGTCGCGCACGTCGAGCGCGGCTTTGGTGTCCCGGTGGGCGACTTCTTCCGCGGGCTGCTGCACTTCTACCGCATCGACGTGACACAGCTCGTCCCCAACGCCATCACCACGGTATCCTCGTTCATCCATCTGTGCGAGGCATACCTTGGGATACCGCCACATTTCGACCTATGGCGGTATTTCTTCGAGGTGAAGAAGACTGGGAAGAACGGCGTCGTCGGCGCCGTGGGCTTCATGCTACACCGTCACATGAAGACGGTGTACATCGACATGGAGTTGTCGGACAACACCCAGGGCTGGCGGCGGGGCTGGTTCTACATCGACAACCCCAAGCCAGTGCTACCGACCAGGTCGGGGCTGGCACCGACCCCGGTACCTGAGTGGACCAACTAGCTTACGTCGCGGGAGATGGACGCCATCAAGCCGCTGCTAGAGGACCTCAAGCAGCAGAAGGAAGAGGGGCTGACCGGCGGAGCGGTGGCCATCAGTTTTAGCCGGAGGCTGCTGTAGCCGATCCAAGATCGAGTGCACCCTGCCTACGAGTATTGGGGGCAGACCGACCCAACCCGCGTACAGCAGCGAAAGGTCTCCAAGGAGGAGATGGTGGCGCGGGTGAGGGAGCTCTTCAACGGGGTGATCCGGAACCGGACATGCCTCAAGGCATTCTCCCTCACACGGCCTGCAGACGTGGTATGTCACTGATCGATCTTGACTTCTTTGTTGTTGTTGTTGTATTCCTCTTGAGCTGAAACGGAGGTCGTCTGATTCATAGGGTCATGAAGGTCTGTTCTGGTGTCCAGCTCCCCTCGCGGACGAGGGGGAGTGCAGTTTCAAGGTCCGGGCGGCGGAGGACGTGAGGGCTCCACCGCCGGAGGTGTTGGAGAACTACCTCTCTGACTCATCGGTGGGGGGTAGCGATGACGAGGATCCGCCCGTGGTGAGCTCCGTGCCAATGGTTCATCGTACACGGCAGGCCACCGCGAAGATTCCGGCACACAAGGGCGTCAAGATCATCTCCGCCACCATTGAGGCGGAGAAGAAGAAGAGGAAGAGGAAGGTCGTCGCCGCGTCGTCGGAGACGACAATGACTGACACCGAGGTCGTCTTCGAGGAGTGTGATGATGCGGGTCGCGTGACGTCACCGAAGGGTCGGGCGACGCGGCGGTCGTAGGAGAAAGCAATGCCCTGCCCGCGGCTATCGGCGAGCAACAGCAGAGGGCGAGCGCGAAGGGCGTGAGCGACCAAGGGTCGGACAAGAAGCCGAGGCGGGAGCCGCCCAGGCCAATGTCGATGAAGCTGAAGACTGGCAGCGGGTATGTTCGCTGGGCTTGATTTATGATGTTTCTCATCTTCGGAGGGTGTGTTGAGTAGGTCTGACGAACATGTACACCTTGTGTAGGTCGACTCCTGCTGTTTCTGGCAGCAGCAAGAACGCCTCAGGCCAAGAGGCGTTTGGCTGGAAGGTCGAGAAGTTGCCGGTGGGGCAGTCACCGGCGACCTCAGGCGGGGACTTCACCAGTAAGCCTCCTGAGACTATGGAGACGACGCCATTGGCACCAGCTAAGGTCGCTGTGGAGGCCGCGTAGCAGGTGGAGGGCCCACGCCAGCAGGACCTGCCGGAGTCAAGCCTGCTGGGCACGCAGCAAGCGGTAGCCGGAGGTGCGAGCGGAGAAGCCGACGAGCAACCCTGCTTGTACGAAGGTACTCCGTGGGAGGACGACGTCTGGGCCGACGCCAAGGATCTTGAAGACTTCAAGGTGGCGCAGGTGACCATTGGTAGGACGCTCGCGGTAAGTTTGCATTACCTTTGGAGTTGCCTCTTGGGTTCATACCGACGCCATGTTTTTAACAATCTCGATGAGTGGTTGCGGACTCTTGCTGAGCGCGCGCAGAGAAGGGTGACCCTGTTGAAGGAGGGCGCCAATCTTCACGCGGAGCTGACAACGGCCCGGGAGGCCGTACTCCAGGCCAAGGTCGAGGCCGCGAAGGAAGTAAGGAGCCTCAAGGACGAGGCAATCTCGAAGGATCAGGCCATCGAGGCCTTGAGGCGGGAGCTTGAAGCTGTAAAGCTGAAGGCGAAGGAGGCGGAGGACGAGCTGAAGGTCGCCGCTACAGGTACGTCATGGGATGCCCTTGTGTTGTTGTGTAAGCACGTCGTGCTAGCCCGCTCTTGACCTCGGTACGTACAGAGGCCAAGAAGAGGGAGACTGCCTTGAAGAAGGACCTCAAGGAGTCCAAGGAGCAGGTGAAGATCCTCAAGGAGAAGCACAAGGAGGTCGTCGCTAGTGAGTCTTACTTCACCCGTAAAGCTGCTTATGAATTTGGGGCGCGCAGGGATCTAGAGATCGACCTTGGCCGGGCGATGTAGACCCTTATTGATCATCAAGAGATGACTGCAGATATGGAGAAGGAGCTGGACGACCTCAAGGAGGTTGCCGAGTACCTTGTGGATGTGTACCCCCCTAAGGTCGAGGGCGATCCGCAAGGGCTCTTCGAGTGGCTGGATGGCGCGGTAGGTCGCATAAAGACCTTGCTGATGGACGGTGGCAAGCTTGCCGCCGCTACCGCGCTGGCCGTGGTGAAGCACCACGAGCCGTCGTTCAACCTCGAGAAGGTCAAGGAGGAGATCGACTTGGCACAGGCGGTGGACAGCGAAGACATTCAGGCCGCCGCGGAGGAAGTTATGAAGAAGTTAGACCTACAGGGGTAGCTCAGTAGTGGTAAACAGTTAGTAACAATGACGGGTCGCGAACCCTTTTGATGTAATATAAACATTTTCATGAATGAAAAAGATATGCCCTGTGATCCCTTATTTGACTCTGTGTACGCTTTATAAGAACCCAAAGGCAACGAAGCTGCGAGACCCCTTTTCCTCCGCTAACCCTGCTCAGTGGAGGAACGGCTTACCGACCACACGGCTCGACGTTGGAGGCTTAGGTGCGGCCGGCGCGCGGAGGGGATCAAGGACCCAAGGTCAAGCAACCTCACGACCTAGGAATACTTATAAAATGTACAAAAAGCTGTGTTAAGGGAGCACTATGGAAAGAAAGAAGGGAGAACCCAGGTCGAGCGACCCTTAGGTTGGCAAAGCCAAGCCCCCGAGCGTGAAGGGCCGGGCTTAGAGCCAAGCCCCCGAGCGTGAAGGATTGGTTTTTAGGCCAAGCCCCCGAGCGTGTCGAAGGGGAGGGATAAACAGAAAACAGACAAGCTGAAAGAGAAATCTTTTTATATATATGGAATTTACAAGGGGTAGAATACATAGCTTTATTGTGATACAATGCTCCTAAGGATAGAAGCGACGTAAGTGCTCGATGTTCCAGGGGTTAGGAACACCCTGGCCATCGGCCCATTGGAGGCGATAGGTCGCCGGTCCAATGACCTCCTTAACTATGAAGGGGCCTTCCCAAGGTGCAGAGAGCTTGTGCATGTCCTTGGTGTTCTGGATCCGCTGCAGGACTAGGTCGCCAACGTTGAAGGAACGCTCCTGCACGTTGCGGTCGTGGTAGCGACGTAGCTACTGCTCGTGGCGAGTGTGGTGCATGAGCGCGGCCACACGGTGTTCCTCGACACTGTCGAGGTCGAGTCGGCGTGTTTGCTCTACTTCTCCTTCATCGAAGTGCTGGATGCGAGGAGCACCAAAAGCCACATCGGTGGGGAGGATAGCCCCTGATCCGTAGACCAGGAAGAAGGGTGAATACCCTGTAGCTGAGCTGACCTGGGTCCTGAGACCCCAGAGAATGTGAGGGAGCTTTGAGAGTCACCTCGTGGCATAGGGCGATGAGCCGTCGAAAATACGATCTTTTATGGCCTGTAGGACCATGCCGTTGGACCGTTTGACCTGGCCGTTGCACCGTGGGTGCGCCACCGAAGAGTAGTATACGTCAATCAGGCTGTCCTAACAGAAGTCCCAAAACTCAACTCCTGTGAAGGCCGTGCCGAGGTCGGTGACGATCCTATTGGGCACCCCGAAGCGATGGGTAATTTCCTCGATGAATTTAGTTGCCTCTTTCGAGGTGACGCTGGGTACGGGATGGACCTCGATCCACTTGGTGAACTTATCCACCGCCACCAGTATGTGCTTGTAGCTTCCGGGGGCGGTTTTGAAAGGTCCCACAGAGTCGAGACCCCAAACTGCGAAGGGCCACGATGGAGGGATAGTCCTGAGGGCCTGAGCCGGGAGGTGCTGCTGTTTGGCGAAGAATTGGCACCCCTTGCAGCGACGTACAAGTTCTTGGGCATCGGCCAAGGCCATGGGCCAGTAGAAGCCAGACTTGAAGACCTTGCCTACCAGGTTCGAAGAGGCAGCGTGGTTGCCGCACTCGCCACCGTGTATCTCGTCCAAGAGCCTGAGGCCCTCGGATCGTAGGATGCACTTCATCAGTACTCCAGTAGAGGCGGACCTCCGGTAGAGTTCCTGACCGACGATGATGTAGTTGGCGTTACGCCTCGTGATCTTTTCTCTCTCTGCCTTGTCCTCAGGTACTCGATGCTCGAGGTGGAAGGTAATGAAGTCAAGGCGCCAGTCATCTTCTGCGTCGACCATGAGGATCTCGCGGCCTGCAGGCGAGGCGACCTCGTCATCGGGCAAATTTGAGTTGGGGATGAGCTTGATGGACGGCTTGCGTAGGTCTTGGACGAACACACCGGCCGGAACCAGTGCGCGCTTGGAGCCAAGCTTGGAGAGGACATCAGCCGCGACGTTGTTGTTGCGGCAGACGTGGTGGAACTCGAGCCCCTCCAAGTGGCACTCGAGTTTGCGCACCTCAGCACAGTAGGCATCCATGGTGTCCTTCCTGGCTTCGGAGTCTTTGCTGACTTGGTC
Organism: Cenchrus fungigraminus; assembly: GCA_036936925.1. Lineage (NCBI taxonomy): Eukaryota > Viridiplantae > Streptophyta > Magnoliopsida > Poales > Poaceae > Cenchrus > Cenchrus fungigraminus. Next base: position 121,259,244 of record CM072779.1, on the reverse strand, counting down.
GATGACGACCTTGGAATCGTCGTAGGCCAAGAGGCGCTTGATCCCAAGGGAGAAGGCAATGCGGAGCCTGTGGATGAGGGCCTCGTACTCGGTGCTGTTGTTGGACGCCTTGTAGTGGATTTGCAGGACGTACTTGAGGTAGTTGCCCTTAGGGGAGATGAATAGAACTCCCACGCCGGCACCTTCGAGGTTCAGGGAACCATCGAAGTACATCTTCCAATGCTCAGGCCGCTCCGGCGGCGGAGGTAGCTGGATCTCTGTCCACTCTGAGACGAAGTCTGCGATGACTTGTGACTTGATAGCCTGCCTGGGGCAGAACTCTAGGTCGAACTCGCCTAGTTCGATAGACCACTTGACGACGCGCCCAGAGGTGTCACGACTCCGTAGAATCTCGCCAAGGGGAAAGGCCGAGACGACCTTGATCTTGTGGGATTGGAAGTAGTGCCGGAGCTTTCGCAAAGTCATGAGTAGCGCGTAGAGCATCTTCTGGGGCTGGCTGTACCTGGTCTTGCTGTCGGACAGGACCTCGCTGACGTTGTAAATAGGTCGCTGAACAGGGTAAGGCCGCCCTTCTTCAGGTCGCTCAGCCACCAGGACCGCGCTGACCACCAGGGTGGTAGCCGAGATGTAGAGCAGTAAGGGCTCCTTGGGTGCCGGGGCACCATCACCGGGGGCGTCGTGAGGAAGGTCTTGAGTTGCTCAAGAGCTTGGTCCGCCTCCTCGGTCCAGATGAACTTGTCCGCCTTCTTTAGCAGCTTGAAGAAGGGCAGGCCTTTCTCTTCGAGCTTGCTAATGAATCGGCCTAAGGCCGCCATCATGCCTGTGAGCTTCATGACATTCTTCTTGCCAGTAGGTCGCTTCATCTTGAGGATGGCATCCACCTTGGTAGGATTGGCTTCGATGCCCCGGTTGCTGACCATGAAGCCCAGGAGCTTGCCGAACGGGACACCGAAGACGCACTTCTCTGGGTTAAGCTTCCAGCGATAAGTGCGAAGGTTGGCGAAGGTCTCCGCGAGGTCAGCTAGGAGCTGATCCTCATGGTGGTGTTGACGACCATATCATCGACGTAGGCTTCTACGTTCTTGTTGATCTGGCTGACCAGACACTTCTGTATTGCTTTCTGGTAGGTCACGCCAGCGTTCTTGAGGCCGAAGGTCATGGCCGTATAGCAATAGATGCCATGGGGTGTTATGAACGCCGTCTTGTCTTGGTCGGAGACCTTCAGGGCTATCTGGTGATACCCTGAGTAGCAGTCGAGGAAGGAGAGGAGGACACTCCCGGCTGTGGAGTCCATGACCTGGTCGAAACGTGGAAGAGGGAAGGGGTCTTTAGGGCAGTGCCTGTTGAGATCAGTGTAATCGATACACATTCTCCATTGACCGGTTTTCTTTGGTACAAGAACCGAGTTGGCGAGCCAAACCGGGTTTTTACACTCTCGGATAAATCCGGCAGCTAGGAGCTTTATTAGCTCTACCCTAATGACGTCCTTGCGATCTTTCGCAAAGCGGCGAAGCTTCTGTTTGACAGGCTTCGCCGTCTTGCTTACATCCAAGGCGTGCTCAGCCAGCTCCCTAGGAACACCTCGCATATCCGATGGACTCCATGCGAATATGTCGGCGTTATTCCGGAGGAAGCTGGTGAGCGCGAGTTCCTATTTGGGGTCGAGCCTGTCGCCGATCACCACCGTCTTCTCTGGGTCGGCAAGGCCGAGGCAGACCTTCTTCGTTGATGGAGCCACGTCTAGGGCGGTCTCGGTGCGCTTTTGCTCCGGAATGGATTGGTCGACAGGGTCGACTTTTTCAGCTTCAGCTACCAAGACCGCGGAGGCCTCGGTAGCAGCAGAAGTCGCGGCGAGGTCGAGGGCCTCTGTGTTGCACCTGAAGGAGATGATGAGGTCCCCTTTGACAGAGAGGACCCCATGAGGAGCCGGCATCTTCAACACCAAGTAGGTGTAGTGCGGGATGGCCATGAACCTGGCCAGCATTGGGTGACCTAGGATCGTGTGATAGGAGGACTTGAAGTTGGCGACCTTGAAGTTGAGGTACTCTGTGCGGAAGTTCGCCTCCGTACCGAAAGTGACCGGGAGGGAGACTCGACCCAGGGGGATGGCCGCCTTCCCGGGGACGATGCCATAGAAAGGCTCATCGCACTCCGTCATCTTGTTGAAGTCGAAGCCCATCTTCTTGAGGGTGTCAACGAAGATGATGTTGAGGCCAGTGCCTCCGTCGACCAGGGTCTGGGAGAGCAGGGCTCCATCCACTATGGGCTCGACGACGAGCGGGTAGGACTCGGGGTCTGGGATATGAACCCAGTGATTAGCTCGGGAGAACGTGATCGGCTGCTCAGACCATCGTAGGGGTACGATTGGGTGAGTGTGGACGAGGTGGACGTCGTGCTTGTCCTTCTGGTAGCGCCTCCTACTGGCGCTGGACTTGATTCTGCCAACGATTATGTTGATCGCGCGAGTAGCGGCCTGAAAGGGCCCATTAGGGTTGCCTGAAGCCGGCGGAGGGGGCAGGTTCGCCTCATCGCGGGGAGCCACTGGGGCAGAGTCATTGTGAGGTGGGTCGCTGCGAGGTGGCTCGCGGCGATCGTCGTATCGCTCGTCGCGGTGGTCGTCGCGGCGATCTCGCCGGTCGTCGCGGCGGTAGTTGTTGTTGTAGGGGCGGTTGTCACGTCACCCGCCGTCGTTCCTGGGTCGCTTGGGGTCCGCAGAGGAGCAGAAGGCCCTCTTGAACTGAGAGCACTCACGGGGAGTGTGGGTGGCTCCCTCATGGAACCCGCAGATGCTGTCGAGCGCCAGGTCGAACTCAGCTTGATTGAAAGATGAATTGCGCCGCCCTTCAGCCACCAGGACCTCGGAAGGTTGCTTGCGCAGTTTATCCACCACGGTACCAGATGTACCAGCGTTACCAGCGTCGAACTGGTTCTGGAGCGCGTCTTTTGTGTCCATCAGCTTGTTGACGATGACCATCAACTCCTTGACGTTGGTGGCGCCGGACTCGTGGATCTTCTCGAAGATCTTGGGGTCTTTGAGCCCCTTTTTGTAGCTGTCGACGATCTGGTCGTCCCTGACGCCGACGGACTCGTTCCGGTTCTCGAAGAACCGGTTGTTGTAGTCGCGGAGCCGCTCCTTAGGCTTCTGCACGACCCACCCCAGGCTGAAGACGTTTCCAGGGCGATCGTAGGTCGCCTGGAATTTTGATGTGAAGGCCTGGGACAGATCGGCCCAAGTCTTGATGCTGCCGGGCTCAAGGTTGTTGAGCCACAGCGAAGGGGACTTGCCCATGACCAACAGGAAGTAGGCCGCCATGTGATCGAAATCACCACCAGCCGCCTTGACGGCGACGTAATAGGTCGCTAGCCAGATGCTAGGGTCGGAGCGCCCATCGTATGGCTTGATGTTGGGCTTGAAGTTGTCAGGGTACTCCACCCTCTTGAAGCGGGCATCCAGCGCCGGGAAGGCATTGAGCGCAAGGTCTTCGCTGGTGCCTCTTGCCGCAGCAGCGTCTCGTGGCGTAGAGTGGACGCTGCGTTCCGGGACGATGAGCTGGGAACGTGGCTGCCGGTCCTGGTCGACCCGGACGACAGCGGGATTGCCGTGGTCAGCGTCGTACTTGGCACGTCACTGGTTCTTGATCTCGTGCTGATTGCGGAGCTCGCGCTCCATGATGCGATGGACGCCGCCCGGGGCGCTGTATTCGCGATCGTAGTCCAGGCGGCGGCGGAGCTCACGCTCCTCGTGCTCCCGGTGGCATTGGTCGACGACGGTGCGGGCATCGCTAGTGCGCCTGCTGGCGTCGAGGTTGACGCGAAGGTCGCTGGCAGCGGCGGGTTGCTCAGGGTTGTGCTGAGCAACCTCCTCCTGGACAGGGGACAGATGACTGCGCGTAGGTCGATGGGATCGACTGCGTGAGTGGCGTGTGGAGGATGACGCGGTAGACCTAGAGTCCGCGCTCTTCTCCTCCTCTAGGGCGTTGGTGACCCGGAGGTACGCGAGAGCCTGCTCAGCTTCTGGTGATTTGACTTGCTGGAGTCGAGAGATGGCCGCACCCAGGTTAGCCTGGGGGCTATGGAAGGTCGGGATCCCGACTTCCTCGAACTCCAGGCGCAGGTCGCGAGCACAGGGCAAGGCACGCTGCTGCTCTTCCGCACGTCGCTCAGCGCGGCGGGCATTTGCTTGGATGCGGGCCGCCTCCTGAGAGTTAGTCGCACCCAAGCGTGGTGGCTCGTTCTCCGAGATCACCATCACCTGACGGAAGACAACTTCCGGGTCGTTCGGGGCGATGCGAACCCGGACCTTCTGGAACTTCCCGCAGTCCGGAGACTGGGTAGGTCGCTTAGCTCGGCGGGGGAGCTCGTTGTCGATCTTCTTCCACAGGCGGCACCCGCGGAGGGTGTGCTTTGCACCCTTGTGGTAGGTGCAGGGCACGTCAAGAGGGTCGCGCTAGGCGCGAGGCGCAGGCCTTGGGTTGTGTGAAGGTCGCCGTCCAGATTGGATCTGGGGAGGCGTGGAGAGTTGTCCCAGGCGAAGGCCGGGCACAGACTTCAGGCTGAAGGGGAAGGTGTCGTGGCGCAGCTCTATCTGCGCCGAGCGTTGAGCTCGTTCACAGATCTCCCGGGTTTCCCTCATCGAGCCGATGATGTTGTCCATCCCCTGGACGAGGTCACAGGGTTTGGGCGGGTGGGTCTCCGACACTAGATCGGAAACAGGGACGGCGGCGGGCGCCGTGACGACCTTCTCAGAGGTCGCTGCAGGAGTCAAAGCTGCCGGGGCCGGCGAGGTCGCCGTGAAGGATCCAAAGCAGATCTCCACAGGGTCGGCGAGGAAGGCCGCCATGCTCGCCATGAAGACGACGCCAGATTGGGCCACCATGCTGCACAGCGAGTTCCCGATCGCCCCTACCTGGCACGCCAACTGTCGCGGGGTGAGACCTGGACAGATCCGCTAGGGGTTTGCCCTAGTGGTTTGCAGGTTAATGGCGGATCGGGACCTAAGAGCGTAGGTGGTTATGCACGTGGTGCACACGGAGCTAGGCGAGTATGGCGGCGAAGAACAGGGTGACAAGGGTTTATACTGGTTCAGGCCTCCGGAGAGTAAAACCCTATGTCCAGTTGTGGTGGGTTATGCGAGGATGAAGATGAGTTCTCCCTGTGCATGGAGCCCTAGGCCGCCTTATATGAGGGGACGGGCTAGGGTTTGCATGCGCAGGTCGGTTGACCCGTGTCGGGGTCGGTTACAACTGTGGGAAGATTATTTCCCGGATTACAGGGAGTATCCCATGATACTCGGAGCTACAGGCGGCGGCGCGCCAGGTTGTCCTGTCCTTGTCTTGCACGCCAAGGCTTCGCGGGTCTTCCGGGAGCTTGACCAGGTCGCTGGGCCCACTTGTAAGGTCGGCGAGTCTTCTGGAAGGTCGGGCCCACTCGTCAGGGGCCTCTGGGACCCGGCCGGTGGGGACCCATGGGTACCCATGTCTCTTAGGGAGACTGGAGAATGAGGATGTGCGTCACTGGGTCGGTGTGGTGTGGGTGTGTGGCCGTGTGGAAGGGATAACTGAGTTAATGTGTGGGTCCCACATATGAGTGAAAGGTCAAAATAAATAATCATACACGGCTTGCTCTGGATCCAGATCGACGGCTGATGGATGTGTCTGCGCCAAAAGATGAAATTACGACCGGCCTAACTATAGTCATTACCTTTAACAAATGTGCATCGCGTATAAAACTTCAAAGCCTTAACTACTTGCACTTTTCTTAATAGGACACGACGTCTTGGAGCCCGGCGGTGCTATGGTGATCTGTGAATACGTGAATCAATCTCCCTGATTCATGCATGTTGTTGGTGAATCTATGAATGTCTGATTTGTCTTGTTGTTTCTGTGAATCAGTGGTTGAATCTGTGATTTGTATTGTTGGTGAATCTGTGAATCTCTTATTTGTATTGTTGGTGAAGTTGAATATGTGATTCGTGAATGTGATTATGTGAATATTGTGAATGTGGAAAAATAAGAAAAGGAAAGCAAAAGGATAGAAAAGAAAAAGAAAGTGAGAAAAAAAAGAAACGTAGGGGACAGACGGCAGTGACAGCAGAGCTCTTTGTACCGGGTTGGGAGTCATCTTGCAAAGGTTGGAAAAAAATTTCCTCATGCCACCTTGTTATTATATATAACTACATGTTGTTATTTGTTAATTTCTCCTCGTGTGTCATCTAGCCACACAACACGTTGAGGTTTCCCATATATTCGGACGTAATACTACTTATTGAAGTAGTCTAGAGGTTAGTTACTTCATCCTCCCTTGATATATCCGTAGTTTTTTTAGTTTTATGCTTTGTAGCAAGAGCATTTCATGGTTTTTTGAATAAGCTAAGAATGAGGATTTCTTTTTTTATTTAGATCCATATTTGTGTATGTTTTAATAGAAAATATTGCAAAGGATGTGTCATGTTATTAGTTGCATAAGATGTTGTATGTGATGATAGTTTTTTTATTATTTATTTAAACATATGTAATAAATATAGGGTCAATTTAATATTTTATATGTTAGTTGGACCAGAATAATTCTCTTATCCTACTCCGCCCGACTCACTGACCCCCACCCCCGACTCTCGACCGACTACCGCCTGACTACTGTCCGGTTCCCGCCCGACTTGCGGCCGAATCCTGCCCGACTCACAGATCCCCCCGACTATGCACCGACTATTGCCTGACTCTTGTCCGGTTCTTCAATTATATACACTAATATATATTTTTCGTATTTCCGTATGCACAATATTATATATGTTCTTCAATTACCAGATTTGAGATAATACATGCATACATATATGTATGCATGTATAATACATATATATGTATGCATGTATAATATTATCTTAAAATATTTTATATGGTACACGACTTTATATTATAGTGTATTAGGTATTAGGATTAGTATACGTAAATCAAGCAAATACGATAGAATAAATAAACCAGAAAAGAAAAGAAAAGGAAAAGAAAAAAATCACATTGGTACCGGGTGGGAATACCACCCGGTACCAATGCCTCCCATGCCACGTCACGGGGGGCGGGGCACATTAGTACCGGGCCTTATCCCTAACTGGTACTAAGTACCAGTTTCCCAAACCGGTACTAATGTGATTTCACATTAGTACCGATTGAACAATACCGGTTTGGAAGCCGGTACTAAAGAGGGTTCCCAACCGATATTGAAGCATGTTTCCCTAGTAGTGGGGCGGCGCGTCCTGCACTGGCGAGGCACGCGGGAGGACTATGAGGGGCGTGGCAGCCCCATGTGGGCTGATGGGTCGGCGAGGCCGGCCTAGCGAGGCGCAGCCGCGCTGCCCCAATGAGGTTCTTCTTCTCAGTTTCTTTTAAGTCTTTGAACAAGAAGAACATGAAGAATATGTACTGCAAATTTGTGTTGTTGAATGATTTGTCTGTTTGTGATTGTGAATGTGTGATGGTGAATGATTCGTTTGTCAATGAAATTCATGTATTGTGAGATGTGCAAATTGATTTTTACATACCCCGTGAGATGAACTATCATGTGAGATGAACTATTGAACTGGGCGATGAGTTCTCTACTGGGAATAATGTCGTGTTCTCTACCGGTGCATCTAAGTTGCAATTGAAAAACAAAGTTATGATAATAGATAAATTACTATGTGCTTTTTCTGTTAGCGTGGTTATCTTCTGTCTTGCAAGGAACCCACATGCAGGTTGGAGGTGAGGTTCGGAGAAAAATAGCATGTTTAGGTGTGTATGCATTTCATGGTTGGAAACAGTACGCTATAGCTCCAATATAGCTTTTTGAGACAGATGACGCGACGATACTGCAACTATTACCGCTAATACCACTACATCCGCTATAGCATGAAATAACTCCGCTAAATTTAGTAGCCTAGCACCGCTAACACCGCAATGGTTGAGCTACAAACTTATATATTTGTGATTTATGAACTACGTGTTATGACTTATAACTTATCTTGTGAAGTGTGACTTACTTGATGATATTTCAACTAATGCCTGTATGTATATATGAAATATGAGCTGGAATTTTTGAAATCAACAATTTTTAGGTCAAATTTATGTTGGTTTTTTGCATACCGCTAAAAGCTATAGCTTCCACTATAGTTGCGCTATAGCTCTTATAGTTTTTTCGAAAAGACTCCGCTAAATTTATAGACCGCGATTTGCAACATTGTTGCATTTATGTTGATCATTATACCGGCAGTCGTGACGATGTTGTATATAAATATCCAGATAGCCCGTGGCCCAGAAGGCTGACATGAAGCACGTATTTTTGGCCTGACATGAGCACAACAAGGCATTGGTGGCACCACCCAGCACGATGTGCATGAGTTGGTCGAGCCTATAGTTAGCTGGGCCCATTCTACGGTCGGGCTGGGCAAACAATTTGGACATCTATAACACTGTCCTTAGTGTGGATTACTCATCTCACAAAGTTTATGTTAGATTTATATGTCGGCGGGTGTTGTTGATTATTTATCTCTTTGCTACAGGTTTGATCTAGGTTGCATTATCTACTGAGTTTTATTAGATATCTGTCGATGGATTTAGAGGCGGAAATCTATCAAATTTCATATTGTAGGCTTTGTGCTTCCTTTTTCTCTTGCTTATGCATTCCTTCTCTGGGTGGCAACTCTGACGAGATCGTCTTTAGGTGTTAGGATTTGGAGGTTCTTGTAACTTTCCAAGTGTAGAGGGACGTCGGGGAAACCATTGGCACGACGGTGGAGGCGAGCAATGACAAAGCAGGGGCACCAACCTAGTGGAGGATTTAGCGGTGGGGCAGGGGGCTCAAGCCCCACCCCCTCCTAGTGCCGTGGAAGACAAAGGCGTATGAAAAGGTAGGAGGGGTGGGTCTGGAGGTTGAAGATGAAGCAGTATGCAAGACCGATTGCCAAGAAAGGAAAGCAAATTGGGCCCAACAAGCACTTTGAAGGACCGAATCGGGCGACCAGAGAGGGAGGGGGGAGTGAATGGGAGCCGATAAAAATTCTTCCCTAGGGTCGAACTCGGCCTATACCCCGATTGCCACTCCACGAATCTGTGCACACAAGGAAAGCTCCAAACATGGCACACACAAGCCAAGAAGATCAATCAAGAAGCCTCGGAGAAAAGAGCGGAAGCACCAAAGCAAGAATCAAAGACTTAGCCAAGTCTGCGCAGTCCAGGGCGGACCGTCCGCTAGCACCAGGCGGACCGTCCGCGGGACCCAAGCGGACCGTCCGCGAGCTTAGAGCGGACCGTCCGAAAAAGCAGACCGAACCACCAGTAGCGCACCCCCGAAATTCGGACCGTCCGTGGAGGCACCGCGGACCGTCCGTGAGAAAACCGCCCACGCGGACTGTCCGTGAGACTCACGCGGACTGTCCGCAAACACCTTCCAACCAAAACCTAGGGGGGAAACAGATCGAAACGAAGACGCGCAAGAACACGAAGAACACGGGATGAACCCTAGCCGTGCGGACCGTCCGCGGGGTCCTGTCGGACTGTCCGCTAGCCCCGGACAGAGCTGCTCGAGCTCGAGCCCGCGAAGTCAACTCTCCAAATCCATCATCGGATCTCCCAAACGCCAAAAGCCCTTGAGACAAGATTTGGGGTAGATGATAAGGAACACAAGGTGAAGCTATGCCCCAAAAATCTCGACCTCTAAGCCACTAAATCGCCGGGAATCGTGGATCACACGAACTCCACCAAGAACACGAACTTCCACCGAAAACTCATGAATCGAAGGTCCTACACGACGTTTGAGGGTCAAGATCATACACAAACATGCACAAGGCATCCACCCATGATCCCCTCAAAGAAATCCGTGAAGAAATGCCTCCAAACTCACGAATCGAGCGAAGAACGAAAACTCCCAAAAATAGCCCAAAAAATGACACGAAAATCACAAAGGACTAGGAGATCACCGGGACGCCGAATGCTTCCATACATCCAGAGGACAGAGTCTGTACAAGAGTCTAGCCTAAGGAATCCAGAGGAAAACGAAGCAGTCCAGAGAAATCTACCGGGGGAGAAAGCCCTAGGAAGCAAGAGAGAGAGATGCCATCCACCTGTCCGCTATTTATACGAAGTCCATCGGAGAGAGGTAAATGACCACGCTACCCCTACTGCATGAAAGGAAGATACAACCCCTCAGGGGCATTTTGGTCTTGTCTTCATCGGACGGACACGCTTCCACCGCGGCTTTGCTTCAACTCGACGCAAACCCCGCGATCACGCCACGTGCCCTCCGCCTCGAAGCTTCCCGAAGCTCTCGGATCACCGTCTCCGTCGCCTCGGGCCTCCGGGCTTGGTTTTGAGGCCCAAACCAAGAAACCGTCCACCGAAGGTTTTGTGGGCAAACCAACAAACCCCGCGTGCAAGCTTCGGGCTTCAATCGCTACCTTGCACCGGCCCATGTTCACGACTTCAGCCCGCCAGTCTTGCACCGCACAGCTCTCACTTGACCCCATCGACCACCGGGTCCATCGGTCCAAGCCTACTTGCCTCTCCATCACCCGGAGGCCACCACGGCTAAGGCCTTTCGCGCTTGTTCTTCACCTGCACCAACACGAGTCAAGCCGCAACCTGTACCTGCACACTTAGCCAAGCATCAGTCCACACAATGTTGTCAATCACTCATCACTAAGGAGCGACCTTCCACTGGTCCTCGGACACACCTGGTCCTCAATCTCCCCCTTGATGAGTGCATTGACAACACCCATGGGAATCACATAGAGAAAAAGAAAGCAAAACAACCACGAACACAAACCTCCCAAGCAAGTGATCCAATGCCAAAGAACAAGCGAAAAACCGATCACTCGCTAATTCAAGTCTCGGCCCCCTAAGACAAGGGCAACGGCTCGACACAGCCGAGACAAAACAAAGCTCACAAGGAGCACATCACAAAGCACAAAACTCAGGAAAACCAAAGGAGCTCCCCCTGCACATATGCAATCTCCCCCTGAGCAAATGCAACCTCTTCTTCTCAATTTTTCTCCTCACATGCACATGCATACCAAATTCCACAAAATTCTTCCAAAGCATACAAATCTCCCCTTATCATACACATTCTCCCCCTTGTTGACAATGTATGAATCAAGGTATCATGATGCTCTCCCCCTTGTTTTCATGAAAAATGCATGCCAAAGCATATATATAATCTACCAAGCTTCTCAAATATACCAAGAGCACAACAAAATGCTACACATGAGACATAGAGCAAGCAAGGTAGATATGGTGTATTTAGCACATTGTCATCAAGAAGGTAGAGACATATAAGCATGTGACATGGCTAAAAGCAATTTTCAAGCAATTTTCACAAAGAAATAGTCATCTCATGAGCAAGACTCTCTCTATACCAATTTGAACATAAATACACTAGATCATCCAAAGTTTATGCAAGATCACAGATTCTCATCACAAGATCATTATAAACGCCCACAAGCTACTCAAGTCATGTTAAAGCCACCGAGCCATGTGTCTACTTCTTAAAATGAGACTTCTCATGGTAGACAACATGCTACGGTTTAGCACCCAAGATATGAATTTCAACACAAAACATGATTAGGAGCTCATTTTTCAAGCATAAAGCAATTCACACACCAATTTCATTTACAAGTTTAAACATGGTACATGAAGTGCTTTTGCGGCAAAAAGAAGCTTATGCTCCTCCCCAAGCAAGCAAAAGGGCTAAACATTTATAATGACAAAGGTCTTTGACCCCAAGCAAAGAGAACATGATTCTCAAGCACAAACTAAGCATGATATAGGCATTTAGGCACAAATTAAGCATAGACAAGCATCTACTCATGAGAGACACAATTTTAGCATTTTCATCAAAAGAAGTCTATCTCAACATAAGTATATGGCAAAACCATCCAGAGCATAGCATTCACATCCATAATTTACCATACATGCACATATCTCACAAATATAGCACATCGGTGATCAATGTATATAAGAGAACCTTTTCCTAGCACAAGTGATCCAAAGATGGCTATCCTACCATGTTTAGTACAAAAAGTAAAATGCATGAATGCAATGCAACAAAATGAACATATGGCACATATATACATGAGAAGCTCCAAGACTCAGCTAGAAAGGAAAGCAAACACCAAGTTCACCCCGCAAGCGAGTGAAAGTGACTTGATCAAGCGGTTTGGTGAAAATGTCAGCTAGCTGATCTTGGGTAGGGACATAGGACAAAGAAATGTTTCCCTTCTCAACATTGTCCCTCCGGAAGTGGTACCTCACTTCTATGTGTTTGGTTTTGGAGTGGAGGACAGGATTTTTGGCTACGCTTATGGCACTGGTGCTATCACAGAAAAGCGAAACCTGGGAGCACTCCTCACCAAAGTCACTCATGGTATATGTCATCCAAAGCAGCTGGGAACAACAACTAGCAGCAGCTACATACTTGGCCTCTGTAGTGGACTGGGCTACACTGGATTGCTTGCGAGATGACCAAGAGACCAAAGAAGAACCAAGGAACTGACAACACCCAGAAGTACTCTTGCGATCCAATCGACACCCAGCAAAATCAGCATCGGAGTAACCGTGAAGTCTGAGTGTCGAGGAGGCAGAGTACCAAAGACCAAACTCAGGAGTGTAGTTCAAGTACCTGAAAATCCGCTTGACGGCTTGCCGATGTGAAGTCCTCTGTGAAGCCTGAAAACGAGCGCACAGACACACACTGAACTGTATGTCCGGCCTCGTCGCCATCAAGTAGAGGAGGGAGCCGATCATGCTCCGGTACTCCTTCTGGTCCATTGGTTTGCCGTCCTCGTCCGCATCCAAAGCCGTAGTCGTACTCATCGGTGTGGTCAGCGGCTTGGAGTCGTTCAAGCCGAACTTCTTCACCATGTCCCTGGTGTACTTCGCCTAATGTACAAACGTCCCGTCCTTGCACTGCTTGATCTGGAGGCCCAAGAAAAACTGCAGCTCGCCCATCATGGACATCTCAAATTCCCTGCTCATGTCATCTGCAAATCTGGCAACAAGATCATGAGAAGAGCCACCAAAGATTATGTCATCCACGTATATCTGAACAATCATCAGGTCATTTCCATGCTTAAGGAGAAACAGGGTCTTATCAACTGTGCCCATCACAAACCCCTTACTCAGCAAAAACCATCTCAACCTGCCATACCAAGCTCTAGGTGCCTGTTTCAACCCATAGAGCGCTCTCTGGAGTTTGTAAACACGGTGTGGGTATTTTTCACTCTCAAACCCCGAGGGTTGCCTCACATACACTTCTTCCTCTATCACCCCATTCAAGAAAGCACTCTTGACATCCATTTGGTACAACTTGAACCCTTTAGCCACGGCAAATGCTAGAAGGATCCTAATTGCCTCCAAACGTGCCACAGGAGCAAAAGTCTCCTCATAATCTATCCCCTCCTTCTGGTTGAAACCCTGCGCCACCAACCTCGACTTGTTTCTCACAACCAACCCATTTTCACCCTCTTTGTTCTTCGACACCCACTTGGTTCCTATGGGACGGCAATTTGGCGGTGGATCGACTAACACCCAGACTTGGTTTCTCTCAAAATTTTCCAACTCCTCATGCATGGAATTCACCCAATTTTCATCAGACAAAGCGTGTCCAATATCTTTGGGCTCAAACGACGCGACAAAAGCAGAGTGAGCGAAATGAGAGGAATTCATTGACCTCGACCGTGTAGTGCGTTCATGGAGGTCGCCAATGATCGTCGTCGGTGGGTGATCGATCTGTACACACCGGGGAGCCTCACGCCTGGACACCACCTCCCCCTTAGCAGCAGCCTCCACTCGAACAGCCTCAGTCGTAGTAGGTGTAGGGGATGGTCCATCCTCGATCGTCGTCGTAGTAGTGGAAGTAGCGTGTACACGATCAGCCGCGGGAGCACCACCACCATCATCATCCTCGTCTCCTTCTCCATCCTTCTCATCCTCAAAGATCCTGGCACCAATCTCCTCGTCACCTGCACACTCAAAAGCAGAAGAGCTACATGGCTATGTCTCGTCGAAGGTAACCTCGCAAGTCTCCATGATTCGGTTAGTGTCAAGGTTGAGCACACGATATGCTCTAGAATGAATAGCATAACCGAGGAAAATCCCATCCGAACATCGAGACTCAAACTTATCCAACTTGCCCTTCTTCAGAATGAAACACTTGCAGCAAAAAGCTCTAAAATGACTCACCTTGGGTTGTCGACCATGCATCAGCTCATAAGAGGTCTTCTTCTTGAAAGCACGAAGGAAAATGCGATTTGAGACATAGCAAGCGGTATTGACCGCCTCAGCCCAGAAACGCCTAGGAGTCCTATGCTCATCGAGAATCGTCCTGGCCATCTCACAAAGGGTCCAGTTCTTCCTCTCCACTACGCCATTCCGGCACGCGACGTATGGAGAAGAGTACTGATGATCGTGACCAAGATCACTGCAAAAGGTGTCAAAATGAGAATTCTTAAACTCCGTGCCATTGTCACTGCGTATAGCTCGAATGGCATCTCCATGTCTCTCATTCTTCAACCTCAAGATCAAGTCTCGAACAAAGCCAAATGTCTCACTCTTATCCTCCAAAAAGAAAACCCAAGAGTACCTCGAAAAATCATCCACAACCACAAGAACATACCACTTCCCACCCGCAGAGCGAACACGAGCTGGCCCAACCAAATCCATGTGCAACAGCTCACAAGGTCACTCGGTCATGACAGCCGTCAGAGGGGCGTGGGAGGCAGCAACCATTTTTCCATGTCGACAAGAAGCACAAACCAAATCCTTCTCGAATTTCAACTTAGGCAATCCTCGGACAAGATCAAGACCACTCAAGCGGGAAAGCAACTCAAAGCTCAAGTGTCCCAACCTCCTATGCCATTTCCAAAGCTCGACCGACACGCCAGCAACAAAGCATCGAGGAGGACCAACAGACTGGGAAAAATCGGCACGAAAGATTTGACCCTCGGGGACGATCGTACAGACAAGATCGCCTCGAGAATCAAGCACACGAGAAGCACCAGCCTTAAAACGAACCTCAAAACCTTCGTCAAGTAATTGAGATACCGACAACAGGTTAAAACCAAGTGACTTGACCAGGGCCACAATTCTTAAGCTCACCTTGCTACTCACCTTCACCATACCTTTAGCAAGCACTCGTCCTCTCCTGTTATCCCCGAAAGTGATGTACTCCCTCATACTCACCGGGGTGAGGCCCACGATCTCCGGTCATGTGTCTTGAGCAACCGGAGTCGATCAACCAAAAGTTCTCCAAGCCTTCCGCCTGCAATAAAAAACGAGAACGAGAATGAGCAAGCGACTCAACATTGGGGTTAGTTCCAAATGATTCAAACCAGTGTCGTGCCATTTTCTCAAAAGAAGGGTTAGCAAAGTCCATTCTACCAACACCCCTAGGCAGAGTCCTCTCACGCCTACCACCAAAGGACCTGTCACGTCTCACTGGAGGAGTACGCGCACCACGAGGGGGAAAACGTGGTCCGTAGTCCATCTGAGACCCAAAGCTCCGATCGTGCCTCCCAAACTCGTAACGGTCACGAGAAGGAGCACGTCAAGCCAACTCACCACACCCAAACCCAACACGCCTATCTCTCTGAGGGAACACACCTCCACCTCCACGAGTGGGAACTGTCCTCACAAACACATCACCCCTAGGTAGAGGCCCTCTACGAGGCTCAGGCACACCACGAGCAAGGTGGTACCTGTCCTTGTTTGCCATCTCCCTAGCAAACCTCTCATCCCTCTTTCTCCAGAAACAAAACTCATCCTTATGTCCATCCCTCCCACAATACTCACAATGGAAACGGACTGGCACTGACTTAGGCTGTGGCTTCTCTACAAGCTTCTCTCCAGCTTTCTCTCCTGACTTCCCCTCAAAGACACTCCCCTGGGTGCTCACAAACTTGATGGGTTTCTGGTAGTTTTCAGCTTTGTGGGGAAACACTAGTGGATCAGGTGTTGTGTCTAGCTTGTTTCGAAGGTGGTTTGGTTTGGGTGCAAATTTGTTCATAGGTGTGGTATGTGGTGGAATGGGGATCTCTCCGGCTTTCTCTTCTCCCTCACCACTCTTCTCACCACACTTGTCAGCCCCCAACGCCTGACCATCAAACCTCTTGAACTGAGCCAACATCATACTCAATTGTGGCTCATGCCCAGACAACCACCCCATCATTTTTCTCAATTCATCATTTTCATCCTGCAGACGATCAACACAGTTTGCAAGTTCCATGTTTTTCAAAGCATGCAATTCACAGGTTGAACATGATGTAGGAAGAGGAGCTTTCAATGCCGCCTCAAGAGAGACAATCCTAGTGTGAGATTCATCTAGCCTAGCATGCAAGATAGGACATGAGGTACAAGCACCTAGTAAAGCTGGCCTAGACTTCAATTCATCACACTCCACCCTAACCACATCTAGTTCCTCAAGAACAGAGGCATGTTTCTCCTTGAAGGCAATCAAGTCAGTGAAAAAAACTGAACAATCCCCACAATCAATCTCATCTTACACAACAGGAGCAGACTTCAAGGAAGCAATCTCATTCCTAGCATCCACAAGCAAGGATTCAAGCTCGGCTACCTTGTCCTTAGCATCACCCAAGAGAGACCTAAATTCCCTCTTCTCCTTGTTGGTCTTTCTAAGCACATCATCATGGTTATCAAGCAACTCATTGAGCCTAGCTTTCTCCTCTAGCAAGAAGTTGGGATCTTGTCGTACCTCTTCATCGGAGTCGGAGTTCGAATCCGAGCTGTGCCTCCCACCCTTCTTGGAATGCACCATGCCGCAAAAGCCTTGTGCGACGATGCTCAAGCCGGTGATGTTCTTGCCCGTGTGCCGCTTGTCCTTGCGCTTCTCTTGCTCTTCCTCGCTGCTCGAACCGGAAGAAGCATCGCTTGATGTTGAGTCGATGTCGCTTGCTCCGACCACCATCGCTCGAGCGGTCTTCCTCTTGTGGCCGCCACCCTTCTTGTGCCTTCTCTCGCCCTTGTCCTTGTGCTTGTCCTTGTAGTCATTCCGGGAGCGGTGCTTGTTGTAGTCGTGCTTGGGCTTGCCCTTGTAGTCGTTCTTGATCTCCATGGCTTCAGGGCATTCGGCGATGAAGTGCCCGTGCTTCCCGCACCGATAGCACATCCCCGAGCTCCGCCTTGCATTCCTGCGGTTCTCATACATCCGCCGAAACCTCTTGCTCAACAAGGCGAGATCGTCCTCGCTCAGCACCTCAAAGTCCTCATCTGGCAAAGACACAAGACAAGACAGAGAGAAACCACCAGGGTTAGCGTTAGACCGTGATCCCGAGACAAGAGCCAAACTATGAGGATCAGTGGGGCTCTCGCTCTTGGCTCTCAAGCCACGATCAACCTTTGAAGACCTGAGCTTGGAAAACAGCTCATCCAACGTCAGCGTATCATACACGCTCGACTCCTCAATGGCCTCAACCTTGGCACTCCACACGGACCTATCCAGGGCATGCAAAAGCTTGATAGCTTGATCATGATCCATGTATGGGAGCACTGTCACATTGGCCCTCATGTTGTTGACAATGCTAGTGAAACACTGGAACATCGCATCGGTCGACTTGCCGGGGAGATGAGTGAAGTTCTCGTACTCTCTCCAGTAAGTGGAAAACAAACGGGCTTGCACTTGGGCATTGCCAACATGAGCATTTCTCAACTTGTGCCATACCTTTTCGGCCACATTCTCTCCGTACACTCACTCGAACTCCGAGGCACAGAGAGCACGGAACAAGTAATCAACGGCCTTGCTATTGGCCTCTAACATGTCCCGCGATCCTGGAAGTAGAAAACTATCTGGGATGACATAATTATCATTCTGAGTGACCTCCCAGATGAGAGTTCCCTTCCCTCGCAAAAATGCGCCCATGCGCCTCTCCCACATCGGGTAATTCTTGCCATCAAAGTGCGGAGGACCCGACCCCTTGCCGTAATTGCCCATCTTTGGATCTTAGACTGGTTAGAATCACGAAGATCCGTAATCGGCTCTGGTACCAATTGAAGGACCGAATCGGGCGACCAGAGAGGGGGGGGAGTGAATGAGAACACGAAGAACATGGGACGAACCCTAGCCGTGCGGACCGTCCGTGGGGTCCTGGCGGACTGTCCGCTAGCCCCGGACAGAGCTGCTCGAGCTCGAGCCCGCGAAGTCAACTCTCCAAATCCAACACCGGATCTCCCAAATGCCAAAAGCCCTTGAGACAAGATTTGGGGTAGATGATAAGCAACACAAGGTGAAGCTATGCCCCAAAAATCTCGACCTCTAAGCCACTAAATCGCCGGGAATGGCGGATCACACGAACTCCACTAAGAACACGAACTTCCCGCGAAAACTCACGAATCGAAGGTCCTACACGGCGTTTGAGGGGTCAAGATCATACACAAACATGCACAAGGCATCCACCCATGATCCCCTCAAAGAAATCTGTGAAGAAACACCTCCAAACTCATGAATCGAGCGAAGAACAAAAACTCCCAAAAATAGCCCCAAAAATGACACGAAAATCACAAAGGACTAGGAGATCACCGGGACGCCGAATGCTTCCATACATCCAGAGGACAGAGTCTGTACAAGAGTCTAGCCTAAGGAATCCAGAGGAAAACGAAGCAGTCCAGAGAAATCTACCGGGGGAGAAAGCCCTAGGAAGCAAGAGAGAGAGATGCCATCCACCTCTCCGCTATTTATACGAAGTCCATCGGAGGGAGGTAAATGACCACGCTACCCCTACTGCATGAAAGGAAGATACAACCCCTCAGGGGCATTTTGGTCTTGTCTTCATCGGACGGACACGCTTCCACCGCGGCTTCGCTTCAACTCGAC
This sequence comes from Cenchrus fungigraminus, assembly GCA_036936925.1. NCBI lineage: Eukaryota > Viridiplantae > Streptophyta > Magnoliopsida > Poales > Poaceae > Cenchrus > Cenchrus fungigraminus. Next base: position 121,240,404 of record CM072779.1, on the reverse strand, counting down.
GCAAACCCCGCGATCACGCCACGTGCCCTCCGCCTCGAAGCTTCCTGAAGCTCTCGGATCACCGTCTCCGTCACCTCGGGCCTCCGGGCTTGGTTTTGAGGCCCAAACCAAGAAACCGTCCACCGAAGGTTTTGTGGGCAAACCAACAAACCCCGCGTGCAAGCTTCGGGCTTCAACCGCTACCTTGCACCGGCCCATGTTCACGACTTCAGCCCGCCAGTCTTGCACCGCACGGCTCTCACTTGACCCCATCGGTCACCGGGTCCATCGATCCAAGCCTACTTGCCCCTCCATCACCCGGAAGCCGCCACGGCTAAGGCCTGTCACGCTTGTTCTTCACCTGCACCGACACGAGTCAAGCCGCAACCTGTACCTGCACACTTAGCCAAGCATCAGTCCACACAACGTTGTCAATCACTCATCACTAAGGAGCGACTTCCACTGGTCCTTGGACACACCTGGTCCTCACACTTTATCCCCCCACCCCCAACAAGAAATAGGCCCAAACTGAAAAGTTCATAGGCATTGTCGACCTCTAGCCTCCTCTATCTGCCCGTCTCAGTCCCAGACTCTCGGCGGCGCAGCGCGCCACGTCTAAAACTAGCTGTGGCAGCAACGCAAGAGCATGCGGGCGTGGGCACACAACAGGAGCAACACTGCCGCGCGAGCGCCAGGTCCAGGGCGTGCGTTGCACGGCTCGTATGCATACCACTAGTGCCAGAGCACAGGCCGCCAGCCCCCTGCAGGGGAAGCTCGACATCAAGCTAGCAATGGTGTCAACACCGATACCACTAGATAAATTGGCATGTCATGATTTTCCTTTTTCATCATCTTCTTATTTACGTTTCCGTATTTCATACTTGCAACTTGTGTGCATTTACTTTTTTAGTGTGGTATCTTACTAGGATTAGTTCTAGATTGCAAAATTTATTTTGGGATAAGGATTCCACAGTAGATCAACCTTAGAATGCACATCTTGAATAGAATGATCTAGTTTACTTTTATGCAAAGTAGTGAAAACCTCCTCTAAGGTTACGAGCACCGATTTCATACAAAATAACACCCCAATTGCGAAAGTTGTTGTAGTGGCCTCAGCCAGCTGCCCAACCACCTCAACTTTAACAGCTCTTCTACCGCCACGGCTGAGGTGCGCAATCAAGGTGTAAAATGAACTGTCTCCCCAAATGATTTGACACAGAATTTCTACTATATACATATATGCATATAGTGCACTATAAGAAAGTTATTAATTGCCATGATATCTCACTCTAATGCTGATTGTTTGGTCTGGCCATCATCCATCCATATGCTTTGGGGATAAGAAGGCAATGAAAAAATGAAGTGATCATACGTGGAAAGCACTACTACTCATATTTTTTAAATTGGGAATATATTAATATTCCAGCCTCTCCATCTATAAAGATGCATACAACTATCATTATTACAATAGGGAAAAAGCTCTATTCCTAATGGCACACAAACCTAGGGAAAAAGAGCAGGAAAAAAGAGACAGAATCTAGCCTCTATGCAACTGGCATCACAACAAAAAGGAGCATCTCCAAGAGTTTGCTAAATTTTACTTGGCAAATCTTGTGTTTTGCCAACTTATAAAAAGATATGTCAAGTAAACAAAGAGCCTATCTCCAACAGTTTGGCATAACTCACTTGCCAAACCTAGATCTAACTTACATCAGGAACCTTGAGAGGGAAACAAAATTACATTTATGCCCTTCCACCTCTTGAAAACTTACATCAGGAACCCTTATGTATCATTTATTTCCTTTTTCACGCTCCCACCTACTCTACACAAGGGAGAAACGCCGATGCCAAGTCGTATGAGCGCGTGTATATTTACGCGCTGGAGGCTGGTTTTTTCCAAGTTACCAAAAATTACCAAGTCTTTTACCAAACTGTTGGACATGTGTTTTCAGTGTTTTTGCCCAAAATCAAAGATGCCAACCTATTTTGGCAAACTGTTGAAGATGCTCAGTTGTGTTATAATTGGTTGCCATTACCTCCAAGCCTCCAACACCATTAAGTCTTGTCCAACCCAACATTCTGACACATCTTTGCAACCAAAAGCATATAGCAAACGGAGGTGTTCGGCGCACCTTAGCCCTAAATCGTAGTTCAGAGCTGCCACCCTTAAGATCGACATCTTCACGTAGATCTAATTTGGCAGTTTTAAATACTGTTGGCACAAATCTCAAACCCATGAGGGGATCACCAGAGATACATGACAACATCAACCGATGTAGAACTGGATCATAGATGAAAAAGATAAAGCCTGCTGTCTTGCGGATCGAACACCGCAGTGTCCAATATACTAGCTACCGTGTCCAATATGACAAGGGTCAGAAAGTTAGATGACCACAGATAACAACACAATAGGAATTCTCCACGACGATGCCCCCATCAAGGCCATAACGGGAGTTGCGTCATCATTGCCGGCCCAAGGACTGGGCTAGGTTTTCAGCCGGAGGACCAATAGCGATAGTGCATGATGACGATGTTGAAGACGCTTCCAAGGAAGAAACGACACCCATGACCACCGTCAAGGCTTTCGCCAGTCATCCATAAACAAATGCTTATGCTGCACATAATTGATATCCATGTTCCATTACCTTGCAGTGCCATTGTGCTAGAGCATCCATGTAGTCTGTATCTACACTGCTTGCCTCCACGCGGGATGATGCGCGGAGCAAGGCGGAGGATTGGCCTGATCGAACTTGCACTGCATGATGAGAAAGACAGATCATATCCCCATTGTGAAGAGCGCGAACACGACCGTGAAGGCGAGCATGAGCACGAAGGCGAACACCTCACACCGCGTTAGTGCTGAGTGCCCTCCTTCATTGCTGGCGAGTTGCTGCCGTCGGCACCGACGCAAGCCGTCTCGACGTCGCACGACGCCATGCCATGACCATGGCCACCAAATCCAGATAACCCCACCGCTGCTTTCATGGTCACTGCATGAGATGGTTTACCTACATGAGACTCTAACAGCAGTGAGGGAACGAAGACCAACCTGGAGGCAAAGCCAACCTGAATGCCACTGGATTAATAGCCTCCACTATCTGATAAGGCCCGAAGTAGCGCTAGCGGAGTTTGCTGGAAGAAGAGGTGCTCAAGGATCCATGGGGCCGGTGGTGTAGGCGCAGCCAGACCCAATCACCAATAGCAAAACTGACATCTTGATGACGATGATCATATTGCAAATTTGCCACTTGCTGTGCTTGCTCCAAGCGGAGCCGGACATCCTGGAGGAACTCATCCCTTTCAGCCAATGTTTGCGCTACTGCCACCACTCTGACTTCACTAGCATCATACGGACGGAGGGATGGGGGATCGCGGCCATAGACAACCCAGAAAGGAGTTTCTTGCTGAGCTGTGTGAAATGTCGTGTTGTATGTATATTCAGCCCAAGGTAACCAACACACCCACTGCCGCGCCAATCACCGGTGAGGCACCGCAAGTACATACCAATGGTCTTATTGACTGCCTCTGTCTGGCCGTCCGTTTCGGGATGGAACGCGGAGCTCATGAGCAATGTGGAACCAGAGGCACGGAACAGAGCTCTTAAAATTGCCAAAGTGAAAACCGGGTCACGATCAGAAACTATAGAAACTGGAATCCCATGAAGGCATACTATCTCTGCAAAGAATACCCGGGCCACTGTTTCTGCTGTATAAGGATGGCTGAGCAGAATAAAGTGGGCGTACTTGGAGAAGCGATCTACCACTGTTAGGATCACCGATTTCCCAGCAACTTTTGGGAGCCCTTCCTCAAAATCAAGGCTGATATCTTGCCACACGGCTGACGGTACTAGAAGGGGCTGAAGTAGGCCGCCAGGGTGCAACAACTCTGTCTTGTTCCTCTGGCAGACCACACAAGCCCGGACGAAGTCCTGAACAAGCTTCCTGGCTAACGGTACATGGAAGTTGCGGTGCAAGCGGTGTAGTGTGCGCTGCTACCCTTCGTGGTTGTCGGCATGAACTGTAGACAGAATGGCTGGCAAAAGAGTGAAGTTCGCCGGTATGGAAATGCGGTTCTGGTACAAGATCAGGCCATCCACGATCTTCCAAGCATCACCGAGCCTCCCAGCCTCAATTTGATGGTGCAAGGCCCCTAACTCTTCATCTGCTTCAACCGCTTGCTTGATATCTTCAAGGAGGTCAAAGGACGGTGAAGAGATGGCGTGTAGCTCAGCATCCATGATGTCGCGGCGGGACAGAGCATCGGCCACCACATTGGTGCGCACCGGCTTATACTCGATAGAAAAATCAAAGCCCAATAACTTGCTGACCCAATGGTGCTGAGGAATTGTAGTGAGCCAAAACGTCCTCCGAACTAGGTGCATCTCCCCTCATTAAGTACATGAATTCCTACAAAATTATTATAATCCAAAATGCACATGCAACGGTGAACTTGTTGTATCATTAGTATGCCTAGTAGAGGGTTACTTCCAAAATGAAGTTCAAACCATCATATAACAAGTGTTCTTAGTTGACGGAAATCAGCCGCCAACAAATACTAATGATCGAGACCAAGATCACTGCAAAAGGCATCAAAATGAGAGTTCCTGAATTCTGTGCCATTGTCACTGTGTATACCTCAAATGGCATCCCCATGTCTCTCATTCATCAGCCTCAAGATCAAGTCTCGAACAAAGCCAAATGTCTCGCTCTTATCCTCCAGAAAGAAAACCCAAGAGTACCGACAGAAATCATCAACCACAACCAACACATACCACTTCCCACCCACAGAGCGAACACAAGCTGGCCCAACCAAATCCATGTGCAAAAGCTCACAAGGTCGCTCGGTCATGATAGAAGTGAGGGGTGCATGAGAAGCGGCAACCATCTTTCCATGCCGACACGGAGCACAAACCAAATCCTTCTCGAACTTCAATTTTGGCAATCCTCGGACAAGATTTAGGCCACTCAAGCGGGAAAGCAACTCAAAGCTCAAGTGTCCTAGCCTCTAATGCCACTTCCAAAGCTCAGCTGAAACGCCAACAACAAAGCATCATGGAGGACCAACAGACTGGGAAAAATTGGCTCGAAAGATTTGACCCTCAGGGACGATCGTACATATTAGATCGCCTCGAGAATCAAGCACACGAGAAGCACCCAACTTAAAACGAACGTCAAAACCCTCGTCAAGCAACTGAGATACTGACAACTGGTTAAAACCAAGTGACTTGACCAAAGCCACACTCTTTAAGGTCACCTTGCTACTCACCTTCACCATCCTTTAGCAAGAACTCGTCCTCTCCCGTTATCCCCAAAAGTGACGTACTCCCTCGTACTCACCGGGGTGAGGCTGGAGAACCACCCACGATCTCCGGTCATGTGACGTGAACAACCGGAGTCGATCAACCAAAAGTTCTCCAGTCCTCCTGCCTGCAAAATCAAAAATGAGAACAAGAATGAGCAAGCGACTCAATACTGGGGTTAGTACAGAAAGAGTCAAACCAGTGTCGAGCCATTTGCTCAAAAGAAGGGTTAGCAAAATCCATCCTATCAAAACCTCTAGGCAGAGCCCTCTCACGCCTACCACCAAAGAACCTGTCATGTCTCACTGGAGGGGAACGCGTACCACGAGGGGGAAAACGTGGCCTGTAGTCCCTCTGAGACCCAAAACTGCGATCGTGTCTCCCAAACTCGTATCGATCACGAGCAGGAGCACGTCCAGCAAACTCAGCACACCGAAACCTGACACACATGTCTCTCTAAGGAACACCACCACCACCCCGAGTAGGAATCATACGCACAAACCCCTCACCCCGAGGTTTAGGCACTACACGAGGCTGAGGCACATTGTGAGAAGGGTGGTACATGTCCTTGTTTGCCATCTCCCTAGAAAACCTCTCATCCCTTCTCCTCCAAAAACAAAACTCCTCCTTATGACCATCCCTCCCACAATACTCAATGGAAGCGGATTGGTTTTGGCTTAGGCTGTGGTTTCTCATTAGGCTTCTCAACTGGTTTCTCTTCTGGCTTCTCCCCAAACATATTCCCAAGGTTGCTCACAAATCTCACTGGTTTTTGGAAATTGTTTGTCTTGTGGGGGAACACTGGTGGATCTGGGGTTGTGGCTAGCTTGTTTCTGAGGTGTTTTGGCTTGGGTGGAAATTTGTTCATGGGTGTAGTTTGTGGTGGAATAGGAATGTCCCCAATTTTCTCTCCTCCCTCACCACTGTTCTCACCAATCTTCTCAGAACCCAAGCTTGACCATCAAAGCACCTAAACGCTGCCATCATCACACTCAACTGTGGCTCATGACCAGACAACCAACCCATCAATTTCCTCAACTCATCATTCTCATCCTGCAAGCGATCAACATAGTGTGCAAGGTCCATATTTTTCACAGCATGCAATTCACAAGTAGAACATGATGTAGGAATAGGAGCTTTCAAAGCAGCCTCAAGTGAAGCAATCCTAGCATGAGACTCATCTAGCTTAGCATGCAACACAAGACAAGAAGTGCAAGCACCTAGCAAAGAAGATCTAGATTTCATCTCATCAAGATCAACCCTAAGCACATCTAGTTCCTCAATCTTTGAGGCATGCTTCTCCTTGAGAGCAGTCAAGTCATCCAGAAAAACATTGTAATCACCACAATCAACCTCATCAGAGACAATAGGAGCATCTTTCAAGGAATCAATCTCAGTTCTACCATCAACCAACAAAGACTCAAGCTCAGCAATCCTATCCTTAGCATCACCTAGCAACGAATGAAACTCTCTCTTCTCCTTGTTGGTCTTTATAAGCACATCACCACGGTTATCAAGCAACTCATTCAGCCTAGCATTCTCCTCTAGAAAGAAGTCGGGGTCACGACATACCTCATCCTCGGAGTCGGAATCCAAGCCATCCTTCCCACCCTTCTTGTTGTCGGAGCTGTGCGCCATGTCACTATAACACCCCAAGTTTTTAATCAAGTGTTAATTAGTGCTAATCACCCTCCTAATCAAGTTAATGTCATTAGTGCTTAAGCCCTTGGTTAAAGATAGGGTCAAACCCCTAGTCAAACTCTTGGACCCTAATACCCTACCTAGAAATTTTGCCACGTTCTCCAAATTTCACCTAAATACTTCAAATTCTTCCAAAATAAAAGTTGTCCAGTTTTTCAAGGGACACAACTTTGCTTTTGAGTGGCATGCCAAATTTGAAGTGGAAATTGGTGCAAAACCCTGGTCAACAGCACAGGTCACTGTATACCGGCACCGAGAAAATAACCAAGTTGGCCTGCTGTTTATGCACGATCTGTTGAGTAAACCACCCATCGACCTTTGTAAAAGTTGTAGAGGTTCAATTGATCTACACCTTTGCTAATTATACCTTGGTGCAGTTCTTTAGCAAAATCATGAGTTTAAGCCGGTCAAACAGGGTCACTTCGACACAAAAACACAATGAGATGCGCCCGCGCACGACACCGTCGCGCGCGCGCCACGTCGGCCTCGCCGCCGTACGACCGGGCACGCACGCCGAGGCACCGGAAAACCCACCTGTCCGAAGCTGTTGCCGCAGAGACTGTGCACGGGGGGTTGGTGACGCAGGCTAGGACGCGTAGGCTGGTGCCACGCGGTGTGTCCGCACACGTCGGCGCCCGCACGCCGAGCCCGCCATTGGCCGGCGGTGCCTCCCCACGTCGCTACCGCCTAAGACCCATGCCATGACCCCTGTAGTCGACGTAGGTCAGGCGAAACCGCTTCTCCACTCCTCACCGACTATTTAAACCCCTCCCCTCCTCTGGCGCACGGGAAACCACTGCCTCCGTCCGCCATTGCCACCGCCGCCGGTGAATTCTTCCCTCTGCTCATGCCCGTGACCAACCAGTGCCTCAGAGCTCATCCCTAGCCTCCACTCAAGCTTCCACGACCACACATGGAGTAGCCCCAACCCGCATTTCACCGGAATCCGAGCCAAGGCGGAAGCGCCGCCGCTGCCTTGCCGGAGGCTCCTCCGACCTGAGGTGAGCATCCAAGCCACCCCGTGCCATTTGTTGGCCAAGTCCGGCCGGCTATCACCGCCGGCGAACTCCCCCTGCGGCGGAAGGGTACCCTAGTGAAGATCGAAATCTTTGCGAAGGACTTTGTGCAAACCAAGGGTATATTTGTGAAGCTTTTAAAAGTTCTAGGGTCTGCACTGTAAATAGATTCTTCATCTTTTTCTCCTTTGGTCCAGAGACTTGGAAAATGCCTAGAAAATCGTAGAAAATTCGGAAAAATGCCAAACCAATTTTGTTGGTTTCCTTATGAATAGACCTACATCTTTTAGAAAGTTTGTATACACTTTTGATGAGTAGATTTTGAATGAAAATTCAAACACAGTTTGAATGGGTTTGTTCATAACTTGAGTTGTACTCCTGTGCTGAGCTTGATCTTTGGATATGTTGTTAGTCATGACTAGTATAGGCTAGATCTAAGTTTTTGCACAAAGTTACTGAGTGAATCTTTAGTTATGATTTAATTTGTATTTATGCTAGATCTGTGTATATATTTTGTGCAGCCTCTTGTGAATACTTTCTGTGGCTTATCTTGTGGCTATCATTTTGTTAGTCTTAGATGTGCTCCTGGTAATTTTATCATGTATTTATTAACTGTCCATACATATGTTTTTAAGTTGTGCTTGTGCATAGGTTTAATTTCATAGTTCATGTTGTAATGAGCCAGTGATGCTTATCTTTGGGCTAGATGATGTTTGTGCCATGTTTGTGTTGTAGGAGAAAGATGAGCTACAGTTTAGTTATGTATGTCCCTGTATAATTTCTTTGTGAATAAATAGTCTGAAAATGGTTATTTTTGTGTAGCTTGATAGAAGTAGTTTCTGGAGCTAATTTTTGGTGGGTAGCCTAGTTATAGTCCAGAGAGTCTCTGCGTAAAAGTTGAGCTCCAGTGCATGAGTAAGTTTCTCTGTAATAATTATTCTTGCTTTTGCTAGTAATAGATTGTCGTATATTTCATACTTAGGATATGGCTCGGTTTGCTATGAATTTTTGGTAGTAGCTCTGTTGTTACCCTATATGCTCGTACAAAAATCCTCACTATGATATCTTGCATGGTTTGAACAGAATAAATTTTGGGAGAAACTAAGTATTATAAAAAGAGAAATAAAGAAATCACTCTTCTAAGGACTTAAGTGTGTTTCCACCTTAGGTTATACCCCTGTTGGATCACTAAAACCAACTTGTTTGTTTTGTGAAGTAATTCTAATTTTTTTTTGAGAAAAACTGTGGGGGAGGTCCCCACAGTATAAAGACTCTTATTAATAAGAAGGATAGAGGGTTAACTTACAAATTAACTAACAGCATCTAACCAAGCACAGAAAGCTGATCGCAGATCAACTTTGAACCTAACTAATTGAATATTACATTGGGTTTTGAAATTGGAGAACCATCTGGCTACCGAGTGGTTGCTTCTGTTGAAAATTTTGTCATTTCTTAGTTTCCATAGTTCCCATGCTGCTATCAGTGCCACCTCTGAGAAGAAGCTTAAAACACAAGCTTGTCTAGCTTGGATGAACATGTCGTCAAGGCTGAGAGTTGTGTCCCAACGAATGCCAATTTTGTCCCAACACTGGATCGTGAAGGGGCAAAGGAAGAAGAGGTGTTCAATTGATTCATCTATACCATTGGAGCACAAAACACACTGATCATTATTCCTTTCCCCTATGTGTCTCCTTGAAGCACAGTTTTGGTATTTAGACGGTCAACCAAAACTAGCCAGAAGAAAAATTTAACTCTTGGAGTGCATTTCGATTTCCAGATGATTTTGAAGACAGGATGAGTTCCAACAGCACTATAGATATGTTCATAGAACTTTTTGGCAGTGTAATCATTCCCCCAACTAGGTTTCCACAGGTCTAGTGATTCTCCATCATAGGGGATCATTTGCAATTTCTCTTGCAACTCCTCTAGCTCCTGCATGGCTTGTTGAGAAAGTGGCAACCTGAATATGGTGTCAAGATCATCAGCCTCTACTACTTCCTGGACTGAAGAAGTACGAGATTTTGCAAAAGATGCTAGTCTAGGATATGTGCTGGATAGGATCGTATCAGTCCATCTGTCTTCCCAGAAGCATGCTGTGGTGCCATTGCCAATGATACAGTGAGAGAAACCTCTGTAGATATTGTTCAGGCGCCATATATCCTTCCACCAGAAGGAGCCAACTTCCCTTGCCACATGAGGGACCTTGCTCTGGTAGTATCTAAACCAAACTAGGTGTACCCAAGGGATGTCTTGCTTATTGTAGAACTTATGCAGTTGTTTTAACAACAAGGCATCGTTCTGCAGTCGGAGGTTGATGACCCCCAGCCCTCCTCTGTCTTTTGGCTTTTGTACTGTCTCCCAAGCTACGAGGTTTCCTCCTTTCTTCTTGTCATTGTTGCCTCTCCAAAGACATTATTTCCTGATTTGATCTATGTTTTCAATGACACCACGGGGTAACCTGATTGTACACATGGCATAGGTGGTGATAGGGGTTATTGCAGTATTAAGCATCTGCAGCCTACCTGTATATGAAAGGCAAGTTGCACAACCTGACAGTTTCCTTTCCACTCTGTCCATCATGGGGGTTAAGTCTTCCATCCTCGGTTTAGTTGTGCCCATTGGCAGGCCAAGGTATGTAAAAGGGAAGGTCCCGATACAGCATCCAAAGGTCAAAGCAAGTCTCTGCATCTCTTCTTCCTCGACATTTATTGGCAACATTTGAGATTTGCTATAGTTCACTCTTAGGCCAGTGGATTCAGCAAAAGTGTTTAGCATGGACTTTAGGAAAATCAATTGTTGTGCATCTGCCTGCATAATCATCAATGTATCATCTGCATACTGAACTATGGGGAAATCTTCCATGGGCTGTGGGATTGGAGCTTGCAACAAGTTTAAAGAGCTGGCATGGTTAACAAGGATCTGCAGGAGTTCAGCTGCTAGCACAAATAGCAAAGGTGATAGGGGATCACCTTGTCTTACTCCTCTTTTGCATTTAAAACTCTTCCCTGGTACACCATTTAGCAGGACAGCCGTTGAGGCTGAGTTAAGAATTTTTGTTACCCAATTGATCCAAATTGTTGGGAGTCCTAGATCCTCCATCATCTGCAGAATAACCTGATGTTCAACTAGATCGAAAGCTTTTTCAAAGTCCAGTTTTAGGATGATGGCCTTCCTTTTTGAATGGTGACATTGGTGTATATACTCAAAACACCAAGCAAGACAATCTTGGATGGTTCTAGATCTGATAAAACCATACTGATTTTTGTGTACTAGCTCTCTTATGTTCAGTTGGAGTCTATCAGCTAGGATTTTGGTCACCATCTTCGGGGATACATTCATCAGAGAGATTGGCCTATAGTCATTTACTGATTCTGGATAATTTTTCTTGGGGATCAGAGTTATAAAGGAGTTGTTTATACCTTCTAAAGTACCTTGTCCCTGGAAAAAATCATCACATAGTTTGTAGAAATCATCTTTGATTATGTGCCAGCACTTCTTCATGAAAAGGCCATTGAAACCATCAGGCCCTGGGGCCTTGTCTAGTGGCATTCTTCTGACAACATTGTCTATTTCTTCTCTTAGGACAGGTTGAGCAAGACCCTCCAAATTATCCCTCGATTGAATAAGTTGATCCAGGTTGAAATGGATTCTGATTGGGATGCTGATTCCCAATCTGTCTTTGAAGGCTGCCCACAAAAGTCCTTTTCCTACATGATCTTGAACCCAGATTCCATCATTAAGCAATTGGGTGATGGTGTTTTTTCTATGGGAGATAGTGGCCATGGCATGGAAAAACTTTGTACACTCGTCTCCAAATCTAACTCTATTATTGGTAAAACGTTTTCTCCAGTATAAATTTTTGTAATGCAGCAATTTCCTGAGGTGGCCTTTGATTATAATCCTTAAATTTGCTTCTAAATTGTAGAGCCCTCTTCTGTCTTCTAGCTGATCTAAGAAACATATCACAGTATTGCAATTAGCGATTAGGAGGCTTAAGTTGGATAGAGCCTTGCTCCAAGTTTTCAGTTCTGCTTTGAGTTTTTTCAGCTTAGAAGATATGTTTCTTGCTGAGTTATTCAGCTCTCTTGAATTGCACCAACTGTCCTGCACTGTGCTCAGGAAGTTTTCATGCTCAGCCCAAAAGTTTTCAAACCGGAAGAGGGTGCTTCTAGGAATCCTGGTGCTGACTGCAATCCTACAGGGTATATGATCAGAGGTTATCTTTGCCAAAGGTAGAACTTCAGTGTTTGGGTATTGGATAGTCCAATTAGGAGATGTGAAAAACCAATCAAGCTGTTCAAGAAGAGGGTTATTTTGCATGTTGCTCCAAGTTTATGCCCTTCCTTTCAGAGGCAGCTCAATAAGCCCAAGGTGCCCAATAGCATCATTGAATATCAATGTGTCAGCCAGACTTCCTCCCGGTTTATTTCTGTTCTCTAGTGATCGATAGAAGTTGAAGTCGCCGAGAAAAATCCAGTCCACCTGATCAGTGACTTCGCAATTCTTAAACCAATGGATGAATTCCGACCTCTCAGGGTCATTATAGGGGCCATAGATATTAGAGAGAAACCATTTGTCACCATTGTGCAGAGATGTGAAACTAGCTGTGAGGCAGAATTTCTTTCTCTATTATTGAGCCCTGAAATGAGGAGCTACACCAAAGAACGAGCAAGCCTCCTGAAGCACTGATCGAGGGGATGAAATCAAAACAATCAAACTGACGAGGGGCAAATTTTCTGATGAAGGAAACATCAAATTCCTCACATTTTGTTTCTTGGAGGCACACAACCGAACAAGCACATTCTTCAATCTTGCCGTATCGCATCCCATTTACCAAAGCCATTCAAACCACGAATATTCCAGCATAAAATATTCCACACACGATTATCCATAAAACCAGGGAAAATAAAAAGGTTCAGAAGCGACAGAGATTAACTCTGTAGCTGTGCAAAGTACATAGAAAAAGATAACAAGTTTCTTGGCAAAAGAGGAGGCAAAAGCATCTTCAGAAGCCGGCCTCAACCCCTCCTTGATCATCTTCTTAGTTGTTGTCCTGATCATCATCATCTTCTGTTGGTTCGGTTGCAGCCGGTGTCTGCAACAAGGCATCATTGGAAAGCTCTCCAGGAGCTACTCCGCACTCAATTCCCCAGGTCTGGAGAAGAGCTAAAGGGACGGGACCAGCTTCACCTCTGGAATCGTCAATGGTTATGACACTGATCTTGCGTTTCTTGGTCGGCTCTCTATCCAGTCGAACTGCACAGAAGCCCTCTGGCTTGTTGATGCGTGAGCTACATCTGACACTGCTCTGTACCAGAGGGATGGTTGCATTGGAGATAGATGTAGTTAGAGCCAGTGACCGGGGTGCAGCCCTTGTTCCTCTCTGCTTCCTTGGTGTTTCTTCAGCCATGAAATCCTACTGAGATGTGGAGGTAGCTTGGGTACTTGGGGCATCCTGACTATCAGAATGGTTGAAGTTGTCATTCAGTCTCCTTCTTTTGGCTGCAGCCATCACCTCAGGTAGGAGACCAAGCAATAATGCTGGGAAACAGGGCTGCTAAGGTACAATTTCAAGTCCTGCAGAGTTATTGTGCTGCTCTTCTGGCTGAGAGCTATTGTGTATGTCACGCTGAGCTTCAAGAAACCTTTTGTCAATCTGAAATGTCCTGATTACAGAAGCAGATGAAGCACCTGGTGAAGGAAAACCTATCTGAGTACTAGGAGTGCCCTTTCTGTGAAAAAGAGAGATGGTGGCACAGTGGATCTGGGTGGCCAGGAACCTAGCAAATTCCTCATCAAAGGGGGAAGTAGCATCGCTGGATTTTGAGGAGGAGTTGTCATCAGTAAGTCCTCCATTGAAAACTTCTTCAAGAGCAATGTCGGGGCCAGTGGCCCTGAGAAAGCGCATGGAGGAGCCTGACATGTCCACATCAATAAGATCTTGGGGAACAACTGGTTGTTCAGGAACCTGTGCTGCTTGGTCTTGATGCTGTTCGGCTTCTTGGTTTTGATTACCAACAAATATAGCAGGATCCCAAGTAGGCCAGGGATCATCATCCTCGTTCTCCTCATCCACATCTTCTATCTGTCCATCTTGCTCTTGCATGGCATCAACGTCTTGTGCATTGTGCAGAATTGCAAATTCAAAGCATCTGGGTGAGGGTTGCCACCAAAGGCTCCCAGATTCTGGGCAGCTCCCTGCTGTTCCTCCTGCCAGTTGGGATCATTCTGATGAGGACCAAGCACCACAGGAGGGTGCTCCGGATGGGGTTCACCATCGATTGGAACTTGGTCCTCGTCTGCAGTAAAAGCGTCGGGAAAGTGACCATTCAGGATGTACACTGGTACCGACCATGATCTACCAGTTCCGCCAATGAGGGTTCCCCTGGAGACAATCAAGCTGCGTGGCACTCTATCTGGGCTGAGAAGGAGCACTTGCGCCAGAATTCTGGATTTGTTGGCGTCTCTGTACCAATCTAACAGACAATCGTACGGTGCAACCGCTGCTCTTATATATAAATCTTTCTGGAAATCCAAAGAGAAGGCCAAAAACATGATCCAACAAATACGAGTGTAGGCACAAGATCTAGCATTAAAGCCCTCATCATGTTTAACTACGGTGACGACGCTGTGCTGACCGAAGTTGAAAGGGGACTCTCTAACCAACTGGTCACATTGAGGAACAGTTCTCAATCTAATCAATCCAAGCCCAAGAGGAGAGAGATGTGACACAAGAATCTGAACTCTCTGCGAGTGCTCAAGAAAATCACAAACCAGATTCAGAGTTGGCCTGAGCTATGTGGCTTCTTGCGGTGCAGGGTTGATGGAGACGATCGCGAAATCTTCATGCTCGCGGGTTGGTTCGCCTCCAAGCGCCATGCGTCCTCTTGCTGGCCTGTTCCAACCATGCTCCACTCCAAGGCTGGCGACGAGGAAGGGGCGTGGGTTGACTGGGAAGTTCGCCATTGGGTCGCCGGAGCTCGCGGCGGTGGAGGCAGCGGTATGTTCTGGCTGGAGGGGATTGGGGTTTTCTTTGGCTGGGGGAGGCGGCGGATTTTAAGGAATATTTTCTCCCTCTTGCTGATCAACAGTAGAAGGCAAAGCGTCCCCTTGGTAATCGGCACGGGAATCAAGGCACGAGTTACCGGAAGTGGGGTTTTTTTTCCAAATTCTGGTCAACAGAACAACACTCCCGATTGACCTTATCCGGTAAAGGGTGCTTGGGCCTCCAGGCAATCTTTGTCCTTCCTGTTGTGTAGCGGGCCTTTGGCAGCCATTGCTGGGCTTCCGATCTCTTTTTGCAAGACCTTTGAAGATGTCCAAAGAAGAAACAGCGGCCACATCTAACGTCATTTTTGCAAGCCCACCGTGAGTGGCCTGGGCCGAGGCAACGGCTGCAGCATCGCTTGCCATTTAGGAGCCAGCCTCCAGATTTGGGCTGAAAAACCGGGCGAGCATGACCTTGGGGAACCGAATTTGAATTTGAACCTGGCCAGGAGACGTGGGACGCAGACGCAGCCGAGAAAGACGGATCAGAAAATTGATGATTGCCAAAAAATCCGGGATCACATGAACTCTGTTGATTGCCAGCATAATCGGGATTACGCGGTTGATCATTTTGTTTCTGTTTAGCTGAGATCGAAGAAAGATCCTTTGAATGACTCGATTGAGACAAGACTCCCGAAGAATTAAACTCCGAAGGATCAACTTGAGTAGTGAAAGAGCCAAAAACCATTGAAATCCGCGGCTGACTTTGTTTCTTCGACGGGCGATCAACATTATCAGCAAAGCGAACTGTTTTCTTTAGATTTTGTACCTTTCTAGCCTCTTTTTTGGCTGATTTTGATAAAAC
The DNA here is from genome assembly GCA_036936925.1 of Cenchrus fungigraminus. Classification (NCBI taxonomy): domain Eukaryota; kingdom Viridiplantae; phylum Streptophyta; class Magnoliopsida; order Poales; family Poaceae; genus Cenchrus; species Cenchrus fungigraminus. The sequence continues at coordinate 121,224,557 of CM072779.1, read as the reverse complement.
TTGTGTCCATTCCTTTTCCTGCTCAATCTCCCAAGCATGTTTCTCTTTTTCCCAATGAGGAGTGCCATTGTTCCAGAGATGAAAGTATAGATCAAAAGAGGATGTGATCACTCTGCGGAGCTTATAGATCTGAAAGCCAACCTCTTTTGAAAAAACCGAGAAACGAAAGTGGTTGTTGCTCAAGAATTTCACATGAAAGTCCGAAGCACGGCCACCCAAACACAATTGCAAAGCCAGAGAAACTGATTCTTCCGTGAGACGGAAGAGAAAACGCCGAAAGGTGACGAGGAGGAGGAAAGATCCATCAGGGGTGGGAAAGGGGTGGTGTACCGGGGCATGAAAACGGTGACGGATCTCGTCTTGAAATTTCAACCCGACATCGAAGTCAAGACGATCCACCAGATCAGAAGAAGAATCCATTCTTGAGAGAGGGAAGTCCTTGAATCACCAGAGATCTCCATCACCAGTGAGGGGCAGAGGCGAGACGGCGGCGGCAGCGTGGGCAGACGAGGGAGAGAGGGGAGCCATTTTGGTTTACAATAGAGTTTGCTGAAGTAATTCTAATTTTGTTTGTATAGATGTGCACACAATCACCATCAAAATAACCCTTAATAAATGGTTGCTTAATTTATCCTTATGGAAGATAATGCTGAATATATTCTTGTCTAGGTGAATGTGGTCAACTTGACACCCTATGCTTGTTGTGTGCTGTTGTGTTTAATTATACCACTTTCACCAACTAATTCCTGCATATGCATTCCCCGTGTAGAAGTCCCTGACGGTAGCTACACGCTCGTGCTGGCTGACGAGGACGAGGGAGTAGGAGGAGACGTACACTTCGTGACCGTAGATCAAGACCTGGACCAAAGTCTGGAAGATTGTCTGACTGCTGGAGCTGCCGAAGGCAAGCCCTGGTTTATCATTCACCTATGTGTTTTCTTTTTAACTTCTGAAATTATGTTTGATTATCTATGTGCATTTACATTTAGGAGTTTATGTGAAACCCTAGTTGCATGATCCCTAAGTACCTATGATCTTTTACTAGTATGCTAGGTCGCTAGTTGCTATGCACTAAGGACCCGGTACAAGTCGGGTGATGTACTTCGCTCGCGAGAATAGGTTCTTATGTTGGAATCATAAGATTGTTAAATTGGATTGCTCACGTGGTAAGAGCATGGGATTTTGGGCTCCGGTCCAGTGGTTAAGAAATTAAGCATTTGAACGTACTAAACATTTGTCAGAAATGGGTACTGTAACATCCCTCAAATTTATTGAGGAATGTTAATTAATAAAAATGAGGATTTAAAATTTTCGATGAATTATTTAAGTGATTATCAACTTATTCAAGGATGTCTTCCTCTATCTCTCCTTTAATTCCTAGATTTATTTATGAGCTAAATAAAAATTCTAGGAAATATAAAATGATAGTGTGAGAAACTTGGAGTTCATTGGGTTTTATTTGGAGTTTATTTGTTGTGAGTTTCAAATTTAAATCCTTATTCAAATTTGAAACAAAATTAAAAAGGGTTAAATAGAAATAGGAAAGGGAAATAGAAATAGAAAAAGGGAAGGCACTGTTGGGCCTCGAGCCCGTATCACAAAGTCTGTTGGACCACCCCTTTCTCTTTTTCTCAAACCAGCCGCGCACCCTCAACCATCCGCACTTTTCGGCCCAACGCGGCCCACGACGGACGGCCCGCCTCCCACCTACCGCGCCCGCGCTGAGCCGCTGACGAGCGGGACCCGCGTGACGCAACCCCCTGCGTCAGCGCTTCTTCCCCGTCACCCCCTTCTCTTTTCCGCTTTAGTGACGCCGGCGAGCAGCCTTCCGGCGCCGCGCCGCCATGGCGACCGTCGATAAACGCCCGCGCCCTCCCAGCGCATCCGAGCCATCCACGCGTCCCCCGCGGACCGCGCTCCATAAAAGGGGCCGCCGCCACGCCCTGGAAACCCTACCACCATGGGGAGCTCTTCCCTTCCGCCTTGCCGCCGCCCGCCAGAGGAGAAGAAGGAGGGAGAGGGGAGAAGAAGGCCAGGAGAACGCCCGCGAGCTCGCCGTCGACCTCGCGAAGCAGAAGGCCCGCACGTGGGAGCTCGGGAACGCCGCAAAGCCAAGAACCGCGACGCCCCTGCTTCCTCTGCTCCGCGCCGCTGTCTCCTTCCTCGCCGACAACCCTGCTCAGCCCTCTTCACTGACGCCTTCACTTCGGCCAGAGGCCACCGAGGTGAGGCCAACCTCCCCCGCCCGTCTGTGGACGACCCGGCCTTCGAGCCGAGGTGGAACTCGTGCACGCCGTCGCTACCGCCGCCGCGCCACCGCGCACGCCGCATGGTGAAGCCGGCCTTCGAGCCGTGCTGGGAAGTTTCTGCAGGTGCCGCAGCTGTCGCCTGATGCACGCGCACGCCTCCGCCGCCTCCCTTGACCCGTGTAGACGCGCGCACCACCGGAACGCCGACACCCTGCTCCTCACCGTGCCGCCATGGCCGCCGCCATGGGGGAATGCCCCGAGCATGCGGTAGCAGAAGGGAAAGGCACCGCCTTTTGGGCTATCCGTGGTCGCCTCGCCGCCGGCAACCGCGCGCCCCCACACGCGCCCTTGCCCGGCCGCGGGAGCTCTGCTCGCCGCCACCGTGTCCGCCATGCCCGTGCTCCGCTATGGTGGGCAAGGCCCGGCGCTTGGTGACGAAGGGCGAAAGCCCCAGTTTTCTGTTCGTCTCGCTTTGCTTGGTACACACACGCGTGATTCTGGTGGCTTGGCGCCCCCACACGCCGTCGCCGACCAACGCCGTCCTGCGCCGCCGCGCCTCACACCACACCGACGCCGATGGGGTCACCGCCGACCCCTAGGTGCCCCTCTTGAGGTCTGGGTCGACGCGCAAGCACCACCCGAGCCGAGCCCCGCTGCTTGTTGACCAGCCCCGGCCGCACCTCGCCGCCGTGGATGTTTGCCGCGCCGCCGCTCCCCTGGAGCATATCGTCGAACACCTGGCGGCGCCGAACCTCAGGGTTTTGCCCTCACACCACGGCGCACACGTGCACGTGCTCGCAAAGGATCCGCCGGGATCCCGTGCGGCCGGCCACCCACGGCCAGGCCACACGCCGGCCCACACGACACAGCGCCGCAGCGAGCGCGCCCTGGATCCGGTGCGCCCGGCCACGCAAGCGGCCACGCTGGCTGCCACGTGTGCTGCAGCCGGCTTAAAGCCGGGCAAGTGGCAGCCGCGTCAGCACAGGAGCCAGCCTACCGCCGGCTATAAGCCCCTTTAGAGCTAGCTAGAGATAGTCTAGAGCTAGTTCAAAGTCTGCAATATTGTATATGCGTATTTTAATTTCAGAAATATATTTTATCTTCAGAAAATCATAATAAATCTGTTTTAGCTCCTAAAAATATGAAACTTCTTCTGAAAATCTTCTCAAAATACAAACTTTGTGCTAGACTAGAGATTGCCTCTTTTTGGATCTTATTTGCTCTTTATCTTGGATTTATTGCCATTAGTAGCCGAGTTTATTTATTTAAATACGCTTCTATGAGCTGCCGGAGCCGGAGAGCTGAACCAGGACTACGACGACGACATCAGCTATGACGACCACTCGTACCCAGATTCACGCCCGACCTTCTTTGAATGCCCATTAGGCATGGCTAGTTTAGAACTGCTAGTGCTTTATTTAATGCATAGAGATGAATATGATGAACCCATGCATAGCCTCTTTTACATTCTTATCCTTGATTGACCTACTACTACTGTTTACTTAAGCTAGATGTTGTGGTGAGCTTGCTATGCATGTGTTGGGATTATTGTGGTAGTTTCTTGGCGTGTGTTGGGAAAACCGGCAGGAGAAGGTGTTTTGGGATATTGTGGCGGGGGTGAGCTCGAGACAACCTGATCTGGGATCAGGGGCCAGGGATCGTCTTCTCGGACGTTGCCCAATGTGGTGCCTATGGCAGGTACATTGTTTTAGGAGCACAGGTGTTGGGGATTTCGTGATGACGTGGAGGATATGAGCTCGCCCCGGTCTGAAACCGAGTGGGTCGCCTGTTACACGGGACTTTCGTACACACCACCTCGCCGAGAGTGGGGATAGGGCCGCCTGACCCTAGCAAGTGCGATGCCATACCTGCCAGTAGGATAGAGGGTATCAGTGAGAGGGTTAGGGTGAAGTCCCTTCCCTTTGGGCGCTCCCCGTGTGGCCACACGGGGGCATTTTCACAGTTCTGGAGTGGACCTTTGCGAAGGACCGCATCGAGACCCGGATGCAGGATGGAATCGTAACTCCTAGGTGTTCGTTCGGTAGGGTAGGCTCGGTCGGCCGTACACCGTCCGGGTACTATTCCGAGTTGGGTACTGGTGTACACGCTCTGCAGAGTTTAGATCTATACGTATAGCCGTGTCCTCGGTTATGGACATGCCCGTTGTTTCTCCGACTCTTACGTTTTGGGATTTCTACCTCCCCCTTATAGGATGAGTGTGATTGGTGAGCCGTGGTTGTATTCGGGGAGAGGAGAGTTGCTCCCTCTACCTCGCGGATCCGGGTGCAACCATTGAGGTGCGAGGAGTGGGAGTTCTCGCACCGACCCTAGATGGAGATAGGTGATGGTGACGGTGATCTGGGTGACCAGATGTAACCGTATGCGGATGAGAGATATGGGGAATGGTGAACTTATGGAGATATTACTCTATTTTCGCTGCTGCTGCATAGGAAACCCTGCTACTACCTTGATATACTCTTTTCCCCTTAGAAATAGGCCACTTAAAGCTTGCATACGGTTGGTGATGTGGACCTATCCCGATCCTTGGGGATAGCCCCTGAGCTTGCAGGGTACGAGTCCGACTACGACAACAATGCCGACGGATGGTACGACTGAGGGGGCACGACGCTTCGCTCAAGGATGCCTGTGGGAGATGCCTGAAGATGGAGACACCTTTTGGGAGATAGCTACCGCTGCGTAGGCTCTTATTTCTGTTATTCCGCCAAGAGGCGGGTATTGATGTACTCCGAATAATCAGGACATGTAATAATCAGATTATTATTCGTACTCTGATGCTTTATTTCGATGTATGACTGTGTTATTTATCTGTGATGAATGCCTGTGCGTGATAGCGTCTGATCCAGGGACTATCACGAGACAGAATGCTGGGTTTTCTGATTTTGAAAACCCAAGGCGTTACAGATGGTACCAGAGCCATACTTGACCGTAGCGCGTATCCCTAGGATTGGCCGATGGTAAATAAGAATTCTATACGTTTCCTTCCTTTATATAAACTCCATGGAATATTTTATAAAAGCTTTCCCCTTTTGAAGAACATTCTTTCTTACCTGCAGGACTCAACTTTCTATACGGGGGCACGACCTTTTGGTCTAGAACTTGTCCTGAACACGATGAAGGGGAGCAATGTTGAAACACCGTGTTAGGCACAACCTCTCGGAGATCTTTTAACGATAAATTAGATCGTTGATGTGCTCGCGACCTCTGAGGCCCGAGTCAGCCTCGAGGAAGCTTATATGTGTAACTATCATGCTTGCTGAGTGTTTGGCTCTTAATGGAGTTAATTGAGTCTTAATGCATCTTCTCATTGAGTGATAGGTTATATAATTAGTAATATTTTCATGATTGTATATCACACTCAATTTGTTGGTGAGTGACGTTGTGTAAAAGTCTTTTCTTCCTTGGTCATGTTTTCAAAAGGATGTCGATCCGACGGTCCAACCGTCTGCTGGCGCGCCTTGAGGAGGCTACTATTGAGGAGGAGGAAGCCCCACAGGGCCGTGGCCATGGTCGTGGTCGTGCCGCCGCTCGTGGACGCGGTCGTGCACCTGCCCGTGGCCGTGGACGCCCACCCCTACGTGGAGGAGCTTTGGGAGCTCGAGGCCGGGGTGCCGGAGCACCGCCACCGCCGCCCGAGGGCCCAGAAGCTGAAGCCGAGGATGGAGCAGCCGAGCAAGGTCAGGAGCAAGACCAGCCTGAGCCGGACCAGCCTCCGCCGCCACCACCTAACTTGGTGGATGTGATGGCTGTCCAGACTCAGCTGATGCAGAGGATGGCAGAAGCCATGGAGCACCATGGCAACGGTGGAAACCGCGTCGCTCCGCAGGACGAGGACCTCGCGAAGAAGATCGAGAGGTTCATCCGTCTGAAGGCCCCTACCTTTAGCTACTCGGACGATCCCCTCGATGCTGACGACTGGCTCCGCGTGATCGAGACGAAGCTCGACCTCACCGCCTACACCGACGAGGAGTGTGTCGCTCTCGCCGTCCACCAGCTCGAGGGTCCTGCCAAGTGTTGGTGGGACAACTACTCCGGGACTCACCCGAACCCAGCGTTCATCACCTGGCTGGAGTTCTGTGAGGTGTTCCGTGAGCAGTACCTGCCGAAGGAACTCATGATCCAGAAGGCTCAGGAGTTCCGCACCATGACTCAGGGTGCGATGAGGGTGGAGGAGTACGAGAGGCACTTCATGAAAATGATGCGCTATGCCCCTGACGACACCACCACCGATGACAAGAAGCAGTTCTGGTTTCTGCGAGGCCTGCACCATGGTCTCCGCCAGGGCTTGAAGGCCAGCGAGCACAAGTCCCTTCGCCACCTGGTGAACAGGGCTATCGCGCTCGAGGAAGAACGTAGGGGGCATGAGGAGCGCATGAAGGGTAAGAAGAGGTTCGGAGATCGGGACCATGGCGACCGATCCTTCCAGAGGCCGAGGAGCGGGCAGAGTAACCTGCTCCGCGGGAGCTACCGCCCGGGGAACAACCAACCCGGACGAGGCTTCGGAGGGAACCGTGTACCATACCCAGGAGGAAGGAGCAACTACCAGCAGCAGGGTGGTGGCTACAACCGCCCGCAGCAGAGCGCAGCGAGACCCAGCACTAGAGGTTTCACCCCGACGTGCTACACCTGTGGCAAGCAAGGCCACAAGTCGTACGAGTGCCCCAGCAAGAAGACCGCTGCTACACCTGCCAGGGCACCAGCTCTAGGAGGGAGGCCACCTCAGGCTGCTCCCCAGCCGGCCGCAGATCGCGGAAGGCTCAACCTCCTGACTGAAGAGGAGGCTGCCGACGCTCCTGACGTCGTGATCGGTGAGTTTTTACTTTGTGGCACTAAGGCTTTGATTCTGTTTGATACTGGTGCAACTAGTTCTTATGTGTCCTCTAACTTTGTAAACAAACTATCTCTCCCTATGACTCCCCATCCGAAACCCATCATAACGAGCTCCCCGCTCGGAGATATTAGGTGCACTTTGCTATGCAAGGGAGTGGAAATGTTCATCAAGGGTCACAAGTTCCTCAGAGATCTGACCGTACTGAAGTCCAATGGGATTGATGTTATTCTGGGCATGGATTGGATCACCGCTCACAAAGGGGTAATCTCCTCGTCACCCCGACAAGTGACCTTGATGCACCCGAAGGGAACGGAGATCACCTTTGAGCCGCTGAAGTCTCGAGAAGTACCAGCTGTGTACAACCTCTCTACCAAGACAGTGGCCGATGTCCCAGTGGTTTGTGAGTACCCTGATGTCTTTCCAGATGATCTGCCGGGGTTACCCCCAGACCGCGACGTGGAATTCGTGATTAACCTTGTGCCGGGTACCGCACCCGTGGCACAGAGTCCTTACAGAATGGGCAAGTTAGAGCTGGCAACGCTGAAGGAGGAGTTGGAAGCTCTCCGTGAGAAGGGGTACATCCATCTGAGTGCATCACCTTGGGCTTCACCGGTGATGTTTGTGCCGAAGAAGGATGGGACGCAACGGCTGTGCGTTGATTACCGCGCTCTTAATGCGGTAACCATCAAGAACAAGTACCCGTTGCCGCGCATTGATGACCTGCTTGATCAGTTGAGGAAGGCCAAGTACTTCAGCAAGATTGACCTTTGATCGGGCTACCATCAGATGAAGATTCGCCCTGAGGACATCTACAAGACCGCGTTTGTGACCCGGTACGGACAGTATGAGTTCACTGTTGTATCGTTTGGTCTTACGAACGCCCCTGCCTACTTCATGAACATGATGAACAAGGTGTTCATGGACGAGTTGGACAAGTTCGTCATGGTTTTCATTGACGACATCTTGGTATTCTCGGAAACTGCAGAAGAGCATGAAGAACATCTGAGGATTGTGCTGGAGAAGCTGAGGCAGAATCAGTTGTATGCCAAGTTCAGCAAGTGCGAGTTCTGGCTAGAGTAAGTGGCCTTTCTTGGGCATGTGTTGTCAGGAGAGGGAGTTGCTGTTGATCCCTCGAAGATCGAAGCTGTGTCAAAGTGGCAGTCGCCCAAGACTGTGACGGAGATCAGGAGCTTTCTCGGAATGGCTGGATACTACCGCCGTTTCATTGAGAACTTCTCTAAGATTGCGAAGCCTATGACCGAGTTGCTGAAGAACAACATGCCATTCGTGTGGACAGAGAAGTGTGAAGCAAGTTTCCAAGAGCTCAAGACCCGACTCACCACAACTCCTGTGTTGACGCTTCCCGATGACAACAAGGACTTTGTGGTGTACTGCGATGCTTCGAGGCAAGGTCTTGGTTGTGTGCTGATGCAGGAAGGCAAAGTGATTGCTTATCCATCGAGGCAGCTTCGGAAGCATGAAGAGAACTACCCGACACATGACCTTGAGTTGGCTGCTGTTGTTCATGCTTTGAAGATATGGAGGCACTACTTGATGGGCAACAAGTGTGATATCTACACGAATCACAAGAGTCTGAAGTATATCTTCACTCAGTCAGAGCTGAACTTGAGACAGCGATGATGGCTAGAGTTGATAAAGGACTATGACCTCGACATTCACTACCATCCTGGCAAGGCGAATGTCGTGGCCGATGCGTTGAGCCGAAGAAGTTACTGCAACAACCTGATGGTGCAGAAAGAACAGCCAGAGTTGTACCTGGAGATGGAGCGATTGCAGCTTGGCATTATCGAGAAAGGTCAGCTCAACGAGTTGAGGGTAAAGTACACCTTGGAAGACCAGATCAGACAAGCCCAGAAGAAGTGTCCTAAAATTGAGGAAGTGAAAGATCTTCTGACAAGAGGCAAGGCCCCTGACTACTGCGTTGATGAGCAAGGCACGTTGTGGTTGAAGGATCGCATTTGTGTGCCCAGCGGAGAGGACATCCGGGGGACGATTCTGAAGGAAGCACATGATTCTCGGTATTCCATTCACCCTGGATGCATGAAGATGTACCAAGATCTGAAGTGTCGATTCTGGTGGGAGAATATGAAAAAGGACATAGCTGAGTATGTTGCCCGATGTGACACCTGTCAAAGAGTGAAGGCAGAACATCAGAGACCCGCCGGATTGCTTCAGCCACTTGAGATACCTCAGTGGAAATGGGATGATATTAGTATGGACTTTGTGGTAGGTCTTCCCCGCACTCAGAAGGGGAATGACTCGATTTGGGTGATTGTGGACCGTTTGACCAAGGTAGCGCACTTCCTTCCGGTTAAGAACAAGTACTCTGTGAGTCAGTTGGCTGATCTCTACGTTGAGCATATCCTGAGGTTGCATGGAGCACCTTGCACCATCGTGTCGGATCGTGGTGCTCATTTCACAGCTCAGTTCTGGAAGAGTCTGCACGATTCGATGGGCACTCACTTGGACTACAGCACGGCTTTCCACCCCCAGACAGATGGGCAGACTGAACGAGTGAATCAGGTTTTAGAAGATCTGCTGAGAGCTTGTGTGTTGACTTACAACAAAGATTGGGAGAAGAGTCTGCCCTACGCTGAGTTCTCATACAACAACAGCTATCAGGCAAGTTTGCAAATGGCACCCTTTGAAGCCCTGTATGGCAGAAAGTGTAGGACCCCGTTGATGTGGTCTGAGGTGGGGGAGAGGATCTTTTTCGGTCCTGCTTCCATTCTTGAGGCTGAGGAGAATGTGGCCAAGGTTAGAGAGAACCTGAAGATAGCCCAGAGCAGACAGAAGAGCTACGCTGATCCTAAGCGAAAGGATGTCTCTTTCGAAGTTGGTGACTATGTCTTCCTGAGAGTGTCACCGCTTAGAGGCACGAAGAGGTTCCACGTAAAGGGGAAGCTAGCCCCGAGGTTCGTTGGACCCTTCCTGATTGTGGCAAAGGTGGGGAAACTTGCTTATAGGCTGGAGTTACCGTCCGACCTTGCCGGAGTGCATCCTGTGTTCCACATATCGCAACTCCGGAGGTGCCTCGACCCGAAGCTGGGCAAGCATGTCTCCACCGATACTATCGACCTGCAAGACAACTTGGAGTACTTGGAGTACCCGGTAAAGATTCTGGATTGGGCCGAGAAGGCTACCAGGAGTACCACCATTCGCCTCTGCAAGGTGCTTTGGAGCAATCACACCGAGCGAGAGGCGACGTGGGAGAAAGAGTCAGTTTTGAGAGAGAAGTACCCGCACCTCTTCGAGACGGAGGTAAGTTCTTAATCTCGAGGACGAGATTCTTTTGAGGGGAGGAGTCTGTAACATCCCTCAAATTTATTGAGGAATGTTAATTAATAAAAATGAGGATTTAAAATTTTCGATGAATTATTTAAGTGATTATCAACTTATTCAAGGATGTCTTCCTCTATCTCTCCTTTAATTCCTAGATTTATTTATGAGCTAAATAAAAATTCTAGGAAATATAAAATGATAGTGTGAGAAACTTGGAGTTCATTGGGTTTTATTTGGAGTTTATTTGTTGTGAGTTTCAAATTTGAATCCTTATTCAAATTTGAAACTAAATTAAAAAGGGTTAAATAGAAATAGGAAAGGGAAATAGAAATAGAAATAGAAAAAGGGAAGGCACTGTTGGGCCTCGAGCCCGTATCACAAAGTCTGTTGGACCACCCCTTTGTCTTTTTCTCAAACCAGCCGCGCACCCTCAACCATCCGCACTTTTCGGCCCAGCGCGGCCCACGACGGACGGCCTGCCTCCCACCTACCGCGCCCGCGCTGAGCCGCTGACGAGCGGGACCCGCGTGACGCAACCCCCTGCGTCAGCGCTTCTTCCCCGTCACCCCCTTCTCTTTTCCGCTTTAGTGACGCCGGCGAGCAGCCTTCCGGCGCCGCGCCGCCATGGCGACCGTCGATGAACGCCCGCGCCCTCCCAGCGCATCCGAGCCATCTACCCGTCCCCCGCGGACCGCGCTCCATAAAAGGGGCCGCCGCCACGCCCTGGAAACCCTACCACCACGGGGAGCTCTTCCCTTCCGCCTTGCCGCCGCCCGCCAGAGGAGAAGAAGGAGGGAGAGGGGAGAAGAAGGCCAGGAGAACGGCCGCAAGCTCGCCGTCGACCTCGCGAAGCAGAAGGCCCGCACGTGGGAGCACGGGAACGCCGCAAAGCCAACAACCGTGATGCCTCTGCTTCCTCTGCTCCGCGCCACCGTCTCCTTCCTCGCCGACGACCCTGCTCAGCCCTCTTCACCGACGCCTTCACTTCGCCCAGAGGCCACCGAGGTGAGGCCAACCTCCCCCGCCCGTCTGTGGACGACCCGGCCTTCGAGCCGAGGCAGAACTCGTGCACGCCGTCGCTGCCGCCGCCGCGCCACCGTGCACGCCGCATGGTGAAGTCGGCCTTCGAGCCGTGCTAGGAAGTTTCTGCAGGTGCCGCTGCCGTCGCCTGATGCACGCGCACGCCTCCGCCGCCTCCCTTGACCCGTGTAGATGCGCGCTCCACCGGAACGCAGACACCCTGCTCCTCACCGTGCCGCCATGGCCGCCGCCATGGGGGAATGCCCCGAGCACGCAGTAGCAGAAGGGAAAGGCACCGCCTTTTGGGCTATCCGTGGTCGCCTCGCCGCCGGCAACCGCGCGCCCCCACACGCGCCCGTGCCCGGCCGCGGGAGCTCTGCTCGCCGCCACCGTGTCCGCCATGCCCGAGCTCCGCTATGGCGGGCAAGGCCCTGCGCTTGGTGACGAAGGGCGAAAGCCCCAGTTTTCTGTTCGTCTCGCTTTGCTTGGTACACACACGTGATTCTGGTGGCTTGGCGCCCCCACACGCCGTCGCCGACGAACGCCGTCCTGCGCCGCCGCGCCTCACACCACACCGACGCCGATGGGGTCGCCGCCGACCCCTAGGTGCCCCTCTTGAGGTCTGGGTCGACGCGCAAGCACCACCCGAGCCGAGCCCCGCTGCTTGTTGACCAGCCCCGGCCGCACCTCACCACCGGTAATGTTTGCCGCGCCGCCGCTCCCCTGGAGCATATCGTCGAACACCTGGCGGCGCCGAACCTCAGGGTTTTGCCCTCACACCACGACGCACACGTGCACGTGCTCGCAAAGGATCCGCCGGGATCCCGTGCGGCCGGCCACCCACGGCCAGGCCACACGCCGGCCCACACGACACAGCGCCGCATCGAGCGCGCCCTGGATCCGGCGCTCCCGGCCACGCAAGCGGCCACGCTGGCTGCCACGTGTGCTGCAGCCGGCTTAAAGCCGGGCAAGTGGCAGCCGCGTCAGCACAGGAGCCAGCCTACCGCCGGCTATAAGCCCCTTTAGAGCTAGCTAGAGATAGTCTAGAGCTAGTTAAAAGTCTGCAATATTGTATATGCGTATTTTAATTTCAGAAATATATTTTATCTTCGGAAAATCATAATAAATCCGTTTTAGCTCCGAAAAATATGAAACTTCTTCTGAAAATCTTCTAAAAATCCAAACTTCGTGCTAGACTAGAGATTGCCTCTTTTTGGATCTTATTTGCTCTTTATCTTGGATTTATTGCCATTAGTAGCCGAGTTTATTTATTTAAATACGCTTCTAGGAGCTGCCGGAGCCGGAGAGCTGAACCAGGACTACGACGACGACCTCAGCTATCATGACCACTCGTACCCAGGTTCACGCCCGACCTTCTTTGAATGCCCATTAGGCATGGCTAGTTTAGAACTGCTAGTGCTTTATTTAATGCATAGAGATGAATATGATGAACCCATGCATAGCCTCTTTTACATTCTTATCCTTGATTGACCTGCTACTACTGTTAACTTAAGCTAGATGTTGTGCTGAGCTTGCTATGCATGTGTTGGGATTATTGTGGTAGTTTCTTGGCGTGTGTTGGGAAAACCGGCAGGAGAAGGTGTTTTGGGATATTGTGGCGGGGGTGAGCTCGAGACAACCTGATCTGGGATCAGGGGCCAGGGATCGTCTTCTCGGACGTTGCCCAATGTGGTGCCTATGGCAGGTACATTGTTTTAGGAGCACAGGTGTTGGGGATTTCGTGATGACGTGGAGGATATGAGCTCGCCCCGGTCTGAAACCGAGTGGGTCGCCTGTTACACGGGACTTTCGTACACACCACCTCGCCGAGAGTGGGGATAGGGCCGCCCGACCCTAGCAAGTGCGATGCCATACCTGCCAGTAGGATAGAGGGTATCAGTGAGAGGGTTAGGGTGAAGTCCCTTCCCTTTGGGCGCTCCCCATGTGGCCACATGGGGGCATTTTCACAGTTCTGGGGTGGACCTTTGCGAAGGACCGCATCGAGACCCGGATGCAGGATGGAATCGTAACTCCTAGGTGTTCATTCGGTAGGGTAGGCTCGGTCGGCCGTACACCGTCCGGGTACTATTCCGAGTTGGGTACTGGTGTACATGCTCTGCAGAGTTTAGATCTATACGTATAGCCGCGTCCTCGGTTATGGACATGCCCGTTGTTTCTCCGACTCTTACGTTTTGGGATTTCTACCTCCCCCTTATAGGATGAGTGTGATTGGTGAGCCGTGGTTGTATTCGGAGAGAGGAGAGTTGCTCCCTCTACCTCACGGATCCGGGTGCAACCATTGATGTGCGAGGAGTGGGAGTTCTCGCACCGACCCTAGATGGAGATAGGTGATGGTGATGGTGATCTGGGTGACCAGATGTAACCGTATGCGGATGAGAGATATGGGGAATGGTGAACTTATGGAGATATTACTCTATTTTTGCTGCTGCTGCATAGGAAACCCTGCTACTACCTTGATATACTCTTTTCCCCTTAGAAATAGGCCACTTAAAGCTTGCATACGTTTGGTGACGTGGACCTATCCCGATGCTTGGGGATAGCCCCTGAGCTTGCAGGGTACGAGTCCGACTATGACAACAATGCCGACGGATGGTACGACTGAGGGGCACGACGCTTCGCTCAAGGATGCCTGTGGGAGATGCCTGAAGATGGAGACACCTTTTGGGAGATAGCTACCGCTGCGTAAGCTCTTATTTCTGTTATTCCGCCAAGAGGCGGGTATTGATGTACTCCGAATAATCAGGACATGTAATAATCAGATTATTATTCGTACTCTGATGCTTTATTTCGATGTATGACTGTGTTATTTATCTGTGATGAATGCCTGTGCGTGATAGCGTCTGATCCAGGGACTATCACGAGATAGAATGCTGGGTTTTCCGATTTTGAAAACCCAGGGTGTTACAGGTACGGTAAGCCTAGTACCTAAATGATGTGGTGCTGGAACTTTAGGCTACTAATCTTGGGTTGCGGCCCTAGTCTTGCAAACTGTGGTGCATGTGTGATGCTGGACGCTAGTGTGAGGCGTGTCACATAGCCTTGTACCTAGGAATGTGGCATCAGATCCCAATCCGAGGAATGACGGGAACCGCCTGGTTGAATGAACTCTTTGTGAGGGCATTTCTCCCGTATGTTTATGTCCACCTTGCAAGGTTATTAATCGATCGATCGTCAGCCTCTCACCGTTATCCGAGAGTGCTTAATTATCTGGCCATGATAATCCCTTTATGATAGAATATTGATAAACTTGATGTTTGATTAATTGTTTGCACAACTCATGCTTGCAACAGTTGCTTATCTAATAATGAATTAATCTACTAGAACTTGAGCTAAAATATTGAAAGTAAGGATTAACTCCTTAGTAGCCTTTTGGCAAAACAAACCCACTAGCCAAAAGCCCTGCATAACTAGAGGTTAAGTTTTTTTATTTTAGATGGGTAAGCTTTGCTGAGTATTAGTATACTCAGACTTGCTATAAATGTTGTTTTCAGGTGATAATGTTTGGCCAAGTGAAATCCCACCCGGCTGGGAGCTGGAATGGGTGGATGACGAGGAGTAATGGTGTTATGGGTGGCCTCCCATGATGCCAAGTTATCGTTTAGTTTAATTCCGCTGTCTTTGAAACTCTGAACCATTTACTTTTCATGCCAAGAACAATGGTTGTAATAACTTGACCCTACGAGGAAATTTGGATTAATTTGTAAGGTACTCTGGACTCTCCTTCGTGGGAGTTTTAATGTATGCGTGTTCGATCATCTATGTGTTGTACAAGTGATTTACTGGGCTTTGACCCGGCAACACTCAACGGGATGATTCTTTATTATCGCTTAATGACCAAATGGAGTGGTTTAGGTGATAGTACGGAATTATCTCGGGTGGGGTTGTCACAGTCGTAGAAAGCACCTCTTGCGACGAAGCTCAGGCCGGTGAAGTTCTTGCTCGTGTGCCGCTTGTCCTTGCGCTGATCTTGATCTTCCTCGCTGCTCGAGCCGGATGAAGTGTAGACTAAACTGGAGTTGATATCGCTCTCCGGCAACCATAGCTCAAGTCATCTTCTTCTTGTATCCGCCGCTCTTCTTTGGCCTTCTCTCGCCCTTGTCCTTGCGCTTGTTGTTGTAGTCATTCCGGGAACGATGCTTGTTGTTGTAGTCATACTTGGGCTTGCTCTTGTAGTCATTCTTGACCTCCATAGCTTTCGGACACTCGGCGATGAAATGCTCGTGCTTCCCGCACCGATAGCACATCCCCGAGCTCCTCCTTGCATTCTCGCGGTTCTCGTACATGTGCCCAAATCTCTTGCTCAACAACTCGAGATCCTCCTCGCTCAGCACCTCAAATTCCTCAGCTGGCGTGGACACAAGACAAGACAAGGAAAACTGCAAAGCCACTGGGTTAGCATTAGTCCTCGATCCTGAGACGAGAGCGAAACTATGTGGGTCAGTGGGGCTCTCGCTATTGGCTCTCAAGCCACGATCAACCTCCGAAGACTTGAGCTTAAAAAATAACTCATCCACCGTCAGGGTCTCATACACACCTGACTCCAGAATAGCCTTGACCTTGGCGCTCCACACAGATCAATCAAGAGAATGTAGGAGCTTGATAGCCCTGTCATGGTCTGTGTAAGGAAGCACGGCCACATTGACTCTCATGATGTTCACAATGCAAGTGAAGCACTGGAACATAGCATCAATCGACTCGCCGAGGAGATGATTGAAATTCTCGTACTCTCTTCGGTGAGTGGCAAACAAACGAGCCTGCACCTGACTATTCCCATAGGAGCAATCTTAAGCTTCTCCCAAATTTGACCTGCCAAATCCTCTCCGTACACAAGATCAAACTCTGTGGCACAATAGCACAAAACAAGTAGTGAACAACCATGTTGTTGGCCTCAAACATGTCTCCAGAACCTGGGGCAATGATGTTTGTGGGATGGACAAAAATTAACATCCTGGGTCACATCCCAGGAACTGTCCCTTGCCACAAAGAAACACGCCCATGCACCTCTACCACATTTGGTAATTCATGCCATCGAAGTGCGGAGGACCCGACCCCTTTTCGTAGTCGCCCATCTTTGGATCTTAGACTGGTTAGAATCAAGAAGATCTATAACCGGCTTTGATACCAATTGAAGGACCGATTAGGTGACCATAGAGGGGGAGTGAATGAGAGTCGATAAAAATTCTTCCCGAAGTGTTGACGCAAAAAACGGAATAAAGTCTTTCGCGGTAGCACGCAACGGATCCTCGGAATGTAACAAGGAGTGCCAGCCGACCTGACCTGTTGATCAGCACAGAAGAGGATAAGAAGTTAAATACGGGGTTGATCGGCTAGAGAACCGATAGATGTCTTCCTCGTGCGCACAACGCAACAGCCCGATCGGCCAACGCGAGATTGAATGATATCGGCCAGCCGAAAGGAAGCCGAAGTGCAAGTATGTTCAGAACGGCTAGGGTCAGCCGATCTGGTGACGTTAGCAACAAGGCGGATCTGGATCGGCTATGAGATCGATGCATCTGACGACGCAATGAGAGCTAGCCGATACGATCGAGCCTCAAGCGGGATAAATTGGTGATAAAAGCTAAATAAACAAGAAAAGACTTGCAAATCTAGCTGGTATTGATAAATTGTGAATAAATCTTGATGAAACCACAGCGATGCACCCGAAGGTTAAAGCCTAGATATTACTCGGTAAAGCGGTACTCACAAGCCTGCCGGAGGTCGGTTGATGCAGCCCGGCGAACTCGAAGGACGACGCTTGAAACAAGAAAACAACAAGAAGAAAACTTTTGGCGAAGTCACCGACTTGAAAGGTAAATTGCTTGAAAAGTAAAGGTTTGTGTTTATTAGTGTGTACAAACTTTCCCGACCACGCAGGGTCGCTACTTATACCCTAGAACATTACAGACTCCTAGTGGATTATGACAAAGCTTACTTAACTAAAAGAAACTATAACTACCTAGAAATAAATGACTCATGCAAGAGTCGGACTCACTAACTATCTTTGACCCGTTGTCAACCGATGTTGACCCGCCAGAACCTCCTTTTTCTTCCTTGGCGTATTTCTTCTCTTGCTGCTTTCTCTTCTTTACTCAGCCGATCCCCTATCTTTGACCATCGGCTGTCCCTGTTGACTCCTTTCCTAAACAGTTGACTGATTGGTTGTTTCTTCTCCTTTCCTTCTATCGGCCCTGTGGCTTTCTTGATGCCTCTTCATTGACACGTGTCAAAAAATAGTGTCAACACATGCCCCCCAGTTTCAGAGTAAAATATCTTTTGCTCCGAAATTCTCTCGATTTCGGTTTCTTTCTCCGAACCGAACGCGACCAACAGATGGATTTTTTTAACAAACTTGGAGTTTTTTAAACGCCATAAATATCAACACCCTTGGCTGCTTTCTCTGCTACGCTGCCCTTTTACTGTCGTTTCATAACTCCCAAGTTGATTAGATCTGTAATTGCCTTTCATCAAAATTGTTGGCTTCTACTGATGACGGTCGTCACACAAATTCAGGTAACCTCTTCATTGACCTTCGTGAGCTGAAGTGGTCGACCAATCGATTCTTTTTTCTGAAGCCATCCATGGTTTGGTCATAAGTTCTAAGGATTGCTGACATCTTTAGGTACCACAGCTCCTAAAGCTCCTCAGAAAAGAAAAGTAATTACTAGGAAGATTTTTATCAAGGATCCAAAGAAACTCAAAGTGTCTGTTGATGCTTCTGCTGGTGATGTATCTGCTGACGTTGGATCTGCAGCTGGTATATCAGTCGATGCAATGACGGTGATCATTCTATCTGGACCCCTTTTTCCTTTCTTCTGATATATTCTCTTTTCCCTTATTCCTCTCTATTTGTAGTCTTCCGGTCTGTGGAGCAAATTTTCCCAGGAGGAAGCAAGGACTTCATCAGCGCAAGACATTGTGCCGGGGTTAAGTAAAAAGCAAGCCGAAGAAAATCCAACATCGGCCAATCCTCCCAGAAGGGAATCCCAAACACAGAATTTTAAATCAACCGAGGAACCTCAGGGTCCACCTGCTGCCGAACTTCCAAGATCAACTGTTCTTCCTGATGTAGAAGTCAGAAATATTGAAGTAATTGACGTGCTTCAGGGATGGCAAGCTGATGTTGACATAGAATCGACCGCTTGTTTGAACAAAGAGCCTACCGATGTTGTCTTGATCGATGAAGACGAACCATTCACATTGAGATCTGATTCAATTGTAAGCATCTCCTTCTCTTTAATCTTGCCATATGTTTTCTTAATAATATCCCCTTTGGACCCGCCTTTTGTCTTTCATAGATCCAAAATGATCCCTCCATTAACAGTTCCTCTCATGTATTAAGTTCTCTTCCTGACAATGTTCAGGCATGTCTTCGAGATATGTTGCTTCTCCTCGATCAGAACATCAGTTAATTGGTTCAAGAGGCAGAACCAATCTGACAAATTTATAAGCAAATCAGAGGACATCTGCTGGCTGAAGTAAAAGATAGGCTTCATCCGGTTGCTTTCATAGAAAGTCATCAGCTACATGTTGAACATGCACAACATTGTCTGGAGGAGAGGATTCATCAGGAGCAGTTGATTCTGAATCGAGAAGTTCTTGATTCTCTGATGGTCGATTTGGATAACAGGATCCAAATTTTGTCTTCTTCTCGTCCTGAGATTGCTGATCAATGGTATGGAGCGTCAAAAAGACATCATTGCCAAAAAATCTCAAAACATCAGCCGAGAGGAACGGCCGATTTCTGGTTCAGCTGACGTCGATCGTCAAGAAATAGGAAAAGTTGACCAGCTCCGTTTGGATGCCATCAACACCATCCGTTCGCTAGGCATAGCTTAAATGCCCTTGTATATGTAACTCTGGAATCTGCAGCTATCTTTAAATGTATTGGCCAACTTCCAACGCTCTTGTTTTATTGCCTTGCCCTTCTCTTTTGACTGAATGCTTGATCGGCCTATAAATAAGCCATTGCCATGTCTTTTCTTGTATCTCTGACACGATGTCTTCTTCTTCATCTTCTGTGAATCAAGTTTCTTCCTATCTTTGTATCTTTCTATGGTTTTCACATGATGGCTTAACCTTCTTTTCTTCTTAGTCTCCCAACCGTGAGGACGTAGAAAGGATCCTGACGAACATTAACACTCATGGTGCGAATCAACGAGCGCTGACGTCAAGGCAGAAGTGAGGTCTTCGACTCATAATTTCCACAGATGAGAAGAAGTTAGAAACTCTAGAGACTAGGAGAGCACATCTTCTTGAGGAACTGAATCAAGTAGAGGGTGAAATAGCCGTCACCAAGATGCAGTTAGAGAAGGCCACAAATTTAGAGAAATCTTAGTGTAACCTTTTCCTTAGCCGATGTAACCGGCTTTTTAATAAATTTCAGCCAATGTAATCAGCTTTTGCTTCATTGTGTTTCATCTTAAAACAATCATATGTATGATTCTCTTTTGATCTTCCAGAATCATGACAAATGAATGCTACCCATTTATTTCTTGAATGCCTATTTCCAATGATGGCATGTGACTCTGACCCGTCTTTTCTCTTTCCTTTTCCTATAAAATGCACTTCATTGTCCAGAGGTGAAGGACCGATTAGGCGAACCAGAGAGGGGGGGAGTGAATGGGAGCCAATAAAAATTCTTCTCAAAGGAGATGGGAACTCCAACAAGATGAACACGGCTTCCAACACACGTCTCCGACTCAACTACCCAAGTTGGTCAAGACCACATAGCCACTGGAGTGCTACTGGTCCTAGGAACCAACACTCAACCTTCCGAGCCAAACCTCACCAAACCACACAGCGGAAACTTGCACGGCTTGCTGCCTGTGCTCCACCGGTCAGACCGATGACCTGCGCCGGTCAGACTGGTGACACCGGTCAGACCGGTGGACAGCGCCGGTCAGGCCGGTGGCTACAGCAGCCGCACAGCAAACGTTCCAGGAAGCCTCAGTGACTCCTCTAGGCCCTAGAACAAAAACCATCACGAAACACAACCTGTGAGGAAGAAGAACCCCTCACAAAACCTAGCAAAACAACTCCAAACACGCCAAGAACTGACCAGCAGAACCACGGGACAAAACCACACGGACAAGGTTGTTCCCCGAGACAAAAACCCACCAAGGGCTAGCACCGGTCAGACCGGTCAAGAGCACCGGTCAAACCGGTCGCGCCTGGGCAGCTCGGGATGAACAGCGCCCGCGAGTCAACTCCCCCAAATCCAACTCCCGATCTCCCGATTCGCTCCACGGATTTGCACAAGACTTTGGGGATAGTAGGAACACCTCATGGGCACTCCATAGCCAAGATTTGGTCCACCAAAACTTGTTGAATCAAGAGGAATCGAAGGATTTCCGCCAAGAACACCACGAACCCTAGAACCACGAAGACCCCAAAATTGAGCCCCTTTACTCACGGATTTGGGAGGGGAATCAAAGGGAAAAGAACCACGAGGGGTTCATGCATACATCCCCCACCAAATCCCAAAGAGAAAGGTCTCAAAACCGCCACAAGAAATTCACCAAGAAAAGGCTCCGAAAATCACCAAAAAGGAGAAACGGGAAAGACACATCCAAGCCTTGAGGAACCACGCCAAATCATCTATACATAGCAAAGAGGTTCATACAAGGTCTAGCTTGCCGCCCGATCATCCTTCCCTCTCACAAGATCTCACCATGAAGCTCTCAAGCTAGTCCTAAGAAAATCCTAAGGAAAATAGGAAGAGAAAATAGGAAAGCAAATGAACTAGGATTCCAAGAGATGGCTGCCATCCTCTCACCCCTTGGGTTATATGGAGGCAACCGAAAGACTAAAATACCCTTACTAGCTAACTAGGGATACATGCCCCTCAAGGGCGAAATCGGAAAACTTTGTCTTCGCACCATCGGACGGATGCCCAGCGACCGCAAACTTGCTTAGCCTCGACGCAAGCCTTGCGATCCCGACGCGTGTCCTCTGCTTCGAAGATTCCAGACTGCGTCGTCGCACACCGGTCAGACCGGTGCTCCTCACCGGTCAGACCGGTACCCACCGGTCAGACCGGTATGGAGCTGCTGCACCTCCGTCTTCGGTTCTTCGGTCTTGGCTTTGTGGATCAACCAAGGAACCTAGTGGTTTTCTGGTGAACCACCGAAAACCCCGCGAACTCGGTGTAGCCTCCGCCAATCACCACTCATGACTCGGCTCCCACGTAGTCCCGGCTCGACCTTGGTTTTGAGGCTCAACCAAGAAACCGTCCATGACTTCATCTTGCCGTTCTTGCCACCATGCGGCCCACACTTGACCCCGCTGGCCACCGGGTCCCTCGAACCAAGCCTACTTGTCTTCTCCACACCTGGAGGCCTCACCGGCAACGACCTTTCGCGCTTGTTCTTCACCTGCACCTGCACCAGTCAAGCCGCAACCTGCACCTGCAATACTTAGCCAAGAATCAGTCCACACCACGTTGTCAATCACTCATCACACCAGGAAGCGACCATCCACCAGTCCTCGAACCACACCTGGCTCTCAATCTCCCCCTTGATGAGTGCATTGACAACACACACGTTTTGGTAACCAAGAGAAAAAGGAAAAGAAAAGAAACGACTAAAAGAAAACTCCAACAAGCGATCGAAAGCCAAAGAAAAGGCAAAGAGCAAGATCACTTGAAGAAGACAAGTCTCGGACCCCTTAGGCAAGGGCAACGGCTCGACACATCCGAGACAAAACATGCTCAAGCAAAGAGCACAAACCATCAAACCAAAGCTTGAAAACCACAAAGAGCTCCCCCTGCACACATGCAAGCTCCCCCTGAACCAATGCAACTCCCCCTGGGCGAATGCATGCAAACCACCTCGCAAAACAGAGCAGCTACTTCAGCTTTGCTCTGACCGGTCAGACCGGTCGACACCACCGGTCAGACCGGTTCTCAACATGTGAACAGGACCAGCACTCTGACCGGTCAGACCGGTGACCTCAATCGGTCAGACCGGTGCACAACAGAGCCCAAAAATGGCTCGAAACCACCTGAAAACCTTCTAGATGCATTCAGTAGGCCAAAACATGCTCAAACTTCTCCCCCTTGTTGACAATGCATGAATCAAGCTAAAAATGTAAAAAATGCAACCAAGAGCTTCTCAAATAGACAAAAATCAACAAAGGATGCTACACATGTCCAAATGAGCAAGTTAGATACTCTATAGCTTCGGAATGACATAAAACTTCATGATCACCAAGTTTCACAACCATTGGGCGAAGCTAGGATAGAATTGAGCAATTTTGCGAAAAATCACCCTCTCATGAGCAAAGTCCTAAACATGAGCAAAACATGTCAAAATGGCAAAGCCACACAAACTTCATGCTAGGACAACCATTCTAAGCATAAGACCATCATAAACACCCACAAGCACCTCATGTCATGTCAAAGCCACCGAGCCATGTGCCTACTTCTATATATGAGACTTCTCATTGGTAAGCAACATGCAACGGTTTAGCACCCAAAGCAAATTAAAATTAGCACATATGACATGGGAGCACATTTTCCAAGCAATTTACATTTCATTTTTCAGATTTATAATTGGTACATGAAATGTCTTTGCGACAAAAAGGAACTTATGCCCCTCCACAAGATGAAGCATGGGGGCTAAACATTCATGATGGCAAATGAGCCTTTGGCCCCATATGATCAAAATAAGCTATCCAACCACAAATTAAGCATAGCCAAGCCACAAAAACATGTCAAGATCATGTAAAGGCATTTACTCACAAGAGAGCATATATATATATGAAATTTTTCAAAAACATAGCCATCAACCATGGATATAAACCAAGATTATCAAGAGCTAAGCCAAACTAACCATAGCTTACCAAATTAGCTCACAAAGACATATATATCATTCCATGGTGAACAATGTATATAGGAGAAGCCTTTCCTAAACAATGCATATGATACAAAATGCATGCAACCTAAGATACAAAGATGCCTATACATCATGTTACATATGCCATGCCAAATGCAAGAAATGCACAAAGGAAAGCTATACATATGTTACAAAGGAGCTCCCACACACCAACTCAAGAAATCAAACAAACACCAAGCTCCCCCCGCAAACGAGTGAAAGTTGCTTGATCTAGGGGTTTGGTGAAAATATCGGCTAGTTGGTCATGTGTGGGTACATGGATCAAAGCTATCTTCCCTTTCTCTACGTTGTCTCTCAGAAAATGATACCTCACTTCTATGTGCTTGGTTTTGGAATGGAGCACTGGGTTCTTTGCAACGCTTATGGCACTGGTGCTATCACATTGAAGTGGGACATGGGTATACTCCTCACCAAAGTCACTCATGGTGTATGTGATCCAAAGGAGCTGAGAGCAACAACTAGCTGCGGCCACATACTCTGCTTCGGTAGTGGATTGAGCAACACTTGACTGTTTGCGGGAAGACCAAGACACCAAAGAAGAACCCAAGAACTGGCAAGTCCCAGAAGTGGACTTCCTATCCAACCGACACCCGACAAAATCCGCGTCTGAAAATCCATGAAGCGCCAAAGAAGAAGACGCAGGGTACCAAAGGCCGAAGTCGGGAGTGTGTCGCAAATACCTGAAAACGCGCTTGACTGCTTGCCGATGCGAAGTCCTCGGAGACGCTTGAAAACGAGCGCACAGACATACCGAGAATTGGATGTCCGGCCTCGTCGCCGTCAAGTAGAGGAGCGACCCGATCATGCTCCGGTACTCCTTCTGGTCCACGTGTTCACCTTCCTCGTCCGCATCAAGAGCTGTAGTTGTACTCATAGGCGTCGCCATGGCCTTGGAGTCCTCCATCTTGAACTTCCTCACAATGTCCTTGGTGTACTTAGCTTGGTACACAAATGTTCCTTCCTTTGATTGCTTGATTTGTAGCCCGAGGAAGAACTGCAACTCGCCCATCATGCTCATCTCAAATTCCCTGCTCATGTCTTCTGCAAACCTTGCAACAAGAGAGTTAGACGAGCCACCAAAGACAATATCATCCACGTATACCTGCACAATCAGGATATCTCTGCCCTGCCTGAGGAGAAACAAGGTCTGATCGACCTTTCCCATCTCAAACCCTCTCTCAAATAGGAACCCCCTCAACCTTCCATACCAAGCTCTAGGCGCCTGCTTCAACCCATACAGTGCCTTCCTCAACTTGTACACCCGATGGGGGTACTTCTCACTCTCAAACCCCGGTGGTTGCCTCACAAACACCTCTTCCTCCAACACACCGTTCAGGAAAGCACTCTTCACATCCATCTGGTACAACTTGAACCCTTTAGCCACGGAAAAGGCTAGAAGGATCCTGATCGCCTCCAAACGAGCTACAGGAGCGAAAGTCTCCTCGTAGTCGATCCCCTCTTTCTGACTATACCCCTGAGCAACAAGTCTCGACTTGGTCCTCACCACTTCTCCTTTCTCTCCCTCTTTATTTTTCCACACCCATTTTGTCCCAATCGGCTTACACCCTGGGGGAGGGTCAACCAACACCCAAACTTGGTTCCTCTCAAAATTCTCCAACTCCTCATGCATTGAGTTAACCCAATTATGATCAGATAATGCGTGTCCAATGTCTTTGGGCTCAAAGGTGGCAACAAAAGCAGCATGAGCGAAATGAGAATTGTTCCGAACCCTCGACCGTGTAGTACGTTCATTCATGTCGCCGATGATTCTCGAAGCTGGGTGATCTACTTGCACTCTCCGGGGAGGTTCTCGCCTTGATGCTACCTCCCCCTCAACAGCAGCTTCGCCTTGATCTGGGTTTGTCGTTGTAGGTGTGGGAGAGGGTCCGTTCTCGATCGTCGTCGAAGTAGTAGGTACATGTTCAGCTGAGGGCACCACACCGCCATCTTCATCATCTCCATGTTCATGCTCCTCCTCCTGAAAGATCTCCTCGCCAAGTTCGTCGTCACCTGCACACTCAAAAACAAGCTAACTACGTGGCTGTGTCTCATCGAAGGTTACCTCGCAAGTCTCCACGATTTGGTTAGTTTCAAGATTGAGCACACGAAATGCTCTAGAATGAGATGCATAACCAAAGAAAATGCCATCGACAGACCTAGCCTCGAACTTGTCCAACTTCTTCCCTTTCTTCAGAATGAAGCATTTACAACCAAAGACATGGAAGTGACTCACCTTGGGTGTGCGACCGTGCATCAACTCGTAACAAGTTTTCTTCTTGTGAACCCTGAGGTAGATCCTGTTCGACACATAGCACGCGGTATTGACCGCCTCAGCCCAGAACCTTCTCGGAGTCCTATGCTCGTCGAGCATCGTCCGAGCCATCTCGCACAAGGTTCTGTTTTTCCTTTCCACAACGCCATTCTGGGGAGGCGTATACGGACTCGAAAACTGATGTTCAAGACCCAAGTCATGGCAAAAGGTTTCGAAGCGAGAGTTTTTAAATTCCGAGCCATTGTCACTGCGGATCGCTCGTATGGCATCTCCGTGCCTCTCGTTTCTTAACCTCAAGACAAGATCTCGAACAAAACCAAACATCTCCCCTTTCTCCTCAAGAAAGAACACCCACGCATACCGAGAGTAGTCGTCCACCACAACAAGGACATACCATTTCCCACCCGCAGATCGCACACGAGCTGGGCCAACAAGGTCCATATGGAGCAGCTCGCATGGACGCTCAGTCATCACATCGGTGAGAGGCGGGTGAGAAGAGGCTACCATCTTGGCATGCCTACACGGCGCACAAACCAACTCTTTCTCAAACCTCAACCGTGGCAATCCTCGGACCAAATTGAGTTTACTCAAGCGAGACAAAAGGTCAAAGCTCAAGTGACCCAACTTCCTATGCCACTTCCACAACTCACTCGAAGAACCAGCCAAAAAGCAACGCTCCACACCAGAAGACTGAGAGAAATCAGCTCGGAACACTTGACCCTCGGGAACGACCATGCAAACAAGGTCCCCTCGAGAATCTAAAATCCGAGAACCACCTGGCCGAAACAACACCTCAAAGCCCTCATCCAACAACTGAGACACAGAAAGCAAATTGAACCCCAGCGATTGAACAAGAGCAACACACCAGAGAGTGACCTTGTCACTTACCTTGATCTCACCTTCTGATAGCACACGCCCTCGCCCATTGTCCCCAAAGGTGATGTATGTCCTGGACACCACCGGGACGAGACTTGAGAACCACCCCTTGTCTCCGGTCATATGCCTCGAGCAACCGGAGTCAATCAACCAAACGTTCCTCAAGTCTCCCACCTGAAATTCAAAAGCGAGCACGTGAGTGAACAAACGACTCAGCACTGAGGTTAGTACCAAAAGAGTAAAACCAGTGCCGAGCCATTTGCTCCAAAGTGGGGTTAGCACAAACCAAATCATCACGCCTATCAAAGCTACCACCACGAACACCACAACTGTAACCACTACGAGGGAACCAACCCTTTCTAGCTGGAGGAGGACGAAAGCCATGAAAGGAAAACCGTGGACCGTTCCTCCTCTCCATCTCAAAGCTACGACTCCTCCCACCCTCGTATTGAGCACGAGGTGGAGAACGCCTAGCAAACTGACCACCTGCAAACTTTCCAGACCAACCACCAGAACCACGACCTCCAGAACCAAACCGAGCATCCTCACGAGCACGAAACCCGACTCGCTGTCTGCCCAGACCTGCATCGGTCTGACCGGTGTAGCTCGGCTAGCAGCAGCACCTGCAGCCTTCCGGTCTCCCCAAGCCGGAACCGTCCTCACAATCACCTTGGCCCTGGGCATCTGCATACGAGGCTCAAGTACACCATTAGAGGGGTGGTACCTGTCCTTGTTAGCCCACTCTCTAGCCATTCTCTCCTCACGCTTCCTCTTGAAGCAAAACTCATCCTTGTGACCATCTCTCCCACAATACCCACAATGGAACTTTATGGGCTGTGGCTTAGGCTTAGGCTTGGGTTGTGGCTGCCCACTCAGCTTCTCACCCTTCTTCTCTCCTTCCTCACCTCCCTTTGGGCTCACAAACTTCACCGGTTTCTGAAAATCATTTGTTGGGTGAGGGAATATGGGTGGATCTGGAGTAGTGTCAAGTTTGTTTCTGAGATGGTTAGGCTTGGGCTCAAACTTGTTCTTGTGTCTGTTTGGTGGTGGGATAGGAATCTCTCCAACTCTCTCAACTCCCGCACCACTGTTCTCTCCAAGCTTGTCAGCCCCAAGTGCCTGACCATCATAGCGTTTGAAAGCCGCTATCATGATACCAAGCTGAGGCTCCTGACCCGACAACCAGCTCATACATTTTCTCAACTCATCATTCTCATCCTGCAAGCGATCAACATAATGTGCAAGCTCCAAATTCTTGACTGCATGCAATTCACAAGTAGAACAAGAAGTAGGAATAGGCTCTTTCAACTTAGCCTCAAGCGAAACAGTGTAAGCATGCATCTCATCAATCTTTCCATGCAAAACAGGGCAAGAAGTGCAAGTACCTAGCAAAGCAGGTCTAGACTTAAGCTCAGCCACTTCAACCCTAAGCATTTCTAGTTCATCACAAGTAGAAGCATGCTTATCCTTAAGAGCAGTAAGATCAGCTAGGTACACAGAGCAATCACAGCAATCAATCTCATCAGAAACCATAGGAGAAGCCTTAAGCGAATCAATCTCAAGCTTAGCATCTAGGTTCTGGGTTTCTAGCTCAGCCACACGGTTCCTAGCATCTTCTAGTGAGGCCCTAAGCTCTTTCCTCATCTTCTTGGCCTCTCTAAGCATGTGATCACGGTTATCAAGCAAGTCAACCAACTCATCATTCTCCTTGCACAAAGAGGAGAGCTCATCACATACCTCATCCTCGGAGTCGGAGTCCGAGTCGCTCTGGTGACTCTTCTTGCTGCCGGAGCTGCGAGCCATGCCGCAGAAGCCATCTCCCGCGAAGCAGCTCAACCCGCTCAAGTTCCTGGATGACTTCTTGTTCTTGCGCCGATCACCTTCATCTTCACTGCTACTCGAGCTCGAGGAAGTGTAGGCGGAGCTGGAGTCGACGTCGCTCGCTCCGACCATCGCTCGGGCCTTCCTGCCGCGGCCGTCCTTCTTCCTCGACCGTCGCTCGTCCTTGTGCTTGTTCTTGTGCTTGTGATCGCGCCTCGATCGGTACTTGCCGTCCTTGCTCGATCGGTGCCTGTAGCCGTTCTTGTAGCCGTCCTTGTTTTCCGTCTTCTCCGGGCAGTCGGCGACGAAGTGTCCTGGCTTGCCGCACTGAAAACACGTTCGTGCTGTCCTCCTCGTGTTCACCCGGTTCTCGTGCAGCCTCTCGAACCGCCTGGTCAGCAACGCCAGCTCATCCTCTCCAAGCACGTCGAACTCCTCGTCTGGCAAAGACATCAAAGAAGACAGAGAGTACATCCTGGAGGATGCGTTAGCGTTAGACTTAGCTCCTTTGCCACCAACGAGAGTGAGACTATGAGAATCAGTCGGGCTCTCGATCTTGGCTGTCATACCACGGTCCAACTCAGCCGACTTGAGCTTCGAGAACAGCTCGTTCACCGTCAAGGTGTCATACTTCTCGGACTCAACAATAGCCTCAAACTTCCCGTCTCATACGGTACGATCCAACGAGTGCAAGAGCTTCACGGCTCTATCATGATCATTGTATGGGAGGACGTCCACATTGGCTCTCATGTTGTTCACAACGACCGTAAACCGCTAGAAAAGGGCATCGACGGACTCGCCGGGGAGATGAGTGAAGTTCTCGTACTCTCTCCGGTAAGTCGCGTACATCCGAGCCTGAACCTGAGCATTCCCAGCATGTGCATCCTTCAACTGCTCCCAAATCCTACGAGCTAAGTCCTCTGTCTGAACCCGATCGAATTCAGGCTGACACAGAGCACGAAACAAGTAGTCGACAACCTTGTTGTTGGCTTCGAACATATCTCTCGATCCTGGAGCAAGGAAGTTCATCGGATGAACATAAGCTGTGTTCACCGTGACGTCCCAAAGGATCTGACCCTTTCCACGGAGCCAAAACTCACCAAACCACACAGCGGAAACTTGCACGGCTTGCTGCCTGTGCTCCACCGGTCAGACCGATGACCTGCGCCGGTCAGACCGGTGAAACGGGTCAGACCGGTGGACAGCGCTGGTCAGGCCGGTGGCTACAACAGCCGCACAGCAAACATTCCAGGAAGCCTCAGTGACTCCTGTAGGCCCTGGAACAAAAACCACCACGAAACACAACCTGTGAGGAAGAAGAACCCCTCACAAAACCAAGCAAAACAACTCCAAACACGCCAAGAACTGACCAGCAGAACCACGGGACAAAACCACACGGACAAGGCTGTTCCCCGAGACAAAAACCCACCAAGGGCTAGCACCGGTCAGACCGGTCAAGAGCACCGGTCAGACCGGTCGCGCCTGGGCAGCTCGGGATGAACAGCGCCCGCGAGTCAACTCCCCCAAATCCAACTCTCGATCTCCCGATTCGCTCCACGGATTCGCACAAGACTTTAGGGATAGTAGGAACACCTCATGGGCACTCCATAGCCAAGATTTGGTCCACCAAAACTTATTGAATCAAGAGGAATCAACGGATTTCCGCCAAGAACACCACGAACCCTAGAACCACGAAGACCCCAAAATTGAGCCCCTTTACTCACGGATTTGGGAGGGGAATCAAAGGGAAAAGAACCACGAGGGGTTCATGCATACATCCCCCACCAAATCCTAAAGAGAAAGGTCTCAAAACCGCCACAAGAAATTCGCCAAGAAAAGGCTCCGAAAATCACCAAAAAGGAGAAACGGGAAAGACACATCCAAGCCTTGAGGAACCACGCCGAATCATCTATACATAGCAAAGAGGTTCATACAAGGTCAAGCTTGCCGCCCGATCATCCTTCCCTCTCACAAGATCTCACCATGAAGCTCTCAAGTTAGTCCTAAGAAAATCCTAAGGAAAATAGGAAAAGAAAATAGGAAAGCAAATGAACTAGGGTTCCAAGAGATGGCTGCCATCTTCTCACCCCCTGGGTTATATGGAAGCAGCCGAAAGACTAAAATACCCTTACTAGCTAACTAGGGATACATGCCCCTCCGAAAAACTTTGTCTTCGCACCATCGGACGGATGCCCAGCGACCACAAACTTGCTTAGCCTCGACGCAAGCCTTGCGATCCCGACGCGTGTCCTCCGCTTCGAAGATTTCGGACTGCGTCGTCGCACACCGGTCAGACCGGTGCTCCTTACCGGTCAGACCGGTACCCACCGGTCAGACCGGTATGGAGCTGCTGCACCTCCGTCTTCGGTTCTTCGGTCTTGGCTTTGTGGATCAACCAAGGAACCCAGTGGTTTTCTGGTGAACCACCGGAAACCCCGCGAACTCGGTGTAGCCTCCGCCAATCACCACTCATGACTCGGCTCCCACGTAGTCCTGGCTCGACCTTGGTTTTGAGGCTCAACCAAGAAACCGTCCATGACTTCATCTTGCCGTTCTTGCCACCATGCGGCCCGCACTTGACCCCGCTGGCCACCGGCCCCCTCGAACCAAGCCTACTTGTCTTCTCCACACCTAGAGGCCTCACCGGCAATGACCTTTCACGCTTGTTCTTCACCTGCACCTGCACCAGTCAAGCCGCAACCTGCACCTGCAATACTTAGCCAAGAATCAGTCCACACCACGTTGTCAATCACTCATCACACCAGGAAGCGACCATCCACCGGTCCTCGAACCACACCTGGCTCTCAAGAGGTCTTCCCAGGAGTCCACCACAGTCATAGAAGGTCTATCCGATGATTCAGATCAGCTGTTTTAAGTCTTTGGGAACAAGAGGTGTTTACTCTCAAAAGAGTTTTCAGGAAGAAGTAGTTGTCCGTCCCAAGTAAAAAGTTTTTACTTAGAATGACTTTGCTCCTTGTTGGTGCTATGAAGATTGCTTTTTCTACCTGCACCTCTGAGGAGACAATAACATCATTGTATGCTCTGCAGTTTGTGGACGTGCATAATTTCCCAATTTAATGTATTAGCTCTGGCCTCATTTTTTGGGAAACGTATCCCTGAATCAATGTCAGCCTTTTGGATGCCGAGCCATTCACGGGGAGTCTGTTCCTTGACTGGATCTTTCGCTTTCGTTTCTATCTATTTCGTTCTCCTCATCCTTATCTTCCTAGTGTTCGGGCTATAAATAGACCTTGCATCCATCAATGAGAAAAACATACTCTCCAACCATGGCTCAAAATATAAGTCTGATAGATTACCAACTTCTTCTCTTTGCCTTTCTTCTTTCCTCTGATCTCTTGACGGCTAGAAGAATTCTTGTGAAGTAGTATGGGGCATGCTTCTCTCCCTGGTCTCATCTTGCGAAGCCAGGAAGTCCAACAGCTAGAAGAATCCTTGTGACACGTCGTGGGTTCATCAGTTGGTGGAGGAGAGTTTGCATATAGTCCCTTTGGCATCAAGAAGAAGATCAAGCCTATGTCTTATTCATCAGCGAATTTAGCAGGAAGGTTCACAAAATAGTGATTCATCTTGTCGACTTTGCACTTCCTTTTGCTTTTTAGTATCTGCACGTATATTTTCTCTAGCAATCCATGAATTGCCTAGTGATGATGAACATAATCGGCTATTCTTCCGATTCATCTTCCTTATCAGACTTTGTAATATCTCCATGTACTGAAATATGAAAGAAATATATATATATATATATATATATATATATATATATATATATATATATATATATATATATATATATATATATATATATATATATATATATATATATATATATATATATATATATATATATATATATATATATATATATATATATATATATATATATATATATATATATATATATGCTCATATTTTTGTTCTAAGGGCGATTGTTACATCGGCCATTATCTGAATCAATAGATTGGCTACAAGTGTGTGTACACTTTTGATTATACAATTTTTTCCACTAAAGGCGATAACTCAGTATCGGCTATCATCTGAAATCTAAATTGGCTAAGAAGACAGCAGTAGTAATCGGCTAAGTGATTAATCTAATGTTCCAACCTTGCTTTCGTCTTGACGAGCATCGACCTTCCCTTGTTGAAGTCCAATCCTTTCAATCGGCCGATGTAGCTTTATGTTCTTTCCTTTAGATTTGAGAACCGATCACCTGGATCGGCTGAAGCTCAAAGTCAAACATCTTGAGGAAGTCTGTTTCCCACACTTTTCCTGATATGCAAATGACTTTATCAAAATTCCATGGTGTATCAGCTGCTGCAATGTGGAAGGAGGAATCTGCGTTGACTACTTCCACCGAGTCTCCAATCCATTAAATCACGCAATGATGCATAGTAGATGGAATGCAACAATTGGCGTGAATCCAATCTCTCCCAAGTAGCGAACCGTATGACCCTTTCCCCTTGATGACGAAGAAGGTAGTTGGAAGGGTCTTGCTGCCGATTGTCAGATCCACACAGATAGCACCCATCGCAGATGATGAATTTCCTTCGAAATCAAGTAGCATGATATCGGTCTTGGTTAAGTCTTGCTCACTTTTCCCAAATCTCTGAAGCATTGAGTAGGGCATGAGATTGACCAATGCACCACCATCCACTAGGAGACTTGTGACTGGCTACCCATTGACAAGTCCTATGAGAAACAAAGCTTTCATGTGCTGACGTTTTTCCTCATCTGGTTTCTCAAAACTGGCCAACATTGGATCCAAAGTTAACTGAGCCGATCCTAACTCCTCATCTGAACTTTCTTCATCTGAATTGTCTTCAAAAGTCATGAATTCTTTGGGTAGCATGAAGACCATGTTAACATCTGCCACTAGTTGACCTTCTTTCTTATTATCAACTCTAGGTTTGGGTCACCAGATTTGGGAACAGACCTTCTTATTGTCAAGTGCTTACTTCTCAATCTGTTTTTGTTGTTCCAATTGTCGCAAGCACTGGACTTTCCTCTTCTGAGATTTGGTCAACCCTTCTGGGCACCACCTAGGTTGACGGGCTTCGTGTTGGCTTCTGTCTTCGTATGTAGCACTATGCCTTTCTGGATTTCTTACCAACACGTCTTCATCAGGGACCCTGCTGTCAGCCATATCTTTTAGCCGATTGGGTCGACTGTCTTGGCACTTGCCCCCAGCTAATCATGTACACTAGCCTTGCCCCCAGCTGATCATGCACGCTGGCCTTGCCCCCCAGTCGATCATATACTGAGATGTGTTGGTTGGGGTGCTCTTGCTGATCTTGATTGGTGGGCTTTCTGTCCCTATTATCAAAGCAAGGCCTTTTGGATGACTGCCCTTCTGAATAGAAGCCTTCACATTCTGGACAGTTGTCAGATGTTGGAAGCTTGATCCCTTTTTCCTAGCAATA
The DNA here is from genome assembly GCA_036936925.1 of Cenchrus fungigraminus. NCBI lineage: Eukaryota > Viridiplantae > Streptophyta > Magnoliopsida > Poales > Poaceae > Cenchrus > Cenchrus fungigraminus. The sequence goes on along the minus strand of CM072779.1, from coordinate 121,190,814 downwards.
TCTGAAGAACGAACATCTCCAGTGCCCTGCATTGTGCCTTGCCCATTCTTCTTTTTCCTTGATCTGCTTCTGTTGGCGTTGGAACTTGCTCAGAAGAACCTGTGATGTAACATGCTGCTTTGAACCCTTTGAACTGATTCCTTCTTCGAGCAATCCCTTCCCATTGGCTTCTTCAGCTGTCATCTGGATTTCAGGATCAATAGTTCCTTTATTTTTAGCCGATAGATGTCACCACCTTTGCTTTGGTTGCTTCAACTGTGTTGGTAGGAAAAGGGTGTTGATCGATCTTCATCAGCTTTCCTGACTTAGAAGGTGTCTCAAACTTCAGCTTCCCTTGATCTATTGCACTTTGGATTTGCTGACGAAACACCTTGCACTCCTCAGTGTTGTGAGATGTAGCATTGTGCCACTTGCAGTAATTGATCTTCTTCAAATCTTCAGCACTTGGTATAGTATGATTTTGTGAAAGCCTAATCTATCCTTATTGAAGGGGAAGATCAAATATCTTGTCAGCTTTGGTTGTGTCAAAGCTGAACTTTTCAGGCTCCTTTTTGCCGAAGGGACATGCAATCGACTTCCTGTTTGGAACCCACTCAGCCAAATCGACTTCGGCTTCTTATTCATTATCAGAGCAATCTACATAGGACACTCACTTCTAAAATTCCTTCTGGGCTCGTATGAGCGATTGCTCTCATGAATTAGCCGATGGAGTATCTGGCTGATGTTCTCGAACTCTTGCGAAGCATACTTTTCCTTAATAGATGGCAAGAGCCCTTGAAAAGCCAACTCTGCTAGCTGTTTGTGATTCAAAGTAAGCTGTAGCATTTGTTCCTCATATCTCTGAACCTTTGGATGAAGTTGGGTATTGATTCATCGTTCCTTTGCCTTAAGCTAGTAAGATCTGTAAGTTTCATCTCATGAATCCCCGAGAAGAAGTATCCATGAAACTGCCTTTCCAGATCTTCCCAACTCTGAATTGAATTGGCTGGGAGCGATGTAAACCAAGCGAAGGCTGGCCCTGATAGAGAGGATGAGAATAACTGAACTCTTAACGATTCATTTGTTCCTACCTCTCCACATTGGATGATGAAGCGAGTAACATGCTCAATGGTGGAGGTGTCTGTTGACGGCTGTTAAGTGCTACTTTTACACCGTCAATACCTACATAAAATAAACTTAAAAGGATCATCAACACTAGGATAGGGCTTGATACTAATGATTTCCACAAGTGTTGGTGTCTATAGCTTTTGTTACAGGATGCACCGAAATGCGTGCCAAATGGTACAATTGAGAGCAAGTAGTTCAATGACTATTAAAGGACGTCATCATAAACAACCTCAAATGCCAATCTGGACTGCACCATTGCGACGGGCTCATCGAGACGATCGAAATGGACATATTATATGCGATCAGGTCCACGTACACATGTGCGACACTTGGCAGGACCTGGTTGGGCTTCGGCTTCTCCTAGGATTCGCCCGTAGGCACACGCGCTGCGCAGGGGCCAGCCACATGTCCGCCTTCTATTGGCGGTCACCCCCCTCCGTGGATCGTTGATGCTAGCGCTCACGCAGATCAGCAGGGCGACATGGCGAAAGACGAATGGCGGCGGGGGGGGGGGCGCTCACGCGGATTGCGCGCGCACGCTGCCTGCGCGCGGTTCGGCTTCCGCCCGAACGCGTGGCGCAGCGTGGTTGGCGCGGCCAAGGTGGTGACGCAGTTCCCGCAGGTCTGCCTGCTTGTCCAGCGGTTCAGCGCCCAGGCCGACCGGTTTTTCTATTTTCCTCACGGTTCAGCGCCCAGACAGCAGTGGAAGCTCCGGTTCTACCATGGAATATCCAGGTTTGGCCCGGTTCTCGACCACCACGTGTCGCTACCTCATTGGAGGCGCCCAGGAAGCTGCACAACTCACCCCTCTTGTCAAGGCACCCCCTCCTGTATAAATAGGAGGGGAGGGGCTCCCTTTTCACCACATCCAAGCTCTCCTCTCCTCTCATTCCTCATTTAGGGTGTGTGTGTGAGTGCTAGGTAGAGAGGGAAGTGAAGGTGAGATGAAGGTGTTCTTCTTTGTTCTTCATTTAGACCAAAGTAAGTATTTCGACATATCTCATTTAGACTAAAGTGTGTTCATGCATGATTGATGTGTTCTTGTGTTCTTCATGTGTTCTTGAACTAGAGGCTTGTGTTCTTCATGAACACAACCCTTCGATCTAGTTGAATATATACGCAAGTGCATTTATCGGTTTGTCTGTGGATCACTCTTTTGATCTAGTTGAGGTGCATAAATATGGCAGTAGTTGTTCTTCCTAACCTATCCTGATCTGATAAGGTACGATCCAATCCACACTTGCTTTACGTTCGTGGTTCCGTATTTATACAGATTGCTATAGTGTTGTAGGCGGGCCGGGTAGACGTCACAGTGCTATAGTAGTTATCAGGAGTGCAGACGTGGTGTCTGGACTCTGGTTATCCTACAAAGACCAAGTGCATACACGTAACGATACAGGTAGGCCGCAGTGTGACAGCCTGTTGGACCCTTTGAAACCCTCCGCGCCTGTGTACCGAGTTGGGCCCCGTTGCCAGAACATATGCCTAGCCTTAAACAACTAAGGTGGGTTGGCGCCCTGTAGTGAGTTTCATACCGTGAGATGATACGACCTTGATCGATACATTTAGGAAGCCCTTCACCTTCTCCCCTACCATAGCTGAGCTTGGTGTCCTTGGACCGTTCATACTAGAATAGAAGATAGTGCACATCGTTCCTTGGAACGAAACCCGATAGGAATACTCATTCTCCGAGGGAGAAGTGCTACAACGGTGTATCCATGCGCTTGCGGATTCGTTCGCACTCGTCAGTGTACCCGGGAGTTTCTTACATGCTTACGCTACCCACGGCGCCTAGTGGTGACGTTAAGAAACGCCAACATGCATTTCTGGCGCTGTTGTCGAGGAACGGTTGCTGTATCTATCTTTGAACCTAGTGTCCTCGTATTTATCTTTTTTGTTTTCTTCTACCTTCACCCCCCATTACCCATCAAGATATCCTTTTTGTTTTCTTTGCTTCTACCTTTACTCCCGCTACCCATGGAAGGTTATCCTTGTAAACACCTTCCACCCTCGAGGAGTGAACCCTTAGAGCCATCTTTGTCAAGACCCATTCTTACATCTGGTTGTCGGCTTCACCCCTCTCTCATGAAGCTAATTCAGGACTTATCCTTCTCGGGGTTAAGACATGAGAACCCCTTTGATCATGTGAGAGACTACGAACGTCTGATTGAAACTCTGAGTGAAATTGGAGAATCACCGGATGCTCGGAAAAGGGAATTTTTCCCGCTATCCCTCTCCGGGAAAGCACGGGATTGGCACCGTTGTTTTGGTAGAGACTACCTCACTTGGGAAATTTTGAGAGCAGCTTCCTTCTCCCGATTCTTCCTGATACTACGTGTCATCTTGTTGAGGATAAGGATTCTCAGTCTCAAGCAAGGTGAGGAGGAATCTCTAAGAGTGGCATGGAATCGTTTCGCCTCCTCGGCGGAAGATTGCCTAGTCCTCCACGTTCCCGATTGGATGTTGCTTCAGCACTTCTGGTATGGGTGCGAAAGGACAATGCCATGCGGCTTAATGCTCTCTCTAGAGGCTCTTTTGTGCACTTGGACGCTGCTGTGGGAAAAGAGATCGTGGAAAACCTCCGAGATTTCAGCTCCCCCTTTGCATCCCGGCCGATGAGGTGCCCGTCAGAGGAAATGTTGAGTCACCTAGATCCATCATCAGCCGAGCTGAGGCTTTAAGCTCCGGCTAAAGATATCATTCCTGAATAGCAGGAATCTAAGGGAAGGATTGCTTAGGATAGAGTCTACCCTTGGGGTTCCCCTCTCGTACCTCTTCTAAGACTTTCTCCCCGAGACCTTGTCTCGTGGGAGGATGGAGAGAGTAATTAGGAAAAGACGAATCATTCTCGGCTAGGATGACTTGTCTGATCCTAGTTATGATCTCCTAAGGAGAGTACGATTGGCCTATCATGTTCCTACATCTCGATTTGAGCTGAGGTGCCTAGCACCAAGGTTACGTATGGACTGAGGCATCGGTCTCTGCTTTATAATCCATGAGGATTCACTTATCTAACCGAAGGAGCATGATCACATACCGATCGAATCGAGTGTGCTAAGCTCATCGATCAATGCCGGTCAGTCAAGAGAAGCGTTACTTATTATCTTATGCTTGACTTGATTGATGCCCAATGGGAGCTGATCTTTCCAGTCTATCCATAACCTCTCATTGGAAGCTTAGGCTAGACCTCGAGATGTTTCATCATTTTGATGAGAACATCGGTCCCTCTACCTAAGGGAAGGATGAGCTAAACCTCATCCTTCACCCGAACTCTAGCTCGTGAACGTACGCCGGCCGTTTGAGTTTCTACTCTAACCTCTTTTGGAGGCTGTGTGTTTTTATGAGCTGAGTTCAGTCGGAGATCAGTTGCGAGAGCACTAGCCTTAGTGCTCAATCTTTTCATCTTCGAGGTCCACCACCCTAGTGCTATAGGTTCTCAAGTTCCGTGATCGCCCCAGGAGCTGTCTCAGCCTCCATGGAATGATCATGTCTGCTTTTAGCTTTGCCATCTTTTGGACTCGTGTTCGTATATAAGGCACTAACCTTGCAGCTAGAGCTTCACTGATTTATCGATGATTGGCAGTGAGATGGGAAGGACACCACCAATGTGGCTGCAAGAGAAATCTCCCATGGTCGAGCTGTCGACCATATACCCCTGGGTACCCACACATGGAAGAATATGAACTCATACCATAAATCCTTGTAATCCTACTAGGACTCGTACCATGTAATCCTACTAGGACTCCTATCTTGTAACCAACTAGGAACCCGCCCCCTGGACTATATAAAGGAGGGCCGGGTACCTAGGAGGACACGCCAACACATCAAACCCCAACCCCTCCGGGGAACACCCAAGCGCAGGGTGCCATACATGATACTCCAAACAGGACGTAGGGTCCGCTACTCTGACGGCCCGAACCTGTATAAATCTGTGTCCCGTGTCCCTGCCTTTACCTTTGAGTTCCAGGTCTGGCGATCCTCCACCACACAATCTACTATCTCAGGTACCCCCTTGGTAGGCTCAGTGGCTAAAACACTGACAACTGGCGTGCCGGGTAGGGATCATCGTCGAGATTATCGGGCGAATTCAAAGGATTTCATCATCAACATGAAGTTGCTCGGCGGCGCTGCGTGATCGTCAAAATTGCAATTCGACGACATGGAGTCACGTGCAGATGACAAAGTCAAGTTCGAGACCAATTAGGAGATTGACTACTAGTCGGAGTCCGCTGAAAAAAAGGACCGCGCCCAACTTCTGGTCTGACCGTTCCCGACCAGGACTCATCTCTGATTGGAACTCGAGCTTCTATCTCACACGGGGGCCAAGTGGCTTTCGCTGCAACCACGTGAAGACCCACCAATCAGCAACCACTTTCGCAATCTACCAGCACATGCATCAGAATACAACATCAAGCTCTCCATGTGCAAGCCAAAAGGAATTCAATGATCCTGTTAAGTGCACACTGAAGCTCCCACAAGATTTCAGACCTTTGCTTCATGCACACCAAGGAATCCATAAGATTTTTTGACGCACACAAGAGGGGTACGCGGGTACAACTACGCGTTCGGCTACATCAACTCATCGTATGACTCCATCAACAACTTCAACTACTTGAATACAACAACATCGTGACTTGACTACTCATCGTCCGGTTGCACTGACTCCACTGCGCCTATGCCATGCATCCGGACACGCTGCCTCGCCGCTCGGCTTCTCGTCGGTCAGTCGCATGTCACACCCAAGTTTAAAGGAAAACTCAAATGCTAGATTATATGTGCGCCGGGATCAAGTTTCACACATATAACGACATAGTGCATACCAAAAGATAGTGTCTCAACGTAAAAGAGAGTATTAAACTTATTACAGACCGATAGTCTCATAACTTAAACAAAATAGAGTATCTAGCAGCGGAACGAACACCTCCACAGGCAGGTCACTGAAGACACGAACGCCTAGAATTCGCCAAAGTCTCCAGGATAGTCTTCAAACCTCTCCCAGTCTGAGCAGCAATCCGAGTAGTGTAGTTGCAACAATGAAAACAAGCGTGAGCACATGCCGTACTCATCAAGCAGAAAAGATATATAACATGCAAGGCTTTTTGTGGATGGCTGATGGTTAAGCAAGTCAGCATTTTAGTTGGTCAAGTTTTATTAGCAACATAATTACTATCAAGTGTATGTTCATACCAACCCTTAGATAACATAGAGATCATAAACATAGATAAAGATAGAATGCATCAGATTAATATTATCTTCCATAATTTAATCACGTGAGGGTCCAGTCCAGTCTTGACCGTGAGCACGGCTAACCAATTAGTTTTACACTCTGCTGAGGTTGTGCACTTTCACCACAAGTCACATAAAAGTTCAAAGAACTTTAAACCCAACCACGCGATGTTGATCAGGCAACAAACCACACTACTGAGGTGTGATCGCATAGGGATGCTTCGAGGCCTTTACAAAGTTTCCCCAGGAAGTTGCAACCCACAAGGTTACTGGATCAGTTAGCAAGGTATAAAGTCCCCTAGCGGGTACTGTGTATTAATGAAGGTATATCATAAATAAATCAAGATTAATATTGCTTCATTAATACCACCATGTAACCATGTAAAGCATAGCGAGAACTACCCAACAATAAAGTAAACCCAGTTGATCAAGGTATAGGATATAAACATCTAGTCGAACCTTAATTGGGACCCATCAAGTTAATGCAAGCAAAATAAATACAATGAATTAAATGCATGTTATATAGGAAAGCGGGAATGCATCAAGGTGGACTTGCCTTCAACTGAATCGTGCTGCTGCTCAGACACTTGGAAGTCTTGCTCTTTGAATTCCACGAACGGTTCGCTCTCTACGCAGCACATCCATAACATACAAGCACACAATAGAATAAATTAAGAAACAGGCACCAAACAATACAAACAGAACTGAACAACATTATAAAACTAATCTACTCTTCGATACGATCGTTTGGACATAAAAAAATGCTAAAAACGGAGCTAAAATGGAAAAGATATGGCTAAAAGAAGATGCAAGGGTCTAACTGTGAGAAATCTAAGGTTCCAGGGGCTTAACTGTAAGAAAACAAGGGCTAAAACATAATTAAGCATATAAACTAGAGGACTTCGGTGTAAAAACATTAAGCTGGACCTCGGGCGCTATAACTAAAGAACTCAGGGTCTAAACCGTAAAGAAAAGGATTAAAGCGTAAGGATCTTATAAGGTGGAAGGACTGGCTTATGAATCTAAAGGACTCAGGGGGCTTTATGCAAAAACGGCAAGGCTGACTCGGGTTTGACAGGTACGCGCAGCTTGACTCGAACTTGGCCGTTGATCCGTCGGCGGACGGCTGGCGGCGACAGGCATCAACACGCAGCGGCGCAGGCGACGCCGCGCGGCAGCGAGCGGCGGCGACCTCGTCGGAGAAACCCGAAAACGGCATCCAACCACGGATTGACACGCGGTTTGCTCCTAAAGCGAGCTGGGGATGGTGCGAACTCATCCAGGGGGTTAGCACGGTGGAAGACACGACAGGGATAGCGGAAGGCTCGCCGAGGCGGAGCTTCGCAGCGGCTCAAACTTCGGTGAGCTCTTACGAGCAAGACAAGGCATAAGAACTCCCACAAGCGACTCCGGCGGCCTTCTCACCTTCTTGCAGATCTCCGGAGTGCCTCCTTGACGACGGGAAGGCGTCGGCGGCGGAGATCGACACGGCGGCGCAACTAGGGTTACGAGCGACGGCGCTGGAGCTCGGCTGTTAGGGTTTTGGACACGGCGAGACACACGGGTGGCGGCATCACCTTAAGTAGGGCCAGCCACACTTGCCTTGGCGTGCGGGCCAAGGGAGGACGCGGCACGGGCGAGATCTACCGGGACTTGGACGCGTGTCCGGTGCAGCTACGGCGGGAGGAGGGAGATGGCATGTAGGCCCCGCCTGTCGGCGTCTGCGAGAGAGGGGAGACGGAAACGGGCTGGCTGGGCTGGTTTGCGAACTGGGCTACGGGAGGTGGGGTGCTGAGCAAACGAAGAGGAGGAGATCGGGGTGGTCTGCCGGACTTAGAGCAAGTGGCCGCACGAGAGGAAAAGATCGCGAGCTAGGCCGGCTCTGCCGGTGGTCCGCTGCGGCAGGCTGCTGCTGGGCTAAGAAAGTGGCCACGGGCCAAAAGGAGAAGAAGGAAGGGAGGGAAAAGAAAGGGGTTTGAATATTTTGAAAAAGGATGAAAGCAAATGATTTCAAATTTGAGTTTGAATTCAAACAACCAAAATAATGCACCAGCATGATTGCAACAAACATCAAGTCACTTAATTTTAGAAAAACAATTAATGTTTTTTATACTATATTCCCTGTAAATAAAATAAAGGTTGGAAAAATTTTAAAATTAAGAGAAAATTGTTGTTTAAAATTTTCTTCCGACTCACATCCTGAAATTCAAAATTTCAGGGTGTGACAAATCTACCCCCTTAAAGGAATCTCGTCCTCGAGATTCGGATGGACTAAGAAAGATTGGGAATGCTGGGTTCCAAAATCCAAGGAAAAAGATAAGGGGATTGAGCTATTGATGGACATACCAAGCTGATTGGATACTCCCTGAGTGATCTCAGCATTCATGTGGTTCAACTTCCCTCGCATGTGGCTCTGTCGTCCCTTGGTGCTCTGTGGGGTCTGGCTCCCATTCCTCATCTACTAACTCTGCACCGGAGTATTCTGGATGCTTCTCTGAGGACAATTGTTGGCAAAGTGACCAGCCTCTCCACACTTAAAGCAAGTGTTACCAACAGGTGTGTTGGGTACATTAGGTCTCACTAGGGTTCCTGAAGAGGTGGTCTAACTAGGCTGCTGATCATTGGGGCATGGAGTATGCGGAGTGGATTGCTGTAACTACTGAATGGGGTGCTGGAACGGTTGTGTATTGCGCCGGAACTGATTCTGCCCAGAATTACCACTTGGACCTCCAGAGCGGAGTGGTGCTCCCTGCTGTGGATTATAGCGTGGACGAGTGATGCTCCCAGACTGTCCAGAGCTAGTAGCCTTCCTCTTCTGATCACCCAATTCCATGTGCTTGGACTCCAAGCCTATGGCCCTGTCAATAACCTCTTGAAGGGTCGGGAAGGTATGGGACATAAGCTGGTACTGAAGTGGTCCAGCTAGTCCTTCCAGGAACAACTCTTGCTTCTTCCTGTCTGTATCAACATCTTCAGGAGCATAGTGTGACAGCTCCGTGAACCTATCCCTGAACTCTAGCACGGACATCCCTTCTTGCTTAAGAGCAAGAAACTCCTTCTTCTTCAACTTCATCAGACCAGCAGGAATATGATGGCTTCTGAAGTTAGTGGTGAACTCCTGCCAAGTGATAGCATTCTGATTGGCATGAGCAGCGACAATAGCATCCCACCATGCTGAAGCAGATCCCTGCAGTCACCCTGAAGCGTAAAGGACCTTCTCTTTGTCATCACATTGGGCTATCGTGAGCATCTTCTCGATAGTCTTCAGCCAGTCTTCAGCATCTAGTGGATCCGCTACATGTGAGAAACTGGGTGGCTGGTAGCTTATAAACACCTGATGGTTGTTCACTGGAGCCTGCTGTTGCACATGGGGTGGATTGTTGGCTTGAGCCTGCATGTTGGCCACAGTGTTGGTCAAGTTCTGAAGGAGCTGAGTCTGAGCCTCCAAAAACTGCCGCATAGCTGGATCCATCTGTGGTTGTCGTGGTACGTTGCTAGATCTGTTGCCTCTCCCTGGACAGACCACTGCTGGTTGATCAACTCCTGACCCTGACCTGGTTGTCACCATCTGAGTGTTAGGAATATCTAATTTAGATACTGGAACCAAGAAATAACTTTGATGGATGATAAAACATAGATTTTCAGAATAAGACAGATTCTATTAGTTCCAAAAGATCTGGTATAGCTTTTAGTTCTGATATCCATAAATTATGAAATTTTACCATAACAGGAGGTATAAAATTTTGTAACCAATCCAACTAGAATTACTTCAATCAGAGGTCTACAACTTGATATATAAAATAAATAAGATGATTGTGTCAGCAGTGTTTACAGATTCTGATGACCCCAAAGTTTTGTGCATATCTCTCTGTATATGGATCCTAAATTTCTGAAATTTTTACAGAGAATCCTTCATGAAATTTGTGAACTAACCCAACTCGTTTCATGTCAATTGGAGTTCTGTAGCTCGAGATAAAATTAGAACAGTACTGCTGACTCAGAGAACTGCGTGAACAGATTTGGAACTACTAGATTGCTCTAGGGATAGAATTAAGAGAAGCAAAGGATTATGGTAGAAGAAAGATTGGTTGAGACAAGGATAAACCCAACTAAACACTTCACTACTAAACCAATGTCATTGCGGTTATTACTCCACAACACATTGCACTCAATACAAAAGATCCAACTCAATCATTATAATAAGAATAAGCATTCAAACACACCACTAGACCAAGCATACTTAGACGAGCATTTTGAACTAGCGATTACAAAGATCTTAAGCTTAAAGGCTCCTAAATCCTAAGGAAGCTCTTCAGTGTGGGCATCCGGGGAGTTGTAACGGGGTCTCTTTGGAGCTGGAGAGTGATGAGCTTCTATTCCACCGTCTTGGATCACAGGGGGTTCCTTCCCCGTCAGAGTAGCTTCTAGCAGACGCTTCTGTACCTCTATTATATAGATCCTCTGTTGAGCTGTGGCAAGCATGTTGTTGGTGTTATCCAAAGCGGTGTTGACAGCGGCCAGCAATTTGTGGAGGTTATCCAAAGTGGGACTGTGGCCATTAGCTGATGCGATGTAGGTCTTGGCTTCACCACTAGCTCTGTAGGGAGTGTACAAACTGCGGGTGTGTGCCAACTCAGATTGCTCCCTGTGAGAGAGAACATAGAGTGCTCTCCTACTTCCGCTTGTTCTTCCTCCTCCTCCATTGGGTCTTGGTGGTCATCATGATCATCCTCATGTGCCTGCTCCTTTTCCTCTTCTTCCGGAACTACCTCTTCTGTGTCACCATCAAGCTGGTAGTGATAGTAGTCTTCTTGCAAGCTGTACTGAGGAACTGAGCTCTTGCGGGTAGTCTTCAAACGACGAACCATCTAGAGACAAAGGAGTCAGGTGCTGATTAAGACCAAGAGCAAGGATAAGAAAGATAGCAAAATCAAGGTAGAGAACCCAAAAGATAGCTAAGGATGAGATGGAAATCAAGGATGAGCATTATAGAATAGTTTTAAGGCAAGCATAAAGAGTGTGTGGCTCCTAGAGAATATAATCCTTAATTATTGACCATTTTCTAACTAGGCTAACGTCCTACAGTCAACACGGCTCTGGTACCACTTTGTCACACCCAAGTTTAAAGGCAAACTCGAATGCTAGATTATATGTGCGCCAAGATCAAGTTTCACACATATAATGACATAGTGCATACCAAAAGACAGTGTCTCAACGTAAAAGAGAGTATTAAACTTATTACAGACTGACAGTCTCATAACTTAAACAAAATAGAGTATCTAGCAGCGGAACGAACGCCTCCACAGGCAGCTGACTGAAGACACGAACGCCTAGAACTCGCCAAAGTCTCCGGGATAGTCTTCAAACCTCTCCCAGTCTGAGCAGCAATCCAAGTAGTGTAGTTGCAATAATGAAAACAAGCGTGAGCACATGCCGTACTCAGCAAGCGGAAAAGATATATAACATGCAAGACTTTTTGTGGACGGCTGATGGTTAAGCAAGTCAGCATTTTAGTTGGTCAAGTTTTATTAGCAACATAATTACTATCAAGTGTAAGTTCATACCAACCCTTAGATAACATAGAGATCATAAACATAGATAAAGATAGAATGCATCAGATTAATATTATCTTCCATAATTTAATCACGTGAGGGTCCAGGCCGCTCTTGACCGTGAGCACGGCTAACCGGTTAGTTTTACACTCTGCAGAGGTTGTACACTTTCACCACAAGTCGCATAAAAGTTCAAAGAACTTTAAACCCAACCACGCGATGCTGATCAGGCATCAAACCACACTACTGAGTTGTGATCGCATAGGGATGCTACGAGGCCTTTACAAAGTTTCCCCAGGAAGTTGCAATCAACAAGGTTACCAGATCATTTAGCAAGGTATAAAGTCCCCTAGCGGGCACCGTGTCTTAGCAAAGCCCAACTCCCCGCTAGAGCGAGTCCATACCCCACAGTACCGCCGCCCCTTGTCCTTATCAGGTAAAGCCACTCCTAACCAGGGTCACTAATTAATTAGCCAAGGCCAGAGCCATTTAGCTCTTGTGGTTGCACTGTTGTCCTGGGTGGTTCTTCATGTTCCAATTAAACATATGGTCTTGTATTAATGAAGGTATATCATAAATAAATCAAGATTAATATTGCTTCATTAATACCACCATGTAACCATGTAAAGCATAGCGAGAACTACCCAACAATAAAGTAAACCCAGTTGATCAAGGTATAGGATATAAACATCTAGTCGAACCTTAATTGGGACACATCAAGTTAATGCAAGCAAAATAAATACAATGAATTAAATGCATGTTATATAGGAAAGCGGGAATGCATCAAGGTGGACTTGCCTTCAACTGAATCGTGCTACTGCTCAGACACTTGGAAGTCTTGCTCTTCGAATTCCACGAACGGTTCGCTCTCTACGCAGCACATCCATAACATACAAGCACACAATAGAATAAATTAATAAACAGGCACCAAAAAATACAAACAGAACTGAACAGGGGCATGAATCTAATCTACTCTTCGATACAATCATTTGGACATAAAAACGCTAAAAACGGAGCTAAAACGGAAAAGATATGGCTAAAAGAAGATGCAAGGGTCTAACTGCGAGAAATCTAAGGTTCCATGGGCCTAACTATAAGAAAACATGGGCTAAAACATAATTAAGCATATAAACTAGAGGACTTCAGTGTAAAAACATTAAGCTGGACCTCGGGCGCTATACCTAAAGAACTCAGGGTCTAAATCATAAAGAAAAGGATTAAAACGTATGGATCTTATATGGTGGAAGGACCGGCTTATGAATCTAAAGGACTCAGGGGGCTTTCTGCAAAAACGGCAAGGCTGACTCGGGTTTGACCGGTACGCGCCGGCTTGACTCGATCTTGGTCGTTGATCTGTCGGTGGACGGCTAGCGGCGACAGGCGTCAACACGCGGCGGCGCAGGCGACGGCGCGCGGTGGCGAGCGGCGGCGACCTCGCCGGAGAAACCCGAAAACGGCATCTGGCCACGGATTGACACGCGGTTTGCTCCTAAAGCGAGCTGGGGACGGTGCGAACTCATCCAGGGGGTTAGCACGGCGGAAGACGCGATAGGGACGATGGAAGGCTCGGCGAGGCGGAGCTCCGCAGCGGCTCAAACTCCGGTGACCTCTTACGAGCGAGACAAGGCATAAGAACTCCCACAAGCGACTCCAGCGGCCTTCTCAACTTCTTGCGGATCTCCGGGGTGCCTCCTTGACGACGGGAAGGCGTCGACGGTGGAGATCGACACGGCAGCGCTGGAGCTCGGCTGTTAGGGTTTTGCACACGGCGAGATGCACAGGTGGCGGCGGCGCCTTAAGTAGGGCCAGACACACTTTCCTTGGCGTGCGGGCCAAGGGAGGATGCGGCGCGGGCGAGATTGACCGGGACTCGGACGCGAGTCCAGTGCAGCTATGGCGGGAGGAGGGAGATGACATGTAGGCCCCGCTTGTCGGCGTCTGCGGGAGAGGGGAGACGGAAACGGGCTGGCTGGGCTGGTTTGCGAATTGGGCTGCGGGAGGAGGGGTGCTGAGCAAACGAAGAGGAGGAGATCGGGGTGGTCTGCCGGACTTAGAGCAAGTGGCCGCGCGAGATGAAAATATCGCGAGCTGGGCTGGCTCCGCGGGTGGGCCGCTGCGGCAGGCTGCTGCTAGGCTAAGAAAGTGGCCACGGGCCAAAAGGAGAAGAAGGAAGGGAGGGAAAAGAAAGGGGTTTGAACATTTTGAAAAAGGATCAAAGAAAATGAATTCAAATTTGAGTTTGAATTCAAACAACCAAAATAATGCACCAGCATGATTGCAACAAACATCAAGTTACTTAATTTTAGAAAAAACAATTAATGTTTTTTATACTATATTCCCTGTAAAATAAAATAAAGGTTGGAAAAATTTTAAAATTAAGAGAAAATTGTTGTTTAAAATTTTCTTCCTACTCACATCCTGAAATTCAAAATTTCAGGGTGTGACATCGCATGGGCTCTCGCCGTGCGCCCGGTCACTCCGTCTCGTGGCTCGACTGCTCATCATTTGGTTGCACCGACTCTACTGCGCCTATGCCGTGCATCCGGACGCGTTGCCTCGTCGCTCGACGTTTCATCGGTCGGTCGCACTGGCTCTCGCCGTGCGCCCGGTCACTCCGTCTTGCGGCTCGACTACTCATTGTCTGGTTGCACCGGCTCTACTTCGACTACGTCGTGCACCGCCTAGACATCATCTTGCGGCCACACCAACTCATCATGGACTACTTCGGCTACTCTTCTCGGCTACTTTCTACTAGAAAACTAGTCGAGAACAGCTTCTACGCCACCCACAACTAGTCGGACCCGCCTCCAACTAGTCGACTTCATCAACACTCGTACAGGAGTTCACTCAAAACCTGCTTCGGCGGTACAAGCCGACTTCGGTCGCATCTCCAGACCGCTCCTGCGTATCAATAAGTCATTTATTTCAATGAATACTTTTTTCTTCTTCTTTGGCTTGTTTTGCGCATGCAGTACAACACGCCAAGGGCTACTTATTTGTGTACACTTCACAACGGATTTTCCCGAGAGCTACACTATGCTGACTATTCTTGGGACATATCAACATGTCACCACGAGGTTACTCCATCAACTCAGGGGCTATTCCAAGGAGGCAACTTCTAAAGCCGCTCCGCGCGGCAATCTAAAGTCGACTTACTCAAGTTGTATCTCCAAGTTGACTACTCTAGTCGCATCATAAAGTCGATTTCTAAAATCACATTTTCAAAGTCCGCTCCGCGCACACAAAGTCGACTTACTCAAGTCGCATTCTAAACTCCATTCTAAATGGCATAAAGTCGACTTCTTAAGTCGCAATCTCAAAGTCCACTCTGCGTGGCAATTTAAAGTCGACTCTGGTCGCACCTTCGCCCGCTCTGGCGGCATACTGCGTGTGTAAGCTTCGATGGAACCTAGCTGTAAGTGGCCCTCGCGTCCTGGCAACGATGGTACCTAGCTGTACGCAATCTTCATGCTCCGTATCATAGGTCTGAAATGCATGGCCCTAAGTACTCTCGCTCTGTCCACTTACCCTAGGCCTCCCTGTTACCGTGCTAATCCATACTCTAGGCCTCCCTATTACCATCCGATCCTTACTCCAGGTTCCTGCTTCTATGCCGATCTCAAGCTGTAAGTGATTCTCAGGTCCAGGCGATTACCAAGCTGTAAACGGTTTTTCGGATTTAGGCGACTACTCAGCTGTAACCAGCTTTCGGGTCTGAGCTACATCCTCTCTAGGCGGCTTCGGCTGCGACTACTCGTAGGGGATCATGACAATCCTCTCCAGGCGGCTACGGCTGCGACAACTCGTAGGGGGTTACGATAACCCTCTCCAGACGACTCCGTATCGTATAGAGCAATAAGTGGCACATGCTGTCCTTATTCTATTTCATTAAGAGGCTGCGGCCTAGAGTAACACCTTTCATAGTAGGGTCTCAGTGGAACTCTAACACAAGTTGTTGCTACAGCAAGATGAGTTCATCACACTGTCTCCTACGGTCTTACTCGTTCTTCAGAACATTCTTGCGAGTACTTCTCACTAGGCTCAATACCTCAGAAGTACTTAAGACACTATTACTCAATAGTGTATCCAGGCATTGTACTCGACACAATATATTTTTTTCCAGACGGCTCCGGAGGCAAAACAATTCATTTTTCTATTTTTTATTTCGCTTTTTTGTCTTCCGGAACGTGCTTTTTGTTCTTGGCTTTTCAGCTTTGTGTTTCGGGTTTCATACTTGCCTCGAAGTACTCAAAGTCGACTTACTCAAGTTGTATTCGAAGTCCACTTCGTGCGGCATAAAGTCGACTTACTCAAGTCGCATTCAAAGTCGGCTACTCTAGTCGCGTCTTAAAGTCGACTTGCTCAAGTCGCATTTACAAAGTCTGCCCCGCGCAGCAATCTAAAGTCGACTTACTCAAGTTGTATTCTAAAGTCTGCTCTGCGCGGCAATCTAAAGTCGACTTACTCAAGTCGCATCTCCAAGTTGACTACTCTAGTCGCATCACAAAGTCGACTACTCTAGTCGCATTCTAAAGTCTGCCCTGTTCGGCATAAAGTCGACTACGGTCACATCTAAAGTCCGCTCTAACGGCATAAAGTCGACTACGGTCGCGTCTAAAGTCCGCTCTGATGGCAATATTGTTGGAAATTCAAGAATCTCCAGACAAAGGACTAAAGCGAACTGACAAAAGCCTGTGTATTCTCTCTGAAAAAGCTGATCCTTTTACACGGAGGTCGAGGGGCTCCTTTTATAGTGCCCGAGGGTCACTTTTACATTCCAAAACTACCCTTTGTAAAGTTATGAATACATGGAAATGTTAAGGGTATATAAGTCCGCGGTAATCACGGAGACCCTTTTCAATTTACAAGTGTGCCATTTGCTTGTTCTAGCTTCCTTCTTCTTCCGTAGCCAAGCTTCTTACGTCTCTTGGAATCTTCCTTGTTACGCCTTTGACCAGATCAGCTTCGGTTCCCAGGAATCTTCTCGTAGTCTTCAGAAATCTATCTTGGGCAGCTTCGGATTGACGCCCCTCCGATGCACCATTCCCTTATTCTTTCCCAGATTCTCCGCCTGGAAGAAGAAGTCCTAGAACTTTCGGGTTCCTGATCATCTCAAAACACAAGAGAAAGAGTGGTTCCGTATTTTCTTCGGAACTCCGAGGGTCAGCATTATGTTCACATATAAAATAATGTCTTATTCATCCATCTAGTATTCCAGAAAACTTTCTTTAATCCTAAGAAAACGGCTTCCTTTCACTTGTTCACAGATCCGGAAAACTTAAGAACTTTCGGTGGATTCCCGAAACAGCCGACGCGTGTTTCCTTGGAAAACTCCGGGGAAGACGTCTTTTAACCCGATCCCCAACAAATATTACTACTCGAAGACAACTCGAGTAGTCTCCGTTAGTTCTTCAGCTCGGGGGCTCAATTCCAATTACTACTCAATGTGGCTCCTATAGCTCACTTGGCTCATAATCTCGGGGGCTGGACGCTACAAGAGTACTCGGATGATGGCTTTTGCAAACTGAAGACCCTTGGATTGATCATCTAATCACTTCAAGGCTCGGGGGCTACTATGCTACAACCATCAACCTCTTTTTTCAAGACGGAAGATGCAAATTCTAGATTGACCCTCAGCTTGATTCTACTATTCAAGCTCAGGCTTGGGGGCTACACTCCATATGGAGTGCGATTTTTTGCAAATCGCACCTCCATATAAATCAAGACTTCAAGACAAGATGGGTATTTTTTGGAGACTTCCTGGGTTAGAACTCGGGGATGCCTGGGAACTACTCGGGGATGATTCAAAAGTACTCATAGATGAACTAGAGCACATTCCACTCTTTCGGAAATTCAAGTACTATTGAAGACTTCGGCTAGCAGTACTCGAGACGATCAGAAACTACTCGACGAAGCTTCAAGACTACTTGAACTCGCTGCTCAAGACTACAAAGTGCTCAGGGGCTTGTCGACCATATACCCCTGGGTACCCATACATGGAAGAATACGAACTCATACCATAAATCCTTGTAATCCTACTTGGACTCGTACCATGTAATCCTACTAGGACTCCTATCTTGTAGCCGACTAGGAACCCGCCCCCTGGACTATATAAAGGAGGGCCGGGTGTTGACGGTGGAAATTCACCATTTCCAACCCTTAATATTCTCACATAAATGGAGGCATATGCATTATTTACTAGCATTTTGGTTTGAATAATGTAGTTCCACTTGTCCTTGGAGATTATTTGTATGTAGGTGATTTACCCCTTAAAAGAGATGGAAACTCAACTTCTATGAAGAAACCATGCCAACTCAGCTGAGGAGGTGGCTGCCACCAAGGGAAACATGGCAATCCACATCATCAATCCAGGGGAGCCACTCGCCGACGAATCAGAGGACACCACATGGACTTCACATGGATCAAAGGGCCCACCTCGGATACCAAATCAAGCCATGCACTGGGGATGAATCAGAGGGCCCACAGGGTAGCCAACCAGAGGAAGCACACCAGGTGGGGCCGCCCTAGGGGGCCGGCCAATCCTAGGATCGGCCGAACCGCCTTAGTGGCACCCCATCCTGGCCCTCCACGTGGTGGTTGCTCATTGGTCCAATGCTTCACTCCTGGGTGTTTAGGGGTCATTTGGGCGTCTGAGCAAGCCTTGTCCTCGCCTATAAATAGAAGGGGAGGGGCTCCCATTTCTCACACACCACTCTCTCATTCTCCTCTCACTTTTAGTTTCTAAGGCTAGGGGGTAGTCTAGAGTAGCTCTTATTCAGGTTCCAAGTCCTCTTGGAAGTCTAGGTATGAGTTCCCTTTTATCTTTATTTCTTTGTATGACTTTGGTCTACTTCAGTTATTCAACTATTTCATATAAAGTCATGGTAGATCATATTCTTGATATGTTCTTGAGTTCATCCTCTGTTCATCATTTAGAGGCTCATGTTCTTCGTGAACACTACCTTTTGATCCACTTGAAGGGTGATAAACTCCTTCCTTATGTATTTGTTCATAAGTTAGAGGCTCGTGTTCTTCACGAACACGACCCTTTGATCTTATTGATTAGACATAAGAGAGTTCATATCTGTTCGTATGTCTAGCCTTAGTTGATCTTGTTAGATGGCATGAGAGTGTTGCATGAGGTCTGTGTTCAAGCTACGGTACTCGGTCTAGTTGACCAGTCTTCTAGTGGCTCTCACCCTGGGTCACAATAGCCCGGGCCGGGTGGAGTCTAGCAGCAATGTAGGCATGGTGCCTGGGTTGTCTGGCTACGATAGTTATGAGCATACCCCCCGTAACGATAGAGGTCGGTCCTCAGGTGGTGACAGCCCTGTTGGATCCTTGGGCAACCTCCGTGCTGGGGTACCTACTGTAGGAGTCTAAAGTCTAGTTTCGCAGAGTGCTAGTCATCGCGGGCTAGCTCCCCGTTTGTACCTGGGTGCTAAACCTTATCTCTCTCATGCAATACTCATGCCCATCTCTTGTATCTTCTAGCTTTGTATGTTTAGTACATTAGAACCTAGAGCTAACTCGTATGTTCCCCCTAAGCCGTAGTGTGCTAGAGTAGAGGTAGATTTGAGTGTGTGTGTCACACTACCCCGTATATCTTTTATCTTACCCCTGCCTTTGAGTGTGTTGTTCCCTATATCTATCTCTTGGTTTACATTCAGAGCAAAAGCATAAGTCTAAGATATCCGCCATTGCCTTCAACGGATACGATACCCTTGGAATACTCTCCTTCCTTGGGGAAATGTTACAATGGTTTATCTGTGCGCTTGCGGATTCGTTCATGATCATTTAGATTAACCTTTGGCAAGTCTCTATGTTCACGCTTACTCGGTGCCATTAGTTGTGACATTGAAAGGTGCCTAAAGGCGTTTCCTGGTGTTGTCGCTAAGGACGGGTCCCAGATCTGTTCTTAGGATGACAACGCTACGAAATGCCAACACCGGGCACCTAGGAGGACGGGCCAACACATCAAACCTCAACCCCTCTGGGGAACATCCAAGCGCAGGGCGCCATACATGATACTCCAAACAGGACGTAGGGTCCGCTACTCTGGCGGCTCGAACCTGTATAAATCTGTGTCTCATGTCCCTGCCTTTACCTTTGAGTTCCAGGTCTGGCGATCCTCCACCGCACAATCTACTACCTCGGGTACCCTCTTGGTAGGCTCAGTGGCCAAAACACTGACCCGAGCTTATGACCGTAATAAACAAAGCACTACCAGGAGATAGCCTAGACTAGCATAGGTTTTATTTCCCTTCTTCGAATAAAAGCAAGAACATGTTTTTAGGATAAGTTGTCATTCGGGTATTTTTGGTCACTAACCTTCCAGGTGGAGATTGAAAAGAAAGATGGACATGTGATGCCTATGAACATGTGAGCCACTTCAGCTGCAACACCTAGATAAGCCTTGGTGAGGGAACATTTACAAAAGGAAGCTTGATCTACACACACTTGAGTTTTGTTGCCTAGCAATGCAAACTTCAAGTGTGGGGGAGGTATGTGAGGATCCTGAGTAAAGTTCCTCCTCTACCAAATCTTATCCTAGTGTGAAGAAGATGTAAGCTCTTGTATCTTGCCTACTAGCTAGGTAAGTCCTACTTTTGACATTAAACAAAGCCCTTCCGGGAGGTTGCCCGAGGTTCACCGTCTTATGTTCATGCTTATGTCCCCTTTGATAATAGCTCGATCATGTTTACATGCTTCCTCTATCCTTGTTCATATGCTCTGGTTTGAATGTGTGTTTCGCGAATGTGCATTCATAGGCTGTATTAAATTAAGCATGGTGCTTAGGTTAAAATTGTCTTCTTCAATCAAAACAAGACATGGTGTCGAGTTTTGGTTGATGAACCTTAGAGTTATATTTTCATAGATTTCGGTTGCATGTATGTGGACTAACCCCTGCAAAAAATTGACAAATCTGAATGGGTAAGTCATTGAGCTAAATTAAAATGGGAAGGTAAGTTGAGGTGTCAGATTAATGTTGCACAACATGCAAAGGTGGTACATATGACCTCTCAAGGGTCCAAGGTAAGTATATTCCCCTTTGTGTATGAAGCGTAACTTTGGTCTGATCCTTTCGAGAAAATGACATGGTGACAATAAAATAAAAAAACAACAAAAATATTTGAATTTCAATAAAGGCTCTATGGTTCTCGAACCAGTAGAGTCCATATTTTGTTTCCATTTGTTGTATGAAGAACAACAACAGATTCAACCACCAGTGTGGGGGAGTTCTCTCGAGCTCATCATCGACATATCCACTTGAGAACTCCCACACAAGAGCTGCACAACATCGACTACGCTTTCATGACAAGAGCAAGGTAAACTAGAGTGACCCGGCTGCCTTCTAGTCTGCCAAATCACCACTGGTCTTCCTTGATCTCTTATCCTTCAGAAGCGATGGTATGTGCACCCTCTATCTCACTCTCCGTTATCCATGAGTTTGATTGAATTTCAATTCATATCCTTTATATCAAACTCAGAGGTTTTTAATATGCTTGCTCCACATGGTTCCTGTGGTTGGCTAGCATATGTTTTATTCTTTACTTATCATCTTGATGCTTGTGAACAAATATCATTAGGGAACTCATGCTTATCTAAGTAGTGGGTGTTTGTGATATGGTTTGATGATATGATCTTCGCTCTGAATGTCTGAGTGCATGGGAATTTTATTTGAAAACTTGAAAATCCTTTGCAAAGCTTCTCTTTGATATGCCACTGTCCTACCAAAGCCATATGATGTTTTAGTTGAAAACTTTATACTCATATGCTGCTTGTTATTGCATTGAGCTTTGTCAAATTCTGTGACCCTTGTGAGAATTCTTTTCATTACTTTCATGATCAAGATTCATGTGCACACCACCTATTTTCCCCTTGCTATGCTTCTACACTAGAAGTTAGCATTGTATCATTCATCCATTTCATAAAAATAAAGCTCCATAAGTGGTGTGACATCTCTCTCCAAAAGGTTCCTTCAAAAAGAGACATGGGCTATAAAAGAAAACGAGAGACAAAGAAAAAGAGACACATGCTCAAGGCATGATGAAAAAAGAAGAAGAAAAAAAAGAGAAAAAGAAAGAATAGCCCATGTCCAAAATAAAGTAGAAATAGGAGAGAGATGGGATCATGCAAAAAGGAGTCCCATAATGTAGATGGTAATACCTAGTATCCATTCCGGGGCTAGTGTCCACCTTACCATCACCTCTGCTTTCATCATACATGTATGGTAGGAATATCTAGCACCCATTCCGGGCCTAGTATCCACCTTACCATACTCACCATATCCATACACGTGCACATCTTGATCTGATTGTGTGATTTGATTTTCTCTCTGGATCCAGTCTTTGACTTTGCAATATATGTGATACAAGTATGCTTTATTCTTTATCCTACCCTTAGTTCCACATATAGCCATCATTAGAAGTAGGGTGAAGAAAGTCAATTTAATGCCTTGGTGAGGACATATACACATTGAGCGATCTGAGAGAATCAAATGAGGAGCTAAGAAAGGTTTGTTTTGAAAATTTATTGCAAAATCCCAAGTTACTTAACATGATGAGCAGGAGTGATTTGATTCATAACCGTTCCATTCCTCAACTACCCAGTATAGCATGATAGACACTTCACAGAGTTCACAAGTACAAGGTATGGTTTGGAATATCTCTTATGCTCGTTTCATACCTTTGGATATCATGTCTCACCTTGATCTGACTCCATTTACTCGGGACGAGCAAAGGTCAAGTGTGGGGGTGTTGTTGACGGCTGTTAAGTGCTACTTTTACACCGTCAATACCTGCATAAAATAAATGTAAAAGGATCATCAACACTAGAATAGGGCTTGATACTAATGATTTCCACAAGTGTTGGTGTTTCTAGCTTTTGTTGCAGGATGCACCGAAATGCGTGTCAAATGGTACAGTTGAGAGCAAGTAGTTCAATGGCTATTAAAGGGTGTCATCATAAACAACCTCAAATGCCAATTTGGACTGCACCATTGTGACGGGCTCGTCGAGACGATCGAAATGGACATATTATATGCCTACATCGGAGTACGTATGAAGGAGTTATGAAAAGGACAAAAGAGATGACGTCACCTTGGGCCCACAGCCATCAGGTCCATGTACACATGTGCGACACGTGGCAGGACCTGGTTGGGCTTCGGCTTCTCCTAGGATTCGCCCGCAGGCGCACACGCTTCGTAGGGGCCAGCCACATGGCGGCCTTCTATTGGCGGTCACCTCCCTCCGCGGATTGTTGACGCCAGCGCTCATGCGGATCAGCAGGGCGACGTGGCGAAAGACGATTGGCCAGGGGGCGCTCATGTGTATCGCGCGCGTGTGCTGCCTGCGCATGGTTCAGCCCCCGCCCGGACACGTGGCGCGGCATGGTTGGCGCGGGCCACGGTGGTGCCGCGGTTCCCACAGGTCCGCCCGCTGGTCCAGCGGTTCAGCGCCTAGGCCGACCGGTTTTCCTATTTTCCTCACGGTTCAGCGCCCAGACAGCAGTGGAAGCTCTAGTTCTGCCATGGAATATCCAGTTTTGGCCCGGTTCTCGACCGCCACATGTCGCTACCTCATTGGATGCACCCAGGAAGCTACACAACTCACCCCTCTTGTCAAGCCACCCCCTCCTCTATAAATAGGAGGGGAGGGGCTCCCTTTTCACCACATCCAAGCTCTCCTCTCCTCTCATTCCTCATGTAGGGTGTGTGTGTGTGTGTGAGTGCTAGGTAGAGAGGGAAGTGAAGGTGAGATGAAGGTGTTCTTCTTTGTTCTTCATTTAGACCAAAGTAAGTATTTCGACATATCTCATTTAGACTAAAGTGTGTTCATGCATGATTGATGTGTTCTTGAACTAGAGGCTTGTGTTCTTCATGAACACAACCCTTCGATCTAGTTGAATACATACGCAAGTGCATTTATCTGTTTGTCTGTGGATCACTCTTTTGATCTAGTTGAGGTGCATAAATATGTCAGTAGTTGTTCTTCCTAACCTATCCTGATCTGATAAGGTACGATCCAGTCCACACTTGCTTTACGTTCGTGGTTCCGTATTTATATGGATTGCTATAGTGTTGTAGGTGGGCCCGACAGACGTCATAGTGCTATAGTAGTTATCGAGAGTGCAGACGTGGTGTCTGGACTCTGGTTATCCTACGAAGACCAAGTGCATTCGCGTAATGATAGAGGTAGGCCGCAGTGGTGACAACTTGTTGGACCTTTTGAAACCCTCCGCACCTCTGTACCGAGTTGGGCCCTGTTGCCAGAACATATGCCTAGCCTTAAACAGCTAGGGTGGGTTGGTGCCCCGTAGTGAGTTCCATACCGTGAGACGATACGACCTTGATCGATACATTTAGGAAGCCCTTCACCTTCTCCCCTACCATAGCTGAGATTGGTGTCCTTGGACCGTTCATACTAGAATAGAAGATAGTGCACATCATTCCTTGGAACGATACCTGACGGGAATACTCATTCTCTGAGGGAGAAGTGCTACAACAGTCTATCCGTGCGCTTGTGGATTCGTTTGCACTCGTCAGTGTACCTAGGAGTTTCTTACACGCTCATGCTACCCACAACGCCTAGTGGTGACGTTAAGAAACGCCAACAGTGTCATCTTGGCCAGTGAACTTGGTGAAGTCGGGCACCTTGAACCTTTGAGGAAACGGGATCTGATCAAAGGATGCAGCGTAGGGTGTCCGATACATGTGTGTTTGCTGCTTTGGTTTTAATCCGAATTGATTTTGCAGCATATTTGTAACTTCAGCCATAAAACTCTTCTGATCAATCGGCTGAGGACCTGCCGAAGGATATTGCTGCCTTGAAGTCACAACAGTTGTTCTTGGCTGCTCTTGAACAATCGGTTAGATAACCGAAGGATTAGGAGGAGCCTAGTGTTGCCTTGGGATCTCAATGCTATGTGGTGATCCTTGAAGTAGTTGTTCAGCCGAAAAACCTTGATTCGCCTGGTTTGTTTGTGGAGCAATCGGCTGTTCTCTACACCACCATGTTGGCTTTGGGCATCCTCGCGGTGCGGATATAGCCTAATACCTGAGTATGTAGTAGTGTATTGCCTTTGTCACCAAGGCCAACAACATTACAACAATCACTTTTTAACCAATCATATGCCAAATAGTGCATGATATATGACACTCCCAGCATTAATGTATTATTGCTTCCAATGACAAATCCATAGTTGCAAATAAATAGTGTTGGAATAGTGTTTCTTATGAGAGAAGATGTGATGTATGTGATGAGTAAATAGTGTTTTTCACTGTTCTTTTGCAACGAAAAGAACAGAGCCGCATGCACTACTATAAAAAGCCACACACGTTCCCCATTCCACCACTACTCGGTGGACCAGTTTGTTGGTGGTGTCCACAACTTATGAGAAGGGGATGTGTTGACGCTTTTTTAGGGTGCCTTTGGCATAGCTCCATGAGCTGTTTCAGCACCAACTTTGCAAGGAGGTGTGCCAAACAGCTATAAAAAAGACAGCTCCTGCACGGAAGCCACTAGAAATGGTGCTCTCTAGGCATTTTGCAGAGACGAATCGGAAACAACTCGCTCCCCCCGCTCCCTTACCATCTATGGAAATGTATTACGAAATTGCCTCTAAACTTCGAGCTATAAAAAAGACAGCTCCTACACGGAAGCCACTAGAAATGGTGCTCTCTAGGCATTTTGCAGAGACGAATCGGAAACAACTCGCTCCCCCCGCTCCCTTACCATCTATGGAAATGTATTACGAAATTGCCTCTAAACTTCGATGTATTTACAGCCAATGCCACTGCTCTCTGCCATCCGCATCCCCACCCAAGCGACTGGCTAGTGGCCACCGTCGCCTCGCTGGCTCGTCGACGAAGTAGGGGGATGGCCGTGTGGCTCGCCAACCGCGTTGACAGAACAGGAGGAGGGCGGCATGGGTCCCCAACCCGTCAGCGGAGCAGGAGGAGCGCTGGAATCTCGCCGGACCCTCACCGGAATCGCGGAGGAAGTGGCCGGTGGTGGCTGCAGAGGGTGGGAGGAGGCGGCCAGTGGTGCTCACAGGGCGGTGCCGCAGAGCAGGTAGTCGGCGGTGGGCGCTCGGGCTCTAGGGCACGGGTGGAGGTGGCTGGCGGTGAGCTTTGGGTCACGGGAGGAGGTGGTTGGCTGCGGGCTCCAGGGCTCGAGCGGAGACGGCCGATGGTGAGCTCTCGGGGCCGCGACTGGAGAGCTAGTGCCAGTGTGTTCTAGATCCTAGAGGACAGGGAAGAGCTCTAGAAGATAGAGAAGAAAGAGAACCCCCAAGAGAGGAGAAAAGAAGGAAAGGGAAAAATAATCTATACTACAAAGATGGGGCCATCGAACCTCTCACGCCGGACCCACCTGTCACATATTTGGAAAAAGTGGATAGGGTGGAAGACCTATAGAATCGCAATTTGGGGAGCGTTTCTGCCAAAAAAATGATTTTTTTCACACCCACGTGGCATGCGCGTACCCGCTGGGCCAACCAACCCGCACCTCCTCCCCTGGCACCCTGTGACGCCCGCCGCGCGACCTCCCCGCAGGTTAGCACAGGCACCACAGGCTAGTCCATGCCCTCCACAACTTCCTCTCCGGTGTTGCCACCCACCCCACACCTCGTGCCCCCACCCGCACTCTGTGCTAGCTCCCGCACGCGCCGCCCACTGTGCGACCTCCCCACAGCCCACGTGCGGCACTGCGTCTGGCTCAAGCCTGACACCGAGCGCTCCTTCCTCTTCGGCAACTTTGTGCCCAAGTCATCCTGCGTGCATCACCGAGAACACCAAGGTGGGGGACGGGGTCGTCGTCATGTCCATGGCCGACGTGCCTCTCGGGTTTGGCATCACGGCAAGGTCGATGCAGGACTGCAAGAAGGCAGACACGAATGCCATGGTCATGCTACAAAAGGCGGACACCAGGGAGTACCTCCGCAAAGGAGAAGCTCATGTGAGGTGAGGGTAGAGGTCTGTGTGATGACGACATCCCAGGGCACGATTTGGCCAGGCGCACGATAGTGTAGGCGGCAGTTGTGTCCAACGGGAGTATGGATTAGCCATGTGTATGATAGTGTAGGCACATGATAGTGTAGGCAGCCCATGGGCCAGGCGTACGACAGTGTAGGTGCACGATAGTGTAGGCGGCGAAGCCATGCACATCCGAATTATCTCACCTTGCTTACCTTGGGAGGAGGAAGCCATCTTAAAGGGGAGAGCCACCCTTCCCCTAACGGACTAGTCTTTTGGGGCAATTGGGCCTTTCCCTCAGAGGTGTGACGAATGATGGTGCTGGTTTGCATCGAAATTTGGGTGCCGAGACCAAATTGCGTAATCGGTGCATCAGGCTTACCATAAATCCAATCCCACCTGGGCCAGACTTATCATTTGGTATCAGAGTTGGGCCCTTGTTAAGCAAGGTGGGATAATTCGGATGTGCACGGCTTCGCCGCCTACACTGTCGTGCGCCTGACCCATGGGCCGCCTACACTATCATGCGCCTACACTATCGTGCGCCTGGCTAATCCGTACTCCCGTTGGACACGACTGCCGCCTACACTGTCGTGCGCCTCGCCAAATCGTGCTCCATGACTGCCGCCTACACTGTCGTTCGCCTGGCCAAATCATGCCCTGGGATGTCCTCGTCATCCTCTCCTTCTTAATAAGGTCCTAGCTCTGATACCAAATGATAGGAGCTGGCCCAATCTTCCGAGAGGTAAATGGTAAACTCGATTGGGTGGAGAACTCGACGTTGACGATCCGGCTTCGAATCATTTGGTATCAGGATAGTTCGACGTTGATGATGAGGACATGGCACCCATGCATATGTCCATGAGTGGTGCATGGAGTGAAGAAGGAGACCAACAAGGTTTTCCAAGTCAAGAGGGAGGTCCGAGGCTAATCCAGTTCGAGTCCCCAAGGTGGAGGCCCGAAACAACACAAGTTCGAGCCCATTTCGGAGTCTAGGAGCAGCACTCACCAAAAATGATGCCCCGGTCGCATACAGAGTCCGTTTTGGATGTTCTTTATATGGGTGGAACTAGAATTTCATAGAGCTTCCAATGGCACTGGTTTCAGGCCCAAATTCGTTCGGAGTCAATGAGAATTGTCGAAACAAGTTGACGTCCAGAATCTGCCAAGCTGCTGCGTCGCCAGTTTATCGGGCCTTAAGCCCAAGTTGTGGGCGCCTCACCCTTGGTCGCCACCAACCCTAGAACGCCCCTCCTCTCATATACTCAGTAGCTGTCACCTTAGAAACTTGGGTTTTGTTTGAGTTTTTGTTTCCCTTCGATTCGAGGAACAGACTATCTTCATAGCCACTGTAACACCGAGTTCTTTTACTATGAATCAGGGCCCCATTCTTGTTCATCACCACTGTGTTGAGTAGTACTTTTGTGATCAGAATTTGAACCCCATACTCTTTTTCTTCAATTCGTATTTGCAATTATCAGATTGCGTGTTTATCCTTTCTTGCTTGTGTTCTCGATTCGCTTGCAGGGAAAGCCTTCGTGGCGAGGTCAATCAAGTTGCGCTTGGTTGATAACCAACGGAGCAGTGGTGTAACCAACTAATGGAAACCACACAAACATTCTTCCATAAATCTAGAGGTCAGATTCTATACAAGAAATTGCCTAGCTTATCGATCAAAGAAATTGGAAGCAAATCATCCGGGGGAGAGAGAGCTAGAGTCAAGAGAGAGAGAGAGAGATGCCATCCATCTCTTCACTATTTATATAAAGTCCACTAGAGGAGGCAAATGACCACGCTACCCGGCCCCTACAACTAAGAAGAAAGATACACACCCCGCAGGGGCATTTTGGTCAAGTCTTCGGATATTCCCATCGAGTGGACATGTTTCCACCGCGGACTTGCTTAGCATCGACGCAAGCCCCACGATCACACCACATCCCCCCGCCTCTAAGCTTCCCGACGCTCCTGGATCCCTGTCTCTGTCACATTTTTGAATGTTTTCGTTCAAGCCAAAATTTATTTTTAAATATTTTTGTTTGTAAATTATTTTTCAAAATTTTATTTTGAAAAGAGAAATGGGCTAGAATAAATTATAGCATGCAAATGCAATTTGGAAAAGGGAAACATGCAATGAGAAAATTCAAATTTGGATTAAAAATTAAATATGAGATAAATACCAATTTACCTTTGGCAAGGGCTCCGCAGTTTGAGTCCGTTGAGCGGGACTTCTCCATCAAGTTCAGCTTGTGGATGGAGTTCTGACACGTCTGGTGTTGACACGTCTGCCACTGAAGGAGAGGACGTAACCGATGGTGTGGTCTTGGCTTTTGACACCCGCTTGTTCTTTCATGGTCTTGGCGACGAGACTATGGATGAGGTGTTTCCTGAAGAAGTTACTGTCGCCTTCTGCCATGGGGGTTGGTTCTTCCAATACTCCGGTCAGTTGTTTCTTTCTAATTCTTTCTTCATGAATGCCTTCATGAAGGTTATGAGGCTGTCCTTTTCCTATGGTTATACTGGTGTCTCTTGTCAGATCGGGGCCTAAGCTCTGGGCTTGCCCTGATTCCTTCTTCTTCTTCTTCTTCTTCTTCTTCTTCTTCGGACACCTTGAGATTGGTCGGAGGGAGCTTTGTAGTAGAACTCTTTCTTTGATTGGAACCAAAACACTTTGGTTCTTCCTCCGACCTTCATTCTAATCGTACTGTTGCCGAAAACGATTCGTGCCCGGGTGGCTCGAAGAAATGGTCGCCCAAGGATGAGTGGCATTTCCGCGTCCCCCAGTGTACTGAGAACTACGAAGTCCACGAAGACATAGTCGCCTTGGACTTTGATTGCTATGTTGCGAATTATGCCTTCGGGATGTCGTATGGTCGAATCGACAAGTTGTACTCAAATATTGGTGGGCATCACTTGTGCACTAAGGTCGAGGGCGGTGCAAATCGTCATGGGCATAATGTTGACGCTTGCACCAATGTCACATAAAGCTTGCTCGACATAGTAATCTCGTAGCAAACAGCTAATTGCTAGGTATCCTGGATCTTCCTCTTCAATTGCCGGCTCATCCCAATTGTTGCCTTGGAACCAAGACCTTTCTGCATGGTTAGGATAGCGTGGTTCCCAACTAATGGAAACCAAGAAACTTGGGTTTTGTTTGAGTTTTTGTTTCCCTTCGATTCGAGGAGCAGACTATCTTCATAGCCACTATAACACCGAGTTCTTTTACTGTGAATCAGGGCCCCCGTTCTTGTTCGTCACCACTATGTTGATTAGTTCTTTTGTGATCAGAACTTGAACCCTATACTCTTTTGCTTCAACTCATATTTGCAATTATCAGATTGCGTGTTTATCCTTCCTTGCTTGTGTTCTCGATTCGCTTGCAAGGAAAGCCTTCGTGGCGAGGTCAATCAAGTTGTGCTTGGTTGATAACCAACGGAGCAGTGGTGTAACGGTTGCGGGGTCCGAATCGTGTTGATTCGAAGCCAGATCGTCAACGTCGAGTTCTCCACCCAATCGAGTTTACCATTTACCTCTCAGAAGATTGGGCCAACGCCTATCATTTGGTATCAGAGCTGGGCCCTTGTTAAGAAGGGGAGGATGATGAGGACATCCCAGGGCACGATTTGGCCAGGTGCACGACAGTGTAGGCGGCAGTCGTGGAACACGATTTGGCCAGGCACACGACAGTGTAGGCAGCGTGTTCAACGGGAGTACGGATTAGCCAGGCGCATGACAGTGCAGGTGCACGACAGTGTAGGCAGCCCATGGGCCAGGCGCATGACAGTGTAGGCGCACGACAGTGTAGGTGGCGAAGCCATGCACGTCCAAATTATCCCACCTTGCTTACCTTAGGAGGAGGAAGCCACCTTAAAGGAGAGGGCCACCCTTCCTCTAACGGACTAGTCTTTTGGGGTGATTGGGCCTTTCCCTGAGAGGTGCGATGAATGACGGTGCTGGTTTGCATCGAAATTTGGGTACCGAGGCTAAACTGAGTAATTGGTGCATCGGGCCTACCATAAATCCAATTCCACCTGGGCCGGACTTATCACTGTGGTCTGGTTTGTTGTTCTCCATTTGGCTGATTGTATCATATTCATGTGTGAATTTTGGAAGATTACGCCTTACTATTGTGTTAAGGCTTCAGGCATATGTTTTATCTACTGAATGATTGATTGGCTGTGAGGTGTGATGATAGCTGTTGCCAAATTTCATCTTTGTGAGTGCTAATATATGTTTTCTACCTTCTGATAAATCTAATGGAGTAATTGGACCAGATTACAAGCTGAATTACTTCACTTGAATGGTGCTATGACATTAGACATTAAGTTGTGCATAATAGTGAAGAAATTCAGCACACAGATAGTCCAGTTAATGAAGGATTAAAATCTCTTTCATTTGGAGGTGTGATTTATCTAATAAATGAACTTGGAACATTATGGTCCACTCAATATCAATGTGTTAAATAGTTGACTGATTCACTTCAAATACAGATTGGATTACCTCCAAAATCACACTAAAATTATCAAGCAAAGTAATTCTCCTGGGTGATACATCATTTGAATTTTTCTGTTTATGTATGTGAAATTGTGACGACAACCTCAAATTGAGTTGCATAAGTTGGGTTTGCTAGTCTCATCATTTAAGACAATCTTCCAATCTGTCACGTGCATCTAATTCTAGGCCAAAAACCACTAATAATTTAAAGACATCAACAATCGGTCTGAATTTCGTACCTGCATCAAGGCATAGCTGCAATTTGATTCAGAGGTTCACTGATGATCAACAATAAAAAAAGCTTGGCTCATCATATACGTTGCAGGAAATACAAGGGAACATTAGGGTCAGAGAGCTCAGGATGAAAGCCTGTCACTGTGGAAACTGGACAGCTCTGCAGTAACTAAAGCTTAACCTGGTGGAAGGGTTCATGTTATTTATTCTGGGAGTGCACAATGGTGGTTGGTTCCTAATGTTCCCCTGAATGAATTTTGAGGAATTAATGTTTCTCTGAATGAATTTTGAGGAATTAATGTTTCTCTGAATATTTATTAGCCTACAGTGGAATATTGAACTGGTTATTGCATATAATTTGGCATGGTGTGACCTCCAAGCCAGACATGGGTAATTTTTTACTAAACGTATGAGGACCAGGAGCGTCCGAGGACCAGTGGAGGGTCGCTCCTCAGTGATGAGTGATTGACAACATTGTATGGACTGATGCTTGGCTTAGTATTGCAGGTGCAAGTTGCGGCTTGACTCGTGTTGGTGCATGTGAAGAACAAGCGCGAAAGGTCTATGCCGAGGTGGCCTCTAGGTGATGGAGAGACAAGTAGGCTTGGTTCGATGGACCCAGTGGCCGATGGGGTCAAGTGCGAGCCTCATGGTGCAAGAAGAGCGAGTTGAAGTCATGGACATGGGCCAGTGCAAGGTGATGGTTAGCAATTGAAGCTTGCACGCGGGGTTTGGTGGTTTGCCCACAAAACCATCGGAGGACGGTTTCTCAGTTTGGGCCTCAAAACCGAGCCCGAAGGCCCAACGTGACAGAGACAGGGATCCGGGAGCGTCGGGAAGCTTCAAGGCGGGGGGACGTGGTGTGATCGTGGGGCTTGCGTCGATGCTAAGCAAGTCCACGGTGGAAACATGTCCACTCGATGGGAATATCCGAAGACTTGACTAAAATGCCCCTGAGGGGTGTGTATCTTTCTTCTTAGT
Organism: Cenchrus fungigraminus; assembly: GCA_036936925.1. Classification (NCBI taxonomy): domain Eukaryota; kingdom Viridiplantae; phylum Streptophyta; class Magnoliopsida; order Poales; family Poaceae; genus Cenchrus; species Cenchrus fungigraminus. The sequence goes on along the minus strand of CM072779.1, from coordinate 121,158,246 downwards.
TGTAGGGGCCAGGTAGCGTGGTCATTTGCCACCGCTAGTGGACTTCATATAAATAGCGAAGAGATGGATGGCATCTCTCTCTCTTGACTCTAGCTGTCTCTCCCCAGATGATTTGCTTCCAATTTCTTTGATCGATAGGCTAGATAATTTCTTGTATAGAATCTGACCTCTAGATTTATGGAAGAATTCATCGTTGTGGTGCTATCTCCTTCTTAGCTCTTTGTGATTTTCGTTTCATTTTCGGAGCTATTTTTGGTGGTTTTTGTGTTTCGCTTTTTCTGTGGATTTGAGGGGGTTTCTCTCCGAATTTCTTTGAGGAGATCATAGGTGGATGTCTTGTGCATCTTTGTGGATGATCTTGACCCCTCAAACACTAGGATTTGCCTTCGATTCATGGATTTTTGGAGTAGTTCTTGGTTTAGGCTTGTGCTCGGGAGATTTGCGATTCCGGTTGATTGGATAGGTTTGGGGCTCCAAGATTTAGGCATAGAATCTCCTAGAGACGCTTCCCGTCTATCAAAAATTTGGGCTCAATCCATCCAGCGATTTGAGAGATCTGTGGATCGAAAGGTGGAGTTGACCCCTGTGGTCTGGTTCTATTCATGCTCTGTGAGAGGGACGAATAATCCGTGCGGTGAGGACGGACTGTCTGTGGTGTCTGTTTCATCATGTGTTCGTCACGTGTTCTTGCGGTTCATGAGCACAAGACATGTTGATCCTTTGGGGTTCTTGAGTTTTGTTGCAGCTGGTTTGCGGACAGTCCACGTGCAAGGCACGAACAGTCCATGGTAGGTCGGACGGTCCGTACTCGAGTGACGGACGATCCGTGCAGATCGAGTTCAAGGTGCTGCTTCTGGTGGAGTTCATGGACAGTCAACTGCAGTGTCGGACAGTCCGCGAGCCTGACGGACAGTTCGTGAGTGTTGGACGGACAGTCCGTGTGGCTCTTGTGCGTCTTTGGAGGTTCTGTTGGATATTACGGATGGTCCGTACTTGACCCACGGACGGTCCGCCAGGTACCCACGGACAGTCCGTCCCCTTCATACGGACAGTCCGTCTGGGACTTCGCAGAGTTGGCTAAGTGCTTTGATTCTTGTCTTCTTCTTCCGCTTCTTGATTCGTGGATTGTCTCTAGGACTTGTAGGCTTGTGTGTTCCTAGTCTAGAGTCTCTCTTGTTTGTGCGAGTGATCGGAGTGGCAATCGGGGCATAGGCCGTGTTCATCCTTTGTGTTGACACCGTTTTTTGACAGGTGTCAATGAAGAGGCATCAAGAAAGCCACAGAGCCAATAGAAGGAAAGGAGAAGAAACAACCAATCTGTTAGCCGTTTAGGAAAGGAGTCAACAGAGACAGCCGATGGTCAAAGATAGGGGATCGGCTGAGTAAAGAAGAGAAAGCGGCAAGAGAAGAAATACGCCAAGGAGGAAAAACGGAGGTTCTGGCGGGTCAACATCGGTTGACAATGGGTCAAAGATAGTTAGTGAGTCTGACTCTTGCATGAGTCGTTTATTTTTAGGTAGTTATAGTTTCTTTTAGTTAAGTAAGCTTTGTCGTAATCGACTAGGAGTCTGTAATGTTCTAGGGTATAAGTAGCGACCCTGCACGGCCCGGAAAGTTTGTACACACCAATAAACACAAACCTTTACTTTTCAAGAAATTTACCTTTCAAGTCGGCGACTTCGCCAAAAGTTTTCTTCTTGTTGTTTTCTTGTTTCAAGCACCGTCCTTCGAGTTCGCCGGGCTGCATCAACCGACCTCCGGTAGGCTTGTGAGTACCGCTTTACCGAGTAATATCTAGGCTTTAACCTCCGGGCGCATCGGTGTGGTTTCGTCTAGATTTATTCACAATTTATCAATACCAGCTAGATTTGCAAGTCTTTTCTTGTTTATTTAGCTTTTATCACCAATTTATCCCACTACAGGCTCGATCGTATCGGCTAGTTCTCATTGCGTCGTCAGATGCATCGGTCTCACAGCAGATCCTGATCTGCCTCGCTGCTGACGTCGGTAGATCGGCTGACCCTAGCCATCCTGAACATACTTGCACTTCGGCTGACTTTCGGCTGGCCGATCTCATTCGATCTCGCATCGGTCGATTGGGCTGTTGCGTTGTGCCCACGAGGAAGACATCTATCGGTTCTCTAGCCGATCAACCCTGTATTTAACTTCTTATCCTCTTCCATGCCGATAAACAGGTCAAGTCGGCTAGCACGCCTTGTTACATCCCCGGGATACGTTACGTGCTGCCGCGGATGACTTTATTCCGTTTTCTGCGTCAACACATCTTGGCACGCCCAGTGGGACACGAAGAATCACGACGATGTCTAAAGAATCCAAGAAGTTTGATGAAGTCCACAAGGACAACATCCAACTAATCATTGTGGATCAACTCAAGGAAGCTGACAAAGCTGAATACGAAAATTGCATGGCAGAGTATGGTCAGCTTCTAATGGGCAGTTTCAGTCTCACTAGGGAAGGACCAGTGAAAAAAGTTCCTCTTCCAAAATCTATAGAGATCATAATACAAGCCAAACCTGGAAGACTTCAAGACATGATGACAAAAGCTATGCATGAAGCTTTAATTGATCAATCTTCTGTCTTTTGGTTCTGTTTGGATCTTTTAAAATTGGGTTTCTTTGGATTTATGCTTAGTTGATTGCCGGTAACTTAGCATCTCGTATCTCGTGCTGCACAGACCCGAGCTACGACCAGGAGGAGGCTTACGACCCCGACTACAACCCAGACCAGGACTTCGGATGCCAGCCAGGTGTCATGTCACTCCCAACCATATAGTTCCCATGCATGCTTTAGTTGCTAGTGCTTAATTACTTTTGAAGCATGATTTTAAATTGCATAGACAATTGATTACCCATGCCTTGGAATTGTTTGTCCTGTCCTTGGAATACCTACTTTTGGAACTAGCTACAGACCCCTAGCTTGTTCCCGGCTCTACCCATCCATATATTTTACCCTTAGTTATGGATGGATCTCAGGTTTGGACCGAGGTTGGGATACCTCGGAACTCTTGCGTGTGTTTTGGGTGAGTGCGTATCCTTGATGTGTTACCGCAGGAGCGAGCCGCTTTTGTTACTTGTGAACGCCTGTCTAGGGGAGATGCGACCTGGCCTCTCACCCTAGCGGCGTGTCGGACGGTTGGAGTTGGTGAGTGCTCGCTCTTGCAATTAAGGACCGATCGACTGTGTGACCTTTATCTTTGGGCTATTTTCGTACAAACCGTTCGCCTTGTTATGGGCGGGGTTCGGTCTGAGAACTAGTATGTGGATGGCATCCAGCCTGTAGGCGGACCGGTGTGGTCGTGTGAGGGGGACGGGTTTTACCCCTCGAGTAGACGTCGCCCCGGCTCCTCCGGGGATGGTTTCACAGCTTCGAGGCCCTGCTGGCAAGTTTCGCGCCCCAGTCAGGACGAGTCAGGCTCGGAGAGGTAGGAGAGTGCCGTCCACTGCTAGGTCTCCGGCCGTTAGGTAGAGAGGTGGATCGGGGGCACCCGGTTCTGCTCTACTCGGCGGGTCCAGTTGTACAACCTCAGCAGAGTGTCAAACCTATAGCTATAGTCCGTGTCCACTGGTATGGACAGCCCTTTCGATCTCTCACCTGGCTAGTATACTTCTTGTGCTGCTTTCTCTCCCCTGTGTGTTTGTGAGCCCGGCTTTGTGCTATTGAGATGTGGGGATAGGAGTTAGTGACCCCACGTCGCAGATGAGTGTGGGATGGTGTATCTTTGTTGAGATCCAGTGTTTGGTGTTTCTTTGTTGGGGTGTTGACCCCGGAGGCGTTGTCCTCGGAGGTGTGGATCTCCTTGGAGATGGAGACATCTCGGCTATTCTGCTCACCTTGATGTTGCTACCGCTGCTTGCTTAACCTTCTACAGCCATAAATATTAAATAGGTTTACTCATTCATATTAGAGTTATTTCTCTTTTGCATATGCTCTTTGTTGGGAAGCTGACATGACCTACTCGCTTATCGAGTAGATGACGGGTTTACAGACCAGGAGCCATACTACGACTTCGAGCATGATGGATGGGAGGATTGAGGCTCGCCCTACACTCGAGTTGCCTGAGGATGTGGAGTCTACTTCGCTACATGAGAGGCGTTGCGTAGATGTTTACTCTGTTTGATTCAGTCCTGTTGGACTTGTACCCGGCATGTGCCGAAATGATGTACTCAGATGATTATTTATATTATTATTATGTGGACCTTCATGTATTTCCTTTTGTTGTACGGTTATTGCTTTACTTTCTCAGACATGGATTTGCACGTGATAGCCTCCTGGGACTATCACAGAGGTGCAAGGATCGGGTTCCCTTCGTTGGAAACCCGGTTCGTTTCAGTTGGTATCAGAGCCGTACTTGACTGTAGGACGAGCTTAGGAACGGACGATAGTATCGGAAAGCCCAAACACCTTGTGGTTTATGTACAATCCATGAAATTTTTATAAATACCTTGTACTTTATTATATACTACCTTGATTAACATTACTAACTCTTACTAACTTCCCTAACAACGTGCAGATGGACCAGCTGACTTGGATCCCCCTCAAGACCGACGGCCAGTGGGCCAGAGGGTTCTGGAAGATCCTGAAGGACTGCTTGGAGACAGTTGGAGTGGAGACAAGTGAGGTGCTCTACGAGGGACGCACCACTGCAGCCGTGGACCAGTCACCGACAGAGCTGACCCTGAAGATACCAGCAGACCCCAGTGTACCAGAGTTCTCAGAGGTCAAGGTCACGTGTTTCGACAACTCTACCTTGGAGGCTCACCAGTGTTGTACTAGACTCGCACTGAAGAGAGTGTGTCAGCAGTTGGAGCAGAGGTTGAAGGATACCCCCTTTGGAGTCTTACCGACAGCAGTGTACGACCACAGCAGGTGGCACAGAGAGGAGACAGCTTACACTGAGGAGAGCACAGAGGGCAAGGATGAGAAGGACCAGTTGGCCAGCAAGTTCATTCAAGCTCAGGACCAGGCACTCTACTGGGCCGATTCAGAGATCATGTTTCTGAGGCAGAAGTGGGATGACACTTTGGGTCAGAACGCTCAGCTGGAGAGGGAGAACAGCCACTTGGAGTTCTTTCTCAATGAGGCACACAGGAGGAACATCCAGATCACAGAGTGGGGACTCGCAGCAGCTAGAGCCAGCACAGAGAGGGATGCACTTGAGATCGCCACACTGAGAGCCAGACTAGAGGAGACATAGACCGCCTTGCGGGAGTCAGAGGCAGCGACCAGAGAGGAGAGGTTGAAGCTGCGGGAGAAGGAGTACTTGGTAGAGTCTCTTGGAGCAGCTTGCACCGATTACCAGCTACGGTTGTGGGGACACGAGGAGAGGCTGACTCAGAACTACAACCACCTGTGGCACTTGGGAGGTAGAGTGTACGAGGCACAGGACACAGCCAGCTGGGCCAGCTCAGCTTGGAGAGACTCTGACCAGAGACAGGTGACAGAGTATAGAGAGTTGGCAGAGTTGGTACCGCCACAAAAGAGGCCAAGGGTGAGGACAGAGATGTTCGAGCTACCCCCTACTCAGCTTCCGGCACAGCCACCTTACCCGAGAGGCAGTTTAGACACCCCTGAGATGAGCAGAGCATTGAGGAGCTTGGCAGCCTACTTCAAGCTACCAGAGCTTAAGATTCCAAACTACCCAGGAGTGAACGACCCACTGTTCTACGCGGTTCCACCCTGTCTGAAGACCGTGTCACCACCGTATTCACCAGCTGCAGTTCAGAGGCAGGCACCATGAGGGGATGATCCTGTAGTCAGCTAAGGTAGAGTTCTTCATGATGTTCATGTTTAGTTGACCACCCTTATGTATCGCGTAGTAGTTCTCATGCTTCTGTGTAATCTCGAAGGTTGAGGAGTAGGCCTCGAGATACACACCTTTTGTATGGTGATCTTGCATAAGTGATTGGAGTTATCGATCTTTTTGCCGAAGTTTATGCTTCTTATATGCTTGTGTGAAATTATTTGTTGTTAGCTAGATACTCCTTATATGTTTACGTACCTTAAAGTTAATTTCCGACAACTCGTTTCTCACGATCTCAAACTCTTGAACAGATGTCGGGGGCAAGGAGGTCGGGACGGCTCCTACGCTGTTTCGAGGAGGTAGCCAGAGAGGATGCCGAGCAGGAGGACGTCCCTCTCCCCGCTGGAGGACGAGGTCGTGGCCGCTGTGGAGGCCGTGCCCCACGTGGCGGACGCCGTGGACACCGCGGCGGGCGAGGAGGTCGAGGAGGTCGAGGAGGACGAGTGCCAGTTAACCCTGACCCAGAGGAGGAGCCCGAGGAGGAGGCTGAGGCAGAGCCCGAGCCAGAGCAGGAACCGGAGCAGCCGGCACCACCGCCCAACCTAGCAGCTGTGATGGCACTTCAGACCCAGCTGATGCAGACGATCGCAGACATCGTGGTTCAGAACAACCACTACCGGAGGAACGTCAGGAACCAGCCGGAGAGCTTGCAGAAGAGAGTGGAGGGTTTCTCCAAGCTGCACCCACCGACCTTTGACAACTCTCCAGACCCACTCGTGGCAGACAACTGGTTGAGGGAGATCGAGAAGAAGTTAGAGCTCACGGACCTATCAGAGGAGGAGTGTGTGTCAGTGGCTGCGCACCAGCTGGTCGGCACTGTAGGAGCGTGGTGGGACAGCTACTGTGACTCGCACGCGGACCCGACCCGCATCACGTGGGAGGAGTTTGTGGAGGCTTTCAGGGAGTTCCACATTCCAGAGACTGTGATGGACAGGAAGGCAGACGAGTTCAGGCACTTGAAGATGGGGCAGATGTCCATGCAGGAGTACACGAACCGCTTCCAGGAGCTGATGCGGTACGCCCTAGACGACTCCAACACCGAGAAAAAGAAGATGTACTGGTACCGCAAGGGACTCCACAGGGGGATGGCGCACCACTTGGCAGCTCACGACTGTGCTACCCTTCACGCCCTGGTGGGCAAGGCCTTGTTAGTGGAGAAGTCGAGACTGGACTACGTGGAGGTCCGTGGAGAGAAGAGGCAGCGTACAGATCGTGCAGGGTACTCAGGCTCACACCAGTGACAGAGGTCAGCACCACCACAGTACCCACAGTAGAGACAGCGTCCGTACCCGCAGCAGCAGCAGACTCAGTTCACTCTGCAGGGCAGAGGTCACCCCGGAGGTAGTGGAGGTTCGAGTCAGTGGAAGCCCAGGCCACAACAGCCGCCAGCCTACGACAGCTCACAGGTCACCTGCTACCACTGCTGTCAGCTAGGCCACAAGTCCAATGTGTGCCCCCAAAAGCTTCAACAGGGAGGTCAGAGCAGGAACACTCAGTACCAAACACCGGCGAGGGCACCAGTTCCAGGAGGACAGCCCCAGCAGAACCAGCAGAAGAGCGCTCCACCACCCACTCGAGGCAGACTGAACCACCTGACCGCGAAGGAGGCAGCCGCAGCGCCAGACGTGGCCCTCGGTGAGTTTTTAGTCGATTCAGTTATGGCTACCATTCTATTTGACACCGGTGCTCAGTTTTCGTACATTTCTACCAAGTTTGTAAAGGAAAGGTCATTACCAACAAAGCCTAGACCACGGCCTATAGTTACTAGCTCTCTACTAGGTGAGAAGCGGAGTACGCTGGAGTGTAGAGGAGTGAACATGGTGTTCGAGAAGCAGTTGTTCATGGTAGACCTGACAGTTCTGGAGTCGACCGGGATCGACGTGATACTTGGGATGGAGTGGTTAGCCCAGCACAAGGGATTGGTGAACTGCAACCCAGTGTTCATGTAGTTGGAGCACCCCAGCGGAGCCAGAGTGTTGATCAAGCCACAGAGCCAGAGGTCTACACCGATGCTGTGCAACATGAAAGGAAAGAGTATGGAGGAGATTCCGGTGGTGAGGGAGTACCCCGACGTGTTTCCAGAGGAGTTGACCGAGTTACCACCAGACAGGGATATTGAGTTCGTGATTGAGCTGATGCCAGGAGCTGGACCAATGGCCAAGAGCCTGTACAGGATGTCCACGGATGAACTCGATGAGCTGAAGAAGCAACTTAAGAAACTGCAAGAGCAAGGGTTTATTCGACTGAGTGCCTCACCTTGGGGTTCGCCAGTTCCGTTTGTGGACAAGAAGGATGGCACCAAGAGGATGTGTGTGGACTACCGGACACTCAACTCGATGACAATCAAGAACAGATATCCTTTGCCCAGGATTGACGACTTGCTAGACAGGGTGCGGAAGGCAAAGTTCTTTTCCAAGATTGATTGAGGTCAGGCTACTACCAGATGAAGATTCGGGACCAGGATATCCCGAAGACAGCTTTCACGACTCGGTACGGCTTGTACGAGTTCGTAGTGGTTTCCTTCAGACTGACCAACGCACCTGCTTACTTCATGAACATGATGAACAAGGTCTTCAAGGAAGAGCTGGACAAGTTCGTGGTAGTGTTCATAGATGACATTCTGATCTTCTCAGAGACAGCAGAAGAGCACAAGGAGCACCTTTGGATTGTGATGGAGAGGCTGAGGCAGCAGAAGTTGTATGCAAAGTTCAGCAAGTGTGAGTTTTGGATGGAGGAAGTTGCTTTCTTGGGACACATGTTGTCAGCTGAGGGAGTTGCAGTCGACCCTTCGAAAGTGGAAGCAGTTACCAAGTGGGAGCAGCCACTCACAGTGACAGATATTCGGAGCTTTCTCGGGTTGGCAGGTTACTACAGGAGGTTCATAGAAAACTTCTCCAAGATAGCAAAGCCAATGACGGAGCTGTTGAAGAACGACTAGAAGTTTGTGTGGTCAGAGGCCTGTGAGAAGAGTTTCCAGGAGTTGAAGAAGAGGCTCACGACAGCTCCGATTCTTACCCTGCCAGATATCAAGAAGAATTTCAATGTGTACTGTGATGCCTCGAAGCAAGGATTGGGATGTGTGTTGATGCAAGAGGGCAAAGTTGTTGCTTATGCGTCGAGGCAGCTCAAGAAGCACGAAGAGAACTACCCCACTCACGACTTGGAGCTAGCAGCAGTCGTTCACGCTCTGAAGATTTGGAGGCACTACTTGATCAGCAACAAGTGTGAGCTGTACACCGATCACAAGAGTTTGAAGTACTTCTTTACTCGGTCGGAGTTGAACATGAGGCAGAGGAGGTGGTTAGAGCTGATCAAGGACTACGACCTGGAGATTCACTACCACCCTGGCAAGGCAAACGTTATGGCAGATGCACTGAGCAGAAAGTCCTATTGCAACAACTTGATGGTGAGGCAGGAGCAGCCAGCACTTCACGACGAGCTAGAGCAGCTTCAGGTTGAGATTGTGGAGCAGGGACAACTCAACGCACTGCAAGTGACCTACGACTTGGAAGGCAGAATTCGGGAAGCTCAGAAAGATTGCAAGGAGGTTGGAGCCCTTCGAGAGCTGATGTTGGAAGGAAAAGCTGAGGATTACCAGATCGATGAGCAGGGAACCGTATGGTTGAAGGATCGGATCTGTGTCCCGCAGAACAAGGAGCTCCGAGAGCAAATTCTGAGAGAAGCCCATGATTCAAGGTACTCCATTCACCTAGGTAGCACAAAGATGTACCAAGACTTGAAACAGAGGTTCTGGTGGAAGGATATGAAGAAGGACATAGCTTACTACGTGGCTTGTTGTGACACCTGCAGCAGAGTGAAGATCGAGCACCAGAAACCGGCAGGACTATTGAAACCGTTGGATATTCCTCAGTGGAAGTGAGATGACATTTCCATGGACTTTGTGGTGGGACTACCCAGGACACAGAAAGGCAACGATTCTGTTTGGGTCATAGTGGATCAGCTAACAAAGGTTGCTCACTTCGTACCAGTGAAGATCCGCTACAAGACAGACCAGTTGGCAGACTTGTACGTGGACCACATACTCAGGCTACACGGAGCACCGAGGAGCATAGTGTCGGATAGAGGACCTCAGTTCATAGCAAGGTTCTGGTAGAGCTTCCACGACAGGATGGGAACCACACTCAGCTACAACACAGCTTTTCACCCTCAGACGGACGGGCAGACTGAGAGAGTAAACCAAGTGTTGGAGGATATGCTGAGGGCTTGCGCATTGACCTACGACACAGATTGGGAGAGCAGTCTGGCCTATGCAAAGTTCTCTTACAACAACAGCTTCCAAGCAAGTCTCAAGATGGCACCTTTCGAGGCACTCTACGGGAGGAAGTGCAGAACACCTTTGATGTGGTCAGAGGTAGGTGAGAGGATGGTCTTTGGAGCAGATGCTATCCAGGAAGCTGAGGAGAAAGTGGAGAAGGTTCGAGACAACCTAAAGATTGCCCAGAGTAGACAGAAGAGCTACGCCGACCGACACAGGAGAGACTTGTCGTTCGAGGTGGGTGACTTCGTCTACCTGAAAGTGTCACCGATGAGAGGAACCAAGAGGTTTGCTGTGAAGGGGAAGCTTGCCCCGAGGTACGTGGGACCATACCGGATCACTCAGAGAGTTAGGAAGCTCGCTTACAGGCTCGCACTACCAGAGGAGATGTCCGCTGTACACCCCGTGTTCCACGTGTCACAGTTGAAGAAGAGTGAGAAGGAAGTGGAAGCAAAGCAAGTCCCGGTAGAGATACTCGATCTGCAGAACACACTGGAGTATGCAGAGTACCCCGAGAAGATCTTAAATAGAGCAACAAAGGAAACCAGGAGGACCACAATTCCTTACTGCAAAGTGCTGTGGAGTCACCACACAGAGTGAGAAGCAACCTGGGAAAAAGAAGCCGACCTCAGGAGAGAGTTCCCTCACTTGTTCGAGGGAGAGGATGGAGCTTAAATCTCGAGGACGAGATTCCCGGTGGTGTGGAAGAATGTAACAACCCAGAAAATTAAGTTATGAAAAAGTGAGGAAATTTGAACTTTTATGTATTGATGATGTGTCACCTATATTTAAACCCTCTCTAGCATCTTCCCTTAATTCCATATAAATAAATACCAAAAATATAAAAATATAAATTCAAATTATGGTAAAATATGTGATTTCGTTTTATGGATTTTATTTGGAGTTAATTGAGTGTGTTATGAATTTGAATAAAATCAAATTCAAACCTATAGTTTAAACCTTATTTCAAAAACCTAATTTCAAAAACCCTATCTGACTTTGGGCCTGCTAACTTAAAACCAAGTCTACTGGTGCCCCTCCTACTGTTGGCTCGCGAACATCGTGACACCCCAGTCATCCGCGCGGCCCATCTTCCGACCCAGCTCCGCTCCACCCTGTTGTCCGCCGTTCTCGTTTCATCGACAGGTGGGGCCGACCACAGGCACTGGTCATCTTCCTCCCTGCCGCGCCGGGTGCAGCCGCACCGCGTCGCCGCGCCGCTTCGCGCACCCGCTCGCCCAGCCGCACCGCTCCACCGGGCTGGCGCGCACGCCAAGGCCCGCGCGCACACCTAGCTGGCCCCCACGCCCTGTTCCCCAGCAAATTGCTGCTTTGCCCCTGACCAACCCTCGCGCCAAGCAAAGCTGCGCCCGCGTGCAGCGCCTTCGCTGCCAAGGCAAAGAAGAGGGGACAGCCGAGCCCCACACGGCTTCCCTGGTCCCCTTGAACTCGCGCGCGCTCAAAACCCCAGCGGCCTTCACCAATTTGGCTTCCTCGCCATTTGGGGGAAGTTTTCCCCAACCTCTGTTCCGCCGCCGGGGAAAAGGAGAAGGGGGAAGAGGAGGAGAGAAGGGGGAAGAGGAAGAAGGGAGCCGCGTCACCGTCGCGTCGTCACACTGAAGCCGAAGCCACCCACACCAGAGCCGCTCGTGAGAAGGGGAAGGCCGTCCGCGTCGAAGCTACCGCCAGAGCAGAGCAAGGACGCGCCGCCGTGTGCACCTTCACCTCTTCACCGACGCGTTCTTCACGGCCACGCCTACACCTATGCCCCATCGTAAGCACCCCGCCGGCCTGCTTCCTTCCCCCCTCTCTTGGCCTTTCCTGTGATGTTTGGTAGCGCGCCCCTGCGCCGCACCGCCAGCTGCCGCGCCGTGCATGTTCGCGAGCTGCCGCCATGGCACACCCCAGTGCTGCGCCGGATCTCACCGCCTTGCTTCTGCCTTTGTGCTGCACGTTTGTGTCGGGCTCTCGCGCCGTGGTTTTCTCTGCAGGTTCACTACCGCAGCGCAGCGACACCGCGTCGAACGCCACGGCTCCGGAACACCGGACGCCCGCGCGCTGACTGGCCATGTCGCTAGGGGATAGCCCTGCGCGCGCACGTAATCACCAGGCAAAGCGCGCCCTCACGCTAAAACCGCAGTAGCCGCACGCTTGCTTTCTTGTTTGGCCACGCCTATGTCGCTGTGCACCGTCGCCGCTCTGCTCGCCACGATGCGCCTCGCCGCGCCGCCACCGCACGCTGAGCCAGCCCTAGGGGTTCCTACTGGGAATCCGGCCACGCTGTGAGGCTGTGAAGCCAGCGCTGCCCCACCGCATCTTTTTCCCTTGAACACCGCCATCACTGCCGCCGCTGCTGGCCGTGCACCACGTCGATGCCTTCGTCGCTACTCTGCACCGAGAGCGCCACCGTGTTACACCCCGCGTACGACCAAAAGCTCTTCCCCAGAGCTAGGACTGCGCAGAAGTGACCACTGGCACCTAAGGGTCTCGGGAGTCGGCCCGCTCAAGCCCCAGCACCACCGCCGCCTTGGTTTCGCCGTTCGCCGTTGCCGTTCGTCGTTCGCTGACCGCGCCCTGGGATGCGCCGACGCGTGCACACGCGGCGAAGGGGCGCCTTCGCACCCCAGAATTTCTCGAGGGCCCCCACCAGACTTCTCTGGTGTGGAACTGAGAGGGAAGCAGGCCAAGCGGCCCAATGAAGCCCATCACGGCCCTTTTTCTTTTACTCAGTGCACTCGGAATATAATCCAGGGTGTTTCAACAGACTTAGCTCGGTTGGCCCACTGAGCTGAGTCTGATGGGCATAATTCGGCCCACTAACCCTTTCGGCCCAACAACGGCCCACTAACCCTGCTGCTGACGTCACTCTTGCGTCATGCTGACGTCATCAGCTATTTTCAAAATAAAAACCCTTTTCTGTTTTATAAATTAATTTGAAAATTAATTTATAAAACCTTTAACCTTTCAAAATTCATAACTAATTATTTATAACTCCAAAAAATATGAAACAAGTTTCTATTTTTTTCTAAAAATGAGACAGTGTTGTTTGTAGGTAGTTTGGTTCTGTTTGGATCTTTTAAAATTGGGTTTCTTTGGATTTATGCTTAGTTGATTGCTAGTAACTTAGCATCTCGTATCTCGTGCTGCATAGACCCGAGCTACGACCAGGAGAAGGCTTATGACCCCGACTACAACCCAGACCAGGACTTCGGATGCCAGCCAGGTGTCATGTCACTCCCAATCATATAGTTCCCATGCATGCTTTAGTTGCTAGTGCTTAATTACTTTTGAAGCATGATTTTAAATTGCATAAACAATTGATTAGCCATGCCTTGGAATTGTTTGTCCTGTCCTTGGAATACCTACTTTTGGAACTAGCTACAGACCCCTAGCTAGTTCCTGGCTCTACCCATCCATATATTTTACCCTTAGTTATGGATGGATCTCAGGTTTGGACTGAGGTTGGGATACCTCGGAACTCTTGCGTGTGTTTTGGGTGAGTGCGTATCCTTGATGTGTTACCGTGGAAGCGAGCCACTTTTGTTACTAGTGAACGCCTGTCTAGGGGAGATGCGACCTGGCCTCTCGCCCTAGCGGCGTGTCGGACGGTTGGAGTTGGTGAGTGCTCGCTCTTGCAATTAAGGACCGATCGACTGTGTGACCTTGATCTTTGAGCTATTTTCGTACAAACCGTTCACCTTGTTATGGGCGGGGTTCGGTCTAAGAACTAGTATGTGGATGGCATCCAGCCTGTAGGCGGACCGGTGTGGTCGTGTGAGGGGGACGGGTTTTACCCCTCGAGTAGACGTCGCCCCGGCTCCTCCGGGGATGGTTTCACAGCTTCGAGGCCCTGCTGGCAAGTTTCGCGCCCCAGTCAGGACGAGTCAGGCTCGGAGAGGTAGGAGAGTGCCGTCCACTGCTAGGTCTCCGGCCGTTAGGTAGAGAGGTGGATCGGGGGCACCCGGTTCTGCTCTACTCGGCGGGTCCAGTTGTACAACCTCTGCAGAGTGTCAAACCTATAGCTATAGTCCGTGTCCACTGGTATGGACAGCCCTTTCGATCTCTCACCTGGCTAGTATACTTCTTGTGCTGCTTTCTCTCCCCTGTGTGTTTGTGAGCCCGGCTTTGTGATATTGAGATGTGGGGATAGGAGTTGGTGACCCCACGTCGCAGATGAGTGTGGGATGCTGTATCTTTGTTGAGATCCAGTGTTTGGTGTTTCTTTGTTGGGGTGTTGACCCCGGAGGCGTTGTCCTTGGAGGTGTGGATCTCCTCGGAGATGGAGACCTCTCAGCTATTCTGCTTACCTTGATGTTGCTACTGCTGCTTGCTTAACCTTCTACAGCCATAAATAGGTTTACACATGCATATTAGAGTTATTTCTCTTTTGATTATGCTCTTTGTTGGGAAGCTGACATGACCTACTCGCTTATCGAGTAGATGACAGTTTACAGACCAGGAGCCGGACTACGACTTCGAGCACGATGGATGGGAGGATTGAGGCTCGCCCTACACTCGAGTTGCCAGAGGATATGGAGTCTACTTCGCTACATGGGAGGCGCTGCGTAGATGTTTACTGTGTTTGATTCAGTCCTGTTGGACTTGTACCCGGCATGTGCCGAAATGATGTACTCAGATGATTATTTATATTATTATTATGTGGACCTTCATGTATTTCCTTTTGTTGTACGGTTATTGCTTTACTTTCTCAGACATGGATTTGCACGTGATAGCCTCCTGGGACTATCACAGAGGTGCAGGGATCGGGTTCCCTTCGTTGGAAACCCGGTTCGTTTCAGTTGGGTCAAGGCCGCTCTTGACCGTGAGCGCGGCTAATCGATTAGTTTTACACTCTGCAGAGGTTGTACACTTTCACCACAAGTCGCGTAAAAGTTCTAGGAACTTTAAACCCAACCACGCGATGCTAGCTAGGCATCATACCACACTATCGAGGTGTGATTGCATAGGGATGCTACGAGGCCTTTACAAAGTTTCCCCAGTGTGAAGCAACCCGCGAAGGTTCCGAGCCGCCGCAAAGCATAAAGTCCCCTAGTAGGTACCGTGTCTTAGCAAAGCCCACTCCCTACTAGATCGAGTCTATACCTCAACTAACGCTCCCCCTTGCCCTTATCAGGTAAGGGCACCCCAACACTAGAGTCACTAATTAATTAGCCAAGGCAGAGCCATATACCCTTGTGGTTGCACTGTTGTCCTGGCTGGTCGCTCCATGTTCCAATTAAACAAGGTGATCTTATATTAATGAAGGTATAGCATAAATAAATCAAGTTTCATAAAGGTTTCATTAATACCATCCACCAAGTTAAGCATAGCGAGAGCTACCCAACAAAAAAATTAAAACCCTGGTTGTTCAAGGTAAAGGGATAAAAATAATCTAGTCATGTCCTTAGAAAGGGTCCCATCAATTTAATGCAAGCAAAAGTAAGAACAGTGAATTAAATGCATGTTGTATAGGTAAATGGGTATGCATCAAGGTAGACTTGCCTTCAACAGATCCCTGTTGCTGTTCAGACACTTGAGCTTCTTGGTCTTCAAATCCTTCAGCCCAAACATTCTCTACGGATCACATCAAGTACATACAAGCACACAATAGAATAAAATAAGAAACAATCACCAAACAGTAAGATCAAAGCAAAACAGGGGTGAAAAGCTATTCTACTCTTCGATACGATCGTTTGGATATAAAGAACGCTAAAAACGGAGTTAAAACGGAAAAGATATGGCTAGAAGAAGGTAGAGGGGCATATCTGTGAAGATTCTAAGGTTCCAGGGGTCTATCTGCAAGAAATCGAGGGCTAAAACGTAAGGAAACTTGAAAACAGAGGGGCTAGGGTGAAAACTAGAGTTTTGGACCTCTGGCGCTATTTCTATAAAAACCAGGGGCTAAAACAAAAAGAAAAAGGACTCATCTGTAAAGATCTTTGACTGGTGGGAGGACCGGCTTGGGATTTTTAAAAGCTCAGGGGTGTTTTTGAAAAGCTGCACAGTCAACCGGGGAGTTAGACCTGTTGACCGGTATTGATCCCGGGTCGAACTGATCTGGATCCTTGATCTCAGATCTGGTGGCCGTGGACGCATGTAAGCGAGAGACAGCGGCGCTAAGGCGGCGAACGGCGTGACGCGGCTCGGCGAGGCGGCGGCGGCGGAAAAACTCGCTCCAGCGAGCTCGAACTCGCGGTGCAGAGCGTCTGGGCGTCAACAAATGGCACCTTAAGGTTCCTTACCCTTGTGTGGTTCTTCTGGTGCACCTCACGATGACGGACTGGCGGATCAACAGCGGCGGCCGATCTAGGGTTCCGGCGGCACGACTCGGGAGCTCAAGGCGGCGGCTAGGGTTGGGTTTTAGGGTTCCAGGTCAGGGTGTGGCGGCTCCTTAAGAAGGCCAGCGCCTTGGCGTGCGGGAGAGGGCCACATGGAGGCGGGGGCATCCGGGACTCGGGCTCGGCCGCGGCAGAGTCCAAAGCGGGGACGGCTGGAGGTAGGAGATGACGGGTGGTCCCCACTCGGCAGAGGCAGCGGGACGGTGAAAGTTGGCGGGCCGGCGTTGGGTCGTGACTTGGCTGGGCTGGGCAGAAGCATACGGGCGGAAGGAAAACAGGGACCACTGACGGACTTTGGCGTGCTGGGCTCAAAGCAAAGGTAGGCCGAAAAGGAGGAAGGAATAGGGGTTTAAAGGAAAAACTTTTGAACTTTTAAAACAATTCAAACACTTTGAATTCAAATTCAAATTTGAATTCAACCAAACAAAAACAATGCTCCAGCATGTATGCGACATTAAACTCCTAAATTTATTTATTTTATTTTCAAAAAATATTTTTAAATGCCTAAAAATTCAAATACACCTTATGATCCTTAATATCAAAGCATTGTTTCTAATCAAATTTTATTAAAACAACTTTTTGTAAAATTAGGGTGTTACAAATCCTACCCCCCTTAAAATGAATCTCGTCCTCGAGATTTAGAAAGTTTAAGAAAAATTCTTCTCGAATGAGATGACTTCCCAAACAAGATGACCTCGGTCGGACACCCAAAATCACACTCTCCACACACAACATTCCGTTTGCCAAAACCACGTAGCCACTGAAGTGCTACTGGTCCTAGGAACAAACACTACCAGCAGCCTCAACTCCTACACGCACACGGCAGCGGAAACAACTCGGGAGCCGGCTGTCTGGAGGGGGCGGTCAGACCGGGTATGGGGGGCGGTTAGACCGCCTCCACCTGGTAACCGGAAAATCCTCCGAAACACCTCCTCCGAGCACCAAAACACACCACGGTTTCACCAACAGAAATCTCTGGTCAAGGCTAAGCTAGCTACCAGGAAATCTTGGCGAAAACCAAAGCTTCACCCAGGGGCCTAGGGGTGGTTAGACCGGCTACCACGGGCGGTCTAACCTCCTGTACCCAGCAACGAACTCAAGGCAAGAACTCCTAGCAAACAGCACCGAAACGACCCAAGATTTCACCAGAAGACTCCTCTGATCAAGGCGAGCAAACTCACAGAGGAAAACCTGGGAAAATCCAAACCTTCACCTGGAAGACCCAGGGCGGTTAGACCGCCCCCCTATGGTGGTTAGACCGCCCTACCCAGAAAATCTGGCCGCGGGTCAACCCTCAACTTCCCATCGCCCGATCTCCCGATTCACCCCACGGATTGCGGTGAAACTTCGGGGATAGCTGGGTTACCTCCTGGCCAACCTCTCCCTCAAAGGAATCGAATCGAAACGCCCACAATCAAAGGGAATCGCGGATTTAGGCTCTCTAGGTCAAGAACTCGAGCAACTCGAAAAACCACCAAATCGAGGTCGATTCAAGGGAGTTCTTGGGGCAAAGTCACCAGCCAAAGAGGCACAAGGTCCTCATACGTGACACCCAACAAGAATCCCGCAAGAAATCGTCCTCAAAACTGCGCCAAGAGAATCACAAGAAAGAGCTCCGAAAATCACCAAAAAGGAGAACGGGAAAGGCAACACAAGACCTTGAGGAACCACGCCGAATCATCTATACATACCATGAAGGTTCATACAAGGTCTAGCTTACCACCCATACATCCATCCCTCTCTCTAGATCTCACATGAAGCTCTCAAGCTAGTCCTAGGAAACTAGAGGAAAATAGAAACGAAAATGGGAAAACAAATGAGCTAGGGTTCCAAGAGTTGGCTGCCATCCATCCCCTCAAGTGCTTATATGGAGGCATCCAAAAGACTAAACTACCCTTACTAGATAACTAGGGATACATGCCCCTCAAGGGCGAAATTGGAAGTCTTCAGATTTTCTTCATCGGACGGATGCCCAGCGACCGCAACCTTGCTTAGCCTCGACGCAAGCCTTGCGATCCCGACGCGTGTCCTCCGCTTCGAAGCTTCTCGGCGGTAGCGACCCGGGCGGTCAGACCGCCACCCCTGGGCGGTTAGACCGGCCCAGGCGGTCTGACCGCCCCTCCTGGGCGGTTGAACCGGCCTGGGTGACCGCACCTCCTCGTCGAGTCTTCGGCCTCGGTTTTGTGACTCAACCGAGTAACCCAGTGATTTTCTGGTGAACCACTGCAAACCCCGCGAACTCGGTGTAGCCTCCGCCAATCACCACTCATGACTCGGCTCCCACGTAGTCCCGGCTCGACCTTGGTTTTGAGGCTCAACCAAGAAACCGTCCACGACTTCATCCCGCTGTTCTTGCCACCATGCGGCCCGCACTTGACCCCGCTGGCCACCGGGTCCCTCGAACCAAGCCTACTTGTCTTCTCCACACCTGGAGGCCTAACTGGCAACGACCTTTCGCGCTTGTTCTTCACCTGCACCTGCACCAGTCAAGCCGCAACCTGCACCTGCAATACTTAGCCAAGAATCAGTCCACACCACGTTGTCAATTACTCATCACACCAGGAAGCGACCATCCACCGGTCCTCGAACCACACCTGGCTCTCAATCTCCCCCTTGATGAGTGCATTGACAACACACATGATTTGTAACCAAAGAGAAAAGGAAAAGAAAAGAAACGACTAAAAGAAACTCCAACAAGCGATCGAAAGCCAAAGGAAAGGCGAAGACAAAGATCACTTGACGAAGAACAAGTCTCGGACCCCTTAGGCAAGGGCAACGGCTCGACACATCCGAGACAAAACCATGCTCAAGCAAAGAGCACAAACCACCAATCCAAAGCTCAAACAACACAAAGAGCTCCCCCTGCACACATGCGTGCTCCCCCAGAGCCAAAGCACACTCCCCCTGAACCAATGCAGCAATGCAACATGAGAATGCAACAAAGAGCAAAAACTTGCTCACTCTGCCCAGGGCGGTTAGACCGCCTGCCCTGGGCAGTTAGACCGCCCCACTGAGATCTGACCGCCTGGGGGGCGGTTAGACCGCCCCAAGAAACCGGCCCTGCACCAAACTTTTCAAAAACTGCCCAAACCACTTTGAACACCTTCCACATGCTCCCAGGTGCCCAAAACATGCACAAACTTCTCCCCCTTGTTGACAATGCATGAATCAAGGCAAAATGCAAAAAGTTTCAACATAGAGCTTCTCAAATATACAAAATTCATCACAAGATGCTACACATGTCAAAATGAGCAAGTTAGATACTCTATAGCTTCGTAATAACATCAACTACATGATCACCAAGTTTCACAACCATTGGGCGAAGCTAAGATAGAATTGAGTAATTTTGCGAAAATTTTCCCTCTCATGAGCAAAGTCCTAAACATGAGCAAAACATGTCAAAATGGCAAAGCCACACAAACTTCATGCTAGGACAACCATTCTAAGCATAAGACCATCATAAACACCCACAAGCACCTCATGTCATGTCAAAGCCACCGAGCCATGTGCCTACTTCTAGATATGAGACTTCTCATTGGTAGGCATCATGCAACGGTTTAGCACCCAAAGCAAGTTAAAATTAGCACATATGACATGGGAGCACATTTTCCAAGCAATTTACATTTCATTTTCAGATTTATAATTGGTACATGAAATGTCTTTGCGACAAAAAGGAACTTATGCCCCTCCACAAGATCAAGCATGGGGGCTAAACATTCATGATGGCAAATGAGCCTTTGGCCCCATATGATCAAAATAAGCTATCCAACCACAAATTAAGCATGGCCAAGCCACAAAAACATGTCAAGATCATGTAAAGGCATTTACTCACAAGAGAGCATACATATGAAATTTTTCAAAAACATAGCCATCAACCATGGATATAAACCAAGATTATCAAGAGCTAAGCCAAACTAACCATAGCTTATCAAGTTAGCTCACAAAGACATATATATCATTCCATGGTGAATAATGTATATAGGAGAAGCCTTTCCTAAATAATGCATATGATACAAAATGCATGCAACCTAAGATACAAAGATCCCTATACATCATGTTTCATATGCCATGCCAAATGCAAGAAATGCACAAAGGAAAGCTATACATATGCTACAAAGGAGCTCCCACACGCCAACTCAAGAAATCAAACAAACACCAAGCTCCCCCCGCAAACGAGTGAAAGTTGCTTGATCTAGGGGTTTGGTGAAAATATCGGCTAGTTGGTCATGTGTGGGTACATGGATCAAAGCTATCTTCCCCTTCTCTACGTTGTCTCTCAGAAAATGTTACCTCACTTCTATGTGCTTGGTTTTGGAATGGAGCACTGGGTTCTTTGCAACGCTTATGGCACTGGTGCTATCACATTGAAGTGGGACATGGGTATACTCCTCACCAAAGTCACTCATGGTGTATGTGATCCAAAGGAGCTGAGAGCAACAACTAGCAGCGGCCACATACTCTGCCTCAGTAGTGGATTGAGCAACACTCGACTGTTTGCGGGAAGACCAAGACACCAAAGAAGAACCCAAGAACTGACAAGTCCCAGAAGTGGACTTCCTATCCAACCGACACCCGGCAAAATCCGCGTCTGAAAAACCATGAAGAGCCAAAGAAGAAGACGCGGAGTACCAAAGGCCAAAGTCGGGAGTATGTCGCAAATACCTGAATATGCGCTTGACTGCTTGCCGATGCGAAGTCCTCGGAGACGCTTGAAAATGAGCACACAGACATACCGAGAATTGGATGTCCGGCCTCGTCGCCGTCAAGTAGAGGAGTGACCCGATCATGCTCCGGTACTCTTTCTGGTCCACGTGTTCACCTTCCTCGTCCGCATCAAGAGCTGTAGTCGTACTCATAGGCGTCGCCATGGCCTTGAGGTCCTCCATCTTGAACTTCCGCACAATGTCCTTGGTGTACTTAGCTTGGTGCGCAAATGTTCCTTCCTTTGATTGCTTGATTTGTAGCCCGAGGAAGAACTGCAACTCGCCCATCATGCTCATCTCAAATTCCCTGCTCATGTCTTCTGCAAACCTTTCAACAAGAGAGTTAGACGAGCCACCAAAGACAATATCATCCACGTATACCTGCACAATCAGGATATCTCTGCCCTGCCTGAGGAGAAACAAGGTCTGATCGACCTTCCCCGTCTCAAACCCTCTCTCAAACAGGAACCCCCTCAACCTACCATACCGAGCTCTAGGCGCCTGCTTCGACCCATACAGCGCCTTCCTCAACTTGTACACCCGGTGGGGGTACTTCTCACTCTCAAACCCCGGTGGTTGCCTCACAAACACCTCTTCCTCCAACACACCGTTCAGGAAAGCACTCTTCACATCCATCTGGTACAACTTGAACCCTTTAGCCACGGAAAAGGCTAGAAGGATCCTGATCGCCTCCAAACGAGCTACAGGAGCGAAAGTCTCCTCGTAGTCGATCCCCTCTTTCTGACTGTACCCCTGAGCAACAAGTCTTGACTTGTTCCTCACCACTTCTCCTTTCTCTCCCTCTTTGTTCTTCCACACCCATTTTGTCCCAATCGGCTTACACCCTGGGGGAGGGTCAACCAACACCCAAACTTGGTTCCTCTCAAAATTCTCGAACTCCTCATGCATCGAATTAACCCAATTATGATCAGATAGCGCGTGTCCAATGTCTTTGGGCTCAAAGGTGGCAACAAAAGCAGCATGAGCGAAATGAGAATTGTTCCGAACCCTCAACCGTGTAGTGCGTTCATTCATGTCGCCGATGATTCTCGAAGCTGGGTGATCCACTTGTACTCGCCGGGGAGGTTCTCGCCTTGATGCTACCTCCCCCTCAACAGCAGCTTCGCCTTGATCTGGGTTTGTCGTTGTAGGTGTGGAAGAGGGCCCGTTCACGATCGTCGTCGAAGTAGTAGGTACATGTTCAGCTGCGGGCACCACACCGCCATCTTCATCATCTCCATGTTCATGCTCCTCCTCCTGAAAGATCTCCTCGCCAAGTTCGTCGTCACCTGCACACTCAAAAACAAGCTGACTATGTGGCTGTGTCTCGTCGAAGGTTACCTCGCAAGTCTCCACGATTTGGTTAGTTTCAAGATTGAGCACACGAAATGCTCTAGAATGAGATGCATAACCAAAGAAAATGCCATCGACAGACCTAGCCTCGAACTTGTCCAACTTCTTCCCTTTCTTCAGAATGAAGCATTTACAACCAAAGACATGGAAGTGACTCACCTTGGGTGTGCGGCCGTGCATCAACTCGTAACAGGTTTTCTTCTTGTGAACCCTGAGGTAGATCCTGTTCGACACATAGCACGCGGTATTGACCGCCTCAGCCCAGAACCTTCTCGGAGTCCTATGCTCGTCGAGCATCGTCCGAGCCATCTCGCACAAGGTCCTGTTTTTCCTTTCCACCACGCCATTCTGGGGAGGCGTATACGGACTCGAAAACTGATGTTCAAGACCCAAGTCATGGCAAAAGGTTTCGAAGCGAGAGTTTTTGAATTCCGAGCCATTGTCACTGCGGATTGCTCGTATGGCATCTCCGTGCCTCTCGTTCCTCAACCTCAAGACAAGATCTCGAACAAAACCAAACGTCTCCCCTTTCTCCTCAAGAAAGAACACCCACGCATACCGAGAGTAGTCATCCACCACAACAAGGACATACCACTTCCCACCCACAGATCGCACACGAGCTGGGCCAACAAGGTCCATATGGAGCAGCTCGCATGGACGCTCAGTCATCACATCGGTGAGAGGCGGGTGAGAAGAGCCTACCATCTTGGCATGCCTACACGGCGCACAAACCAACTCTTTCTCAAACTTCAACTGTGGCAATCCTCGGACCAAATTGAGTTTACTCAAGCGAGACAAAAGGTCAAAGCTCAAGTGACCCAACTTCCTATGCCACTTCCACAACTCACTCGAAGAACCAGCCAAAAAGCAACGCTCCACACCAGAAGACTGAGAGAAATCAGCTCGGAACACTTGACCCTCGGGAACGACCATGCAAACAAGGTCCCCTCGAGAATCTAAAATCCGAGAACCACCAGGCCGAAACAACACCTCAAAGCCCTCATCCAACAACTGGGACACAGAAAGCAAATTGAACCCCAGTGATTGCCCAGCGACCACAACCTTGCTTAGCCTCGACGCAAGCCTTGCGATCCCGACGGGTGTCCTCCGCTTCGAAGCTTCTCGGCGGCAGCGACCCGGGCGGTCAGACCGCCCCCCCTGGGCGGTTAGACCGGCCCAGGCGGTCTGACCGCCCCTCCTGGGTGGTTGAACCGGCCTGGGTGGCCGCACCTCCTCGTCGAGTCTTCGGCCTCGGTTTTGTGGCTCAACCGAGTAACCCAGTGATTTTCTGGTGAACCACTGCAAACCCCGCGAACTCGGTGTAGCCTCCGCCAATCACCACTCATGACTCGGCTCCCACGTAGTCCCGGCTCGACCTTGGTTTTGAGGCTCAACCAAGAAACCGTCCACGACTTCATCCCGCTGTTCTTGCCACCATGCGGCCCGCACTTGACCCCGCTGGCCACCGGGTCCCTCGAACCAAGCCTACTTGTCTTCTCCACACCTGGAGGCCTAACCGGCAACGACCTTTCGCGCTTGTTCTTCACCTGCACCTGCACCAGTCAAGCCGCAACCTGCACCTGCAATACTTAGCCAAGAATCAGTCCACACCACGTTGTCAATCACTCATCACACCAGGAAGCGACCATCCACCGGTCCTCGAACCACACCTGGCTCTCATCTTCTTCAACCTATCCTCTCTTTTCTACGCTTCTTGAACAAGTGGCATACCTGACATCCTATCTGGAAGATCATCTGAATATTCACACCTCATTATAATATCTTCCAGAACTTTCCCATTAAGCTGGTTTACCGTACTCTCCGAAGATGGTGATGATGTAGCTGGGAATTCAATCCTCTCTCCAGCAGGACTAGTGAGTAATACTGATCTCTTAGAGCACTGGATCACTGCATCATATGCAGCTAACCATCCCATCCCAAGTATCACATCAATCCCTCTTGATTCCAACACTATGAGATTAGCCCAAAAATCTTTGCCGATTATTTTGAGACTGACCTTCTCACACTGATATGATGCCTTCAATTCCCCCCCAGGTGAACTAACTAGCATGTTGCGAGTCATAGGACTAATAGGTATATTATGTTGAGCTACAAACTAGGAGGTAATGAAAGAATGGGATGCTCTCGAATCAAACAAGACTGATGCGGGGGTGGAGTTAACAAGGAACATACCAAGCACCACTTGTGGATTCTCCTAAGCAGAATCTGCACTCACATGATTCACCCTACCACGTGCATAGTTCTACTGTCCTCTGCTGCTTTGGGGTGTCTGCCCTCCATTCTTGTTAGGTGTGCCTTGTACTGGAGTGCTAGGAATAGTCCTCTTAGGGCAGCTGTTGGCATAGTGACCAACCTCTCCACACTTGAAGCAGGTGTTGTTTCCAGGGGTATATGGTCCACTAGGCCTCACGGGAGTACCGATTGGAACGGTCTACTGATTCTGCTAATACGCGGGGGCATTGGCTTGCGGAACTGGACGTGGAGTCTGCTGAGCTGAGCGCTGATACTGCTACTGTCCATAACTCCCACTTGAGCCTCCATAGCGAGATGGTGTCCACTGTTGATTGCTAAAGCGAGGGTGAGTGTTGCTTCCTGATGATCCTGAAGTAGTAGCCTTCCTCTTCTGATCACCCAATTCTCTGCGCTTGGCCTCCAAGACTATGGCCCTATCAATAAGCTCTTGAAGGGTCGGGAAAGTATGGGACATAAGCTGGTATTGAAGTGGTCCAGCGAGTCCTTCCAGGAACAACTCCTGCTTCTTCTTGTCTGTGTCGACATCTTCAGGAGCATAGCGGGACAGCTCTGTGAACCTATCCCTGAATTCAGCCACGGACATCCCTTCTTGCTTAAGAGCAAGAAACTCTTTCTTCTTCAACTTCATCAAACCAGCAGGAATATGATGGCTTCTGAAGTTAGTGGTGAACTCTTGCCAGGTAATAGCATTTGGATTGGCATGAGCGGCAACAAAAGCATCCCACCATGCTGATGCAGATCCTTGGAGTCATCCTGACACATATAGGACCTTCTCTCTATCATCACATTGAGCAATGGTAAGCATCTTCTCAATGGTCTTCAGCCAGTCTTCAGCTTCTAGCGGATCAGTAGCATGAGAGAACACTGGTGGCTAGTGACTCATGAACACTCTATGCCTGTTCACTGGGGCCTGTTGCTGGAGTTGGTTACTGCCTGGCGCCTGCATGTTGGCCATAGTGTTGGTCAAGTTCTGGAGTAGCTGGGTCTGGGCCTGCAAGAACTACTAGAAGGCTGAATCCATTTGTAGTTGACGAGGTGCACTGCTGGAACCACTGCCTCGCCTTGGACAGGTCACTGCGGGTTGATTGACTCCTGAGCCTGACCTGGTTTCCACCATCTGAGTGTTAGGGACATTACTTTTAGATGTTTGCACTAAGAGTAAAACTCGGAAAGATAAGGCAGTAAAGACTTTCAATTCTGGACAGATTCTGTTGACTCCAAATAATCAGGTGTAACTCTCAGTACGGGAATCCAAAAACTATGAAATTTTAACCAGAGAAGTATAATGAAATTACGGAACCATTCCAACTGGAATCACCTCAATCCAAGCTCTGTAGATTTAGTTATGAAATAAACAAGACGTCTGGGTCAGCTGAGTTTACAAATGAACCCTAATATAATTGCTGAACTTTTCCAATTGGATTTACTGTATTTGGAGTTCTGTAGCTCGAGACAAAAATAGAACAGTACTGCTGACCCAGGAAACTCTGCTAGTAGATTGAGAACTACTAGATTATATAAGGGATACAGCATAGAGATTAGGGGATTAGGATAAGAAAAATATAGATTGGGACAGAGATAAACCCAACTAACACTTTACTAAAGAACCAATGTCATTGTGGTCATTACTCCACAACACATTGCACTCAAACAAAAATCCAAATCAAGCTTTTATCACAAGATCAAGCATTCAAGCACACTTCTATACTAAACACATGTTAAGACGTTCGCATCTATCGATTGAACTAAGAATGAACTTAAAGATCCTATATCTTATTGAGAAAGATCTTTGGATTGGACATGAAGGAGTCACTGGATTACTGAGAACGATAATAAACGGGGTAAAGTGAAGACAAAGAAAGATTAGAGGGAGTAGAGCAAACGCTAAAGATTCCTTATAGCAAGAACAAGAAAACATAGAGTGAATAGATTAGCCAAGGAAAGGTGGAGGAAAAAGTAGAACTTCAAGGATGGGGTAAAAGCAAGGATATATAAATAGTATTAAAGCATTGCATCAAGTGAGATTGGCTTCTAAGATATTATAATCCTTAATTACGACCATTTTCTAACTAGGCTAACGTCCTACAGTCAACACAGCTCTGATACCACTTTGTCACACCCGAATTAAAGGCCAATTCGAATGCTCATATTATATGTGTGCCAGGATCAAAGTTCACACATATAACGACTCAGTGATAACCAAAACACAGTGCCAAAACGTAAAGAGAGTATTAAACTTTATTACAGACCAAATGTCTCATAAACGAACTAATTATTAACGAGTAGCAACGCAGTGGATAGGGTCAACACCACAGGCAGCTGACTGGTGGCACGCCCATCTAGAAGTCGTCGAAGTCTCCAGGGAAATCTTCAAATCTCTCCAAGTCTGAACAGCATCCGGATAGTGTCGTTGCAATAATGAAAACAAGCGTGAGCACATGCCGTACTCAGCAAGCGGAAACATAACATAACATGCAATGCTTTATAGTGGAGGCTGATGGTTAAAGCATTTACAATTTTAGTTGGTCAAGTTTTATTAGCAGCATAGTTACTAGCAAGTGTAAGTTTATACCAACCCACAATTAACATAAGAGAATAAACAACATAAATAAAGATAGATGCATCAAGTTAATCATTGTCTTTCATAGATTAATCATGTGAGGGTCAAGGCCGCTCTTGACCGTGAGCGCGGCTAATCGATTAGTTTTACACTCTGCAGAGGTTGTACACTTTCACCACAAGTCGCGTAAAAGTTCTAGGAACTTTAAACCCAACCACGCGATGCTAGCTAGGCATCATACCACACTATCGAGGTGTGATTGCATAGGGATGCTACGAGGCCTTTACAAAGTTTCCCCAGTGTGAAGCAACCCGCGAAGGTTCCGAGCCGCCGCAAAGCATAAAGTCCCCTAGTAGGTACCGTGTCTTAGCAAAGCCCACTCCCTACTAGAGCGAGTCTATACCTCAACTAACGCTCCCCCTTGCCTTTATCAGGTAAGGCCACCCCAACACAAGAGTCACTAATTAATTAGCCAAGGCAGAGCCATATACCCTTGTGGTTGCACTGTTGTCCTGGGTGGTCGCTCCATGTTCCAATTAAACAAGGTGATCTTGTATTAATGAAAGTATAGGATAAATTAATCAAGTTTCATAAAGGTTTCATTAATACCATCCACCAAGTTAAGCATAGCGAGAGCTACCCAACAATAAAATTAAAACCCAGGTTGTTCAAGGTAAAGGGATAAAAATAATCTAGTCATGTCCTTAGAAAGGGTCCCATCAATTTAATGCAAGCAAAAGTAAGAACAGTGAATTAAATGCATGTTGTATAGGTAAACGGGTATGCATCAAGGTAGACTTGCCTTCAAAAGATCCCTATTGCTGTTCAGACTCTTGAGCTTCTTGGTCTTCAAATCCTTCAGCCCAAACGTTCTCTACGCATCACATCAAGTACATACAAGCACACAATAGAACAAAATAAGAAACAATCACCAAACAGTAAGATAAAAGCAAAACAGGGGTGAAAAGCTATTCTACTCTTCGATACGATCGTTTGGACATAAAGAACGCTAAAAACGGAGTTAAAACAGAAAAGATATGGCTAGAAGAAGGTACAGGGGCATATCTGTGAAGATTCTAAGGTTCCAGGGGTCTATCTGCAAGAAACCGAGGGCTAAAACGTAAAGAAACTTGAAAATAGAGGGGCTGGGGTGAAAAACTAGAGTTCTGGACCTCGGGCGCTATTTCTATAAAAACCAGGGGCTAAAACAAAAGAAAAAGGGCTGATCTGTAAATATCTTTGACTGGTGGGAGGACCGGCTTGGGATTTTTAAAAGCTCAGGGGTGTTTTTGAAAAGCTGCACAGTCAACCGGAGAGTTAGACCTGTTGACCGATATTGACTCCGGGTCGAACTGATCTGGACCCTTGATCTCAGATCCGGCGGCTGTGGACGCATGTAAGCGAGAGACGGCGGCGCTAAGGCGGCGAACGGCGTGCCGCGGCTCGGCGAGGCGGCGGCTGCGGAAAAACTCGCTCCGACGAGCTCGAACTCGTGGTGCAGAGCGTCTGGGCGTCAACAAACGGCACCTTAAGGTTCCTTACCCTCGTGCGGTTCTTCTGGTGCACCTCACGATGACGAGACGACGGCGGACCGGCGGATCAACGGCGGCGGCCGATTCAGGGTTTCAGCGGCACGGCTTGGGAGCTCAAGGCGGCGGCTAGGGTTGGGTTTTAGGGTTCCAGGCCGGGGTATGGCGGCTCCTTAAGAAGACCAGCGCCTTGGCGTGTGGGAGAGGGCCACACGGAGGCGGGGGCTGTCGGGTATACACCCCGGGTGCCCATGCAAGGAAGGATGAAGACGGACTCCTACTAGAATTCCCCTGTAATCCTACTAGGGCTCGTTCCGTGTAATCCTACTAGGACTCCTAACTTGTAACCGACTAGGAACCCGCCCCCTGGACTATATAAAGGAGGGCCGGGTACCTAGCCGGGCATCTCACCCAACACCAAGCGTAGGGTGCCATACTTGATCCCCGAAACAGGACGTAGGGTTCGCCACCTTGGCGGCCCGAACCTGTATAAATCTTGTGTCCCGTGTCCTTGCGCATACCTTCGAGTTCTCGGTCTCCTATTCACGATCCTCCACCGCATAATCAACCACCTCGGGTACCCCTTGGTAGGTTTGTCGGTCTAAAACACCGACAGCTGGCGCGCCAGGTAGGGGTGATCATCACCACCGGGCGAATTCGAAGGACCTTTTCATCATCAAAATCAATCTACTCGACGACAAGCAAGTCAAGTCGCAATGCAAAGCAAGTTGCCGAGTTCTGTCGAAAAACGGAATCGATTTCCGTACTCTGTTCGCGCGTCGGTAGAACACGCTCAACTATGCCATGCGTCCGGGTGCCTCGGCATGTCGCGCGGCTCTTCGTCGACTACTTCGCCTCGCGCGGCTCGTCGTCGCGCGGCTCGTCGTCGACTACTTCGCGTCGCGCAGGTCGTCGTCGATTACTTCGCCTCGCACGGCTCGTCGTTGACTACTTCGCCTACGCCGCGCGTCCGGGTGCCTCGGCACGTCGCGTGGCTCGTCGCGCGGCTCGTCGTCGACTACTTCACCTTGCGCGGCTCGTCGTCGACTACTTCGCTTCGCGCGGCTCGTCATCGACTACTTCACCTACGCCGCGCGTCCGGGTGCCTCGGCACGCCGCGCGGCTCGTCGCGTGGCTCGTCGTTGACTACTTCGCTTCGCGCGGCTTGTCGTCGACTACTTCGCCTACGCCGCGTGTCCGGGTGCCTCGGCACGTCACGCGGCTCGTCGTCGACTACTTCACCTCGCGCGGCTCGTCGTCACACGGCTCATCGTCGACTACTTCGCCTCGCGCGGCTCGTCGTCACGCGGCTCGTTGTCGACTACTTCGCATCGCGCGGCTCGTCGTCGACTACTTCGCCTCGCGCGGCTCGTCGTCGACTACTTCGCCTACGCCGCACGTCCGGGTGCCTTGGCACATCGCGCGGCTCGTCGCGCGGCTCGTCGTCAACTACTTCGCCTCGCGCGGCTCGTCGTCGACTATTTCAACTGTGCCGCGCGTCTGGGTGCCTCGGCACGTCGCGCAGCACGTCGCGCGGCTCGTCGCGCGGCTCGTCGTCGACTACTTCGCCTCGCGCGGCTCGTTGTCGACTACTTCGCCTACGCCGCGCGTCCGGGTGCCTCGGCACGACGCGCGGCTCGTCGTGTGGCTCATCGTCGACTACTTCGCCTCACGTGGCTCATCGTCGACTACTTCAACTGTGCCACGCGTCCGGGTGCCTTGGCACGTCGCGCGGCACGTCGCGCGGCTCATCGTCGACTACTTCGCCTCGCGCGGCTCGTCGTCGACTACTTCACCTACACCGCGCGTCCGGGTGCCTCGGCACGTCGCGCGGCTCGTCGTTGACTACTTCGCGTCACGCGGCTCGTCGTCGACTACTTCACCTCGCGCGGCTCGTCGTCAACTACTTCGCCTACGCCGCGCGTCCGGGTGCCTCGACACGTCGCACGGCTCGTCATCGACTACTTTGCCTCGCGCGGCTCGTCATCGACTACTTCAACTGTGCTGCGCGTCCGGGTGCCTCGGCACGTCGCGCGGCTCGTCGCGCGGCTCGTCGTCGACTACTTCACCTCGCGCGGCTCGTCATCGACTACTTCGCCTACGCTGCGCGTCTGGGTGCCTCGGCCCGTCGCACGGCTCGTCGCGCGGCTCGTCGTTGACTACTTCGCCTCGCGCGGCTCGTCGTCGACTACTTCAACTGTGCCACGCGTCCGGGTGCCTCGGCACGTCGCGCGGCACGTCACGCGGCTCGTCGTCGACTACTTCGCCTCGCGCGGCTCGTTGTCGACTACTTCGCCTCGCGCGGCTCGTCATCGACTACTTCACCTACACCGCGCGTCCGGGTGCCTCGGCATGTCGCGCAGCTCGTCGCGCGGCTCATCGTCGACTAGTTCGCCTCGCACGGCTCGTCGTTGACTACTTCACCTACGCCGTGCGATCGGGTGCCTCGGCTCGTCGCGCGGCTCGTCGTCGACTACTTCACCTCATGCGGCTCGTCGTCGATTACTTCGCCTATGCCGCGCGTCCGGGTGCCTCGGCACGTCGCGTGGCTCGTCGTCGACTACTTCGCCTACACCGCGCATCTGGGTGCCTCGGCACGTCGCGCGGCTTGTCGTCGACTACTTCGCCTCGCGCGGCTCGTCATCGACTACTTCAACTATGCCGCGCGTCCGGGTGCCTCGGCACGTCACGCGGGACGTCACGCGGCTCGTCGCGTGGCTCGTCGTCGACTACTTCGCCTCGCGCGGCTCGTCGTCGACTATTTCACCTACGCCGTGCGATCGGGTGCCTCGGCTCCTCGCGCGGCTCGTCGTCGACCACCCACCGTCTCGCCACTCGACTTCTCGTCGGTCCAGTCGCACTGGCTCTACTTCAGCCACGCTGTGCGTCGCAACTACTTGTCTCGCGGCAACACCGGCTCTACTTCGAGTACGCCACACACCGCCGCGATATTGTCTTCCGGCCGCATCGTGTCGACCACTCATCTTGACTAGTTTTCCAAACTAGTCGAGAACGACAGAAACGCCCCAACAACTAGTCGGAATCAACTCTGACTGGTCAAACTTCAGCAACAATCGTCGCGGATCCATCTCCGACCGCCACGGCTTCATCTACAAGACCGCCCTGGCGGCAACAGCTAAGTCATTTATTTAAATGATTGTTTTTTCTTCTTTGGCTTGTCTTCCATGCGCAGGACAAACACGCCAAGGACTACCCGTCGGTGCATGCTTATTCACGAGAACTACCCTTCAGAACTACACAATCTCAAGTCCGCTACAGCGGCATAAGTCGATGCCAACGGTCGCAATCTAAAGTCCGCTACAGCGGCACAACTCGACTCCGGTCGCATCAACAGTCTGCCCAAGCAGCAACAGCTAAGTCATTTATTTAAATGATTACTGTTTTCTTTTCTTGGCTTGTTCTCCTAATCATGTAGGACAACATGCCGACTACTCATCGGTGTATGCTTCTCGGCGGGTTTTTCATGAGGGCTACACTCTGCTGACTACTCTTGGGGTATATCGATCAACTCACCACGAGCCTACTTCATCAACTCAGGGGCTATCCCAAGGAGGCAGCTTCTAAAGCTGCTCTGCGCGGCAACTTAAAGTCAACTCCGGTCGCACCTTCGCCTGCTTCGGTGGCATACTGCGTGTGTAAGCTTCGATGGAACCTAGCTGTAAGTGGCCCTCGCGTCCTGGCGACGATGGTACCTAGCTGCACGTGGTTTTCATACCCTGTACCATGGGTTTCATACCCTAAGTACTCACGCTCTGTACCTTGGGTCTGAAATCCATGGCCCAGGTACTCAAGTCGACTCTGGTCGCACCCAAGCCCGTTCTGGCGGCAACCGTACCTTGGGTCTGAAATCTATGGCCCAGGTACTCAAGTCGACTCCGGTCGCACCCAAGCCCGTTCCAGCGGCAACCGTACCTTGGGTCTGAAATCCATGGCCCACGTACTCAAGTCGACTCCGGTCGCACCTTCAAGCCCGCTCCGGCGGCAACCGTACATTGGATCTGAAATCCATGGCTCAGGTGCTCAAGCTCGCTCCGGCGGCACAACTATTCGTTTTCTCTGATTTTTCGTTCGATTTTGCATTCCGGAAGTGCTTTTTGTTTTTTGCATCTTAAAGTCCACCCCGCGTGGCACAAAGTCGACTACTATAGTCGCATCTAAAGTTCGCTTCACGCGGCAATCTAAAGTTGACTTCTATAGTCGCATATCAAAGTCTGCTTCGAGCGGCAATCTAAAGTCGACTTCTATAGTCGCATATCAAAGTCCGCTCCGTGCGGCAACTAAAGTCGACTTTGGTTTTCAAGTCGCATATCAAAGTCCGCTCCGTGCGGCAACTAAAGTCGACTTCGGTTTTCAAGTCGCATCTCAAAGTGTGACAACCCGCCCAGGAAAATACCGTACTATCGCCTAGACCAATCCACTTTGGTCATTAAGCAATAATAAAGTATCATCCTGTCGTTAGTTGCCGGGTTAACGCCCGGTAAATCACTTACAAAGCAACAAGGATCGACATATATGCATTAAAACTCACGCGAAGCCGAGTCCAGAGAACAACATATGATTAACATCCAAATTTACCCCGAAGGGCTTAATTATTACAAACCGAAGTCTTTGACATGACGACGGAGTTCAGAGTTTTGAAAACAGCGGAATTAAACTAAACGGCACGAGGACACATCACGGGAGGCCTGCCATGATGCCTTCATTCATCGTCTTCAACCCACTCCAGCTCCCAGCCAGGCGAGATCTCTCCAGGCCACACATCAGCAAAGGCATTACCTGAAGCAACAGATTATAGCAAGGCTGAGTATACTAATACTCAGCAAGACTTACTCGTCAGTGATAACTACTTCACCAACTCTAGACATGAAAGGCTTTTTGGCCAATGGGGTTTCTTTTGCTGAAAAGCAACAAAGAGTATGTCCTTATTTTCAATATTTTAGCACAAGTTCTAGTTGATTATTCCTTTCTAAATTAGCCAACTATTGCAAGCATAAGTTGTGCAAGACAATTAATCAAGCATAATATTCATCAACTTCCATCATTAGGGATCTCATGGCTAGTGGAGTAAGTAGTCTCAGATAATGGTGAGAGGCCGACAATCGATTGATTTAAACCTTGCAAGGTAGACCTAAACACACGGTAGGGTGCCCCCACGAGGACAACCACCAGGCGGTTCCCAAAAATCTTCGGATTGGGATCAGATGTTACAGTCTTAAGTACAAGGCTTGCTAGGCTACGCCACCAAGGTCACCTAGCTTCACACATGTACTCAGGTGGCGAGCTCGGGGCCGCAACCCTAAGATTAGTAGCGTAAAGTTCCCGCACCGCCTCATTTAGGTACTAGCCTTACCGTACCCATTTCCGACAAGTGTTTAGTACGTTCAAACACTTAACCCACGAAAGCCATTGGACCGGAGCCCACATCCCATGCTCTTACCACATGAGCAATCCATTTAAGGAGATCTTATGATTCCAACATAAGAACCTATTCTCGCGAGTGACAAGCATCACTCGACTTGTAACGGTCCTATAGCATAGCAGCTACCGACCTATCATACTAGTAAAGACATAGGTACCTAGGGATCATGCATCTAGGGTTTCATTTCAACTCCTGAACGTAAATGCACAATCATCCATAGATAGTTGCATAAACTTTCAAAAACACTTGGTTAATGCACCGGGGCTTGCCTTCGTCAGCAGGGTTAGCCTGAGGGTCCTCGGTGTCGTCGATCACCTCCACGTACTGCAGCTCCGTGGCAGCTCCTCCTTCTTCGGCTTCCGGCACGAGCGCGTAGTTACCGTCAGGAAGCTCTACACGGAATGCAATGCAGGGTTCAGGTGGTGTGATAGATTAATTATTTCATCCAACTCTTGTTGGCCACATTCACCTTAACAAACAATTAGTTATTAATTCCTTTTCATTAAGGTTATTATGGACAAGGGTTTAATCTTTGACCAACAATTAATTAATGTTTACCTTCATGATTGTTATTTCATGTGAGATTTATTATTCAATCTTTTAATAGCAATTGTGTGCACATGTATGTAAATAATTCCATTTAAATTCTTAAAACAGCAAGGTGTATTTAGAGATCCTAAAATTAAGCTATGCAACCATTTACAAGGGTCACAAGGTTAAAGGACACATTTTCCTAATTAACTTCTAATAGCAAGCTTATGTGCACCTTAACTTTTAAAAGCACAAATAAATTATACAAACACGGACAGGGGTCCTTGCTGGCCTAAAAACTACTAAGCAACCACAGGATCAAGTTTGGACATTAAAAGAGCTACAAAACCTATACATGCAAAGGTGACATTTTCTAGCTATTTAAATTAAGGGAAATGCATAAATAAATAAATAAATAAATAAATAAAGTGCTCCTGTATCCAAAATCAACCCTACAGCTACTCTGGCCTAAAACAAGACCAGAACACCAGCATGTTCACCACAAACAAATTTGAATTTTGAACTATGCATTTAAATGCAAATCTAAGCATAAACAAGATTAAATATTTGTAACAGAGATAAATTCATGATAAATTCAGGAAAGTTACTTCTAGGCATAACATGAACATAGCCAGAAGTTGAGCACAAAAATAAATTTATATTTTGCTACAAAAATCAGTAAAGCAGAAATAGCATAAATGCAAAGTAATTCATAAAAAAAGATCTGTTAAAAACTTTGAGCAAACTTTGGTCCAGAGTCTATACATGACAAGTCTAGAAACATATCCAAAATTCAGCTCCATAGCCTTTCTAGATTTTGAATTACAGCAAAAAGATGTCAAACTGAATTTGAATTTTCATTCAAAATCTATAAGTCAAAACTATGGTCACGCTTTGTGGAAGTTGTAGATCTACTTTCACTGAGACCAACAAATTGGGTTTGCATTTTTCTGAATTTTCTGTGAATTTCTAGGCTTTTTCTAAGGTACTGGACTGACTTGCAAAGAAACTAAGATTACTTCTATTGCAATCGGGCCCCTAGTTTACAAATATGCCCTTGGGGATTCACACCCGTGCCCTCGGCGGCGGGGGAGGCCTCGCCGGCGGTGAACGGCGGCCGGGCTTGGCAAACAAATGACGCCGGTGTACGACTGGGCTCACCACGAGTTGATTGGTGGTGGTGGCGTGGCCGGAGGTGGCTCCGGCGAGCGGCGGCGGCAAGGTCGCGGCGGCGCGCCCGCTGCGGCTCGGGTTCCGGCGAGGGTGAGGGCAATGCGGGACAACAAGCGGCGCTGGGGGCTTCACAAGGTCCTAGTGGAGGTGCTGGACTGCTAGGCCGGCGGCGGGAGCTAGCGGAGGTGCGAGCTCGTGGCGGCGGCGGCAATGGCGGGCGGCAGACGGCGGGCTCACGCGCGGGAGCTGCGACGGCGGGGCTTTTATAGCCGAGGCGCGCGCGCGGGAGGCGAGGGCGCTTAGCAGCTACGCATCCCGACGCATTAACGCGTGGTACGGTGGCGCCCTCGGCGTGCGTGCGCGGCGGGGGAGAGGACGGCGCCGCAGGTGTGCGTACGCGCCGCGTGGCGCTCGGCTCCCCGGCCGAGGTCGCGTCTCGGAGCGCGTGCACGAGGCGAACGTCAGCCGAGCTCACGCACTGACCTCAAGACCGGCCATAGCACGGCGGCGACGCGTGGCGTCGCGCGCGCGCGTGACGTCGCGCCGAGCGCGTTCTCAGCCTGATCCATGCGATGAGCCCCTGTTTGACCGTGCACAACACAAATTTTTCAATCTTAGCCCCCCAAACTGTAGATAGGACAATTGTAGACCAGTTAACCATCTACACAATGCCACAGGCCGAAATGAATTTGGATTCAAAATGAAAGAGAAATTCAAATGCCAAGTTGAGGATTTTCATGCCTCGGGTGAATAGTGAAACTGAGTTTGACTGGAAGTTTTGAACCTTTTCCACTCAAAATTTGAAATGCCGCTCAACATGAAAGTTGTGTCCCATGAAAAACTGGACAACTTTTATATTGGGAGATTTTGAAGTGTTTAGGTTAAATTTGGAGAACGCGGCAAAAGTTCCAGGTCGACACAATGACATCCAGGGGTTTGTCCCCCCTTAGCTAGGGTTTTGACCAAGGGAAGTGTGTTTGACTTGCTTAAGATGCTAATGGGTGAGTGTTGGTGAGGTTTTTGAGGTGATGACCCAGGTTGACCATGTTTTGACCCTAGTCAACAAGTTTGACCGGCAAATAAGGTTAATTAAAAAAAACCTGGGGCGTCACAGCCTACCCCCTTAAACGGAATCTCGTCCCGAGATTCGATTCAAGAAAAACAAGGTAGGTAGTAGGAACTCACGGTTTCGAGATTGCAGAAAACCCAGGTACTTGGTGTTGAGATACTCTTCCGTCTCCCAAGTTTCTTCTTCCTCCGTATGATGACTCCATTGTATCTTGTACAACCTTACGGTTTGTCTTCGGGTCTTCCTCTCCTTTTTGTCCAACACCCTCATGGGGTGCTCGATGAGCGAGAAATCCGGCTCAATCCAAGCAGTTGCTTACGTGATCACTTCGGTTTCAGGCACAGGCACGCCTTTCTTCAATTGGGTCACATGAAATACATTGTGGACTGCGGAGAACCGCTCCGGAAGTCGGATGCGATAAGCCACTGGCCCACATACTTCAATGATTTCATAAGGTCCGATATAGCGCGGGGCTAACTTTCCCTTAACACCGAACCTTTGTACACCCTTGGTTGGTGAAACCTTTAGGTATACATAATTACCAACTTCAAATTATCGGGGTGCCGTTCCTCTATCGTGATAGCTCTTTTGCCTCATCTGTGCTAACTTCAAGTTCTCCCTTATCACCTGCACTTTCTCTTCGGCATCTTTGACTAGGTCCGGACCAAAGAGTGTCCTTTCTCCGGCTTTTGACCAGTTCAAAGGAGTACGACATCTCCGTCCATAAAGAGCATCGAACGGTGCCATCTTCAAACTAGCTTGGTAGCTATTGTTATAAGAGAACTCTGCCAAGGACAAACACTTGTCCCAACTTTTATCAAAATGCAGGATGCTTGCCCGTAGCATGTCTTCCAAAATTTGATTTACCCTTTCCGTCTGACCATCGGTCTGCGGGTGATAGCTGGAACTACGGATCAACTTGGTTCCTAGGCATTCATGCAATTGCTCCCAGAAACGAGCTACAAATTGAGTTCCTCTATCCGAGATTATGGTCTTCGGAATTCCATGCAAACGGACTATTTGATCCATATATAACTCTGCATATTGTTGCACTGAATAAGTAGTATGAACTGCAATGAAATGGGCAGTCTTGGTGAGTCTGTCCACGATAACCCAAATAGAATCCTTCTTTCTAGCAGTCAGGGGTAAACCCACAATGAAGTCCATACTTATGTCATCCCATTTCCACATAGGTATCGACAGGGGTTGGAGTACACCTGCCGATTTCAAATGGCTTGCTTTCATTCTGTGGCAAGTATCACACTCTGACACATATTTTGCTATATCGACTTTCATATTGGACCACCAGAAATTTTCCTTCAAATCTTGATACATCTTGGTGCTTCCGGGGTGAATAGAGAATTTGGAAAGATGAGCTTCATCAAGGATTGTTTTCTTAATTTCTTGGTCAGTGGGAACCACAAGATGTTTCCCAAACCATACCACATCGTTTGAATCCCTCCGAAAATAGGTATACTTGAGATCTCCTTCTGCTAACTTCTGTTTGATTAGCTGTATGCCCTCGTCATTGCGTTGAGCAGTGACAATTCTATCATAAAGATTAGATTCGGCAGCTAGGACATATAGATTTCCTTGCTCTACCACTTCCAAATGAAGCTTCCTCATGTCTTCACATAAGGTGTCACTATACGGCTCCACTTCTAGATGGTTGCAGTGAACTTTGCGGCTAAGAGCATCCGCAACAACATTGGCTTTTCCAGGGTGATAATGCACTTCTAGATCATAATCCTTAATCAGCTCAAGCCATCTCCTTTGTCTCATGTTGAGATCCGATTGAGTGAAGATATATTTGAGACTCTTGTGATCGGTGAAGATATTGCAACGATTGCCCATCAGATAGTGTCTCCAAATCTTAAGAGCATGAACAACCGCTGCTAGCTCTAGATCATGAGTGGGATAATTTATCTCATGGGGTCGAAGCGCTCGTGAGGCATAGGCAATGACTCGGCCCTCTTGCATGAGAACACAACCGAGACCAGTGCCTGACGCGTCACAGAAAACTTCAAAAGGTTTGGAATTATCCGGTTGCACTAGCATTGGGGCTGAAGTTAAGTGTTGTCTCAGCGTGTGGAAGGCTTTCTCACATGCTTCACTCCATACAAATTTCACTCCTTTCTTGAGCAGTTCAGTCATAGGTTTAGCGATCCTGGAGAAGTCCGGAATGAATCGACGGTAATAACCCGCCAAACCTAGAAAACTGCGGATTTGGTGTACGGACTTGGGTGGTTTCCAATCCATCACCTCTTGTACTTTGCTAGGATCTACGGATATGCCATCTTTGGAAATAGTGTGCCCCAAGAATTTCACACTATCCAACCAGAATTCGCATTTGGAGAATTTAGCATAGAGCTTATGATCTCTCAAACGCTGTAGGACAATTCGAAGATGTTTGGCATGTTCTTTCTCATTTTTGGAATAGATTAGAATATCATCGATGAAGACCACTACGAATTTGTCAAGCTCCGTCATGAATACGGAGTTCATGAGATACATGAAGTAGGCTGGGGCATTTGTGAGACCGAAGGACATCACCAAGAACTCGTAGAGACCATAACGAGTGGAGAAAGCAGTTTTGGGAATGTCACAAGGTCGAATTTTGATTTGATGTTAACCAGAACAAAGATCGATCTTGGAGGAAACTTTGGCTCCAGCCAACTGATCAAAAAGAACATCAATGCAGGGAAGAGGATATTTGTTTTTGATGGTTACCGCATTGAGAGGTCTGTAGTCAACACATAACCTCAAACTACCATCTTTCTTTTTGACAAAGAGTGCGGGACAACCCCAAGGAGAAGAACTTGGGCGGATGTAGCCCTTGTCTAATAATTCCTGGAGTTGATTTTTCAGTTCAGCTAGTTCTTTGGGAGGCATACGATAGGGTCGTTTGGAAATGGGTGCAGTGCCCGGTTGGAGTTCAATCACAAACTCGACATCCCTGTCTGGTGGCATGCCAGGCAACTCATTAGGAAAAACATCAAGATATTCACAAACTACTGGAATTTCTTCAAGATGAGAGATAATGGTCACATAGGCACAAGGGTCGGCACCGTCCTTAAAAGGTAGGTACAAGGTGGTGTGCCCGACCGTAGGTGAATTGATTGCTACCACTCTACCCGAGATATCTAGAACCACCTTATGTCGGGTCATCCAATCCATACCCAAGATAACATCCATACCCTCTAGGCCTATGACGATAAGGTTTGATTTAACCGTTTTACTCCCCAATTTCAAGGGTACTTCGAGGGCTAAGGTGTGAGAAGAGATTTTTCCACCCGGAGTGACAATTGTAAAAGCCTCCTTAACATGTGAACCACTTAAACCCAATTTGCCTACTAGCTTTTCACTTATGAAACTATGAGTGGCCCCGGAGTCGAACAATATCTTAACGGGAATGTCATTGATAGAGAATGTACCCGTAAGCACTGAAGCTCCCTCTGGTATGTCACTCATGGTGGTGAAGTTTAGCTTGCCTTGGCGGACTTGCACCATTGGCTTCTTAGCCGCATTGGCCGGCTTGGGCCCTGCACCTTGATTCTGTGGGTTGGGCTTGTTCTGCCTGGGCTTGGGGCAGTCATTGATATAGTGCCCCGGCTGTCCACAGTTGTAACAGCGGCGATCACCAGGGTTACGTGGGGGTGCATTAGGCTTGGGAGCCTGCTGCTGAGTGTTGCGGAACTGGGAATTCCCTGAAGGCTTGCTCTGTGATGGCTTCATCGTCCAGCGTCCAGTTGAAGATTGTTGGGATGAGTTAGGAATATTCTTTTTCACAAAGCGAAACTTTTTGTTAGCTCCATTGCCCGAAGCAAAACCAGCCTGCCTCTTCTTGTCTCTCTGGGCCTTCTTCATAGCATCCTCTTGGGATATAGCCTTGTTTACGAGCTCATGGAAGTTGTTGGGCTCGATCAAGTTCAGCCGTTCGTACAACTCACCATCCAGGCCATCACGGAACCTTTCCATCTTCTTTGCATCCGTATCCACGTGATGTCCACCATACTGGCAAAGGCTATTGAATTTCTGTGCATAGTGATACACAGTGTCAGATCCCTGCCTGAGGGCCAGCAACTCCCTCATCTTCCTATCCATTAATCCCTTAGGAATGTGATGGCTCTTGAAAGC
This sequence comes from Cenchrus fungigraminus, assembly GCA_036936925.1. Taxonomy (NCBI): domain Eukaryota; kingdom Viridiplantae; phylum Streptophyta; class Magnoliopsida; order Poales; family Poaceae; genus Cenchrus; species Cenchrus fungigraminus. Next base: position 121,117,042 of record CM072779.1, on the reverse strand, counting down.
TTGCTTGAATTCATTCCAAGTGACAGCATGCCCTTGCTGCATGGTCTTGAAATGATCCCACCACATTAAGGCTTCACCTCGCAGTTGTAAGGCTGCGAAGTTGGCCTTGTTTTCCTCTGAGCAAGGCAGTACAAAGGCAGAGAATTTTGCCTTGATGGCTTTGATCCACGCCTCAGCTTCAAGGGGGTCTTCCGCCTTGGAAAAGGTCGGGGGCTTCATCCCGATGAACTGAGGGTAGGTGGTGACCTGATTTGGCCCCTCATGATTTGCCCCATGTGGCGGCCTTTGGTTCAGCTGCTGGGCGATTTGTTGCTGCGTCTGCAGGATTTGGCGCAACACCTCGGTTTGAGTGGCCATGAAGGCCTTCGACGGCGTCATGGGCGGTGGCAGTGGTAGTTCACCACTGCCGGACGCTCCAAACCCGTTGGGAGAGCTGCGCATGGGTCCCACCATCTGAAATGCGAGCCTTTGTTAGACACATAGCCATAATCTTGCTTAGAAAGAAATGACAAGTGTAAAACATGCATGACAACAGCTCATTCGTGCATTCACTCGAAAATTGCAGCAACGCAGTCATAAGAGTACTTCACATCCAACAGCCTAGTCACCGAAATATTCTCCAAATTTGGTTAGTAGATGTCAAATTTCATACGCCCCAAAGTTGGCATTCCACATTGCGGCGGACTTCAACTTTGCATGCCCGAAGAATGCAATTGCGGAAAGCTACCTAGCTGTCCTGGCAGCCGGCCGACACTCACCGAAAATTTCGTAGTTCCCTCTATTCTTATGCAAAAATGCTGAATTTTTGGTGAGCGCGGTCATGGCAATATTCCGCACAACTTTGGTATTCAACGCATGAAAAGATTTCGACGTTCAATTGCTCGAAAACTCCCTTTCCTAAGCCTTGTCTCGCTGTTTGGACAGCAGCCAAGATTGGGTTAGAAATTGCATAGCTCTCAATAAGAAAGTGCACGATTGCTGAGATTTTGAGAGCGCGATCGTCACAAAATTCCAAACAATCTTGGTATACAACACCGAACTCGATTCTGATCACAAATTGCTTAAGCATTACCTTACAACAAACATTACGGATAAGGTGTTCACAGAACATTACAAACGTTTCCAGGTTTGAAATTACCACATTACAATCTGGGTTACATTGCAGTCACGCTGCACAAAAGCATACTCCTATGCTTACCTACCACAAACCAACCAAAATGCTACACACAGGAGTATGACCCATCTTATCACAACACTACGGCAACCTAGTTGCCGACCGAAGCACCACTGCCAGCAGGTGAAGCCGGTGGGGTCGGTAGCGGTGGTCCAGCCTGACTCGCCTGGTCAAGACCAGACTGACCCTGCTGCTCCTCCGGAGGGGCCTCCACCGGAGGTGGTGGCTGCAGAGCCAGAATGGCCTGCAGAGCTGCTACCTGTACCTCAGCCTCTTCTACCTGCTGCTGCATCTCGATGATGTTCTGTAACAGTGTCAACCTCTCGATCTCTCTAGCGTCCACGTCCTCCTGAAGGGTAGTGACCTCTGCCTCCAGGTCTAGGATTCTCTGTAAGCGGTCACCTCTCTCTATCTCTAACTGGAACCTCCTGGCACGTAGTCGGTCGTTCTCCTGCTGAGTCTGGGCTAGAGTGAAGCTCAGCTGCTGGTACGCTACTAAGAGATTGTGCCAGGCCAGTCGAGCCGACTCCAGACGCTGGCTGATCATCAGCTGGGTGGTGTTACGCAGCCCCTGGAGTGTGAACACAGCGTCCAGGCAACGCGTTAGCATCTACGTGACGTCCAGCGGGACTGCGAGCATCAGTAACTCCTGTAGGTGGTCCACACGGTCCCTCCATGCCGGGTCGTGCGGGTTTACCGCTGGAAACAGCCCGAACGGTGACAGTGCTACCACCGTCGGGTTGCGGTCGCAGAAATCCGTCAATACCCAGAGGGCAGCCGACTCGAAGGACTCCTGCAGACGAAAACCCCAGTACAAAGAGCTCAAGTCGAACCAGTCGGGGTGGTCCGGGTGAGGTGGTACAGTGACGGTCACCCTGCAACGAGGCACGCCCAGGTGCTCTAACTCGAGTGCCTCGTAGACGGGCGGAATGGTGTAGCCGGCAACGCTGAGTGCCTCCCACGCAAGGCGTGGAAAACCCTCCCAGTGCAGTCCATCGGTACGGACCGAACCGTCAGCGCCGTACTCGAGAAACACGGGGGCAGCCATCTGTACAAAAATGTAACGCATGTTAGAACTCAAAGAGAGCAACATGTCAAATGGTGCAAATTCTGGCAGCTGTGAATAAATATTCATAACTAAAAATCCAGAACCCCAAAAATTCCCAAATTTTACAGGCTACTCCGTAAGGTTTTTATACACACTTTTGGTATTCAAAGGTTGAGCTAGATCATTTAGGAACAAGGTCGAAAGTTGCAAAGTCTCAGGTTCTGCCTTCCTGAAAAACAGCATGACCTAAGTTCACTAAAAGGGTACAACTCAAGATTTACAGAAGCTATGACCATGAATTTTTGCGAGCAAAAACTAGATTAGGTATGGAGCAACTTTGGTATAGATCAACTGGTCTAATTACTCCTAGAGCATGGTGCAAAAATTCAAGCTAGCAGCAATACAGATTTTTGGACAGCAACAACACCTATGCATGAGAGGTAATCTAGTTCACAGAAATCACACACTAGCAAATTCTTCCTTAGGGAGCATATAAGTTCTGTTTTGGGTCCATTTTAATTGGTTTCGATTTTTAGTATGCATGCAAGACGTCCTATTCGACCTCACATGGCAATCAAGCCAAAAATCGAAGTTAGTGCCGGTGGCAAGGCTTTTACTCGTCTCTCCCTATAATAGCTAGTCGAGAGCTACACGGTACTCACTTAGCGTCTAACGAAGCGCTGTTATGTACCTGCAGAAAAGAACCTTCCATGCTAGCACATCACAGAAGCGTCCACATACATTACCGTTCACTATAGAAACAGTATCCATGCGTCAAGCCGCTGCATGGACAGCGTCCAACCTCAGATACGCTCCTTTTGGAATGAAGTGGATCCTTGCCTCGCATATACAAAATGCGGAACGTCCACGTATGGCAAAACGTGGCGAGACACAGACGCGACGGTGGGTTCCCTTTGGAATAGGTCCCATCCATCCCTCGCATGACTTCCATGCGGTACCACCACGTATAGCAAAACGTGATGAGACGCAGACGCGATGTGGGTGCCCATTTGAATAGGTCCCATCCATCCCTCACAAGACTTTCCTGTGGTACCACCACGTATAGCAAAACATGATGAACTAGTATGGTTGTACAAAAACTAAGTTCTGACAGGAAATAAATGTGCTGGGAGTTAGCAAAATAAACCATAGATTAATAAGCCACCTGAAAGAACCCAAAATTCCCTCTAAGGCCTCTCGGTCTAGTTTATCCTTAACGGACCAACGTGTTTTGCAAATCCAAACAATCTTGGCAAATTTTATTCAAAAACCAGTGATTAAGGTTATTAATTAATCTCTGGTGCATATAATCGCTCTGATGCCAGCTGTGACAACCCGCCCAGGAAAATACCGTACTATCGCCTAAACCAATCCACTTTGGTCATTAAGCAATAATAAAGTATCATCCTGTCGTTAGTTGCCGGGTTAACGCCCGGTAAATCACTTACAAAGCAACAAGGATCGACATATATGCATTAAAACTCATGCGAAGGCGAGTCCAGAGAACAACATATGATTAACATCCAAATTTACCCCGAAGGGCTTAATTATTACAAACCGAAGTCTTTGACATGACGACGGAGTTCAGAGTTTTGAAAACAGCGGAATTAAACTAAACAGCATGAGGAAACATCACGGGAGGCCTGCCATGATGCCTTCATTCATCGTCTTCAACCCACTCCAGCTCCCAGCCAGGCGGGATCTCTCCAGGCCACACATCAGCAAAGGCATTACCTGAAGCAACAGATTATAGCAAGGCTGAGTATACTAATACTCAGCAAGACTTACCCGTCGGTGATAACTACTTCACCAACTCTAGACATGAAAGGCTTTTTGGCCAATGGGGTTTATTTGCTGAAAAGCAACAAAGAGTATGTCCTTACTTTTAATATTTTAGCACAAGTTCTAGTTGATTATTCCTTTCTAAATTAGCCAACTATTGCAAGCATAAGTTGTGCAAGACAATTAATCAAGCATAATATTCATCAACTTCCATCATTACGGATCTCATGGCCAGTGGAGTAAGTAGTCTCAGATAACGGTGAGAGGCCGACAATCGATTGATTTAAACCTTGCAAGGTAGACCTAAACACACGGTAGGGTGCCCCCGCGAGGACAACCACCAGGCGGTTCCCAAAAATCTTCGGATTGGGATCAGATGTTACAGTCTTAAGTACAAGGCTTGCTAGGCTACGCCACCAAGGTCACCTAGCTTCACACATGTACTCAGGTGGCGAGCCCGGGGCCGCAACCCTAAGATTAGTAGCGCAAAGTTCCCGCACCGCCTCATTTAGGTACTAGGCTTACCGTACCCATTTTCGACAAGTGTTTAGTACGTTCAAACACTTAACCCACGAAAGCCATTGGACCGGAGCCCACATCCCATGCTCTTACCACATGAGCAATCCATTTAAGGAGATCTTATGTTTCCAACATAAGAACCTATTCTCGCGAGTGACAAGCATCACTCGACTTGTAACGGTCTTATAGCATAGCAGCTACCGACCTATCATACTAGTAAAGACATAGGTACCTAGGGATCATGCATCTAGGGTTTCATTTCAACTCCTGAACGTAAATGCACAATCATCCATAGATAGTTGCATAAAGTTTCAAAAACACTTGGTTAATGCACCGGGGCTTGCCTTCGTCAGCAGGGTTAGCCTGAGGGTCCTCGGTGTCGTCGATCACCTCCACGTACTGCAGCTCCGCGTCAGCTCCTCCTTCCTCGGCTTCCGGCACGAGCGCGTAGTTACCGTCAGGAAGCTCTACACGGAATGCCATGCAGGGTTCAGGTGGTGTGATAGATTAATTATTTCATCCAACTCTTGTTGGCCACATTCACCTTAACAAACAATTAGTTATTAATTCCTTTTCATTAAGGTTATTATGGACAAGGGTTTAATCTTTGACTAACAATTAATTAATGTTTACCTTCATGATTGTTATTTCATGTGAGATTTATTATTCAATCTTTTAATAGCAATTGTGTGCACATCTATGTAAATAATTCCATTTAAATTCTTAAAACAGCAAGGTGTATTTAGAGATCCTAAAATTAAGCTATGCAACCATTTACAAGGGTCACAAGGTTAAAGGACACATTTTCCTAAATAACTTCTAATAACAAGCTTATGTGCACCTTAACTTTTAAAAGCACAAATAAATTATACAAACACGGACAAGGGTCCTTGCTGGCCTAAAAACTACTAAGCAACCACTGGATCAAGTTTGGACATTAAAAGAACTACAAAACCTATACATGCAAAGGTGACATTTCCTAGCTATTTAAATTAAGGGAAATGCATAAATAAATAAATAAAGTGCTCCTGTATCCAAAATCAACCCTACAGCTACTCTGGCCTAAAACAAGACCAGAACACCAGCATGTTCACCACAAACAAATTTGAATTTTGAACTATGCATTTAAATGCAAATCTAAGCATAAACAAGATTAAATATTTGTCACAGAGATAAATTCATGATAAATTCAGGAAAGTTACTTCTAGGCATAACATGAACATAGCCACAAGTTGAACACAAAAATAAATTTATATTTTGCTACAAAAATCAGTAAAACAGAAATAGCATAAATGCAAAGTAATTCATAAAAAAAGATCTGTTCAACAACTTTGAGCAAACTTTAGGTCTAGAGTCTACACATGACAAGTCTAGAAACATATCCAAAATTCAGCTCCATAGCCTTTCTAGAGTTTGAATTACAGCAAAAAGAAGTCAAACTGAATTTGAATTTTCATTCAAAATCTATAAGTCAAAACTATGGTCATGCTTTGTGGAAGTTGTAGATCTACTCTCACTGAGACCAACAAAATTGGGTTTGCATTTTTCTGATGTTTTTGTGAATTTCTAGGCTTTTTCTAATGTACTGGACTGACTTGCAAAGAAACTAAGATTACTTCTATTGCAATCGGGCCCCTAGTTTACAAATATGCCCTTGGGGATTCAAACCCGTGCCCTCGGTAGCGGGGGAGGGCTCGCCGGTGGCGAACGGCGGCCGGGCTTGGCAAACAAATGACGCTGGTGTGCGATTGGGCTCACCACGAGTTGATTGGTGGTGGTGGCGTGGCCGGAGGTGGCTCCGGTGAGCGGCGGCGGCGAGGTCGCGGCAGCGCGCCCGCTGCGGCTCGGGTTCCAGCGAGGGTGACGGCAATGCGGGACAACAAGCGGCGCTGGGGGCTTCACTAGGTCCTAGTGGAGGTGCTGGACTGCTAGGCCAGCGGCGGGAGCTAGCGGAGGCGCGAGCTCGCGGCGGCGGCGGCAATGGCGGGCGGCGGACGGCGGGCTCACGCGCGGGAGCTGCGACGGCGGGGCTTTTATAGCCGAGGTGCGCGCGCGGGAGGCGAGGACGCTTAGCAGCTACGCATCCCGGTGCATTAACGCGCGGTACGGCGGCGCCCTCGGTGTGCGTGCACGGCGGGGGAGAGGACGGCGCCGCGGGTGTGCGTACGCGCCGCGTGGCGCTCGGCTCCCCGGCCGAGGTCGCGTCTCGGAGAGCACGCACGAGGCGGACGTCAGCCGAGCTCACGCACTGACCTCAAGACTGGCCGTAGCACGGCGGCGACGCGTGGCGTCGCGCGCGCGCGTGACGTCGCGCCGAGCGTGTTCTCGGCCCGGTCCATGCGATGTGCCCCTGTTTTACCGTGCACAACACAAATTTTTCAATCTTAGCCCCCCAAACTGTAGATAGGACAATTGTAGACTAGTTAACCATCTACACAATGGCACAGGCCGAAATGAATTTCGATTCAAAATGAAAGAGAAATTCAAATGCCAAGTTGAGGATTTTCATGCCTCAGGTGAATAGTGAAACTGAGTTTGACTGGAAGTTTTGAACCTTTTCCACTCAAAATTTGAAATGCCGCTCAACATGAAAGTTGTGTCCCATGAAAAACTGGACAACTTTTATAGTGGGAGATTTTGAAGTGTTTAGGTGAAATTTGGAGAACGCGGCAAAAGTTCCAGATCGACACAATGACATCCAGGGGTTTGTCCCCCCTTAGCTAGGGTTTTGACCAAGGGAAGTGTGTTTGACTTGCTTAAGATGCTAATGGGTGAGTGTTGGTGAGGTTTTCGAGGTGATGACCCAGGTTGACCATGTTTTGACCCTAGTCAACAAGTTTGACCGGCAAATAAGGTTAATTAAAAAAAACCTGGGGCGTCACACAAAGTCCGCTCCGTGCGGCAACCAAAGTCGACTTCGGTTTTTAAGTCGCACCTCAAAGTCCGCTCCATGCGGCAACTAAAGTCGACTTCAGTTTTTCAAGTCGCATCTAAAAGTCCGCTCTGCCGGCATCTAAAGTCGACTTCGATCGCATCTAAAGTCCGCTCTGACGGCACGACTACTTCTCAAGCTCCACGGCTCGATACCAAATTGCTACTCGGAATCTCTCCAGCTCGGGGGCTGCATTCAAATTACTCCTCGAGAACAACTCTAGCAGACTTCGCTCGCTCTCAAGCTCGGGGGCTGTACAACTACAACTACTCGACGCAGCTCATACGGCTCACTTGGCACTTAATCTCGGGGGTTGGACGCTGCAAGAGTACTTGGATGGTGGCTTTCGCGAACACTGAAGACCCTTGGATTGATTACCTAATCTTTTCAAGGCTCGGGGGCTGCTATGCTACACCCATCATTCAATATTTTCAAGACGGAAGATTCAGAATCAAGATTGACCCTCAGCTAGAGTCTGCAACTCAACATAAGGCTCGGGGGCTACTCCGTATGGAGTGCGATTTTGCAACCGCACTTCCATATAAATCTCGACTTCAAGACTGATGAGCTGGACCACCTTCCAGCCTCGTGGCAGTTCAAGTACTATTGAAGACTTCTCCAAGCAGTACACGAGGATGCTCAGGAACTACTCGAAGAGGCTTCAAGACTACTCGAACTACTACTCTCGACTCCAACGTGCTCAGGGGCTTGTCAGGTATACACCCCGGGTACCCATGCAAGGAAGGATGAAGACGGACTCCTACTAGAATTCCCCTGTAATCCTACTAGGACTCGTTCTGTGTAATCCTACTAGGACATGAGGACCATGTGTGGTTCGAGGACTGGTGGATGGTCGCTTCCTGGTGTGATGAGTGATTGACAACGTGATGTGGACTGATTCTTGGCTAAGTATTGCAGGTGCAGGTTGCGGCTTGACTGGTGCAGGTGCAGGTGCAGGTGAAGAACAAGCGCGAAAGGTCATTGCCGGTGAGGCCTCCAGGTGAGGAGAAGACAAGTAGGCTTGGTTCGAGGGACCCGGTGGCCAGCGGGGTCAAGTGCGGGCCGCATGGTGGCAAGAACAGCGGGATGAAGTCATGGACGATTTCTTGGTTGAGCCTCAAAACCAAGGTCGAGCCGGGACTACGTGGGAGCCGAGTCATGAGTGGTGATTGGCGGAGGCTACACCGAGTTCGCGGGGTTTGCAGTGGTTCACCAGAAAACCACTAGGTTACTCGGTTGAGCCACAAAACCGAGGCCGAAGACTCCACGAGGAGGTGCGGCCACCCAGGCCGGTTCAACCGCCCAGGAGGGGCGGTCAGACCGCCTGGGCCGGTCTAACCGCCCAGGGGGGACGGTCTGACCACCCGGGTCGCTGCCGCCGAGAAGCTTCGAAGCGGAGGACACGCGTCGGGATCGCAAGGCTTGCGTCGAGGCTAAGCAAGATTGCGGTCGCTGGGCATCCGTCCGATGGAGAAAATCTGAAGACTTCCAAATTCACCCTTGAGGGGCATGTATCCCTAGTTATCTAGTAAGGGTAGTTTAGTCTTTTGGGTGCCTCCATATAAACACTTGAGGGGATGGATGGCAGCCAACTCTTGGAACCCTAGCTCATTTGTTTTCTCATTTTCGTTCTTATTTTCCTCTAGTTTCCTAGGACTAGCTTGAGAGCTTCATGTGAGATCTAGAGAGAGGGATGGATGTATGGGTGGCAAGCTAGACCTTGTATTAACCTTCATGGTATGTATAGATGATTCGGCGTGGTTCCTCAAGGTCTTGTGTTGCCTTTCCCGTTCTCCTTTTTGGTGATTTTCGGAGCTCTTTCGTGTGATTTTCTTGGCGGAGTTTTGAGGGCGATTTCTTGCGGGATTCTTGTTGGGTGTCACGTATGAGGACCTTGTGCCTCTTTGGCTGGTGACTTTGCCCCAAGAACCCCCTTGAATCGACCTCGATTTGGTGGTTTTTCGAGTTGCTCGAGTTCTTGACCTAGAGGGCCTAAATCCGCGATTCCCTTTGATTGTGAGCGTTTCGGTTCGATTCCTTTGAGGGAGAGGTTGCCCAGGAGGTAACCCAGCTATCCCCGAAGTTTCGCCGCAATCCGTGGGGTGAATCGGGAGATCGGGCGATGGGAAGTTGAGGGTTGACCCGCGACTAGATTTTCTGGGTAGGGCGGTCTAACCGCCATAGGGGGGCGGTCTAACCGCCCTGGGTCTTCCAGGTGAAGGTTTGGATTTTCCCAGGTTTTCCTCTATGAGTTTGTTCGCCTTGATCAGAGGAGTCTTCTGGTGAAATCTTGGGTCGTTTCAGTGCTGTTTGCTAGGAGTTCTTGCCTTGAGTTCGTTGCTGGGTACAGGAGGTTAGACCGCCCGTGGTAGCCGGTCTAACCGCCCCTAGGCCCCTGGGTGAAGTTTTGGTTTTCGCCAAGATTTCCTGGTAGCTAGCTTAGCCTTGACCAGAGATTTCTGTTGGTGAAACCGTGGTGTGCTTTGGTGCTCGGAAGAGGTGTTTCGGAGGATTTTCCGGTTACCAGGTGGAGGCGGTGTAACCGCCCCCATACCCGGTCTGACCGCCCCCTCCAGACAGCCGGCTCCCGAATCGTTTCCGCTGCCGTGTGCGTGTAGGAGTTGAGGCTGCTGGTAGTGTTTGTTCCTAGGACCAGTAGCACTTCAGTGGCTACGTGGTTTTGGCAAATAGAAGGTTGCGTGCGGAGCGTGTGATTTTGGGTGTTCGACCGAGTTCATCTTGTTTGGGTAGTCATCCCATTCGAGAAGAATTTTTATCGGCTCCCATTCACTCCCCCCCTCTCTGGTCACCTAATCGGTCCATCAAGTGGTATCAGAGCCGGTTCGGGTCTTCATTGACTCTTACCGGTCTAAGATCCAAAGATGGCGTACCAGGAATGGGGTTCGGGTCCTCCGCACTTCGATGGGAAGAACTACCAGATGTGGCAGAGGCGGATGGCAGCGTTCCTCCGCGGAAAGGGTCAGATCCTTTGGGATGTCACGGTGAACACATCTTATGTTCATCCGATGAACTTCCTTGCTCCAGGATCGAGGGATATGTTCGAAGCCAACAACAAGGCTGTCGACTACTTGTTTCGTGCTCTGTGTCAGCCTGAATTCGATCGGGTTCAGACAGAGGACTTAGCTTGTAGGATTTGGGAGCAGTTGAAGGATGCTCATGCTGGGAATGCTCAGGTTCAGGCTCGGATGTACGTGACTTACCGGAGAGTGTACGAGAACTTCACTCATCTCCCCGGCGAGTCCGTCGATGCCCTTTTCCAGCGGTTTACGGTCGTTGTGAACAACATGAGAGCCAATGTGGACGTAATCCCATACGATGATCATGATAGAGCCGTGAAGCTCTTGCACTCGTTGGATCGTACCGTATGGGACGGGAAGTTTGAGGCTATTGTTGAGTCCGAGAAGTATGACACCTTGACGGTGAACGAGCTGTTCTCGAAGCTCAAGTCGGCTGAGTTGGACCGTGGTATGACAGCCAAGATCGAGAGCCCGACTGATTCTCAGTCTCGCTCTCGTTGGTGGCAAAGGAGCTAAGTCTAACGCTAACGCATCCTCCAGGATGTACTCTTTGTTTTCTTTGATGTCTTTGCCAGACGAGGAGTTCGACGTGCTTGGAGAGGACGAGCTGGCATTGCTGACCAGGCGGTTCGAGAGGCTGCACGAGAACTGGGTGAACACAAGGGGGACAGCATGGACGTGCTTTCAGTGCGGCAAGCCAAGACACTTCGTCGCCGACTGCCCAGAGAAGACGGAGAACAAGGACGGCTACAAGGACAGCTACAGGCATCGATCGAGAAAGGACGGCAAGTACCGATCGAGGCGCGATCACAAGCACAAGAACAAGCACAAGGACGAGCGACGGTCGAGGAAGAAGGACGACCGTGGCAGGAAGGCCCGAGCGATGGTCGGAGCGAGCGACGTCGACTCCAGCTCCGCCTACTCTTCCTCGAGCTCGAGTAGCAGTGAAGATGAAGGTGATCGGCGCAAGAACAAGAAGTCATCCAGGAACTTGAGCGGGTTGAGCTGCTTCGCGGGAGATGGCTTCTGCGGCATGGCTCGTAGCTCCGGTAGCAAGAAGAGTCATCAAAGTGACTCGGACTCCGACTCCGAGGACGAGGTATGTGATGAGCTCTCCTCTTTGCGCAAGGAGAATGATGAGTTGGTTGACTTGCTTGATAATCGCGATCACATGCTTAGAGAGGCCAAGAAGATGAGGAAAGAGCTTAGGGCCTCACTAGAAGATGATAGGAACCGTGTGGCTGAGCTAGAAACCCAGAACCTAGATGCTAAGCTTGAGATTGATTCGCTTAAGGCTTCTCCTGTGGTTTCTGATGAGATTGATTGTTGTGATTGCTCTGTGTACCTAGCTTATCTTACTGCTCTTAAGGATAAGCATGCTTCTACTTGTGATGAACTAGATATGCTTAGGGTTGAGGTGGCTGAGCTTAAGTCTAGACCTGCTTTGCTAGGTGCTTGCACTTCTTGCCCTGTTTTGCATGGAAAGATTGATGAGATGCATGCTTACACTGTTTCGCTTGAGGCTAAGTTGAAAGAGCCTATTCCCACTTCTTGCTCTACTTGTGAATTGCATGCGGTTAAGAATTTGGAGCTTGCACATTATGTTGATCGCTTGCAGGATGAGAATGATGAGCTGAGAAAATGTATGAGCTGGTTGTCGGGTCAGGAGCCTCAGCTTGGTATCATGATAGCGGCTTTCAAACGCTATGATGGTCAGGCACTTGGGGCTGACAAGCTTGGAGAGAACAGTGGTGAGGGAGTTGAGAGAGTTGGAGAGATTCCTATCCCACCACCAAACAGATACAAGAACAAGTTTGAGCCCAAGCCTAACCATCTCAGAAACAAACTTGACACTACTCCAGATCCACCCATATTCCCTCACCCAACAAATGATTTCCAAAAACCGGTGAAGTTAGTGAGCCCAAAGGGAGGTGAGGAAGGAGAGAAGAAGGGTGAGAAACCGAGTGAGCAGCCCCATCCCAAGCCTAAGCCTAAGCCCATAAAGTTTCATTGTGACTATTGTGGAAGAGATGGTCACAAGGGTGAGTTTTGCTTCAAGAGGAAGCGTGAGGAGAGAATGGCGAAGGAGTGGGCTAACAAGGATAGGTACAACCCTTCCCATGGTGTACCTAAGCCTCGTATGCCACTGCCCAGGGGTAAGGCTGTTGTGAGAAGTGTTCCGGCATGGGGAGATGTGAGTTCCCGCAGCCGAGGTGGCTTTCTGGAGAGGGCGGTCAGACCGGCCTGGAGGGGCGGTCAGACCGGCCCTGCCCAGAGGGGGGCGGTTAGACCGGCCTGGCTAGGCGGTCAAACCGGCTCCCCCTAGAATTCTGGGCGGTTTGGTTTTCGAGGCGGCGATTCGAGTGGTTTCAGTTCTGGAGGTCGTGGTTCTGGTGGTTGGCATGGTGAGTCTGCAGGTGGTCAGTTTGCTAGACGTTCTCCACCTCGTGCTCAATACGAGGAAAGGAGAAGTCGTAGCTTTGGGATGGAGAGGAGGAACGGTCCACGGTCTTCCTTTCGTGGTTTTCGTTCTCCTCCAGCGAGACAGGGATGGTTCCCTCGTGGTGGTTTTCGTGGTGGTAGCTTTGATAGGTGTGATGATTTGGATTGTGCTAACCCCACTTTGGAGCAAATGGCTCGGCACTGGTTTTACTCTTTTGGTACTAACCCCAGTGCTGAGTCGTTTGTTCACTCACGTGCTCGCTTTTGAATTTCAGGTGGGAGACTTGAGGAACATTTGGTTGATTGACTCCAGTTGCTCGAGGCATATGACCGGAGACAAGGGGTGGTTCTCAAGTCTCGTCCCGGTGGTGTCCAAGACATACATCACCTTTAGGGACAATGGGCGAGGGCGTGTGCTATCAGAAGGTGAGATCAAAGTAAGTGACAAGGTCACTCTTAGGCGTGTTGCTCTTGTTCAATCGCTGGGGTTCAATTTGCTTTCTGTGTCCCAGTTGTTGGATGAGGGCTTTGAGGTGTTGTTTCGGCCTGGTGGTTCTCGGATTTTAGATTCTCGAGGGGACCTTGTTTGCATGGTCGTTCCTGAGGGTCAAGTGTTCCGAGCTGATTTCTCTCAGTCTTCTGGTGTGGAGCGTTGCTTTTTGGCTGGTTCTTCGAGTAAGTTGTGGAAGTGGCATAGGAAGTTGGGTCACTTGAGGTTTGACCTTTTTGTCTCGCTTGAGTAAACTCAATTTGGTCCGAGGATTGCCACGGTTGAAGTTTGAGAAAGAGTTGGTTTGTGCGCCGTGTAGGCATGCCAAGATGGTAGCCTCTTCTCACCCGCCTCTCACCGATGTGATGACTGAGCGTCCATGCGAGCTGCTCCATATGGACCTTGTTGGCCCAGCTCGTGTGCGATCTGCGGGTGGGAAGTGGTATGTCCTTGTTGTGGTGGATGACTACTCTCGGTATGCGTGGGTGTTCTTTCTTGAGGAGAAAGGGGAGACGTTTGGTTTTGTTCGAGATCTTGTCTTGCGGTTGAGGAACAAGAGGCACGGAGATGCCATACGAGCAATCCGCAGTGACAATGGCTCGGAATTCAAAAACTCTCGCTTCGAAACCTTTTGCCACGACTTGGGTCTTGAACATCAGTTTTCGAGTCCGTATACGCCTCCCCAGAATGGCGTGGTGGAAAGGAAAAACAGGACCTTGTGTGAGATGGCTCGGACGATGCTCGACGAGCATAGGACTCCGAGAAGGTTCTGGGCTGAGGCGGTCAATACCGCGTGCTATGTGTCGAACAGGATCTACCTCAGGGTTCACAAGAAGAAAACCTGTTACGAGTTGATGCACGGTCGCACACCCAAGGTGAGTCACTTCCATGTCTTTGGTTGTAAATGCTTCATTCTGAAGAAAGGGAAGAAGTTGGACAAGTTCGAGGCTAGATCTGTCGATAGCATTTTCTTTGGTTATGCATCTCATTCTAGAGCATTTCGTGTGCTCAATCTTGAAACTAACCAAATCGTGGAGACTTGTGAGGTAACCTTCGACGAGACACAGCCACGTAGTCAGCTTGTTTTTGAGTGTGCAGGTGACGACGAACTTGGCGAGGAGATCTTTCAAGAGGAGGAGCATGAACATGGAGATGATAAAGATGGCGGTGTGGTGCCCGCAGCTGAACATGTACCCACTACTTCGACGACGATCGTAAACGGGCCCTCTCCCACACCTACAACGACAAACCCAGATCAAGGTGAAGCTGTTGTTGAGGGGGAGGTAGCATCAAGGAGAGAACCTCCCCGGCGAGTGCAAGTGGATCACCCAGCTTCGAGAATCATCGGCGATATGAATGAACGTACTACATGATCGAGGGTTCGGAACAATTCTCATTTCGCTCATGCTGCTTTTGTTGCCACCTTTGAGCCCAAAGACATTGGACACACGTTATCTGATCATAGTTGGGTTAATTCGATGCATGAGGAGTTGGAGAATTTTGAGAGGAACCAAGTTTGGGTGTTGGTTGACCCTCCTCTAGGGTGTAAGCCGATCGGGCCAAAATGGGTGTGGAAAAATAAAGAGGGAGAGAAAGGAGAAGTGGTGAGGAACAAGTCAAGACTTGTTGCTCAGGGGTACAGTCAGAAAGAGGAGATCGACTACGAGGAAACTTTTGCTCCTGTAGCTCGTTTGGAGGCGATCAGGATCCTTCTAGCCTTTTCCGTGGCTAAAGGGTTCAAGTTGTACCAGATGGATGTGAAGAGTGCTTTCCTGAATGGTGTGTTGGAGGAAGAGGTGTACGTGAGGCAACCACCGGGGTTTGAGAGTGAGAAGTACCCTCACCGGGTGTACAAGTTGAGGAAGGCGCTGTATGGGTTGAAGCAGGCGCCTAGAGCTTGGTATGGTAGGTTGAGGGGGTTCCTGTTTGAGAGAGGGTTCGAGATGGGGAAGGTCGACCAGACCTTGTTTCTCCTCAGGCAGGGCAGAGATATCCTGATTGTGCAGGTATACGTGGATGATATTGTCTTTGGTGGCTCGTCTAACTCTCTTGTTGCAAGGTTTGCAGAAGACATGAGCAGGGAATTTGAGATGAGCATGATGGGCGAGTTGCAGTTCTTCCTCGGGCTACAAATCAAGCAATCAAAGGAAGGAACATTTGTGCACCAAGCTAAGTACACCAAGGACATTGTGCGGAAGTTCAAGATGGAGGACTCCAAGGCCATGGCGACGCCTATGAGTACGACTACAGCTCTTGATGCGGACGAGGAAGGTGAACACGTGGACCAGAAGGAGTACCGGAGCATGATCGGGTCACTTCTCTACTTGACAGCGACGAGACCGGACATCCAATTCTCGGTATGTCTGTGCGCTCGTTTTCAAGCATCTCCGAGGACTTCGCATCGGCAAGCAGTCAAGCACATATTCAGGTATTTGCGACATACTCCCGACTTTGGCCTTTGGTACTTCGCGTCTTCTTCTTTGGCTCTTCATGGATTTTCAGACGCGGATTTTGCTGGGTGTCAGTTGGATAGGAAGTCCACTTCTGGGACTTGTCAGTTCTTGGGTTCTTCGTTGGTGTCTTGGTCTTCCCGCAAACAGTCGAGTGTTGCTCAATCCACTACCGAGGCAGAGTATGTGGCCGCTGCTAGTTGTTGCTCTCAACTCCTTTGGATCACATACACCATGAGTGACTTTGGTGAGGAGTATACCCATGTCCCACTTCAATGTGATAGCACCAGTGCTATAAGCGTTGCAAAGAACCCAGTGCTCCATTCCAAAACCAAGCACATAGAAGTGAGGTATCATTTTCTGAGAGACAACGTAGAGAAGGGGAAAATAGCTTTGATCCATGTACCCACACATGACCAACTAGCCGATATTTTCACCAAACCCCTAGATCAAGCAACTTTCACTCGTTTGCGGGGGGAGCTTGGTGTTTGTTTGATTTCTTGAGTTGGCGTGTGGGAGCTCCTTTGTAGCATATGTATAGCTTTCCTTTGTGCATTTCTTGCATTTGGCATGGCATATGTAACATGATGTATAGGCATCTTTGTATCTTAGGTTGCATGCATTTTGTATCATATGCATTGTTTAGGAAAGGCTTCTCCTATATACATTATTCACCATGGAATGATATATATGTCTTTGTGAGCTAGCTTGATAAGCTATGGTTAGTTTGGCTTAGCTCTTGATAATCTTGGTTTATATCCATGGTTGATGGCTATGTTTTTGAAAAATTTCATATGTATGCTCTCTTGTGAGTAAATGGCTTTACATGATCTTGACATGTTTTTGTGGCTTGGCTATGCTTAATTTGTAGTTGGATAGCTTATTTTGATCATATGGGGCCAAAGGCTCATTTGCCATCATGAATGTTTAGCCCCCATGCTTGATCTTGTGGAGGGGCATAAGTTCCGTTTTGTCGCAAAGACATTTCATGTACCAATTATAAATCTGAAAATGAAATGTAAATTGCTTGGAAAATGTGCTCCCATGTCATATGTGCTAATTTTAACTTGCTTTGGGTGCTAAACCGTTGCATGATGCCTACCAATGAGAAGTCTCATATCTAGAAGTAGGCACATGGCTCGGTGGCTTTGACATGACATGAGGTGCTTGTGGGTGTTTATGATGATCTTATGCTTAGAATGGTTGTCCTAGCATGAAGTTTGTGTGGCTTTGCCATTTTGACATGTTTTGCTCATGTTTAGGACTTTTCTCATGAGAGGGTAAATTTTCGCAAAATTACTCAATTCTATCTTAGCTTCGTCCAATGGTTGTGAAATTTGGTGATCATGTAGTTGATGTCATTACGAAGCTATAGAGTATCTAACTTGCTCATTTGGACATGTGTAGCATCTTGTGATGAATTTTGTATATTTGAGAAGATCTATGTTGAAACTTTTCGCATTTTGCCTTGATTCATGCATTGTCAACAAGGGGGAGAAGTTTGTGTATGTTTTGGGCACCTGGGAGCATTTGGAAGGTGTTCAAAGTGGTTCGGGCAGTTTTTGAAAAGTTTGGTGCAAGGCCGGTTTCTTGGGGCGGTCTAACCGCCCCCCAGACGGTCAGATCCCAGAGGGGCGGTCTAACCGCCCCGGGCATGCGGTCTAACCGCCCTGGGCAGAGTGAACAGGTTTTTGCTCTTTGTTGCATTCCCATGTTGCATTGCTGCATTGGCTCAGGGGGAGTGTGCTTTGGCTCAGGGGGAGCTTGCATGTGTGCAGGGGGAGCTCTTTGTGTTGTTCGAGCTTTGGATTGGTGGTTTGTGCTCTTTGCTTGAGCATGGTTTTGTCTTGGATGTGTCGAGCCGTTGCCCTTGCCTAAGGGGTCCGAGACTTGTTCTTCGTCAAGTGATCTTTGTCTTCGCCGTTCCTTTGGCTTTCGATCGCTTGTTGGAGTTTCTTTTAGTCGTTTCTTTTCTTTTCCTTTTCTCTTTGGTTACAAATCATGTGTGTTGTCAATGCACTCATCAAGGGGGAGATTGAGGACCATGTGTGGTTCGAGGACCGGTGGATGGTCACTTCCTCGTGTGATGAGTGATTGACAACGTGGTGTGGACTAATTCTTGGCTAAGTATTGCAGGTGCAGGTTGCGGCTTGACTGGTGCAGGTGCAGGTGAAGAACAAGCGCGAAAGGTCGTTGCCGGTGAGGCCTCCAGGTGAGGAGAAGACAAGTAGGCTTGGTTCGAGGGACCCGGTGGCCAGCGGGGTCAAGTGCGGGCCGCATGGTGGCAAGAACAGCGGGATGAAGTCATGGACGGTTTCTTGGTTGAGCCTCAAAACCAAGGTCGAGCCGGGACTACGTGGGAGCCGAGTCATGAGTGGTGATTGGCGGAGGCTACACCGAGTTCGCGGGGTTTGCAGTGGTTCACCAGAAAACCACTGGGTTACTCGGTTGAGCCACAAAACCGAGGCCGAATACTCAACGAGGAGGTGCGGCCACCCAGGCCGGTTCAACCGCCCAGGAGGGGCGGTCAGACCGCCTGGGCCGGTCTAACCGCCCAGGGGGGGCGGTCTGACCGCCCGGGTCGCTACCGCCGAGAAGCTTCGAAGCGGAGGACACGCGTCGGGATCGCAAGGCTTGCGTCGAGGCTAAGTAAGGTTGCGGTCGCTGGGCATCCGTCCGATGGAGAAAATCTGAAGACTTCTAAATTCGCCCTTGAGGGGCATGTATCCCTAGTTATCTAGTAAGGGTAGTTTAGTCTTTTGGGTGCCTCCATATAAACACTTGAGGGGATGGATGGCAGCCAACTCTTGGAACCCTAGCTCATTTGTTTTCTCATTTTCGTTCTTATTTTCCTCTAGTTTCCTAGGACTAGCTTGAGAGCTTCATGTGAGATCTAGAGAGAGGGATGGATGTATGGGTGGCAAGCTAGACCTTGTATGAACCTTCATGGTATGTATAGATGATTCGGCGTGGTTCCTCAAGGTCTTGTGTTGCCTTTCCCGTTCTCCTTTTTGGTGATTTTCGGAGCTCTTTCGTGTGATTTTCTTGGTGGAGTTTTGAGGGCGATTCCTTGCGGGATTCTTGTTGGGTGTCACGTATGAGGACCTTGTGCCTCTTTGGCTGGTGACTTTGCCCCAAGAACCCCCTTGAATCGACCTCGATTTGGTGGTTTTTCGAGTTGCTCGAATTCTTGACCTAGAGGGCCTAAATCCGCGATTCCCTTTGATTGTGAGCGTTTCGGTTCGATTCCTTTGAGGGAGAGGTTGCCCAGGAGGTAACCCAGCTATCCCCGAAGTTTCGCCGCAATCCGTGGGGTGAATCAGGAGATCGGGCGATGGGAAGTTGAGGGTTGACCCGCGGCCAGATTTTCTGGGTAGGGCGGTCTAACCACCATAGGGGGGCGGTCTAACCGCCCTGGGTCTTCCAGGTGAAGGTTTGGATTTTCCCAGGTTTTCCTCTGTGAGTTTGTTCGCCTTGATCAGAGGAGTCTTCTGGTGAAATCTTGGGTCGTTTCAGTGCTGTTTGCTAGGAGTTCTTGCCTTGAGTTCGTTGCTGGGTACAGGAGGTTAGACCGCCCGTGGTAGCCGGTCTAACCGCCCCTAGGCCCCTGGGTGAAGTTTTGGTTTTCGCCAAGATTTCCTGGTAGCTAGCTTAGCCTTGACCAGAGATTTCTGTTGGTGAAACCGTGGTGTGCTTTGGTGCTCGGAAGAGGTGTTTCGGAGGATTTTCCGATTACCAGGTGGAGGCGGTCTAACCGCCCCCCATACCCGGTCTGACCGCCCCCTCCAGACAGCCGGCTCCCGAATCGTTTCCGCTGCCGTGTGCGTGTAGGAGTTGAGGCTGCTGGTAGTGTTTGTTCCTAGGACCAGTAGCACTTCAGTGGCTACGTGGTTTTGGCAAACGGAAGGTTGCGTGCGGAGTGTGTGATTTTGGGTGTTCGACCGAGTTCATCTTGTTTGGGCAGTCATCCCATTCGAGAAGAATTTTTATCGGCTCCCATTCACTCCCCCCTGCCTAATCGGTCCATCAGGACTCCTAACTTGTAACCGACTAGGAACCTGCCCCCTGGACTATATAAAGGAGGGTCGGGTACCTAGCCGGGCATCTCACCCAACACCAAGCGCAGGGCGCCATACTTGATCCCCCAAACAGGACGTAGGGTTCGCCACCTTGGCGGCCCGAACCTGTATAAATCTTGTGTCCTGTGTCCTTGCGCATACCTTCGAGTTCTCGGTCTCCCGTTCACGATCCTCCACCGCGTAATCAACCACCTCAGGTACCCCCTTGGTAGGTTTGTCGGTCTAAAACACCGACAGGGGCATCCGAGACTCGGGCTCGGCCGCGGCAGAGTCCAAAGAGGGGATGGCTGGAGGTAGGAGATGACGGGTGGTCCCCACTCGGCAGAGGTAGCGGGACGGCGGAAGTTGGCGGGCCGACGTTGGGCCGTGACTTGGCTGGACTGGCCAGAAGCAGACGGGCGGAAGGAAAACAGGGACCACCGACGGACTTTGGCGTGCTGGGCTCAAAGCAAAGGTAGGCCGAAAAGGAGGAAGGAATAGGGGTTTAAAGGAAAAACTTTTGAACTTTTAAAACAACTCAAACACTTTGAATTCAAATTCAAATTTGAATTCAACCAAACAAAAACAATGCTCCAGCATGTATGGGACATTAAACTCTTATATTTATTTATATTATTTTCAAAAAATATTTTTAAATGCCTAAAAATTCAAATACATCTTATGATCCTTAATATCAAAGCATTGTTTCTAATCAAATTTTATTAAAACAATTTTTTGTAAAATTAGGGTGTTACAATGCAAGAACTGCAGGATGGATTAGATCTAGAGAGTCTAATAGTTCTAGGGGGTTTTATAGAAAAGCTGCAAGACACATAAATTGGATCTAATAGTTATAGGGGAACTCAGGGGGTTATGTGTTAAACCGGCTTCTTCTTCCTCTCGTTCCGGCGGGCAGAGCAGGCGGACGGGAACTCCGGCCGGTGGCGGCGCCGGCGACCTAGGGCACGAGGGTCTCGTGCGAGTTGGGGAAAAGGGAGAGGAGATGCTGGGGATCACGATGATGGGCTCACCGCGGACGGAGATGGGCGGCAGCAGCTCGACGCCATTGAACCCGAGCGACCGGCGGTGGTCCTTGGTGGCGGCGGTGCTCCAGTGCAGCCCCGGCGACGGGAGGTAGCTCCCTAGCTGCGGCCTGTCCCGGCGAACTCCCTAGAAGCAATGGCGTGCTCCGGCGACGTCCCTAGGGGGCGAATCGGGTGATGGCCGGTGGAGCTCCCCTTCGGCTTGCAGCTCCGGCGAACGGCCGGCGCCGACGCTGCGCGAGACGGCGGCGTACGAGGGCGGCGGCTAGGGCACACGGGGCCGGGCGCTGGCCTTTTAAAGGGCGCGGATCGAGGATTCCCGGTGTGGCACGCACGCCAAGGGGGCGGCGGCGCCCTGCCGGACTCTGCCTCTGGCCGAGGCCGGTCGGGCTCCGCTGGGCCCAGATGGGCCTCGCGCGGGCCGCGTCTGGGGCCGGGAGCGGGCTGACGAAGTGGGCGCGGAGCGGGCGCGGGTCGAGCCCACGGGCTCGGCCCGGTAGGATAGGATTAGATTTCCTTTTAAAAAAATTTATCCGAATTATATTTTGAGTGCAAAAGAATTCCAGAGAAACTCTAGTTAATTCATTTAAAGCACTAAAAATATTCAAAAAATCCTAAAAATTCCAGAAAAATTCCCAGAGATAGTTTGAGACACGAAAAATCCAAATAAAATATTTAGAGCTCATGAAAAAGATTTGAGAGCCTTCTAATAAATAGAAAAAGCTCAGAGAAAATGAGAATAAATCCCAGAAAAATCCGGAAAATTCTCGGAAGGGTTTGGTCAGCACCGAAGCGTGTTTTTAAATCATTTTGCACTCAAAAACACTAGGATGCATTGGCATGAATGTAACACTCATAAACTTTTTTTATTTAATTTTAGAAAAACAAACAATGTCTTTTTCCTACACTATATTTCCTATAAAGAAAATAAATGTTGGAAAATTTTTAAAATTGAGTGAAAATCGTTGCTTAATTATTCTTTCTATTTACATCCTGAAATTGGAAATTTCAGGATGTGACAAGGGAAGAGCTCGGGTTAGGTCAGGAGTGGAGTGGGAAAGTGAGGTGGAGGAAGAAAGAAGGGCCTGGTGGCCCCAGGGTATGTTAAGTGAGTCCAAGGTACTAAATAGCGTTTAGCGGTATGGTAGCGGATTAGTGTCGGGGTAGCGGATCGCGGATAGTGGGTGCTATAGCGGGTGCTAAGTCCAAATAGCGGAATGCAAAAAATAGTCACAATTTTAGTGTATTAACATCAAATTTACATGAAATTATTAAAATTTTAAGTTAGTCAATTACATTTCATGACAAGAATCACAAAAAATAGATATATTTATTATTTAGGGATACATATTAATATTAAATTATCATATCCATAAATAAAGAATTCATTTATCACTCCATAATTCTTGTACATTACCTAAATAATTAATCAAAATATTATTATTACCATTAAATTCGTATTAATATATCATTTGAATAATAAATTTAGCAAATAGCGGTTTAACACGAGCAATAGCGGCTCCAATAGCGTGCAATAGCAGACAATAGCGGCCGCTAAGTCCAAAGATACTATCTTGGGTCCGCTACCTTATAGCGGTAGCGGTGGGGTACCGCTACCGCTATAGCGGCCGCTATTGCGGGCACTATGAACGCTATTTAGTACCTTGAGTGAGTCGCGCCACGCCGCGTGGCGCGACTCAGGCTGAGTCGCGCCAGAGCATGTGACGCGACTCACTTGCCACCTCGGCGTCCAGCGCGGCTGTGTAGCGCGCGCGAGGCTGACGTGGCAGGCCAGTCGCGCCACGCGGCGTGGCGTGACCAAAAGGGATACTTCTTGGAAATTTAGTTCAGAAGGACTTATTATTAAAAAATTAGATTAAAATAGGTTAAAAAATTCACTTGAATAATTTTTTGAATAAGACGAATGATCAAAGTTGTAGAAAAAGTCAATGACGAGAAGCATTTCAATAGGGGGAGTACCTAATTTGACCTATCCACCAGTGTTGTAATTCTTTTTATTCTTTCTAATTACGTATCAAAGCACCACACCATTTAGATTACCAAAATAAATGGTAGGGACTGTATGCTCGCTCTCTGTAAATAAATTTCAGAAGCACCATGATGTAAAATCTGAATGCACCAGATCATAGATTTCTAATACAATTTCTGAATTCATACCTCAAAATCAGATCTTCTAAATCTGATTCTGTCGGATTTGTAATAGTCAGTAGCAGCGGTTTCTTTCGGTTCGGGTAACTACAACATAACTATGTAATTTTGTTGCTTATTAGTAATGAAATTCAGGGCTTGCCCTGAGTGGGAAAAATCATCTGTTTCACTAGGACACTTCCGTCCCTTGTGGGTCAACTTTGATCCATGAGTTGAATCTACGACACGATAAAAATCAGCAGTGACTTTGTTACAGCCACCAGTAACATAGTACAAAAAGATACAGTACAGTAGGCTGCTGAGTAATATAATGGTGATGGATGTAGCAGATCATTTAGGGTTGGTTCTGGGTTTAATTATTCCATTCTGCATGTGCAAGACATGGGGCCTGTTTGATGGAGGGGGTAAATGTCTATTCTAAGGTAAATGTTTTGCCCTTTCATTTGCCTCTAGTAATATTTACTTCTTGAGGTGTTTGGATTGAGAGGTAAATGTGGATGTGAATGGGAGAGAGGGCTGGAGTCCACCACAATTTTGCTCCAATTTGTTACTCTTTAGAGGTAAATGGAATTAGGGGGCAAAACATTTACCCACCACATTTGCTCCACATATTTGACACCTTAAGGATAAATTTAAGGTAAATTTGTTCCATTTGTCATATTTATCTCTTGGTCCAAACATCTTCATGAAAATTACAGGGGTATAAATTGGGCACGACCGTACGACAACCAACCAACAGTATAGGGGTTGGTTGGGCGTGACGACTATACATCGCGCTAGCGATGGATAGCAACTTTTCACGCCGGTGGGGCCCGCTGGTCAGATCCTTCTTCCTCCTCACGCTGGCTGCTGAGGGTTAGGGTTTCGGGGCTTCGGGGTTCGGGTTGCTGGGGGGCTAGGGTTCCGGCGAACCCTTCTCCGTCCTCCGGCCATGGAAATTGCCGGCCGGCCGGGGGAGGTAGGTACGCCAGGCGGTGGGGATGGGGGCCGGGCGGCCTTTAGGGTTCTGGCGGTGGGGGCGGCGGTCGGGCCAGGTTGGGGCGGGGGTGAGCTCGCGACGGCCGGTGGAGGCCCTGGGTGGGGAGAGCTCGCGGCGGCAGCGCTTAGGGTTCCGGCGGGGGTGGGGGAGGGGGCGGCGGGAGGGGGGAGAGGAGGCCGCCGCGGGCGCGGTAGGGTCTCGCCGGGCGGTGGGGCGGCGGCAGAGGAAGAAGCGAGCGGAGAGGAAGAAGAGCGCGGGGAGAAAGAAGAGAGCGGGGAAGAAGTTGGAGCGTTATCAGGCCTTGAGCGATGGATTGCAATCCATCGCTTCGGCGATACATAACCGCACCCTTGGTTGGGTGGCTGCTGCAATTACCCAGGCAGGCCCTCCCATGCTCGCAGTTTTGTACTCGTGGACAACATCGTGCACGTGCACGAGGCACGTGCCAATCGAGTATAGTATGATTGCACTGGAGTACGTCCATCTCCTCTGTTTGCTTTCCTACGCGCAGACGCACGAGCATGGCACTTGCCGTACCTTTCATCACCACGTCCTCGAGAGGGCTTTTTTTAGAAGGAAAAAAAAATCGACTCGTGAGTACGTAGTAATAACACGTGGTCAGCATTTTTTTAGAAAATGGAGAGGAAATTAAAGAGGCAGCGGCCGGCGTGGCGTCCCAACCCTGTTCGGCTGTTCGGCTGGCCGGTTGCCAGTGGCTTGTGTCTATTTGTTGTGAGAAAATATTATCGCTCGTGGTTGATGCTGATTTCACTATAAGAAAAACGCCGAAAACACTACTAGTGACGGAATAAAAAGTGTATCTCGTCATAAATCACGATTTATGACGTCAGTTGTTACTACGTCATTAATCGAGCGTCACAAACCGCGATTAGTGACGAGATCTTACTTCGCCGCGTCACTAATATAATGACACGTACAAATCGTAATTACAAATCGTCATAACTTGGTTCCTGCAGTTTTGCCGCGCTGAACAGAATCTGATGTGGCATGCTAATTGTGACGAACTGTATCGTCATAAAATGAATTTGGTCCATTTGCTGTTGGGTTTAGCCCAAAATTGTTCCTGTAGGACGGTGTTGTTCAGATAGCCTAAAAATGATTTCGGTAGGCTCATTTGTTGTTGATTCGGACCTAAATTTGATTCTCATAGGTCCATTTTTGTTGGGTCAAGTTCAATAGTTACACACATTGTTTCCGGCTTTTTATGTCACGTTAATTTGAATAAAATTGACTTATGTCCCAATTATAAGTGGGCTAAGCCCACTGAAGACCAACATATTAAGTTAACTAATCGTGCATCAAATCTAATTAATTTCATTTCAATTACGATTTGGTTGACAAAATAGCAATCAACACATATTTCTTTATATAATAAAACAAATTGTTGTTTCCCATCTGAGGACCAGGTGTGTCCGAAGACTAGTGCGGGGTCGCTCCTTAGTGATGAGTGATTGACAATGTTGTGTGGACTGATGCTTGGCTAAGTGTGCAGGTACAGGTTGCGGCTTGACTCGTATCGGTGCAGGTGAAGAACAAGCGCGAAAGACCTTAGCCATGGTGGCCTCCGGGTGAGGGAGAGGCAAGTAGGCTCGGTTCGATGGACCCGGTGACCGATGGGGTCAAGTGCGAGCCGTGCGGTGCAAGACTTGCGGGCGGAAGTCGTGAACATAGGCCAGTGCAAGGTAGCGGATCGAGCCCGAAGCTTGCACGCGGGGTTTGTTGGATTTCCGACAAAATCATCGATGGACGGTTTCTTGGTTTGGGCCGCAAAACCAAGTCAGAGGCCCGATGCGATGGAGACGGTGATCCGGGAGCGTCGGGAAGCTTCGAGGCGGGGGGCACGTGGCGTGATCGCGGGGCTTGCGTCGAGGCTAAGCAAGTCCGCGGTGGAAGTGTGTCCGCTCGATGAAGACTTGACCATATTGCCCCTAAGGAGTGTGTATCTTCTATTTGAGTTGTAGGTGTAGCGTGGTCATTTGCCTCCTCCGGTGGACAACGTATAAATAGCGGAGAGGTGGATGGCATCTCTCTCGCTTGGACTCTAGGATTTCCTCCCCCGGTAGATCGCTCTGAACTGCTTCTTTTCCTCTGCTTTCCTTAGGCTAGATTCTGGTATAGACTTTGACCTCTGGATGTATGGAAGCATTCGGCATTGCGGTGATCTCCTAGCTCTTTGTGATTTTCGTGTCTTTTTCAGGGCTATTTTTGGGAGTTCCATTTTTCACTTGATTCATGGATTTGAGGGCGTTTTCTCTAGAATTTCTTTGAGAGGATCATGGGTGGATGCCTTGCGCATCTTTGTGTGTGATCTTGACCCCTCAAACGCCGGGAAACACCTTCGATTCCTGAGTTTTTGGTCGGAGCCCGAGTTCTTGGTGGTGGTTCGTGTGATCCACGATTCCCGATGTTTTAGTGAGTTAGAGGCCAAGATTTTTGGGGCATAGCCTCCTCTTGTGATGCTTATCATCTCCCCCAAATCTTATCTCAAGAGCTCTAGCCGTTTGGGAGATCCGGTGATGGATTTGGAGAGTTGACCTCGCGGGGTCGTGTTGTTTCTGCTCTGTCCGCGTGTCGCGGACTGTCCGCCCGAGGGTTGCGGACTGTCCGCGTGGTGTGTGTTCGTCCGGTGTTCTTCCGTGTTCATGCGCGCTCGTGTTTTGATCCGTGGAGATCAGAGTTTTTGTTTGGAAGGTGTTTGCCGGACCGTCCGCACGGTGTGGCCGGACTGTCCGCGTGGGTCGGATTTTGTCTGGGGTTGGCTCGTGTTTTGTCTGGGGTTTTCTGCAACTCTGGCGGACCGTCCGCGCGACCCGGTCGGACTGTCCGCGTGGAGTGGATTTTTGCCCGGAGCTTCTGTTAGTTCCTGAGTCTTTTTTGGACCGTCCGTGCCTACCTGACGGACTATCCGCCCCTCCCTGGTGTACTGTCCGCGGCAGCCAGGCGGACTGTCCGACCTAGACGCAGGAACTTGCCCGGTTTGATCGGTTCCTTTGATTCTTCTTTCGTGCTTCCGCGTGTGCTTCGAGGAATCGTTCCTAAGACTTGTGGTTAGTCCATAACCTTGTTGTCTTGGCGATTGGTGTTTGATTCGATCCATCCTTAATGTGTGACTCGATTTTCAGTGGGGTATTGGCCGAGTTCTTTGTGACGCCCTAGGTTTTTAATTAACACTAATGATTGGTCAAACTTGTTGACTTTGGTCAAATCATGGTCAACCTGGGTCATCACCTCGAAAATCTAGCCAACAATCACCCATGAACACCTTAAGCAAGTCAACATCATCAAACCCTTGATGTCTACCCCTTTGTCCTAGAACTTTGACCACGTTCTCCGAATTTTGTCTAAACACTAAAAAATCTGCCAATATAAAAGTTGTGCAGAATTTAGTGGGACACATTTCATCTTTAGGGTGGCATTTCAAATTTTGACTGGAAAGGGTTCAAATTTTTTGACTGGAAAGGGTTCAAATTTGCAAGTCAAACCTCATTTTACTATTCACCCGAGCCATGAAATTCTTCAAGTTGGCATTCAAATTTCTTCCTCATTTCAAATCCAAATCAAGTGCAGCTGGTGCCATAGTTTAGAGGGTTAACTCATCTACAAATGTTCTATCTACTGAATTTGAAGTTGGAATTCAAATTTTTAAACTAAACTCAGTCAAACCGGGCATCTTGGGCTGGCACTGTGGCAGAGCGCGCACCGGCGCGACGTCATGTGCGCGTGGGCGCCACGCGTCGCCGCCGTGCACCGCCAAAATTTAGGTAGATGGGAAGCGTCTCTAGGAGATGCTATACCTAAAATTTTGGAGCCCCAAACCTATCCAATCAACCAGAATCACAAATCTCATGCACCCAAGGCACAAACTCGAGTTCATCCAATCCTCACCAAATCGAGACCGATTCCTGACATTTGAGGGGTCAAGATCATCCACAAAGAGGCACAAGGCACTCACCCATGATCCCCTCAAAGAAATCTGAGAGAAAACGCCCTCAAATCAATGAATCAAGCCAAGAACAAAATCCCTCCAAAAAGGCTCCGAAAATAGCACAAAAACCAACTCGGGAACAAGAGAAGGAGATAGAATTAAATCCGCCGGGAGCAAAGTATTTGGTACAAGATTGAGATGAAGACTTTACTATGAATCTCTTGTCCAAATCGGTTACAAGCCACTCCAAGAATCATAAAGCTTGGATGGCGAAAAGCTCACACAAAGAGCCACTCACTCCTCTCACTTTCTCTCCCAAGAGCACCCCAAAATGAAAGAGCACTCCCGCCCCTAGCCAAAGAGTTGGCTGAAATTCAGCCACTCCTCCTATATATAGGCCCTCCGGAAAAGACCGAAGTGCCTCTACACTAGGAGATACAATACAAGCCCTCACAAGGGTATTTTGGTCAACACATGAAGTTCTCCATCGGACGGCCGCACATCTATCAGGCCTTCGCGTCCTCCTGACGCAAGCACCTCGATCATGCCGCATGTCGCCTACTTCGAAGCTTCCCGACGTACCTGGCTACCATCTCCGTCACGTCGGGCCCTCGGGCTTGGTTTTGAGGCCCAAACCGAGAAACCCTCCTCTGGATGGTTTTGTGGCCGAACCACCAAACCCCGCGTACAAGCTTAGGTCGTTAGCCGCTACCTTGCACCGGCTCGGTGTTGGTTTTGTGGCCAAACCAATAAACCCCGCGTGCATGCTTCGGTCGTTAGCCGCTACCTTGCACCGGCTCCATGTCCACGACTTCGTCTTGCTCTTCTTGCACCATGCGGCCTGTACTTGATCCCGTTGGCCACCGGGTCCCTCGAACCAAGCCTACTTGTGTCTCCATCACCCCGGAAGCCACCTTGGCATAGACCTTTCGCGCTTGTTCTTCACCTGCACCAACGCAAACCAAGCCTCAACCAACACCTGCAATACTAGGTCAAGAGTCAGTCCACACAACGTTGTCAACTCCTCCTCACGAATGCATTGACAACACACCACAACACATAGAAAGTTACACAACCGACAACACAACCCGACGAAACACACTCAACAAAAAACCTTGGGACTTAGAGAAAGAAGCACCATTCTCTTGTAAGTGAGAAGTCCCTTGGGACTTAGAGAAAGAAGCATCAACCCCAACACTCGACTTGGTGCCCACATTAGAATCACACGTGTCATGAGAAAGGCTACGTGGCTTCTTAAAATCTTTGGCACACACACGTCGCTCGTGCTTGACACAACGAAAGCAAAACTCAACAGTGTGCCCATCTTTCTTGCAAAAGGTGCATTGGAACTTCAGTTTGGGAGCATGAGTTCCAAAAAAGTGAGAAGCACCTTTGCCATTTGACATATCCTAGGCAACACCGGAAGAAGCAACAAGCTTAGGAGTAGCTATGAAAGAGCTATCCAAAGCACCACCACACGTGCCACCATCCAAAGACTCACGCTCAAGAGAAGAAGTCAACTCCGGTTGAGAAGAAGCAATTTTAAAAGCAACAACATCGGAGTGACAAGAAATGCGAGAATCCAAACCCTTGGCACAAAGGCTCTTGCATCTTGTACGCAAAACCTCATTTTCAAATTTGAGGCGCTCACAAGTACCACATGTCAAATTTCTCAAATTATCGATTTTCTTTTCAATGCACTTAGCATATGTGGTACGCAAGAGTTCATTTTCTTTCTCAAGGTTGGCACTCATCTCATCATGCACAACCAACTTGGTGCTCATATCATCACACATTCTTTTCAAAGCCAAAACATCACTTTCCAAATCAATGCATGAAGTGCAAATGAGACCACATGAACAAGTATTATCATTTACATCAACCAAAGCATCATCATCATCACAAGAAGTATGGCAAGCATCATCTACAACCAACAAAGAGCACTTGCTACAAGGCATGGATTTCATATCACAAATTTCAGCCCTAGCATGCTCAAGTTCATCTATACATGTAGTGTGAGTCAATTTTTGGTCATTAATTTCAGCATGCAAAGACTCACAAGAAACACATGGTAAGGAAGCACTTGACTCCAACAAAGAAATCTTACTTCTAGCATTAACCAGATCATCATTCAAAGCAACAGAAGAGTTGCAAGGCATAGAAGCATTGGATTTCAACAAGTGATTTTCATCCATCAAACAAGCAAGAGAGGTGGTCAAATCATCTTTCTCTCTAAGCAGGGTACTAACATCATTAGCAAACTCAAGAGCTTCTCCCCTAACAATTTTATTTTCAACAAGCAAAGCATCACAAGATTTGCAAGGCGTAGATGCATTGAAATTCAACACTTTAATCTCAGATTTTAGGTGGACAAGGGAAGAGTTCAGCTCAACATTCTTAGCATGCATGGTTTTACAAGAAGTGCAAGAATTCAAAGCACATGATTTCCAATGAGCCATACCACATTTCAACCTAGCAAGAGAACATTTCATCTTTTCATTTTTCCTACACAAGGCATCGCACAACTCTATGTTTCTCCTATGCAAATCTCCACAATCACATTCACAATCATTCAACCTATCGCATAGGATCAAGATAGATTTGGCAAGCGTACCTTGGTTCATGCCTCTTAGCTTGTGGTAGAGCTCCCCCTTCTTGAGATCACCATCTTGATAGTCCTCGATGAGAGACATCATCTCCTCCACACCAACTTTCGCCTCAACCTCTATGCTCCTCCTACTCAAAGAACCACCAAGGGAAGAGCTTAGTGCCATACACAAAGCACCAATTAAGATTAGCTGAAAACAAGCTCAAAGCACGCAAACCAAAGCCACAAGCAAAAGCGCCCTTTCTTTGTCGCCCTATGGATCCTAGACTTCTTAGAGTCACACGAATCTGCAACCGGCTCTGATACCAATTGAAGGGCCGATTAGGCGACCAGAGAGGGGGGGAGTGAATGGGAGCCGATAAAAATTCTTCTCCAAGAACTCAGCCTATGTCCCAAAATCAAACTCACAAATCCTACACTCTCCTCAAGTCAATCGTCAAGGTTATGTAGGTATAGAGGAACTACTAGCCTTAGGAACGATCCTTGGTTCACCTAGCAAAAGCGCAAATCAAGGAACCAAAGCAAACCGGGCAACACTGAACTAAGACGGGTCACCCTGACATAGGGGGCGGGTCACCCGCCAGCCAACAGAGCCAAACCGGGTCACCCTGACATAGGGGGTGGGTCACCAGCCAGCCAGCAGAGCCAAACCGGGTCACCCTAACATAGCGGGTGGGTCACCCTGACGTAGGGTGCAGGTCACCCTGGGCGCCTAGAAAATCAGCAAGCTGATGATCGAATAAAAAATCAAAACCTAATCAAACGACCTCCTAAAATCATGAGATTTTAACCAAGGCTTTGCAGCAACACAAAGTAGCTTCTCCCAAAAGATCTCCTCAAAAAGATCAAGGCAACTCTACAGATCTAAATCAGAAGCAAGAGGAACTCGTGTTGACACCATTTTTTGACACATGTTGGAGAAGGGTGGAAGAAGGCATCAAGAAGATCGCAAAGCCGATGGAGAAAGGGAGAGAAGCGACCAGCTGATCGAGGGTCATCCAATTGATGAAAGAAAGACGTGGCAAAAGAAGGATACACCAAAGGAGAGAAGATGGAGGTGGGTCAACAATCAAGTTGACATCGGGTTAGAGTCAGTTTAGAGAGTCCGATTCCTTTAAGAATCATTAAAGATTTTTTGGTAGTTTTATTTCTTTAGATTCAAGTAAACATTGTTGTCATCGATTAGGAGTCAAGTTGTCCTCAGGACATAAATAGCGACCCATCGTGGTCGAAGAAAGTTTGTACACACCAATATACACAAAACCTTTACTTTTTCAAGTCGGCAACTTCGCCATCCTTTTTTACTTCTTCTTATTTTCTTGTTTCTTCAAATGCCGTTCTTCTAGCTCGTCGGGCTACATCGATCGACCTCCGGCAAGCTTGTAAGTACCGTTTTATCAAATATCAACTAGGCTTTAACCTCCGGGTGCATCGCTGTGGTTTCGTCTAGTTCTATTCACAACTTATCGATATCAGCTAGGTTTGCAAATCTTTTCTTGTTTATTTAGCTTTTATCACCAACTTATCCAGCTCGTGATAATATCATATCGGCTATCTTTGCTCATGCATTGACTTACAACGATACAGCTGATTTAGATTGATTCGAGTGTTGTCTCGTAGCGCTTAGTTTGCTCTGCTTTTGCTTGCGCTTTGCCTACGTCATCAAATCGGCTGATCTAGCTATTTTGAATATAGTTGCACTTCGGCTGCTCCAGCTAGCCGATTCGCTCTATAGTCGTATCGGCCGATCGGGCTATTACTTGTTGAAGACTCTCATCGGTTCTCTAGGCGATCTAACCCGCATCTAACGTTTCCTATCCTTCCGTGCCGATCAACAGGTCAGGTCGGCTGGCATGCCTTGTTACATCCCGGGGATCCGTTACATGTTGTCGTTGAAGAACTTGATTCTATTTTTTGCGTCAACAACTCGAAAGTTAACGCCACCTAGGGTCACCTGGCCCCTAAGTCCGGGCCACCCGAGGTCGCCCAGAAAATCGCCCGCGGACTTGAACTCAACTTCTGATCTATGGATCTCCCAAACCACTAGATGGACTGAGCCCAAATTTTAGGTAGATGGGAAGCGTCTCTAGGAGATGCTATGCCTAAAATCTTAGAGCTCCAAACCTATCCAATCAACCGAAATCACAAATCTCGTGCACCCAAGGCACAAACTCGAGTTCATCCAATCCTCACCAAATCGAGACCGATTCCCGGCGTTTGAGGGGTCAAGAACAACCATAAAGCGGCACAAGGCACTCACCCATGATCCCCTCAAAGAAATCCGAGCGAAAACGCCCTCAAATTGATGAATCAAGTGAAGAACAAAATCCCTCCAAAAGGGCTCCGAAAATAGCACAAAAACCAACTCGGGAATAGAGAAGGAGATAGAAATAAATCTGCTGGGAGCAAAATATTTGGCACAAGATTGAAATGAAGACTTCACTATGAATCTCTTGTCCAAATCGGTTACAAGCCACTCCAAGAATCACAAATCTTGGATGGTGAAAAGCTCACACAAAGAGCCACTCACTCCTCTCACCTTCTCTCCCAAGAGCACACCAAAATGAAAGAGCACTCCCACCCCTAGCCAAAGAGGTGGCTGAAATTCAGCCACTCCTCCTATATATAGGCTCTCCGGAAAAGACCGAAGTGCCCGTACACTAGAAGATACAATACAAGCCTTTATAGGGGCATTTTGGTCAACACATGAAGTTCTCCATCAGACGGCCGCACATCTATCAGGCCTTCATGTCTCCTGACGCAAGCACCTTGATCATGCCGCGTGTCGCCCGCTTCGAAGCTTCCTGACGCACCCGGATACCGTCTCCGTCACATCGGGCCCTCAGGCTCGGTTTTGAGGCCCAAATCGTGAAACCCTCCTCCTGATGGTTTTGTGGCCAAACCACCAAACCCCATGTACAAGCTTCGGTCGTTAGCTGCTACCTTGCACCGACTCGGTGTTGGTTTTATTGCCAAACCAACAAACCCCGCGTGCAAGCTTCGGTCGTTAGCCGCTACCTTGCACCAGCTCCATGTCCACGACTTTGTCTTGTTCATCTGGCACCATGCGGCCCGCACTTGATCCCGTCGGCCACCGGGTCCCTCGAACCAAGCCTACTTGTCTCTCCATCACCCCGGAGGCCACCTTGGCATAGACCTTTCGCGCTTGTTCTTCACCTGCACCAACGCAAACCAAGCCGCAACCAACACCTGTAATACTAGGTCAAGAGTCAGTCCACACAACGTTGTCAACCACTCCTCACGAGTGCATCAACAACACACCACAACACATACAAAGTAACACAACCGACAACACAACCCGACGAAACACACTCAACACAAAACCTCAAAACATCCGGTCAATCGCTCATCATATACAAACCAAGGCACATATCAACTTGGTTTCTCAATACCTGATCGAGGAGGACTTGTCATGTCATCCTGTACCGTGTGTGGGACAACACAAGGACCATCCGGTCGACCATATCGCATTGTGCAACCTTACAACAACTAATCTCTTTCTGCTCATGCAGTTGACGCCTAAATCTATCAAAACTCAACGGTGGTAACATTTACTTTGCATCAAACTTGCCCTCCAAAGGGAATCCACAACTCTTAGACGTAGCTGAAGCGTCGTGAGTTTTCTCACAGGACTTTCTTGTGTTGGAGAACGAACAGTCCTGAAATGAACACATATATCATATATATATGCACACATCGGGCTCATCTCGTGACACCCGTCGTGCACACACGTAACCGATGTGCACCACTGAAGATTCTATCCTAGCTAGATTCGTAGCATGCATAGTCTTGACTATATTCTCAGCATCTCACATTTTCCATTGCAACTTTGGTAATGCCACACCGACAGAGCTCGCGTGCCCGTCGTAGTGCTTAATAAGTAGGTGAGTGCGGCACAACGTTCTTGAAAGGCAAGGCTAACACTCACGGTTCCTCGTCTTGCATTTCTCAATTATTTTTCGGGGGTGCTTAAGAGGTCATTTTCCTTGCTAATCTTGTTTACTTTATGTATGCAAGGTATTGAGATGGTCACATTGTTAGCTTATGTCAGATTTGTTCTTCGTTTTGTGTGTGCAGTACATGGAGAATGGCCGAGCAAGGGACAAAACATGGAACTTGGAGGAGTCAGGGAAGCGGGAGGAACCGGCCCAAATGGCACCTCACCAGCACCCGGTTCAGCCGCTGGCATCGGCACCGCAACAGCACCCAGCCCCAATGGCACCTCCAGTTCTGTTGGCATCGACACCTTGACTTCAGCCGCTGGCAACGACAGCTCAGGATCAACTGAACCTGAGGACACCACTTTTTCGCCCACAACCCAGGCCGCCACCTCTGCTTCTGCCCTTTGAAATGTCAACCCTGGGGCCAGTTCTCATTGAAGAAGTTGAATCACATGACCAGAAATGGCAAGTGTTGGCTTGGCTTCAGCAGGTCGGCCCCGCTCGTGTTTGGGACCAAGGCATGTGGGTGTGCCCTTTCTGCCAGAGAGGTCACAGGCAATGGACCATTTGTTTATCTTTGAACTTTTTTGGAGTTGTTGTGGGAAAGAAGATGACATACTATCCTGTCATTTTCCATTAGACGATACTTCTATGTTGTTGGTGTGACTCTGACATTTGCAACTAATTATGTGCACATTTTCTTCTTCTATCAGTGGTTTAAACATTTCCATATAGGTATTATTGATAACACCGTACATCATGGTTCCCCATTTTTTAACCATCATTAATAATTTGTAAACCAAAAATAATACAAAAAGGGAATCCAACTGATCATCTATCCGCAATTTGGTTACTCTTTCCTTGATGTTCCACAATTCCTTTCGCGGTCTAATTTCACATAAGGTTTTGTTCACTGTTTGAACTTGTTCAACTGCATTAGCAAAAGATGGTAATGGATCTAGTTGTATTATTTTTCCATACAAAAGACATAATACACAAATATGAATTTTTTATACATAAGTTATGGTACACAAACAACAATCAAGTAAAATATAATTCGATTGAAAGAACTAAAAAGAATAACAATTTGAGAACAATGGTGAGAAGCAAGGTCAAGGGGCTCACAGTTGGAGTGGTAAAGGCCACTGGCTAGGGGCTCCCACCTAGAGTTCAAATCCTGAGTGCGACACTATTTACGCTGTGGGGCACTCCCCTACAGTTTTCTTTAAAAAATAGTGAGAAGCAAGTCATCTATACCTACATAGCAGGCCTAACAATAAACAAATAATTTAGTAGTCATAACATATGCCATGAAAAAATTAATCTAACTATAGCATGCCGTATGACAAATAATAAACAAATAATTTAGTATTTGTAACATATGCTGTGAAAAATTAATCTAATTATAGCACGCAGCAGACCAAACACTAAACAAATAATTTAGTAGTCATAACATATGTCATAAAAAATTATCTAATTGTAGAAGAGAATTCAAAAAATTCCAAAAACAATGTCTGGCCATGGATTTGATCTCTAGTGTAACCAATGGGTGTAAAACGTTATGTGCAGCCATAGAAGAATGTTTAGGTTGATTGTACATTTGCATTGAATAGCAGCAGGGGATCTAGCAACGTTGATGAAAGTAGCTGCAGGCCCTAGTTGATGAAGCAGTACACAAAAGAGATATTTCTTAAAAGATGTCAGCTGTTGGGCATAGTATATAATTTGTTGATAGCTAACAACCTTTTAGGATAGACCAATAGATTGTTTTTATGACTAAAGTATGGAAGAGATTCATGGCAAGAAAAATTTTGATCGGCAGGTATATATATGTATGTATCTAGTTTGTTAGTTGCATTAGCTAAAGATCCTTTTAGGATAGCTTATTTTTGTGATTGTAACATGGGAAAAACATAAAGGGCAATAGACTAAATATGTTACATTACATTACATGTGACGGACACGATAAGATAGTTGGACAATTTTTTATTTGAAGCAAAGAGATTTATTGTGTTAGATGTGATCAGGAGATGGTTCAGATTTAATTCTTCTGTAGTGGCACATGTGGATAATTTAGACAAAGATATAGGAGGGTTTTCTTTGTTAATTCTTCATAGTGGCATAGATGGGTAATTTTGGAAACAAAATGCATCCAACGGCTATTAAAATAAGTCCTATTTTTTATAGTGTCCACATAGGATTTCTATGTGGCTTTATGTGGAGGCTTCTCTTTTTTTAAACTGCCCACCTAGGTTCCTAGGTAGCTTCATGTGAAGGCTTCAAAAAGAGCCTCCAATTAGTATAATAGTAAGATATGGAATCCAGAAAACCTTCATCCTAGTGCAGGCAGGGCATAACAGGTATAATTAGGAGAGAAAAATAATGTCAAAAACAAAGGCTTGACAGCATTCATGTTGTGCATGCATAAAGGAAAACCGACTTTTTTTTTTGAGTTTTGAGGATTACACTATTTTCTGAACATTGTCAAACTATTCTATGACTTTGAAATCCATCTACTTGTGTTCCACAGCTTCACACTACAACTATTTCTCTTCTCTCCTGGCAACCTACGACGCAGTTGCAGCAGCAGACTCTAAAGGCTCTCCCTCTGGGCAGCTTACTTGGGAGCGGACCTGGCAGCAGTTTATGCACTCGGCTATCTTATGGCCGGCTATATGGCCGCCATCACAAAGAGTGGAGACAATGTGGCCGGCTATCTTATTTCTGGGGCGCAGTCAACTTTCATTGTTGATTTTGGTATGGGTATAAGGGTACTCCCAACTCAGACTTTATGATAGAGTCCATAGTCATTTATTATAGTGTCACTTAGGCAATTTGTTGATGTGGCAGGACATCTATTGAGGAAAGAGGGAGAAAAATGAAGATGTCGTTTCTAAGGGCACTCCCAACCCAGACTCTACCATAGAGTCTAAGTCAATTTATTACATTCATATTTATTGCATTTTGCTGATGTTGTGCTTATGTGGCAGTATATTTATGGAAGAGAGAGAGAGAAAATGAAGACTTCATGTCTTATTTAGACTCCAAGTCTATGATAGCTTCGAGGTAATAAATGCTCTTAGACTCTATGTAGAGTCTGCACTGTGAGTGCTCTAATCTAGACGCCGAGTCCTCGTGCGCATCGAGGCGCATCGACTCCACGGAGAATCACGTTGGGGAGGCGCTCCTCGTTTCTACGGATCCTGTGCGCTGCCCCGCCAACCGCCGCCGATTTTCCTCCCCTCCGCGCGCGCCTCCCTCTGCCGAGCTCACTGTGGGGGAAATGGAGGAGGAGGGCACCGATGCTGGGATGAATCGAGGAGGAGGACGGTGAGGGCCTCGAGGAGGAAGATGATGTCGTCCGTCCATGGTAGCTGGTCGCTGCCGTCGGGTGCCCGCCTGGCCTCGCACTGCCGCCGGAGAGGAGAGGATGGCCTCCGCGTGCACCACGGTAGGACCGGTGCTGTCCTTCGCCCTCGATTCGCCGATGCTGGGGCTCGATTCGTCTGCGGCGCCGAGGCTTGATTCAGCAGCACCGGGCTCGATTCGGCGGCATCGGGGCTCGATTTGGTCGTGGCGAGCTCCAATCCAGTGACACCAAGGCCTGATTCGCTATCGGAGATGAGGGGATGGCCTCCGCGCGTGCTGCCACAGGAGAAGCGGGCCGACATCCGCACGGGCACCGCCCTAGGAATAGGCGGGGCCGGCATCCTCGCGGCGCCGCTGGAAGAGGGCGCCTACCTCCGCGCGCATCGCCGAGGAGAGGAGGAGCCGGCCTCCGCGCGCGGCCGCCGAAGAGTGGGCCGACCTCCCCGCGCGCGGCTGTCGGAGAGCAAGGCCGACCTCCACACGCCGTCGCCGGTGCTCTGCTCTACTTCGTGTGCTGCTCTACTCTGCTTCTATGTGTGTGGTAAAATTGTTGTGGTCTGGTGCATGGTGGATCACATAGCAATATGCCACAGCTGATCATCTCCTTTTGTGCTCAGTAATAAATATTTTCATCTATAGAAACTACTATTTCAGACTTTGCATTGAGGACTATAGTTTAATGTGATGGATTCTTCGAGGTACAGACTCTAATAGATTCTGGGTTGGGAGTGCCATGAGCTCCATGCATTGCCTCACTGGGGCATACTTAAGAAAATATGGTTCTCATTCGGACATGAAGGCAAATGCTGATCTCATGGGAGGTGTGCTGGAAAATATTGGAATACATGATGTACCTTTTGGTTACCCACCCTTCCATTCTACCGCTCTCCGTCAGCGCGGAAGCTGCCATGGATCGGTTTCAGTCTTTCAGACATCATCTGTAGAAGATGTAGACATATTGGAGAATGAACCATTGGATTCAAGCAAGGAGACACTGGAGGAGTTAGCTCGCATGTGGATGCGGCTACTTGTTTGCGCGGCCGGCAAATCACATCCAGGGATGCATGCAGCGCTGCTGAGCGGAGGAGAGCTCATCACATTCGCCTGGCTACTCATGACCCACTGTGGGATATATAGGGGATTCAAGTTCTAGGAGGATCCAACTTATCCGTACTGATACAGGATCTACTCCACCTTTGAACATTATTGAGGTACTATATGCTTTTGATGTTTCCCCTATCGTAAAACTAGCCAGCAACTATCCAGTATATATAATTGTCTAAAGCAACGCGAAATCCACTCTCTGTTGGTGTCTATGGGTGTGCTTCTGGTTTATGCTTTTCTTGTTTGTTGTGTGATGAAATAAGGCACTATGTACATCTTTGCTTATTATTTACCACCGATATATGTGTACGGACGTGTAATCATTAATTGTGTTATTCATTCAGCTGATGACAGTCGTGCTATTCATTCAATTGACATCAACTTGAACGTGGCAGTTTTTTTCTGATCAGAATCGATCATCCTTTTTTGTTGAAAAAAAAAGACGAAAACGTGGCCAACACCTTCGAGGAAAAGGATGAGGTGAGTCGTCGTGAGATGGAGGAATGATAGGTAACCCTTGAAAATGGATTTCCAAGGAGGACCGATCACAGGATGAACGGTCTCTGGAAATGGGGCTATTTTTAAGAGCGGAGGGAAACACGACCTGCATATGTAAATAAGTATTTTTAGGGGCTACAGTAACACCTATTCTTTTTAGGGAAACATGGCCCTATAAATCCGTTTTCAGAGGTGGATGGATTGCTACAGTAACACCTATTTTTTGGTGCAGGGGAACTTCTCATCCGGCCATAAAAAATCAAGTGACATCTACAAAATCATAATCCCTCCGTTCTTAAATATAGGACACCGTTGACTTTTTACTCCAACTTTGATCACCAATATATATTGAAATTAGTTAACTAAAGGAAATGTATATCATTATATCTATTATCCAATGTACACAACGGGAAAACCCAACAATGCCGTGCGTCTCGGGCGCACGGCAGAGTCCAGAAAACGCACGGCAAAAGCTTTGCCGTGCGTTTTCTACCTAGACGCACGACAAAGAGCGCACGGCAGCATTTGGCACGGCAAACACTCTTTGCCGTGCGCTTTTTATCGTCACGCACAGCAAACTCTTTGCCGTGCGTCAAAATCGACGCACGGCAAACAATTTCCAAATCTTTTAAAAAATTGTCGTGCGCCGAAATTGACGCATGGCAAACATTACAGAAAAAATTAAAAAAAAGGCCAGAGGCCTCGCCCGCGCCGCCGCCACCAGCTCCCCCGTGCCGCCACCACCAGCTACTCCGGCCACCACCACCAGCTGCTCCGGCCACCACCACATACTGCTCCCCAGGTGTCGTCGCCGCCACCGTCCCAGGTGCGGCATCCCGCCGAGGAAGATGGGGAGGGGACGGCTGCCGGCCGAGGAAGAAGGGGAGGGGCCGGCGCTCCTCCATAGCACCTCGCCCGCCGCCACGGAAGCCATCTCCTCCTTCGCCCGCGGCCGCCGGAAGCTCGCCACCGGAAGCACCCGCGGCCGAAGTCAACTCCGCCTCCGGATCTGGTGCCTCTACCGCCGGATCCGGCGCCTCCGCCACCGGACGGCGCTTCCTCGGCCGGATCCGGAGCAGCCGCCGAAAGCCCGACGCCGGCCGCCATCTCGTCCTCCGCCCGTAGCCGCCGGAAGCACCTGAAGCACGACGCCGGTGGCCATCTCGTCCTCCGCACGCAGCCGTCGGAAGCCCCCGTCGTCGTGCATCCGGTGGAGAGGAGGGGCCCGGGGCGTGCGGCGGCACGCAGGAGGGAGAGGAGCGCCCCGGGGCATGCGGCGGCGCGCAGGAGGGAGAGGAGGGGCCCGGGCGTGCGGCGGCGCGCAGGAAGGAGAGGAGCAGCCCGGGGGCGCAGGTGGGAGGGGAGCGGCCCGGGGCGCGTGCGGCGGCACGCAGGTGGGAGGGGGGCGTGCGGTAGGGTTCCGAGGGGCAGGGCGGGCCGGTTTTATACTAGGGTGGGGGGGGTGCCCGCAGCCGTCGGATGCAGATGGGCCATCTCGGTAGAGGGGGCGCAGGCAGACTTTTGTTTGCCGTGCGCCTAAATAAAGACGCACGGCAAACAATGTTTGCCGTGCGTTTTTGAATAGGGCGCACGACAAATTTATTTTTTATAATTTTATATA
Source organism: Cenchrus fungigraminus (assembly GCA_036936925.1). NCBI lineage: Eukaryota > Viridiplantae > Streptophyta > Magnoliopsida > Poales > Poaceae > Cenchrus > Cenchrus fungigraminus. The sequence goes on along the minus strand of CM072779.1, from coordinate 121,075,810 downwards.
ATTCATAAAAATTATCAAATAATTTTTTTGTAATTTCATTTAATATTTTAAAATTATCAAAGATTTTTAAAAATAGCAAAAATATTTTTTTAGGAAGGAACCCGACCAACCAACCACACACCCGTCCCCGCCATTTTTCGCGCAAAATCGCGTCGCTACGCGGTCGGCAGGACTTGAACCCTTGACCACCAGCTTCGCGTGTGCCTCTCTTACCACTACACCACACACTAGTATGCGTCCATATCCTGTTTTCTATCTCCTCATATTATACAACACAAAATATAAATTGCTTATTTGAGGCTCTAAATGGATTTCATTAGTTAAATATAACACATAAACACAAAATTGTACCAAATTTTAACATGGAGTCAATTGGATTTTTGAGATATAGACAAATCTCATAATTTTTATCTTCATTTGCATTTTTTAGAGGCTATTGAATTTTTGAGCGAAAAAACTTTGCCGTGCGCCAACCCAAAAATGCACGGCAAAGATACCTCTTTGCCGTGCGTTTTTTCAAAAACGCACGGCAAAGGCTTTTTTCATAAAATCTAAATTTTACTTAGAAAACTCCTAAAATTATCAAATGACTTCGAAAAAACACCAAATTTTTACATAGAACAACTTATATTGTCTAGTGCTTATAGAAAAAAATTTGAATTCAAATTCAAATTTGATCGTCGCTTTTCATTCAAACCTAACCATCTACTTCTCAACTCTCTGAAACTTCTTCGGAGATGTTTCGATTTGTAAGCACCGTACATGACAAAATGTTCAAAACTCATTCAAACTTTTACTACATCCTCCACATATGATATCATGAGCCCTTGACGAATCTTATAATTTTCAGACTTCATTTGCATTTTTTAGAATTTTTAAATCATTTGGACACACGATCATGGTCGTGTTTACTAGTCAAGAAGTTCAAAATTTCTTTTGAATTTATGGAAGAGGTCTTAAATTGGACTAAGTAAAATGAATATTATTTTTTCACTCACTTTACTCTATTATTTGAATCACTTGTAGTTCAAATTTGATCTCTTTGAAAAAATTGCTTGAAATGGAACTAATTAGTTAAATATAGCAAATTAATCCAAAAATCTACCAAAATTTACCATGAAGTCTCACATGTTGTATATATAGAATAGAAAAATTTTCAAAGTGAGAAGAGTTTGTTTTGAGGGGCTATTAGATTTGGGGCTTAGGAGGACATATATATGGGAATAAAAAACTTTGCCGTGTGTTTTTTCACCGTGCGCCGGACTAAAAAACGCACGGCAAAGAGGAAAATAGAAAATTGTTCACCTCCTCTGGCTAACGGTGGTTAACGGTTGGTGGGAAAAAAATGTTTGCCGTGTGCCGGAGAGAAACGCACGGCAAAGAAAATGTCTTTGCCGTGCGCCACGAAACAAAACGCACGGCAAAGACTCTTTGCCGTGCGTTTTATTTCCGGCGCACGGCAAAAAGTCTTTGCCGTGCGTTTTTTCTAGACGCACGGCAAAGGGAGGTCTTTGCCGTGCGCCCGATAGAAAGCGCACAGCAAAGATTGTTACGCACGGCAAACATCGATTTTCCCGTAGTGGTACTTTAGATTTAACTCATTTTTTTTGCGGGTTAAAGAGAGCTTCATTAACTAGGAAATGTTGGTGTTACATTCAGATTTGACTTGATCGTTAACACACGCAGGTGCTCGACCAAGCCAAAACTCACTTTGAGCCGATCTCCTAGCTAAATGAGCAAGATCATGGGCAATTGAGTTGCACTCTGTTATGGATTTCCTAGGGTTGAGGGGGAAGGGAGGAGACACTGGTGGATTTGCATAGGAGGGAGGCAGGGGTTCCGGCCGTGGGGCTGTTCACCCACGGCCAGGCAAGAGGATGATCTCTTCTTGCTTGCCTCACACAGACACACCCCCTCTCCTTATATAGAGAGGGTCCCACTAATGGGCTGCCGAGGCCCACTAGGCCCTTGACGGCCCTCTAACACTACACCCCTCCTCGACAAGCAGCTCGTCCTCGAGCTGCAATCTAACAAACTCACGACGAAGACTCGACTAAAGACAAACTTAACACCTAAAAATGAACCTTTTACATCTCGGCTCATTTAATTATTGCAAACTAAAATAGGCTCAAACTAATTTATTTTGACTCCTCGTGAATGTGGACGCAGCCTCTATCTCATGTCGCAAGCTGCAAACGGGCTTGCATGCTGCTGCCTGAGAAAGATTGCAGCCCACTTAGGCCCATACTCCAAACCCTAAAGGCTCGTCCCACATCCAACCACTCCAGGCCGGGCGTCCCAGCCGCGTAACCTGCGCCGCCTACCGCAAGAAACTGCCTCCAGCAGCGGTTCCTCGGCGGCGACGCGCCTGCCGCGTCCAACCGCTCCAGGAGCAGTTCCCACAGCAGTTCCGCGGAGGGGAGCGCCGCTGCGCATCGAACCGCTGCAGGATCTATTCCTCGGCGGCCGTCGCGTCAACCGCCTGGGTCGAATGGAACCGCCACCGCCGTCAACGTCGCACACCACACCGACGGAGGAGTTCGCGCCCTGCAGCACGCGGATGCGCCCTCGCGGCGGCCGTCGGCGGGGACAGGGCATCGCGGAGGCGGTCCATGGGGGCGGTCGTCCGTAGCCTGGCGGCCCGCAGAGGCAGTCCCTCGGCGACCGACCGCGCCGCGCGCGCGCCGGCTGCAGACCGCGGAGGCCACACTGCGGCGACCAGTCGCGACAACGGCCTCGCGGCAGCGGACGGTGGGGGCGGCCCCTTGGCGACCGCCCGCAGACGGGGGCTCGTGGCGGACGATGACGATGTCACGCCGCGCGCCGCGCGTGGTCGAGGCAGGGGATCTTGACGGTGAGGCAGGGGATCTTGACGGTGGTAGCGAGCAGTTCGCCGCCGCGGATCCCGGCGAGTTTGGAGGGGATGGTGGCTGAGGAGCGCCGGACCGCCGGCGACGCCTGACGGGTAAGCTGCTCTCCCACGGTCTCTGTTGCGGTTTCCACCACCCACTCGATTTGCTGCTTCTCACCTTCGACGTCGATCTGCTGCAACTGCACTTCTTCTTCTTGGAACTGCCGCAACTTCTCTTCTCCTTCTTTGATCTGCTGGGCTTCGGAGATGGGGGCAGTGGTGGCCACCGGCTCATACTCTGGCACGTTGCACGAGAACAGAGGCGGCGTGGTGGCGATGGTCGGCGTGCTGCAGGACCATACGGGCAGCGACGGTGGCGCACTGCAGGGGAGCAAAGGCGGAATCCTGGCCTCCACAGCCTCCAGACGCGCCAGAAGTTGCGCCGTCTGCTGGGAGAGATCGGCCACGAGTTGTGCGGCGGTGTCGAAATCAAGGCCAGCCATCGCTCAGGCTGTGGCACGAGCGAGGGTGGGAGGGTGGGCGTTTGTCGGCGCAGGGGAAGAACCTGGCTCTGAATACCAAATTGTTATGGTGCTGCTAGGATTGCGAGGAAAAGGGAAGAACTGGGTGCACGGGAGACAGGAACTCCGGCCGCGGGGCTGCTACCCACGGCCGGGCAAGAGGAAGGATTCCCTTCTAATCTCTTGCTTACCTAGAGTGATACACTTCCTCTCCTTATATAGAGAGGATTGACCTCTAATACTAATGGGCTGCCCAGGCCCACTAGGCCCTAACGTCCTCTAACAGAGCATGCCGTGTGAGGCTCGGCCTGGTGTACGGTTGGACTGGAGGCGGCCGTTCCCTTCGACGCGGGCAGTTGGCACGCTGGCCGCCGAGGAACCGCTCCCGGATCGGTATGCTGTGTGCGGCAGTGCGGCTGCGGCCTGGCCTCTGGGACAGTGGCGACCGTTCCCCTCGTTCGTCCCTCCTGGCAGTTGAGGCCTTATGGTTTGGAGTATGGGCCTACAGTGGGCTGCAATTCTTCTCAGGCAGCAGCAGGTATCTAACAAATTGAAGCCTGTTTGCAGCATGTGACATAGGATCCAGACGGCTTCGCATACGCAGGTGTTCGGCGTGAGAAGGATGTCCACTTTCGAGAGTCCAATTAAATAATTTAAGTCCATTTTAGTTTGCAAATAATTAAATGAGTCGAGATGTAAAAGCCTTATTTTAGGTGTTAGGTTTGTCGAGTCTTCGTTATGAGTTTGCTAGGTTGCAGCTCGAGGACGAGCTGCATGTCCAGGAGGGGTGTAGTGTTAGAGGACGTTAGGGCCTAGTGGGCCTGGGCAGCCCATTAGTATTAGAGGTCAATCCTCTCTATATAAGGAGAGGAAGTGTATCACTCTAGGCAAGCAAGAGATTAGAAGGGAATCCTTCCTCTTGCCCGGCCGTGGGTAGCAGCCCCGCGGCCGGAGTTCCTGTCTCCCGTGCACCCAGTTCTTCCCTTTTCCTCGCAATCCTAGCAGCACCATAACACACTCTCTTTTAACCTGAGCCATGCGCCATTCATGCAGCATCTGGGCATGCTCTCTTGCTTCCGCAACGATGAAGCTAGCCTCCGATCTGTCCTCCTTGCTTCGCATAGCGTCGAGTACTTGTGCACAGTCAGTTTCAAGAATTACTGACCCCGGCGTCCATAGAGAAGCTAGCCGGAAACCCTCTGTGCATGCCATAGCTTCAGCTCCGTAGGCATTGCTGCAGCGACCAATGGTCCTCCAAGCTGTGAAAACCACGATGCCCTTGTGGTCTCTTGCTATCACACCAATACCTGCGTCACCAGTTTGCTCGACGAAGGATCCATCCACATTGATCTTTGTCCATCCTTCAGGAGGGGGCTCCCAAGTTTTCAGCTCAGCACCTGCCCTGCTGTTGTTGGACGCGCTACAGGGTTCCTTCCCCTTCCTTGACACTGCATCTGTCTTCAGTTTCGCCTGATAGCAAGAATCCCGCAAATTCAATAAGAAGAAAACCGAATCCGAGAGCAGGGAAGAACCTGAGTGGTGCGTGATATTGTTGTGGACGGTCCATGCTCTCCAAAGTACTAGCTTTGTGAGATCCTTTTGCTCAGGGGAGCATCTGTTCAAGAGAATCAGCAGCCAATCTGGCCCAGTGAATTGAAACCATCCCTCCTCCGGGAGTGGCCAGTGCACTCGCATGGCTTGCCTTAGATTATAAGCTTCTGGGCACTCCACAGTAGCATGGAAACTGGTTTCTGGCACTAGGCCGCATAGTACACAGGTGTCCTCCTTTTCCATTTTCCTAGTGAATTTGCGTCGCCGGGTAGGGAGGGCATTCCTGGCCAATTTCCAGGTAAAGACATTTACCGTGGGAGGTACATCTCCCTTCCAAACACTGTTCCATAATTTTCTTTCACCATCTGGGTTTGAGCTGGATGCAGCAATAACATTTAGATGACGAAGCTTCAGCCCCGGACCATATGCACTGCGGACAGAGAAAAGTCATGTCTTCTCCAGAGGCCAGGCAATGAAATCTTCTGCCTGCTTGGGATTTTGATTTTAGCAATGGCATCGGCATCTGCTTGATTAAAAACTCTCACAAGCTTATCATAATCCCAGTCTTCTCCTTGCAAGTCAAGTAACTCTGACACCCAAGTTAATCTACATCTGCCCTTTCTTGTTGTGACCCTAAAATAATGAGGTCTCGGAATCCAAGGATCATGCCAAATCTGTATTTGAGAACCAGAGCCAACTCTCCATATAATTCCTTGTTTCAACAATTCCAGACCATGGGTGATTGATTGCCAGGTATATGATGCATTTGCACTAAAATAAGTATCCACCAAGCAACCTCTTGGATAACACTTAGCTTTCAGAAGTCGTGCACATAGACTGTCAGGGAATTGGATGAGCCTCCACGCCTGTCGTGCAAGAAGCGCTTGGTTAAAGATTCTAAGATCTTTAAAACCTAGACCGCCATAACACTTTTTCCGGGTGAGATTCTTCCATGCTACCCAAGCTTTCTTTTTCCATCTTCCATGCCCCACCAGAACTCACGAATAATTCTTGTTAGCTCATCACAAATTCCTAGCAGGAGTTTAAAAATACTCATAGTATAGGTCGTTATAGCTTGCGCTACAACCTTTATTAGGATTTAACTTGTTGGTTTATTGATTTATAAAAAAATTGTAGAAAAGACGAATAGTTAAATAAATAAAAAAAAGTTAATAACGTCATATATTTAAGAACGGAGGTAGTATTTTTTAGTACTGATCCGCACTGTACATACTGCCATGAAGGCCGCCATGCACACCGTTGAACCAGCCTTGGGCACCACAGACGGTGGCATTCCTGTTATTTCCGCACTGCGGCAGGCCGCTGTACTTGCTCACTGCCATCTGCATCTCGATCTGGTCCACGACATCCAAGTTTTGCACCGCCCTATGAACAAAATAGTGCCCCTCATCGTGCAGGGATTTTCATGTGAATTGGCCCCAAAAGGTACATCCAACTTAATTATTTTGGCTGGCTTCTCCCATAGTTTGAACCAAGATTTTGGACCATTCCGCGTTTAAATTGGTGATGCTGCTGGTGCAAGATATGGAACCATATACAACAAAGGTAACTCATCATTAATTTAGAAGGGCCCACAGATTCATGTAATAAATAATCTACACCACCTAAAGATGTGTCCCTCCTTCTATATAAACAAGAGCAATCAAAGCAATATGTGCATACCTGAACTAAATATGGCAGCGGTCAAGAGCAACGCCGTGAGGTCTCTGTGCGCTGCGCTTTGCATTCTTTTGATGATGTCTTCAGCCCTCTCAGCGTATGTGGAAGGTGTGTATCTAACTGTTTTTTTTTCTACTTCCCATGGTTTCATTATATTCGTGGGATTTAAAAAGTGAGATTTGGATTTCATATGCACATGCAGATCATACCGAGTGTGACGCTATGAAGTCATGCACTTATGCGAAATGTGAGCAAGAATGTCAGAACAAAAGTACTAACCTACCTATTGAACCAGAGTGCACCACACCTAACGAGTGTTGCTGCACATTTTATCGGGAGGAAAATAATGAACTTTTCTGAACAGATTAAAATGGACATGCTGATGGCTATAATATAGGTATATTCATTTCATGGATGCAGCGGGCCTATACCGGAATGCTAAGCTTGCATATCCATAATATGTTTCTATCCTAATATAATAAAATAAATGTATCCTATTTGTCCTTTTGTCCTCTAGTATTTTGACGCCAAATTCCATGCTAATAAATGTTGTATACATGTTTTTATTTAAAACTTTTAAAATATATTAAATTTGATAAGTTCAAACACGAGTAATGTTTGGCACTTGTCATGACCATTAGATGGGCTTGTGAGGTGTAGTAATGTGTGCCGAGCCTGCGAGACTACTTTGGTGTTGGGCTGCCCACATAAAAAGTCATATATGTCACTTGTTCCCGGGATAAAACATGCATATTGAGGAATGAAGAACCAGCAGTGATACATATGAAAATACTAAAGAAATCCACCGCTAGAAAGAGCTTTCTAGTCGCACACCGGCCCCCATCGCCGTTCGCCCGAGCCCTGGAGCCCTACCAGAGAGAAAGATGATGCACTCACTTGCACCACCGCCTTATCCAGCTCCTTTCCCATCGGATCCGTGAGCTGTTGCTGCTCTTGCCCCGCCGCCGCTAGTCACTGCCACGAGTGAGGGGCGAGCGAAAGGGTGAAGGGAACAGTTGAGCATTACTAAAGAAATAGCTATCCATCCCAGGCTTATTATCGGTTTTTTTTCGTCCGGTACTAATGTCTGGGAGAGTCCCGACTCGCGATGCGCCCCTGTGTGACTCAAATTAGTACCGGTTCATATTATGTGACGCTCTAGGGGAGTTTTTACCCGATTTGTGAAAATTTCTCCACGATTTCACTCGTTGAAGTGGTCTAGAGGTTAGTTACTTCATCATCCCTTGATATATGCGTAGTTTTTAAGTTTTATGCTTTGTAGTAAGAGTATTTCATGGTTTTTAGAATAATCTAAGAATGATGATTTCTTTTTTATTTAGATCCATATTTGTGTATGTTTTAATAGAAAAGATTGCAAAGGATGTGTCATGTTAGTTGGATAAGATGTTGTATGTGATGATAGTTTTTTATTATCTATTTAAACATATGTAATAAATATAGGGTAAATTTAATATTTTATATGTTAGTTGGATCGGAATAATACTCTTATCCTACTCCCGTCTGTGTAAGGAATCGGATGCTCGTTGCCTAACAGGGGAGGGGGTGAATTAGGCAACTTAAAAACTTAACCTATGACTTTCACTACTTTTCATAAAACATAAACTAGGACATGCTATCTAGATGTGCATCTAAAGTTGTTCTAGTGTGAAACTCCCATCCCAAAACAAGTTATGCAACCTATAGCCAATCCTAGCAAGATACTACTTTAGGAAAGTAAAGGCAAACAAGGATTGCAAGAATGTAATGCGGAAACATAAGGAGGGACGAGAGGAAGCAAACTCTTGACACGCGATTTATCCCGTGGTATCGGTAGGCACTAAGCCACCCCTAGTCCACGTTGTTGAAGCACTCTACACAAGAGTATTACTTCTCGGTCACCAAATCTCTCCCAAGAGCACCACTTGACTTGCCACAAAGGCTCGTCACTAAGGCACTTGCCAAGCTCCCTTGGTCACCTTGATGCCGCCTCCACTAAGGAGCTTCTCCACCAAGGGAAGGGGGTCTCCACGTCCCCCGCACAAAGTGTCCTCGCCACTCCACACCAAGCCGGACGGTTGAAGACGTTTGCCGGAGAGCCACCTAGGCTCCAAGGCTTCCGGCACACCTCGTACAACTTGATCCACTCGAGAATCACCTCATAAGGTAGGCACACCTTGCACTCACTTAGCTCTAAGCTAAACCTAAACACTAAGCACACACACAAAGTATGTGCAAGTCTATAGATGAGCAATTTAGCACTTGTACGGCTTGGATATGATCTTCTATGAGTCTTGAACTCCTCTGCACTTCCACACACTCCAGCGACTTCAAATGACGGGGTGGAAGGGGTATAAATAGGCCAAGGCATCAAACTAACCGTTGGGCCAAAGCTCCTGAAAATAGTACCATCGGATGATCCGACGCTGTGATTTTTCCTGGTGTCGGTTCATCTGGTGCTACTGACCGTTGCCTTCCACCGCACATAGCCGTTGAACCCTGCTAACGTCATTCATCCGACGCTTCAACCGACGCACCGTCAGTTTATCCGGTGCTGAAGGAAATCTTCTCCGGGCGTCTCTGTTAGCTAAAACGAGCCCGCCGGATGAACCGATGCTTGACTCCTTTCGATCGTCGGTTCATCCGGTGCTTAAGAGCTTCGCGCCTGGACCTTTTTGTTAGCAAACATGCAGTTGCCGGATGAACCGTTGCTTCACCATCGGTTCATCCGGTGTAGTTGATTCCTGCTTGCTCGGTCTCTTGATTCATCCGGCGCAACTAGAATTGGGGACGTCGGATGATCCGGTGACCTTCATGTTGACTTGAGTCTTCCCGCAGTGTACCACTTCATCCGGCGGTTGCACCGACGCTGTCTTCTAGTGTACCGTCGGTTCATCTGATGCTACTCTTTTCTTTCTTTTTCTTCCACGGTTTTGACCCTTGGAAAATACACTATCTTCTCATTTTGGCATATGGTATTTTTGCATCCTTGGGACCTAGAAGTGTCTACAAAGACATGCTTAGACAATATGGTTAGTCCCATTGATCATGTTGTCATTTAATCACCAAAATTAAGCGTTGAACAAATGGCATAAGAGGCCATGTTCGCTACAATCTCCCACTTTTTGGTGATTTATGACAACACAATCAAAGCAAGCATAAAGTTGCAAAAATTGACAAAATTGAACCACTTACACTTGCTTGGATGCTTACCATCATCCAACTCCCCCTAGATGTGTTCTCCCTCTTTCATGATCTTCTCTTCACATGTAGCTTGCTATTTCCCCCCTTTGGAAACTTTGACTTGCTTTGGTTCCAAATTCTCCCCCTTTGGAATAAAATCCCCAAAAAGTGTCCAAAACAAGAGAGTCTCCAAAGGAAATTTAGCAAGACCTAGCAATCATAGCTCAAAGAGAAATGTTAAATACAAGAGAGAAAGCCTCATGAACCATGATCCATATGTATGATATCAATGAAGATACCACATATGTGAATAACTAAGGTGGATCACAAGCTCATGAGACTAGCATGATACAAGCTAATCTCCCCCTAAGTGTGTGCACAAAATGATAGTGTGAAAATCAAGTGCACAACTACAAACATTTGTAAGACAAGGAAGCTTAGAGCATATCATGCAAGGAGGTAGCTTAAAAGACAAGAGATAAGACCACTTGTAGATTTTGAGCTTTGCATACCTCCGGGGGATGTTCCTCTCTACCTTGTTGGCACCACATTGAGATAAGCCACTTGAAAATGATATCACTTGGAGATGACACCACTTTGAAAGAGGCTTGCGAAGAAGATGCTTGGGGTACCACAAGGATTAGGAATGTATGAGTTCATTGCCTTTGAACTTATATAGAGACATAAGCTTGCAAGGACATGACTCAATAGCATGAAGCTCACATTGCTATATTCACTCTCTTAGAGATGTTAGATCACATTTAGAGTAAAATAGCATTCTCTTAGAATGAAATACCGCACCAGTGCGTCACCAAGAGACTACACAAGATAAGCTTGAAATGATGTTAGTCCCATAAACAAACCATAGGATGAGCTCCCCCTAAATGTGTGCATTTAGTGTTTGAATCACCAACCAAATGTATGCACATTGTTTATGACGACAAAAGGGAAGCCAACCCTATAGCTTGCTCATGATGCAAAGAGATTTATATGAAAACATGCATCATGAAAGAAACAAGTGTAGCTTTCCTACACACTAATCAAACGATGTAGATTGCTCATGGGTTAGCACATGACACAAGTAACCTACCATATGTAAACAAATATGCATAGCAAAACAAATGCAACCTAAACAAGGCAATGGAGCTACAATGATACATGAGATGAGTTCTAGTTTTCATTACCTTAACCGGGGAGCTTGGGCAACATATGTCCAATCTTGCAAGCTTGGCTTCTAGACTTGAATCTTCACTTCTTCTTCATGCCAAGCCTCCCAAGTCCCTGATCTCATGGCCTTCACGTGGCCTTAGGAACCCAAACCATTTGAGGCCCCTTCATGTTGGTGATGACTTCCTTGGGCACCCAAATGGGTTGGTTCCAACCCCACTCCTTCATCTTCCCAACCTTGTGTGCAACCACCTTGACATTAGCCTTCTTCTTGATGACATAGGAGTTGCTCTTGGTCTTGTTCTTGCGGTTGGGCTTGGTGTAGATGATAGAGCTCTTGATTGTGGTGTCCATCTTCTTCTTCTCACCCTTGTCCATCTTCTTAACAAATTGAGGGCATTTCTAGAACTTGTGTCCTTCTTCATGACACTTGTAGCAAGTCACGGTTGATCCCTTCTAAAGCTTCTTCACCATGTCATCACGGTTATCTTGAGAAGGTCGGACATTGCTCTTCATGTCTTGAGAGGCTTCTTCTTCATTCGTCTTGCCCTTGCCCATCAAGTTAACCAACCTCTCTCGGAGCCATTTCACTTCTTGCTTGAGCTCATCATTCTTCATGCTTAAAATCTTAACATTCTCATTGCAAGATGGTGAGCAAGATTTATCAATTAAATCAATGCAAGAAGTTGAAGCATCTACCTTGGATATAGGAATTGCACAAGGGATAGATGATTCATTGAGCTTAAAGAAATCATTGGTTTTAGTCTCAATGCTCTCTTCCTTAGATTTTAGCTCTTCATACTCCTCGCTAAGCAATTTGAATTTGCACAATAAATGTTCAGAATTTGTAGCAAGGGTAGCACTAAGATCATTGAGAGCACTAAGTTCTTTTATTTCATTAGCTTGTTTTTCTAGGATTTCTTTTTGCTCATGGACTAGCTCAACAAGTTCATCAATAGAGGTGGTGTCGGATTCATCATCACTCACATTACTTTTCATACCTTGGGCCATAAGGCACATGTGTGATGATGATAGGGAACCTTGCATGAAGCGGGTGGTGAAGTTCTTGCTTGATTCATCACTTGAGCCACAAGAACTTGATTCTCCACCACTTATCCACTCACGGATGGCGGTGAGTGCTTCTTGCTTCGGCTTCCCCTCCTTGACCACCTTCTTCTTGGGCTTGCGCTTGATCTTGGTGAACTTGATATGTGGATGTTGTAGCCGTACATGTTGACTTTCTTCACATACTTGAAGATCTTCTTTACGTACATGGCAACCATCGACTCGACCTCTTCATCACTTGAGGATCCTTCATCATCACCATCATCATCTTCACTTGAGCTTCCATGAATCGCCATTCTTCTCAACTTCTTCTCTTGTTGGCTTGAGAGAGCAGGGCTTGCAGTTGGAGAAGATGGTTCTTGGGGTGTTGGCTTGGGCTCATCTTTTGGTTGTTCCTTGGTCTTGAGCTCGTCATTGGAAGCTTTCTTGGACTTGGGAATGACTTGAAATTCATGTGCCGTGATCTTGCTCAAGATTTGAGAAGGCTTCAACTCTTCAAGCTTCTTCTCATAGATGATAGCTTTCACCAAGTCATAATCGGGCTTCCGAAGACTTTGAAGGATCTTGCGGTTCACGTTCATGTCCATGATGTTCTTCACACCTAAAGCATTAATCTCATTGACAAGAACATTTAGGCGTGAGTACATAGATTCGGCATTTTCATTCTCAAATTGCTTAAAACTATTGAATTCCTCAAGGAGACAACCGTAGCGTTCATTAGCTACTTCTTTTGAACCCTCATTTTGTTCCTTGATGGTATTCCATAGCACATGAGCATTCTCACTAGTAAAAACTCTATTGAAAACACCTACACCTAGAGAGGATAAAATGATACTCTTTGCAATAACATCAAATTGTTTTTCCTTCCTAGTACCATTTCTAACACCCTCATCGGTGACCCTCCAAACATCAAGATCCTTAGCTTGTAAATAAGCTTCCATAAGGACCTTCCAACGAGAGTAACCCATGCCATCGAAATGTGGAGCTAAACCTAAGGTATCCACCCCTTTCATCCTCGAAAGAGCAACTCACTAGGCGGTGAAGCCTAACCGATCCAATGAGCCAGTTTTCACAAATTGCCAATCGAATTGGCGTATCCTTGTGAAGGAAGTGAGTCCCGGCTCTGATACCACTTGTAAGGAATTGGATGCTCGTAGCCTAAGAGGGGGAGGGGATGAATTAGGCAACTTAAAAACTTAACCTATGACTGTCACTACTTTCCATAAAACATAAACTAGGACATGCTATCTAGATGTGCATCTAAGGTTGTTCTAGTGTGAAACTCCCATCCCAAAACAAGTTTTGCAACCTATAGCCAATCCTAGCAAGATACTACTCTAGGAAAGTAAAGACAAACAAGGATTGCAAGAATGTAATGCGGAAACATAAGGAGGGATGAGAGGAAGCAAACTCTTGACACGCGATTTATCCCGTGGTATCGGTAGGCACTAAGCCACCCCTAGTCCACGTTGTTGAAGCACTCTACACAAGAGTATTGCTTCCCGGTCACCAAATCTCTCCCAATAGCACAACTTGACTTGCCACAAAGGCTTGTCACTAAGGCACTTGCCAAGCTCCCTTGGTCACCTTGACGCTGCCTCCACTAAGGAGCTTCTCCACCATCGGTTCATCCGGTGCAGTTGATTCCTGCTTGCTCGGTCTCTTGATTCATCCGACGCAACTAGAATTGGGGGCGTCGGATGATCCGGTGATCTTCATGTTGACTTGAGTCTTCCCGCAGTGTACCACTTCATCCGGCGGTTGCACCGACGCTGTCTTCTAGTGTACCGTCGGTTCATCCGATGCTACTCTTTTCTTTCTTTTTCTTCCATGGTTTGACCCTTGGAAAATACACTATCTTCTCATTTTGGCATATGGTATTTTTGCATCCTTGGGACCTAGAAGTGTCTACAAAGACATGCTTAGACAATATGGTTAGTCCCATTGATCATGTTGTCATTTAATCACCAAAATTAAGCGTTGAACAAATGGCATAAGAGGCCATGTTCGCTACAGTCTGACACCTACCCGACTCACTGACACCCCCGTCCCCCGACTCTCCACCGACTACTACCTGACTCCTATCCAGTTCCCGCCTGACTCGCGCCCGAATCTGCCCGAGTCACAGATCCCCCCGACTCTTCACCGACTACTGCCTGACTCTTGTCCGGTTCCCGCCCGACTCTCGACTCGCACCCGAGTCACTGATCCCCCCCCCCCCGCCCCCTCCCCCCGACTCTCCACCGACTACCGCCCGACTGCCGACTCGCGCGCGATTTATTTAGAAAAATAGTTTCCTCATTGTAAAAATATTTTTCTTCATTATAAAATTTGTTTGCTCACTAGAAAATGGTTTCCTCATTAGAAAAATAATTTCTTAGTTAGAAAAATAGTTTCTCGTTAGAAAAATTATGTCTTAGTAAGAAAAATAATTTCCTCATTAGAAAAGAAGCCTCATGGGGAAACCGGCCCAAAGAAGAAGATAGAGGGTCGTTTCATCATCACAGATGTATCTGACGAGGGGATGCCATTAGCTCCACTTGAAAATATTGTCAAATTGATAAACCACATTGGGGCTCTTGTTTGGGACAACATCCCAATAAGCTCTCACTATTGGAGAGCGGCTGACGCTAGAAGGGAAGCTACACCCGAAGAACATGAAAAGGTAGATTAGCATGAAGATGAAAATCAAGATCAGGACGATCAGCATGAGAATGAACCGCCGGTACCGGTTTGGGCAGATGTGGTCCCGATCACAGAGAAGAACATGATTTGGGCCGAGGTGGAAGCACACTTCGCATTTCCAAAAGATACAAAACTGAAAGATGTGCGCACTTGGGCCCAGCAGAAGGGTGCAATTGCCTTTCAGACGTACAAGAAGCAGCTGACCAAAGACTACATCAAGAAGGGGTTTACACCCGATTTTATGAAGCCGGGATATGCAAAGTTAAGAGATCACTGGGATGCATTTATGCAGTACAAGCAATCGGATGATACCGCTAGGTTGATTGCGACCAACACAACCAATACACATAAAAAGAAAGAATTTCATAAGCTTGGGCCTGGAGATTACAAGATGGCCATGCCCAGATGGGATCAGATGGAACAAGAGATAATGGCACGTGGAATCGTAACAACAACTCTAGATTGGCCTAAGCGAGTGAGGAATTATTATTATGCACATGGTGGCACACTCAATACCGAAGATGGAACATTAATATCAGGAGAGCAACTAAGACAGACAGCTGCAAGCTTGGAACTTTTATGCCTGATCGAGAGAAGGATGTCACACCCGAATTTAAAGGCAAATTCAAATGCTCATATTATATGTGCGCCAGGATCAAAGTTCACACATATAACGACTCAGTGAATACCAAAACACAGTGCCAAAACGAAAAGAGAGTATTAAACTTTATTACAGACCAAATATCTCATAAACGAACTAATAATAACGAGTAGCTATGCAGCGGAAAGGGTCAACACCACAGGCATTTGACTGGTGACACGCCCGCCTAGTATTCGTCGAAGTCTCCAAGGAAATCTTCAAACCTCTCCAAGTCTGAACAGCATCCGGGTAGTGTCGTTGCAATAATAAAAACAAGCGTGAGCACATGCCGTACTCAGTAAGCGGAAACAAAATACAAGATGCAAGGTTGTTTGGTGGAAGGCTGATGGGTTTAAGCACACAGCATTTTAATTGGTCAAGTTTTATTAGCCGCATAATTACTAGCAAGTGTAAGTTTATACCAAACCCACAATTAACATAAGAGATAAACAACATAAATAAAGATAGATGCATCAGGTTAATCATTGTCTTTCATAGATTAATCATGTGAGGGTCCAGGCCGCTCTTGACCGTGAGCACGGCTAATCGATTAGTTTTAAACTCTGCAGAGGTTGTACACTTTCACCACAAGTCGCGTAAAAGTTCTAGGAACTTTAGACCCAACCATGTGATGCCGACCAAGCATCATACCACACTACCTAGGTGTGATTGCATAGGGACGCTACGAGTCCTTTACAAAGTTTCCCCAGTGTGAAGCAACCCGCGAAGGTTCCGACTCGTTGCAGAGCATAAAGTCCCCTAGTAGGTACCGTGTCTTAGCAAAGCCCAACTCCCTACTAGAGCGAGTCTATACCCCACTGGCGCTCCCCCTTGCCCTTATCAGGTAAGGTCACCCCAACACTAGAGTCCCTAATTAATTAGCCAAGCCAGAGCCATATGGCCTTGTGGTTGCACTGTTGTCCTGGGTGGTCGCTCCATGTTCCAATTATACAAGGTGATCTTGTATTAATGAAGGTATAACATAAATAAATCAAGTTTCATAATGTTTCACCAAGTTAAGCATTGCGAGAGCTACCCAACAATAAATTAAAACCCAGGTTGTTCAAGGTATAAGGATAAAATAATCTAGTCAAGTCCTTAATTGGGACCCATCAAATTAATGCAAGCAAAAAGTAGATACAGTGAATTAAATGCATGTTGTATAGGTAAATGGGTATGCATCAAGGAAGACTTTCCTTCAACAAATCCCTATTGCTGTTCTGATACTTCAGCTTCTTGGTCTTCAAATCCTTCAGCCCAAACGTTCTCTACGCATCACATCAAGGTACATACAAGCACACAATAGAATAAAATAAGAAACAATCACTAAATAGTATTATCAAAGCAAAACAGAGGCAAAAAACTAATCTACGCTTCGATACGATCGTTTGGACATAAAGAACGCTAAAAACGGAGCTAAAACGAAGAAGATATGACTAAACGAAGGTGCAAGGGCTTATCTGCGAGAAAACTAAGGTTCCAGGGACCTAACAGCAAGAAACCGAGGGCTAATACGTAATTACACATATAAACCAAAGGGATTGGGCGAAAAAAACTAAGGATCTGGACCTCGGGCGCTAATTCTACAAAGATTAGGGCCTAAAACAAAAGAAAAAGGACCAAATTGTAAAAGATATTTTCAAGGTGGGAGGACCGGCTTGTGATATTTAAAAGACCAGGGGCTTTTCTGAAAAACGACACGCTCATGCAGCCATTGACCGGTATGCTGACCGGTTGACTACGGCTGGATTTGATCTGGGCCGTTGGATTTCGATCCGGCGGCTGGGAAGAACGGCAAGCGGCCGGCGGCGCTGCTAGCAACGGTGAGCGGCGGCGCACTGCGCAAACGCCGACGAACTCGCTCGGTTTGAGCTAGGGGGCTCGGCTGGTGACACGGGTTGCCTGGGGAGGTCGCTGGTGAGACAGCGAACCGATCTAGGGCATCAGGGAGGCAGGACGAGCGACGACGACGCCGCGCAGCTCGGTGAAGCGGGCAGCGGCGGAAAACGAACTCCGACGAGCTCAAACTCGAGATGCAGGGCACCCGGACGAAAATAAGCGGTACTGGGGGTTCCTCACCTCCTTGCGGTTCTCCTGGTGGTCTTCTCAATGACATAACGGCGGCGAGGCGGCCGATCAGCAGCGGCGGGCTCCTAGAGTTTCGGCGGCGGCGCGACTGGAACTCGAGGCTGCTGGGATTTGGGTTGGAGGGCGAACCCGCGGCGGCGGCGGTTTATAAAGGGCTGAGGGGCACCTTGGCGTGTGCTCCACGCCGACATGGAGGCGGCGGCGGCCGGGACTCGGACGCGGCGGCGAGTCCGGGGCGAAGACGGTGGAGGTTGCGGATGACTGGGGGGTCCTACCTGTCGGTGGCTGCGGGCGAAGGCGAAGCTGGCGGGCCGGCGCTGGGCCGTCTCTAGCTCGGCCGAGGCGAAAGCGAGCGGGCGAAGGAGATCGAGGAGCACGGGCGGACTTCGACCGGCTGGGCTTTAAACAAAAATGGGCCGAAAGGAGAAAGGGTGTAAGGGATAAAAGGAAAGGATTTTTTTTGAATTTTTGAAAATGGATTCAAACACATGAATTCAAATTCAAATTTGAATTCAAACAACCAAAAATAATGCACCAGCATGAAATGCAATAATAAACTCTTATATTTATTTATTTATTTTTTTAAAAAATACATTTAAATGCCTAAAAATTTAAATACACCTTATAATCCTTAAATTCAAGCCATGTTTCTATTCAAATTTTATTGAAAGAAAATTTTTATAAAATTAGGGTGTTACAAAGGACAAGCTTTCTGCTGCAATAGGCACTCCAGGAAAATAGTGAATGTTGCCGAGGCAAAGGTGTGATTCCATGGAAAGTCGTATGGCATGAGCACAATGTGTCTTATAGAAAGCACAAAAGGACCAAGGACGAACAAGCTAGGCAAATAAGACAGTTGCAAGAGCGCGTAGATATGGCTGAGGCAAGAATGGAGCAAATCATTGACCAGCATGTGGTGCTCGCTCTTAACAAACAATCATCTCAGCATGGACCTACAGATGAAATGAGCCTAGTTACTAAGGGGAAAAGTAGCATTGCTTCGACGAATGCATCACCAACAAACACAGAAGCAGTAGCCCCAGCCAAGGAAGCACCCCTAGCCTCACCTGAAGTGGCCGCCCCAGTCAGCCAACAACGGTACCCCGTGGATGACATCACTGTGAGGTCTGCATGTGAGCTTCTCGGTCAAATAAAAAACAAGAGGATTGTGGTGGCTTATAGTGTGGCTAAGAAACGACACCGGGGGAAACTTTCATGGACGTGGATCTTTCAGTTGGATTTTACTCCAAAGTTTTTGTCGACCGAGTGGTTGACGGTTGGGCTGACCTCGAACTGGAGTTACCAGGACCTGATGGGGAAGAGTTGCTTAGAGATACTATGCACGGTTGGATTAATTGGCCCAAGGCTCACATAAACATTACAGAACTGGCACCTCGTCCTACTGACTCCACTACATCTGCCATGCATGAAGGCGAAGATCAGCTACCGCCTTCTACAACTGGAGGGCGGAACGTAGCATCAATCCTGTAGTTGACAGGGACCCAAGCGAGAGTCCACCATCTGTTAAGGGCAAGGGTTCCAAATGACGAGCTACTCATTATCCTCCGCTCCCTCCTCCAAAGAAGCAGACGAAACCCATGCAGAAGAAGCCTCAACCGAAATTAGCTTAGGAGAAGACTGAGGAGGAACTAGATGTTGCAGTGCAGGAGGACCTGTATAGACAAATATTCAAAAAGAAGAAGCCTCCGGTTAAGAAACCAATTGACCAAGTGAAATTTCATCATTTCATTAGGCAAGTGGAGTCAGAGAAAGGAAAACAACCCGAGGAACCTCCTTTGACTGACTATGATCGAGAGGCAATCAAGATGCACAGACATAAGAAGCGGGCGAAGAAACCTCGATCTACAATTCCACAACTAGGGACCAGTCAAAAAAATATGTCTCCCCCTCAAGGTGCTTTCAAAGTTTGACCAGCAGATGCTCATATTCAATCAGGAAACAAGTCTGACTCCTACTCAACTTCGAGGGGAGGATGCAATCCCAAAGCATAAAGGGGCAAATAGACCACTGTTTGAGCTCGGTAAACCACTTGTGTGGCCGCAGTTGCTGGCACATCTTCCAACGATGATGTATGAACTGCACAAGTGGTACATGGATGCGTCATCCACCGGATTACAAGCTATCAAAGTTCGCATTGAGGATTGTCATTATTTCCATGGACGATTCTCTTTCAATGTGCCACTTTCTGAATTATGGTTCTTATTCAATCAAGATTCAGTTGACGTCCCACTCATCTCTTGCTGGGCTCTGTAAGCCTTGATTCTACTATAAGTTGAAAATCAATGCTCTAGTCATTCTACCTTATCTGAACTTGTGTTTAATTTGTATTTAATTTGAATCATGCAGAATGGAGATGCAACAGTGCTGGAGGAAAAAAAATAAAGGGCGTCGGCTTCATGGATCCTCTAATGATAAATCAAGTCATGGTCAAAGACAGGGAGATAGACACATTGGACACTTTATATATGTTTCTTGACAAACACCATTCCAAGGGTACCATACTTATGCCATACAACTTCGGGTGAGCAACGTGTATCTTATCTATTTATCTTTTTCAAATGACATTGCATACATATTTCAAGAAACTAATACTTCTGTATGTATGGACAGCTTCCATTGGATTCTCTTTGTTTTCTGTCCATCTCTAAGCATGGTCTTCATCTTTGACTCTTTGAGGGCAACTTTAGATAAAAGCAAATACCAAGATGTCGTAGAGATGATAAAACTTGTATGGACTCGCCTATGTCTAGAGCACTCGGGAAAATTCAAAGAGGGCCTTTATTTTAACTATGATTTCCCTGTATGTGTCTTCTTGTCCACATATCTCATGTCACTTCTTACAATATAATTAAAAATATTTTATAACATTGTTTTCGCATATGTGCAGTACTTGACACAACCTTCTGGTACCAATCTTTTCAAACCACGCTAAGGGTAACAACCTCGAAGAAAGGGTGTGTACACAAAACTGGAACCACACATGCATATCTTATTGTTCATATTCTTTATTGTGCTAGTTCTTATTCTTTGTTCATATTCTTTTGTAGATTGACTACATCAAGCAGGGACTCCTCGAGTGAGAAAAAATCTGGTTAATTCAAGAACAACTATGCGGATTTCTTCTAGACGTGGTGCTTATGCCAGGTGGAGAGCATTATGTAGGTTTATCGTCTGTGATTGTAACGGGGGAGTCGACGGAAGCAGGGAAGAGTCAGGGGAGGAAGAGAGCACAATATTATATATGTTCTTCAATTATCGGATTTGAGATAATACATGCATATATATATATTGCTATAATATTAGAGATAATATTATACAAATACATATATACGTATGCATGTATAATATTATCTTAAAATATTTTATATGGAACATGACTTTATATTATAGCGTATTAGGTATTAGGATTAGTATACCTAAATCAATCAAATACGATAGAATAAATAAACCAGAAAAGAAAAGAAAGAAAAAAAAAGGAAAAAACACATTGGTACTGGGTGGGAATACCACCCGCTACTAATGCCTACTCTATCACGTCGCAGGGGGAGGGGCACATTAGTACCCGGCCTCATCCCCACCCGATACTAATGTGTATATTAGTACCGGTTTCCCAAACCGATACTAATATGATTTCACATTAATATACCGATTCAACAATACCGGTTTGGGAACCGGTGGGAACCGGTATTAAAGGGGTTCCCAACCGGTACTGATAGTTGTTTCCTTAGTAGTGGAAGGAGATCCAGTGGGAGTATGTACCGGCATAGAAAGGAGAGAGGGAGGGCCAAGGGGTGAGAGAGATAGTGGGAGGGGGGGGGCAGCGGAGAGAGGAGAGAGGGAACCGACAGGTCAGGGAGGGAGGGGGCCTCCAAATCAATTCAACTTGATTTGAATCAATATTTCGGGTCCGACCAAAGCGCTTTACCGACAACTGTATAACAAACTGGTGGTTAAAATCAGCACCGACGATTGGTGGTTGGAATCGGTGGTGAAGGTGTTTTTCATTGTCAGGTTAGAGTTCAACAACCCCATTTACTACAAAATCGATTGTGAGCTAGACTCTATCACTGCTTGTTTTATTTTAACCGGCGGTGATAAACCATTGGGGATGGCTCATTCTGATTTCGGACCCGATCCCAATACCCAATGCCTACACAACTTTTTCGCTTTCGATGGTTCGGATTCACTGCTAAATGTGAATTCACAAAAGATGAGCACTAGTAGATAGCAGCATTATTTTTGAATTTTACTAGTTGAATGCCTGAGCATTGATGAATTTGAATAGAGCTCCATTGACCCTGTAACCGAATTTATCTTCACTTCACTGATGCGACTTCGGGTCTGTTGGGATACTTGAGCTAATAGTCATCAGTTCCTTAAAGCAGCTATAATGTCACCAAATAGACTAGTTAATAGCGTAGCTAACTTTTACCAATCACGTAAGGGGGTGTTTGGTTTCCAAGAGCTTGTAATAAGTACTGTTGCATCAAATGTTTTGATGCCATTTAGAAGGACTAAATATAATTTAATTATAAAACTAATTGTATATTTAAGCTCTAGGCATTTTCGTGAGATGAATCTATTAAGCCTAATTAGTCTATAATTAGCACATGTTTACTGTAGCATCACATGGGCTAATCATGATCTAATTAAGCTTAGTAAATTCGTCTCACTAAAAAACCTAGAGCTTCGCAATTGGTTTTGTCATTGGTCTACTACTCCTAATTAGCATCCAAACATCCGATGTGACAGAGCTTATAAAAAAGTAATGCAAAAACCAAACAACCCCTAACCATCATCTCTTTAGCTGAAAAGAAGCTGGATCTTTTGGAAGTTTTACTGCTTATTACTCCCTCCATTTCATAATACTTGTCATTTTGACTTTTCTAAATACATTCTTTTTGCTACGCATCTAGATATATATACTTATGTCTATACACAGCAAAAGGAATGCATCTAAAAAAGTCAAGACGAAAAGTATTGTGGAACGGAGGTGTCCAACTTATATGTATTTATCACTGAATAGTGTCCCTTATATTGTGCAGTATTTATCACCTGAATCCGCCTCAAGGTATCCAACTTATTTTGGCTGGCTTGTCCTATAGTTTAATTAAACCCATATTTTGGAGGATTTCCACAATTAAATTTGTGATGCTGCTCCATTTATTTTATAATAGTGCAAGATATGGACACATACAACAAGGATAGCTCAGCATTAATTTAGAAGCTAGTGTACACAGATTCAAGATGTTTCTTTCCTCTATATAAACAAGAGCAAGCAAAGCAATATGTGCATACTGGAACCGAATAGCTAGAGTCACACCAATAGTGTTCTTCATATGGCTGTGATCAAAAGAAACATGGTGACGTCTATGTGTGCTGTGCTTTACGTTCTTTCGATAATGTCTTCATCAGCCCTGGTGGAAGGTGTGTACTTTACAGCTTTTCGACTTACTATGGTTTCATTATATTCGTGAGTTTTACTAGCTAATTGAGTGATATGTGTATTTGATGCACAATTGCACATGCAGATCACACGTCGTGTGACCCTATGGACCCATGCACTTTTACAAAATGCGACACTGAATGTTCAGAGAAGAGCAAAAAGGATAAAAACCTACCTTTCCGTGCTAAGTGCGACACACCTAAGGAGTGTTGCTGCATGTTTTATCGTGATGGATAATAGTGTTTACAAGGATGTCGATGGCTAGATTCATTTCGTGATGCAGCCGATACCATAATACTCTTACATGTAATGAATCCGTACTATGTTGCTACCCAAATCTAATAATAAAATAAATGTGTCCCATTGTCCTTTCGCCCTCTAGTGTTTTTTTGTCTCAAATTCCATGTTAATAAATGTTGTATCCGCGATTTCATTTTAAAAATTTATAATACAAAGACCATGAGTTACTGATCAAGAGCTTGTGATTTCCCTTACCATTCATCATCAACAACACGAGAGCACCCTTTCGCAGAAAAAATAGACAAGCACTCAAACTAGTAATAACTTAACAGTAAAATAATGCTAGGTTGTATTTTAGCAATCCCCTAAACTAATTCTACTCTCACTTTTTCCGTAGGAACAAGTTTCTGTGTTTGCCATAACGTATACCGAAGTATCATAAGCTTACCACGCCACACACGTACGGCGAATACAAAGACCTAGCATCATGGCATACGTGCTCAACTGGATTCGATGGTCACAAGCAATCTCACGATCGTTGTACAGAGTTTCAGACAAACCCAATATTTTACCGACCGATAAACTGCATGCATGCCACTATAAACCAACGGCAGCATTCCCTGGTCATCATCGTGCACTATGCGAACTTGCGAAGAGTGGTTTTCCCACAACCGGTAGGTGCCCCTTCCTTTATCCTGTGACTCTCATTGCTTCGCGATTCGTGCAAGTCAACTCCCCCCTCCCGCCGGCCTGCCTCGCTGTTGCCCGATGCTTCCTGGATCAAATTACCATATTTTTTCCATTGAAAATTTGAAACAGTTGTGTAATGCTAATGATCAACTCATTTATGTAATATAATGTTATATGAATGTAAGCCTTTATGTATTTGAGCTCAAAATTTTTCTAAGGCTTGCCGATGCCCTATGGTAAGGAACCACTAAGTTTGAGATTTTTTTTTTGAATTGGTTTAGTACTTTTTCAGTTTTATTGAATTTTCGCACGATATCACCCATTAATTAAACGTTGAACTAAGTCCACTCCTGAAAATATCAGGAATGATGCCAAACTTTGCCACATGATCTCTTGCATCTTAGGAGACAAATCTTTGTGAAGGTTGATGAAGAATTATTGTATTTTTGATATGTAGTACACCATATTTTGTCTCAAGCAACACAAAGAAAAAATACAATAATACATTACATCATCAGAAAAACCTAAGATCTTGCATGGATCATATTTTGGGTGTAGATGTCCACCACAAAAATTTCAGACCATTTCGTCGTAGACGGAGTCCACGTGCTTCACAAAGATATATGGAACCTTTCATCGAACCATGTGTATACACTTAGGTTCTTAGGGATTCTGAAGTCCATCCGCTTTGCAGTGTTGTATTGGTCTCAAACTTTTTCTAAGGCTTGCAGATGCCCTGTGGAAGGAATCACCAAGTTTGGGATTTTTCTGAATTGGTTTAGTACTTTTTCAATTTAATTGAATTTTCACGCGATATCACTCGATAATTAAACATTGAACTGAGTCCACCCCTGAAAAGATCCGGAATGATGCGAGACTTTGCCACATGGTCTCTTGTGTCTTAAGAGACAAATCTTTGTGGAGGCCGATAAAGAATTATTGTATTTTTGATATGTAATTCACCATATTTTGTCTCATGCTGCGCGAAGAAAATACAATAATACATTTAATCATCAGAAAAACCTAAGATATTGCATGGGATCACATTTTTGGTGTAGATGACAACGAAAAAAATTTCAGGCCATTCGACATAGATGGAGTCCACGTGCTTCACAAAGGTTTATGGAACTTTTCATCGAACCATGTGTACACTTAGGTTCATAGGGATTATGAAGTTCATGTGCTTTGCAGTGTCCTATTGGTCTCAAACTTTTTTTAAGGCTTGCAGATGTCCTGTGGGAAGGTACCACCAAGTTTGAGAATGTTCTGAATTAGTTTAGTACTTTTTCAGTTTAATTGAATTTTCGCACGATATCACCCGGTAATTAAGTGCTGAACTGAGTCTACCCCTGAAAAGATCCAGAATGGTGCCAAACCTTGCCACCTGGTCTCTTGCTTCTTAGGAGACAAATCTTTATGGAGGTTGATGAAGAATTATTGTATTTTTGATATGTAATTCACCATATTTTATCTCATGCAGCATGAAGAAAAATACAATAATACATTTCATCAACAGAAAAACCTAAGATCTTGTGTGGGATCATATTTTGGGTGTAGATGACAACTGAAAAATTTCAGGGCATTTCGACATAGACGGAGTCCACGTGCTTCACAAAGGTATATGGAGCCTTTTATCGAACCATGTGTGTACACTTAGGTTCTTAGGAATTATGAAGTCCATGCGCTTTGCAGTGTCGTATTGGTCTCAAACTTTTTCTAAGGCTTGCAGATGCCCTGTTAGAAGGAACCACCAAGTTTGGGATTTTTCTGAATTGGTTTAGTACTTTTTTCGTTTTAATTGAATTTTCATGCGATATCACCCGGTAATTAAGTGTTGAACTGACTCAAGCCTTGAAAAGATCCGGAATGGTGCCAAACTTTGCCACATGGTCTCTTTATCAGTCCATTCAATTAATGATGCATGCACTTCTTCAATTGAATTTTTAAAGTTATTTCAAATCAAATTACCATATTTTTTCCATTGAAAATTTGAAACATTTGTGTAATGCTAATGATCAACTAATTTATGTAATATAATGTTATATGAATGTATGCCTTCATGTATTTGAGCCAAACTTTTTCTAAGGCTTGCAGATGCCCTATGGTAAGGAACCACCAGGTTTGGGATTTTTTTGAACTGGTTTAGTACTTTTTTCCGTTTCATTGAATTTTCGCACGATATCACCCAATAATTAAACATTGAACTGAGTCCACCCCTAAAAATATCCGGAACGGTGCCAAACTTTGCCACATGATCTCTTGCATCTTGGGAGACAAATCTTTGCGGAGGCTGATGAAGAATTATTGTATTTTTTATATGTAGTTCACCATATTTTGTCTGATGCAACACAAAGAAAAAATACAATAATACATTTCATCATCTAGAAAAAACTAAGATCTTGCGTGGATCATATTTTTGGTGTAGATGCCAACCAAAAAAAGGTTCCAGTCATTTCGACATAGACGGAGTCCACGTGCTTCACAAAGATATATGGAACCTTTCATCGAACCATGTGTATACACTTAGGTTCTTAGGGATTCTGAAGTCCATCCTCTTTGCAGTGTTGTGTTGGTCTCAAACTTTTTCTAAGGCTTGCAGATGCCCTGTGGAAGGAACCACCAAGTTTGGGATTTTTGTGAATTGGTTTAGTACTTTTTTCAATTTAATTGAATTTTTGTGTGATATCACCCGATAATTAAATGTTGAACTGAGTCCACCCCTGAAAAGATCCGGAATGGTGACAGACTTTGCCACATGGTCTCTTTTGTCTTAAGAGACAAATCTTTGTGGAGGCTGATGGAGAATTATTGTAGTTTTGATATGTAATTCACCATATTTTGTCTCATGCTGCACGAAGAAAATACAATAATACATTTAATGATCAGAAAAACCTAAGATATATGGATCATATTTTCGGTGTAGATGACAATGAAAAAATTTCAGGCCATTCGACATAGATGGAGTCCACATGCTTCCCAAAGGTATATGGAACTTTTCATGGAACCATGTGTGTACACTTTGGTTCTTAGGGATTCTGAAGTCCATGCGCTTTGCAGTGTCGTATTGGTCTCAAACTTTTTCTAAGGCTTGCAGATGCCCTGTGGGAAGGAACCACCATGTTTGGGATTTTTCTGAATTGGTTTAGTACTTTTTTCGTTTTAATTCAATTTTCACGCGATATCACCCAGTTATTAAATGTTGAACTGAGTCCACCCTTGAAAAGATCCGGAATGGTGCCAAACTTTGCCACATGGTCTCTTTATCTATCCATTCAATTAATGATGCATACACTTATTCAATTGAATTTTTTAAAGTTATTTCAAATCAAATTACCATATTTTTTCCATTGAAAATTTGAAACATGAAGTTTGTAAATGAAAATTAGAAGTAATTGTTTCAACTCTTAAATTAATTGTGCATAAAATAGTAGAAGTTGTTATTTTTTAACTTAATATAATTTTGCATGGTTGAAATATTTAAACATACTATTTTTTAAAATGTTGCAAAGAGAAAGAATGAGAAAATGAGAAAGGAAAATGGGAAAAATTAGCTACCTGCGTAAAATCACCCTTTAATCCGGGGTGGTGTTACCCGCTGCTAGGGGCCCTGCCCCCGTGCGGCCACCGGCCAGCGTGCGTGGGCCGGCGGGTCGACCAAGGTGGGGTTTTGGCTTGCTGACGCAAGCCCGTCAAATGCTTGCGTCAGCAAGCCTTTTTATTTCGGTTTTTCATTTTTCCATTTAGTTTTTTAATTACTATTATTTAGTGTTTTAATTGAAATGTATATATGTATAGTTATAATAATTTCATAGATATACATAGAAAATTTCGAAATCATAGATATGCTTTGTATTCATAGAAATTCATAGGTATAAATAGTAAATTTTAGTTAAAAAATTTATTAGTTTCGACACCGATATTATGGATGATAATTCGTGTTTGTGTATATGAGTTCTTAATTGTTTTCTAATATACATTTCATAGTTCGGAAGCCGACCATAACCTTCGTGTGTTGTCATCCTGTCGTGACGCTTCTTCTGCGTCAGGTCGACCAAGCGACTCCACATCACCTCCGCACCATTCTCCCACACGGCACCACACCGCTGGCATCCACAAGCGCAGTTCGTGGGTAGAGATTTCATGTTACAAATTCGTAGGAAATTCATAGGAATTTCTTGTTTATTCCTAGGAAAGTTCATGTTAGAAACCATTATTTATTTTATAAATCCATAGGAAATTCTTGTTTATGTCTGAGTATGAATGTGTAAACCAGACACAATCGAGTGAGAAGGAAAACTAGACGATTTCATAGATTCAATCTTGTACATATATATACACAAACACGAGGGGGTGCGGCATGTGGACGTTGTGGCAACACCGCACCTGTACGCCGACGGTGATGTCGGTTCTAGGAACCGTCATCCTAGGATGGATGGATGAGATCACACGATCTCTTATTTTGTAACAGTTTATTCATAAAAATCCGTGTTAATTCCAGAAATTTATAGAAAATTCTTGTTTATTCTACAAATTCATAAGAATTATTGCATGTCCTCAGAAAATCGTGTTAATTAGTAGAAATTTGTTTATGTTCTCCGAAATTCTTGTTTATTCATAGAAATTTGTGTTAATTTCAGAAATTCATACCAAATTGGTGTTAATTCCATAAATTCATAGAAATTATTGTATATTCTCAGAAATTAATGTTTATTCCATAAATTCATAGGAAATTATTGTTTATGCTAGAAATTCATAGAAATTATTGTATATTCTTAGAAATTCGTGTTTATTAATAAAAATTAGTGTTTATTCTCATAAATTCATAAAAAACTCATTTATACTTAGAAAATTCTTGATTATTCATAGAAATTAGTGTATATTCTTAGAAATTCATGTTTATTCATAAAAAATACGTGTTTAGTCCAGAAATTCTTAGAAAATTCATAGAAATTATTGTATATTCTCAGAAATTTGTGTTTATTCCAAAAATTAGTATTAGTTGAGATGGATGACAACAATGACAACCATGCGAGGATTATGGAGGACATTATTGCTCGTGGTACAAATATCGTTCCAATCTACACTGATGAGGAGTGTAGCCAGGCAAACGGGTTTCTCAACATATATGTGACCAAGGAAGGCGTCGCCGCCGCTGAGGACTCAAAAAATAATGAGGACTCAGAAAATAATGAGGACCTTGAGGATGATAATGCGTAAGGTTCCAACGAGGTATATATATCATGCATTAAGTTCGTCATTATTAATTCTCTAACCCCAATTCTTAGATAAATAACAATCTGCAACTTGTAGGCTTCTAGATCGACGTCGAAAAAGACTAAGAGCTTGGCAAGTGTTAGACTAAGAGCTTGGCAACTTGTACCCAAGTAATTGTCAGTGATGTGATGTATCATATCACAACACTGTTAGAGCTTGGCAAGCTATGTGCTCCAAAAAAGATCGCTGATAAGTTCGTGTCTCAATGCGGGGCCATTGTACGGGACAACATGCCCATCAGCTATAGAGAATGGAAGGGAAGAGAAACTAATCGATACATGGATCTGGACTCAGTAAAAGATCAGTTGTGGAATGATGTCCTAAAACACTTTACACTTCTTGAAGGCATCGACGCAAACCTTGTGAAGACTTGGACTCTCTCGAAGGTGGCAACACACTTTAAGAATTTGAAGAAGTTGCCTAGAGATTTTATCAAGAAGAACAAAACTCCAAAATGGGATGAATATCCAAAGCTAAAAGATCATTGGAAGTCCTTTGTAAAATACAAGAAAACTGAAGAATTTGCCAAGAAAAGTGCACAAGGGAAGAAAAGTGCTAGTAAAAAGGGGTCGTACAACCATCGTCTTCGTCGAGGTTGTTATGCGGTTGCAATTCCCAAGTGGCAGCAGATGGAAGAAGACCTTCTCGCCAAAGGTATCATACCAGCGGTATTTGAATGGCCCGAGAGATCGAAGAATTGGTATTATGCTCATAGAGGCAGATTGAACCTTGAAGATGGTACCCTTGAATTCCCACTCATGTTACCACAGAAGGCACTTGAGATATTGAAAAAAATTGAAGATGTAAAAGCGGGAAGATTGAAGGTTGACAGAGAGATGGATGTGCTCACTTTGGCGCTCGGGAATCTAGAACACCCAGGACGTTGGAGGGGCTACGGGGTGTTACCGTGGAAGTATGCTTTCAAGGGATACATCGACACCTATAGAAGCCGTAAAGAAGAAGAGAGTGCGAAGAGGAGTAATGGTGCCAAAAGATGGAGCAAAGACTTAAATAATAGGAAGAAAGGATGCAGGCAAAGATTAAATGGTGAGTGGCGGCCATGATGATAAATGTGATGGCTCATTCTGGAGCATTGTCCCAAGTACCGGTGGATCCCATCATTAGCCCTTCCGCTCGCAAAAGCAGTTGCACTTCCATATAGGTCCCAACAGGTGCTTCCACAGAGATCCCGAAAGAGGAAAAGGCAATCGAAGGAGTTCAAGTGGATGACAACGAACAGTACCCTGTGGATGACCTCTATAAGCGCACCGCATGTGAGCTACACAAGCCATTCGGCAACATCATAGTGAAGGTATAAATATGATTAATACATGCAATTAGCTCAACTATTGTTGCATGACTCAGAAATTAAATAACTTCATTAATTATTTCTCAACATATCTATGTAGGTGGCGTATGGAAGTACTTTTGCGCATATACCAGGACGGACAAGCCACAACATGCAGATTCCACCTGGCTACACCTCAGTTGGTGTGGAGGAGATTTGTCAGCCACAATTTGAAGACCTAGAGCTAGAGAGCCCAGGAGGTGACGGGGAAAGGACACTCAAGGATGCGGTTCACGGTATCATATTGTGGCCCAAATGTTACATCATAATCCCCGAGAATGAGGGATCAATCCTTTCGAGAGATCCCTCATAGCTGGCACTATCATCTCTGAGAACGTCTTCACGACCTTCAGGATCATCTTGCTCACCGTCTCTACAAGAACCATTCAATACATATATAGCGAGCTTGAGCGAGATCACGATGATGACATCCCTCCCGAATCACCTCCAAAGCAACCATCGACCACAAAGCAGGCACCACAGAGGTCTCGAGCACAATCTTCCAAGGCAATGCAACCACCAAAGCAGAAAAAACCACCATCGAAGAAAAAGGCCGAGCCCATCAAAAGGAAGCTAGCATGGGAGATGACAAAAGAAGAAATAGATGTGATTTTAAGCCAACAATGTTGGTGTTTTAACCCGGTGTTGACGGTGGAAATTCACCATTTCCAACCCTCAATATTATCACATAAATGGAGGCATATGCATATTTCACTAGCATTTAGGTTTGAATAATTTAGTTCCACTTGTCCTTGGAGATTATTTGTATGTAGGTGATTTACCCCTTAAAAGAGATGGAAACTCAACTTCTATGAAGAAACCATGCCAACTCAGCTGAGGAGGTGGCTGCCACCAAGGGAAACATGGCAATCCACGTCATCGATCCAGGGAAGGCACTCACCGACGAATCAGAGGACGCCACATGGACTTCACATGGATCAAAGGGCCCACCTCGGATACCAAATCAAGCCATGCACCGGGGATGGTTCAGAGGGCCCACATGTCAGCCAACCAAAGAAAACACAAGCCAGGAGGTGACCCTAGGGGGCCGGCCGATCCTAGGATCGGCCGAACCGACCTAGAGGCCTTTGCTCCTGTCCCTCCACGTGTTGGTTGCTCATTGGTCCATTGCCTCACTCCCGGGTGTTTAGGGGTCATTTGGGCGTCCGAGCAAGCCTTGTCCTCGCCTATAAATAGAAGGGGAGGGGCTCCCATTTCTCACACACCACTCTCTCATTCTCCTCTCACTTTTAGTTTCCAAGGCAACGGGGTAGGCTAGAGTAGCTCTTATTCAGGTTCCAAGTCCTCTTGAAAGTCTAGGTATGAGTTCTCTTTTATCTTTATTTCTTTGTATGACTTTGATATACTTCAGTTATTCAGCTATTTCATATAAAGTCATGGTAGATCATATTCTTGATATGTTCTTGAGTTCATCCTCTGTTCATCATTTAGAGGCTCGTGTTCTTCATGAACACTACCTTTTGATCCACTGGAAGGGTGATAAACTCCTTCCTTATGTGTTTGTTCATAAGTTAGAGGCTCGTGTTCTTCACGAACACGACCCTTTGATCTTATTGATTAGACATAAGAGAGTTCATATCTGTCCGTATGTCCAGCCTTATTCGATCTTGTTAGATGGCATGAGAGTGTTGCATGAGGTCTGTGTTCAAGCTATGGTACTCGGTCTAGTTGACCAGTCTTCTGGTGGCTCTCACCCTGGGTCACAATAGCCCAGGCCGGGTGGAGTCTAGCAGCAACGTAGGCATGGTGCCTGGGTTGTCTGGCTACGATAGTTATGAGCATACCCCCCGTAACGATAGAGGTCGGTCCTCAGGTGGTGACAGCCCTGTTGGATCCTTGGGCAACCTCCACGCTGGGGTACCTATTGTAGGAGCCTAAAGTCTAGTTTCGAAGAGTGCTAGTCGTGGCGGGCTAGCTCCCCGTTTGTACCTGGGTGCTGAACCTTATCTCTCTCATGCAATGCTCATGCCCATCTCTTGTATCTTCTAGCTTTGTATGTTTAGTACATTAGAACCTAGAGCTAACTCGTATGTTCCCCCTAAGCCGTAGTGTGCTAGAGTAGAGGTAGATTTGAGTGTGTGTGCCACACTACCCCGTATATCTTTTATCTTACCCCTGCCTTTGAGTGTGTTGTTCCCTATATCTATCTCTTGGTTTACATTCAGAGCAAAAGCATAAGTCTAAGATATCCGCCATTGCCTTCCACGGATACGATACCCTTGGAATACTCCCCTTCCTTGGGCAAATGCTACAATGGTTTATCTGTGCACTTGCGGATTCGTTCATGATCGTTTAGATTAACCTCTGGCAAGTCTCAATGTTCACGCTAACCCGGTGCCATTAGTTGTGACATTGAGAGGTGCCTAAGGGCTTTCCAGGTGTTGTCGCTAAGGACGGGTCCCAGATCTGTTCTTAGGATGACGACGCTACGAAACACCAACAAGCATTTCTGGCGCCGTTGTCGGGGAAGGCACAGGATTATCATGACTATGCTTTGCATCTGTTTATAAACTCTGAGTAGGTTAGGACAAATTTCAATGCAGGCTAACCTTGATTGTCTTCTTTTATCTTTGGATGATGAATACAAGTAGTGTATGACTGGTTTCGACCTACCGGGGAATTGTACTGAAGATCCTGAGTCACTTGTGAGGAAAGCTTGAATTCATTTCGGCTCACCTTGTTGTACTCGTCCGGAGGGCGAACCAGCTTCCTTTGTACCATCCACATCCAACGCTATGGCTCAGAAGACACTTCGTGAGTACGCAGCTCCTTCCGCTGACCAGGTGCTGCAAGGCCCTGAGGTGGCAATGGGGACTGAAAATTTTGAGATCAAGACGGGTCTAATTACGATGGTACAGGCTAGCCCATTCTGTGGCAAGCCAAATGAGGATGCCAATGCTCACCTGCAGCAATTCCTAGAGCTATGCAGCACTTTCTTCATTAGGGGTGCAAATATGGATGCTGTTCGTTTACGGCTATTTCCATTCTCCCTCCTGGGGAAAGCTAAGCAATGGTTCTATGCGAATCGTGAAGCTATTAATACTTGGAGTAAGTGTTCAGAGGCATTTCTCAAGAAGTTCTTCCCATTGGGTAAAACCAATGCTCTTCGTGGAAGGATTTCTGGTTTTCAGCAAGCAGCAAGTGAATCTATTCCAGAGGCTTGGGAAAGGCTTCAGGAGTATGTCCTGGCCTGTCCTAACCATGGGATGGAGGATTGGCTTATTCTTCAAAGGTTCTATAATGGGTTGACTCCGACAGCCTGAGGCCATATTGATGCTGCTGCTCAAGGAGCATTCTTCTCACTCACTGTTGATGATGCTAAATTACTCATTGAGAAGATGGTCTCCAACCAAGGGTGGAGTGATGAAAGACTCCAACCACGACCGAGGGGTACTCATACTGTCAAGGAAGCAGACATAATTACTGCCAAGATGGATCTTCTTATGAAGAGATTGGATGACTACACCAGCGAGAAGGCTGCCATGGCCACCACTACTCTGCCTATGGATTCTCACATGACATGTCAAGTCTGTGGCAACACTAGGCACTCAGGCAACTACTGTCCGGAGACTCAGGAGGAAGTGATGTACATGAATGGCAACAACAACGGTTATCGTCCACCTCAACAAGGAGACCAATCGTGGAATCAACAACGCCCTTACTATCAAGGAGGAAACCAAGGTAACTCGTACAATCCCAACCAACCTTCCTTGAGAGATCTCGTTTTTGGGCAAGCTAAGATTAATGAAGGTATTAACAAGAAGTTAGCTGCCCTTGATAAAACTGTGGAAAGCCTCAACGTTAAGTTTGATAGCTTTTCTTCTGCCCAGAAGAGTCAGCTGAGTTTCAACAAAATGTTAGAAACTCAGTTGGCCCAGCTGGCCGCTTCTGTTCCCTCTGTTGAAAATGCAAATGCGGTAACCACGAAAGGAGGTAAATCCACTCGGGATCCACCGTATCCTAACTATGCAGGGACAGATAAGAAAGGCATAACAGAAGTTGAGAATATCCATGAGGATTCATCCAACTCGGAAGAATTCCCCCAGGTAAGGAAGGTGCCACCAACAGATAAAGCACCTGCAGGAGTGACGGTACATCCGGGTTTCATAGAAGCCAATGTGATGTCGTTCCCTCAAAAGAGCAGGAAGGCAACAATAGATGAACAGTTCAATCGCTTCGTGGACATGATTCAGAAAGTTTATATCAACGTCCCATTGCTTGAGGCAATACGCGTTCCCACTTACGCGTGTTATCTCAAGGACATCCTAACCAAGAAGCGAGCCCTTCCCACAACTGAAGTAGTACGACTCACGGAGGAGTGCAGTGCTGCTATACTCAACCGCCTTCCTGAGAAGAATAAAGGATCCAGGGTGTCCCACAATCACTTGTATGATTGGGACCCAACGTTTCGACCATGCTCGCTGTGACTTGGGGGCCAGCGTTAGCGTCATGCCTAAGGTAGTCTTTGATCAACTTAACTACACAAGTTTATCTCCAACCACTTTGCAGCTGTAGCTGGCCGATTCTTTAGTCCGATACCCTGCGGGGATAGCTGAGGACATTCCAGTGAAAGTCCGAGATTGCTTTATTCCCGTTGATTTTGTGGTGCTGGACATGGAGATCGCCAAGGAGGTGCCGCTCATACTTGGGTGACCATTTCTGAGTACAGCTGATGCACAAATTGATGTGGGGGCTGGTGTGATCCGTCTCTACATCAATGGCCAAGAGGAGAGGTTTGAGTTTCGTCCAAGAAAAGAACAATGCTCAATGATCAAGGATTTACCAACTTCCGACACCCCAGCACGAGAGGTCGAAGTGCCACCACGGCAAGTGGACAACCTCATTGCATTCATGAAGAATTTTTGGAAGGAAGAATGCCAACTCTTGGGCACAGGACAGAAACAGTATTGGAAATCTCAGTCCCAGTCCAAGAAATCACCTCCTACACACCACCACCCACACAACACTCAGAAGATGTGGCGGAGGGTGAGTAGGAAGCCGACTTCTCTCCTGAAGGAAATGGCTACCCTACTGCCCAGGTGAGAACCTTGGAACCAAGTCTAGCTCTAAAGACTCAAAATAACGAGCTCTGCACTGACAGGTAAGTTTGGTAAGTTATCCTTATTTTCTATACAATAAAATTATGGTTAAGGAAAAGCAATCTACTTCTGCTTTGTGTTTTCTGCATTCTCGCTAGGGCAAGCTCAGGAGTGATGTCCATCCAGACATTCCTTGAGCTTGTACCGTGGTACTAACTTGTCACAGCCACAGCCACAGCCTGTTACACCACCAGTGGCAGGAGGGGCCCCTGCGGGGTACATGTCCGGGGTTATCCCTGGATATGCACCTGGCTGGGACCAGCCCACCTACCAGCCGAGTGCGAGTGGCACGGCTTGGGCCGGCGCGAGCAGAGCTCAGTGGGCCACACCTGCTAGTTCCAGCTCTAGTGGTCCACCTCCGTCTTTGTCCTTTCGGCGACACTCCTCAGCCTCTGCACGCGATGCTCAGCTCACGCAGCAGATGGGAGAGCTCACCATTCAGGTCACGAGACTGGAGGAGACGCTGAATACCCACGTCGAGTCTACCTCAGCGTGGCAGCGTCAGGCTGGTGAGAGGATAGCATCCATGCAGCAGGATCAGCGGCAATACATGGAGGCGCAGAGGGCCTACTACGCGAGTCAGGGTTTCTTCTACCCACCTCTGCAGTGAGCCTGAAGCTAGCTTGGGGGAGGACCCCCATTCTGAGGTAACTTGTATCTTCCTTCGTTTTTAGAATATCTTATAAATGAAAATCCAAAAAAAATCTGCAAAAATAAAAAGACCAAAAATATTTATTTGCTTTCATCATCATCGTTTGCTTAGTTTGCTTTGATATGCTTAGTAGGAATGATTTGCCTCTATGGTTGAAATGATGAATAGTTGCTCTATTTATTCTCCTCGTATGTCTTGCTTACAACTTTGTATCCTACCTAAGTTTTGAGTTTGTTGGCTTGTATGTTCACACCTTAGCTTGAAAACTGTGGGTAGCAAAAAGCATGATCCTTGCCTAAGTTGTTGTGAGACATGATATGGTATAATAGAGTGCTATGATCTTGTGCTTAGTGATGCTTGACATCCGGAGTTTTTCTTTTTGAAAAATCAGAACATGATGAGTTCCTCAATGATGAGAATTTCCCATCCAAAGCCATATGTAGATTCTAGTTCTTAGCCTCCACATATGCAGCTTGTTCTCTCATTGAGCTTTGCCAAATTGTTGTGACCCTTGTTAGAACTCATACTTCCCTGATCAAGATCACGTACACGTTCATGCTAAAACTTCTACACTGGAAGTTAGCATTCATCATTTGTTCCATATGCCTATGCAATCTTCCTCAAATAAAACTCTATGTATCTTTGCATTATTCATCCCTCTCCAAATATCTCCAATAGAGACAAAGGGCTAGCTAAAAAAAGAGAGAAAAAGAAAAGCATGCTCAAAAGCATGGCAAAAATAAATAAAGAGAGCTAGCCCAAGTCTCGAAAAAATTTCAAAGGAGAAAAAGGGATTGATATGTGCAAGAGAAAGAGTTCCACCATATAGATGGTAATAACTAGTACCTACTCTGGGGCTAGTGTCCACCTTACCATCAATTCCTCATTTCCTCATAAAAAGTATGGTAATATCTAGCACCCACTTCCGGGCCTAGTATCCACCTTGCCATGCTCATATCCATCACACACATATGCACATCTTGATCAGGATGTATGTTTGTTTCTTCCAAGGATCTGGTTTTTGACTTAGCAAAACATGAGAGGCAAGTATGCCACATCTTCCCTACCTACAGCTCCACATACAGCCTATTAGGAGTAGGATGTGAAGAAAGGCAACATTGATGCCTTGGTGAGGAATCATACACCTTTGAGCGATCCGAGAGTATCATTTGAGGAACTCTGATTTTCTTTTGAAAAACTTGCAAAACCTCCGGATTGCTAAGCTGATCAAGGTATGAGTGACTATGCACATGCTATATAACCATTCTGTCTCTCAACCGCCCAAGGCAGGTGAAGCTATATGCCCCACGTATCAGGTGAAAGGTAAGAACATTGCCAACTTGTTCAACTCTTGGTAGAGTACTTTGTTGTATGTTTGCCATAAGTTGAGAATACAACATTGTAGTAACTCCTGATCAACCAACCTAACTCTCTAATGTCTTGCTTCGAGACGAGCAAGAGGTTAGCTTGGGGGAGTTTGTTGACGGTGGAAATTCACCATTTCCAACCCTCAATATTCTCACATAAATGGAGGCATATGCATATTTCACTAGCATTTAGGTTTGAATAATGTAGTTCCACTTGTCCTTGGAGATTATTTGTATGTAGGTGATTTACCCCTTAATAGAGATGGAAACTCAACTTCTATGAAGAAACCATGCCAACTCAGCTGAGGAGGTGGCTGCCACCAAGGGAAACATGGCAATCCACATCATCGATCCAGGGGAGGCACTCACCGACGAATCAGAGGACGCCACATGGACTTCACATGGATCAAAAGGCCCACCTCGGATACCAAATCAAGCCATGCACCGGGGATGGATCAGAGGGCCCACATGTCAGCCAACCAGAGAAAACACAAGCCAGGAGGTGACCCTAGGGGGCCGGCCGATCCTAGGATCGGCCGAACCGACCTAGGGGCCTTTGCTCCTGGCCCTCCACGTGTTGGTTGCTCATTGGTCCATTGCCTCACTCCCGGGTGTTTAGGGCTCATTTGAGCGTCCGAGCAAGCCTTGTCCTCACCTATAAATAGAAGGGGAGGGGCTCCCATTTCTCACATACCACTCTCTCATTCTCCTCTCACTTTTAGTTTCCAAGGCTAGGGGGTAGGCTAGAGTAGTTCTTATTCAGGTTCCAAGTCCTCTTGGAAGTCTAGGTATGAGTTCTCTTTTATCTTTATTTCTTTGTATGACTTTGATCTACTTCAGTTATTCAGCTATTTCATATAAAGTCATGGTAGATCATATTCTTGATATGTTCTTGAGTTCATCCTCTGTTCATCATTTAGAGGCTTGTGTTCTTCGTGAACACTACCTTTTGATCCACTGGAAGGGTGATAAACTCCTTCCTTATGTGTTTGTTCATAAGTTAGAGGCTCGTGTTCTTCACGAACACGACCCTTTGATCTTATTGATTAGACATAAGAGAGTTCATATCTGTTTGTATGTCCAGCCTTAGTCAATCTTGTTAGATGGCATGAGAGTGTTGCATGAGGTCTGTGTTCAAGCTACGGTACTCGGTCTAGTTGACCAGTCTTCTGGTGGCTCTCACCCTGGGTCACAATAGCCCGGGCCGGGTGGACTCTAGCAGCAATGTAGGCATGGTGCCTGGGTTGTCTGGCTATGATAGTTATGAGCATACCCCCCGTAACGATAGAGGTCGGTCCTCAGGTGGTGACAACCCTATTGGATCCTTAGGCAACCTCCACGCTGGGGTACCTGCTGTAGGAGTCTAAAGTCTAGTTTCGCAGAGTGCTGGTCGTCGCGGGCTAGCTCCTCGTTTGTACCTGGGTGCTGAACCTTATCTTTCTCATGGAATGCTCATGCCCATCTCTTATATCTTCTAGCTTCGTATGTTTAGTACATTAGAACCTAGAGCTAACTCGTATGTTCCCCCTAAGCCGTAGTGTGCTAGAGTAGAGGTAGATTTGAGTGTGTGTGTCACACTACCCTGTATATCTTTTATCTTACCCCTGCCTTTGAGTGTGTTGTTTCCTATATCTATCTCTTGGTTTACATTCAGAGCAAAAGCATAAGTCTAAGATATCCGCCATTGCCTTCCACGGATACGATACCCTTGGAATACTCTCCTTCCATGGGGAAATGCTACAATGGTTTATCTGTGCGCTTGCGGATTCGTTCATGATCGTTTAGATTAACCTCTGGCAAATCTCGATGTTCACGCTAACCCGGTGCCATTAGTTGTGACATTGAGAGGTGCCTAAAGGCTTTCCTGGTGTTGTCGCTAAGGACGGGTCCCAGATCTGTTCTTAGGATGACGACGCTACGAAACGCCAACACCCGGCAAACCTACCAAGGGGGTACCTGAGGTAGTAGATTGTGCGGTGGGGGATCGCCAGACCTGGAACCCGAAGGTTAAAGCAAGGACACGAGACAGAGATTTTTACAGGTTTGGGCCGCCAAGATAGCGTAATACCCTATGTCTTGTTTGGGGTGTGTATGGCGCCCATCACTTGGGTGTTTAGGTATTGTGTTATGGATTGTCCTCCTAGGTACCCGGCCCTACTTTATATAGTCCAGGGGGCGGGTTCCTAGTCGGTTATAAGATAGGAATTCAGATAGGATTACACGGTACGAGTTCTAGTAGGATTATAGGGGAATTCTAGTAGGAGTCTGTCTTCATCCTTCCTTGCACGGGTACCCGAGGTGTATGTCCGACAAACAAGTCCGTGATTTTTCCGATAATGTGAAGGCAAAACATCGACAGAGGGAGCTCGAGGAGAAACAAAAATAGATCTAGAGAATCTCAAGTTTTTCATACAAATGAAGGAAGAAACCAAGAAAAAGGTGGTACAGTTGAACACAGACTATGAACGTTCGTTGAACAAGTCTTTACAAAAGAAGAGATGACGAGGGTCGCCAAATAGTTAGCTCGAGAAATACCTGTGTCAACATCGTCGACTAGTGCAAAGAAGAAGAAGGAGAAGCAAACAGATGCGTCGACAAGCAAACAAACTTATGTTGCCTCTGGCCTCAATGCAATGAATGAGCTCTTGCAGACAGAACAAGTAGCGCATGTCATTACTTTTGTGGAAGAAACAGGGATGTTTATAGGTGCTATTATCGGCAATGAAGAACTACCATCTTCGGATACAAATTTCGTACCTAGATGGCCATTTCAGCTAGGAAAACCTTTTGTCAGGCCAGAATTGGTAAAGAAACTCCCAACTAAGATGCACAGATTTCATGAGTGGTACATGAAGAAGTCAGCAAAAGTCCTAGAGAGGTTTGGTATGCTTGTTAGATTGGTAGATTTTGCCGGTGAAGGCGAAAAGGTGGTCTGGCTGAATTCAAAGATATTTATGAAGTTTACCATCTAGACGCCCCGAATACTGATCTTATCATCGCCTGGTGTCTGTAAGTAGCATATTTTCTTATGTTTATTAATAAATTTAGTGCGTCTGTCAATCTACTAATTAACTTTGTCTTTCATTTTTTGTAGCCTGCAACTAACTCAGATGCGAAGGAAGGGTTATGATAGAGTTGGTTTCATGGACCCAACAAAAGTTAACCAGCACGAGGTCCAGAAGCAACCACAAACAACAATCGACACAATCTATAGGACCTTGTCTGAGTTTCATTACAAGGATCTCATACTACTACCTTACAACTTCAAATAAGTGTGATTACCATCTAATTATCCTAGTTAATTTGATTTTGTTCTAATATTTAATTATGAGCATGCATACAGTTTCCACTGGATTCTTATGATAAATCAAGTTGACCACAGCAACATAATGATGTAAGATTCGTTGAGAAAAGACCCCTCACAATACCAAGACCTTCAAGATCTGTTTCAAGTGTAATAATTCTAAGACGTTTTCTTTAATGCAATATAGCTTGTTTTTACTAACACTCTATCTTTCATTATTTTTCCCAGACCTCAGAAAAATTTTGTCGCAGAGAACCGTGGACCATTTCAACCAACAATTAGATTCTATATTGATTTTCCAGTACGTAATCCAAATAACAACTTCAGATTGAGAAAATTGAAATTGCATAACACTAATATTTCATAATTTTATTCTCCTATCCACTTTAGTGTTTGAGACAGGCACCCAAAAATAATTTATGTGGATACTACGTCTGTGAGCACATACACTGTATGTCATGTAAACTCGAGAGATTATAATGTAAGTAAAATAAACCTATTAATAATACATCATTTCCTAACTGCTTATATATTTAATTGTTGGTTGTAATATATTAACATATTTGCACATTACAAGTGGATATGGTTTGGGACACACTAATTGAGAAGGATCGTCTCTTGGCAGTTCAATACGATCTCATGGGTTTCCTCATGGACGAGGTGCTTAATCCAAAAGGAAAACATTATCATGATGGACATCCAATTGACCACCTTTTTTATTAGCATCTCCACTGGATGTTGAGACTAGAAGTTTGAATTCAACAATATTTTGATGTATATATAGTAGTTTTAGAAAATACTATCTATTTTGATGTATAAAATTGTGTGTGTATATATTTATAAGTGTATATACATAGATATATAAGTCTAAGTATGTATAGTAGACACGTATACATTGATACTTAGTGCAAATATGTATACGTACATATATACGTGAGACAACAATTAGAATATATGTGTCTAACAATAATTAGAATAACTCAAATTGAAAAAAAGGAATGGGGACCCTTTAGTCCCAGTTGGTATTACCATCCGAGACTAAAGGGGGTGTGTGCTGGCATGGACATGCCCTCCCTTTAGTCTCGGTTGGTAATACCAACCGGGACTAAAGGAACCCTTTAGTCCAGGTTCGTTCATCCGAGACCCGGTTCTCACATAGCATGCCCAAGCTGGCCTGGCCCGCCGGCAACATGGAGGTTAGCGTCGAGGCCGGGGTCACGCTGGGCGAGCTCATCAACACCGCGGCGGTGGCCGGGTTGGTGCTCCCGTAGACGCCCTACAGGCTGGGGCTCATCACGGTCAGGGGAATGCTCTCCATGGGTGCCCACGAGAGCTCCATGTGGGGGAACGGCTCCGCCTTCCGGGTTACAACACAAGTACGTCATCGGGATGAGGGTCGTCACGCCAGTGTTGTCGAGTGAGGGCTTAGCCAAGGTGCGGGTGCTCGCTACTTGTGACCCAGAGCTGACGCAGCCAAGGTGTCCCTCGGGGTGCTCAAGGTCATCTCTCAGGTCACCCTAGCACTGCAACCTATGTTCAAGCGCTCGGTGAGGTTCGAGGAGCACAATGACTCCGACCTGGCGGAACGATAAGATTGATGGGAGAGCTAGTAAAAATAGTAGATCTGAACTGTAAAATAGTTGCAAAAATTCATGTGAGAGTACTTTTATTTCACACGTTTGAGCTATAAACACTCCCATAATTTATGTTATGTGGGTCCCATCCGGTCAACCAACCGCTAGGCAAACTTTGTGCCTCGGTGACACCGTGATGGCCTGCTTGTGTGCCTCCGCGAGGCAAATCTGCCCCGGTGCCTCCCATCCTCCCTGCGGTCAGATTCCACTCTCCTCGCTCATTCGCTCCCCGGCCGCCATGCTCGCTATCTCACGTTGCTTCTTCTCTCGCGCTACGTCATTTCTTCCTCTGTCGTGCCGCGTCCGCTTCCTCGCCGTCGTCTTTCTCCCTCTCCCACCTCCATCCCTCCCTACCCCACACTCTATCTCTCTGATTCCTTTGACAACCTTCGCACCTGCTACATCTCTATCTCTGCTGTCTTTCCCCCTCTTTGCCTCCACCACCTCGACGTCGCCCCCACCCTTGCTCCAGCCCCATGTGACGCCACACATCTGCTCGATGCCGCTAGCCACCGTCACCGCACATCAGATCGACGCCGCCGTCCTGCCTCGTCTTCGCGACGCGAGTAAGTTTCCCCTCCACATCCTCGCCCCCTCCTTGCCCTTCTTCAACATCTCTGGTGGAAGCTATGGGGTGGCCTAGGTGCCTAGGTGGTGAGATCGGTGCGGCGGCGGTGACGATGGGGTGTGGCAGGGGAAGGAGAAGGAGTGATGGAGGTGGACAACGATGACAGCAGCATGACGTTAGCGAGGCGGAGGGGAGCTGGGCTGTGGTGTTGGGCCGAGGTGAGCCGCGGGCGTGGGTGGAAAAGACGAGATGGATCAGGTTGGCTTGTGTTTCTGGGCTAAAAATGGTGAGGTCGGCCCATCTAACATTTGAAAGAGTTTTCTATTTGTTTGAAGCAAGGTTTGAATCCAAATTTGAAATGTGGTTTCAAATTTGAATGGACCAAAATGTGTAGATTGCTATAGACATCCTTAAGGCTATTTAGAGTGAAATGCAAGGTAAGAAGGGATGTTAGCCACTCAAAATGCACATGAACCCTAGGGTATTTTAGAGTGCAATGCAAATAAAGTAAAAATTCAGGGGCCTTTATGGTATAGTTGCTATATGTTTCTATAAAAAAGTTTTTGGGGGCTGTTTTTGAATATATAGAAAATTGGGATGTTACATCCATGGAGCTTAATATTTTGGTTGAAGGACAGAGGGCATAAACAATAGTAAGACCAAATAGTGAGACCATTTTTGTTAAAAGCGGCACCAGGTTTATTTCATACATGCAAGTTGAAATAGAGGAATGTTTTAATTCCAGGTCCTCTTCTTTGAAGTATTATCCAATCAAATAAGCATAATTTCCTGTGTTTTAGTAGCATGCACTACCTTTTAACCAAATTAAACACAATAAACAGATTTGCATGAACTAATGTAGCAACAATAATGCCACAGAAACAAACATTGAACCAGGCTAAATGCTTGGAAGTTGGAACATACAATTCTTATCATAATACCAAGGGTTTCCCTGCACTAAATGGTTGTCATAAAGCTATATTCAGGATGTTAAGGAAAGAATGTATCATAAAAGTATATATTCAGGCTGTTGCTTGCACTGATTCCACTATTTCATTGGCAA
Organism: Cenchrus fungigraminus; assembly: GCA_036936925.1. Lineage (NCBI taxonomy): Eukaryota > Viridiplantae > Streptophyta > Magnoliopsida > Poales > Poaceae > Cenchrus > Cenchrus fungigraminus. The sequence continues at coordinate 121,031,655 of CM072779.1, read as the reverse complement.
GAAAATGAAAGGGGAAAAATTATAGAATTGTCCCTTGCCAAAATAAAAAATAGTATATAAATTGCATAAAAGTACTAACAATGACATGGTGCATCTTGCTGATGCATCATTCATTTCCTAAAGTAATGCTCAAAATGAAGGTAGCTACAATACAGCACATGAGAATATTGTAATCAATTGGCAGGCACATTCACTTCAAAGTAGCACTGACAGGATATGTATATATTAGCATATTTGGATATAAAGTAAATGTCATTATATACGTAAATAGGCATAGAGAACACGCGTATGACTTAGTTTGAATTACATTGCATTGCACAAAGTAGGTAAGGATGCCTTCCGTTGTTATTACGTCTGAAATAATCAGAAAAAATAAAATACTGCAACCATTCTAAGCTTAAAGTGGCATCTTGCTTCCTCATCGCAGCATTTCAAGGATTGTGTGGGTTGAAAATGAAATCATGAGTAATAATGAAGTCAGTCCCCAGGATCATATATAACAAAGTGGTGTTTTGCTATCATCTTTCACAAAATCTTCTCCTTTTGCGAGAAGCGAAATTGAAAAAGAAAGGAATGCTGAAAAAGAAAAAATAACAGCACTGTTTTCTACCCCATGAACGAGAGGATGCATCAGAATTTGGTTGATGCTTGCTGGGGAAATTGGTTGCCGAAGTGGAATGGTGCTTGCTGCCCAGAATGTTGAAGCAACTATGGTGAACAAGGCATGGACTGTACGGCGTGATGAACAAAGGGTGCGACCCGGGGAAGAAAAGCCATGGCTCCCCGTGGGACGCCTCTTCCGGGTGCCGGATGACCTGGTGGGAGAGCACCTATGGCAGTGGCAGGGCGAGCAGGGACGCAGTCCTGAGGAACGCTTGCTGCCACGGCGCTGCTGCCGGATCCTGGAGCGTCGAGGACTGCATGGGGTGCCGCGAAACTCGCCGGATGCCGACCGAGAAGGGGGGACAACGCCAACACCGGTAGGCGGCGCCTCCCATAAAGCGAGAGTTGATCCGTAGGGAGCAGCCAGCCGCGGACGTATCGGGACATACCATGGGGGCGGCGCCGCGGGGACGTTGGCTCCCACGACGACGCCGCCCCCGCTGCAACCGCCTAATGCGCCGCCGTCATGGGATCCAGGCTCGTGGAAAATAGTATAGGGAGCAGCGGATCCGAAATTGCCAACGCCAGGACCTGATGAGTTGGGGATAGAGGTGCCGGTAGGGGTGCGCCGCCACCGCCGCTCATTCTAAAATGAGTCGGGGTGGAAGGACTGAAAAGTGAGAGTTTGGGTTTCAATCCCTGTGTGAGGCAAAACTCATCCTGGCAATTGTTGGTTGACCAGATGTGAGCCCTATCAACATTTTATATCTTCACATGCCACATACATTGTGTGACCCGCTGTTGCATGCCACCAATCAGAACGTGGCAATAAGCTCCGCGGCTGCTCATACCCGCGGCAATGCATTTCTGCGGCCCGGCAGAGTGTAGTGGTGTTCACGGAGGCCAGGCTGTGCCGGCGTGACTGACGATGGTTTCTAGGCAGGAGCGCAGGGCCGGGTTCGTTTGGACAAAATTTGACAAAGTTCTCTCATGGTTTAAGGTGCAGCCCTTGTTCATCAACCTTCTTTACTTGCGCGGGTTAATAATTTATAACAAAATGAATCATGTTAAATATCTAGTACAAACCACTGTTAGGATAATCACGAGTTGAAGTGTGTTTCAAAGTCAGTTGGTTAGCGTGTGCATGCGTGTTTTGAGTCTGTGTGCAGAGGCCTGTGTGGCCTGTAAGCCGTGAGCTGCACAGGAGCTGCGCCCATGGTGGAGTCCAAGCGTGGCCTGGCGTGTCGCTTTCCAGGTCATAGGGAGTCGATCTCGCGAGTGGGGTGTCAGTGTGCTGCGGTGGGCTCTGCCGGTGTCTTAGGGCCTGTTCTTTACCTTCAAAAGGAATAGTGAATAACATTATTCACCTATCACATTTATCACATTTTCTCTTACAAGAAACATTATTTCAGTACTATTTATTTGCAACTTTACTATTTCTTTTCACCCAACAGAACACAGCCTTAGTTAGGAGGCGGTGTGCGTGGCGCCCATACCTGCACAGAGGAAGCTATGTTGTCTGGGCGAGCATGGCTCACGATGTGTCGAGCGGGTCATGGCGGGAATGGCGGGTCTGGAGGTCAGCTCCGTGGCGACCCCGGCTCTGAGCTGTGTGAAGCAATGAAATAAACAACCAAGATACAGGTCGGATTGCGGCCCGGAAAACTTTGTGTTTGTGCGTCCGTGTGCTATTGCTGTCTGTTTGAGCTCCGGAAAATCTCGTGTTCGTGTGCATGACAGCATGAGTGATCGATCCGTGGGTGGTTCCACTACAATGGAAACCTGAAAAATCTAGATTACGTAAGGAGCTTAGGAGTTTTTTTAAAAAAAAACTGAAATGTTAGTGGCATAGTGCATCTATATTTATATGCGTACTTTGTTGTGAAAGTGGAGATTCAAACTCAATCTAGAAAAACTATACAAAAATAACAAATTCCAGAAGCATGTACGAAATTAACAATAGAATAGTATATATGACAAGCCACTAGATTATAAGCGGTGCAGTCAAAAACAGATGTTGAGAGAGAATTAGAAATATATGGATTAACAACTTGAACTTTACAAATACATGTGTAGAATAATATCTGAAGCGCCATAGCTAGATAAAGGATTACATTACCTAGCAAGATAGGTCATGGACTTCAAGAATATAGTTCATTTCCAACGTAAGTACTACCTCCGATTGTTTGTATGTGACGTTCCGGACATGTAAAATGAACTAGTTGCAGACCAAATTATGTGTCTGAAACGTCAAGTATAACATAACAGAGGTAGTACTAATATGTGGTATTTTTACTATTATTTTCGTAGTTGTGATTGAAATGCATTTTGTTATTTGTATTCAAAAATATTGCATGAAAGAATCACACTCTTTGAATTGGTTTCACCTAAAGCATGGGACTAATGATCAAGAATAGGTATAAAGAAAGATACAGGTAAATGAATTCCCGTAATTAAGGATCAATAGAAAAGATCAAGTTACGGAGATCACATTGGTAGCTGCGATCAATCTATAATCTGTTTTGGATTATTATTATTATTATTTTGATGGAACAGGAGGGGTGTCCCCCTACTGAATATATTTATAATCTGTTTTGGATTATTAATTGTATGAATATCAACTATGACCTACGTTGTATATATACCTATCCACTCCCTTCCAATTAGCAATTGTTTGGTTAATCTTATAAAAACGTTGTATCCTCTAGCAAAATTAGCTATATGTGTTATATGTATCCTCGAGGATGCGCTATTCAGTTGTCTACGTTGATGTTACCAAACTTACTGGTAAAAGATGACAACTTTATAAGCTACTTTTGAAAAGACAATATCCAGTTGGGATTCTAGATGGGAGATCAATCCCTTATTCTTATTGCACCTACCAATCCACGTCTACATTCAAAGCTTCAACCGTAGAAAATATTTGAGAGACCTCTTCATACATTTGATTCATTCTCTTTAAGAGCATCCGGATTATATCGTTCACTAATCATACAGCTCCAGGTCATGTTGGCAGAGCCAAAGTCCTAGAATTTTAGAGCAGAAAACTGTGGTCATATATTGGCGTTATTTGGTTATCCATGCAAATATTTAGACTAAACATAAATTATAAAGAAATAATTATTTGACTCAAGTTCTAAGTCTTGTTGGCAGAGTCAAAGTCCTTGAAGCTGGAGCTCTGAAAATCATTGATAATATGACCTTTGGTGATAAGATGAGACACCCCGTACCTAATCCAATCAAGTACGTATACTCCCAAGTGAAAGTAATCTAATATGTACGTGATAATTCTTCCATTTTCTTTGCCGTCATATGGACCACTACGTAGTAGACCTTGAACTTGTCGTATTTGCTTGACATCATCTTGCCACGATAGCGTTAGGGGTGGTACTTGTCAACTTATATGTGAAAAGTTGACTCAATTTTTTTACAAACTATATTTATTCAAAATCTTACAATAAATGCGGATTCGATATTTTGGGAAGGAACTGGATGTCATTAAATTAAAATTTCTTTTACAATGGAGATCTCAATATAAAATAAAATATCATTGAAGCATACCACTAGGTCCCTATATATACTTCATCTTACTCATGTTTGGCGGCGTACACCACTTCAGGAAGTTCCATGGCGACCATGAAGTACACCAGATCTGGAATCGATCGAGAGAACCATAGTCCCTACCAACATAAGACGCATGGGGGCCGCAAAATAGGCGTCGTAAGCTCAACCACTATGGAGAGTAAAAGGTACCGAAAAGGCGAAAACGCATCGGTCATATCTTCTCAAGGTTGAACTAGACATAAGATACGAGGTCGCTAGCATCACCGCTAGCAACCGGAAGGACAGAAGCCGAAATTCCCTAGTGTACGAGATATGCCTTTTAGGAGAGAGATCCCTTTTATGAGCAATGGTTTTTGATAATGCTACCCCCAGTTCAAAGCAAAGGTCGAAGCTGAACTGCCTTTACTCGGCTTCCGTTCAAAGATTCGTATCTGTTTTTCCTCGGTTTCCCATTGGAGGTAAGGTTCCAATACTTGCTTTTGGTGGAGGTCTCGTACCATATCGAGGGGCGATCAATTCCTAGTGCAAGAGCTATTCCTATCCTCGAGCGTGTAAGCATCAAGGTCCCACCGCACCTTTGGTAAGGGTGTGTTTCGGTGATAAATGACAACTATATACTTGTGACTAACCTTTGTTTTATAGCGAATTTATTCTTGGGTTATTGTCATAAGTGATAAGTGAAAAGAGACCCCTCAATTTGAAATTATGGACGATCAATGGACAAAGACTACAAGGCTAAGGACATTCTTAGTTCCAAGTGTCACAAGGAGATGAAGGACACTTGGATTTGCCAGTTTGTAGTGTTTGACCGTACTATTAAGAGGGGTTCACACTTTAGTAGCTTGACCATGCCAAATGCTATGCTATATTCATGCACTATCAAGCTCCTTGGTCACTAAACAGCTCAAGATACTCATGGAAACACATTGGAAGCAAAAGACTTGAAGAAAAACTCAAAGGTGTTTGAATTGGATGAGTTGAAATGAAAAAGGGCACGTCAGACGATCCGACGCCATCATTTCTAGATGCACCGGATGATTGATGTGGGAGTTTCAGCAGAAATCAGCACCGCCGGATGAACCGACGGTGTATCAGCAGAAGCATCGGTTCATCCGGTGACCTAGGGTTTGGTAACAGTGATGATTCAAGTTAAGAGCCTTCAGCACCGGATGAAGCAACGGTCCAAGCAACGGTTCATCCGGCGCACGCATTTAAATCATACAGAGACGCACCGAGTGAACCTGCTTCAGCACCGGATGAACCAACGCTCAGGAAGTCTATCAGCGGTTCATCCGGCGCCTATGGTTATTCTACGCAGAGACGTTTTGAGTGAAGTTGCTTCAGTACCGGATAAACCGACGCATCGACGGTGTATGTGTCGGATGAAGTGGTACAGCGTTTGAGTTCAATGGCTATATTTGGAGACTCAGAGACACCGGATGAACCGACGCTGTCGTAGGGGGAACCGTCGGTTCATCTGACGGTACTACTTTTTAGAGGACTTTTCCAACGGCTAGCCTCCCTTGCTAGGCCTATAAATTGGACCCCCCTGCGTCTCTTGAGCTGCCTTTGCCACTCTGAAGAACTACTGCAGCCAAGGAGAAGGAGAGTTAGTACTTTGATCATTTGGATTTCATCTTCCTAACCAAGAGGGATTCTTTCTTGGTGATCAAGAGTTTCAAGGTGCTTTCAATGGCATAGCTGAGTGCATTGGTCAAGTGAGGTTGTGAGCTTGTTACTCTTGGAGTTTGACGGCTCCTAGACGGTATCGGTGATTGGAGGTTCTTGGTGAGCTCTTGGAGATTGTGGGAGCCCCGGGAAGTTTTTGGTGTAAATGGATTGAGACCCACCATTTCGGAGATGGAGAACGGGTACTCTTAGTGAGCACTCAAGTCTAAGTGGCTTGAGGGGGAGGAAAACTCTTTGTGAGTGCTCCAACGTGGATTAGGGAGAAGCGTCAACTTCTCGATACCACGGGAAAAAAATTGGTTGTCTCGTGTCCTCTCTTTCTACCTTTTTGCACGTAATTCTGCATTTACTTTCAGCTCTTAAGTTCCTTTGCTCTTGTTTCCCTCTAGTTTGCTTTGCTTGTTACATATCTTGACTAGGGTGCTTTTCCCTTGTTAGTGTGAACATTGCTAAGGAACTTTGTTGTTAGTGTGCTTAGTTGGTAAGAAGAAACCTTTTTAGATGGGCAACACTAGAGATATAGGTTAAGGTTTACTTCTTGTACTAGAAATTTGAAGAAGGCTCATATTCAACCCCCTTCTATAGGCCATCGATCCTACAGAGCGAAGCTTGTCCGTTTGGGCGGCTAAGGGTTCGGGTCGGAAAACACTACCGCCAACAGTAATACCCACGACCAGAAAGATTATCCCATGTATGTGTAAAAGTAGATCCAAAATATCTAATCCCTCCTCGAGGAGGACTATGCCAACATACCTCAATCTCTTCTGGAAGAACACGCCATCACCAAAGATCTCTCAACAATTTAAAGATCAACACATAGCATATGTTTTCTTCCAATAATTCGATCGATCAGCCATGGATGCAAGAGCAAGCAAACTAGCAAGCATTAGATCAGATAGGTTCCATTTCGTTCCCCTAAAGACGTGCGTTCGCCATTGCCAGCGAGTAACAGCACTTGTTGAAGGAGTCCATGGCACGTCTGAAGAGAGGCACGTAGGCGTCCACGCTACGGTCGCCCGAGAAAGACCGGAAGATGAACACTGAACCCTCAACTGGCAGGTAGTTGGGCATGAAGAAGAACGGCGGGCCGCCACCGAAGTCCAGGTCGTAGAACGGGGCGTGGAGCAGGCTGTTCAACTCGACGTCCGGGCTCAGCACCGTCTCCGACGAGTCCGCCGTCGGCACCAACCGCTCCTCCTCCACCGCACAGGAGCTGGCGAAGTTGATGAACGACCTGAAGTAACCGTCGTCGACGCGCGCCACCTCCCGGGATATGAGCTCCACGGCGCGCCGGAGCGGCATGGACACCAGCTCCCCGGCGGTGGTGCTCGGCCGCGCCCAGAGAACCACATTGCCGGTGTACCCCTCCGGCACCGGCGGGTCGCGCATGCGCATGCGCCCGTCAACGGCGACGCACAGCCTGGTGACCTCGCACCCGTCGAGGCCGCGTGCCTTCGTGATGCACCGCCACAAGTGCGCCGCCACGCACTGTAATGTGCTGTACAGACGCGGCGCCCCCGCCGACGCCCGCGACCTCAGCTTGGCGACGAACTCCCGGCTGAAGCGCACCCTCTGGACCACCACCTCGTCGTCGTCGTCGCCATTGCCGCCGCCGCTTCTGCTGGGCTTCATGTCTTCACGGGGCTTGAACTCGACACCACGGTGCTCGAACACGACCCGTGGCGGCTGCCGGGGCAGGAAGAGGGACGCCCTGTCGTGCGCCGGGACGGGGTCGAACGCGGCGCCGCGGGTGGCCTGGCCCCACGCCAGCAGGAAGTTGCAGGCGGCGCGGCCGTCGGCGACGGCGTGGTGCATGGTGTGGCCGACGGCGAGGGAACTGCACTTGAACCGCGTGACCTGGACGAGCATCAGCTCGTCGGCGCCGTCGCCGTCTGGGTGCAGGCGCAGCACGTCGGGCGTCGGCTCCAGCGGCATGACGTCGCTGAGCGTGACGTCGGCCATCGCCTCGACAAACCGTGCGCCGGCGTCGTTGGGCAGGATCGTGCGGCTGCCGGCGGTGTCGACGCCAAGCCGCCCGGCCCACTCGCGGTACTCGGCGAGCGCTCTGGCGAGCCCTGCCGCGAGAACGGCGTTGGGCGGCGACGGCGGCCGGAAGAAGTTTATGCCTGAGATGTACTGGTCGAAGTTGGCCTTGTCGAACAGCGTGAGCGGGATGGTGGTGGCGGATGGAGTGCCGCCGACGCCACCGCCATAGGCGGGCTTGATGGCCTTCGACGTCTGCACCGTGATCTTCATGAGACCGTGTGTGCGCGCCTTGGATTTGGGTAGATGGTGTTTAAACTTTGGATACTGGTTGGTGCAGAACCATGTTCATGAGCTGCTGATTTTGTAGTTTGAACAAGGATGATTGACCAACATTAACACCAAGCAATAATGACAGGTTTATGTAGATTAAAGAAGTATGATGCATCCTCATCTCCCGTAACAACTCACGGTCGTATATGTGCTATATAATTCACATTAACAACCAACAACTCCAAGTAAACAAAAATGTAGATAGAGTTCATACATACTGCTCCCTCTTTTCTATGTTATTATAGTTTGTTCACATTAACTACAAAATCAATCAATCAATCTATCTATCTATCCATTTATTATTACAGAGAGGATTTCAAATATTTATGTACCAAATAGATAATATGAAAATATATTTAATAAAACATCTAATAATACTTATTTGGATAGTAAATGTTAGTACTTTATTGTTTAAATTTGGTAAAACTTAGATGCTTTGACTTTTCAAGATACTTGACCTTACAATTTTGAACCGAAGGAGTATCTATCTATCTATCTATCTATCTATCTATCTATCTATCTATTACAAAGAGGATTTCAAATATTTATGGTACCAAATAGATAATATGAAAATATATTTAATGAAAAATCTAATAGTACTTATTTGGATAGTAAATGTTAGTAGTTTATTGTTTAAATTTGGTAAAACTTGAGATGCTTTTACTTTTCAAGAAACTTGACCTTACAATTTTGAACCGAAGGAGTATCTATCTATCTATCTATCTATCTATCTATCTATCTATCTATCTATCTATCTATCTATCTATCTATAGCATAAATCCGACCCACCATTGGTATAGAGGCGACCTTTGATTCAACCCTTTAGTCCCAGTTGAAATTTGGAGCCGAGACTAAAAGGTTTTGGGTGACGTGGCTTGGAAAGGCCGCGGACGCCCCCTACCCTTTTGTCCCGGTTAGTATTAGCAACCAGGACAAACGAGTTGGCGTCCAATGGCTAGAATCCGGCAATCATTGGCCCCAGCTATTAGTCCCGGGTGGTGTTACCACCCAAGACAAAAGCCCCCTCCCTTTAGTCTCGGGTGGTAACACCACTCGGGACTAAAGTGCTTCGCCTATAAATCACCATCTCGTTCTTCTTCATCCCCCTGCCCGAGAGTGTTTAGTGCCACATTGCTAGTTGAGTAAGGGTGGAGTCAACTTATAAGCCTTTGTCCACCAGCCATAGCACCTTCGGATTAACCTTTTTACACGAAGCGAGGATGAAAGTGTAAGCAAGGTGCTATGTGTACGCGTGCCCGCCCCTATGGAAGGGTTGGACGGTGCGGCTTTGGTGGGCGGGGTGTTAGAAATGGTATCAGAGCCATATCGACGGTAGGATGCAAACCTAGATAGAAATGGTTGACGTTAAGGTTATATTGCTATCTATTTTCAAAAAACTTCACCTCCTTGACCTTTTGTCTCCCGATTTGCACTCTGATCCCTCCTATTTTCTTCTATTGTGAAAACAAGTTGCTCCTCCCTAATCCTTGTATAATCCTTAGTCACTAACTTCCCTCTATGATCAAGAAAGAAGTTTCTGAGTGCGCTCAAGAAAGCCATGCTTCAACAAGCCATCGCTCGAAGAATTTCAAGATTGAAGATGAAGAATCACCATCAAGCTAGAAGCATCGTGCTACCTTGAAGATTTGAAGAATCACTAACCTTAAGCCCTTGGTAGTTCTTAGTCTTACGAATTATTAGAAGCCTCACCCAAGTTTCTTTTGTCGATAGCCGAGTGATGCTAAGGCAATATTTGATAGTGTGCTCATATAAGGGTGTGTGTCATGATAGTGTGGTCTTGCTTGCAGCTGCTTGATTGTTATTATGATCATGCTTGATTTGGTTCTTTGTAATGATGTGTTGCTGGACCCTTACCCGCGAAGACCTGGAGTTCTAGGTTGGCGTGCCCCCAGTTGACGTTCCTGTGGAAGACGGTGCCCAGTATGCTGCGATAGATGTACGATGTGTAATCTTCTATTTTAGACCCTCTGGTCATTTTGTAATAGTTATATGCTTGTAATGGTATATGTTGTGATATTCACTGATGATGTCACTTGATATTCACTGATGATGTCACTTTATGCATGAAAATTGATCCCGGGCATGCATAAAGGGTGCATTCAGTTTGTCCTTTAAAAACAGGGTGTGACACTAGGGAGGTGCGGCCGAATTTTTTCTTCATCAATTTGTGAAGATTTCTCTCCTCCAAAGTGTTGCCAAGGTTTGATTCTTCATCCTCTCTTCATTTGTTGTGATTAAATTTCGTTTTATGATATAGAGAGATGGAGAAAATAGAAATTTTAATTAGAGAGAGGAAGAGCTAAGAGACGAGGTTTTTTTATACTTTAGATTTAGTAACAAGTAGTTATTTAGCTACTAACATTGTATCTTCTTTCATTGATTTTTATTAAGAATTTTTTTTATATAAAGATAATGAAAAATGAATTTTGCATTTAGGTAGAATGAGACATGAATAAATTGAACCATTATGATTTATATAAAATAATAAAGTTCTTTTGACTACGTACTTGCATTGTTTTTTCTTTATTTATTTTATTAACCTTTATATTCTGTTTTATTATTAGAGAAAATAGAATTTTACTTTTCAGTTATTAGAAAATTAGACCAATAGGAGCTAGCTGTCCAAGCATAATGTATTCGGTTACACCTCTCAGGAGGTCAGCTTCAGTATATACAGCAACATAAGTACGAAAGCTCGTCCAAGAGAGATTGGCGGATAGCCTCGACTCCAAGAACCTTCATCACTTCAATTAGATAGATGGTTGCTTGTTGTCCTTGTACAACATCCTCGAACATCCTTTTTGAGGCTACAAGGACAACAACAACCATCTACCTTATTGAAGTGATATTACAAGTAATGATACCAGAGCTCTTAGACACCTTATTTAGAGAGTGAGAGAGAGAGAATGTCGACATCTTGCTTGATCTTGATGTATATGCTGAAGCTGACCTCCTGAGAGCAGTCACTGAGAACATTATGCTTGGAAAGCTTGCTCCTTTTGGCACTGGAGATTGTGCGCTATGTCTATTGGCGGCTAAAAAGTGTGCCAAGTTTTGATCCCCAAGCGCACGGGTCAGTTGTAGCTCTTCCCTTAGTGTATCCCCCAAGGTTTATCAATCCGTGGATCAGAAGCGAACTACCTAGGGTTTTCCATCTAATCTAATCAATCTATCCTAATCATGAAGTGTTGATTTCATATAAAGGTAACCTTAAAGACATACAAGTTATAGCACAAGGTTGATCACATCCATAACATAGGCAACATAAAAGGAACAAGCAAGGGTAACTAGGGCCTATCGTCTTCTAGTTGTAGTTCTAGCCAAAAGAGCAAGTTCAACATACATCTCATCCAAAGCCATCTATAAACTACTACCCTCCGGTCAAACCCTCGAAAGCACCCACCGTACACGGAATCGACATCCTGTCACGATGCCCCCCTTTCTTCGCAGGTGAACCTAAGAGCACACTCATCAGGAGCGTGTCGTACTCCTTGGTGGATCCGGTATGAACCCATAGCCCCCATGGCTACAAGATCACCCAGAGCAATCTATATCGATAGTCGATTGAAATAAAGCAAACCCAAGAAAGCACAAGATCATAGAAGGAGGAAACGAGTCGCTAAAGATTAGATGACATGAATTAATTTACTCATATAGTAGATGTATTTAAGTCACAACCACCGAGTACATACCATGGACGACCTCAACTACCTCCAGAACTCCGCCATGGCTCAACCTTGCAGGGAGGCCATGGCGGCTAGGGTAGGCCTAGGCCATCTCCTAGACAACTTTGAGGACTCACGACGGCCATCGTCTCCCTCCGGTGCTTGCTTCTAGGTTTCGCCGAGTTGTGGTGGATGGATGCGGCGGCCGTCGGGGCTATGGACTATTTATCGACCGAAGCAACCCTAGTCCGAAGGGGAGGCCGAACCGAGGAAAAAACTGGGTCCGCCAGCCGGCCTGGGCCTTTTATGGCCCAGTTCAGGCCCAACTTCCTCCACACGGCTTTTCTTGCAATTTTGACTTTTCACACCTTTGCATGTGGGATTTGGATGTCATTATCCCTGCGATCAAGATAAGGGGCCTTGTCGCATGAACTTCCGGTCTTTCGTCGTGGTCCTCGAGAATATTTCGTCATTGCATCTTGGTCCTTGCCACCTTTGGAAGTAAGTTCATACACGAACAGAGCTCCTTGATTCTCTTTCATAACACCCTCCGAACTTGATGCAAATTTATCCATTAAGCACATGATTTCCTGCATAAACATTACACTTCAAAAAGCACATGCATAAATGAACTTGTTACATCATTAGTATGCCTAGTGGCGGGTCAGTTCCAAATTAAAGCTCAAACCAAAGTGTAACAAGTGCTCTATGTGTACCAAATTTGACTGCCAACATCCCCCCATGCATAAACCTTGCTCATCCTCGAGCAAGTCTAGGAAGCTTGCTTGATCAAGAAACTAGCGTTGCCCTACGATGTAATCCCTACACTCAATCATACATAGCAAGACATATTGCTCTCTCAAGTATTTAGCATTTAGGTTCAAGTTTTGACTGGCTACTTTATCATTATGGAAGATAGACTAGCAATAAAGATCATGCCACAATAAAGTAAATATAATGCTCTCAAACTTAAGCAACCTTTAAACCTTTACCTTGTTCGATCGTGAAGAGTTTTTCCAAAAAGTTGCGCATCCAACATAAGTGAGGTTCTCTTGTAATAGCTCATGGAAACACTCATCTCGTGAAGTCACTCAAACGTATACTAGATTATTTTCAACCTATTCTACTCATATATGAAAGTGGAAGGCTTATGTGGAGCTTGGTAGGTAAAAACAATCCTAGCAAAACATTATATTTGAAATATTGTCAAACTAAGAGAGAGATCTATTGGATTTACTGAGACTTGTCAAAAAGGCCATGGAAAATAATGTCGGAGAGGGAGAAGGATGGAACACACGCACATTTAGATAAGTGGACATGTGCAAGTGGCAAATGGATTATCCCAAGGTACAAATGAAGTTCTTGTTATCAGATTGCACATGGTTGGAAAGTTGAGTATGGAGTTTTTTTTAGAATTAAAGTTGAGTATGGAGTTTCATCTTGAAGCACCTCTGAAAATTCAAATGAAGCTAGAGAACCGGGGAGCTTTATCATTATTCTTTTTTTCATCACACTTTCTTTTTCTTTCCTTTTCTTTTCTTTCTTTTTTTAAATGCTTCCCTGAACTCTAGACAACATAACACCTTCTTAGCAGCTCCTCCCCCCCATGCTTAGACAATGCTTGTCCTCGAGCAAAGAGCGGACTTAAATCCTACTAAGAAAGGTATAGAAAATCTCATATCTTGTCTGGAAAATACTTGAAATCTTCTAAGACTCCTCCACACGAAATCTTGAATTCTTATTGCATCATCTTGGAGGTCTCCAAAAATTACTCCATTTTGTAGCACCTTGACTCCTTTAGATTTTCCTCGAAATAATACTCCATACTCAATTATTGGGTTGTGGACAAGGAGGATATCACAAAAAAAGATATTTGGGTTTAAGGGTGGATATCCGGCGAAGTTTGCAAAATTCCCGATGTGGAAGCTAACAATGCACACATAGAAAGGCAAGCAAAAAAAAAGTTACGCAAAACGGAATGACTAGCTTCTAAGTCTCATACCACAAAACATCAATCTTAATCCAACTCATCAAAATATAAGTTTGCAATCTAAAGGTTTTATCATGAAAGATCATATGTATATAGGCTTTGGTTGGTAGAACATTGCAAGAGATTCACAAATGTAGATAGCATAGGAATTAAGTTTGAAATAAAACAAAACAAATTATCAGGTCATTGGTAAACTTAAATCAAAGAGCAACATAAAGTATGTGGGTATAGAATTTATTCATTTAACTTCCACAAATTAAAGAGCCGCTATTTAGTCAATTTAAGATCATTTAATAGAGAGCAATTAGCCAAGTCATATACAACATCATGAAGGTAAAACAAAGCGGCAACCTTCATCATTTTTCAACAAGCAAGATCATGCCAAAATAATATCATTGTGGAAAGCACAAGGTGATGGCGACCATGATCTTAAACAAAACAAAAACTAGGTTGTACTCCTAGAAGCCATGCTATTAACAAGAGAGATATACAAAAGTTGCATCTAAGGTTGTTGAAGGCATATACATATGTTCAAGCATTTAGAAAGACAAGGACAAAAAGAGGGTTGAGGAATTGTTACCATCCTTTGATGCTTGTAGTGTAGCGCGCCCTCCTCCATGCTTAAGCATTGTGCTAGGCATGGAAGAAGGCGAACTCCTTGTATTCTTGAAGTCCTACCACCATGCGAGGAGATCATCATCACTTTTGTTGCCTTGATTGTCCTTTAACGATCGCCCTTTATCACGAGCCTTGGTCCCAATCGTTTCTCATCCCATCTTCACCTCCTTCCATGTTGTTCTTCATTGCTGCTTCAACTTCCATGGATTTTTTTCTACCTCAAGAACAGAACATGTACTGAATCATTGCTCCAATTCAAAGTGCTTGAAGTTATCTTTCCAACAAGTGGTCATTCATCCCAATCGGACTCCGAACAAAAGAGTTACGCCCTTTTTACTTTGTTAGTGCAAGCTGTCCCGAGCTGATTTCAGAACGTGTGACTCCCGAAGATTTGGTTGTAACTCTTTGCACAGGTCTCCTATAATGTTTAATCTTTATGTGTTGGAAAGAAGACTTAATGGATCTCCTAAATATTCAATTTTCCTCTTTTGTACGTCTCTGAACACATGCTCAATCATGATGAAGACAGCGGTGTTCCTTTCGGGATTTCAGAGGTGTTGATGATCTTGATCGCAACTTTTATCACGAACTTATGGGGTGATTCGACATGTCTGCAAAACAACTCTAATGCACAAAGTACCCCCGAGGTGACGGTCGGGAATACTAACCCTATGCCAATAAACCAAAGACATCCCTAAGATCTTAACTTGTGGCATAGTTAATCTAGAGAAAGAAAAATTAAAAGCCTAATGGGTGTACGTGTGTGCAAGCGTGCATGTAAATGAGATGATGGTATATAAACAAAGATAATGTTTACACCAAATTCTAAGATCCATGCTTACAATTTGATTGCCAAACTTTTCCATACCTATAAAGACTTATTAACCAAGGTTAAAACACCACTCTATCCCAAGATCAATAAATTTTCAAAGTGCAAGGAAAGTAGGGCGCATTGTAAAGATTATTAACCAACCAATGCAATATGATAGCAAGGTTTATAAAACTGAATGATGTGGTCTCCAATCATGTCTAAACACCATGTTTACACAAGATTGCAAAAAGGAGTAATGCATGTCGTGTCGACAAGCATTAATATAGATATGAAAGCATTCATCATAAAGTTTCACGAAGACCTAGCTCTCATAATGTAGATGATGACAATGAGGTGGATGCAAAATGCAAATGCAAAGAGTTAGCACAAACAAACTTTAGCAAGGGTTGAAAAGACTTTTGATGTGGTCTGCAATAAGCAAAGGACAAAGCTTGGCCATGCACATCATAAGAAGTAAGCACTGTCAACAATAAAATCTCCCATCAAAAAGAACCAATCAACCAAACTAACAAGGCTTAAGGGTAAGTTATGGGTTTCCTATATTTTTGGCTCAACTAAGGATTTTGAAGAGAGGAATCAAGTATAGAAATTCTATCTAAGGTGGTGCTAAGAATCTTTTGATGAAAAACAAACCTATGGTTTTAGGATGGCTAAAGGTGTGAAAGATTTTCCTAAGGATTTTACAGGGAGGCTAGTCAAAGTTTTTAGTTAGAAAAGAGGATAGTGATAGACTTGGCCGATCTGAATGGTGATGGCAAATGGTCAACCCAAGCAATCCTACCTCTATTGGCTATGGTTTTTGGTGGGGGTTATAAGAAGGCTTAGGTTGGTTGTACAAATTGTTAGATCAAAACAAACATGTAATGCAAAGCAAGGTGGATGAACAAAATGATATGACATGATACGGTGGTTATCTAAAACAAAAACAAATATTAGCCTAAATCAACTAGCCACAAGTTTAGAATCAAAGGGGTGATAAACTTCATATTTCTCTCTAAAAAGACACAAAGAAAAAGACTCCAAACACTAATAGGCACACAAAATGGGTCTACAAGTTTTCCAAGATCAAATAACAAAGTGCTCCCTCAATAACAATTAAATCATACAACATGGTGTTGTGGTATTTATTAGAGCAATGGTACAATGTTACTTGATGGTTCGGTTAAAGAACACAATGTAGACGGTCATATTATATATATAAGTAGAAAATGGGTTGCCTCCCGCAAAGCGCATCATTTAAAGTCATAGAGCTCGACTTTTTTATGTACCTTCTTGTTGTCATGGAGCCATGGTCCTTCTTGCAAGATTTGAAGGTGTACATGCAGCTTTGATCCACTCTCCATGCTTGACACGATCATTCATGCTCGATGTGAGGCTTGCCCAATCGTCTCTTGCATCACCTTCTTCTCCATCGCACTTCGTCGCTGCCTCTTCTTTCATGAATTTTACTCTCTGTACAGATCATACAATGTAGCAAACAATTGCTTCTATGTGTGGCGCATGCAATTGTCTTTCCATCAAGTCTTTTTTCACCCCTAACGGACTTCGGTCGAGTGAGTTATGCCTATTTTACTCCAACGCTGCAATCTGTCCATTGCTGATTTCAGACTGCGCAACACCTAATGTTTTTGCCATATCTCCTTGTACGGGTCTTCAAATTTGACGATCTTAGAGGTGTTGGAATTGGCACTTGATGGAGCTTCTGATTCTCTATTTTTGCTTCCTTGTACAAGTCTGACCAGGTGCTCAAAATTGATGAAAACAGAGATGTCTGCACTCGAGATTCGGGGATGGTGATGCTCAACCTTGCAATTCCTTTGGGGCATAGCTTCTCCCCTCTTGATTCAAGTTTCATGCCCTGCATGGTTAGTGAAACTCAGGTTTTCTCCTGACATATGCTCTTTTAAGGTCACTAGCTTGACCAAGCACAAAGCAAGTCCAAGTTTTGCAAAATGTAATGTACACATATGCAACCATAACCACAATTTAAATTGGATTAACAAGCAAGTTGTGATTAAAGGTAGCATAAGTTTCTTGCTCAGCGCTAAGCTCTCATTAGGCATGGGTTCATTAGGCATGTAATCAACAAAGTTTAGGCACAACATAGCCTCTCTATCATTCTCAAGAAATTCTAGCCTATCATGATCATCAAAGGTGCAAGGCATTGAATCGAATCAATCTTACTATTGGATGAACATGAATATTTTAAAGGAACAACATCATCATCAAAAGTATCTTGAGAGTTTAATGTGTACCTTAGCCTTCGAGCTTTTCATCATGAGTGGTCTCTCGGAGTTGAAAGCAAACAACTTTGATGATCGGAGGTGGCTCGTGGCGTCTTTTTGCAATTCCTTCCTTTGTGCCACACATCATCAATGTTGCTTTGTGTGGACTCACTCTTCTTCATTGTGGGGATCACACATCTTGGTTGTAAAAAATGTAGCTCCATACCCAAAGTATTCGCGCCATTGGATGTCGTCTTTTGTGCATAATCATTGTGGTTTGCTTCTAACATCTTCTTGCGCCGGATGTTGCCAACTTGTGCCTTCATTTTCCAATGCTCCAGGGGTCTTTGTTTTGTTCTAAGCTTCTGAATATCATGTGTGGCTTAATGAAAGCATTGCCCAGGCACAAAACATTATCCATTATCTCGTTCTCATCGTGTTGCTGCTGCCTCTTCTTCGTGGATTTTCCCCTGTGTACGTAACAGAACATAAACCAAAATATTGTTCTATTGAAAAATTTATGAAATTATCTTTCCAATGGATACTCATTCATCTTAATCGGAGTCCAAACGAGGGAGCTATGACCATTTTATTTCCGCTCTTGCAAGTTGTCCAGAAAATTTCAGAACGTGCAACCTTCGGTGATTCGGCCATATCCGCTTGTATGAACCTCCGATTGACTTTATTCTTGTCTTGTTGGAAGCGTAACTTCATGGGGCTTCTAAATATCCAAGGATATTCTATTTTTCTCCTTTAAGGTTGTGCAGGGATTGATGTGAACAGAAACTTCTTGCGAATCGATCTGAAGATGTTAACGATCTCGATCTTGTGGTCTTCGGGGCATTATGTCGCGCATCCTTTGGCTACAAGGTCTTCGCCATTGCTGGACCAGCGAGTAGCATGGTGGCAATGGTGCATCTTCTTCATGATTTTGCTTTAGCCCAAAGTGATGGGTACTCCTTGCGCGGCGTAGTTGCTTCGGTGACCAAGTGAAAGAGCAGGTCTCGTGTAGCAATCATCTTTTCGGAGCGGATTGTGGATTTCTCGAAGTCCAAGTCTTAGTGTCTAGCTTTTCACCTACTTTCAAGGACAGAAACAAGAAAACAAGCATATATGCAATAAGAAAAATAAGGGTTAGTCAAATAGATAGATAGATCGCCCTAGGGTTCGAGTTGCCGATCCCCGGCAATGGCGCCAGAAAACCTTGTTGGCGGCTAAAAAGCGTGCCAAGTTTCGATCTGCAAGCGCACGGGTCAATTGTAGATCTTCCCTTAGAGTATCCCCCAAGGTTTATCAATCCGTGGATCGGAAGCGAACTACCTAGGGTTTTCCCTCTAATCTAATCAATCTATCCTAATCATGAAGCGTTGATTGCATATAAAGGTAACCTTAAAGATATATAAGTTATAGCACAAGGTTGATCACATCCATAACATAGGCAACATAACATAAAAGGAACAAGCAACCGCATCCACATTTGAACCTCTGATGATGAATGTGCTGCATAGCTCTAGGAACTGCTGAAGATGGGCATTAGCATCCTCTTTAGGCTTGCCACAGAATGGGCTATCCTGTACCATTGTAATTAAACCCGTCTTGATTTCAAAATGCTCAGTCTCAACAGCCACCTCAGGGCCTTGCAGCACCTGGTCAGCTGAAGGAGCTGAGTACTCATGAAGTGTCTTCTGGGCCATAGTGTTTGATGTGGATGGCACTAAGGAAGCTGGATCGACTCCCGAACGAGTATGGCGAGGAGAGTTGAAATGAGATCGAGCTTTCCTCACTAGTGACTCTGGGTCTTCTGTGAAATTTGGCGGTAAGTCGAAACCAGTCATACACTACCTATCTTCATCATCCAAAGATAAAGAAGACAATCAAGGTTAGCCTGCATTGAGAGTTGATCTACCTACTCAAGCTTTATAAATAGATGCAAAGCATAGTCATGATAATCACGTGCCTTCCCCGGCAACAGCGCCAGAAATGCTTGTTGGCGTTTCTTAACGTCACTACTAACGGCGCATGTTAGGGCGAGCATCAAGAACAACCAGAGGTAAATCATAACAATCATGAATGAATCTGCAAGCGCATAGATATACCATTGTAGCATTTCCCCAGGAAAGTGAGTATTCTAAGGGTATGGAATTCGTGGAAGGCAATGGCGGATATCAGGACTTATGCTATTGCATTGAATATAAACCATGAGATAGAGAAAGAGACAACAACTCAAATACAGGGGTAAGATAAATGATAAGATAGGGTAGTGTGACACACACATTGATTCATCTCCTACTAAAAACACTACGGCATAGGGGGGCCATACGGAGTTAGCTCTAGGTTCTAAGGTACTAAATATACAAGAGTTAGATGATAAAGAAAGAAGCACAAAGCATTGCATGAACGAAGGTTCAGCACCCAGGTACAAATGGTGAGGTAGCACCGCGACGCTACGCATACAAGCGGAAATCTATCCTTTAGCCTCCTATAGCAATACCCCAGTGCGGAGGGTTAAAAAGGGTCCAACAGCTGTCACTACCGCAGCCTACCTCAATTGTTACGGGGGGCAAGCTCATAACTAACATAGCTACACAACCCAGGCACCATGTCTGCATTGCTACTGAACTCCACCTAGCCCGGGCTATTGTGACCCAGGGTAAAGCCACCAGATAATTGGCCGACTTAGACCGAGTACCTTAGCATAAGCACAAACCTCATGCAACACAACAATGCAATCTAACTAGCTCAAACAGGGCTAGTCATACAAACATATATGAAATCTCTTATGTCTAACCAACAAGATCAAAGGGTTGTGTTCGTGAAGAACACGAGCCTCTAACTTATGAACAAACACACAAGGCACGAGTAAATCATCCTTCAAGTGGATTGAAAGGTAGTGTTCATGATGAACACGAGCCTTTAAATGATGAACGAATGAAGAACTCAAGAACATATCTATCACATGAGCTACCATAACTTTATATGAAATAGCTGAATAACTGAAGTAGATCAAAGTCACACAAAGAAATAAAGATATAAGAGAACTCATACCTAGATCCCAAAGTAGACTTGGAACCCGAATAAGAACTACTCTAGCCTACACCCTAGCCATGGAAACTAAAAGTGAGAGAGGAGAGTCAAGTGTGGGTGTTAGAAATGGGAGCCACTCTGATGAGGACATCCCTTCCATTGATACAACCATGCCTTGTGCTTTGCAAGGACCAATGACTCAAGCCCGTGCACGACAACTCAACTATCAGGTAAAGTCGTTCCTCGCTACTCATACAAATTTATCTCTGGACGGGATGCTACTTAATTATGGTGATGAATGCATTATTCTTAGGAACATGGAACGTGCAGAAGAGGGGAAAAACAGCCACACCAACCCAGGATGTGCACAAGCTCCCCATTTGGAGATGAGGGCCGTTCCCACTCAAATGATGTGACCCACTTCGTTTTGAGTAGAGCAGGAGGGGCGCTCCTACTCAAACGTTGTGACCCACCACGTTTTGAGTAGAGCGGACAGCAAGACAACAACAGATTGTTTTGGTCATAACTTTTGACTCTGGATGTTGTTTGGGGCGTATGAGTACTCGTTCGAAAGCTTTTGAAGTCAACTTTCAGATGAATCAGAAGACACCTTTCAGATTCATATGGAGCTGCCCAGATTTTACAGAGAGGCGTCTGGATCTACCAGTCAAAGGCTGATAGCCTTGTATCCAGTAAAGCCCATTAGGGGCCCATTCTAATTTAGGGTTACACCCTCCCACACCTCTTGGTTGTTCTTTTAGGTATAAATACCCCTCCAGCCGCCAGAGGAAGTTGAGTTTTGCTTAGTTTCCATTCTGTCAAGAACAGGACACTGATTCTTCGGTTGTCGAACCCCATTCGTGAGTTGAATCAATTACTTTCTGTATTTTGGTTGCTTCTCCGTGCACTTGCGCTTGTGTTCTTCGATTACTCAGGCAAGAGTAAGCCTTCTTGGAGAGGTCAATCGAGCTATAGCTTGGTTGATAACTAGAGAGTTCATGGTGCTAAGATTGCGGGGTTCATTTCTTTGGATTTGAAGCCGGATCGGTGTGTCTCGAATCCGCCCAAATCGATAGTTATCAGAACCTTTCGGAAGATCGGGAACCCAAGCCCTATCATGTGGTAATCAGAGCAAAGGTATACCATCAGGTTCGCATCATTTACCCCTTAGTTTGAGTGTTTATCTTCATCCTACAGTCCACAGCCATACTCATTTTTCCCTTCCTAGAACGTTCCGCGCCATAGCCTCTGCTTTTGTTTGTTTCAGAGTTCGTAGTGTTGAGTTTGTGTCCAGTTCGAGGTCTTGTTGCTGGTTTAGATCTTGTCCTTGTCTCCCTTGTGTTATCTTTTCTCCACCGCTGCCATCTCAGATCTCCATCATTTGTATCTTCTGTAAGCAAAAACAAATCTTGATTTGGGCTGTTCATCTTCAGACAATCATAACTTTTGCACCCGAACTTGAAACTGGGCAAATTTTATATCTACGGAAAACGCCAGAAAATTTGAGATCTATTTCATCTTAACAAAGCTAGGTTTGCAGAAATTAGTTTTGTGAAATTCGACCAGGAAAATTGAGTTTCAGGACCCACAAGTTTGGGTATGCTTATCATAGCACAATCCTGATTTTTGCATAGCCCACATCTTTTATCCTTTTGAGCCAAATCTTGTGGTTTTGTTCTTGTGTGTTCCTTGCTGAGGTTTTGTTCTTGTGTGTTCCTTGCTGATAAAGAGCAAAAGCAAAAAGAAAAAAGAAAAAAAGTGAAACAAAAAAAAAAGAAGAGAAAAGAGGAGCACATAAGAACTTTCAGCTGCTCTGTTTTGTGGTGCTCCTTGTCTTATTCAAGTTTTTGCTCCCTACCATAATCGTTTCCTTCCACACTTGCTTCACCACTTGCTTATCACAATTGGTGTTAGGAACACGTATAGGCCAGTAACAAGAACAAGTACTTTGGACTATAATTCAGCATTGCTATCTGTTGCTAACATTTGTACCACATACATATTTATATTTGTGCATTCCCAAGCTCCACATATTTCTTCAGATCGATACAGAAAGAGGACCCTTGCAATCTTGGTGCCACTTCCTCACAGGTATCACGAACCAGCCGCCAATTGCACCAATTCTTGTTTTGTGAATGGTAAGAACATTTGCAAGAGCTTGTGTAGGAGCTGCCATTTTCCATGATTGAGAGGCACCACTGCAAATTGTAGTCATTTATTAGGGATAACCTTCACTACTTGCTATTGTTTTGGGTGTCGTAATGGCAGGGAATGAACATGAAAACTCGCCCAAAGATTTCAATGAGTGTGTTAGTAGGGATCAACTGCGGGCTGCTGTAGGAGATGCCCAAAAAGGAATGAATGATGCCATCAAAAAGGCCGTCACTGATGCACTCATTGATCTCAAGCTTGGTAGCAGCATGGAGAGATTGGATAGGCTGATTTCTACTCTAACCGAAAAGGTTACGGAGTTAGAAAACCGTCTACCAAATGAAGAAGACATGGGAGCACACAACATTGATGAAGATACTATTCTTGATGAGAATGGGAACATAGATGCTGCAGCCACCCGAGCAGCGAGGCTACGACGTCATTTATGAGACAACATGAGAGGTATGGGAGGTCCTGAAAATCAAGGTAATACCCATCATACTTTCGATGACCCTTATGCTAAGGTCAAGTTTACAATGCCACCATTTTCGGGTCATTATGATGCTGAGGGGTATCTTGATTGGGAGATGACAGTAGAACAAAAATTTAGTGCCCACCTTGTTCCTGAAAGACATAGAGTTCGACAAGCCTCTAGTGAGTTTAATAAATTTGCAATCATTTGGTGGAGTGGGTTAGCTGCAGAAAATGCTTTACCAACCACATGGGAACAACTTAAGGTAGCTATGCATCATCGCTTTGTTCCTCCTTCCTACCATAGAGAGTTGCGTAAGAAATTGATGCGCTTAGAGCAAGGAGAGAAATCTGTCCAAGATTACTATGGGGAGCTCCAAAAGGGTTTGATGCGTTGTGGTGTTGTAGAGGGACCTGAGGATTCTATTTGTCGTTTTTATTCGGGTCTAAGGTGTGAGATTCAGGACATTGTTGATTATAAGGAATTTAACACTATCAACCAGTTGTTTCAGTTTGCTATGCTTGCAGAGAAGGAATTGCAGGGACGAGAGCAGCAAAGCAAGGGTAAGTCCAACACCACATACACGCCACGTACCACACCATCGACGGGGCTCAACAAGCTGTCAACATTTCGGGTGCCACCTCCAGCGAACAAGCGGCCAGCAGCTTCAGGAGTTGCTGCACCACCTGCACCCTCCTCAAACTTGGGTAAAAATCCTTCACATGTGCCCGCAAAGAGTGCCTCATCTGTTGTATCGGTTGCACCACAGCATACCCATCCTGCACCGGTACTATATGGAGAGTCTTTTGCAATGGAAAGACAGTGGCTAGTGTGAGCTCCACTTTATTCCCGGAGCCACCCAAAAGGCTGCACTTGGTTGGCTCTGTCAACTTATCTATTGTGTCCAGCATAGGTGATCGACTATCAATGTGCTGTTGACTACCTTCGTCCTCGCTGACTTGCCAATGGTCTTCCTCTCTGCCACGTGCTTCTTCTTCCTCACTGCCATGCACATCTTCTTCCTCGAGGCCATGCACATCTTCTTCCTCGCTACTACTGATAGGTGGTGATTGGGGAGGATGAAGTACATTTTTCGGTATATCATGCCTGATTCTACTAGAATGGAGACAATTCTGGTGACTGCTTCACCAACTAGGTCTTCCATCTGCGGTCCAGCCTTCTTGTTCCTCTTCTTCCTGTACATTCCAGCAAACTCTTCACCAAACCCTTTACCCCAGCCAAGTGAACTAGACACGCCTCGGACTCGACCTCGATGCTCTGGAGTCTCAAGTGCTGCGGTGAGAATATCATTCTCCCTAACCCCGAAAGAACCATCGCTAGCCTGAGCTGCAAGTGTTTTCACCCTAGTTGCTACCCCTACCACCGCAGGGTAACTGAATGTTATGTCCCCGCTTCCTTCACTAGTGGTCTTCCTCTTCCCTACCCTTGCCCGCAGATAAGGACTCGGACGTCCAGGAAATTGGTCCCAAGGGTTTTGTTTTCCTTCTTCAGCTAGCTTTGCATCCTCCTCCTCCCACTCTTTCCTTTTACGAACATAACCTTTTCTGCCCGTCTTGTGTGGCTAATCATGCAATGCTCTCTTTTCTTTCATCCCCTGGCTCAATCACTGAAATCTAGGAGAATTGGTTTCCAGCACAAACACGGTCCAGTCTTCTGGCTGCAAAAAGGCATGCTTCACAAAGGGAGTCTCCTCTTGGCTCACATATTTTTTTTCTTAAATGGGTCTTGAACCGTCGTTGCAAGGTTGCAATCTCTGACATAGCTGCCTTAACTACCTTCTTGCGAACAGATTCAGCCAGATTGGCTGGGTAATCTAGCTTTTCCTCTAAAACTGTGAACAACTCTTCCTTCTCATTTGGTGAGAGATCTTCAACTGCCTTGTTGATTGACACCCTCTCTCGAGTAATGAGGCCACAGACCAATACAAATCTATCCCTCGCAACATCTAGGGTAGGCCAATAATTGTTATCAAGTCCAGTTGTGGTCAACTTGTCTTCTGGCCATTTGGTTTGTGTCCTTGACCCGCGGGATCGAGTACTACTCGCAGCAGTATGTGTTGAGTGACCCTGTGAAGAAGGATCACCGTCGATAGGCTGTGAACAAGGTTCACCGTTGATGGGCTGTGATGGTGCACTGGAGGTAGAGGAGTTTGGTGTTGTGGGAGACTGCATAGATGATATGTCAGGTCATTAGTAGAGCAACATAAGCTAGACTGAAAATCTAAACAAAATAAGATAAATTCTTATTCTCTGACAGGCAAAATAGTTGATATTAGCATACAGGTTGGGGATAGGTGCTAACCATTTTGATAGGGTGCAGCAATATGCTTATATGTGAAAGCAGAGACTAAATTCCTTCAACTGCTTCCTTGTCCAACTTCACCAGCAATGAATTGTGTGTTCCATGTGTACATGCAACAAGAGGACAAAGCAATTAGAATTAAAGTATGCTAACAGGTCCAAAGCATAACTGTCGATCTGGTACATTCGAAGCATAACATAATTTCAACAGTTCATATAAGTTCATCTGTTAGCAACAATTTATTCAAATAGACTTGGAGCAACAAAATTCAACCGTCAAATCCACAGCCAATCAATTAAAAATGAACTATTAAGGCATGCTATACTAATGCAGGCAATTCCAGGAGAATAATCCTATGTGAACAACCGTAAAGTAGCATGTCTCCCTAATCCACCTTGACATGAATAGCAGATTGGGTGGCCGAGCAGAGAGAGGGCGTTGGGGGTTCAAGCAGCACTAACCTCTGTCGCGAATGAAGTAGTTGTTCTCGTGGTGGTCGGAGAGGCCCGATCCGCGTCGCCTCATTGCCTGAGGTGGCCAGCTCGTCGTCGTGGCAGGGGATGCCGGATCCGCGTCACCGTCTCTAGGTTGGCCGGGACGCCGTCCGCACGCCAGTAACCGCGTCCTCATCACCGTCGTCACGGCTGGAGCTGCTTCGCCAACATCACGCCGGGAACGGTGGGGCTGGAGAAGAGCAGGGCTGTGGCGGGGAGAGCGGCGGCGGCGGGCTAGGGCTGGAGAAGGAGCAGGGCGGCGGCGGGGAGAGTGCGGGCGTGGTGGATCTGTCTGAATTAGACTCCCGAGTATATGTCCCCTGCGCGCGCGTTACTATGTTCGCGGAAATTACTGGCGTGCCCTTGAACGGCTCTCTGGTGGAATGGGAATTCCATGGGTATTATAGTCAATATAGGTGAGAATTTTTGAACAGCGCGCGCAAGGTTTGCCTGCTGACGCTGACAATGGATAGTCATCGCCGACGCTGGTTAGTAAACCCGCGTCGCCTTCGTCGGCAGGTATCTTCTTTATATAGGCTGCTGACACTGACGCGTGGGCCCGACACTATTTTTTAGAAATGAAACTCGCATCCATCAAATATTAGAGCCAGTAAAATAGCACCTAAAAATTCATTAAAAATAACATCAATTCATATTTGGACATTTAGTATTTTAATAAAATATCAACAGTCACACTTGTGTACCCAACATTCTTATAATTCGAATATACATCTCATGCTTGTCATATAATAATTCTAATAACATCTTAGTTTGCTCCAAAAATTCTACAAATTGACGTGGCAACATAAATTGGGTACCTAAACTTGTCATAAAAAATTCAAATGGTTTCGATAAAGGAAGAATGTACTTGTGTACAAATGGCTACATCTCTCACATAGTTTCTTAGAATGTTGCTTGAACATTGAAGTTTTCCACATTTTGCAACATGTTCGATCTCGTACGCATTTGAAATTTTTACACAAGCTTGTGTTCACCTTAAGATTACAAAATGCAATGTTTCATTACTAATGGTCGTGGAAAACAAATATTATTTCTATGTTGTACTTACAAAGAACAAGATAAAGGCATATAAACATTATTCACGAAACAGAATATACACTAAACAATGAAATTAATGAAAAGATGGGGATTTTAGAAAAAAATAGGAAAAAATCATCAAATTTGGACTAAGTACGACGGAAAAATACATGTTACAAAATTTGACTGCAGATTAAAAGGAGAAATGAGAACTGTTCTTCATTCTAATGGAACAGAGGGGGTGGTTAACCTGCGTCTCATTTGCCCCTCCAATCCTTGTCTCCTACGCCCACCCAATAGAACAGAGGAGGAAGCAGACTAGCAGAGGCCACCACTACCGCCGCCACCGCCGTGCCCGCTTTGACATCCAAGAGGGCACCCTAGGCCTCTAATGCGGTAAATGAGACCACCGCAACCTTTGATTTGACTCAGAAATGTGACAAATCAAATCTTGTGGATGCGACACAGAATATGTAATAATTTACATTCAAGATACATAATTTTTATTGATGTTTCCGCCTACATCCCGATGTTCATCCTGCTGATGGCATACTCCACCGCGACGCTGAATCCACGCGTCCAGATGTCAAACTCATGACGGATGCGACACTCGGCGCTGCAGTAGTGGATGATCCCTGGGGTCTCCGGCCCGTAGCGCCTACATCCCGCTGCCCAAATGCAGACGTGGGGATTCTGGATGGGCAGCAACGGAATGGCATCGTCGCCGTCACGAAGCCAGTACCACCACGCAATGTTCTGGAGATCCCGACGGATGAGGTAGCACAGCCGGTGCAGGTTGTGGTTCTTCCACCGCCCGTCAGGGGGCGACGGCCCACCGCTGATTTCGTGGAGCAGTGCCATCACTTCGGGGTCCGCTGGGTTGCGACGGTACTTCAGCATCGCTAAGAACTACTTCGCAGCGGCGTCTTTGGCAGCGGCCTTTCCGACGAGCTCCAGACCCTCATCAGGATTCTGCCGCCTCATCAACCTCTCCATCCCCTCGAAGCATAGTGCCTCCGGATGTTTGGCGAGGCGGAAGCGCTCCTCCAACAAGGACCTGACGTAGCGATTCTTGCACTCTTGACGAAGCTCACGCAGCGACACCTGCAGGAGTACCTCATCCGAGTCGCAGATGCGCCAGAAGGTGCCGCAGACCCGATTATGAAGGATCAGGAAACAAATGACGGGTCACCCTTGATGTAGAGGAGGATGATCTGGGTGACCAGTTCATTTGGCAGCAGCTCCATGAAGCACACCGCGGCCATGAAGGAGAAGGGGAAGGAAATGGAAAGGCGACGGGATCTGGAAATTGAAAGGCGACGGGGTTTGGAAATTGAAACGCGACGCGACCATTTATAAAAACCCGTTACTAATAATATGGAACTTGAAATGCGACGCGGTTTGGCTACTGACGCGTGGGCCCGACAACTGCCCCTGCCCCTCCACCTCCTGTGAAATTGAAATGCGACCCGTGTTTTTGGACGGTTTTGCTCCCAAAAAACGGTTCCCGAGGCGTAGGGGATGTGGGGCGTGGGGAGGAAGGCGCCCTGACAGTTCATGTCTTGTCATCATAAATCCCCAACTGCTGGTTGCTCCATAATCATATCGTTTCTTTCGCTTCATCTTCTTCCCCCTCGCCATCAAAAAACCACAAACTTCGGTCAACGAGAGATCACACCAACAAGGAGCGAGAAGAGCATGGCGTCGAGTGACCCGTCGGCGAAGCGGGGACGAAGAGAGGATGACTGTTGACGGCTGTTAAGTACCACTTTTATGCCATCAACTCCTGCATAAAATAAATGGAAAGTGATCATCAACACTAGAATAGGGGTTTATACTAACAATTTCCACAAGTGTTGGTGTTTCTGGCTTTTGTTGCAGGACGCACCGAAATACGTGTTAAATGACACAGTTGAGAGCAAGTGCACCAATGGCATAGACATGGCATCATCATAAACAATCACAAATGCCAAATTGGTCTACACCACTGCAATGGGCTCGTCGAGACGATCGAAATGGATATATCATTTGCCTACTTTGGAGTTCGGATGAAAGAGATGCACAAGATAACATGTGGGCCCGGTGGGACCCACACCAAGCCACATGGCGACGTGCTGTCACACAGGAGTCCACGTGTCCATGACACATCATCGATCCAAATAAACACACTCTCAACCAATCAGGAGCCAGTACGCGGATCCAAGGGCCTAGAACCACAAGATAAATGGCTAAAAATGTCGCATGCACCACCATACCCACCTTGGGACCCACCTGGTAGTCACCTGGACGAAAGGCGGCGCGAGGGGAGCTACCTGGGGGTCGGCCGACCCCCCAGGTCGGCCGACCCCACTTTTTCGCCCCTCGTGTTGCCCTTCCATGTGTCGGCTTGTCGTGACGAACCAAAGGCGGTGCCAGGTGCTTGCCCGAATATTCCTTCGGGATCCTGCAGCTCCTTCTCATGAAAGATACACCAACTTGGCCCCCACTCCTCTTCACCACGTGTCACCACCCTATTGGTGGCGCCCATGGCAGCCAAGGGGGTTCCTCCTACTCTCCTTGGCCTATAAATAGAAGTGGAGGGGGTTAGAATAGAGACACACAACTCCTCTCCTCCTCTCTCATTTTCTCTCTTGAGAGGAGAGGCTCTCCTCACCTCCTTCTAGAGTGTAAGTGTGGAGTAGTCGATTAGATCAAAGCTAGGGAGAGAGTGAAAGGGATGTACCTCTATGGATGCTCGTTCTTCAATTAGCGTAAAGTGAGTATTTCTGCATTTTCTATTTAGACCAAAGTGCAAGTGATATGTTCTTGTGTTCTTCACCTGTTCATCATTTAGAGGCACGTGTTCTTCATGAACACGCCCCCTTGATCTAGTTGATTAGGTGCACAAGTTTGTATCCCGTTTGTATGACTTGTCTATTAGAATAAAGTGGATGTGCTTGCATGCTCTAATTAGAATAAAGTGTGTTTGTGATTCCTTTCTAATAGTTTATGCCTGGTTGCATGAGTAGACTTTTCCCTCTGCTAGTGTGTAGATCCTGGGTTTATGTGTTCGTCTACTGCAAGTCATTCGTATACGTTGGAAGCATAGTACGGGGTCGAGTGCTCTCTCATATGCCTTTAGTATAAGCTAGTAGTACCTATAGCGAGTGAGATCAGTTCTCTTTCGTGGTCGTAGTTCTATAAGTACAGAGTGCAGTAGTCCATTGGCTACGGCAGTAACCACAGCGTAGACGTTGTGTCACGCTACCGGTTATCATTCGTTCGGCTTATCCCAAGGTTAGGTAGAGGCAGTCCAGGTGGTGGTGACAGCCCGTCTGGACCTCGAGTGCTCTCTCGTATGCCTTTAGTATAAGCTGGTAGTACCTATAGTGAGTGAGATCAGTTCTCTTTCGTGGTCGTAGTTCTATAAGTACAGAGTGCAGTAGTCCATTGGCTACGGCGGTAACCACGGTGTAGACGTTGTGTCACGCTACCGGTTATCATTCGTCTGGTGGTGACAGCCTGTCTGGCCCTCGTTGATCCTCCACAGCTGGATATAGTCAGGGCTCCGTTCCACATAGATCCGCGTACCGGAGTCGCCTGTTAAGTCAGGCCTATCGGTACCCTAAGTCAAGTTCTATCTAGAGATCGACCTTTAATCTCATCTATAGTGCTATCTTTAGGAATCCTCTCTATCCTTGCCTTTTATCTGGGTGTGTCCTTGGACTGACTAGTACGAAGTTAGTGCACACTGTTCCCTTGGATTCGATACCCTTGGAATACTCTGAGGTGAAAGCTACAACAGTATTCGTGCGCTTGCGGATTTATTTCGTGTGACGCTAAAATACCCAACAAGCTTTCTGGCGCCGTTGCCGAGGAACGGTTGCTGTATCTATCTTCGTACCCAGTGGTCCTCGTATCTTTTTATTTTTCTTTATTCTACCTTTACCCCCGTTATCCATGGAGAGGCCATCCTTTTACGACCTCTCCACCTCAATGTATGAGTTCAATGATCCATCAACGTCTTCATACAACCATGAACTCAACCCCAACCTTATAACCATGGTTCGGAATCGACCCTTCTCTGGAGCTATTAGTGAGGATCCCCATGACCATTTGATAGAGTTTGAGAGGTTGTGTTCATCCCTGGCTCCCCCAGGAATGATACAGGAAACCTTGAGGCTCAATTTGTTTCCTCTCTCTCTCACAAAGAGGGCGGAGCAATGGTACACTCGCGCCATAGGGCGTGTGAACGATTGGGAAAACTCCGAATTGACTTCTATGTTTCTTTCAACCTTGCAAGACATAGGGTGTTACTTTCGAGTGACATCCGCAACTTTAAGCCATTAGAGGAGGAGACCATAGGTGCAACTTGGGCTAGGTTCTTACAGTTGTTGAAGTCTAGCCCAAACATGTCTATACCCGATCGTGTATACTTGTGTACTCTTTACTTAAGTTTAGACATGGACATTGCCCTATATCTCGACAGCATCGCTGGAGGTCTGTTCGCAGACATAACTTCAAAGGAAGGAAGAGAGATTCTAGACCGCCTCTTAGAAAACTCTTCCTTTCTTGCCGACCATAACGAACCCTGCCAAGAATCAGAGTCGATCCATGAGAGTCTCTCAACAGCTAAACCCGAGCCTTTGACTTCCGCATCCCAAGATTCATCTGTTGAGCCCTCTCCCGAACCAGGAACAATGGAGGAAGAAGAAATTCAACCTCCAAAGTTCCTTCATCAATTCGAGGATGACCCTTCTGAAAATATCAAGAACACCTCGAATTTATTAGATGACCCAATAGGGAAGGGCCCTCTTCTGTCCAAATCCAGCCATCTAGAAATCCTTTGACAGAACCTTCCCCTAGGCCTACGGTACCTCCTTTGCCTCCTGATCCTCCAAACGAGACATCTATCATGGAGGCCATGGAGAGGAAGTGGTTGAATGGAGTGGGACACTTTTCTGAAGCACTTTGGATTAGTTCACCCTCTACGATCGTTTCTTGTTCCATAAAAGGGATTATCGTAGAAGCCCATCTTAAACCCACTATGGAGGTTAATGTCATGCCATGGCACCTAGCGTACACTTTGTTGGGCAATGTTACGCTAAGACCATCCGACAAGCTCCTCAAGAGTTGTCCCTTCGAACACATTCTTGAGTGTCAGGGGGTTGCATGTGCTGTGCCGCTCCTAGTAGACAAGATCAAGGTTAAGCTAGATTTCTACATCTTCGATATCCTCGATCTTGATCTCCTCCTAGGCTCCCCTGCAGAAAAACTTCTCGATGCATCTCGAGGGAGCCTAGATGAAAAGCTTAGGGAAGCCGCTTCTGCCACCACTCCCTTGTTTTCGGAAAGTTCTATGGCAAAGCCTCTTCCCAAGCAAGACTCGCTCAAGGAGACGATGCATGTATCTCTGTTCACATCGTCTGAGCCTGTTCTCATTGAGGGTGTAGACTTCTCTACTCCTCAGGAGTACGACTCGGAAGAACCTCTTCACCTTTGTGAAGACGAACGATCATCATCACCCTCGACCGAGTTTGAGCCTCTTCCCACTGGCCCATACTATGTTGCTCTCGACCTTGATCAAGAATCAACATCAATCTTCCACGATGTATCTCTTGAGATGGAGAAATCATGGGCTATGGAAATCTATGAGGCACCGACTCTGGGGTCCGAAGGAAAGGATTCCATTGACAAGCATGGTAGCTTCACTCTTGATATACCTCAGGAACCATGCTTGCATCATCCTTCTCCAGAGTCAGCTATGCTCAGTGCACGGAGCACGCACGAGGATTACAACCACCTTATGGTCCTCTCTTGTAAAAAGTTTAGAAGGTTGGTTGTAGATGCATATGTTTACCATAAGCATTGCAGATTTCGTGTATCCACTGTGGCACTAACCTTGCAGCTGAAGCTTCTATGATACATTAAAAATTGGTGGTGAGGCGGGAATGACATCACCAATGATAGCTGCAAGAAGAAGTTCCCAGGGTCGAGCTTATGACCACAAACAAAGCACTACCAGGAGATAGCCTGGATTAGGTTTGTTTTATTTCCCTTTTCAAATAAAAAAAGCAAGAGCATGTTTTTAGTATAGGTTGTCCTTCGGGTATTTTTGGTCCTAACCCTTTCAGGTGAAGATTATAAAGAACCACAGACAGGTAGCACCTAAGAACATGTGAGCTGCATCACCTCAACACTTTGGTAAGTTTTTGGTGAGGGAACATTACAAAAGGAAGCTTGATCTCCACACACTTGAGTTTTGTTGCCTAGCAATGCAAACTTCAAGTGTGGGGGAGGTATGTAAGCATCCCGAGTAAGGTTCCTTTCATCCAAATCTTATCCTAGTTTGGAGATGATGTTAGCTCTTGCATCTTGCCCAACTAGCTAGGTATGTCCTGCTTTTGACTTTAAACAAAGCCCTTTCGGGAGGTTGCCTGATGTTCACCTTCTTATGCTCATGTTTATGTCCCTTTTGGAAATAGCTTGATCATGCTTTTATGCTTTCTTTATCTATGTTTGCAATGCTATGGTTTGAGTGCATGTTTAGCTATGTGCATTCATAGGTTGTTTTAAATTAAGTATGGTGCTTAGGTTAAAACTGTCTTCTTCAATCAAACAAGACATGGTGTCGAGTTTGATTGATGAACCTAGTTAATGCTTTCATGGATATTGGTTGTAGCGGACTAACCCTTGCAGGAATTTTTGAATGAAAATAGGGTAAGTCGTCGAGCTTGATCCAAATGGGAAGGTAAGCCAAGGCATGTCAGCCTTCTTTGAGCTTGGTTTCATGGTGAATAAAAAACAACAAAAACAAAAAAAATATTTGAATTTGAATAAAGTCTCCCTGGTTCTTGAACCAGTAGAGTCCATCTTTTGTTTTTCCCTTTTTGTTTGAAGACAGCACCAGGTACAAGAACAAGTGTGGGGGAGATATCCCAAGCTTATCATCGACATACACACTTGAGATCTCCCACACAGGTGTTGCACAACATCAACTGTGCTTTCATGACAAGGGACAAGGTAAACTAGAGTGAGCTGGCTGCCCCATGGGTCAGCTGAACCACTGCTGGTCCTCCTTGATCTCCACAATCTTCAGGAGTGATGGTATGTGCACTCTCTATCTCATTCTCCCTGATTCATGAGTTTGAATGAGTTTCAATTCTTATCTGCTAAATCAACTCATGGAATCGTGCTCAACTTGCTCTACATGTTTCCTGTGGTTGGCTTGCATATGTTTTATTCCATACTTATTATCTTGATGCTTGTGAACAAATATCATTAGGGAACTCAAGCTCATCTAAGTAGTTGATGTTTGTGATATGGTTTGATGATATGATCTTCTCTCTGAATGTTTGAGTGCTTGGGAAATTTATTTGAAAACTTGTAAACCCTTTGCAAAGCTCCTCTTTGATATGCCAAAGTCCTACCAAAGCCATATGATGAGTTATTTTGAAAACCTTAGACTCATATGCTGCTTGTTATTACATTGAGCTTTGTCAAATTGTTGTGACCCTTGTGAGAATTCTTTTCATGCTTTCGTGATCAAGATTCATGTGCACTCCATATCCTGTTGCTATGCTTCTACACTAGAAGTTAGCATTGTATCATCCATCCATTTCATAAAAATAAAGCTCTGTGTGTGGTGTGACCTCTCTCTCCAAAAGTATTCTTGAAAAAAGAGACATGGGCTATGCAAGAAAAAAAAGAGAAAAAAACATGCTCAAAGCATGAGAAAAAATGCCCAAGGCATGAAAAAAAGAGAAAAAAAAAGAGAGAGATAGCCCATGTGTCAGGGGGTGAGACCTGGACAGATCTGCTAGGGGGCTGCCCTAGTGGTTTGTAGGTTAATGGAGGACCGGGACCTAAGAGTGTAGGTGGTTATGCACAAGGTGCACACGGAGCTAGGCGAGTATGGCAACGAAGAACAATGAGACAAGGGTTTATACTGGTTCGGGCCTCCGGAGAGTAATACCCTACGTCCAGTTGTGGTGGATTATGGGAGGATGAAGATGAGTTGTCCCTGTGCATGGAGCCCTAGGCCGCCTTATATGGGGGACGGGCTAGGGTTTGCATGCGCAGGTCAGTTTGACCCGTGTCGGGGTCGGTTACAACTGTGGGAGGCTTATCTCCCGGATTACAAGGAGTATCCCGTGATACTCAGAGCTACAGGTAGCAGTGCGCCGGGTCCTAGAGTCCTTGTCTTGCACGCCAAGCATCGCGGGTCTTCCGGGATCCTCGTCAGGTCGCCCGCGGTCTTCGGAGTGCGAATAAGGTCGCTGGGCCCACTTGTAAGGTCGGCGGGTCTTCTGGGAGGTCGGGTCCACTTGTTAGGGGCCCCAGGGACCCTGGCCGGTGGGGACCCATGGGTACCCGTGTTTCTCAAGCCCTGATCGACGTGTAGGCGCAGCGGCCGAGGCGAGGTCGTGTCGAAGAGTAGCAGAGGCGCGGCATCGTCGAGGTTGTGAAGGGTGCACGGGGATCAAAAAAGAAAAGAAAACCCCTCCGATGCGCGCACGAAGTTGAACGTCGAGCTTCTGGGTCGAAGGTCCATGAAGTCGAAGTGAAGACGAGGCGTAGATCTTGCAGAACCGCCGACCTGACCTGAGTCAGGTATGTTGTAGTAGCAGCCATGACCTTGAGAAAGGTCAACAAGCCTACCAAGGGTAGGTCAAGCAGAGATGTGATGGAAACAGGCTTCCATTAGGTCGAGGCGACCTGGAGAAAATAGGTCGTCAAAGACGCACTAGTGTAGTAGCTCCCGAGCAGTAAAGCGACCAGTATGGCCAGTTTGATGCTCCAAAGAATAAGAGAAAAAACAATCCGAACCTACGACCTTCTGCTTAGGAAACAGATGCTCTTGTAGGGTCGACGCTAGAGGACAAGAGCTCCAGAATCTTGCAGAGGGCAGCAGGCAACAGGTCTGGCGCGACCAGAGTCACGCGTGCACTGTACGGTCACGGGCCGGTTTGCAGACATAGCACAGGTCGCAGTCACCCGCAAAAGACAAAAGGTGCTCTAGGATGTGGTCAGGTAGGGGACAAGTGCACCGATGCCTCCCACGGGCGAACAGTGACCTCGTGCTCCATGAGGGTACAGTGACCTCAAGGATAAGGATGCCACGCAAGTTGACCTTGCGGATAAGACTGAATGGCAGGTGCTTGGTGGTATAAATATGTACCCAAGGCTTGAAGCAAACCACACCAATCTTTAGAGTTGAACCAAGATGATCCAGTGTAGTAATATTGCCATGCCATGGGCTTGTGTCCGCCCACTAGAGCGTAGAGTTGATGTAGTTCATGCTTGGAGCTAGAAGAATGCTTGCGAGGCTCGAAGAACTCGATTGGCCTCTTCTCCCAGCCTCACCGAGGAGCCCGAAAGGAGTATGAAGCAGCAGTTGCATCGTCAGCCCTGACACTTTCAGGCCTGATGTGATGCCGGTGAGCACCGCGCTCCACCCGGCGAGGTTGGTGTTAAAGCTCAGACCTTCTGCAATCTTGCGGCAAAGCTCAGACTTGATCCTGGGCGCTGCAGGAGACCGG
This sequence comes from Cenchrus fungigraminus, assembly GCA_036936925.1. Lineage (NCBI taxonomy): Eukaryota > Viridiplantae > Streptophyta > Magnoliopsida > Poales > Poaceae > Cenchrus > Cenchrus fungigraminus. The sequence continues at coordinate 120,995,110 of CM072779.1, read as the reverse complement.
TTGGTGCGCGAGTAGAGGTGGCTGTGTGGCAGCTGCCTCCACAGTGGCTGTAGAGGTCGTCGAGTAGATCCTGAAGCTAGAAGAAAGCTTGCGATAAGCCTTATTAGTGTAGATTGAGTCGTAAGCACTTTGGAAGGTAATTCAGGACCTTTAAGATCTTTGTATCTTGTAATTTGGCTGAGGGCCAAACTCCTTGTAGCTTATGAAGCTGTAAATATAGTTTTACATGAAGAATATCATGATTTTGGTGGTTGTGAGGGCGCCCAGGCTGCAATGGTACGGATACCAAGGTCCCGGCAGGGCTGGAATAGCACGCCGACCTTCAGGAGGCCTGTCGTAGAGACAGGGAACCCGTGTTGACCTGGGTCGGCACGGCCGTTGTGCAGTGACACAACGCAGGTAGTCAGCCTGGAAATTCTAGGTCTACACGAACCAGAAGGCAGCAGGGCCTTAGCGACCTCAGGGAGGTGCTACTTGACCAAGAGGTCACCAACGGGTAGTGGAGCCATTAAGCACGGGGCCGTTGGTATAGCCATTAAGGCGATGTAATAGGTAGCGGGACCTTAGCGACCTCAAGGAGATGCTACTTGACCCGGAGGCCGCCAACGGGCAGTGGAGCCTTCAAACATGGGGCCGTTGGTGCAAAACCAGCCATAGAGGCTAAGGCGATCCAGTAGGTAGCGGGACCTAGGAGCCAGGGGCGTGAACCCGATAGTGAGGGCTGAGGTGACCTACCAAGCGGTAGTACCTGTCGACCTTGTGAAGGCGTTATCAAGGACCCGGAGGTCGTCAGAGGCCAGGAGACCTTGAAGAAAATGATGAGTAAGGGGCTTGAAGTAGGGCATAACGAGTCCATGGACATCGAGCCGTTGGGCGGAGGGCCAACGGGCATGGATTCCCGCACGGTGCGAACCGTTACTGCCTGGAGCCGTTAGGCCGAAAGAGCCGTTGGGTGATGTATCCGTTGGGTCACCGGGAATATCGCCGAATCCGAAGAGACGTTTAGGGCGCCGCAGCCCACCGCACTGATACGGCCCAGTTATAAAAGGCCGAGTGGAGGGTCGGGGACCCCACTCACTTCCATTCCCCGCAACAGGTAGGGTTTTCGATTCTGCCGCCAAGAGCTTTAGCGCACAGATTCGCCGGCGCCGCCGTGTTTAGATCCACCGCGCCCAGTGCCGCCGCATGCGCCAGAAATCTTTGGTGGTGTTTAGAGCTAGATCCACGGGCTTCTAGGAAGAAGAAATGGCCCCAGAGCTTGCGCTGCTACCGGAGAAGGTGTGGGAGCACTCCACGGTGATGGAGGCGCAGCTGAAGGGTCTGGTGGAGAGTGGGCTACTGAAGCCCCGGGAGCAGGTGGGCTGGAGGCCAGCCGCCGGCGAAGCCTTCCCCTCCGAGGGGACCGGGGAGACCGTCGCCTTCGTCACGCACGTCGAGCGCGGATTTGGAGTCCCAGTGGGCGACTTCTTCCACAGGCTGCTCCACTTCTACCACATCGACCTGGTGCATCTCGTCCCTAGTGCCATCACCACTGTATCCTCGTTCATCCACCTGTGCGAGGCGTACTTGGGGATACCGCCACACTTTGACTTGTGGCGGTACTTCTTCGAGGTGAAGAAGACGGGGAAGAATGGTGTCGTCGGGGCCGTCGGCTTCATACTACGCCGTCACATGAAGACGGTGTACATCGACATGGAGCTGCCGGACAACACCCAAGGCTGGAGGCGGGGGTGGTTTTACATCGACAACCCGAAGCCGGTGCTGGCCACTAGGTCGGGACTCGCGCCGGTCCCAGTGCCGGAGTGGACCAATCAGCTAACGTCGCGGGAGATGGACGCCATCAAGCCGCTGCTGGAGGACCTCCAGACGAGGAAGGAAGAAGGGCTGACAGGTGGCACGGTGGCCATCAGTTTCAGCCGGAGGCTGCTGCAACCGATCCAGGATCGGGTGCACCCGGCCTACGAGTACTGGGGTCAGACCGACCCGACCGGTGTGGTGCAGCGCAAGGTCTCCAAGGAGGAGATGGTGGCACGGGTGAGGGAACTCTTCAATGGGGTGATCCGGAACCGGACGTGCCCCAAGGCGTTCTCCCTCAAGCGGCCCGCCGAAGTGGTACGTCGCCGACCGACCTTGATTCCTTTGTTGTTTTAGCATTCCCCTGTTTCTGAGATGAAGGTCGCCTGTTGCAGGGTCGTGAAGGCTTGTTCTGGAGTCCGGCTCCGCTCACAGATGAAGGCGAGCGCAGCTTTAAGGTCCGGGCGGCGGAGGACATGCAGGCTCCGCCGCCAAAGTTACTGGAGAACTACCTCTCCGACTCGTCGGTGGGGGGTAGTGATGATGAAGATCCACCCGTGGCGAGCTCCGCACCAACAACTCGCCGTACGCAGCACGCCACCGCTAAGATTCCGGCGCACAAGGGCGTCAAGATCATCTCTGCCACCGTCGAGGCGGAGATGAAGAAGAGGAAGAGGAAGAGGAAGGACATGACTGCATCGTCGGGGATGGCCACGACTAGCACCGAGGTCGTCTACGAGGAGCAGGATGATGCTCGGTCGCGCGACATCGCCACAGGGTCGGGCGACACAGCGATCGTAGGACAAAGCGATGCCCCACTCGTGGTTACCAGCGAGCAGCAGTAGAAGCCGAGCGTAGAGGGCGTGAGTGACCAGGGGTCGCAAAAGAAGCCGAGGAGGGCGCCGCCCAGGCCGATGTCGTTTAAGTTGAAGACCGGCAGCGGGTATGTTACTGAGCTCGATTTGATGCTATTCTTTATCTTTGCGGCATGTTGGGTACGTCGGAGCTGACAAACATGTGCACCTTGAGCAGGGGGACTCCTGCTGCATTGGGTACCAGCAAGAACGCCTCAAGTCAGGAGGCCTTTGGGCGGAAGATCGAGAAGTTGCCGGTAGGGAAATCACCGGCGACGTCAGCTGGGGATGCTACCAGTGGGGCCCTAGAGACCGTGGGGGCAGCATCGTTGCAAGCGACCAAGGTCGCCGCTGACAGCGCCTAGCAGGAGGAAGACCTACGCCAGCAAGACCCACTCGAGTCAAGTCTGCCGGAGGCGTGACTGGCAGAAACCGGAGGTGGAAGCGGGGAAGCCGAACGGCAACAATGCCTCTATGCCGGTACTCCGTGGGAGGATGACGTCTGGGCCGACGCCAAGGACCTTGATGACTTCAAGGCGGCGCAGGCGACCATCGTGGAGGCGGCGAAGACAATCGGCAGGACGCTCATGGTGAGCTGATGTTACCTTTGGGGCTACATCTTTATTTCACTTAGGCGCCTTAATTTGACGATCTTTCTTGATGTGTTGGCGCAGACTCTTGCCACGCGTTCGCAGGCGAGGGCGAACCTGTTGACGGAGGGCGCCAAGCTTCACGCGAAGCTAGCCACGACGTGGGAGGCCGTGCTTCAGGCCAAGACTGATCCCGCGAAGGAAATAAGGAGCCTCAAGGATGAGGCGATCATGAAGGACCAGGCTATTGAGGCCTTGAAGCGGGAGCTTGAAGCTGCAAAGCTGAAGGCGAAGGAAACGGAGGACGATCTGAAGATCGCCGCCGCAGGTACGTCGAGGGATGCCCTTTTGGTCTTTTATGTTTATACGTTGTGGTGACCCGTTCTTGACCTTGGCACTTGCAGAGGCCAAGAAGAGGGAGACTGCCTTGAAGAAGGACCTCAAGGAGTCAAAGGAGCAGGTGAAGGTCCTTAAGGAGAAGCACAAGGAGGTTGTCGCCAGTGAGTCTTACTTCACTCGTAAAGCTGCTTATGAATTTGGGGTGCGCAGGGATCTAGAGATCGACCTTGGCCGGGCAATGCAAACCCTTATTGATCATCAAGAGATAACTGCAGATCTTGAGAAGGAGCTGGACGACCTCAAGGAGGCCGCCGAGTACCTTGTGGACGTGTACACCCCTAAGGTCGAGGGCGGTCCACAAGAGCTTGTCGAGCGGTTGGAGGACGCGGAAGGTCGCATAAAGACCTTGCTGATGGACAGCGGCAAGCTTGCTGCTGCTACGGCACTGGCCACGGTGAAGCACCATGAGCCGTCATTCGACCTTGAGAAGGTCAAGGAGGAACTCACCTTGGCGCAGCTGGTGGGCAGTGAGGATATCCAGGCCGCTGCAGGGGAAATTATGAAGAAGATAGACCTGGAGATGTAACTTAGGTCGTAGCAAACAGTTAGTAACAATGGGTCACAGACCCTTTTGATGTAATATAAACATTGCATGAATGAAAAAGGCATGTGTTTAAGTTAACGTGATCCCTTATTTGACTTCGTATACTCCTTATAAGAACGCGAAGGTAACGAAGTTGCGAGACCCCTTTTCCTCCGCTAACCCAACTCGGTGGAGGAACAGCTTACCGACCACACGGCTTGGCGTTGGAGGCTTATGTGCGGCCGGCGCGCGGAGGGGGTCGGGGACCCAAGGTCAAGCAACCCCATGACCTAGGAATACTTATAAAATGCATAAGAAGTTGTGGTAAGGGAACACTAGTAAAAGGAAAAAGATAGAAACCTCAGGTCGAGCGACCCTTAGGTTGGCGAAGCCAAGCCCCCGAGCGTGAAGGGCCGAGCTTAGAGCCAAGCCCCCGAGCGTGAGGGGTCCGGTTTAAACCAAGCCCCCGAGCGTGTCAAAGGGGAGGGGTGAACAGAAAACAAGCAGGTCGAAAGAGAAATCTTTATATTTATATATGGAATTACAAAGGAAAAGAGTACATAGCTTTATTGTGATACAAGGCTCCTAAGGGTAGAAGCGATGCAAGTGCTCAATGTTCCAGGGGTTAGGAACACCCTGGTCATTTGCCCATTGGATGCGATAGGTCACCGGTCCAATGACCTCCTTAACTATGAAGGGGCCTTCCCAAGGCGCAGAGAGCTTGTGCTTATCCTTGGTGTTCTGGATCCGCCGCAAAACTAGGTCGCAAACATTGAAGGAATGTTCCCGCACGTTGCGGTCGTGGTAGCGACGTAGCTGCTGCTCGTGGCGGGTGTGGCGCATGAGCGCAGCCACATGATGTTCATCGACACTGTCGAGGTCGAGTCGGCGTGTTTGCTCTACTTCTCCTTCGTCGAAGTTCTGGATGCGAGGAGCACTGAAGGCCACGTCGGTGGGTAGGATGGCCTCTGACCCGTAGACCAGGAAGAAGGGTGACTACCCCGTAGCAGAGCTGACCTGGGTCCTGAGACCCCAGAGGACGTGAGGGAGCTCTGAGAGCCACTTAGTTGCATAGGGTGCTGAGTCGTCGAAGATACGGTCTTTGATGGCTTGAAGGACCATGTCGTTGGCCCGCTCGACCTGACCATTGCACCGTGGGTGCGCCACCGATGAGTAGTATACATCGATCAGGCTGTCTTGACAGAAGTCCCAGAACTCGGCTCCTGTGAAGGTCGTGCCAAGGTCGGTGATGATCCTGTTTGGCACCCCAAAGCGGTGGGTGATTTCCTCGATGAACTTGGACGCCTCTTTGGATGTGACGCTGGATACGGGACGGACCTCGATCCACTTGGTGAACTTATCCACCACCACGATGATGTGCTTGTACCCGCCAGGGGCGGTCTTGAAGGATCCCACAGAGTCGAGACCCAACACTGCGAAGGGCCAGGACGGAGGGATGGTTCTCAGGGCCTGAGCCGGGAGGTGCTGCTGTTTAGCGAAGAACTGACACCCCTTGCATCGATGTACAAGTTCCTGGGCATCAGCCATGGCTGTGGGCCAGTAGAAGCCAGACCTAAAGACCTTGCCCACCAGGTTGGAAGATGCGGCATGGTTGCCGCATTCGCCACCGTGGATCTCGTCCAAGAGACTGAGGCCCTCAGACCGTAGGATGCACTTCATCAGTACTCCGGTGGAGGCGGACCTCCGGTAGAGTTCTTTGCCCACGACAATGTAGTTGGCGCTACGCCTCATGATCTTTTCTTGCTCCACCTTGTCCTCAGGTACTCGATGCTCGAGGAGGAAGGCAATGAAGTCGAGGCGCCAGTCATCTTCTGCGTCGATCATGAGGATCTCGCGACCATCAGGCGAAGTAACCTCGTCATTAAGCGACTCTGGATCGGGGATGAGCTTGATGGACGGCTTGCGTAGGTCCTAGATGAACACACTGGCCGGAACCAGTGCTCGCTTCTAGCCGAGCTTGGAGAGGACATCAGCCGCGATGTTGTTATTACGGCAGAGGTGGTGGAACTCGAGCCGTTCGAAGTGACGCTCGAGCTTGCGCACCTCAGCACAGTAGGCATCCATCGTGTCCTTCCTAGCTTCGGAGTCCTTGCTGACTTGGTCGATGACGACCTTGGAATCACCGTAGGCCATAAGGCACTTGATCCCGAGGGAGACAGCGATGCGTAGCCCGTGAATGAGGGCCTCGTACTTAGCGCCGTTGTTGGACGCCTTGTAGTGGATCTGCAGGACGTATTTGAGGTAATCCCCCTAAGGGGATATGAATAAGACACCTGCTCCGGCTCCTTCGAGGTTCAGGGACCATTGAAGTACATCTTCCATTGCTCGGGCCGCTCTAACGGGGGAGGCTGCTGGATCTCTGTCCACTCCAAGATGAAGTCTGCGATGACCTGGGACTTGATGGCCTGCCTGAGGCAGAACTCTAGGTCGAACTCGCCTAGCTCGATGGACCACTTGACGATGCGTCCAGTGGTATCACGACTCCGCAGGATCTCGCCAACGGGGAAGGCCGAGACGACCTTGATCTTGTGGGATTGGAAGTAATGCCGGAGCTTGCGGGAGGTCATGAGTAGTGCGTAGAGCATCTTTTGGGGCTGGCTGTACCTGGTTTTGCTGTCAGAAAGGACCTCACTGACGTAGTATATAGGTCGCTGGACGGGGTAAGGTTGCCCCTCTTCAGGTCGCTTAGCCACCAGGACGGCGCTGACCACCAGGGTGGTCGCCGAGATGTAGAGCAGTAAGGGCTCCTTGGGTGCCGGGGGCACCATCACCGGGGGTGTCGTGAGGAAGGTCTTGAGCTGCTCAACAGCTTGGTCCGCCTCCTCGGTCCAGACGAACTTGTCCACCTTTTTTAGCAGCTTGAAGAAGGGCAGGCCTTTCTCTCCGAGCTTGCTAATGAATCGGCCTAAGGCCGCCATCATGCCAGTGAGCTTCATGACGTCCTTCTTGCCAGTAGGTCGCTTCATCCTGAGGATGGCATCCACCTTGGTGGGGTTGGCTTCGATGCCCCGGTTGCTAACCATGAAGCTCAGGAGTTTGCCGGACAGGACATCGAAGACGCACTTCTCTGGATTGAGTTTCCAGCGGTAAGTGCGGAGGTTGGCGAAGGTCTCCACGAGGTCAGCTATGAGCTTGTCCTTGTCGGTGGTCTTGACGACCACGTCGTCGACGTAGGCTTCTACGTTCTTGCTAATCTGGCTAGCAAGACACTTCTGGATGGCCTTTTGATAGGTCGCACCCACATTTTTGAGGCCAAATGTCAAGGCCGTGCAGCAGTAGATGCCGTGGAGTGTTATGAACGCCGTCTTGTCTTGGTCAGAGACCTTCAGGGCTATCTGGTGATACCCTGAGTAGCAATCGAGAAAGCAGGGGAGGACGCTTCCGGCCATGGAATCCACGACCTGGTCGATGCGCGGAAGAGGGAAGGGGTCTTTAGGGCAGTGCCTGTTGAGGTCGGTGTAGTCGATACACATTCTCCATTGACCGGTTTTCTTTGGTACAAGAACCGGGTTGGCGAGCCAAACTGGGTTTTTACACTCTCGGATAAATCCGGCAGCTAGGAGCTTTATTAGCTCTACCCTAATGACGTCCTTGCGATCTTTCGCAAAGCGGCGAAGCTTCTGCTTGACAGGCTTGGTCGTCTTGCCTACATCCAAGGCGTGCTCAGCCAGCTCCCTAGGGACACCCGGCATATCCGATGGACTCCAAGAGAATATGTCGGCGTTATCCCGGAGGAAGCTGGTAAGCACGAGTTCCTATTTGGGGTCGAGCCCATCGCCGATCACCACCGTCTTCTCTAGGTCGGCAAGGCCGAGGTAGACCTCCTTCGTCGAGGGAGCCGCGTCGAGGGCGGTGTCGGTGCGCTTCTGCTCCGGGACGGATTGGTCGACAGGGTCGACTTTGTTGGCCTCCGCGACCAGGACCGCGGAGGCGTCGGCAGCAGCGGAGGTCGCAGCGAGGTTGAGAGCCTCTGTGTTGCACCCGAAGGAGATGATGAGGTCCCCTTTGACAGAGAGGACCCCACGCAGAGCCGGCATCTTCAACACCAAGTAGGTGTAGTGCGGGATGGCCATGAATTTGGCCAGCATCGGGCGACCTAGAATTGCGTGGTAGGAGGACTTGAAGTTTGCAACCTCAAAGTTGAGGTACTCCGTGCGGAAGTTTGCCTCCGTACCAAAAGTGACCGGGAGGGAGACTCGACCCAGAGGGTGGGCCGCCTTCCCGGGGACGATGCCATAGAAGGACTCGTCGCACTTCGTCATCTTGTTGAAGTCGAAGCCCATCTTCTTGAGGGTATCAACAAAGATGATGTTGAGCCCACTGCCTCCGTCAACCAGGGTCTGGGAGAGCAGATCCCCATCCACTGTGGGCTCGACGACGAGCGGGTAAGACCCAGGATCTAGGATGTGGACCCAGTGATCAGCCCTAGAGAACATGATCGCCTGCTCAGACCAACGCAGGGGCACGATTGGATGAGTGTGGACGAGGTGGACGTCGCGCTTGTCCTTCTGGTAGTGCCTCCTGCTGGCGCTGGACTTGATTCCGCCGACGATCATGTTGATCGCGTGGGTTGCGGCCTGGAAAGGCTCATTGGGGTTGCCCAATGCCGGTGGAGGGGGCAGGTTCGTCTCGTCGCGGGGAGCCACCGGAGCAGGGTTGTTGCGAGGTGGTCGCTGCGAGGTGGCTCGCGGCGATCGTCGTATCGCTGGTCGTCGTGCCGATCTCGCCGGTCGTCGCGGCGGTAGTTGTTGTAGGGGCGGTTGTCGCGGCACCCGCCATCGTTCCTGGGTCGCTTGGGGTCCGTAGGGGCGCTGAAGGCCCTCTTGAACTGGGAGCACTCTCGGAGAGTGTGTGTGGCTCCCTCGTGGAACCCGCAGATGCTGTCGAGTGCCAGGTCGAACTCTGCTTGGTTGAAGGACGAACCTCACCGCCCTTCAGCCGCTAGGACCTCGGAAGGTTGCTTGCGGAGTATGTCCGCTACAGTGCCAGATGCACCAGCGTTATCAATGTCAAACTGATTCTGGAGCGCGTCTTCTGTGTCTATCAGCTTGTTGACGATGACCATGAGCTCCTTGACGTTGGTCGGGCCAGCCTCATGGATTTTCTCGAAGACCTTGCGGTCTTTGATGCCTTTCTTGTAGCTATCGACTATCTGGTCGTCCCTGACGCTGACGCACTCGTTCCGGTTCTCGAAGAACCGGGTGTTGTAGTTGCGGAGCCGCTCCTTAGGCTTCTGCACGACCCGCCATAGGCTGAAGGCATTCCCAGGGCGATCATAGGTCGCCTGGAAGTTCGACGTGAAGGCCTGGGACAGATCGGCCCAGGTCTTGATGCTGCCGGGCGCGAGGTTGTTGAGCCATAGCGAAGGGGCCTTGCCCATCACCAGAGGGAAGTAGGCCGTCATGTAGTCGAAGGTACCACCGGCCGCCTTGACGGTGACGTAGTAGGTCGACAACCAGATGTTAGGGTCGGAGCGCCCATCATACGACTTGATGTTGGGCTTGAAGTTGTCGGGGTACTCCACCCTCTTGAAGCGGGCATCCAGCGCTGGGAAGGCGTTGAGCGCAAGGTCGTCGCTGGAGCCTCTGGCCGGGGCGGCCTCTCTTGGTGCGGAGTGGACGCTGCGCTTCGGGACGACAACCTGGGAACGTGGCTGCCGATCCCGGTCGTACTGGACGACGGCGGGGTCGCCGTGGTCGGCGTCGTACTTGGCACGCTGCTGGTTCTCGATCTCGTGTTGATCACGGAGCTCGTGCTCCATGATGCGGTGAACGCCGCCGGGTGCACCGTACTCGCGGTCGTAGTCCAGGCGGTGGCAGAGCTCGCGCTCCTCGCGCTCCCGGTGGTGTTGGTCGACGACGGTGCGGGCATCGCGAGCGCGCCTGTTGGCGTCGAGGTTAACGCAAAGGTCATGGGCAGTAGCGGGCTGCTAGGCGGGCTGCTCAGTGTTGTGCTGAGCGACCTCCTCCTGGACGGGGGAGAAATGGCTGCGCGCAGGTCGATGAGATCGACTGCGCGAGTGGCGGGTTGAGGAAGATGCAGCGGACCTGGAGGTCACGCTCTTCTCTTCCACCAGGGTGTTGGCGACCTGGAGATACGCAAGGGCCTGCTCAGCTTCAGGCGTCCAGACTTGCTGGAGTCGGGTAATGGCCGCGCCCAGGTTGGCCTGGGGGCTGTTGAAGGTCGGAATCCCAGCTTCCTCGAACTCCTGGCGCAGATCCTGAGCGCAGGGCAGGATGCGCCGCTGCTCTTCCGCACGTCGCTCAGTGCGGCGGGCGTTGGCTTGGATGCGGGCCGCCTCTTGGGAGTCGGTTGCACCCGCGCGTGGTGGCTCGTTCTCCGAGATCACCATCACCTGTCGGAAGACGATCTCTGAGTCGTTCAGGGTGATGCGAACCCGGACCTTCTGGAACTCCCCACAGTCCGGAGACTGGGTAGGTCGCTTAGCTCGGCGAGGGAGCTCGTTGTCGATCTTCTTCCTCTGGTGGCACCCGCGGAGGGTGTGCTTTACAACCTTGTGGTAGGTGCAGGGCACGTCGAGGGGGTCGCGCCGAGCGCGAGGCACAGGCCTTGGGTTGTGTGAAGGTCGCCGCCCAGATTGGATCTGGGGAGGCGTGGAGAGTTGGCTCAGGCGAAGGCCGGGCGCAGACTTCAGGCCGAAGGGGAACGCGTCGTGGCGTAGTGCTGTCTGCGCCGAGCGCTGAGCTTGTTCGCAGATCTCCAAGGTTTCCCTCATCGAGCCGATGACGTTTTCCATCTCCTGGATGAGGTCACAGGGTTTGGGTGGGTGGGTCTCCGATACTAGATTGGGAACAGGAACGGCGGCAGACGCCGTGACGACCTTCTCGGAGGTCGCTGGAGGAGTCGAAGCTACCGGAGCAGGGGAGGGCGCCGTGAAGGATCCAAAGCAGATCTCCACGGGGTCGGCGAGGAAGGCTGCCATGCTCGTCGGGAAGACGATGCTAGATTGGGCCACCATGCTGCACAGTGAGTTCCCGATCGCCCCTACCTGGCGCGCCAACTGTCAGGGGGTGAGACCTGGACAGATCCGCTAGGGGGCTGCCCTAGTGGTTTGCAGGTTAATGGAGGACCGGGACCTAAGAGCGTAGGTGGTTATGCACAAGGTGCACACAGAGCTAGGCGAGTATGGCAGCGAAGACCAAGGAGACAAGGGTTTATACTGGTATGAGCCTCCGGATAGTAATACCCTACGTCCAGTTGTGGTGGATTATGCGAGGATGAAGATGAGTTGTCCCTGTGCATGGAGCCCTAGGCCGCCTTATATGGGGGGACGGGCTAGGGTTTGCATGCGCAGGTCAGTTTGACCCGTGTTGGGGTCGGTTACAACTGTGGGAGGCTTATCTCCCGGATTACAAGGAGTGTGCCGTGATACTCGGAGCTACAGGCAGCGGCGCACCAGGTCCTAGAGTCCTCGTCTTGCACGCCAAGCATCGCGGGTCTTCCGGGATCCTGGTCAGGTCGCCCGCGGTCTTCGGAGGTGCGGATAAGGTCGCTGGGCCCACTTGTAAGGTCGGCGAGTCTTCTGGAAGGTCGGGTCCACTTGTTAGGGGCCCCAGGGACCCTGGCCGGTGGGGACCCATGGGTACCCATGTCTCTCACTATGTCTAAGAAAGAAGAAAAAGGAGAGAGATGGAACATGCAAAAAGGAGTTCCAATAAATTTGATGGTAATAACTAGCACCCACTTTGAGCCTAGTGTTCACCTTACCATCACCACAACATTCATCACATATATGGTAATATCTAGCACCCATTCCGGGCCTAGTATCCACCTTACCATATCTATCACATCCATACATGTGCACATCTTGATCTGATTGTATGACTTGATTTTTCTCCTTGGATCCGGTTTCTGACTTTGCAATATATGTAATAAAAGTATGCTTTATCTTTTATCCTACCCTGAGCTCCACATATAGCCATCATTAGAAGTAGGATGAAACAAAGGCAAATCTAATGCCTTGGTGAGGACATACACACATTGAGCGATCTGAGAGAATCAAACGAGGAGCTAAGCAAGGTTTGTTTTTGAAAACTTATTGCAAACCCCCAAGTTACTTGACATGATGAGCAGAAGTGATTTGATTCATGACCGTTCCATTCCTCAACTACCCAAGATGGCATGATAGACACTCCACAGAGTTGACAAGTACAAGGTATGGTTTGGAATATCTCTTATGCTCGCTTCATACCTTTGGATATCATGTCTCACCTTGATCCTTTCTCCTTCACTCGAGGACGAGCAAAGGTCAAGTGTGGGGGTGTTGTTGACGGCTATTAAGTATCACTTTTATGTCGTCAACTCTTGCATAAAATAAATGGAAAGTGATCATCAACACTAGAATAGGGGTTTATACTAACAATTTCCACAAGTGTTGGTGTTTCTGGCTTTTGTTGCAGGACGCACCGAAATACGTGTTAAATGACACAGTTGAGAGCAAGTGCACCAATGGCATAGACATGGCATCATCATAAACAATCACAAATGCCAAATTGGTCTGCACCACTGCAATGGGCTCGTCGAGACGATCAAAATGGATATATCATTTGCCTACTTTGGAGTTTGGATGAAAGAGATATGCACAAGATAACATGTGGGCCCGGTGGGACCCACACCAAGCCACATGGCGACGTGCTGTCACACAGGAGTCCACGTGTCCATGACACATCATCGATCCAAAGAAACACACTCTTGACCAATCAGGAGCCAGTACGCGGATCCAAGGGCCCACAACCATTAGATAAATGGCTAAAAATATCGCATGCACCCCCATACCCACCTTGGGACCCACCTGGCAGTCACATGGACGAAAGGCGGCGCGAGGGGAGCTACCTAGGTCGGCCGACCCCACTTTGTCGCCCCTCGTGTCGCCCTTCCACGTGTCGGCTTGTCGTGACGAACCAAAGGTGGTGCCAGGTGCTTGCCCGAATATTCCTTTGGGATCCTGCAGCTCCTTCTCATGGAAGATACACCAACTTGGCGCCCATGGCAGCCAAGGGGGCTCCTCCTACTCTCCTTGGCCTATAAATAGAAGTGGAGGGGGTTAGAATAGAGACACACAACTCTTCTCCTCCTCCCTCATTTTCTCTCTTGAGAGGAGAGGCTCTCCTCTCCTCCTTCTAGAGTGTAAGTGTGGAGTAGTTGATTAGATTAAAGCTAGGGAGAGAGTGAAAGGGATGTACCTCTATGGATGCTCGTTCTTCCATTAGAGTAAAGTGAGTATTTATGCATTTTCTATTTAGACCAAAGTGCAAGTGATATGTTCTTGTGTTCTTCACCTGTTCATCATTTAGAGGCATGTGTTCTTCACGAACACACCCCCTCGATCTAGTTGATTAGGTGCACAAGTTTGTATCCCGTTTGTATGACTTGTCTATTAGAATAAAGTGGATGTGCTTGCATGCTCTAATTAGAATAAAGTGTGTTCGTGATTCCTTTCTAATAGTTTATGCCTGGTTGCATGAGTACACTTTTTCCTCTGCTAGTGTGTAGATCTTGGGTTTATGCACTCGTCTGCTGCAAGTCGTTCGTATACGTTGGAGCACAGTACGGGGTCGAGTGCTCAATCGTATGCCTTTAGTATAAGCTAGTAGTACCTATAGTGAGTGAGATCAGTTCTCTTTCGTGGTCGTAGTTCTATAAGTACAGAGTGCCATAGTCCATTGGCTACGGCAGTAACCACAGCGTAGACGTTGTGTCACGCTACCGATTATCATTCGTTCGGCTTATCCCAAGGTTAGGTAGAGGCAGTCCAGGTGGTGGTGATAGCTCGTCCGGGCCTCATTGATCCTCCACAGCTGGATATAGTCAGAGCTCCGTTCCACATTGATCCGCATACCGGAGTCACCTGTTAAGTCAGGGATATCGGTACCCTAAGCCAAGTTCTATCTAGAGATCGACCTTTAATCTCATCTATAGTGCTATCTTTAGGAATCCTCTCTATCCTTGCCTTTTATCTGGGTGTGTCCTTGGATTGACTAGTACGAAGTTAGTGCACACTGTTCCCTTGGATTCAATACCCTTAGAATAATCTGAGGTGAAAGCTACAACGGTATCTGTGCGCTTGCGGATTTATTTCGTGTGACGCTAAAATACCCAACAATGACGATGACGAAAGCTGCCGTCGGAGGAAGTTGACCATCAAGGAGAAGGGGAAGTAGCCGATGGCACCCAAGGAGAAGAAGGAGAAGAATTCGGAGGCCGCCGACATCAGCTTCGCCGTCGAACTGCTCCAAAGTGCATTCATGAAGCTCCGATATGTTGGCGCAGCGTTCAAGATCGAGGCGCCTGACGATTACAAGGATCGCAGCGTCAAGGGTCTTGCCTTCAGGATCCACGTGTTGGCTGAAAAGCTTGAGAAGCTCCCCGTGGTCCAGCGGTCCCTCCTCCGCGACGACGACGGCTCCGACGGCGGCGATGACAGCTCCGACGGCGGGACTTTGACAGCGGCGACCGACTAATTGATCCACTCCTGTACCATTAATAATGTGTTTGTGATTATTGTGTGTTAGTCAGTTTGTTCGTCAGGTTGTTGGACTGCTTAGTTTGTCGATCATGAACTGCTTAGTTTGTTTGTCGATCATGAACTGGTTAGTTTGGTTGTTGGATTTTGTATATATGTCGTGAACTCGATCTAAGAGACGGGGGCAGATCCATCCACGTCGCCTACAGTATCTATTCCTCCTGTGATGAACTCGATCTTGGAGACAATGTATAGTCATCACCGATGCTGGTTAGAAAAATCGCGTCGCCTTCGTTGGCAGGTAGGTCCAGGTGGTTATCTTCTTTATATAGGCTGCTGACATTGACGCGTGGGCCCGACACTATTTTTTAGAACTGAAACTCGCATCCATCAAATATTATAGCCAGTAAAACAGTGCCTAAAAATTTATTAAAAATAACATCAATTCATATTTAGACATTTAGTATTTTAATAAAATATCAACAGTCACACTTGTATACCTAACATTCTTATAATTCGAATATACATCTCATGCTTGTGATATAATAATTCTAATAACATCTTAGTTTGCTCCAAAAATTCTACAAATTTACGTGGAAACATAATTTGGGTACCTAAACTTGTCATAAAAATTCAAATGGTTTCGATAAAGGAAGAATATACTTGTGTACAAATGGCGACATCTCTCACATAGTTTCCTAGAATGTTGCTTGGACATTGAAGTTTTCCACACTTTGCAACATGTTCGATCTCGTACGCATTTGAAATTTTAACACAAGCATGTGTTCACCTTAAGATCATGAAATGCAAAGTTTCATTACTAATGGTTGTGGAAAACAAATATTATTTCTATGTTGTACTTACAAAGAACAAGATAAGGCATATAAACATTATTCACGAAACGGAATATACACTAAATAATGATATTAATGAAAAGATGGGGATTTTAGAAAAAACTAGGAAAAAAATCATCAAATTTGGACTAAGCACGATGGAGAAATACATATTACAAAATTTGACTGCAGATTAAAAGGAGAAATGAGAACTGTTCTTCGTTCCAATAGGACTGGACCCCACCCTAATTAGAGACGCGGGATGGTTAATCCTCGTCTCATTTTCCCACACAAACTGTTCTTCATTCCAATAGAACAGAGGAGGAAGCAGAGGGCGCCGCAACCTTGGATTTGACTCAGAAATGTGAGAAATCAAATCTTGTCTATCAATAACCGATTGGACGATACTTTACACGATAGAAGAAGACATTACATTCGTAACGAAGCTTACATTCATCACTACAGAAATACATGCAAAACCCCCTCCGGCTCGGCGCCGTACCGCAGAATGCTTTGCCTGCGCAATGTTGAATGTTGCCTCGCGCCACCGCCGTTGGCAGCGTCGGCCGGCGGAGGCCACGGTGGTGGGCGACACTCCTAATTTGCCAAGCTAGATTGACCCCACGATGTCGGAAATCTAGGGATTGCACATTGCTGATCAAAAGCGGATGCCACTGCCCTTGCTCCTCGCCCTCAACCTGTTTCATGTACGCAATTGCAGTGGCGTCGGCGTCGGCGTCGGCCCTGCTGTTGGCTCTGTAGAGGAAGACGGCGGCCACATAGGCCTCCCCTCTGTGCCCGTCTTTGGCAGCGCGGTGGAGCTCGTCGAGGGGAGGCTGAGGGTTGCGGTTCCTGCCGAAGATGTCGTCCATCCCGGTGAGGAAGTAGGCCACCGGGTTGCCGTCTGCAGCCAGGCTACGAAGGAAGACGTTGTAGCCGACAGGGTCATTGTTCTGCATCTGCTCGACGGGAACCCGATCCAGTGCCAGGCGCCTACCGACGTCTCTATCGCGGCAGGGGCAGAGCATGTCCTTGCAGGTTGCCCGTAGGCTGCAGAGGTCCTCCATAGGCCGATTCGATGTCGCACCGACTCGGCCAACGATGATCGCCAGCACCTCCACCGGGAGTTCCGCGAGCGACCGCGGGTGCTCCCTCGATGCCATGAGTGCCGGCGTGGAAGGGAAGTCGCTTGGCGTGGAGCGGAGGAGGGCACAACAGAGCGGCGCGGCGGAGGGGCACGACGAGGAGTGTAGGTAGTTTTGGTTTTCTCACGGGTAGATGAAGGGGCTGTGGTGGTTTCGCGGGTAGAAGAAGGGGTTGGGGCAACGATTATTTATTTTGGAGAGAAGATACAGGAGATGCGTCTCCGATGAGCGAGTGGATACTACTAATTGCACATCTCGTTTATCGAGGAGTCAAACTGTTTGAAGTTTGACGAAATGTAGACAAAATAATATCAATACTCTCCGATGAGTGGTACTACTAATTGCACATCTCGCTTATAGGCATCTTAGGCAGTATCTTAGGCAGAATATATAGGCATCTTAGGCAGAATATATAGGCATCATATATTACAGAAAGGAGATTCAAATTCCACCAATACACATCCTATATATATTACAAAAAGGATTCCATTTCCAGCAATAGACATCCCTGCATTTTACAAAAAGGATCGGATTCAGCAGAAATCAATCTTGCTTCTTTTTCTTCTTTGATTTTTGTATATGGATATTTTCACGATGGTCGCTTCGCAAGTATGGTGTTTTGTCAGCTCCAAAGACTCGGGGCATGTATGAAGTGTGAAAGGATGGACTTTCGTCAAACTGGTTGTATTCCTCCTCCTCAACAACATTTTCAACCCCAACAATCCTTTTTTCGAGGCAAAACCACACTCCAGTTATTCTTTGCAAGGTCAGGTACATAGAACACTTGCTCAACATCCTTGGCGAAGACAAACGGTTCGGTTTTGTAACCAAAGACCTGGAGATCAACACTAACATAACCAAATTTGTCCTTGATCATAGCTCTCTTCGCATTGGTGACCCATCTACACCGAAACAAGGCTACCTTGAATCCTACATAATCAAGCTCCCAAATTTCCTCTATGTGGCTGTGTTCTTCTTATTGTCGACGGCCCGTACACGCACACCACTATTTTGATAGACGCTCTTGGCATCCTAGGCCATGGTGTAGAATGTGTATCCATTGATATCCATTACTTGATATATTGTAACAGTGAATAATGGCCCTGCTGCTAGTTTTCTTAGATCGTCGGTTATAGCAACGCTGCCACTCTACTGGACATAATTTCGGAGCCACCTGTTGAAGCATTGCATGTGCCTCTTTGCAACCCAATCCTCAGTACAGCCAGGGTTTTGTTCACGTAGTTGTTGCTTGTGCTCATTGCCAAATGGTGTAACCTCTACGCTCTGTTCTATCACGGTGAAATGAGCCTTCCTGAAGTCCTCTGGGTGCGGAGTGATTGACTTTTTCCCTAGGGTCCCAACACCTGAAAGCCTACCTTCATGCCGTGAACGAGGCACACCAATGGGGTTTTAGGGGTCCATATAACCCATGGCCCACTCCACTGCTTCGATGGTCTTATAGCCACGAACAATGGCTCCCTTCGGAAATGACCTGTTATGTACCAATGATTTGAGGAATCCAAAGTACCTCTCATATGGAAACATTTGATGAAGGTAAGATGGGCCAAGGTACCAGACCTCCCTCGCGAGGTGTGTTGTTAGATGCAGCATGAGATCAAGGAATGATGGTGGGAAGGTAGCTTCAAGCAGGCATAGGGTCTCAAAATGCCTCCTCTCTAAGTCCAATAGTTTTTCCTCATCAATCACCTTCTGTTCTATTTCATTGAAGAATAAACACAAGCTCGTGACCGCGTCGCGAACCATTTCTGTCTTGATACCTCTTAGTGCAACAGGAAGAATAGATGTCATCAACACATGGCAATCATGAGATTTCATCAAGTTGAAATTCATTTTCATGTCCTTCACCGACACTAGCCTCTTGAAGTTCGATGAGTAGCCTGAAGGTACTTTCAAACCATGCAAAAACTCACATAATTATTTTCTCTCTGCCTTTAACAAGGTGGTTGCAGCAACGGGGAGGTCCATCCCCGTGTCTGTTTCCTCTGCATAGAGCTCCGGTCTAATGCCCATTTCTTTAAGATCCTCCCTTGCATTTTTATGATCTTTTCCTTTCGACTCCTGTTGTAGCAATGTTCCCAAAGTAGCTTCACACACATTCTTCTTGACGTGCATGTTGTCAATCGAATGACGCAGATCCAAAAGCGGCCAATACTCTAGCTCCCATAGAATTGATTTCTTGTTCCATATTCGTCGCCCATCTTCTTCTTCTTCACCATCTCGCTTCTTTCTTTTGTGAAGTTTCTTTTTAGACAATTTGGGTAACTCCTCGATAGTTTTGATGTCCTTGACTTGCAAGTGGAGCAGATCTCCAGTCACATGCATTGGCGCCTGTCGATTCTCCTTTTCCCCATTAAACTGACAATCCATGTCCCGGTAGGCATGTTTCTTGCTGAGGAAATGACGGTGCCCCATAAATGAGAATTTCTTTGAATTTCTTAGCCACACTGCACAAGTTTCTTCCAAGCAGTGTGGGCAAGCTGCACCTTTCCTTTTACTCTGGCCAGAAAGGTTGCGATGAGCCGGGTTGTCGTTGATGGTGGTGAACAACATGGCGTGCAATGTGAACTCCTCACGGCCGAACACATCCCAAACCTCCTTCACACCAGGCTTCCAAAGTATCTTCAAGTCATCAACTAGTGGCCTCAAGTAGACATCAATACGGTCGCCAGGTTGCTTTGGCCCGGAGACCAATATTGTCAGCATCATGTATTTTCGTTTCTTGCATAGACAGGGTGGAAGGTTGTACATTGACAGCACGACAGGCCAGGTGCTATGTGTTGAGCTCTGCTTACCGAATGGGTTCACGCCATCTGTGCTCATAGCGAACCGAATGTTCCTGCTTTCACCGGCAAATTCCTTAAATTGGGAATCAATGTTTTGCCATTGTTGGCCATCTGCAAGGTGCTTAATCTTGCCAACTTCCTTCGTTCGTGTCTTATGCCAACGCAAGAGTTGGGCCTCCTTTCATGTGGCGAACCATCTTCTCAACCGAGGAATGATGCAAAAATACCATGCTACCCTCACAGGAGCCCCTTTAACCATCTTCTTCTTCTTCTTGCCTGTGATCTCCACGGGCTCGTTCTCGTCATCATCAGCATTGTTATCATCACCACCATCTTTTTTCCTCTTGTACCGATCAAACCCACACTTGGGGCACTTGTCAAGGTCTGCATAATCTCCACGGAACAATACACAACTGTTCTTGCAAGCATGTTTTTTTCAACCTCTATTCCCAGAGGACAAATTATCTTCTTTGCCTCATAGACAGACTCGGCTCTTTGGTTTCCCTCGGGTAGCATGTCCTTAAGGAGATCCAATAGTTGTTTGAAACTTTTGTTGCTCCAACCATGATCTGCCTTAAGCTGCAGATGTTTTAGATCACCAGAAAGGCGAGAGTACTTCTTGCAACTAGGATAGAGGGGTTTCTTTGAATCTTCAACGAACTACTTCAGCCTCGCTGATTCAGAAGCTGTATACACTCGTTGAAACTCAACATCCCACAACATTTGATCAACTTTGTGCACACGTTGCAACAACTCACCATCATTGAAGCCCGTAACTTCTTGATCAGTGATATCCTCAGGCCTCATCACAATTGGTGGGAAATGGTTCATTTTCCTCATCAAAAACTCCACCTTCATCAAGCTCTTCATCATGGCATAGCGCTGCCCCTTCATTATTAAGGCCCGTAGCATGGTGTCGCGCTTCACCTTCATTTAGGCATCCTGCTTCGACTTCATTAAGCCCTTCCTCACCATGTTTATTCCAACACGTGTAATTTTCTTTGAAACCACGTGTGATCAAATGATGAAAAATGTTATCCCGTTGTCTGAACTTCTTCTGGTTGAGACAATCTATACAGGGGCAAAGCATTACCTGAACACCACGGTTTCTCATATCCGCCTCTGCTTGATCTAGAAAACCATTGACCCCCTTAAGAAACGGGCCCAATCTCGGGACTTACTACTGTACATCCAAGCCCGAGCAGCAGCAGCCATCTGCAATTTTCATACATCAAATGAGCATAATGCATCACCAAAACCAATGAGTAAGAGGATTAGGACAGCGAAGTTCAATAAAATGGGGCAATTTCCACCTTCACGAGGACTGTCTACGAGGTGAGCGCTTCCGAGGAGGAGGACAAGGCGTCGCAGCCGCGGCGACGGCGCGGAGGACGACGACGGTGACGGCGCTGAGGACGGCACCGAGCCCGAGGATGAGGTTAATAAGCTGCTGCTTTGGAGGACGTACGGTGACGTACGGCGCGGAGGGACGCCGCGCCGCGGTCGACGTCCGTCGGCACCTTACGCCGTCACACACGCGGCCGGCCGGCCTGCTGCAGCACCGGCTTTCTGAGGAGAGAGAGCGTGCGCAGTGAGTGGGGTATTCAGAGAGCGCGCGAAAATGCTGCTGCAGCAACAACAGGGTGAGAGCGAGTGGGGCCCTCAGAGGAGAGAGAGCGAGTGTAGTTGTCGGAGATAGCAGAGTGGTCGGAACGCAAAGACAACGACGCATAATAACAACACGCGTCTCTATTGTGAGAAAATAAAGGAGATGCTAGGTCCAAACAAGCGTCGCCAATTGGGTCGTCATAAAATGAGACGCGTCCTAAAAACCACACGTCTCCAATAGGAAAGTCATCGGTAACGGACGCATGCTAACGTCCGTTACAAAGAAAACATGTAACGGGTGTTTAAGAAGTCCATTACCAGAAGTCCTCATTGGTAATGGGCATTGTGGTGGCGAGGTCAGGGCGAGGTCGGGGTCGAGCCTGCCGCGCTTATGCGTAACGGGCGCCAAACAACAACCGTTACAGATGGGGTCCATGTAACGGGTGTTAAGGGCCCGTTACAAATGTTGCGTGACCTATTTGAGGTTTTCACGTAGTGATCTGAAGACGAGATCCAGATGAGGGTGCAGAGATCCAGATGACGACGAGATCCTCGTCCCCATCTCCACCCCCATCTCCACGCCGGCGAGATCAAGAAGATGGCTCCTCCACGCCCCCATCTCCGCGCCGGCGAGATCCAGAAGATGGCTCCTTCACGCTCCCATCTCCGCGCCGCCACCCTCCTCCTCACCGTGCTCCGTGGCGCCGACAGCACTGAGGTCCCGCGCCCCATCCCTCGAGCTCTGCGACGCTGCCCTTGCTCCAAGGCACCACCACCAAGGTCACCTCCTCCCTGCTCTTCCCAGATTAATTTCTGTGTTTCCAAGCTTAGATTTGTGTAGGACTCATGTTCAATAATTTTTGAACATATAGCTTAGATGGCTCTATGCATCTGATGAAGTTACTGTCCGGGTCTCATATTCTGGAGAATTGAGAAGTTACACTTTTGGCAGGATTGAGAAATCTGGTAGTCTTTGATTTCTAATCTTATTATCTGCTGTATAGGTTATACTTATTTGGGACATGAATATCTGAGAATTGGTAGTATTTCTTGGCATCTAAATTCTATTGCATGCCTGCATCACCTGATTGTAATGATTACATTTGTTCTTCAAAGAGGCCCTTACATTGCCATTATATTCTTCAGATAATCAAATCAGGGCTGATGTCAAAGGAAGATTGATGAGGCAGGAAGCAAAGCCTTAAGCTTATTTGCATATGGACAGGTAGTGAATTGTAATTTCTTCAGTTCCTGTTGATGTATTTTCATGTCCATGTGCAGTAATGTTTCAATTTAATGTTACTGGCAAACGCTATGAACAATGGACTCACAATGTTACGGATTTACATTTATGCGCTTCTAGTTTTAATCTCTGCAGCTTGCTAGTGTCCACCTGTGCTCCCTTTGCTTGCTGATTACATGTCAAATTGCTCCTTTTGATGAATCATTTAATGTTAGTATTTGTGATTTGTTGTAGTGATTTCACATTTAGCTTTCTGACTAGCTTGCTGTGTAATTTATCTTCTCTACCACCATTGATGGAAAAATCAGTGCATGGTTATATGTTTTCTTGGGCTCAATAGTTGACTATGATGCCCCTAGATATTGGTGTACTATGGCTCACAGTGCTGATGGTGAGACATAGTAATTGTTAAGTTTATGATATCATATCCTGGTTATATATTTTCTCAGAGTTATATAGGGCTCAATAGTTGACTATGATGCCCCTAGATATTGGTGTACTATATATGGCTCACAGTGCTGATGGTGAGACATTGTAATTGTTAAGTTTATGATATCATATCCTGGTTATATATTTTCTCAGAGTTATATATTTTCTCATATGTACTTATTAGCTGGCCTATCTCATATCTTGGTTTTAGGCAGATCGAGCGCCGTGTGACTCGAGGGAGCAAGATCTCCATGTCCGCTCCGCCGCGCCGCCTCTGTGCAAGATGCTGAAGTTGAAGTGGCTGGAGCTCGACGACGACCGGGGACGACGGGCAGTCTTGCAGATCTAGTGCAGGCCGAGGTGACGGTGTCGAAGCTTGACCCCCAGCCGTGCAGAGCGGTCCAGGTGAAGCGCACACCTTTTTCTCTCCCCATCTGCCTCCTCTCTTTCTCTGATCTGCATCGCCTCTCATGCAGCCATATGATGTGCTTTTCCATTCATATGTTGAATACATATATTTGAACTTATATATTTTCACTGTGTAGAGCATCCTATACAACAGCCATACACTGGAACTGGAATGTAGTTGTAGTTGGGCTTAGATCTTGTTTTGTAAAATATATGCTCCTTTATGACTAATGCTGAGTAGAAGCCATGCTTGTTGTTGTGGTACTGATGCTAGTACTTTATGTCTTTGATGAAATGCCAGCTCAAGAATAATCTTTTTGATAGTTTCTTCAATTTGATAGATGGGAAATATGCGTGATAGTTTCAGCAATTTGATAGAAGGGAAATATGTGTGATAGTTACCTATATCCTGTTGTTGGTAACGGGCGTCATCATTACCCGTTACCAATACAGTCATAGGTAACGGGCATTGTGGTGATGCCCGTTATAAGTGGCAGTTATTGGTAACAGGTATTTGCCCGTTACCGATGATGGGCTATTTGTAACGCTGTAAAGGTAACGGTGTTTTACCCGTTATCAATAGCAATCTATGCCCGTTACCAATAATAGTTTTTTCAAGTAGTGCTACCATCGTGACCCACGGCGGTTGCCCGCTCTAGCCGCCGTAGGCCACGGCAGTTGGAACTAACTTCTCGTGGGCGTTTGTTGTATAGATTTGATAAATTCCTAACCCGTCATATATATTTTTACAAAATTGAAAAAAATATGTAAAAAAAATTCATGTGCGCGTGTATGGTGTTGTTGACCCATGTGGGACCCTTGTCTCCTGCGTGGCGATGAATGGTTGGGCTGTGGAGAGCTGAGTAGAGGACGTGGCCCATGTACTGCTGTGCGTAGCTGCTGTTGTTCCCTGCATGTGGTGTGCATGCATGCTTTTCACCTGCATAAGCTGCACATCTGCATGTAGGTGTTGTGGCCCTGCTGCATGCATGGCTTTTCCCACATATGCTGCTGCTGTGCTGCATGTCGACACCATTTGCTGCATATGCATGCACGCAGTGCATGGCTACATGCTTTGGCTCATATACATGCGTGTAGCTATAGGAGTACGTGTACCTCTATTTAATTTATGTATTTAATATTTTATTTGTCAGTGCCCCGAAATATATGAAATATATATCCATTCGGATCGCCTCAGCGAGAGCTTTGTGTAAGTGTTATGTTTGCTTTCACTTTTGGGCTCATTCCACTTTTGCTCTCTGAAATCTCATAATCACCAAAACTCATGGAATTCTATATCTATGTTTTTAGGTATAAAATTGACGGAAAATATTTGCTGTAAGAGCCGCCAACAAGATTCCCCCACACTTAGCCCTTTCTCGTCCTTGAGTAACGGTTAAGGACTAAGTGGATGCATCTCCATTGAGCAAAACCTGCATACAAGTTACTAAAAGCTTTTCCATACCCGTGTGAACTTTTGAGCGGCTACCACACATATCTTGAGCAATTGGAAGATGTAACAGGGTAGACATCAGGTTTCCATCACCCTCTTGCTTAGAAACTTGGGTTTTTGAATTTTTGAAAACAAAGAATAGGCTTGCTCCTCAAATTACTCTCTCGAGCCACTCTTTGTGTTTTTGTAATTTTCTATTCTCACCAACGCAAAGGTGTTGCTTTCTTTTTCCTATTTTATGAAGGCTTTATCTAGATCTGTGGGTAGGGATAGAGGTGCATACTTAACACATATATTGCTAAGTCAAAAAAATGGATCCAAGAAGAAACAAGTCATGCAGCCCTGATCAAGATGTGCAAGTGTGTGTGGGATGATACTGTGGCAAGGTGGACGCGAGGCCTGGAATAGGTGCTAGCTATTACCACCTATGAATACTCGGGATTACGGTAAGGTGGATACTAGACCCGGAAAAGGGTGCTATCTATTACCGTAAATGATGAGTATGATGATGAGGTAATAAATGATGATGATGATGATGATGATGATGGTAAGGTGGACATTAGGCTCGGAATGGGTGCTAGTTATAACCACCATGATAAGCACTGAGGTGATGGCAAGGTGGTCACTAGGCCCGGAGTGGGTTCTAGTTATTGCCATCTATAAAAAGTGCTTGCCGCGGTATCATGGTAAGGTGGACACTAGGCCTGGAGTGGGTTCTAGTTATTACAGTGTACCTTTATTGCAGGCTCCATGTGCTGATGTGCATGACTCTCTCTTTTATTTCTCCTTGGGATATGGGCTCTCTGCTTGCTTCCACCTTGTTTTTGATGAATGAGGCAGGTACAAGAACAAGTGTGTGGGGGGATATCTCAAGTTCACTAGTCGCACACTCAATCGAGATCCCCCACCAACATGTTGCACAACCTCGCTCAGTCCAATATACTGAAGAACAAGAACATATGAGTGCTAGAGAGGGACGGTCGAACCTTTGCTTCAGCCGACCACCTCTGACGCCCTTCCCTATCCTTCCTCGTCAACGACGGTTTACGCAACACAACTCTCTCATTTACTAAGTTCTCGTCGTACGGGCATCCTAGGGCCCACCACAGGGATGGGCCTACCCGTAAGATAGGTACCCGTAGGACTCTCTGTCTACCTGTGGGCCGCAGCTGCTGAAGACGT
Organism: Cenchrus fungigraminus; assembly: GCA_036936925.1. Classification (NCBI taxonomy): domain Eukaryota; kingdom Viridiplantae; phylum Streptophyta; class Magnoliopsida; order Poales; family Poaceae; genus Cenchrus; species Cenchrus fungigraminus. The sequence goes on along the minus strand of CM072779.1, from coordinate 120,969,341 downwards.
GGCGCACTCGGACTACTCAAGACTACACAAGGATAGTACTAGACTAGGAAAGCTTGTCCTGTACACCGCCTATGGCTAGTCCTAGTCATACCCGACTAGTATCCTTGTACCAAACCGACTTGTAACCCTGCCTCAATATAAGGCGAGGCAGGACCCCCCAAACAACACCTGAATCATACGCAATCAATAAAGAGCCACGCAGCATACAGGACGTAGGGTATTACGCACATCGCGGCCCGAACCTGCCTAAATTGTGTGCCCCGTGTCTCACCATGGAGCTCCTGGTCTCGGCGATCCCCACCGCACAATCGACTACCTTAGGCACCCCCTGGGTAGGTTTGCCGGGATTAAACACCAACAGTTCTTGAGTTTGAATCAATTTTGTGCTAATCACTAAAATGAAACTCAACGAACCTTGTCTACCTATGGTCTCCGTGGTTACCCATGACAAAAATTTGCATAGTCTTTATTCTTTGTTTTTCCTACTCTTGTGAACAACTTATCTTTAGGGACCCCATGCTATCTAAGTTATTGACGGATGTGATATAGTTAAGATAGATGGAACCTTGATCTCTCTTGCAAAGTACTTGGGATTTCTTTTCAAAAAAAATGTGAATAACTTGCCTCCTCAAGTTATATAAATTCCCACTAGATCCATTTAGTTTAGTTATAGGAAAAACAGCACAAACGCTACTTGCCTTCAATTTGAGCTTTGTCAAATGCTGTGACCTGTGCTTGAGACTTTCATGCTCTCTTGATCAATGTTGGGGGTGCACCTTAGGAGGTCTAAGGCTAGGACCCCATATGTGTAAAAGAGGCCAAAAGGAGGGTTTGAGGGCGTCGTTGTAAAGTATGAGGACCCATATGTAATTTGAGCTTTTGTTAGTGGAAATAAAATGAAGACCCACCTCCTCCCTATAGATAAATGGAAAGAAGTTTGGAGGAGAGGGATGGTCTTTTCCTCTACCATTCTTCCTTCTTTGTGTTGGAATCCAAAAACCCAACAGGGCGCCCACCGTGGTCCAGCCGAAAAAAATCCCCCACGATGACAAGTGCTTCCGCACCGCCGCCACCGTCTACGCCGTCGCCATCGCTGCGCACCGAAATCCTACATCCGGCCGGCGGCAGCATGGACCCTCCCTGTCTCGCCAGGGCCGCCTCCCCATCTCGTCGTTGCTCTCCACCCCGACCTTCTCCACCCGCTCCGCTTTGCAGTCCTCGGCCGCGCCGCACCACCACCACCACGAGCGCCGCAACTCCACCTCCTCCCCGAAGCCTCCTCCGTCGTCGGCACTTACAGGCCCCGCTCCTCCACGGGCGGCGGTGCGGGGTCCCGCTGCCTTCCTCCTCGACCTCGGCGGGCTCCCCTTATTCGCCGTCCTCGCCATCGGCCTTGCGGCGTCCTACCTCCTCGACGCGCTCCAGCTGCGCCAGGGCGTTTTCTTCACCGTCTGGGCGTCGCTGATCACCGCCGACACCTCCTTCCTCAGCGGCACCCCGGACGTGTTCGACGAATTGTCTGGCCGCCGCCGCCAAGACTGAACCGCGAGCCGTCTCCGCCCCTGGCTGTACCAAGTCGCCACCAACACCTTGCTCCATGCCTCGCCAAGACCCGTGAGTCGAAGCCGTCATGGACCTCGACGCGCCGCCGTTGCTGCCCTGCTCCGTCCTGCCACGCACCTTCATCGCGACAGTTGACGCTACCTTGGGTTCACCAGGTGAGCCACCAGAACCTGCACCATGCGTGTCTTTCTGTGGGGGTTTTGTTCGGTCATGTCTTTTTAGTACTCCAAAAACCCTACTGTGGGAGTTACGCCTACACATGCAAGCTGACTTCCACACTGGGAGTTACGCCCACACATGCATGCTGACTTCCACACTGGGAGTTACGCCTTTCATTCCATCCACACACACAAACTCCTACACTGGGAGTTGGACACTTATCATCCATTCATCCATTTCGCACACTCCATCCCTATGTCATGATTCCTCTCCATCCATCACCCCAAAGGATATGGGCCATGAGAAAAAAAAATGATGATGAAAGAAAAAAAAAGAAAGAGAAATAAATTAAATGCTCATATGCATGTGAAAAAAAAGAAAAGAGATGGACTAGTTCAAGTCTATGTAAAAGAAAAAAATGGACCCGTCATGGTCCATGAAAAAAAAAGAAGAAAGAAAGAAAGAAAGAATAGAGACTCTACCGGTTGTAAATACCCAGGAGTCTATGAGGCGCATGAAGAATGAAGCGCTGAGGTTTTTTCATTTCATTTATTCTTTTACCATGGCAAGATGAACAAGATGGGCAACTTAAGCAGAGTGAGAACATGTTGAAAGGATGCATGGAGGATGTGTGATACTTACCTGACAGGCCTCCACAAGCGCTGGACAAAAATGCAAGAGTTAAGCAATGTTAACTTGAAACAAATTCTTGCATTTGTTCCGCTTGGTTCCTTGAGAATCCGTCCTCCCATGGGCCAAGGAGCATCCTAAAGGCGTTGGAGTCAAAGTACATTGCTCCTTGTTGTTGTTTTTTTTTAATTTTATTTCTTGCAAAAGGTTAGTGCACAACAAATACTCGAAAACCGCATGAAGATTTTTGAAAGGTTTTCTTCATTACTTTGAGATTTGTTGTTCACATCCATGCTTAAGAAGATCAGATTTAAAGCTCAAGAAGAATGGATCCCAAAATGTTTGCCAATATTTTATTTCGAAACGATTTTTTTTCGAGAGAGACTTTTTATTTGAGAAAGGTTTTTCATTTTATGGTTCACCAAAGGTTTATCCTTTTTGCAAAACTTATCCAAGGCGAAGATAAGATTGCACAAGCATAACAAAAGAGGTATTTGGCAAAATACTCACACTGCTTCTTCGAAGTTGATGTGTGTCTCTTTTGTATGTTGTGCAAATCTTATCAAAGTTTTTCTGGGTCTTGGTTCATCTCTCATAGAAATATAGACAGAGGACTTACACATCATAATTTTTGAAAATTTTCTTTCTGCAGGGGTTAGTCCATAATAGATATATGCATCCCAAGTTTATGATCATATAGCTCAACGGTTCATTAACCAAAGTTTGACACCATGTTTAATTTGATTAAAGAAGACTATTTTAACCCAAGCTCCATGCTTTATTTAAAAAGCCTATGGATGTTCCTATAGATGCACCCACAGGGAACACCCAAATGAGAGCTTACAAGCACAAACAAAGGAAGCATGAATTTGAAAGATCAAGCTATATCAAATGGAGAGGAATATGAGTAAAGGATTGGTGAATCTTACCTTCACATACCTGAGTGTTCTCACTGGCAGCATATAAGGATGGATGCTTTGCATTTGCCGCAATGGTGGCATGGTCGCATGTGGTTGTTGATGGTTCCTCCGTATTTATGTAGTTTGTAGCGGAGGAAGGTACTTGACCATGTTGACTCAGGCGAGCATTAAGACTACGGCATAAACATGCTCAGTGTGTAGGTACCATGGGCCCTGATGATGCGCTCCATTGGCGGAGTGCTGTAGGATTGGAAGCCCAAAATGCATCTCCTCTTGTGCATTTTAGCATGTGCTAAACGGGATGGAGAAGCAAAGGCCTGAAAGGGAAGAGGAGCATTCCTCTTGCTTCTATGCGCATATGGGCTACTAGAGGAAGCAATGCAAAGCTGAAATGGATGAAAGCTATGCCAAAACTTTGCAAGCATAGGCCAAGGGTTGATGGGAATTATGCAAAGGCCTTGCAAGTGTATACGAGAATGCGACTATGGATGTGGGAGCTGCATGGGCGAAGCTATGCAAAGCTGAGGGTGTGTAAAGATTATGGCAAGGCTTTGCAAGTGTCCACGAGAGCAAGGCTGGGTGGAGCTAGGTGATGGAGGGCATGCTTGCTTGCTTGAGATCTTTCCTAGCATCACCGAGCAAGACAAGCAAAAGCTTGCTTTGTCAAGCCAGGAGACCACTCTCATGTAGCAACAAGGTGAGCACTTGCTAGCTCAAGCCTCGATGTGACCTTGCCTTCTTCAAGGTGTGTAGCTCTCCATGTTATCATTGTTGAGCATGCTACACGAATAGCTGGCTAAGGATGTCTTCTAAACGCCCATGATCTGTCGAGGTGAAAATCCATGACAGTAATGCTGCCTTTATCCATGTGGAGCTTGCTGGCTCTGACTCTCTTTTCTTGCTCCCTTCTCCCTTACTCTCTTCTCTTCACATTTTTTTCTTCTTTTTTCATATTTTATTTCCTCATCTTTTTTCTCTTTTTTGGCAACTTTCGTTTTCTTCTGTTATCCTTTTCAACTCTTCTCTCTCTCTTTTTTCAGCAAGATAGAGCTTGCACCATTAGATGGATCTTTGATGAGGTGCTCACCGATCTCCCCCACACTTGGACTTCGGAGTCCTTTAGAGTATGTCCATCACTGATGACTACCAAGTGTGTAGTTGGTGCAGCTTCCATGTCCTCGAGAATCGCATATCCCTTGTTCTTCACAATCTTAACTTGAAAGGTTAGCGACCAAGAATACTTGAACGTGCATACTATACTAGAAACATAATCTTGCTTTATTATTTAAAAAGAAAATATTATTACGGAGAATAAGGAGAGGCCCGGGCCTTATCCCGGTTCTACTCTGTCAAAGGCTAAACCATGAATGAGTTCTGGACCTTCATGTGCCCAGACATTTTTGTCTTTATAGGGACCTTCATGTTCCCCCATATTTTTGTCTTTTTCTTGAGTAGTAGAAATGGAGTGGAATTCCGAGCCATCTCCCGGCAGTGCTTGTTTATATGGTCACAATCACGACCATGGGGGATTCTCCCATTGCAGCTATTCTTGGCGATGTAGTTCGCATGTTCATCGCCATTATTTTGACATTTGAGCTGCAAGGTTAGTGCCACAATGCATCTACAAAATTTACAATGCTTGCGATAAACAAAAGCATCTACAACCATCCTTCTAAAGAGAATATAAGCAAGAATCGAGAGGTGGCTGAGAGATTTGGAAGAGTATATGGCATCAAACAGGACGGACTTTGGAGAATCCATATGCGAGCACGGATCTTGAGGAAGATCAAAAAAGAATGTCTCATGCTCATTTGTGGCATCCTTTTTCTCAAACTCCAGAGTCATCACCTCAGGAATGTCCATGGAATAAGGGTCTTCAAGGAATGCATCGTGGATAATTGGTGCTGAGTCAAGAGTAGCATTCCGAGGGCCAGAGGGACATGTCTCAAGCTCAATCGAGGGTGATAAAGATTGCTCAGCTTCACAAAAGTGAAGGTCTTCCGAGTCGTCCTTATTGTGGGTGGAGTGCTCTACACCTTTGGGTACAAGAGGCTCGGATGACATGAGCGGAGATTCGCGCATCACTATTTCAAGAGGGTTTTCCTTGGGACGAGGCATTGCCACTAGAGTTTCTGTTAAAGAGATGGGAATGGTGGCAGCTGTTCTCCCAAGCTTATCACTTAGGCTCCCTTGAGATGATTTGTTGTGGAGAATTTTCTCCAATGGGTAGCCTATGAGGGGACCAAAATCGATGATGGGAAAGATGTAGAAGTCTAAGTTCACCTCGATTTTGTCTATTATGATTGGAACATCCCTCGTGATCCCCCAACATTCAAAGTATCCATAAGGATTTGAAAACAAGAGTTCGTCGGACGGGATTAGAGGCTTGCTACCCACAAGGGTTTCCATTCGGTTCTCAGATATGATGCATGACTCGGCAGAGGGGTCGTGAAGGGCTTCTACGGTTGTTCCTCTCATGGCACAACTGATAGTCATGGAAGATGAGCTACTATAAATTGCTTTGGAAGAGCGTCTCAATTCCTTCGACAATTCTTCTTTCATGATCTTCTTGAGAATTGAATTGCTCGAAGGAAGATGAGGTTCCGTAGGCTCCTTCTCATATGGATCATTAAAGGTGTTTTTGAGATTGTGATGAGGGTCACCCTTTAATGGGGAAGCGAACATCGAAGGTTGAATTTCTTCTTCCTTCGATGTTTGTGGTTCGGGATATGGCTCAACAGATGAATCAAAGGATGTGGAAGGGTTGGATTTGCTTGTTGAGCGGCCTTCACGGCTCGACTTGCACTGCTCATGGGGTTCGATATGGTTGGAGGGAAAGGAATATGTTTTCAGGATGTGGTTAAGGATTTCCTTTCCTTCCATCGGAGTTCTATGAGTAAACGAACCTCCAACGGCAAAGTCAAGATTGTTGGTGGCATTCATGTCTAAACTCGCGTAAAAGATGTGTAAAGCTACATCATCGGGTATCGACACGCTTGGGCTTGCTGCTAAAAGGCATGAAAACCTAGCCCAAGCTGCATCGATGGATTCCTCTTCTAATTGTTCAAATGCAAGGTGCTCACTACGGAGAGAGGCTAAATGGGTCCAAGAAAAGAACAAGCGACAAAAGTCATCTAAGAACTTTTCCTAGTCACCATTTGCGCTCCTTGTTGGCGGCTGTTAAGTACCACTTTTGGCCATCAATATTCTCACATAAATGGAGGCATATGCATTTATTACACGCATTTTATTAAGAATAATGTAGTTCCACTTGTCCTTAGAGATTATTTGAATGTAGGTGAAATAAGCATGAAAATAGATGGAAACTCACCTTCTATGAAGTGATCCACACCACCTCAGCTGAGGAGATGGCTGCCACATGGATCTTAGGTGGCAAACATGTCGCTAATCCAAGTGAAGCATTTGTCAATGAATCAGGACACGCGGACATCACATGGATCCATGGGCCCACCAGGGACTCTAACCGCTAAGAAACTTGTCATGCACGGAGGATGGATCATGGGGCCCACATACCAGCCACTGGGAGAAAGCACACGACGACGCGTGGCATGAGAGGGCCGGCCGATCCTAGGATTGGCCGAACCGCCTCTGTGGTGCGTCATCATGGTCTTCCATGTGGTGCTTCCTCATTGGTCACTTGCTGCATCTCGATGTGTATTGGTGACATTTGGTGCCCGAGGACGCCATGGTCGTTGCCTATAAATAGAAGGGGAGTGTGATAGGACTTGGGTTCCCGATCTTCCGAAAGGTTCTGATAACTATCGATTTGGGTGGATTCGAGACACACCGATCCGGCTTCAAATCCAAAGAAATAAACCCCGCAATCTTAGCACCACGAACCCTCTGGTTACCAACCAAGCTACAGCTCGATTGACCTCGCCCAGAAGGCTTACTCTTGCCTGTGAAATCGAAGAACACAAGCAAGTGCATGGAGAAGCAACCAAAATACAGAATGTAATTGATTCAACTCACGAATGGTGTTCCATAACCGAAGAATCGGTGTCATGTTCTTGACAGAATGAAAACTAAGCAAAACCCAACTTCCTCTGGCGGCTGGAGGGGTATTTATACCTAAAAGAATAGACAATTGGCATGGGAGGGTGTAAACCCTAAATTAGAATGGGCCCCTAATGGGCTTTAGTGGATACAAGGCTATCAGCCTTTGACTGGTAGATCCAGACGCCTCTCTGTAAAATCTCGGTGGCTCCATATGAATCTGAAAGGTGTCTTCTGATCCATCTGAAAGTTGACTTCAAGAGCTTTCCAACGAGTACTCATACGCCCCAAACAACATCCGGAGTCAAAGTTATGACCAAAGCAATTTGTTGTTGTCTTGCTGTCCGCTCTACTCAAAACATGGTGGGTCACAACATTTGAGTAGGAGCGCCCCTCCCGCTCTACGCGAAACAAAGTGGGTCACATCGTTTGAGTGGGAACGGCCCTCATCTCCAAATGGGGAGCTTGTGCACATCCTGGGTTGGTGTGGTTGTTTTCCCCTCTCCTGCACGTTCCATGTTCCGAAGAATAATGCATTCATCACCATAATTAAGTAGCATCCCGTCCATAGATAAATTTGTATGAGCAGCGAGGAACGACTTTACCTGATAGTTGAGTTGTCGTGCATGGGCTCAAGTCATTGGTCCTTGCGAAGAACAAGGCATGGTTGTATCAATGGAAGGGATGTCCTCATCAGAGTGACTCCCATTTCTCACACCCACACTTGACTCTCCTCTCTCACTTTTAGTTTCCACGTCTAGGGGGTAGGCTAGAGTAGCTCTTATTCGGGTTCCAAGTCTACTTTGGGATCTAGGTATGAGTTCTCTTGTATCTTTATTTCTTTGTATGACTTTGATCTACTTCAGTTATTCAGCTATTTCATATAAAGTTATGGTAGCACATGTGATAGATATGTTCTTGAGTTCTTCATTCGTTCATCATTTAGAGGCTCGTGTTCATCATGAACACTACCATTCGATCCACTTGAAGGATGATTTACTCATGCCTTTTGTGTTTGTTTAGAGGCTCGTGTTCTTCACGAACACGACCCTTTGATCTTGTTGATTAGACATAAGAGAGTTTGTATATGTTTGTATGGCTAGCCCTGTTTGAGCTAGTTAGATTGCATTGTTGTGTTGCATGAGGTTTGTGTTTATGCTACGGTACTCGGTCTAAGTCAATCAGTTATCTGGTGGCTTTACCCTGGGTCACAATAGCCCAGGCGGTGGAGTTTAGTAGCAATGCAGGCATGGTGGCTGGGCTGTGCAGCTGCGTTAGTTATGAGCTTGCCCCCCGTAACGATTGAGGTAGGCTGCGGTAGTGACAGCCGTTGGACCCTTTTTAACCCTCCACACTAGGGTATTGCTGTAGGAGGCTAAAGGATAGATTTTCGCTTGTATGTGTAGCGTCGCGGTGCTACCTCACCGTTTGTACCTGGGTGCTGAACTTTCGTTCATGCAATGCTTTGTGCTTCTTTCTTTATCATCTAACTCTTGGATATTTAGTACCTTAGAACCTAGAGCTAACTCCGTATGGCCCCCCTATGCCGTAGTGTTCTTTAGTAGAAGATGAATCAATGTGTGTGTCACACTACCCTATCTTATCATTTATCTTACCCATGTATTTGAGTTGTTGTCTCTTTCTCTATCTCATGGTTTATATTCAATGCAATAGCATTAGTCCTGATATCCACCATTGCCTTCCACGAATTCCATACCCTTGGAATACTCACTTTCCTGGGGAAATGCTACAATGGTATATCTACGCGCTTGTAGATTCATTCATGATCGTTAGGATTTACCTCTGGTTGTTCTTGACGCTCGCCCTAACATGCGCCGTTAGTAGCGACATTAAGAAACGCCAAGAAGCATTTCTGGTGCTGTTGCTAGGGAAGGCACATGATTATCATGACTATGCTTTGCATCTATTTATAAAGCTTGAGTAGGTAGATCAACTCTCAATGCAAGCTAACCTTGATTGTCTTCTTTATCTTTGGATGATGAAGACAAGTAGTGTATGACTGGTTTCGACTTACCGCCAAATTTCACAGAAGACCCAGAGTCACTAATGAGAAAAGCTCGATCTCATTTCAACTCTCCTCGCCATACTCGCTCGGGAGTCGATCCAGCTTCCTTAGTGCCATCCACATCAAACGTTATGGCCCAGAAGACACTTCATGAGTACTCAGCTCCTTCAGCTGACCAGGTGCTGCAAGGCCCTGAGGTGGCAGTTGGGACTGAGCACTTTGAAATCAAGACGGGTTTAATTACGATGGTACAGGATAGCCCATTCTGTGGCAAGCCTAAAGAGGATGCTAATGCCCATCTTCAGCAGTTCCTAGAGCTAAGCATCACATTCATCATCAGAGGTGAAAATGTGGATGTGGTTGCTTGTTCCTTTTATGTTATGTTGCCTATGAGATGTGATCAACCTTGTGCTATAACTTATATATCTTTAAGGTTACCTTTATATGCAATCAACACTTCATGATTAGGATAGGTTGATTAGATTAGAGGGAAAACCCTAGGTAGTTCGCTTTCGATCCACAAATTGATAAACCTTGGGTTGAAACTTAATCCCATGTCTTCCTTTACACTAGTGATTCTATACTTTTCAGTCATCTTCTCAATGTTATGCTTAGTTGTTTCATGCATTTGTAAAATAAAATCAGCACGTTTCTTTGCATCACTATGAATCCTCTCACTAGTAGGTAAAGGCAATATATTAATTGGAGCAAGGGGGTTGAAACCATACACTACCTGAAAAGGACTTACCTTGGTTGTGGAATGTATTGCCCGATTGTATGCAAACTCCACATAAGGTAAACATTCTTCCCATACCTTCAGGTTTTTCTTCAAAACAGCCCTCAACATGGTGCCCAAGGTGCGGTTCACTACCTCTGTTTGTCCATCGGTTTGTGGGTGGCATGTTGTAGAGAACAACAGTTTGGTTCCCAACTTGTTCCATAGTGTGCGCCAAAAGTGACTCAAGAATTTAGCATCATGATCTGAAACAATAGTAGAAGGCATACCGTGCAAACGAACAATCTCTTTGAAGAAGAGGTCAACAATATGAACAACATCATCACTCTTATGACATGGTATGAAGTGTGCCATCTTTGAAAAATGATCCACCACAACAAAGATGCTATCCCTCCCCCTCTTAGTCCGAGGCAATCCTAAAACAAAGTCCATCGAGATATCCGTCCAAGGAATAGAAGGAATAGGTAGAGGCATGTATAAGCCATGTGGATTCAAGCGAGACTTAGCTTTTTGGCAGGTGGTGCAGCGTGCCACGAAGCGCTCAACATCTCTTGTCATCTTTGGCCAAAAGAAATGTGAGGCCAAAACATCCGCGGTCTTCTTAGCACCGAAGTGCCCTATTAGCCCTCCTCCATGAGCTTCCTGCAACAACAAGAGACGAACGGAACCAACTGGAATGCATAGGCGGTTAGCTCTAAACAGTAGCCCATTATTGATCACAAACTTGTTCCATGTACACCCCTCTCTACAATTTAGCAACACATCTTTAAAATCAGGATCAAGCGCATATTGTTCTTTAATAGATTCAAGTCCAAAAATGCGATAATAAAGTTGGGACAGCAAGGTATATCTCCTAGACAAAGCATCTGCAATCACGTTATCCTTCCCTTTCCTGTGTTTGATAACATAAAGAAAGGATTCAATCACCTCTACCCACTTAGCATGTCGACGGTTCAGATTATTTTGAGAGCGAAGATACTTGAGTGATTCATGATCGGAATAGATAACAAACTCCTTAGGCCACAAATAATGTCACTATGTCTCTAAAGAACGTACAAGAGCATACAATTCCTTGTCATACGTGGAGTAGTTTAGAATAGGACCATGCAGTTTTTCACTAAAGTATGCAACGGGTTTACCATCTTGCATTAGAACAGCCCAAATGCCAACTCCACTAGCATCACATTCAAGTTCAAAAGTCTTACCAAAGTTTGGAAGTTGCAGCAAGGGTGCATGTGTCAGTTTGTCCTTCAAAACATCAAAGGATTCCTTATGTGCCTGTCCCCAATGGAACACCACCCCTTTCTTTGTCAACTCATGCAAGGGGGCTGCAATGCTGCTAAAATCCTTGACAAAGCGGCGGTAGAAACCTGCAAGACCAAGAAAACTCCTCACCAGTGTGACGGTTTGGGGAACCGGCCAGCTCTTTATAGCTTCAATCTTCGTCTCATCCACCTCAATTCCCTGTGGAGTAACAACATAGCCAAGAAAAGAGACTCGATCTGTGCAAAAGATGCACTTCTCAAGGTTACCAAACAAACGTGCTTCACGTAAAGCATCAAAAACAGCACGCAAGTGATCCATGTGTTCATCCAAAGACTTGCTATAGATCAGGATATCATCAAAGTAAACTACCACAAATCGTCCAATAAACACCCTCAAAACCTCATTCATCAAGCGCATGAAGGTGCTAGGTGCATTAGTCAAACAAAAAGGCATTACTAACCACTCATACAATCCAAATTTGGTTTTAAAAGCTGTTTTCCATTCATCTCCAAGTTTCATTCTAATTTGGTGTAGCCACTTCGCAAGTCAATCTTTGTGAAAACTATGAAACCACACAACTCATCAAGCATGTCATCAATCCTAGGAATAGGATGACGGTATCGAATGGTAATATTATTGATGGCTCTACAATCATCACACATACACCAAGTACCATCTTTCTTAGGAACCAAAAGCACAAGGACAGCACAAGGACTAAGGCTCTCACGTACATACCCACGGTCCAAAAGCTCTTGGACTTGCTGCTGAATTTCCTTAGTCTCCTCGGGGTTGGTTCGGTAGGCTGCTCGGTTGGGCAAGGTTGCCCCCGGAATCAAGTCGATTTGATGCTCTATGCCTCTCAAGGGTGGCAGCCCCGGCGGTATCTCAGCTGGAAAAACATCCACGTACTCCTGCAAAATGTTAGTGACAACAGGAGGTATCGAGCTAGCAATATCATCAAGTGAAAACAAAGCTCATTTGCAAAGTAAGGTATTGCAGATTTCATCTTCAGAAATTTCAGCAAGGTCGCATTTTGTTGCGAGCATAACCCCACCCTTCAATTTAATGCCCTCGGCCTTAGAATTAGGTGCAGGTTTACCCTTTTTAGGAGGGAAAACGGATTTTGCTACTTGCTGATGTTCAGATTGTATGTCATTCAAACTTGTAGCTCGTTCTTTCTCAGCTTGGACAATTTCAGCAAGGGTCAAAGGTAGCAAAGTATATTTCCTTCCTTTATGCTCAAAGGTGTATTTATTACTTTTACCATGGTGTGTAGCGTCAGTATCATATTCCCAAGGTCTACCCAACAAAAGAGAACATGCTTGCATAGGAACTACATCGCCATCAACTGAATTGGAATAAGAACCAATTGAAAAAGATAACCTGCAAGTTGTGTTACCTTGGCCTTTCCTAAGTCATTTAGCCACTGAATATGGTATGGATGTTGGTGTGGCTGTGTGGTCAAGCCAAGCTTCTCGACCAACTCTGAATTTACCAAATTGTTGCAGCTTCCTCCATCAATGATGACTCGCACACGTCGATTATTGACAACGAAGAAAATCTGAAATAGATTATGGCGTTGTAGCTGTTCGGGTTGTTGCACTTGTGTGTTGAGCACCCGCTGAACAATAGCACTCCTATATGTCACTGTATCCTCTCCACCAAGGATCTCTTCTTCACCATCATTTTCTTTCTCTTCTTCATCTTCGATGTCAGAGGTGCTGATGTAGCCATCCTCTGTAGCAATAGTTATGTGTGGGGCAATACAGGTCACTACCCTCTGCCTGTACCAATTGGGGGGATGAAGTAACAACCCTAGCTGAGGCTCTCTGTCTAAGGATCCAATGGTCAAAGAACAGGATCCATGTACCACCCATTAAGAGAAATATCAACCCTGCTCCCACATCAGGTAGCAGGGGTACATCATCAGATGGAGGTACTACAGCTCAGCGTCAGCAAGAGAAAGCTCAGCAGCAGCAGCAGCAGATCAGCAAAACTACGCAGCAGGAGCATCGACAACAGCAGGAGGAGGACAGGCAATCTCCGCCTAAGAAGCACCAGCAAATCAGCAAAACTACGCAGCAGGAGCATCGACAACAGCAGGAGGAACCCAGGCAATCTCCACCTAAGCAGCAGCAGCAACAGCAGCCTCTGCAACAGGAGGAGGACAGGCAATCTCCGCCTAAGCAGTAGCAGCGACAAGCGGAGGACAGGCAATCTCCGCCTGAGCAGCAGCCACCGCAGAAGAAGGGGGCCAGGAAACCTCTGCCTAGAGATGAGCTTCTTAACTATTTTTTGACAAAACGGGATCCAAAATACAAGCCTGTTGTGCCTATGTTGTCAGAAGCGGACTTACAGGCTGCTGGACCGAATTGTGCCAGGTTGCATGCTTACGCCATGGAACACAGTAAAGATAAACTTAGTTTTCTAGCAAAGTTGCCTGAAGACTCCTTTCATGGTGCTGGTGATTTAATGTTAAACATTGCATTCAGTCACGTGTATGATCTTATAACCCTGGTTGCTCTGGATGAGACCTTCTTGAGGTTGTGGACATTGTAAGTGCCTTAAAACCAAAATAGATATTTCTTTAATTTTGACCACAAAGTTCATGCATGCTAACATTTGGATTTTTTGTAGGAAAATGATGGACAAGGCAGCGAAGATGAAGATCATTGTTGGGTTTTTGGATCCACAGGTTCTCACGACCACAAAGATTGATAAGGAGTCTAACCTTGTAATACAAGCATTGAGAAATGCAATGACGAATGACTACGTGGTGGGTGCCTTCTGCACCGGTGGCCACTGTGTAACACTGATCATCTGTATGAAGTTCCAAGAGGTTTGGTATCTAGATTCTGCTAAACATCATTCCGCGCGAAAGTTCGAAGACCTCCGAGCGCTTGTGACTTGGTCCGTACCTTGTAGCAGGGCCTCTGAAATTCAATCTCTTAGTGTTTAAAATCGGTATTGCTGATCATGCAGGGCCTCTAAAAATATATGCCCAAAGGACGAAGTGATGAAAGGAAAGAAGAAAAAGCTAAAATCCAATCAAACATTCAAGCACAAGCCAAATACCACTGTAAGACCGAGGTTTTTTTTATGGTCCCTTCATACCAATTTGGTACTGCATTAACTTGTCATTTTGGTACCTCTATGCGCAGTGTGCTCAGCAGCCATCGGGGTCCTTTTTGCATGGATTCCATGTGGCATTCAATATGTTCAAACTACTCGAAGACATACCTCACATCAAGAAGGCTGCTGTAAGTAGATACTGATCACCCTTGTCTCTGCTCATATTCTCCATTTGATTTTAGAAACTGATTTGTACTTGTATTCTCATAATTATTTTATTTTGCAGGATTTCAAACCTACCCTAAATGTTTCTACAGAAGATCTAAAGTCGGTCCGGGAGATGCTGTGTGAGTACATTGTTAAGGAGATCCTCGACCGAAACGGTAACCTCTATAATGGTGCACCGTGAGTTCATTGTACTGCCTGACAAACTTGAAACTTGCTGCATTCAGGCTAGTTTAGTACTGCCTGAGAAACCTGCTTGGCTGGGGTCAGATGTTTCCTGGTTTAGGCAGTTTTCTCAGGACTCCATCCAAACAAAGCACCGATGACGAACTTGAAACTTTAGCATGCATGTCGATCTGATGAGGATCTTGATGTGATCTCGTATTGTGTATATATATATGTGATCTTGCTTGTGTATATATGTGATGAGAATGTGTTTGTGATGTCTCCTTGCATTGCTGTGGTGGCTGCCAAATCCTGGCTGTTTCCAGGATGCAGCCCCTGATCTGGTGGCTGCCAAATCCTGACTGGTTCCGGGATGCAGCCAGAAAACGGGTAGGTTACTGTAGGTGCCCTACGTATCGGTCACGGGCGTTAAGTAAGGCACGTTACAAAAACTGATCCGTGAGTAACGGGCTTCACTTGGAACGTCCGTTACAAGTATGACAACACTGTAACGGGCCGCATGAAGGCCCGTTACTAATACTGACCGGTGGGCCCTAGAAGTTGATGCTTTCGTCGAGACAGAGGAAACGCGCTTCCAGAGCACGCGTCTCCTGTCGTCGAGACAGAGGTGACACGCGTCCAGAGCACACGTCTCCTTTCGTGGAGATAGGCGAGACGCGCGTCCAGAGCATGCGTCTCCTTTAGTCCAGACAGATAAGACGCGCGTAAAAAAATGTGTCTCCTTACGTGCAGACGCGTGTCCACAGCAAACGTCTCTGATATTGAGTTCATGTAACGGGCTCGGTTTCTGTGTCCGTTACAAACATTTCAGGTGACCGGGAACTAGTTTCGGTAACAGTATTTGTTAGACACCCGTTACAATTACGTGTCATCAGTAACGGGCATCCGCCCGTTACCTTTCTTGGCTTATTTGTAACGCTTGATCGGTAACGGGCATTTTGCCCATTACCAATGGCCATCCGCGCCCGTTACCAATGTCTGTTTTTCACGTAGTGGATGGATCTCGCCATCGCGGAGATGGGGGCAAGTAGGGCGGCGGCGTGGAGATGGGGCCACGGAGGTGACGGGAGCACGCGCCCTTCCCGGCGTGCGAGCAGAGGACCTCGTCCCCGGTGATGGCGCGCCCGCACGCAGATCTGGATCGCTCTCGCGCCCTCCACCTAGGGTTGGGGAGGAGCACGTGGTGGGAGGGGGGAGTGAGGAGGTAGCGCTGTTGGCGGCGACGGGGTTCGGCGGCGGCGGTCGGCGAGGTCGGTCGGATACTCGGATCTGTGGGAGAGAGAGGAGAGCAGAGGGAGGAGACGGACGGGAGAGAGAGAGGAGCGTCGGCGAGCAAGAGGGAGGAGGGGGCAAGGGTGGGGAGCGGACGTGAGGTAGTGCTGGCGGACTTAACTGGAGTGGAATGAAAATTCGGGTCCGTGAATTTGTAATGGTAACGGACATTCGTGCGGTCCGTTCAAAAAATATTATAGGTAACAGACATTAATTAATGCCCGTTACTAATAAGATTGGGCTGAGGTACCTATACTTTATAGGTAACGAGCGTAAATTTATTGGTAACAGGCTTTAATGACGTCCGTTACCTTTAATATTTTTTTGTAACGGACTTTATAGGTCCGTTACCAATGCTGCGTGACCTATTTGAGGTTTACACGTAGTGTAGGCCTATCGCCAACGGTCAGGTGGCCTGACTGGGGGCCTGCTAGAACCTACCGTCATGGGCCCCGGCAGTAGGCTTCAACTGTCGTGACGGACGGCGGCTGCCCATCCTATACAAAGGGCGACAGCGGTCGCCGTCCGCCCCCGCTCCCCCCCCCCTCCCGCCCTCCACCGCCCGCCGTCGCCCCTCCAGTTTTTTTTTTGAATTTGTTTTTTAATTAGTTTCGAATTAGTTTATTTAGTTTAAAAAATTTAAAAATTAGTTTATTTAGTACAGAAAATGTAGAAAATAGTTTATTTAGTTTAGAAAATTTAGAAAATAGTTTATTTAGTTTAGAAAATTTAGAAATTAGTTTATTTAGTTTAGAAAATTGAGAAATTAGTTTATTTAGATTAAAAATGTAGAAATTAGTTTAAATTAGTTTATTTAGTTCAGAAATTTTAGAAATTAGTTTAAATTAGTTAGTTTAGTTTAGAAAATGTAGAAATTAGTTTATCTTTGATTATTTAGTGTAGATAATTTAGAAAATAGTTTATTTAGTTTACAAAAATTTAGAAATAAGTTTAAATTTGTTTATTTAGTTTAGAAAATAGTTTATTTATTTTAGAAAATTTAGAAATTTGTTTAAATTTGTTTATTTGGGGTAGAAAATATACAAATTTGTTTATCTTTCATTATTTATGTAGATAATTTAGAAAATAGTTCATTTAGTTTAGAAAATTTAGAAATTAGTTTCAATTTGTTTATTTAGTTTAGAAAATATAGAAAATAGTTTATTTACTTTAGAAAATTTAGAAATTAGTTTAAATTTTTCATTTGGTGTAGAAAATGTAGAAAATTGTTTATCTTTCATTATTTAGGGTCGAAAATTTAGAAAATAGTTTATTTAGTTTAGAAAATAGTTTAAATTTGTTTATTTAGTTTAGGAATAGGACATTGAATTACAATTTGTGTGTGTACGCAGCTGCAGCTATGGCTCAGGCTCATACGTCAGCAGTGTACATGCGACCAGAGTTGTTGGATGCTAGGGTCGATATCAAGCACTGCTCGTACATGACTGCCGTTCTCGGAGAGGATCTAGAGCATGTACATTCTCGCACTACGATCATGCTGATGCCGATACACGACCTTTGGGTTCCCAAGTACGTGAAATAATGCTCTATTAATGTATTTATCTTCCTTTGTAGTTATGTTTGTACTAATAAAATAACTTTTTTGTTTCAAGCTACACGTAGTAGGACTACTGCCTCTAGCGCGGTTAGTGGAGGGGGACAAGTGCGTGCCGCGGTCCTCCTGCTTTGTGCACTTCTGGATCGGTGGAGGCCCGAGACACACATGTTTCACTTCCCCGTCGGTGAAGGACCGGATTGGGCGACCAGAGAGGGGGGGAGTGAATGGGAGCCGATAAAAATTCTTTCTCAAGGGAGATAACTCCTCCACCAAGATGAACACGACCTCGATCCCAAAATCACTTTCACCACTCTCTCCGCATGTTTGCCAAGACCACATAGCCACTGGAGTGCTACTGATCCTAGGAGCAAACTTCACTAGCAAGCACAGAAACTACTCAATCACAACAGCGGAAACAAGACACGGGAAATTTCCTGCCAGGGGCGGTCAGACCGCATGGACAGGGCGGTCAGACCGCCTAGGCTGAGAAATCTCCCAAAACCACAACTCAAAGCTCACGACTCCAAATCGACCCAAGATTTCGCCTGGAAACTCCTCTGATCAAGGCAAACAAGCTCTCAGAGAAAATCCCCGGAAAACCAACACTTTCCTCGCGAAACCCCCAGGGCAGTCAGACCGCGTGCCCTGGGCGGTCAGACCGCCTCCCCTGCAGAATCTGGCCGCGGGTCAACTCCCAACTTCCCTTCACCCGATCTCCCGATTCACTCCACGGATTGCAACGAAACTTCGGGGATAGCTGGGTCACCTCATGAATGACCTCTCCACCAAAGGATATCCACCGAAACCCATCTAATCAAGAGGAATCGCGAATCGAAGGTCTCTAGGTCATGAACTCCAAGAACTCCGAAATCCACCCAAATCAAAGGATTTCCCAAAGGATTTCTGGGCAAAGTCACCAAGAAAAGAGGCACGAAAACCTCATGTGTGACACCCAACAAGAATACCTCCAAGAAACACCTCAAACAAGTCACCACAAAAATCCCCAAAAAGAGCTCCGAAAATCACCAAAAGGGAAAACGCCGGGAGACAAAGAGAGACTAGATGAACCACACCGAAGCTTCTATACATACCATGAAAGGTTCATACAAGGTCTAGCAAGCCGCCCGAACATCCATCCCTCTCACAAGATCTCTCATGAAGCACTCAAGCTAGGCCTAAGGAAAACAAAGGAGGAAAGTAAATGAACTAGGGTTCCAAGAGGTGGCTACCATCTCCTCTCAACTGAGTTTATATGGAGGGCAACCAATGACCAAACTACCCCTACTTACTTAACTTAAGATACATGCCCACCAAGGGCACATTGGGAACTTTGATCTTTTTTTCATCAGACGGACTCCCGCTGGCCGCAACCCGCTTCATCTTCACGCAAGCCTCACGATCGCGCCACGCGTCCTCCGCTTCAAAGCTTCTCGACGCGCTGCGAGCCAGGCGGTCAGACCGGCCCTCCTGGGCAGTCAGACCGGCCTTCCCCGGTCACTCCGGGCCAGGGGCGGTCAGACAGGCCTGGGCAAGCTGGTCGCCCCGTCGAGCCTTCGGCCTTGGCTTTGTGGCTCAGCCAAGCAATCCAGTGGTTTTGTGGCCAAACCACTGTAAACCCGCGTGCAAGCTTCAGCTGTTAGCTGCTACCTTGCATCGGCTTCATCCCTCTCGACGTCGTCTTGCTCTTCTTGCCAGCGTACGGTCCGCACTTGATCCCGTCGGCCACCGGGTACCTCGATCGAAGCCTACTCGTCTCTCCGCTCCTGGGAGGTCACACAGACATAGACCTTTCGCACTTGATCTTCACCTGCACCACGCGAATCAAGCCGCAACCTGTACCTGCAATACTAGGCCAAGAGTTAGTCCACACAACATTGTCAATCACTCATCACTAAAGAGCGACCATCCACCGGTCCTCGAACCACACAGGTCCTCAATCTCCCCCTTGATGTGTGCATTGACAACACCCACACACAGGGTAATCATCATAGGAAAAGAAAAAGAAAGAAAAAAACAAATAACCCATCAAGTGATCCAAAAACCAAACAACACAAGTCCTGATCACTTGAAGCCAAAGTCTGGGTCCCCTAAGGCAAGGGCAACAGCTCAACACAACCGAGACAAAAACCGAAGCTCACTAAGAGCAAACCACCAAAGCAAGAACTCAGGCGACACACGGATCTCCCCCTGAACACATGCAGGCTCCCCCTGAGCAAATGCACTCCCCCTGAACACATGCATGCAAGAACTACTGCAGATGCATGAAAGATGAGCAAAACTTGCTCTCACTGACCCAAGCTGGTCAGACCGCCTAGCCAGGCCGGTCAGACCGCCTGGGCCGGTCACATCACAGACAGGGCGGTCAGACCGCCCTATGTGACCGCTCCTAGAAAGACATGTTCCGAAACAGCTCGAAACAAGCCGAAAACCTTCTAAACATGCTCAGACCTATTTTTCATGCACAAACTTCTCCCCCTTGTTGACAAGGCAAAAATCAAGGCATTTCTACGAAAATTACAACCTAGAGCTTCTCAAATAGACAAAGAGCATTATAAAATGCTACGAGTGAGCAAATGAGCAAGCAAGACATTCCAAAGATTCGTATGAGTATTGCCATCATGATAGTAAAGCTATATGAGCAAATGAGCAAGCCATGATCAAAATACACAATTTTGCGAAAAAAATCCCTCTCATGAGCTAAAGACCAAAACATGAGCAAAGTCTACCAAAGTGAATTTAAGTCACGAACTTCATGCTAGGTCACATATCCTTAACACAAGATCATTACAAACACCCATAAGCATCTCATGTCATGTTAAAACCATCGAGCCATGTGTCTACTTCTTAAAATGAGACTTCTCATGGTAGACAACATGCAACGATTTAGCACCCATATAAAATCAGATTTAAAGCATTTATGACATGGATCAATTGAGAGCACAATTTTGAGCAAGGCATTTCATACCAAGTTAATTTTTCTCATTTAAGCATAAAATGGTACATGAAGTGCCTTTGCGGCAAAAAGAAGCTTATGCTCCCCCACAAGGTAACACATGGGCTAAACATTCATAAAGATACATGGGTCTTTGACCCCAAGTGAGAAGCACATGATATCCAACCATGAATTAAGTGAGACATAAACCACCAAAGCACACTAAGATCATGCCAAGCCTTAAACTCATAAGAGAGAGCCTATCTAAACTTTTTCCAAAAACTAGCCACCTCATTATGCAAATATAGCAAGACTATCAAGAGCATAGCTATCCTTCACAAGTCACATCAAACATACTCACAAGCTCACAACTAGCATATCATAGCACTCAATGTATATAGGAGAAGCTCATCCTACCAAATGATACAAAAGAAAAAACACCCTAAGATACAAAGATGACTATACATCATGATACAAATGCAATGCCATGCAAAAGATAAATGTGATACATATGCTACACAGGAGCTCCCACCACCAACTCAAGAAAGCAAACACACACCGAGCTCACCCCGCAAGCGAGAGAAAGTAGCTTGGTCAAGGGGTTTGGTAAAGATATCAGCTAGCTGGTTCTCGGTGGGAACATGGATCAAAGCAATCTTTCCCTTCTCCACATTGTCTCTCAGGAAGTGGTACCTCACCTCTATGTGCTTGGTTTTGGAGTGGAGAACTGGGTTCTTGGCTACACTTATGGCACTGGTGCTGTCACAAAAGAGTGGGACATGGGAACACTTCTCACCAAAGTCGCTCATAGTGTAGGCAATCCATAGGAGCTGGGAACAATAAATGGCTGCAGCCACATACTCGGCCTCTGTAGTGGACTGGGCTACACTCGACTGCTTACGGGATGACCAAGAAACCAAAGAAGACCCAAGAAACTGACACCCGCCAGAAGTAGACTTACGATCCAACCGACACCCAGCGAAGTCAGCGTCCGCAAACCCATGAAGGTTGAGTGTCGAGGCCGCAGAATACCAAAGACCAAACTTAGGGGTGTAGTTCAAGTACCTGAAAATCCTCTTGACGGCCTGCCGATGTGAAGTACTCGGTGAATCCTGAAAACGAGCGCACAGACACACACTGAACTGTATGTCCGGCCTCGTCGCCGTCAAGTAGAGGAGGGAGCCGATCATGCTCCGGTACTCCTTCTGGTCCACGGGCTCGCCATCAACATCCGCATCCAAAGCTGTAGTCGTACTCATCGGCGTAGCTATCGGCTTCGAGTCATCCATCTTGAATTTCTTCACTATGTCCTTGGTGTACTTGGCTTGATGCAAAAACGTCCCGTCCTTGCATTGCTTGATCTGAAGCCCGAGAAAGAACTGCAACTCACCCATCATGGACATCTCGAATTCCCTGCTCATGTCATCTGCAAACCTGGCAACCAAAGTGTGAGAGGAGCCACCAAAGATTATATCATCCACATATAATTGCACGATCAGAATGTCAGCGCCCTGCCTGAGGAGAAAGAGAGTCTGATCCACCTTTCCCATCACAAACCCCTTACTAAACAAGAACCCTCTCAGCCTGCCATACCACGCCCTGGGAGCTTGTTTAAGGCCATATAGTGCTTTTCTAAGTTTGTATACCCGATGGGGAAATCTCTCATTCTCAAAGCCCGGGGGTTGCCTCACATACACTTCTTCCTCTAAAAACCCATTCAGGAAAGCACTCTTCACATCCATTTGGTACAACTTGAACCCTTTAGCAACTGAAAATGCTAGAAGGATCCTAATTGCCTCCAAACGGGCCACAGGAGCAAATGTCTCCTCATAGTCTATCCCCTCTTTCTGGCTAAACCCCTGAGCAACCAACCTCGCCTTGTTCCTCACAACCTCCCCATGTTCTCCCTCTTTGTTTTTCCACACCCATTTTGCCCTAATAGGTTTGCAATTTGGTGGAGGCTCAACCAACTCCCACACCTGATTCCTCTCAAAATTCTCAAGCTCCTCATGCATAGCGTTCACCCAATCTGGATCGGAAAGTGCGTGTCCAATATCTTTGGGCTCAAAAGAAGCGACAAATGCAGAATGAGCAAAATGAGAATGCCTTTGTGACCTGGACCGTGTAGTACGTTCATGAATTTCACCTATGATCGACGAAGGTGGGTGATCCACCTGAACACATCGGGGAGCCTCACGTCTGGAGACCACCTCCCCCTCAGCAGCAGCAACCTCTCGAACAGTCTCTGTCGTCGTCGGTGTAACTGAAGGACCATCCTCAATGGTCGTCATAGTCGTGGAAGTAGTAGGTACACGGTCAGCTGCGGGAGCACCACCACCATCATCTTCTTCACCATCTTCCTGCACCTCCTCAAAGATCTCCTGGCCGAACTCCTCATCACCTGCACAATCAAAGACCAACGAACTACGCAGCTGTGTCTCGTCGAAGGTAACCTCGCAAGTCTCCACGATTTGGTTAGTTTCCAAGTTGAGCACACGAAATGCTCTAGAGTGAGTAGCATAACCAAAGAAAATGCCATCGATCGACCTAGCCTCAAACTTGTCCAACTTTCTACCCTTCTTAAGAATGAAACACTTGCAACCAAAGACATGAAAGTGACTCACCTTGGGTACTCGCCCATGCATCAGCTCATAGCAGGTTTTCTTCTTAAAAGCTCGGAGGAGGATCCGGTTTGACACATAGCACGCGGTATTCACCGCCTCAGCCCAATACCTCCTAGGAGTCCTGTGCTCATCAAGCATCGTCCTAGCCATCTCACACAAGGTCCGATTCTTCCTCTCCACAACACCATTCTGAGGAGGGGTGTACGGAGTCGAAAACTGATGCTGAAGACCAAGATCACGACAGAAGGTCTCAAAACGAGAGTTCTTAAATTCCGTACCATTGTCACTGTGTATCGCTCTAATGGCATCCCCATGTCTCTCATTCTTCAACCTCAAGATCAGGTCTCGAACAAAATCAAACGTCTTACCCTTCTCCTCCAAGAAAAACACCCAAGCATAGCGAGAGTAATCGTCCACCACAACTAGGACATACCACTTCCCACCCACCGAGCGAACTCGAGCTGGCCCAACAAGGTCCATATGCAACAGCTCTGTCGGACGCTCTGTCATGATAGCAGTCAGAGGGGGATGGGGAGTGGCTACCATCTTGCCATGCCTACAAGGCACACAAACCAAATCCTTCTCAAAATGCAACCTGGGCAATCCTCGGACAAGATCGAGTGCACTCAAACGGGAAAGAAGCTCAAAGCTCAAGTGCCCCAACCTCCTATGCCACCTCCATAACTCAGAAGAAGGACCAGCAACCAAACACCTCGGGGGACCGAAAGACTGAGAAAAAACAGCACGAAAGATCTGTCCCTCAGGCATGATCGTACAAACAAGATCGCCTCGAGAGTCAAGAACACGAGAAGCCCCCAACTTAAAACGCACCTCATAACCCTCGTCCAGCAACTGAGATACTGACAACAGGTTATAACCAAGTGACTTGACCAGAGCCACACGCTTTAGGGTCACCAACTTGCTCACCTTAACCTCACCTTCTGAAATCACCCGTCCTCGTCCGTTATCCCCGAAAGTGATGTACACCTTTGACACCACCGGGGTGAGGCTGGAGAACCACCCCTTGTCTCCGGTCATGTGTCGCGAACAACCGGAGTCAATCAACCATACGTTCTCCATGCCTCCCACCTGCAAATCAAAAACGAAAACGAGAATGAGCAAGCGACTCAACACTGGGGTTAGCACAAAAGGAATCAAACCAGTGTCAAGCCATTTGCTCAAAAGTGGGGTTAGCAACATCCACCCTATTATGTCCAAAGCTACGACCACCACGCTGAACCACCTCACGTTTCGCTAGAGGAGAACGACTACCATGAAAGGGAAAGCGTGGCTCGTAGCTCCTCTAATCCCCAAAGCTGCGACAATCTCTACCACCCTCATATCCATCACGAGGAGGAGAACGTCCAGCAAACACACCACCACCAGAAACAAACCCCCTACTGCCTGTACCACGACCATAGGAACTACCACGATCAAAGTCACAATCACGAGCATCAGCACCCCTTGCTCCCAGCTGGGACGCGGTCAGACCGCCTGCCCTGGCCGGTCTGACCGCCCCCCGTGGGTAGCAACACGCGAACCACCTCGGTTGGGAATTCTTCTCGTTCCCCAACCCGGAATAGTACGCACCTCAGCCTGACCCCTAGGCAGTGGCATACGAGGCTCAGGCACACCATTAAAGGGGTGATACCTGTCCTTGTTCGCCCACTCCTTCGCCATCCTCTCATACCTCTTCTTCTTGTAGCAGAACTCTCCGAGGTGACCGTCCCTCCCACAATACTCACAATGGAAGCGAACTGGTTTAGGCTTTGGCTGTGGAGTTTCTCTCAGTTTCTCTACCTCTTTCTCTCCTGACTTTCCCTCAAATATGTTCCCAAGGGTGCTCACAAACTTCACCGGTTTCTGAAAATTATCAGTTTTGTGGGGAAACACCGGTGGATCGGGAGTGGTGTCTAGCTTGTTTCTTAGATGGTTGGGTTTCAGAGCAAATTTGTTCTTGGGTGTCGTTTGTGGTGGAATGGGAATCTCTCCAATTTTCTCTCCCTCACCACTGCTCTCACCAATCTTGTCAGAACCCAACGCCTGACCATCTGACCTCTTAAACTCAGCTATCATCAAACTTAACTGTGGCTCATGCCCAGATAGCCAACTCATAAGCTTTCTCAGCTCATCGTTTTCATCCTGCAACCGATCAACATAGTGGGCCAATTCCATATTCTTAACAGAATGTAATTCACATGTAGAACAAGATGTAGGAATTGGAACTTTCAAAGCAGCCTCCAAAGACACAATCCTATCATGAGATTCATCTAGTTTGGCATGCAACACAGGACAGGAAGTGCAAGCACTTAGTAAAGCTGACCTAGACTTCAACTCATCAATCTCAGTCCTAAGCAAGTCTAGTTCCTCTAACTTTGAGGCATGCTTTTCCTTAAGCAAAGTTAAATCAGCCAAGAAAGCATTGCAGTCATCACAATCAGGAGCATCAGCAACAACAGGAGCAATCTTAAGGGAATCAATCTCAAGTTTAGCATCAAGATTCACAGATTCTAGCTCAGCAATTTTCTCCCTAGCTTCTTCTAGTGAGGCCCTAAGTTCTTTCCTAAGTTTCTTGGCCTCTCTAAGCATGGTATCATGGTTGTCAAGCAAAGCAACCAACTCAGCATTCTCCTGGTGCAAAGAAGAGAGCTCATCACATACCTCATCCTCGGATTCTGATCCGGAGTCATCCTTCTGGCTTCTCTTACTGCCGGAGCTGTGGGCCATGCCGCAGAAGCCATCCTCTCGTGCGAAGCAACTCAGGCCACTCAGGTTCTTGGAACCGTGCTTCTTGTTCTTGCGCTTGCTGTCGTCGTCGCTGTCGCTGGAACTCGATGAGGTGTAGAAGGAACTGGAGTCGACGTCGCTCGCTCCCACCATCGCTCGAGCCTTCTTCTTCTTGTCGTGGCCGCCACCCTTCCTTGACCTCCGCTCGTCCTTGTCCTTGTACTTGCTCTTGTGCTCACGCCTCGAGCAGTACTTGTTCTCGATCCTTGGGCGGTGCTTGTACTCGTTCTTGGGCTCGATCTCCTGTGGGCACTCGGTGATGAAGTGTCCCTGCTTGCCGCATCTGTAGCACGTACGAGTGGTTCTCCTCATGTTCACGTGGTTCTCGTGCAGCCTCTCGAACTTCCTGGTCAGCAGGGCCAGCTCGTCCTCTCCAAGCTTATCGAATTCCTCATCTAGCAAGGACACAAAGGAAGACAGAGAAAACATCCTCGAAGAGGAGTTAGTGTTAGTCCTTCCACCAGATCCGGACACAAGAGCAAGACTATGGGACTCAGTCGTGCTCTCAGCCTTGGCTCTCAAGCCACGATCCATCTCCGACGACTTGAGCTTAGAAAACAGCTCGTCCTCAGTCAACGTGTCATACACGCTCGACTCCTCAATGGCCTCGACCTTGGCACTCCACACGGATCTGTCAAGTGCGTGTAAGAGCTTGATAGCTCTATCATGATCCATGTATGGGAGAACCGCCACATTGGCCCTCATGTTGTTCACAATACAGGTGAAGCGCTGGAACATGGCATCAATCGACTCACTGAGGAGATGAGTGAAGTTCTCGTACTCTCTCCGGTGAGTGGCAAACAAGCGCGCCTGAACCTGAGCGTTCCCAACATGGGCGATCCTCAACTTAGCCCAAATTTTTCCAGCCACATTCTCTGAGTACACGCGATCGAACTCCGTGGCACACAGAGCACGGAACAAGTAATCCACGGCCTTGCTGTAGGCCTCACACATGTCCCGAGCACCCGGGAGGATGAAATCGTCCGGAATGACATAATTCTCATTTTGCGTCACATCCCAGATCAATTGTCCTTTCCCACGCAAGAACGCGCCCATGCGCCTCTCCCACATCTGGTAGTTCTTCCCATCGAAGTGCGGAGGACCCGACCCCTTTCCGTAGTCACCCATCTTTGGATCTTAGACTGGTTAGAATCAAAAAGATCCGTAACCGGCTCTGATACCAATTGAAGGACCGGATTGGGCGACCAGAGAGGGGGGGGAGTGAATGGGAGCCGATAAAAATTCTTTCTCAAGGGAGATAACTCCTCCACCAAGATGAACACGGCCTCGATCCCAAAATCACTTTCACCACTCTCTCCGCACGTTTGCCAAGACCACGTAGCCACTGGAGTGCTACTGATCCTAGGAGCAAACTTCACCAGCAAGCACTGAAACTACTCAATCACAACAGCGGAAACAAGACATGGGAAATTTCCTGCTAGGGGCGGTCAGACCGCATGGACAGGGTGGTCAGACCGCCTAGGCTGAGAAATCTCCCAAAACCACAACTCAAAGCTCACAACTCCAAATCGACCCAAGATTTCGCCTGGAAACTCCTCTGTTCAAGGCAAACAAGCTCTCAGAGAAAATCTCCAGAAAACCAACACTTTCCTCATGAAACCCCCAGGGTGGTCAGACTGCGTGCCCTGGGCGGTCAGACCGCCTCCCCTGCAGAATCTGACTGCGGGTCAACTCCCAACTTCCCTTCACCCGATCTCCCGATTCACTCCACGGATTGCAACGAAACTTCGGGGATAGCTGGGCCACCTCATGAATGACCTCTCCACCAAAGGATATCCACCGAAACCCATCCAATCAAGAGGAATCGCGAATCGAAGGTCTCTAGGTCATGAACTCCAAGAACTCCGAAATCCACCCAAATCAAAGGATTTCCCAAAGGATTTCTGGGGCAAAGTCACCAAGAAAAGAGGCACGAAAACCTCATGTGTGACACCCAACAAGAATCCCTCCAAGAAACACCTCAAACAAGTCACCACGAAAATCCCCAAAAAGAGCTCCGAAAATCACCAAAAGGGAAAACACCGGGAGACAAAGAGAGACTAGATGAACCACGCTGAAGCTTCTATACATACCATGAAAGGTTCATACAAGGTCTAGCAAGGCGCCCGAACATCCATCCCTCTCACAAGATCGCTCATGAAGCACTCAAGCTAGGCCTAAGGAAAACAAAGGAGGAAAGTAAATGAACTAGGGTTCCAAGAGGTGGCTGCTATCTCCTCTCAACTGAGTTTATATGGAGGGCAACCAATGACCAAACTACCCGTACTTACTTAACTTAAGATACATGCCCACCAAGGGCACTTTGGGAACTTTGATCTTTTTCTTCATCGGACGGACTCCCGCTGGCCGCAACCCGCTTCATCTTCACGCAAGCCTCACGATCGCGCTACGCGTCCTCCGCTTCGAAGCTTCTCGACGCGCTGCGAGCTAGGCCGTCAGACCGCCCCTCCTGGGCAGTCAGACCGGCCTTCCCCGGTCACTCCGGGCCAGGCGGTCAGACCGCCTCCCCTGGGCGGTCAGACCGGCTTGGGCAAGCTGGTCACCCCGTTGAGCCTTCGGCCTTGGCTTTGTGGCTCAGCCAAGCAACCTAGTGGTTTTGTGGCCAAACCACTGTAAACCCCGCGTGCAAGCTTCAATTGTTAGCTGCTACCTTGCATCGGCTTCATCCCTCTCGACGTCGTCTTGCTCTTCTTGCCAGCGTACAGTCCGCACTTGATCCCGTCAGCCACCAGGTACCTCGATCGAAGCCTACTCGTCTCTTCGCTCCTGGGAGGTCACACAGACATAGACCTTTCGCACTTGATCTTCACCTACACCACGCGAATCAAGCCGCAACCTGTACCTGCAATACTAGGCCAAGAGTTAGTCGACACAACGTTGTCAATCACTCATCACTAAGGAGCGACCATCCACCGGTCCTCGAACCACACAGGTCCTCAATCGGCAAGGTGGTGCTGACTCTTCAGGACGTGGCCCTCTCGATGGGCCTTCCTTGTGCGGGAGAGGCGATGGGGGCTGTGGACATCGCAGCCAACATTCCTCGGAATGATCGTGCCCCCACGGCGTACCAACTGTTCGCGAACTCTCACGGACCCACCTCGGTTTGGTTGCAGCAGTTCAGGGTGCGTACCTTGATCTCTTCTTTTTTTGTTTTTATAGTTCTGGAGGCATTGTAATAAACGATTGAATTTGTTTGTGCAGGATGATTACCTAGCAGATGACGCCCAGCCCGAGACAGTCAACAGGTTGCTGGAGGTGTACCTGCTCTGTACGTTTGGGTTTGTGATGTTCTGCAGTTCCCAAGGAGACGCGGTGTCGAAGTTCTTGATCCCCTACGCTCGGAGGATTGCCGACGCGCCCTTGGACGCGGTCCCCCAGATCAGTTGGAGCTCCGCTGTTCTTACCGGCACATATAGGGGGTTGTGCACGGTGGTTTCCAAGGGTCGTTTGGAGAAGGCGATCCTTCTCTAATGTCCTCTCCTTCTGCAGTTATGGTGCCACGAGCGCTTTTCGGTTGGTCGGCCAAAGGTGGCCCTCACGCCGTACGAGCACCTACCTGAGGGCCACGACCCCGTCGACCGTTTCACCATGGGCTCGCTGTGGTGCCTACGGACCGTAATTACTTACCTTTGACTTTCAATATTGTTTGCTCAATTCGCATGTAGGGTTCACATTTCATTTGTATGCAGTCCTTGTGGGTTCACGACCAGATGAAGAGGGTGTACAAGGACTTCATCGGTTAGTTCAACTCTGTCATGGACGACGACGTCAGGTGGACGCGGTACACAGAGGAGGCTATCGCGGCCTTGTGCTTCCGAGACCAGCACTATTGGAAGACGAAGACACCCTTGGTGTTCGACATCTTCGTGGAGGAGTACGTCATCCATAGGGTGATGAGGCAGTTCAACCTCTACCAGGAGTCGTCTGTGCCTGTTGCGCACACTGTTACTCCCAATGTGCATAAGTAAGTTGTCGTCAATTTCTAAATTAAATTCCACATATGAAGATTGAGCCGCTAACAAATCTATTTAACTTGTGATATGTGGTCTCGAAGGGAGTTGGGGCGACGACTGCTTGGGCCGACAGGATGCAGCAGTACGTAGAAGCTTTGGCTACCGCTTCCACACCAGAGAACGTCGTCACAGAGGACTTTCCCACGGCGATAGCACGTGGGAAGCGTACATCGAGTGGTACACCCCGAGGACTCAGACACGTGTGATGCGCATTCCAACGTAGCCACCATCGTAGGTTCCGGACGTGCAGAGGATCCTTCCTTCTGTCATGTACCTGGTGCGACGGGATCAGAATTACTACCAGTCGGTGAGTTTGTGGATGCAATCAAAATTTTTATGCTACTAAACATTATAACATTTTGTTGGCATTTCTTAAC
This sequence comes from Cenchrus fungigraminus, assembly GCA_036936925.1. Lineage (NCBI taxonomy): Eukaryota > Viridiplantae > Streptophyta > Magnoliopsida > Poales > Poaceae > Cenchrus > Cenchrus fungigraminus. Next base: position 120,938,957 of record CM072779.1, on the reverse strand, counting down.
GTCACCACTAGTTGTACACCTAGAGGGAGCGTAAAAGAGAGACTGGGTATACCGACGGGTACGAACGAATCCGCAAGCGCACGGAAATACCATTGTAGCACTTCACCTCGGAAGGAGAGTATTCCACGGGTATCGAATCCAAGGAACGATGTGCGCTATCCTCTATTCTAGTATAGATGGTCCAAGGACACCAAGCTCAGCTGTGGTAGGAGAGAAGGTGAAGGGCTTCCTAAATGTATTGATCAAGGTCGTATCATCTCACGGTATATGGAACTTACTGTGGGGCGCCAGCCCATCCTAACTTTTTAGGGCTAGGCCAATGTTCTGGAAATGGGGCCCTACTCGGTACCCAGGCGTAGAGGATTACTAAGGGTCCAACATGCTGTCACCATGCGGCCTACCTGTCATGTGCCGAGTACGTGGTATTCGAAGGATAACCATAGTCTAGACACCACGTCTACACCACTGATTACTACTATAGCGGGATACGTCTCCCAGGCCGGTAGCCCTACCATAGCACTCGTATAAATACGGAGTGACGAACGCAAAGCAAGTGTGGACTAGATCGTACCTTATCAGATCAGGATAGGTTAGGAAGAACAACTACTGACATATTTATGAGCCTCAACTAGATCAAAAGAGTGATCCACAAACAAACAGATAAATGCACTTGCGTATGTATTTAACTAGATCGAAGGGTTGTGTTCATGAAGAACACAAGCCTCTAGTTCAAGAACACATGAAGAACACAAGAACACATCAATCATGCAAGAACACACTTTAGTCTAAATGAGATATGTCAAAATACTTACTTTGGTCTAAATGAAGAACAAAGAAGAGCACCTTCATCTCACCTTCACTTCCCTCTCTACCTAGCACTCACACACACACCCAACATGAGGAATGAGAGGAGAGGGAACTTGGGATGTGCTCCAAAAGGGAGCCCCTCCCCTCCTATTTATAGAGGAGGGGGTGGCTTGCCAAGAGGCAAAATCCTCTCCAAGATGTGCAGCTTGCTTTGGGCGCCACCAATAGGAGAGTGACATGTGGCGAGAAATCTTGCAATGCACTCTTTTATAGCTTCTAGGGGAAGGAGCCAAACCGACCTTCTACCAGCCAATCAACGGGCGCCATGTCACCAATCCACCCCGGAACGTTGCAAGGGATCAACCAGGAAGCACCACATGGAAGCAGATGGCGAACAGAGGCAAAAAGGGTTCGGCCTAACCTAGGTTTGGCCGACCCTGGCCCACCTCCTCGTGGCTCGTGCTTTCTCTGGGTGACTAGTATGTGGGCCCTTATGACAGTTCTAGGTGCATGCAGAGTTTTGAGGTGGTTTGGGTCCCTGGTGGGCCCTTGGATCCTTGTGCTGCACACATGGTGGTGTTTGATTCGTTGGTAGTTGCTTCACATGGATTGATGAGGTGTCATGGACACATGGCATCCAATGTGGCACACATCACCACGTGGTCTACTGTGGGTCCCACCGAGCTCACAAGATATCGGGAGTATGATCTTGTCTTGTGCATAACTTTCCCATCCGGACTCTGAAGTAGACAAATGATATATCCGTTTCGATCATCTCGACGAGCCCGTCGCAATGATGCAATCCAATTTGCATTTGAGATTGTTTATAATGATGCCATATTCATGCCTTTGGTTCAGGGGACCACGAGGTCCTGGACAGCTTGGATCAAATATGCAAGCTTTCTCTCCATTTCTTGTGCTGAATACCTGCATTCGAATAGACATCGATACTTGTGGATAGTATTAGTTTAAGCTCCTATTCTAGTGTTGATGACCCTTTTACATTTATTTTATGCAGGTATTGACGGTGTAAAAGTAGCACTTAACAGCTGTCAACACATTTACTACTAATTTTGTTTGCAATATGACGTGATTGCGGAGCTTTCGTATATTTTAGGGGAGGTGAGGAGGAGGCTGCCCATCATGGGATATCAAGAGATCGAGCACATGTACGAGAGGATGCACGGCATCACCACAAGGTTCCCTGCCACTGTCAACTACGGTGGTAACGTGGCTCTATCTATTTTTCCACGTTACCCCCAGTCGTCCTCCAGCTCCACCTCGACTGGTCGTTCGTACCAGGCACTGTCTTCCTCACCACGCCCACCCTTCCCGGCCTCTTTCTCAGCTCCGTCGTTTGTGCCACGCCCTCCGGTGCATCCCTAGAGGATGCATCCTTCGGTGGGACCAGGACCTTCCGTGTTGCCTGGACCTGCACATACTGCGCCAGCAGCACCACCACCACCACCAGCACCACGAGCACCAGCACCCGCAGCACCACCAATAGCAGAAGATGTTCCTTCCTCGTCCACTGTCCCTGCTCTTTAGTTAGGTAATGACCACAATTCTATCTCCAACCACATACACTTTTAATACATCATTCTTTTAAATACGATACATACTTTGATAATACTATTTGTTCCATCTTACGGTGGCAGCGACACTCCTAGCTTGACCCTAGATGGAGAGGGCAGCCGATGGTAGTGTACGGTGATTTCAGCTTCGACTACTTGCGTGGGGTGTCATGCACCGGGACGCAGGAGGAGCTTGGAGGGTCGCAACTACTAGGTGCACCACCCACGGGGACACAGGAGGCCGGAGGGACGTAGCCATCTCTAGGAGGGTTGCTGGAGTTCGTAGGGTCGTCGCAAGCCCCCGCAGGAGAGTCCCACCCGGTTGCAGGGTCGACGCCCCGCAGGAGAGTCCCACCCGGTTGCAGGGTCGACGCCCCCACCGGCGGCGGCGATGGGGACACCACTTGCCGACGATGCTCGGCATCAGCAGATCCACCCACATGACCAGTTCACGTACCCCTGCGACCAGACATGGGCCACAGCCCGAGCAGACAGGCAGCAGCAGAAGAAGAGGTGTTGCTAGGTTAGGTTACATCTGTTAGGTTACGCAGCAGCACTCTTATTCATGATATTGGACATACTATCTATATGAACTAATTTTTTGTTATGTCACTTTGCTTTTCTTTGTTAGTAGCAAGTATTTCTTTGTACCATGCAAGTATTTATTTTACAAACAACATTTAAAACCAACATAAAAAGCATAAAAAAATTAAATGAGCCAACCGCCGTACGCCACAGCGGTTAAGGCCAACCGCCGTACGCCACGATAGTTGGGTCTAACCGACGTATGCTACGGCGGTTAAACCTAACCGTCGTGAGGCCCCAGCAACTGCCATGGAGGCCGCCTAACTGTCGTAGGCCACGACGGTTGCAGTGCAACCACCGTGGCCTACAGCGGTTAGTTTCAACTGCCCTGTGCCATAGCGGTTGCACTTAAACCGCCATGGGCCATGGCGGTTTTCGTATAGATTTGACAAAATCCTAGACCATCATATATTTTTACAAAATCGAAATATATATATATATATATAATTCTGTGCACAGAGGAAACAAATACAGTCGGCCCTAGCAGCAAACAACAAAGCAGCATCAGAGAACATAGAAGGCCAAAGAAGATGCCGTTTGGGCCAATTCGTGGGTTGGCCGAACCCATGGTTTGGGCGAACCATAGTTGCCGTCTCTCATGTTGATTTTTGGTGTGAAGCTGTCCCGCACATTTCTATAGGCAGTGGCGAGGATTTCTATATATAACACGCCCGGAATAGCCTCTCCACCCTATAAAAGGAGGAGAAGAGAAGAGCCTCATATTGTAGAATAGTTAGAAAATAGGGAGAGAGTGAGGTGTGGCTCGGAGGAGGCACCGGTCTGTTGGCGCTCTTCTCCGGCCTTGTACCTCAGCAGATACTTCATTTGCTAAGTAAGTATTCGTGATTCCTTATGGTAGAAGTTCTTTTGGTAATATAAGTTTATCTATTATCTGTTGTGGGATCATCGCTCGTCCTTATGGCGGGGACTCTGGCCTTAGGACTCTAGCTGCGGGGCGGAGTCTGGTCATGGTCAGAGTCGGGGTCGAGAGTGTAGACGTGGTATCTAGACTAGAGGTTCCCTTTGTTTTTGCGTACGTTCTCAACAGTCCGAGGGGTAGGTGCACGGGTGGTGACAGCCCCATGGATCCTTTTTATTCCCCCACGTGAGGGTTCAGCATAGAGCTAATAGCCGGAGGCTCCTAGCAGACCAGGGGTAGACCGGTGCCCGAAGAAAGCATGTAGAGGCTGAGTTTATGTTATCTTTATCTCATTGTTTCCTTGGACGAACCAGCTAGGAGACTTTTACATCTCCATTCCCTGAGTAAAATACGATACCCTGAATACTCTTCGAGTGAAGTGCTACAATGATATCTTCCGTACGCTTGCGGAATTCAGATACGTTATGAAATACCAACAAGTATTTCTGGCATTGTTGCCAGGGATGGATTCTAAATCCGTTCTTAGGTGGTTGCACTAAGAAATGTCAACAACGTACTCAATGAGAAGGATTGTCTGTTCTTAGGTGGTTGCACTAAGAAATGTCAACAACGTACTCAATGAGAAGGATTGTCTCTTGGCAGTTCAAGAAGGTCTATGTGGATTCCTCGTGGAAGAGGTGGTTAATCCAGCCAGAAAACATCATCATCACTGATATGTAGCTGACTAACTTAGAATTTGAGACTAGGAATTTGAATGGAACGATATTTTGATGTATATATCCTAATTGTAGCATATACTTTCTATTTTTCTTGTACAAAATTGTGTATGTGTATGTGTATATATAAATTTGCATACATAGATATATAAGTCTAAGTATGACGTATATAGTACACATGTATACATAGATATTTGGTTTAAATATGATACGTGCATATATACGTGACACAACAATTAGAATATACGCGTTAATAATATTTAGAATATCTGAAATTGAAAAACAAAAAAGAAAGGGGACCCTTTAGTCCCGGTTGGTATTACCAACCGAGACTAAAGGGGTTGCGTCCAGGTGCTGGCGTGCCCCCCTTTAGTCCCGGTTGGTTTACCCGGGACTAAGCGGGGGGGGGGCTTTTGTCTCTAGAGATTAGTCCTGGCTGGCCTTTAGAGCCCTATGGCTCTTACCAACTGGGACTAAAGGCCCCTCCTCCACCAGTGCACACAAAGTTTGATACTAATGTTTCCGAAGAAATCTACTCATTCAACCCTAATATATGCCTCATATACATGTTTTTCTTTTCCCATAAAAAATATTTCTTTTTAATTTCACATTAAATGCAGAATGGCCATTGTAGTATCATAACTACTTTGCTTTCCTAACTCACTAAGTCTCTTGCTTGACCATCATTTCCATGTCACCATGTTAATCAAAAAATAAAATTTGGCCTTCCATTGTCTATAATATCAAAATTTTAACCATGTGGATGAACCATCATGCCTGTATAATCCAAACATTGTGGATAGAACTTTGTTCTTAGAGCATCTCAAACAGTTTGCTAAATCAAGTTGGCATATTTGATTTTTTGTTTGGCAAAAATGCTGAAAACACTCCTCCAACAGTTTGGCAAAGAACTTGACAATTTTTGCTTGGGAAAAACTTGCGTCCAACGCATAAAGATACACGCGTGTATTCGTGTTTCTCCCGCGTGTGGAGACAGGTGGGAGGATGGAAAAAGAAATAAAGGATAGAGAAGGGTTCCTGACGCAAATGTATAAGAGATAAAGAATAACTTGGCAAGTTAAAACTAGCAAACTTTTGGAGATGCATTCTTTTTTTAGCTTGCCAAATCTTTTATGAGTTGGCAATCACAGGATTGCCATATTTGATTAAAAAAACGCAAAAAACATGCCCCTACAGTTTGGCATAGTACTTGGCAAATTTTGGCAACTTGGGAAAAGAGGTCCTCAATGTGCAAATATACGTGTGCCTACTCTACTTGGCATCGGCGTTCTCCCATACACGAAGCTAGAGGTAGGAGTGGAAAAGAAATAAAGAATAAAAAGGGTTCCTGATACAAATGTATAAGAGAGAAAGAATAACTTGACAAGTTAAAAATAACAAACTTTTGGAGATGTATTCTTTTTTTAACTTGGCAAATCTTTTAGAAGTTGGCAAATCACAAGATTTGGCAAGTTAAAAATAGTAACCTTGAGGAAATGCTCTCAAGAGTTTTGTTTTGTGGGGTCTTTGTGTAGATTCGGGCAATATATATTTGTTGTTAGTAGTGTAAGTGGCATCATTTTGTGAGTAGGTGGCCCCTTTTGCTTTTGTCAGATTAGTACGAGATTTAACTTATCATTTATCAATACATATATAATAGGCACGCTTTCATAAGAAAAATAGGTAAAAGTCTAATTTTCAACCTCCAACTATAGAAAAAGTCTATTTTCAACCTACAACTACAAAACTGGATAGGGAGGGCCATCGAACCATTAAAACTGGGCAAATTTGGCCTTTGTGTGGTTTTGGATAGTGGTTTTGCATTTTTAAAATTTTTAAACATTTAGATTTCATGCAAAAATTCATAAATAATTCATTTCGAATCAGAAAAATATCGAATCAGTGTCAAATGTTTTCTAAAAATGTAACCTATCTATTGGAGTTCTATTTGGTATTATTTGAAACTTAATTGTTCGTGTTTCTTGGAATAACAACAAATATTATGTAAATAACACTAAATAGAGTACCAACAAATAGCCTACACTTTTAGAAAACTTTTAGTATCAACTTCATATTTTTTTGAATTTGAAATGAATTAGTTATGGATTTTTACCAAATCAAAAATAATTGAAATTTCTAGAAAATGCAAAACCACCTTCAAAACCACCCAAAGGGCCAAATTTGTCCGGTTTTGACAGTTCAATGGCCCCTCCTATCCGGTTTTGTAGTTGCAGGTTGAAAATCAGACTTCTGTTGTAGTTGCAGGTTGAAAATCAGACTTTTGTTGTAGTTGGATGTTGAAAATCAGACTTCTGTTATAGGCGGAGGTTGAAAATCAGACTTTTCCCTAAAAAAATATCGTATATCAATCGTGCTATGTAACTTCACTGCTAGAAAAACAACCATCAGTACTAGTCATGTGCATATATAATTCATGCAAAATGGATTGTGTAACCGTGTCGTCTCTTGATAAAGAAGAAGCAAAATCTTGCTTGGAAATGTTAGGAGGAAGACAATGTTCATAAGAAACTTGTTTGTTTTTACGAAATCTACACTTTTGTAGTTGTTCAAAACATTTGGATGCCTAATTTATGTGCGCAAATATAGTTTTTGGAATACAAGGGTCAAAAGGGATAAAACTCTGTATTTCTAGTGATATTTATGTATTTGAGAGATTATAAAGATGTCCAACAATGGGGGAGGTAGTGCTTTCGAGTTTCGAAGACAGGGAATTACACTAGTACTCAAAACTTATAACTTGTGATTCAAGTTGTTTTTGGCTATTTTTCTTTGCCATTTTTTTGGACATGACTATACATGTTGACATTTGTGCACATTTACTCACATCCACACTAGTTACCATGTATGGATTCACGCACGCCAGTTGCCACACATGGATTCACACAAGTATATGTGCCACCTCCAATCTGTTGTGCTAGTTGCATAATCGGCACAGATAGTATTCCGCACATCCCCAAATCAAACCAAAACATAAGAGTAGTTGGGTGTGAAACTTTAGGATGTAATGTATAATGTTAGCTTTGATGTTTCTAATCTAGAAAGGTTTGGTGTGTAAACACTACACCGTGTCTAGCCTTGTTCGTTTGATCCTTGTTTATTGGTTGTTTAATCAGTCGTTTACTCCACATAGGTGATCAAATATTTAGCGTTTAACATTTAGACTTTGACTATATATCATAGTTTACTTCAGGTATGAAATAAATCTATCTATCCTCATCCACCGCCCATCCATAATACAACGGCTCATATTTTTATGTTTTTATTTTACATTAAAATATCTATTCTTTATTCCACATTAGATGAAGCCACTGAACTAATCAGATATGATTTGCGATACAAGGTAACTGGCGCGGGTAAAACAAATAGTGTAGTTGGGTATGAAAGGATGCAATACAAGGTTACCTTTCATGTTTCTAAATCTAGCAAGGGTTGGTGCGGGCACTGCCGTTTTCTTAATTCAGAGCTAGCTGCCTGGCTGATAGCTAAGGCAGTTTATAGTACAATTTAGTTGCATGTATATAGTATATCATTACTCATAGATTAGTCTTCAACTCTTACTTATCACACCATGGTCGTGTGGCTCAATCGTTTCCAACCATCAGCATCATTCCTATTAGGCACTGGTATACAGTGATCGGTCAGGGCAATGATTGCATTTGGTGGGTGACACGGTTGGTTGAGCTAGTCTGAACATTTGGTCCATTTAAGAAGACGAAAACGAAATGGAAAGTGAACATTATATAACTAATATTAATTGGTAGAGACATCATGTTAATCTTTACGAGTTCTAAAAATTCTCAAGAAAGCAGAACCATACTCGAGGATTGGTAAACTCTATCCATCGTATAAGCCTCAGACCATTTCTAGATGAAGGGTCATGTCTTGCCATCCTTAGTGGAGCACGGGAGCTTTAGATTCATACCACTAGATGCCACAGTTCCTTCTCTAGTGGCGGGGGTTTATGAAGATGTGTATTGTGTGTTAGTGTCATGCTCGGTTTGGTCGAATTGACACATTTGGGCTGCTGTGGACCGGACAAGGATCACGGATGTGCAAAGAGTTTATATATGACAAGGAACAAATTAAGGATCAAAGGGGAATTTTAGGTACACTTTCTTGAATTTTACAGAATATGCATAGCATGTATTTCATTAAGCAGAAGAGAAGTTTAAGTTTACAACCACAACAACAAGTTTACATGAGCCCCAAGAGCAAGGCAAAAATAAAAAAGGCACAAGGCTTGACGCCACCATTTTTTTATTTGACGTCAATGACAAAAAAAGGTCCAAGATGAAAAGGGGACATGTTGGAATCAAATTGAGTGTACTGGCTTGTAAGAAAATGTTGAAGTGTGGAAAAATATTGGTAAGGTGGGAGGAGCTAGCAAGTTAAACATACATGTCTGATCTCTATGCAATGTTGACTTAGCCTATTTGAAATGTTGACATGAATTTATGGATTGTTCAATCAAGTGTAAGAAAATGTTGAATAATTTTCATGAGGAATATCGATATGCTGCAATGGTTGTGTGCTAATAAATGGGCATAACGAGTTTTAAAGGTGTGTTGCTTAACTAGCTTCAGCAAGCCATATATAATAAGTTCTGATATAAGAACCTCCGGCTTCTTGACGTGGAAGGGCTCCGAAATCATATATAGTAAGTTCTGATATTTTTCCTTTTTAACTTTTATATAATCTTTGAAATTCGTGCATGTAACCTTATTTGTTGGATATATAAGACTCATCTTTACCCTAATTAAGGCTTCTCGTCCGCTGAACAGCCATAGCCGAGACATGTAGAGGATGGGGAATGTTGTAGATGGTCATGTAGAGGAACGACCTGACGGTGCCAAAATCCAGCTGATTGTAAAGCAAGCCCGCCTGTTGTTCACGGCGATGTGCAGCCTGGTGATCTCGTCCATTGTATCCAGCCCACGCGCCAGCATACGCATTGCCACAGGTGCGCCACCATGTGCTGCACCATGTTGTATGATGCCACCCTCTCCTTAGTTTGATGCATTGTTCTTAAAAAGATCATTCAAAAAATAGAGACTTCTTAGATTCTCATTCTCCTACTCATGTCGTGACACATGTCCTCATCATGTGAATAGGCTTCTCCATGTGGCCCGAATGCCTGCCCAGTTATGATCTACGATGTAATTTCAACCGTCTATATAGTGATGCATGAATCTCAAACTTTGGAAGATGGTAAGAAAAAATCTTGCAGAATATAGATAAGGTTTCAAACCACGGCCGGTGCAATAAGTGTCAAGGTTCAGAGGCTCCATAATCAAATCTCCAACTAGTACTAATGGCAAAGGTTAAATAATTAAAAAAGATTGCACATCTCTACTTATACTACTTATTAAAATCAAAGAGGATGCAATTTTTCGGCTCGTTAAAAAATATATGCCCCGTGGTCGTCCCTCTGATCGATCCCACCATACTGTAACACCCAAACCCAATATACCATTGTAGTTGAAGTTAATGACCTATGTGACCCAATTGTGATTGTAGTTGGTGAGTTTAGTACCAGCTTGGAAGTTTAGGAGGTGAGGGCCAGCTTATAATCATTGATGTTCCAAACATAGCACATCTAGTTAACCCTTTTACACAAAGCGATGACGGAAGTGTAAGAGAAGTGTTATGTGTATGCGGGTCTGTTCCACGTGAGAAGCTGACTGAGGAGTTGGGCCTGTCCGTCCAATCATAAAAAGGATGTTAAAAAGGATGTTACATAACACAACAAATTAGATATTTTGTATGTGCATATATTCCATCAACTAGGCCCCCTACTGCTATTCAACAGAAAGCCTCTGAGCATTCTTCCATTGCTGCATGAAATCTTTTAAACTCATTGGTTAGACTAGATATCAATCCACATCGAGACATTATTTTTTTGAATTTTTTTATTTCTCTTCTGCAATTAGATTAATTTTTCATGACATATGTTGTGACTACTAAATTATTTGTTTATTGTTTGGCCTACAACATGCTATGTATAGATGACTTAGTTCTCATCATTGTTCTCAAATTATTATTCCTGTCGGATCTTCCTATTTATTGAAATATATTTCACTTGATTGCAGTTTGTATACCATAACTTATGTATAGACAAAAATTGATATTTATATATCATGTCTTTTGTATTAAAAAAATAGCTCAATTAGATCCATCACCATCTTTTGTTAATTAATGTGGTTGAATAAGTTGCAATGGTGACCAAAATATTAAGTGAAAATAGATCGAGAAGAAAATTGTGGAACATCAAGCAAACATATTGTTCATTTAGACCCATTGGTTACACTAGAAATCACTCCATGGCGAGACATTATTTTTCAAAAAAATTTTATTTCCATTCTGCAATTAGATTAACTTATATATAGAAAACTTGGTTCGCACCATTGTTCTCAAACTGTTATTCCTATCGGGTCTTCCTATTGAAATATATTTCACTTGCTGTTTGTATACCATAACTTATGTATAGAAAAAAAACCATATTTATATATCATGTCTTTTGTATAAAAATAGCTCAATTAGATCCATCACCATCTTTTGTTAATTAATGTGGTTGAATAAGTTGCAATGATGACCAAAACATTAAGTGAAAATAGATCGAGAAGGGAATTGTGGAACATCAATGCCACATATTGTGAAATGCAACATTACTCAGTAGTGATGAACAATTAAGTCTTGGCGTATTGATCAAGAGGCATGACAAATGTTTGGTTTGGTTGAATCTTTTGTATTATTTTAGGTTTACAATTATTAAGTATGATGCAAAATTAGGGAATCTTGATGCACGGTATTATCAATGAGATCTTCATGGAAAAGTTTAAATCATTAATTGAGGATGCTAAGATGTACATTAAATCAATTGTTAGTCACACATTAACATATTATACACATCAACATATTAGTATCAGCTAGTGAAAAAAGATAGAATAGTCAACTTGTTGCTCATAACTACTCTCAAAAAGTTAAAAGATATATAATACATTCTAAAGTATAATTTCAAGTTCATAAGCACATACTCCCTCCGTACCGTAAAACATGTCGTTTTTTTTGGCAGAACTGGGAGCTTTCATTCATTCATATGAGGGTTACAATCTTGGGCAGCTGCTTCCATCAACCACACCGGAAGGCAGCCACTCCAAATACGCAACGGGGCATCGACGGAGGGGAATTTTGAGCAGCTATCAGCTATATGGTTCACCTCGCGTCGCACCCAACAAACACGAAACACAGAAAAAACACTCCCAAGCTCTTTAATATGATGCACAAGACCAGCTAGCTGCGATCTATCTGCCGAAGGTGTCGACAAAGCAGACACAAGGGTGGAGTTGTCCATCTCCAAAATGACTCGCTCGCACCCCATTTCGCGCGCGAGCTCCAGACCATCCCGTGCTGCCAATGCTTCAGTGATCAAGGCGTCGCCTACCTGTCCTAGCCATTTCGCCCGTGCTATCAACACTTGGCCATCATGATCACGAAACATAGCAGCGCCTGAACCAATACCCGTGCGGGCATCAAAGGCACCATCCGTATTGACTTTAACCCAGCCTTCCATCGGTGGATGCCAATTTTCCTGCTGCCTCTGCTTGTGCTCCCCCTTCTTTTCTCTAAGACAAATCAGGTCCTCGACCATTTTTGCAATATGCCTTGCTGCCGCTCTGGGGTTCCACCTGGTACGTCCATGATTATGGGCATTCCGGTTGTTCCAAAGAGACCAGCCACCACACACGAACAAAGCTGCCTCTTCTCGGGAACATACCCTGGCCGCCAACAGATCTTTTGCCCACGTCCCAGGATGTAACTCCGGCAACTTCCTTCCTGTAACCACTCGCACCTCCTCCCAGAAGCGTCGAGCCCATGGGCATTCCACAACAACATGGTACAAGTTCTCCTGTGGATTCCCACACATCTCGCAGTGGCTCTCTTGTATGACGTGCCTTCGCTGCAATTCAGCTTTCGAGGGGAGAAAGACATTGATCACTCTCCACCAGAAAATCCTCACTTTCGGAGGAATTTGCAGCTTCTGAAGAACCTTCCACCACTACCCATACTCAGACATCCCCCCTACACCTTGTCTTTCTTGTGCCTTACGAGACTCCTCTTTCTTCAGCAAACGATATGCAGACCGCACAGAGAAGTTGCCTGATCTCTCGAAGGCCCACCCTAGCACATCAGTGTCCATAGAGCAGCTCGGTTGAATTTTTAAAATCTCCTCAGCATCTAACCGGATGAATGAGGCCCGAATCAGCTGCTCATTCCATCTCCTCGTACCAGGAATAAAGAGGTCTTCCACCGAAGTAATCAACGTGCCTGGCAGACGCACTAGTGGCTTCATCGACATTGTTCCGGGAATCCAATTGTCCTCCCAAATGTTGACTGAAGAACCAGGACCAATTCGTTTTATAATTCCCCTCTTCAGTACATCTCTACCGTGTAAAATTGCTCTCCACGTCTCTGAGCTCTTCTTCCTCCTAGTTGCTGCAAGGAAATTTGAATTAGGGAAGTACTTCCCTTTTAGTACCCTTGAGCATAGCGCCTCCGGACGAATCAAGAGCCTCCAACCTTGCTTCCCTAGCATGGCTTTGTTAAACAAGGACATGTTTCTGAAGCCCATCCCTCCATCCTCCTTCAGATCAGTAAGTTTACTCCATTTTAGCCAATGAATTTTGTGGTTATCCAAGGAGCTCTCCCACCAATAATTGGAGATATAAGTTGTCATTTTCTGGCAGATCAGCGCCGGCAATCTGAAACAACTCATAGAGTATGTCGGTACAACCTGCGCATTAGCCTTGATCAGTACCTCCCGACCTACACAGCTCAAAAGATTTTCACTCCAACCACATATAAAATTCCTGATTCGATCAGGTACATAGCTGAACACCCCATCTGATACCTTGCCCACAGCTGTAGGGAGGCTGAGGTACCTCTCCCCCAACGCCTCCAACAGAATCTGCAAGCTATCATGAACAATCTGCTTGTCCTCCTCCTCACAATTTGCACTAAAAAAGACCGCTGATTTTTGCTTGTTCACCATCTGACCAGAGCCGCGACAATAATCCTCCAAAATCTGGGCAACCCGATCAGCACCCCTCTGATTCACTTGTGTGAAAATAATGCAGTCATCAGCAAATAACAGATGGGATATCCAGGGCGCATGCACACTCACCCGCACTCCTTTGGCTATATGGCGCGGCCCACACTCTTTGAGCATACATGACAGACCTTCCGCACAAAGCAAGAAGAGGTACGGTGAAATAGGGTCTCCTTGCCTAATCCCCCGGGACGGTTTGAAAAGCTCTGAGTACTGTCCATTCACCCTTATAGAGAAGGACACAGTAGTAACACACTTCATGACCAGCTGTCTCCACCGCTCTGAAAAACCCAGGGCCTCCATAATAGCACTGAGGTAACCCCACTCAACCCGGTCATAAGCTTTTGCCGTGTCTAGCTTAATGCCACAAGATCCAGACTTCCCCTTTTTATTCCTGAGATGGTGAATACATTCATACGCAATCAGGACATTATCAGTGATCAATCTCCCAGGAACGAAGGCACTCTGCTCTTCTGAAATAATTTCATCTAGAATCCCCCGAAGTCTAATGGCCATAACCTTAGAGCAGATCTTGTATAAACCGTTGCACAAGGAAATCGGCCGGTACTGAGAGAGATCCTGCGGGTTGGCGACCTTAGGTATAATAACTTTGACTTCTTATTTTTATAAAAATATTTATTAAAAACTGACATATGTATACTTTTATGAAAGTGTTATAAGACAAATCTATTCATGTAATTTTCACATTTTCAAACTTAACAATTTAAAAATTATTCATGATTTATATTCCTAATGTTTGACTGAAATCTTGTCCAAAATGACATGTTTTATGAGTATGGATGGAGTATATGTTTTTACCAATAATAAATATGGACATGTATGTGTTAGTTAAAACATTACTGACTTATAATTTTAACATTGTCGTTCATTCGATGGCCACCTAATGATAGTTCATATTTATGTTTCATAAATGTTAAGGAGTCGCAACATATATTGGACCAGTCGAGAAAACAAGAACAAATTTTGGATTTACCAGAATCTGTGATATTATACTCTTGATCGAGTAATTCTATTTTCTTTCGTATAAAACAACTACAAAACTTTCAACATTTACATGGTTGATTCAGAAATTTTGTTTAACTAAAAATATCTTCTATAGTGCATGCATTGTGGTGGAAGTATTATAGATAATGAGCTGAATAACTCTTACTTAATAATTATTCATTTACAGATGATGAACTAATACATACCATTTTAAATGATGTCATTTAAATGATATTTACATAGCTGAATTTCAAAGATATGTTTTCTCACCTATATACTTAAATTGTCTTGATAACTACTATACTTGGATGCAAACTATAGTCTATACTATAAGGAGCGAAAATAATTGAAAACTTTTCTCACACAATTCGGGCCCGCCTTACCCCTAACGCCGGACCCACCCGTCAGGTTGCATGATGGCCAAAAAGGTGAAACAACCATAAAAATCGTAATTTGGGGAGCGTTTCTGCCAAAAATATTTTTTTTGTCACCCACCCCGCACGTACCCACCCACCTCGTACCCACGTTGGGCCCACACTCGCCCACACCCCCACGCCTAATGTGGTCATCATTGTCTTCAACCTCCTCCTCGCGTCCTGTTCGGTGTAGTCGTTCTGTAAGGTGAGGACACGACACGAGTCGGTCGGCAGCGCGATTTCCGCAAGGCCAAGCCGACACTGGAAAGGAATCTCAGATCGAATAGGAAGAGCGAGCGGTAGAGACACATGAGGAGGGGTAGGTTGGTGTCGCGGTACCAGAGTAGCGAAGAACATGGCGGAGATGGCGGCAAGCGCAGCGTTGAAGCCCGCCGCGAGGGCCCACAGGTAGCCATCACCGTTCGCCATCCCTCCACCTCACCGGAGATCCGCTGCTCCTCTGAATCTGTCTCTGACTCTGATGGTGGAACCGGCGACCGGCCGTACACGGACAGGAAGTACACACAACTGGGCTGATGAGCCCCAAATTGGGAAATGGGCTTTATTACAAGGCCGAGCAAGCCCGCAAAATACAAGGGCCCTTCTAAGGCCTCTTCTGGCTGTGTCACAAAGGCCCATATACATATGCTGGTCGTGATTTGGATGCCCTTGACCTCGCCGGCTGCCGCCGCCGGGGTGTTGGCGTCGTCCGTCGTCCAGCTGATATGATCTGCTGGTGTTTAATCTTCAATCCCTTTATCGTCTAGGTAATTCAATTTCCCGATGAAGAACAGGATGGACTGATGCATTTGATTTATTTGCTACACACCTCTAGAGTTAATGATGATAGCCTGAAATATTTCCCTTCTATCACCGTCTTCTTGATCATTTGGAGTCACTAGATTACAAGGAAGCATCTGTATGCGGAAACTGTGTATACGCGATCTCTTGAACAGGTCACTCCGGAGTATGGATAAACACTTTTAGGCGTTCATCTGGGATGCTCTTCCGGGTAACGCTCTTTTTGAGACATACTTTGTCACGTATTGTTAAAGTTTCAATAAATTGTGTCTTGTAGCGGTATTTGTGAACTCTATTAAAATTGAAATGTAATAATGATCGTATATTTTATAAAAATGATTATTTTTATTTTATATATTAAAAAAATATGTCTGTGTGGCACGTGCTTACGGCTCAGCTTTGCTTGCTTCGTGACGTTGCTTCAATAACAAATCAGGCCAAGCCTTCTCTGCCCAAGTGGTTAGAGGAGTGTGAGGCACCCCTGTAGGTCTCGAGTTCGACTCCCGGTGGGAGCGAATTTTCAGGCTAGAGGGAAAAAAATCCCCTCGCGTACCGTCAATTCCCAAAGCACATGGAAGGTCCCGGCCCGTGCTCATATGGTTACAGCACTCCCGTGTAAGGTTGTGCTCATATGGTTACGGCACCACCGTGTAAGGGTGAGGTAGAGGTTTAGAGGTTTTCTCGGCCTACATGAGAGGTCTTCTTCTTATCGTAATGCTGGGGGGCCACTTGCCCTTTGGAAGTCGTGTTTTTTAATAACAAATCAGATTAGTATGATGGATATATTGACAAACTCTCCATCTTTTACTGACTTTTTCAATTCAACATTGTGGTAAACACTATTGGGCTTACGAATATGATTTTTTTGAAATACGTGCGTGTAGCACGTGCATTTTACTAGTATGAAGAAGACAAGAAACACAAGTTTTGGAGCTTATTGCGGTGAATCTTATAATAAAAAAGGTTAATTGTACTTATTATTTTTTGAGCATAGTTTGTAAATACAGTATTAAAATTATATTAATCTCTCCCCAATTATTGTGACCAAAATTCTAATAAATATATTATATTTACAGTCCATGTTTAAAAATTGTGTAACTCTATTATGATGTTATTAATAAAAGTAAGCAACAACTTTTCATAATTAAAAATAAATTATTTAGCCCGTGCGGGTGCATGGTTTGATGAACTAGTGAAATTTATTTTTTTGGACATAAATTTATCTATAACCCTTATAACACTTATATTTCCTAAATTTATTTGCAAGAGCATGGGTTTGTGAACTCATTTGATCAAAATAAAATATTACACTGTAAATTTTCATGCTCTTTTATTATTATATAATGCTCATGGATGCCTCTGGAGTTTCAGACGTACTTGTCACCAATTTGACGCCTCCATACTATTTGTTTGATTTTTTTAAAACATGTTATTTGTTTGGGTACGTTGTCAAATGTTTTGAACTAGATATATCCAGTCGTACAGTTTGGTTAGTTGTACGAAGAACTTGTCCCATCCAATAATTTCAAACCCATTCTCAAAACATCAGCATCACTACTACTGGTTGACACCGGGCGACGCGGCAGGTCGAGCTAGTGTGCATATCCACCACCACAAAAACATAAACATAAACAAAAGAGAGAGATAACACTGCCAATGTTACAAACTCAAGAATCAAAGCCGTGCATCCACCACCGCCGCCACCGGCGGCAGCGAGTAACAGCAGCTGGCGAAGGCGTTGACGGCGCGGCGGTAGAGCGGCACGTACGCGACCACACCGCCGTCGCCGCCGGCCGCCGGTACTAGGAACGCGGCGCCTTCCACCGGCTGCGGGGTGCTGTAGGTGGGCATGAAGAGCAACGGCTTCTCGGTGCCGAAGTCGAGGTCGTAGAACGGGATCCCCAGCACGCTGTCCACCTCGATGTTGGTCCTCGCCACCAGCTCCGACGACACCGCCGTCCGCACCAACCCTTCCCGCTCCACCGCGCCGGAGCTCGCGAAGTCGACGAAGGAGCGGAAGTAGCGGCCGTCGACGCGGGACACTGCCTTGGAGATGAGCTCCGCCGCGTGACGCAGCGGCGAGTCCAGCAGGTCCCGCGCGGTGGTCTCCGGCCGCGCCCACAGCACGGCGTTGCCGGTGTAGCCCTTTGGCAGCAGCGGGTCCGCGTCGGTCATCCGGAAGCGGCCGTTCACGGCGACGTGCAGCTTGGTGACCACGTGCGCGCCGAGCTCGCGCGACGCCGTGACGCACCGCCACAGGTGCGCCGCCACGCACTTCGCCGCGCTGTACGGCCGGCGCCTCCCCGCCGACGCCTCCGACTTCAGCCGGGCGACGAACTCCCGGCTGAACCGCACCGTCTGCATCACCACCTCCTCGTCGCCGTCGACGACGACGTCGAGAGCCTTCTTCTTCTCCGCCGCACTACGTGGCTTGAACTCGGCGCCGCGGTGCTCGAACTCGACGAGCGGCGGGTCCCGCGGCACGAACAGGGGCAACGACGTGCGGTCGTGCACGGGCGCGGGGTCGAACGCCGCGCCGCGGACGGCCTGACCCCACGCCAGCAGCGACGTGCAGGTGGCGTAGCCGTCGGCGACGGAGTGGTGCATGGTGTACCCGACGGTGAAGGAACCGCACCGGAACCGCGTGACCTGGACCAGCATCAGCTCCTCCGTCCCCTCGGCGCCGCCGCTGTCGTTGTCGCTGATGCTCGGGTGCAGGCGCAGCGCCTCCGGCGTCGGCTCGAGCGGCATGACGTCGGCGAGCGTGACGTCGGCCGACGCCTCGACGAGCCGCGCGCCGGCGTCGTTGAGAAGGATCGCGTGCTTGCCGGTGGTGGCGTCGACGGTGACGAGCCGGCCGGCCCAGTGGCGGTACTCGGCCAGCATCTTGGCGAGCCCGGCTTCCATCGCAGCGATCGGCGGCGCCGGAGGGCGGAATACGAATATGCCCGGGACGTACTCGTCGTGGTTGGCTTCGTCGAACACGGTGAAGGGGATGAGGTTGGAGGAGGAGCAGCTGGCCGGAGTGCCGCTGCCGCTGCTGGAGATGTACGCCGGCTTGACGGACTTGGAGGAATGCACGGTGATCTTCATCTTGCCCGGCCGGTCGAGAAAATTAACGTTGCAATGTGTGCTCCGATGGTGGGAGCGAAACCTAGGGAAGATGAACTCGCTTTCTACTGGTTATTATATATATGGTGGATGAATGAATGAATGATGCGTAGGTGGTCGTTGAATGTTTGGTGGCGCGGCGAAATGGATCGGATGGGACTCAGCTGGTCGACGACGCAACATCCCGTTTCGGGTAAGCCATTCTGACATGGTTCGCAATCTGGATTGCTACAGGGAATGGTTGGCAGAGACATAGTTGTCGAGATCATGTCTGGATCCAGAACTAGCTACTTTTGACTTCTCGTACACTTTGGTTGGCGACCAGTGCAGATGCTTAGAAGACTCGAGCACGTAGACACGTAGTTTAGTTGTTATCACTTGGCGCAAAAAGCTAAGGTTTAAGTTATTATACAAGCCTCCACGGTGGTGGGGCTGCCCACCCAGGTTCAATTCCCAGGAATTGCACCTGCGTGTCGTACCGGGGGAATTTATTTCCCCAGCAGACGCACATGTGTGCGGTGGTTGAGCGGCCGGATGGCCCTCCCAGTAGTCTGCTGTTGTAAAAAAATCTCCTCGTCTGTTCCACGCCAAAGCACAGGTCTAAGGCCAGTCTTATCTCACGTGTGCTGCGGTGCCGCTGTGTATGGGTGGGGTAGGGGTTCGGAGATTTACTCGACCTGTGTGAGAAGGTCTTCTTCTTAATACAATACCGTGGGGGTGGTTTTACTCCCCGCAGGTTGAGTTTTTTTTTAGTACACGGAGTAGGTCATTGTCGTCATCAATCAAATATAGTAAAATCAATTGATGTATGTAGTTTAGCATAGATCTGCCTTATCGTCTAATTCTTGTTCACCGACTGTTAAGTGCCAACGCATGCATGCAAGAATCGGTAGTAGGTGTACTAGCTTCATATATGTGCTGATAGCTACTTCCTCTTTTTTCTAAAAAAAACAATGCAATTTTACCTTTGTTCTGTTTAAATTATTGTCAGCTTGACTAAATATATAAACAATGGTCTTAACATTTATAACATATACTATGAAAATAACTGTCAAGATGAATTGGGTTATGCTAGGTTACCTGCTCATACAGGCACATATGGTCATCAGATTACGAATCCAAGCTCAAAAGGAGGTTAAACAAGCTCGTATTAAGCTAGACTAAATACACTCTATGTCTCCCTCTTATAAGCATCAAAGTCAAAACAAGAGTGAACATCATAAAGCTAGAGCTTCACCTATCAGAAAGCTATCAGTCCATCTAGCAGTGTTTGCAAATGCGCCTTTATTTTGTATATTCTGCATGTATCAATGTAATTTAATAGCCTCCTAAGTTTTTCCTACAGTTAAAGTTTGACTACCATTCCTTTTATTTCTTCGACTAAATACCTTACATGCTTAATCTATAATAATGATAGACTTTCCTTCAATAAGTATAATAATGTACACATAATTTGGGCGTGTTACGACTATCTCTATCTGAATAATCTGTTCTAGTTAGGGGTGGTAAGGCTGGTCGCACCGCGGATCGGCAAAGGGACCTGAACGCCAGCAGTAGCGGTGGAATCGCTGCACCGCGGATCGCCAAAGGCAACTGCAACCAACAGGTCGCTACAGGGTACCTCCAAGTCTGGAGGTCCCGGAGAGGAACGCTATCGTCTCTAGCTGCGGGCCCCACGCCGTCGGGAGGAGGCAATGGCCGGGAGGTGCGGCAGCCGTTGAGGGAGAGAAGCCCGTGGCGCTCGTCGTCGAGGTCGAGGTACGGCAGCTGGAGCTGGCTGGGGTCACTGCCCTCCACCGTGGGCTCGCGACTCCGCCGGCAGGTCGCGCCGGAGGGAGACAGGAGACCGCGACGCTCGTCGTCAAGGTCGAGGTGCGGCAGCCAGAGCTGGCCTGGCCCCACATCCAACCCCGCTTCACGCCGACTTTCCATGGTCGGCGATGTCAGAGCTGGGAGGAGGAGGCCGTCAGGCCGGATTTCGCGCAGAGGGAAGAGGGCGCCTCTGTGCTGAAGGGAGGAGGAGGGGACTGGAGGAGGCGCAGGCGGAGGCCGCGGGAGCCGTCATCGCCACGGGAGGTGTAGCCGTCGAGGAGCCGTCGCCTCAGATCCCAACCCTCACCACGACGGCCGTGGGCTACACTCGAAGCTCCCTCACCTCGCCGTCTGGGACCGCGCCGCCCAAAGCTCGCCACGTCGTCTGCCGGGAGGCCGCTGCACCTTCGAGCACCAAGTCCCGCTCTCTCTGTTCCTCCTCATCGCGCCACCGTACCCACTCCTGACGAGGAAGCTGCGGGCGAGCCCTTCATGCGCCGCCCGCGCATCCGGGGTAGGCCGGGAGGACAAGCCCGTCCTGGGTCCGCAGCGCCGGCCTCAGCAGCCGTCGCAGCACGCCAGCGCGCAGCACGGCGCCGGGAGGCCACTCTCCAGCCCAGATGCCTCGCGGCGAGGCCTTGGGGTGGGGCACACCGGAGAATATCGACTGGTGGCGCTGCAGACGAGGCCGGGGGTGGGGCACGCCGGAGATCTCGACCGGCGGCGCTGCTGGTCTCGGTGAAGCAGGGGATCTCGTCACGAACGGGAATAGGAAGGAGACGGTTGGTTTGCAGATGACGGTACAGGTCGTTCGAGTGCAGCGTTTTCCTTTACAGATCGGTGGAATAGGACCTGACAAGCAGGTCAGACATCTTTTCCAGATGGACGTAGCGGTGGCGCGGTGCAGTAGCCTAAAGGGCCCTCTAATTTAGGCTAGCAAATTTAAGGATCGGGCCAAATAAAGACGGGGTCATATTAGTATACAATTTTGAGCTACAAAGTAGTAGGGTTTTTTTAGATTGTGAAGAATACATTAGGGCCATGGCCCATTACCACCCCTAGTTCTAGTACAAACTGTTTCGTTACAAACTCTCCGGGGATGGCAAGCAGTAATGACACTGTCAGTGTTATTGCATAATAAAAGAAAAATGCATGTTTCTATGGTTATTGTATTAGAATATAATAAATAAATGATAACAAGGTAATAACTTGTGATTACTAGTAGACTCTTAAAATCACTGACCATGCATGGGTTGATGGACTAGTTTGTATTAAGCATGGCAACACATGCGTAATGTGCTAGGTTAGAACATAGTATTTATTTTAGACACCTAGAAATTTTTGAAATATGCATGGATGATATATTTGTAATTTCAGTTATATTGTAAATCAAATTAGCTTGGAAGAAAACCAGAAAACTTGTGAAAACTGAAAAGATTAGCTAAAAATGATATTGCAGCGCAAATGCACAAATTATCTATGTTGGTCGATCACTTGGCTATGATTGGTGCAAGACTATAGTAGTATTTTTGAGATGCTAAGTTCTTCAAATGGTTGTCAGTTCTGTAATAATCACAGGTTTGAGGACAACTGGTGTGATCTTCATTGCCGGAATGAGAAGAAAAAAAGGATTGATACATTATTTGTTGGAAAATAGTAAGTTTGTGATTTTCATGGGAGGAGAGAGCGGAGTCGGCAAGACAGCTCTCGTGAGGAGTGTTTATGACGATCCTGGAATTGTAGCCCATTTCCATGTCCGTATCTGGATAGATTTGCCTCCAAGTACCCCTGATACGACCATCGGCTCACGAATCAAGCAAATTATCGGTGTTGCATGCAGTGCAACACACAACGACTCACGTCGTTTGGTGGTTATAGACTGCAACGATGTGAGGTTTACCGGCGAGAAAATGAGTGAATGGTTTCCAGACGCCGGGAAACATGACAAGATTGTGCTGATCACAAGCAAGGCGGTCCCAACTGCGATGCTCGGCCAAAAAATTAATCATGGCGAGATCAAAAGGGGTGCCTTCCAATTGAGGCCGTCCCGTCTTGTTAAAAAAACGGATGTCTGGTTGCTGTTTTACTTCAAATTACTTGGGGTGCGGGTGCCCATTGGGAGCAAGAGCAGTAGCCAGGAGGAAGAAGGGAAAGGGAGCATTAGTCCTGCTTTGGGAGAGAGGGAAGCCAAAGCTACTACTACTGCTAGTCCGGTTTCAGAGGAGGCGGAAGAAGGGAGTGATCTGTTTTCAAAAGTGCAGGAGGTCACCATGGGTCTGCCACGTGCAGTGGTTATGCTAGCCCATCTGCGCAGCACGGAGAAAAGCAGCTGGGGATCTCTATTCCAGTACATTTGCAAGTCAAGCAAAGTAGAGAGAAGGCTCCAGAGGATATTGCTCCTCAGCTTCAATGTCCTCAGCTTCCTCTATTTTGCAGGATTCCCACAGGAAACGGAGATTTGCACGCAGGAGCTCGTGCGTCTATGGGCAGCTGAGGGCTTCCTGTGCCCCAAGGACGGCAAAAGCATGGAGTTCAATGGGCACGGCCACCTCAAGGAGCTGATCGCTCGAGACCTCGTGCAGGTTGTCACCAAGGACGACATTGGCTTCGTCCAATCAGTTGCCATCCCCAGCTATGTCCACGATTCTCTGAGGATGGAAGCACGGGAGAGTAGCTTCCTGGATGTCCACCTCCTTTACCACGTCCCTAACGCTGCCACCGTACGCCGCCTCTCCATCCCGGACTACGAAAGTGTTTCGTCAGCACTCGACGACAAGTATCCGAAGCTGCGATCCCTAATATCCAAGGAGAAACCCAAAGAACAAGGTAAATTCTACAAATTAAATGTCCCGATTTTAATTTGGATGTGGTGTTTTCCTTCTTGTTTAACCACGTCAGAAGAGAAAAGAAAAATGTATGTTGCCAATTACTGAGTCAGCTATACTCGAGGGTGATTTAGTCATTAATGTTATATGTTTGACAAAATTATAGATAATTTCCTGCACACTGTGCAAACACAACCAGGGGACGGCGAGGAGGATCCACTGCTTCCACGCAGATACAATGAGGATGCTCTGCTTTGGACGCCGCAACCAGCACTTAACACCAGCGGTCACACCCTAACTAATAGGGATGTCAAAAATGAAGACCGAACAAGTGAGTAATTATTGATAAAAAAAATCAAATGCATGATTACTCCTTGACCTGCTACTACATACACATATACCATACTTGTTAATTGATCTCTTTAAGATTTTTGTGATGAAATTTGTTCTTGGTCGGTGATTCTCAAGTGCAATATAACTGTACTCAAAATTGACCCAACTATAAGCACCTATGTTTAATTTATAAACAAACAAAGTCCATAGGATTATGAAAGTTATAATGTGGATTTTTTAAATAGTTGCACACAATAAAATAATAAGATAAGAAGCATGTAAATTTTTCATATATTCTTAAGGACTTTGTTATCCTACAACCTACATACATCATCCTTGTACCATCCTATTGCCTCCGTTACACTAATTGCTCTTTCGTTTCAGAACCCATATCAAAGGTATTGCGGGGTTCACCGTACCTTCGCGTAATCAGCCTTGAAGGCCACAACGTTGGTGAGAAGATGCTGAGATGCGTCAGCAACATGGGGCACCTATTGCTACCTCCGTGTGGAGTCCAGGTACTTGACCACAATTCCAGTGTCTATCGGTGACCTCCCTAAACTCCAGACACTTGACGTGCGAGGAACCCAAATAAGTAAGCTGCCGGATGAATTCTGGAAGATTGAAACACTACGCCATGTGCTCGGCGATAGTCTATCCTTCCCCGACCCAGCATCAGCCTGTAATTTGAGGAATCTGCAGACGCTCGAAACAATGAGTCTCAAAGGGATTGACAAATGGGATGGACAAATCATGTCGAAAATGCTCAACCTTGGAGTTAACTGGGAAGCTTAAGTTTAGGCCTGAGGATGTTGACTTTGAGAAAAATTCAAAACTCTTCAACCTCTCCGTGCTCAAACTCAGACATACACTTGTAGGCCAACCTTTCATCGATATTATTTCCCATATGCCGAATCTCAAACACCTATCGTTGCTAGATAAATCCTGTGATGTGAAGGAAATTGTGTTTCCTAAATCAGGCTTCCAAGTGCTAGAAGTCCTCAAGGTTTCAGTTTCTGGCTTCAATAAGCTGAAGAAGATATCTGTAAATCCAACACACACTTTTCGGCTCATTTATTGCAGCGAGGTTACCATCGGAGGTGAGAACCAAGGCTTTCAACAACCTAAACCCAGTTTCTCAGGAGGAAGATACAGACTTTCAACAACCTGAACTCAGTTTCTCAGAAGGAAAATACTTTTACTCGATCAGGTCGAGTTAGACTTAGGTATAAATGCTAATTCCAACTGGGCCTTTTCGGCAAGGTGTTGTCACGGCGATCTGACACTTGGACGATCAATCTCAGCTACAAGATACGAAGAAGGTCTAAACTCAAGGTCTGACCGTCTCATGTTGTTGTTCGGTTTGTATGTGAGCTACTCGATTGTGTCGTCAGAGTCATGCTTCTAAAATCTAATAAGGAGAATGTTTAAGAATGCTGTAATAATACTTTGGATACAGCATGTCGTGAAATCTTATAGCCACATGAATATTACTAAGATGTTTGCTGTTTTTTTTTAAATTACACAGTACAACGCAGACGCTCACAACATACATGCACACTCCCCTATGAACACATGTACGCAAACCCTACCCTTATGAGCACCTCCGAAGGACTGAGCACCGGCAGATCTGAAGATTCCCGAAGCCACCACTGGCGCCTCGTCGTCGACGGGAACGTCACTTACCACTTAATGCATAACGCTGGAAATCCCGAAATAAATTTAGGAAAAGGTGCGAGCACCAGGATTTGAACCCTGGTGGGTAGCGTCCCACTGGACCGTCCTACCATTGGACTACAAGCCCATTCGCAAGATGTTTGCTGTTGATAGTACATATTGGCTGTTTGGATTCTATAAGGACGCACTCAAACACCACCTGGACAATCAAAAACCTTACATTTTGATATCGTTGTCAGTGCGCGGCTCGACAAGGACAATCAAGATGGCTGCTTGGATGGCATATCTGCACCACCAGAAAACCCAAAGGAGTCTACATTCGTCTTTGGTTGATAGGCAAGTTGGTTGACACACTACTAGAGAATGGACTTTATATCCTATGCCTCGAAGTCCATTAGTATGGGGTATAGTACCGGGAGTAAAGAAACTCAAATATTAAAAGGGAGACATTTATATAGGGCGAAAACAGATCCCGGTACTAAACGCAACTGCTGTGCGCGTGCCCTACCCCTCCTCTTTATTTCTCCCGCACCACACGCGCCTTATTCTTCCACATCCTCCCTTTCTTCTTTCTTTCCTCTCTACCTCTCATTCCTCTCCTTCATTTCCTTGTGTCATTCCTCTTCTCACATCTCTCTCTCATCTCTGTGCCGGACGGCGGCGGTGGCTCCCCGGCACGCGGCGGCACCGACCTGGCGCGCGGCGGGCCCGCGGTGGGCCCGCGACTGGTAGGTGGAGGCTCGCCGCAAGGCGGCGCCTGGCCTGGTGGCCAGCGCGGCGGCACCTGGAGGCCGGCTTGGCACGCAGCGGGCCCGCGGTCGGCAAGGACGTACGCGGAGGTGGTGGCCGCGGTGAGAGGTGGTGGGTTGGGGGACGACGCGGACTCCGGTGTCGAGCTGCTAGAGTCAGTGGGCGAGGGCCACGTCTTCTACCTCTTCAAGCCCGACTGCGCTGGCCGGCGGAGTTCGGCGCGGGCATACGAGTGGCGGTGCGGAGGCTGTCTGGTTCCATTCTTGTTCCTTTGTTCTTTGCCCTTGTTAGTCATGAACTTATGATATTCATGTTGTGAGCTCTTGTTCGTTGTCATCGAGCTCTTGTTCATGTTGTTCATATATTGTAACTTGTGAATCTAGTGCGATTGATTGGTTGTGTGATACTCGTGTATATTTGTTGTGCACATGATTTGTGAATCGAACTTGATTGAAATCTTGGAAAAGAACAGAAAAAGCAAAAGAGAAGAACAACGAAGAATAAGGAAGAAAATATAGAAAAGAAAAAGGAAAAAAATAGGTCAGAAGGGGTTGTCGGGTAGAGGTATTTGTACCGGGTGGTTTCATGTCCCTTTTGGTACCGAAGAAACAATACCAGTAAATTACCCAGTACTAAAACAAGGTTTTCCAACCGGTATAAATAGTCCATTCTCTAGTAGTGGTAGTATGGAACTGTGGATCAGGGACCCGACGAGGATAGCTCTCTCTGGAGCCTAAGATCTTAACAGTGGCAGAGGCAGTTTTTTTTTTTTTTGAAGCCTCTCATCTGGGTACAGCTGTAGCATCTGTTCATACAAGCACGCACACCCCACACTACACACGCACGTCACACGCACACCCTACTTGTACAAGCAGACCTACAACTACACACAGATACGAAGACCGCGTCCTTCTTGAGATCACCGGAGTCAACACGATTCCGTAGGCGACGGGCGCGTCGCAGTCCCTTTGTGGTTCCACGCGTGAGAGGCAGGAGAATTTATTTGGGGGAAAACCCCGGTGAGGACCTGCGGGAGTCGAGACTCGAACGCAGGCGGGCGCGGGCGCGCACCTGGCGCCGTTGCCAACCGCGCTACACGCGGTTCTCGCAGAGGCAGTTTTTAATGTTGGGTATTCCCATCTCCTAGAAAAAAGAGTCAACATGAACAGTAAACACTATTGAATCAATGGATTTATTCTCCATCTTACAATTACTAATTAGAGACTCTTTTGGAAGCATCCACATGAAGCCACCTATGAATGCTAATTGGACGCTTAAAATAAGAGAAAACTCATAAAAACCTCTACATGAAGCCACTTAGAAATCCTAGGCGGACGATCTAAAAGGAGAGAAATAATATGAAAGCCTCCACATGAAGCCACCTAGGCATCCTAGGTGGACACTCTAAAAAGATAAAAAAATCCTAGAAATTCTAAAAAAAATCAACATTCTACCTAAAATTACCAACTTATGCCATTATGAAGAATTAAAAATAGTCTGTTATATTTATGTCTAAATTACCCACATATGCCATTCGAACAGTTGGGCCGAGAGTGGTAGTTGGACAAGCACCGGGTACAATAAGGCCTGCTCCGGCTCAAAGGCTTGTTAGGGCCCAAAGGGGTAGAGTTAGCCCCAGACAAAACCGACAGACCCTTTTGAATGAAGGTGATGAACCGGAAATCTCACGCCAAATTGGGAAGGAAACGAAGAACCCAGGCGGTGATTGGGCTCCAAATTCAAATCCGGAACCGACCGAAAGTTGATCCTCGAGAAAACTGATCCCTGGTGACGAGGTTGAGGAAAAGGCTGATAGCTAGATCCTGAGGAAGAAAAGCCTCGTCCATGAGGATGAGCATGCGAGTGAGCCTTAGAATTGCCAGCTTTGACCACCTCTGCATACGATTTTGAAGCTTTCTTAGATTTGGCCTGTTCCCAGTCGAACCGAGGACCGGAATCCAAAGTGGAAGAGATCCTCGCTCTAGCCAGCCCTGAAGGGTTCCAGAGATGAAAGAACAACTTGAACGAATCACACGCAAAAGAATTGAGAGCATAAACATGTAACCCAACTTGTCTGTTGAAAACCGAGAACTTAAACAACTGACTTTCAAGATCCACCACAGAAAAGTGGTCCGCTGCCCCCACCAAGAACAGACTGAAGGATTAGACCCACAGAGCTCGCCGTCAGACGCAGCTTGGAACGGCTGAACGCAACGACAAGCCAGAAACTCTTTGCATCATCTGGCGAAGGTGAGCACACAGGCAGACCAAAGGTCGCGAGAACTTGCGACGAAAACAAGAAGCCATGGGATGAATCCAGGACAGACGGATCCATCAGAGAGGGGAACGGGCGTACCAAGGAGATCGCCGGAGGGGAGGATCAGAGGCCAACAAGGAGGTCGTCGGTGGGGAGGATCAGAGGCCACCATGGCTACTGAGGCCCGACGCCTGAGGAGGAGCTGTCATCCAGTGACAATGTTGACCTCGGCAAATATTTCCTTTGTCGACAGCCCTTATTTTGCCAAGAGCTTTCTTTGT